>CP139509.1:427805407-429237699 GCA_021014915.2 Artemisia tridentata subsp. tridentata
GGGTGGATGTCAAAGTAGGTACTCATATTTTTTTTGAAATGTACCTGCAGTCCGCCAGGTCTCTCACGAGCAAGAACCTGTAATATTATAACATGTATTATAAACCCGTATATACAGAGTGCATACTATTGACATAGTAAGCTGAATAAAACGCAACCTCAATAATAATCTCAAGTTTCAATACTTGGCCATTAAGTTCAGCAAGGACACGGTCCTTAAGCCTCTTGGTTGGTGAACTATTACCAGCCCTACGTTGAGTGGAATTTACTTTCAACGACTCACTGACCCGTTTGCGTGCCTTTGACAACCTGTTAAGATAAGCATCGAAGAGGGTGTAATTGGATGTGGCTGCAGCCCTGGGAACGTAGTTTTGGAAGAATTCTTGGCTCTGTATCCACCATGAAGACTCGTACTCAGGTGTATTCGGCTTGAGATCTAAACGTGTATTCGACTCCTACAAATAAACGGGGACAAATAAAATATGTAACCTTACAACTGTTTGAACGACAATTATATCTCACAAGTAACTTTGTGCGCATAATGTTGACTTTTGAAGATAGTGCAGCTTCAAGTTCATTAGATACTAAATACAACTATTGATTGTGATTATTGTCAGATACTCTTGGTTGTGTTAACCCCATTGTCAAATCTACTTCATTTGCAAGCAACTCTTTGTGATTGATTTTTCAAGGGATTATATAGCCTTAAGGGGAGGTTAATGGAATTAAATGTTGGGTTGGTTTAGAGTTAATTGGGGATTTGACGTTAGTCACACATCATTCATTGCTGCCGATTGACCATCTCATTGCTGCCGGTTGACTTAACGTTGCTGCTGGTAGTGTTTTTTAGTCAAAGGTACTCTGGTTGACTTCATTGCTGCGGACGTTTAAGAATTTGGGGGATTAATTTTGGGAATAAATTAAATTCAAATTAGTCAAAGTTTACGCGAGAAATTTAGAATTTAGAGCTGCTAAATTTGGAAACCGTATTCACGAACTAAATATTAAATTCCTCTCCCAAAATAACCGCAGTCTCTCAAATCAATTGCACATCTCATTCCTTCTTATTTGCACATCTCAATCCCTGATTCAACACTATGGCAACCCTTGAATACAAACAAGATCACAACAAAGTTGGATTTCCTAAGAATTGGCTAGCCCACATGCATATGGCTTGTGGTAAAGGCAGTTTGAAAACCATATTTGGTACTCAATTCACCAAGGTTCTGCTGTAACCAAGAATTGGCTAGTCCTGAGCAAACAGCTACAGGTAAAGACAAGTCAAATCCGTTTATAGTTGATGATTTACTAAAAATCATATGGTTATCAATGTACCATGGTCTTACACACAAAAACATTGGCTACTCCAGTAGTGATGGCTATTGGTAAAGAGACATCAAATCCATTAATTTCCAATGATTCACCTCTCACAGGAGATAACACACATGGAAGTGATGAGAATAGTATGAAACTTAAGTGATTTGATGTACACATTGTCATAGTAGCAGTCAAGATCAAGAGAATTACATGGTAACCAGCTTAATTGGAGATGATTATATTATGTTGCTGCTTTTATATAGAGGTTGCTGCTGGAAATGTTTGCTTTAAAGATGTTGCTTCTGGTTACTTAATCTTGCTGCTGCGCAAGTGCAATCCTGCTGGTAGCTTTGGTGTGTTCCTGCTGGCAGTGTTTATTGCCGCTGGTCGTTGCTTATTTTTTAGTCGTATTACAGTTATTCTAGTTACACTTATTCTAGGATCATAGTTCATTAGTCATTGTCTTCTTCACAATCTTATATTTAGTTTCCGCATAAATATAAGTTTGTCATACAGAGATTTTTATTGGCTCAAAGATCAATCAAGGCGTCGATCCTACAAGTTGGAAAGAAAAAGACAATGCAAACTCGGGAGGAGGAAAGAGAAATGTATACTCCGAAAGAGAGACAGGATGCCATACATGATTTGGTTCTGCAACTTAGAAAGAAGCATAAGGGATAGTACAAAAATAACAGGCTCCTACCTATGTGTGTTCATTGCTCTCCTTAAGATTATTCATTATATTCGGCGTAGTGATTAATTTTGTTTCAATTCAAGAAAAAGAAAAAAAGATCATTGCTCAACAGGGATTCAACAATTTATTTTACGTAAATACAAATAGAAAAAAATAGTGACCTCTGAAAAAAGGTAGGAACGGTCGCTTCTTTTGAATGGTGACTTCATAGACCATGCAATAGCTCTTGGAATCACATTAGGGTCTTTACTCCACCAACGTTCAGATCTTTCAAAAGACTCGAGTATCCAAATCTAAACAAATTGTAAAACACAAACATATCAATCAGTCCATCAAAATGTTCGGCTGAAAAATATATTATTAATAAAAATAAATACAAACCTGGAAAGCAAATACAAATCCAGAAAAAGTATAGGTCGGAACAGATTTTGGGTTTTTCTTCAATACTAAAAGGTGGTTATCCGTGTGCTTATCCATTACATTATGAAGTTGGTCATATAAATGGGTCCAAATATGTTCACCCCACGGAAATGCATTCCAAGCTTCTAGGTTTTCAACCAACCTCATCAATGTGTCATCAACTTGGGATGTCAATAAACGACCCATAAAGATCACCTCTAAGACTAACAAAAGAGATATCCGTATTGCGTCTTCATCACATAGCTTGCGAAACTGCTCTTCATCCTCGATGACACCAATAAGGTCTAAGTTGGTTACAATCAAACCTCGCTTGTCAGAAAACACCCTATCACGAAATTTGAGAGCACCAGAAGTGTATAACTCAAAGCTCACACTTCTAAACCGCAACCCCGTCATTAGACAAAACTTAGGACGACCAAAATGCAGAGTATGTCCATCTAGGTAATAGATAAAGGGCATATCATAATAAGACTCGTCCACTCTTCTTTGTTTCCGTACCATATAGTCAATGAGGTGTGTTTCATGTTCAAAGTATAACAAATCCAACCATTTTCCAAAGCAGGTACTCCTAAACAAGTTCCGTCGTTTTGCGTCTAATTTCTGATTTATCAACCAAAAGTAGTTGAGTTTGCTACTAATGATTAGTTTAGCTTCATAGTCCTAAAAGGAAAAAATGTGTTAACTCAGAACATACAATTCATAACAAAATAAGTTTGAACACATGTATACAGCCAGCGTAAACACTATCATACACAGTTCAGATGATTACAACTTAACTACAACCACTTAGTGTTGGACCATAAGAATAGGGTGTTTTGCTTATGACCTTATTTGAATCAGGCATGGCGTATCAGATACAACCCAAAATCGTGGCTTATCAAATACATCCCAAAACAAAAATCAAATCATAATCCACATAAATGCATAAACAAACAAACAACACTATATTATACCAGATAAACAAAAATCAATAACGATACAAAACAAATGTAATAAAGATTCGTAATACGCTGTACATACCATATTATACCACATTTTTTCTAATCAAACAAACAATCGACGGTGTTAAATGATTTTATTGGAACACTGTTTAATGAACAGTTACTCTGTTTTCAGATGACAATCAGGGAAAACAATGGTAGTAGATTGGAGATTGAAATAATAGTGTAACAAGATAAACAAGCGCGAACATAAACCGAGTTTATTTTTTTTTGACCGTGACTGTGAAACGAGATGGAGGGAAGAAGTGTATAGAGGAGATGCTGTTTGTTTTTAAATTTTTATTTTCGAATACGGTATGAACAGTAATGAAAGCAGTGAACAGTGTAAAATTTTTGAAATGACCAAAAAACCATCTGTAAAGTATACGGTTGCCCAACAAATAAAAGTTGCCCAAAATACACTACCGTACAATACGTGATTATACGAGTTGCCCTGGGCTAAGGGGGGAATTTTTTGAGATCGGGATAGATACTCTTAGCACTTGGGCAATCGGGTTATTTTAGTAATTATCCCTTAATAATAATTACACAATGGTCCAATAATTCTCCAAATTTACACATTATCCCCTGAATATAATTTATTACATGAATCAACCTTAACTTTCCAGAAATTACATATTTAGTCCCTCTATTTTAATTATTTTATAAACCGAATTACATATTAATTAATAAATCAAAATAACCCTTTTAAATACAAAATTAACACATGAGACCATCCTTTTATATTTTACACAATTTCCAGCAGGTCTAAAATAATTTACAAAATTATCCCTTAAGTTTTTTAGAAATTACAAAACTCACCCTTCTATTTGATTTATACAATCGGTATACATTTTTATATCAAAATCAAAACCCTAATTTTCACCAATCATTAGATCATCATGACCACATCATTAAAACACATTAAATTTCCAGATTTGATCATATAAACCCTAGGTCGATTTGGGTATTAGGGTTTTCACACTTTTTCTTTTATTTTCCCTTTATACGGTTTTAACAATAATTCGACATGGAAGAATTTAGGCCTCAAAAATTCGAAGGAACATTTTTATGATGTTATATGATGATTATAGAAGCCACAAAAATTAATAACCTGGTCCATAAAAATCGCATACATGATTTATAGATTTAATTCAATTTTAGGGTTTCAAAACACATAATTTCCATACGATCAATATATGGTGCATGGCCTGAGTTTATCATTTTTACCACGTTGTATATGATCTGTATAAGCTTAGAAAAATACTAGATTGATTATAGAACAATCGGATGAACGATTTTGGATTTTTGACACACGGCAAGAACAACTCGACACCAATAATTCACCACGACTTCAAACGCGACCAAACCACCTTGTAGACATTTTTCACAGAGTTTATATGATGTGAGGATCATTAGAAAATTATAAAATGAATTTTACAGTGATCGAATGAATTGTTTGTGAATTTTCTTACGATTGGATTATGCGAAAAGAAATAAAGCTAGCGATCAAACAAGGGCTTCCCATGACCTAAACCAAATTTTCTTAGCTTCCTTATAACGTGTACAACACCAAAAAAATGTGCTATGAACTCCAGAAATTTGTATGAGCACTAGAGAGAATTGTTTGTGTGTTTTTGTTTATGCGGCTAGGGTTTTTGGTTGTAATTGTGATTTATCAATTATGATGGAATTAAGGCCGAGTGAAAAGGGGGAGGGAGACCAGAAAAACGTCCCACATAATGACCCATTCAATGAGTATAATTGCCATACTTAAATTTGTATTAAAATGTATTTAATTCTATTTTTAAAATTCAATTAATAATCATAATACTAAATAAAGTATCCATTCGGTTGAAAGAGGGGTATTTTGGTCATTTTGTAACTTGTAAAAGTGTTAATCGTGATTGTCAAAATTATTTGGTATCATATCTTGTCCATTTCCAGAAGTTCGGGATCGACTCGGTACTTTATAAGTTAAATATTAAAATTTTAAGATCATAGGGGCAATTTGGTCTTTTTACCATGTTTTAGAATTTCAGGTTTTACATACACAGTCTAATGGTTTTGCAGGTACAAAAGCTAATACTGATGCAGGTAAAGCCAGTAAGGAGATACAACCTGCAAAGGATTACATTCTTCTACCATTGTGGACTGCTGATCCACCATTCTCAACCCAAGATCCAAAGAGTTCTGAAGAAGATGATGTCAAGCATTCATGTGATGATAACAAGAAGGATAATGGAGATTCTAGAAAAGACAGCAAGAATGATGATGTTAACAGCACTAACAGAGTTGATACTGCTAGTTCAACTGTTAATGCTGCTGGCATACAAGATGATGCTATTGGTGAAAAAGATAGTACTGAATATTCAGATGATTCATATATGCCTATATTGGAAGATGTATGGGAGGATACTGATGATGAGGTTGGTGCAGAGGCTGACATAAATAATCTGGATCCTACAATTCCAGTCAGTCCTTTTCCAACTACAAGAATTCACAAAGATCATCCACATGAACAAATTATTGGAGATGTGCATTCTGTTGTACAAACAAGGAAGATGACCAAGAATTTGACAGATCAAGGGCTCTTTGTTAGAACTATTAAACAAAGAAACAGTCATAAAGATCTTCAAAACTGTTTATTTGCTTGTTTTCTATCACAAGCAGAACCCAAGAATGAAATTCAAGCATTAAAGGAGTCCAATTGGGTAGAAGCTATGCAAGAAGAGTTACTGCAATTCAAGTTACAAGAAGTTTGGACTATGGTGGATTTGCCTAAAGGAAAGAGGGCTATAGCTACAAAATGGGTTTTCAGAAATAAGAAGGATGAAAGAGGGATTGTGATAAGAAACAAAGCTAGACTAGTTGCTCAAGGGTACACACAAGAAGAAGGGATTGACTATGATGAAGTCTTTGCCCTTGTTGCAAGAATTGAAGCAATTAGGCTATTTCTAGCTTATGCTTCATTTAAAGACTTTGTAGTGTATCAGATGGATGTCAAAAGTGCTTTTTTTGTATGGAAAGATTGAAGAAGAAGTTTATGTTAGTCAACCACTAGGATTTGAAGATCCTGACTTTCCTGATAAAGTTTATAAGGTGGAAAAGGCACTTTATGGCTTACATCAAGCTCCTAGAGCATGGTATGAAACCTTGTCAACATACCTGTTAGACAATGGGTTTCACAGAGGAAAGATTGATAAAACTTTGTTCATCAGAAGACACAAGGATGATATTTTGCTAGTTCAGGTTTATGTAGATGATATCACCATTGGATCTATAAGGAAGGAGCTGTGTATTGAATTTGAGAAGCTTATGCATGAAAAGTTTCAGATGAGTTCTATGGGAGAACTTACTTTCTTTCTGGGTTTACATGTAAAGCAGAACAAGGAAGGCATATTTATCAGTCAAGATAAGTATGTGGCTGATATTTTGAAGAAATTTGGGTATACAGATGTCAAGACTGCAAGTACACTAATGCAAACTTCCAAGCCTTTGCTCAAGGATGAAGATGGTGAAGAAGTTGATGTTCACTTGTATAGATCAATGATTGGTTCATTGATGTATCTTACTTCTTCAATACCTGACATTATGTTTGCAGTGTGTGCTTGTGCAAGATACCAAGTTACTCCAAAAGTTTCACATCTACATGCTGTGAAAAGGATTTTTAGATACTTGAAGGGTCAACCTAAATTGGGCCTTTGGTATCCAAAAGATTCTCCTTTTACATAGGAAGAATACACTGATAGTGATTATGCTGGAACAAGCTTGGATAGGAAGTCAACATAGGTGGTTGTCAATTTCTGGGGTACAGATTGATCTCATGGCAGTGCAAGAAACACAATGTGGTTGCAAATTCTACAACAGAAGCTGAATATGTGGCTGCTTCAAGTTGCTGTGGACAAGTGCTCTGGATTCAGAATCAATTATTGGATTCTGGGTACAACTTTATTCATACAAATATTTTTATTGACAATAACAGTACTATGTCCATAATTAGAAATCCTATTTTTCATTCCAAAACAAAACATATAGAGATCACAGACATCATTTTATAAGAGATTGTTATGATAAGAAGTTAATTCAAATGGTTAAAATTCATACTGACAAGAATGTTGCAGATCTGCTTACAAAAGCTTTTGATATAGGTAGATTTCAATATTTAACTATCAGTATTGGAATGCTCAATCTTTAAAATCCTTGATCTCTTTATGTTTTTGTAAAGTTTTGTATGAATTAGTACTGTTATTCAAGTCATAAGTTTTGTTTGCTGCTAAGTATAATTGGTACTGCTAATTATACTTAGAACTGCTAAGTTAATACTGCTGGTTATACTTAATACTACTGTTAAGTTTGAGCTTGTGATCATTGTGAATATGGTTATTGCTTGTGTTTTTGTGGTTTTTGGACTAACATTTTGCAGGATAAGCAAAGACAAGTGATGGAGTGCTGATAAATAAGGTGTTTGAAGTGGAAACTGAGTTACTACTGCTAGGCATAAGTTAATGCTGCCAAGCTTAACTTAATGCTGCTAGGTTTCTACTGCTGAGTTTGAGAGTACAGCGACGGTTCTGTAACTTCTTTGATTAAGGGTTTAAATCCCCAAATCATTCATTCAATTGAATTCACGCGCACATAATTCTCTCTAATACAAACCCTAACACTCTTTTTATCATCAATTTGCAAAAACCCACCATCGATTACAAAAAAATCACAACAATGTCGAACCTATCTTTTGCCGATACTCAAATCATGATTGCATTTTTGCAAAAACCTAAAGAATCTGAAGGTTTTACTGAGATAATTGATTTCTTAAATGCAAGCCATATAAGGTATGCATTAACAGTAAACCCTACTATATATATTTCTCACATTAAATAGTTTTGGTCTACTGCTAAGGTCAAAACTACTAATGGGGAAGAACAGATTCATGCCCTTGTAGATGGGCAGAAGATACTCATTACTGAATCATCTATTAGGAGAGTTCTTCACCTAGCAGATGCTAAAGGAATTGAGTGTTTTTCTACTTCTACAATTTTTGAAAAACTTGTACTGATGGGATATAAAAGGAAGAATGATTCTTTAAAATTTTTCAAAGCAAACTTCTCCCCACAGTGGAAATTCTTAATCCATACTATCTTACAGTGTCTTAGTCCAAACACAACTGGATGGAATGAGTTTCGTAGCCATATGGCCTCTACCATAATCTGCTTAGCTGAAAATCAAAAATTTAATTTTTCCAAATTAATTTTTGATAATATGGTTAAGAACTTGGATAGTTCAACAAAACAATTTTACATATATCCAAGGTTTTTATAACTGCTATTTGACAGACAATTTACTGAAAAGAAAATTCATCAAAGAACTTATGTTGCACCCTCTCATACTAAAAAGATTTTTGCTAACATGAAGAGGGTGGGAAAAGACTTTTCAGGAAAAGTAACACCATTATTTCAAACAATGGTGGTACAAAGTCAAAATCAGGGTGAAGGTTCAGTAATCCCTACTGTAACCCAACACACACCCACATTTTTATCCATTTCCTCAACACTACAAAATACCTATACCCGTAGGAAAACCCAAAAGGGCACTGAGTAACCTCAGGCTAGTGCTAGTATGGTTACAGATGAGGCTACCCATACGGAGAGGGGAGGTAGATTAGTGAGGGCTGCCAGTACTGCTACTATCTTAGAAGCAGAGCAGGACAGTGATAACATAACTAAGACCCAATCTAAGTTAACATCTAATGAGTCAAGTTCCCATGAAACTGATTCAGGTGATGGTCCCAGCCAACAGGAAACTATGGGGGGCTTAGAAGCTCAAACTAGGTTTGAGACTGAGTCTAACATACCCAGTGATCCACCTCTCGGGATAGGTAACATAATCCGAAGTGGTGAGGGTAGTTTGGCACTTAAGGAATTGATGGTTTTATGTATCAAATTACCAAAACAGGTTCTTGATCTTACAAATACAGTTAACTCTCAACAAGATGAAATTTCCAGTTTGAAGAAGAGAGTTAGGAAGCTTGAGAAGAAGAAAGGGTCAAGAACCTCTGAGCTAAAAAGATTGCATAAAGTGGGTACTGCTTTCAGGATTGAGTCCTCTGAAGATGATCAAAGTTTGGGGGAGGATGTTCCTAACCAGGGGAGGAATGAGGATAAGGTTTCAGGGGAGGAGGAAATGATGGATGAGGAGAATGAAGGTGCTGGGTTTGTGGTTAAAGATAATGAGTCTGGAATTACTCTTGTAGGTGTTGAATATTTTGTAGAAGAGGTTGATACTGGTGATAAGTTTGTTGTTGCAGATCAATAGGGTAATGTGGTAGAAATTGATGTTCTTAGTACTGCTAAAGATACTGCTAAAACTACTGGAGTTGATGTTGAGAAGGTGGTTGAAGTTGCTAAGATGATGGTTGATGCTGTTAAGATTAGTACTGCTAGTGGTGAAGTTAGTACTGCTAGTGAGAAAATTAGTGCTGATGGGCTTGAAGTTAATACTGCTGCAACAACACCAATAACTGAAGATGAACTCACTTTAGCTCAAGCTTTGGCTGATCTGAAAAAGACAAAAACACCAGTCAAAGAAAGCTCAAGACCCAAAGAAGAAGGTGTAACCATCAGAGAGCCAAGTATTACATCAACAACCAAAACAATAATCACTTCACAACAAGCACAAGACAAAGGCAAAGGAATTATGATAGAAGAACTTGTGGAAAAACCTCTGTCAAGGAAAGAACAGCTTAAGCATGATGAAGATTTAGCAAGAAAAGTGCAAGCTGAACTTGATGATGAGGATGAAAGAATCAGAAAAAAAAGATCTCAGAAAGATGAAGAAGCCAACATTACACTTATTCAAAAATGGGATGATGTACAGGCTCAGTGTGATGCTGACTTTGAATTGGCTCAAAAAATGACACAAGAAGAGCAAGCAAAATTAACTATTGATGTGAAGGCTAAGCTATTGGCTGAATTCTTTGAATAAAGAAGAAAGTTCTATGTAGCAAAAACGGCAGAAGCAAAGAGAAACAAACCACCTACCAAAGCTCAACAAAGAAGTATAATGTGTGCTTACTTAAGGAACATGTATCAATGGAAGCCTAATCAATTGAAGCATATGAGTTTGAAAGGATCCAAGGATTGTTTGACAAAGCAAGAAGGAAAGTAAACACATTTGTTCCTATGGACACAGAGCAGGTAGAAAGCAGTGCTAAAAGAGCAGGTGAAGAGCTAGAGTTTGTGAGCAGTAAGAAACAAAAACTTGATGAGAAGACAGAGCAAGAGCAAGAGCAGGCAGAACAAGAAGGTATTTGTTAGGTCACAAATCTATCACACATGGTTACTAGATCTAGAGAGAGAAAGAATGGAAGGGACATGTGTAAGAAGAAGTAATAATGAATTAACATGAACCAACACCCTCTCCCTTTAAAGGAGGGGGTATTTATAGTGTTTGTACATATAAGGGGCGTTGCCCTAACAAAAAGATAAATAAAAGGCCACGGCCCATGGGCCTTCTACATAGGCCGAACCTTAATAACTAACATAAAGGCCTAAATAATAAAGCAACCTATTATACAAAATATGATGGATACTTGATAATATATAATGTGTTCCCAACAATCTCCCCCTAAGTATTAGTCATCAAGGTTGCTTGACGTCTTCTTTGCTTCATTGGCTTCGACGTCTTTCGTATCTTTGTTCTTTTGTTCTTGTGTTATGTGATATGGTAATGTCTTGATCTGCCATCCACCAACGTTCTTTAATCACGATGTCTTTACGTCTTTTCCACCATGCTCATACTTCTTTTGACTTTTGATCTTCATACTTCAAGTAGTTCTCACTCTTTAACTTCAATCTTTGACTTTTGAACTTTTACTTTGCTTTAATCTTTATGAGAGTTTCCTTTGTGATGTTAGCATGAGCATGATGGAACTGGTGGTGGTGGAACTCTTGGTCTCCATGATTACATGCAATTTAAACAGTTAGCAACAAATCATTCGGCCCTTATAGGTTCGGACTTTGAGATCGTCAACAGCATAGTGTGAAGACTTTCTCTAATCCTTGCCAAGGCCGTTCCTAAACTGGATGCCCCCAAGAGAGCTAACACAGATACACTGAAGTATATCAATGATTCAGGTGAGCCGCTGAAGTATACCGAAGTATCACTCCACGACTGTAGACCGTTTGGAACCACCTCGAACACTAAGCGTAATCCACAAGGGATTACCGAAGTGACCTCCTGTCAGGGCTATTTGTTGTTGAACCTGGCAGTAATTTCCACTCAATCACTGAGAATCACTGTAACACCCCCGAAAATAGGGTCCAGCGGAAGCATACATGTCACTGGGGCGCTACTCAATTGGTATCACAACACAAGGTACAAAGAACGGTTTTACCTTAACCGTTTAGAATAAAATTCATTATCAAAAGTAATACGTTTACGTCATTTGAAAATAGTGCGGAAGTAAGGCCCAAAAATAATAAAGCGGTCCCAAATATAATTATAAGAGTCGTCTATGACCATGCCGTTTGCCAAGCGCCTCCAGAGATAAGCTATAGCCTTAAACCTGAAAATACATGCTAAATGGGTCAGCTTAAGCTGGTGAGTTCATAGGTTTAAGTTTAAAACAATTTGGTTGAACCAAAAGGTTTTCGAGTTCAAATCATCGTTCGCAAACAAGTCAAGTCCAACGTAGGCTAACAGTGCCTAAGTTATAGTTCCAGAACCAAATCCGCAAATAATATCATAGTCAAACATCTCTAACCAAAATCAGTCATTCAAGTACTATACTCATATAGAGTCAAGCAAGTTTAACTGTTACGCTGGCTAAGTCACAAAATTCAAATCACAGAAACAGTTCCCTATAGGTGCACACTATAGTAATCAGTAGGCACATGAGCCAATGTTGATGCTAAGGCACAAGGAGCCCGCGTTACTGCTAAGGCACAAGGAGCCCGCGTGTTTGCTAAGGCACAAGGAGCCCGCGTTATAATAACCATAGCCAGCTCGCGTAACAGTATCATAACAGTTTCAGGCCATATCAAATAACAAGTAAGCACATAATGCATTCAATTAACCAGGTCAGATATATCAGCCAAACAGTACGTTGGAGAAAACAAATCACGTTTCAAGTAAAACCAGTATTGAGTTTAAGTAAAAATGAGCATGTATTCTCCCCCGAAAATAGTTATAAAATCGGTAAAAGTAGGGGCCATGAACTCACCTTAGACACAGCAATGCAAGATCACAACTGACACAACCGGCATCGAGAAGCAAAACATAACGATCTTAAGGCGTACGGCATGACGGTACACGGAGGTGCAAGCACAGCGGTACACAACGGTCGAGGATCGGCATAACCTAATACGTATACGATAATCTCAAAACACGTCTCGCAAAATAATAAAGTCTATAAAAGACAAAGTGTCGTAGTTTTCGTGGATTACTCAGTTTTCAAAATTTATCAAAAGCTTAGTTTCAACGTTTCGTGGGGTGTGGTAAGAAGACATAGACTCGACAGACAACTCACGCCAAAGAGAAGAGACATCAACAAACTCAAAAGAATACTGACGAGAACTCAAACCAAAGAGACAAACCTAAGAGTTTACGACAACAAACACCTCAAATCAAATAACTTAGTTTGTACGTTTCGACATTTACCCCGTTATCCCAAACAGTTTGTATAAAACATAAACGTTTTATAATAAAAATAAGTTTAACTAATAAAATTAGTTTTTCTTGAGTCGTCGAGACTTGGTTTAACCAAAACTGAAATTACAATATTTAACAAGTTTATTTCTCGTTATTATTCTTGTAAATATTAGTCTTGGTTTTATTGAAGATTTTGTGTTCGTTTCGTGTTTAATATATTAAGTTCATTTTGAATTTAATATATTATACCGTCTCGAGTCAAAATGTTCAATAAGTCCGCTATCTAATATCGTAAGTCCGATAACGATCCATAATCATCCAAATGTCCAAGTATAATGATCAAAATTCGCATTCAAATCCAAATCATGATTTCTAGTACAAATCCGAAACGTACCACTATGGCATTAACAAATTATAACTGAACACACTCTTAATATTTGTATGGGCTTCGGCCCATTCTGTAAACCAAACGCACCCTAATTAAACGTTGGGCTTAGGCCCGACACATAAACAGCCTAACACACTCATATAGTGTTGTTTATACCAACAAACAGGAGACCACCCTTGTGGTTGTTTCGTTAAATCCGAGCACGCAAACCAAATACAAACCATAATTAAACCGATTAAAGATCAAAACCAAGATAGCAAATGCACGACTTCGATTAACCTGAGACCAAAACCGAATTAATAACCAGTCCAAACCCACGACTCGTGAGCCAATCGGTCACACAAATACTTTGACCATTTACCACACGAATCCGTTAACCATATTATCATTCAAATCCGCTTTTCCAAGTTCATGATTTAATAGTTATATCATTTGTTTAAAATCCTTTCAATCCGCAAAAATAATAACAATAATATTCGGTTTCTAATCCACAAGAACAAAACAATCGACACAACTTTGATATTCAAAAACATAACTATAATCGGTTAAATCAAAATATAAAAATGGTTTTTCTCGAGTTACCATGTCGAGAAAGAAAAGGAGAGGGAAGAGAGTGGCGGCTGAAATGGTGGCTGTGGGGACAGCCGTGGTGGCTGTGGTGATACTCGAACCCAAACGAACTAAACTAACACCAGAAACATATATACCGTCGACCTTGTGTTGCCGAAAAAACATGCCGGAAAATCAGTGAGTTACCGGAAAAACAAAATATATGAGGGTGGGTTTTGAGGCGCGTGATGCACGGGGAAATGATGAGGAAGACACAAGGATTATTTTGGTGGTGGCGGTGAGAGGAGTTAGCCGGCGGTGGAGCGCCGGTGACTGGTTTTGTTCGCCGGAAATAAGAGAGGAAGGAGAGAGGGAGAATGAGGTATGCGGCTGAGGAGCAAGAATATGAAAATGAAACCCTAAAAGTTTTATAAGCTGTATATTTATAGGTAGGGTTTAGGGTTGGGACTTGTGGCAAATTCTAGCGCGCCCTCGGGGACTAAAAATGTATATTTCTCCATATTTTTAACGATACATGATCGAGACAAGTAAAACGTGTTATAAATATTTCCCGAGCACCCGAGAGTTATTCCATTAATTTTAAAATCATTTTTCCATTAATTTTGATTATAATTACGTATATCTTTATTTCTCGTTGCCCGAATAAATTAATATTCGCGTTTAAAATAATTTCTCCCATAAAACAACTATTTGTACGCCTCGTTTCTCACGAATAAAATAATCAAAACAAATCGTCGGTTGTGCCAGTACGCGTTGTGTACGAATTTCACGTTTCGCGAGATAAATTTCTCGTTTTAGAATCAAAAGAGTTCAGACAGGATCCGTTTATGAGAAACAGGGAAAGTCTCGAATAAAAATATATTCGGAAAATTGCGGGTGGTTACAGTCTCACCTCCTTAACGGAATCGCGACCTCGCGATTCAATTCAAGTTACTCGTTACGGTTGAAAAGAAATGAGTATATACATACGAGGATTCATCGTCACGTTCTCGCGTGAATTCAGGACTTTTTCGCGAGCTTCAAAGAGCTTTGTCGATAAGGATGCGACTTTACTAAAGTCGTTCGACTTCACGGTTCATGATTTCGATAGGTTTCCATCAAGGTTTAAACATTCGTCAATTTGGATCTCTCCCGAAGGAGTAGCAACTGCCTCATCGGCCAGTCGTTTCTTTACTTTGCACATAAATACGTTGCGAACACTGCTGAGTCCTGACGGTAGCTCGAGCCTGTGCGCTACCGGTCCGACTATAGCAAGGAATTCAAAAGGATCAATAAAGCGAGATTAAGCTTTCCACGTTTACTAAACGTATCACACCTTTTCAGGGTGAATCTTTAAACATAATCTAGGTTTTAACGGGAAATTCAAGAGATTTACGTCATTTTTCAGTATAGCTGTTCTGACGATTCGTGAGCAGCTTGCAACTCGGTTCTGATCTGAACGATTTTCTCGGTAGTCTCGTGAACAAGTTCAGGGTCAGTAAGATGGGTATCCCCAAATTCTACCCATCAAGTCGGCGATCGGCACTTGCGGCGATAAAGTGGCTCATATGGTGCCGTCGAAATACTAGAGTCGTAAGTATCGTTATAAGAGGATTTGGCCAATAGGAGGTGTCGATACCAACTATTGCCAAATTACGCAGGAACACAACACGTCCTCTAACACTTGAATGATTTCTCAACTTCGGCCATCAGTCTGGAGGTGATACACAGTATTCATCTCCAAATCTGCCCTTATGGCTCTTTGGAGTGATTGCCGGGAATTTGATGTGAAACAGATATCCTGATTTGAGAATGGTAAGAGTCGACACTCTATACCGGGTAATGATTTCATATGAGTATGGACGAGCAAGTTTGCCAATGCTGTCGTTTCATTGATTAGAGAAAGTGAGTATATTAGGTAGGACTATCAACAATTACTCTGGTAGCGGCGCGGGATTTACTTCCAAGGTTTCGTTCATGATGTAATTAATTATCTGGTAAGAAAGCAGCAAGGATGACTGGTACTTCCGAGGGACAAGTGAAAAGTCAGGTGGTTGTCCCAAGGAATCGCGATTTTAGTTACTCCTTAGAGTCTCAAGATATCTGATAGGCGTGGGATCTCCGCCAAATAGAAAGTTTAGCGAGTTCTGAGTAAAATTCTGAGAAAAGGAGTTGATTGCCACAAGCAATCAATTGGTTGAATCGGTAATGTACAAGGTACTCAAAACGAAAGGTACAACATTGTTTGAATAGCTTCGATTGGAAAAATGAATATCATCGATTGAGCACATGGCTCAGAGTAGAGGCGACTGTAACAAGGCCACAACAAAACGAGGCCGAATAATAAATCCAAATCCAGGATGACGTCCAAAATCAAACAACTCGAGTTAAATCAGAATCAAGACTAATCCAAATATAGTCAATATCGAATCCAAACGTAGCAAGAATCAAATCCAAACGAGGCAAAAATTAAATCCTGACGTAGCCAAAATCAAACATAAGCGTAGATAAAATCAAATCCAAACGTGGCCAAAATCAATTCCAAACGTAGCCAAAATCAAAGCCAAACGTGGCCAAAATCGAATCTAAACGTTCCAGTAAGCTCGGACGGCTTATAGCGCTCTTAAGAGGTTACAAATAAGTAACTCGGATTCAAACGGTGCCAATCGGATCTAACTCGACCCGATGCAAAATACAGCCAGACGGCGGCAACAGGATTTCCATATAATGGAGACGTATAGCGATGCCAAGGGTATTACGGTTCATGCGGTGTTGTGATGCCAGTGTGTAGTGTGTGTGGAAGTAAGATTCCATGTCTGTGTACCTACGCAAAACGGTACCATCCCAAAAATCAATGACCAACCCGGACATAATTCCATTATAACTACTCTGAGTATTGCAAAATTCACCTCTGAGTCGGACATAGGTGATCAGGCTATGTCCCACTGTCCCTGGTTGAATATAGGTGATCAGTCTATATTCACCCGAGGTTCAATGAATTTTGGAATACTAAGCCTAGTTATACTAGTAGTATGTCCTTTATATCCAAAATCATTCCCAAAAATCACGACAAGTATACAAACTCGACATCCAATAGTGAGATTACGCAAGGAAATAGCGTAACTCCGTGACAGGTTCGGTGCAAGTATAAGCATATGGAAATGCTTATAGTGAACAATTAAAACGAACGGATATAAAATATCCAAGAGTCAAGCACGCATCTCAACAAATATATAACCAAGCGTCTCATCAAATAACTCGTCAAATATACCATGAACATCTCATCTAATATATCATCAATTATCTCGTCATATCAATCATAACCTCAAACAAAATCATACGCGAGGCATCAGCTTGGCAGGTAGGCACGTGTCAGTCATAGGGTTAAGTTTTCGCCAAAAGTGGTTATAGTCCAGGTTTTTGAAAATAACCCAGTTCTCTATAACCTGGGCTCTGATACCAATCTGTAACACCCCCGAAAATAGGGTCCAGCGGAAGCATACATGTCACTGAGGCGCTACTCAATTGGCATCACAACACAAGGTACAAAGAACGGTTTTACCTTAACCATTTAGAATAAAATTCATTATCAAAAGTAATACGTTTACATCATTTGAAAATAGTGCGGAAGTAAGGCCCAAAAATAATAAAGCGGTCCTAAATATAATTATCAGAGTCGTCTATGACCATGCCGTTTGCCAAGCGCCTCCAGATATAAGCTATAGCCTTAAACCTGAAAATACATGCTAAATGGGTCAGCTTACGCGGGTGAGTTCATAGGTTTAAGTTTAAAATAGTTTGGTTGAACCAAAAGGTTTTCGAGTTCAAATCATCGTTTGCAAACAAGTCAAGTACAACGTAGGCTAACAGTGCCTAAGTTATAGTTCCAGAACCAAATCCGCAAATAATATCATAGTCAAACATCTCCAACCAAAATCAGTCATTCAAGTACTATACTCATATAGAGTCAAACAAGTTTAACTGTTACGCTGGCTAAGTCACAAAAGTCAAATCACAGAAACAGTTCCCTATAGGTGCACACTATAGTAATCAGTAGGCACAAGAGCCAATGTTGATGCTAAGGCACAAGGAGCCCGCGTTACTGCTAAGGCACAAGGAGCCCGCGTGTTTGCTAAGGCACAAGGAGCCCGCGTTATAATAACCATAGCCAGTTCGCGTAACAGTATCATAACAGTTTCAGGCCATATCAAATAACAAGTAAGCACATAATGCATTCAATTAACCAGGTCAGATATATCAGCCAAACAGTACGTTGGAGAAAACAAATCACGTTTCAAGTAAAACCAGTATTGAGTTTAAGTAAAAATGAGCATGTATTCTCCCCCGAAAATAGTTATAAAACCGGTAAAAGTAGGGGCCATGAACTCACCTTAGACACAGCAATGCAAGATCACAACTGACACAACCGGCATCGAGAAGCAAAACATAACGATCTTAAGGCGTACGGCATGACGGTACACGGAGGTGCAAGCACAGCGGTACACAACGGTCGAGGATCGGCATAACCTAATACGTATACGATAATCTCAAAACACGTCTCGCAAAATAATAAAGTCTATAAAAGACAAAGTGTCGTAGTTTTCGTGGATTACTCAGTTTTCAAAATTTATCAAAAGCTTAGTTTCAACGTTTCGTGTGGTGTGGTAAGAAGACATAGACTCGACAGACAACTCACGCCAAAGAGAAGAGACATCAACAAACTCAAAAGAATACTGACGAGAACTCAAACCAAAGAGACAAACCTAAGAGTTTACGACAAAAAACACCTCAAATCAAATAACTTAGTTTGTACGTTTCGACATTTACCCCGTTATCCCAAACAGTTTGTATAAAACATAAACGTTTTATAATAAAAATAAGTTTAACTAATAAAATTAGTTTTTCTCGAGTCGTCGAGACTTGGTTTAACCAAAACTGAAATTACAATATTTAACAAGTTTATTTCTCGTTATTATTCTTGTAAATATTAGTCTTGGTTTTATTGAAGATTTTGTGTTCGTTTCGTGTTTAATATATTAAGTTCATTTTGAATTTAATATATTATACCGTCTCGAGTCAAAATGTTCAATAAGTCCGCTATCTAATATCGTAAGTCCGATAACGATCCATAATCATCCAAATGTCCAAGTATAATGATCAAAATTCGCATTCAAATCCAAATCATGATTTCTAGTACAAATCCGAAACGTACCACTATGGCATTAACAAATTATAACTGAACACACTCTTAATATTTGTATGGGCTTCGGCCCATTCTGTAAACCAAACGCACCCTAATTAAACGTTAGGCTTAGGCCCGACACATAAACAACCTAACACACTCATATAGTGTTGTTTATACCAACAAACAGGAGACCACCCTTGTGGTTGTTTCGTTAAATCCGAGCACGCAAACCAAATACAAACCATAATTAAACCGATTAAAGATCAAAACCAAGATAGCAAATGCACGACTTCGATTAACCTGAGACCAAAACCGAATTAATAACCAGTCCAAACCCACGACTCGTGAGCCAATCGGTCACATAAATACTTTGACCATTTACCACACGAATCCGTTAACCATATTATCATTCAAATCCGCTTTTCCAAGTTCATGATTTAATAGTTATATCATTTGTTTAAAATCCTTTCAATCCGCAAAAATAATAACAATAATATTCGGTTTCTAATCCACAAGAACAAAACAATCGACACAACTTTGATATTCAAAAACATAACTATAATCGGTTAAATCAAAATATAAAAATGGTTTTTCTCGAGTTACCATGTCGAGAAAGAAAAGGAGAGGGAAGAGAGTGGCGGCTGAAATGGTGGCTGTGGGGACAGCCGTGGTGGCTGTGGTGATACTCGAACCCAAACGAACTAAACTAACACCAGAAACATATATACCGTCGACCTTGTGTTGCCGGAAAAACATGCCGAAAAATCAGTGAGTTACCGGAAAAACAAAATATATGAGGGTGGGTTTTGAGGCGCGTGATGCACGGGGAAATGATGAGGAAGACACAAGGATTATTTTGGTGGTGGCGGTGAGAGGAGTTAGTCGGCGGTGGAGCGCCGGTGACTGGTTTTGTTCACCGGAAATAAGAGAGGAAGGAGAGAGGGAGAATGAGGTATGCGGCTGAGGAGCAAGAATATGAAAATGAAACCCTAAAAGTTTTATAAGCTGTATATTTATAGGTAGGGTTTAGGGTTGGGACTTGTGGCAAATTCTAGCGCGCCCTCGGGGACTAAAAATGTATATTTCTCCATATTTTTAACGATACATGATCGAGACAAGTAAAACGTGTTATAAATATTTCCCGAGCTCCCGAGAGTTATTCCATTAATTTTAAAATCGTTTTTCCATTAATTTTGATTATAATTACGTATATCTTTATTTTCGTTGCCCGAATAAATTAATATTCGCGTTTAGAATAATTTCTCCAATAAAACAACTATTTGTACGCCTCGTTTCTCACGAATAAAATAATCAAAACAAATCGTCGGTTGTGCCAGTACGCGTTGTGTACGAATTTCACGTTTCGCGAGATAAATTTCTCGTTTTAGAATCAAAAGAGTTCAGACAGGATCCGTTTATGAGAAACAGGGAAAGTCTTGAATAAAAATATATTCGGAAAATTGCGGGTGGTTACAATCACAATTGTGAGTTCCCTCATGAATGTTCTCGGCAGATTACTAAGATCTGCGTAGGACTCTTGAAAGGGCTAATTCTACAAGTAGCCCGGTCTATTGAAGGGTTGGCCTTTTATAGCCCCAAATAACGCGCTTTCTCAAAATAGCCCAAGCAAAAAAGCGACTAAATGTGGGTGCGACACGTGTCACCGTACTTTTTAATCGACTTTACTAGAGCGACTTTTTGATTATTAAGCGACTTTCTATTTTGTTATTATCTAGCCAAAAGGTCAAACCTCAAAAATTGTTATTTTATTCTTTTTGCTTCTTCCACACCTTCAACGACTTTGTTTTATTTTAAGCGCCTGACGCATGCACTTTGAGCGACATTTTCACCTGACAACTTTTTTTACTTTTGCCAGTTAACTTTGTGCTATCCAAGTTTTATACTTTTTATATTATTTATACCTTTTATACTTTTATACTTTTATTTTCAAAAAGTAATACAAACAATAATACAAAGAAGTGTATCAAACACTCTTCGTTTAAAACTTCTTTATCTTGATCTGGCAATCAGAGCCACACGAATAAATTCATCCGACGTCGAGGAACAACAAATCGAACGCCCAAGTCTAGCAATTAGACACACACAGGCTTGAAGCCCCAGACAACAACCTTTGTTTTCGATTTAGTGCTACGGTAAAGTAATTTTATTCCATCTTAGGAAAAAAAAATGGTTACGGGTAGGGTAAGTAATTATCTTTTCAAATTTTTGTTAATCAAATTTAGCTTTAGGATTCCTTGTATTTGATTTTGTTTGTTGGTTTGATTGTTCGAGGGTTATTTAATTATTTTTTTGTTTACCTGCTTATTAAAATGCTTGTGTTTCTCTAATTAGGGTCCTTTTTGTTGTGCTAGTTGTGATTCCATTTTTAGTGAACTGAGTAAAATGTTACATAGTCAGATGGCTGTTCTTGGTGGTGTATATTGTGTAGTTACTGCTCGTGTATTGTATAGTTACTGCTCGTGTTGGTCCACGAATTGTATGTGGATCACTAAGTAGTCTTGAATACCTAGTAGACGGTTAGGATAAATCCGAACCAATCTAAGTGAGAAACCCTAGGTGATTGTTGTTGTTAATGCGGAATCTTAACAAGAACAATGAAGAACACACAAGAATATCACTAACTTCGTATATTGATTATAATCACAATAGTGAACTCGTACAACTCACACACATTACTAACAATCTTTAGGGATCCTTTTATAACACAAGGAAACCCTAATACTAACCGACTCAGAAGATATTCACAAATCATCTATAAAGATACTTACACGTTTTGTATCTTTTCCTAACTTATCTCTAATAGACTTTCCTAACTTCACGACCAGACTTAACTTTATAAGTCAACCAGACTTAAACATACTACCAGACTTAACTTTACATTACCAGACCTAATTACAAAGACAGACCTAACTCTGATATACTACCAGACCTAAGTTGTCTTCTCTTGATTCGTATCATAATTCCCAACAATCCTCCCCTAACTTGATCTTCATGCTCCATGAACTTCAAGTTCTTCTGATTAAGCCTTCTGAGGATTGAATCATGAATACTTTGAACTGTATTTAGGTCTTGATCTCTTCTAGCAGCTTGAATCTTGATAAGCTCTTTTGATATGGTCTTTGCAGCAACATTGACTATATGTACATCAAATTCATTTAAGTTCCAGACTATTCTCATCACTTCCAAATGTGTTACCATCTGTGAGAGGTGAATCATTGAAAATGTAATGGATTTAAAATCTCTTTACCAATAGCCATTACCACTGGAGTAGCCAATGTTTTGGTGTGTAAGACCATGGTACTTTAATAACCATATGATTTTTAGCAAATCATCAGCTTATCAACGGATTTGTTAAGTCTTTACCAAAAGCCGTTTGCTTCTGGACTAGTCAATTCTTTGATGGAAAAGCACCTCATCATGGTGAATTGATTACTATTTATGGTTTTCCACAGCCTTTACCACAAGCCATAACATTGTGGGCTAGCCAACTCTTCACTTATCATAGATATGGTGAGTTGAATACCATACAATTTTTGGCAAATTGTCAGCCATAAACGGATTTGAGCAATCTTTACCTGTTAGCCGTTTGCTCAGGATTAGCCAGTCCTTGTGTTGTTGAGACAAGGTGGACTGATAACCTTTTGATGTGTTAGTGCAAAGCACCTCCACCAAGTGAGAAGTTCCAATAGTCTCACTTAACAACTTGTGAAAATTCTTTCAAACATCATTAAGCTACATCCTTCAAAGACTGCCTCTTAATTAAATCCAATAACATCTCATATCCTTCATCCTTTTTACAAGTATACAACTTTTTACTCATCATTTCCTTGCAAACACTTGATGATAAAGGATATTCCACTTCTGCAAGCATATAAATATCAACATTCTTTAATGAAACACAATGTACCTTGCAGGTATGAAAATATCTCCAGCTGACAATGTTTTGCTCTTCAGGAAGTTTCCACACTATATCTGACTCAGTTGGTGGCTCAAACATCACCTTCAAATTGCCCCAAAAGACTCTTTCAAATTCATCTTCAGGTGGATGATCTCCATATTTAATGTTCACCAACTGATAAAGTTCCTGTAGATCCTCCCTATTCACATCATTTAGAATTCCAGCAAAATTCATATAAACAATGTCAGAATTGTCCTCCTTTATTATTTGATATGCAGCCCTTTCACCAGTCATGATTAGTTGATACTTGACAACCTTAGTTGGTTCCTTTGTGCTTTCAATAGTCCCCATGGTGGCTCCTTCAGATGAAGGTTCTTCATCTAATTCTTCTTCAATAACCACTTTCTTGGATTTATTTTTCCTTTCCAAACCTTTTCTTCTTTGAAACACAATAGGCTTTATTACTTCAGCTTGCACTTCTTCTGTTGACTTTCCAGCTTCAGGTTGTATATCAATCATTTTATCAGGTTCAATGACCAGTTCAGTCTCTTTAGCCTTTCTACCTTGAAAACAATATGTCTGCACATCATCATAGTCAATAGCTTTGTAACCTTGATCTCTTTCAAATGCCTTGAGATATGCTACTTGAATTTCCTCATATGACTTCCCTTTCATCTGTTCCAAAGATAAATGCATTTGATTCTTAAGATACATCTTCATATCATGCTTCTTTTCTGCCATAGACACCTTCTTGGCAATCTTTGATTTCTTTTGAAGCTTGAACTTTTCTAAGAATCCACCTAATGTATCATCATTATTTCTTGCATTTATGAAGTCAGCTAACTGTTTGGCTCGATCATCAGCAGTTAAACCTTCAATAGTTAGAAGCTCCTCATACTTTGCTCTCACTTCATCATCAACATTGAGCAGCTTTGTAAATTCATCAGATTCTTCAGCCAATTGTCTTGCATAAACTGCATCTAACATCTTTTGTCTTTCTTCTTCAGCAATATCTTGTGCCTTAATCCTCTCAATTTCAGCCTCAGAAGCTAATTCTTCTCTTGTTTTTCTCTTAGACTTCTTTGGCTTTGAAGTTTCATCCACAACCTGCTTTCCCTTACTTAGTGCAGATTGTTGTTCTTCATTACCAAAACTAAGTTCATTACCAGACTTTCCTTCACCAGACTTATCATCAGACATAGTCCCAAACTTTTCAATCTCTTCCTCAACAGACAAAATTAACCTTCTTCTTTTCCTATCCTGTTTAATTTTGCCCATTGATTGAGCCAAAGTCTCTGCTACTTCCAGTGTCTCTGGACTGATGGTGACATTATCTTGAACTAGAGGTTCTTGAACTGGTGTCTGAATAATATTTTCTTGTACTTGTTCCAAATTCCTCCCCTGTTTGGAAGAATTTTCAGCTTCACCTTCCTCATCATCAAAAGAAACACCCTTTTTCTTCATTGCCACTCCCATTTTCTTTACTTTCTGCACCAAAGTCACATAAGCTTTTCTGAGTACCTCATTAGACTTTTCCAAAATGGCAATCTTCTTTTGCAGTTGTGGAACTATGATTAGAAGATTTTCCACAGATATGGGTGCAGGTTCCTCCTCCCTTGCAGGACTTGGAACATTTGGTTGTGATGGTGAAGATGGTTGGATAGGTGAAGGTAATCTTGCAGCAGATGGTGAGGGACCTGGTTGAGATGATGGAGTTGGGGTAGATGCAGGTGTAGCAGACCTAGATGATGCTTGGTCTTGTTCCTCATCAGGGTGCACTTGTGCAGCTCCAGAAGTACCTGCATTGTTAGTACCAAGCATAGCAGCAAGCAAAGGTTTGTCTGTCCCTTGAAAACCCCTTTTTATATTTGCAAAAAGTTTGGGAGTAAAGGCCACACTGATGTAAGGCACTTTATCCTTAGTTTCATAATTCAAGATCATTTGCAAAAATCGTGGATACATTAAAAATTTTGGGTCTTTAGCATTTTTCACCATTCCTTCAAAAATTAGTTTTGAAAAGTTAAATTTCCTTCCAAGTGATAAACAGACCAATGCAGAAGCAATTCTGCTTCCAAATTGATCCCATCCACCACTCTTGGGACTTAAGCTCTGAAGTAAATGATGTACTAAAAACCTCCACTGAGGTGTAAAATAACTTTTCCAAAATGTAAAACTTCCATCAGTGGGGTATCCAATGGTATTCAAACCCTCCAAAATATCATCACTAGGCAAATCAAATTCTCCTAAAGCATCATCCAATTGGAGACTTTCCCTAATGGATGCTTCAGTAATGGTAAAGCCATTTTTATCTATAATTGCCCTTAAACATGGGGTCCCATCATCAAGAGTCTCAGAGGTAACCGACCTCCAGAACTGCTTGACAAGGGACTGATAAATAGTAGGATTATGAATTAATGAATAACAAATGTAAGAACCTTTTAGGAAATCCACAATCCTCTCGAAACCTGCACTTTGATCTGGCTTCTTCAAGAAACCAACTTGATTATGCTTGTCCACAAACTTGAGGTTAGCCATAGATGAGTAAATGATTTAGGTCTGGTTGATTAGAAGGGTAGGGTTTTTGAAAATATGTGCGTAGAAACAGAGTCGTGAAAAATAAAGATGATTTAAATTTGGAAGCAAATAAAGAATAAAAGGAGATAAAATATATCAAATTTTAATCTTATATACTTCATAAATATCTGTTTTTACCGAAAATAGTGCAACGGTAATATTTTAGATAAATCTTTATTATTCTGACCAGATCTAACAGTCAAAAATATAACACTACCCGACCTAAATGGTCAACCAGGCCGAATCATAAACTTACCAGACCTAACCAAAAGAGTGGACTTACACACTGAATATAGCGAATGCAAGGCTGTACATCATCTCATTCCAATCTTTTCTGCAAGAATTAGTTTAAACAACAAGAAAAAAGAGACAAAAACCAATCTTTGCAAAACACACAAGCTACCAGATTTAACACTTAAGTTTACCCGATTTAAAAACTTGTAAAACTTGTACATTTGCCTCCCCTTAAGTGCACATTACCTCCCCTTAAGTGTAAATTCCCCCCCTTTTTTTTTTTAAACAGAGATACTTAACCAAAAATAAGAACTGTGGTCAACTTTCCAAAAAATACAATTAATAACTCCTTGCCTGCAAGTATTAACCCATACACCAACCGGGCATTAAATGACATTAAACCTTGATTTTCCCTATAAAACCACCCATTGTTTTATCACAAAACCATCACAAACCAAAAGAAAAACCTTATAAACATAATGGATCCAATCATAGAGATTTCATCCGAGTCTTCTTGGGATCCAAATGACTCATCTTCTGACACATCATCAGGAGGATGGGGTGGATACTTCCCACCAAGGTATTCATCAATCACAAGAAACAAGACATTAAGAGAATCAACTCTGAAGCAATGGCTAGCTGCTTATGATCTTACTGAAAAGGAACCAGACGATGAAGCACCAAAGACTTCAAGACCAATTCCCCCTTCTGATGTAGATGATAAAAGTGCTGAAGAAGAAGACCCCTCAAATGATGATGAAGAGACTTTTCCTTCGAAGGTTGTGACATCCTTGAGAAGTGGTTCTATACCACGTCCACCACCAAGCAGCTTGATTCTTGGACTCCCATGCCCAAAAGCGTGGGATCAGTTTGGTGGCAGAGGAGCCAAGAAGACCATTCCTGACTTCATGAGCAAAGGGAAGCAGAAAATGTAGGTGGTGGTGTTTGGTTGGATTATGTCAAAGCTTTTGTCTTATGATGCATTGTAAATTGCATCCTTGAATGCAATCACTTGTTAATAAATAAAAACTTTATGGTTCTGTCGATTTAATGTTCTACATATGAATCACTTGCAATAGAGAAGAGTTAACAACTGCAAAACAAAGTTAAGCACAATATACCAAAAACAAACATACTATAGAAAGTAGAAAAACAAATTAACTACTGAAAATAAGAATAACCAAGAAAAATAGCAAGATTAAAAACAAATATACAAACTATACAAAGTTAAGAAAGGAAATCAGTTTTTCTTAACAACCCAGGCCTGAGTGGGCTTGAGTTCTTTCTGTGGAGCAACATACTTATAGGTTTTGTATGAACTTGCTCCAGTAAAACCATGTTTGGACTTATAGGTAAATTCATTTTTAAATGGATTCCAAGCCCAGCAATCAGAGAAGTTATCAGCAGAACCCCCATTTGAATTTGTTTGTCTCCTTACAAGTGAATGAGTTTTATAAAAATTATTTCTTTGAAATTTTGCATTCACCTGAGGTTTTTGAAAAGATTGTTTGGGTCTCACAAAGCCAGTGTTCACATTAGATCTCAAAGAATTAACATAACCAGTATTCACATTAGGCCTTATAGAATTAACATTTTGCCTATTCACATTAAAGTTCCTGTAGCCAGACCTAAGATTTTGTCTACCAGAATTAACATAAGAGTTAGGTCTGGCAGAGTTATTGAGTTGGACAGGTCTAGGAACAAATTGGTTGGCATGATTAATTCTACTAACATTATTCCAAACTGGTTTATTTGAACCATGACACATATTAACATTCATTCTCTTTTGCTCAGCCTCTCTCTTCATTCTCTATTCATGGAAGTCACAATCTCTTATTAAATGACTCAAACTTCCACACACAAAGCATCTTTTAGGAGCATAAGTATAACTACTCCTACTTTCTCTGTGAACACTATTGCTTCTAGGTGACTCACTCATTTTAACAGATTCCCTAGGAGTTTTTATGTGATTAACACAACTAGGTTTGACTGTCTTAGCCTTTGGTTCAGTCACTACAGGTTTAGTAACAACAGGTTCACACTTCTCAACAACCTTAGATTCAGGATTCTCTTTTATCTCACTTTTTGACTCAGACTTAGAGTGATCAGAGGAACCATCAATAGATCCTTCAGAGTCATTGGATTGACAAGAAGAATACCTACTGGATTTGTCCTCTGAGGTGGTTGGTTCAGGTACTTGAGGACCTTTCTTACCATACACAAAGAGTGAATCATCCAACTCTTCTTTTTCAAGAGGAGTATAGTCATCACTCAAAGGTGGTGGTACTCCCTTAAAGTCACCAGTCTTAACAAACCTATTATACAAAGGCTTATCAGTATAGTCCTCTTCTTTATTCTTAAATATAGCCTTATTCTCATTTTCCTCATATCCTAAGCCACATTTTTTATTTGACTTAATTTGAGAATCCCAACACTTAAACAGGTTATTATTTGAATTGTTCCACTGATCTACCCTTTTTCTCAACTCATCCCTCTCCTTCTGAATTTTAAGGCCCAATTGTCTATACCTTGAAAGTATAGTTTTTCATTTAAAGCAGCATGTTGGTTTTGAAGGGTGACCTTTTGTGCCTCTAAAGTTTTTACAGCATTTTTATGTGCTAATAAATTTACTTCTAGATCACCTATTTGTTCTAGCTGCTCATCACACAAAGCCTTAACATGATTATATGAGTCAGTGCATAATTTAGAGCATAATGATACCTCATTACCAATGGCCATGAGAGCATGATCAGACTCCTCATTTACTCTTGGATGCTCACCCTAGTTGACTCCTCCAGCTTCCATTGTCAGCAGGCTCATCTGATTCTTTTCCATCTTCCCATCATCATCTCTTTTCCCATCAGCAGGCTTCTTCTCTGGACAATCTCTTGAAAAATGTCCATGCTTGTGACAGTTATAGCATTCAACTGTCCTCTTTGTGTATCCCACTGGTGATTTGTTGTTGAAGTTGATGGTCCTTCCATATTGCTTCTGAAATCGTTTGACCCTTAAAGCAACCATGGCAATGTGCCATTTTATGTCCATCTCCTCAACTTCAGCATCATTAATCTGTTCTAGGTCTTCACTAATAAAGCTTTCATCTTCCGTTTGATTGGAAAAGAAAGAATGTATCACCTCATCAGTAAAACTTGAAGCAGACCTTTCACTTGAAGGAGTTTCATAGATACCAGACCTAACACTACCAGATTTAACCTTGTAAGTACTGCTTTTTTTTTTGTGACACAAAAGCAACATTTGATGAACTGGTTGAAGCCTGAGTGTTGTTACTGATGTCCCTTTCAAACATCCTGAGATTATTGTATAGGTCATCAGGTGTCATTGAATCTACTTCCTCCTTAATCCTCATCGCCACAGATACATTGCCCCATTCTGATGGTAAAGATCTAAGGAACTTGTGGTTTGCATCTTCATTTGAAACTGCTGCACCATGAACTTCCAGTTGTGTTAACAGATGTTGAAATCTGTCATAGCCCTTCTCCAAACCTTCAGTCTTTGAAACACTGAATGTCTCAAATTGCTGTTTAAGAACAGCCTTTTGCATCTTCTTGGAGTTTGCATTTCCTCCAAATCGTTTCTTGATAGCCTCCCACATCTCCTTAGCATCAAGGATGCCATGAAACCTTTGTAGATGCTCCTTAGGAATAGCCATAAGAAGCAAGGTTCTGGCCTTCTTTTCCTTCTCCACAGCCCTAATCTCCTCAGCAGATACTGGTGGCATTATTCTGATCTGCCCATCATTCCCTTGTGAAATTCTTTTCTTAGAGTTTCCCTTTTGAATAACCTTCCATACATCACTATCAATGTACTCCAGATAGTGTTCCATCTCCATGGCCCAAATATCATACTCTTCTCTTTTCAGTAATGGAAGTTTTATGTTTGAGATTGTGGTTGTGGAAGGGATGGGTTGTTGTTGTGTTTGGGAGTTACTAGTTTCGGTTTTTTTCTTCATCTTCATGGTTTGACTTCTCATCCTCACTGTTATGGATTGAGAAAGTTTCAGGCTTATTGAATTCAGACATTGTGTAGGGTGATTTGAGTGAGAATTAGGTTTTTGGTATTTAGTGTTCTTCGAGTTCAGAGTCTCTCTCCTTGCTCTGATACCACTTGTTGGTCCACGAATTATATGTGGATCACTAAGTAGTCTTGAATACCTAGTAGATGGTTAGGATAAATCCGAACCAATCTAAGTGAGAAACCCTAGGTGATTGTTGTTGTTAATGCAGAATCTTAACAAGAACAATGAAGAACACACAGGAATATCACTAACTTCATATATTGATTATAATCACAATAGTGAACTCGTACAACTCACACACATTACTAACAATCTTTAGGGATCCTTTTATAACACAAGGAAACCCTAATACTAACCGACTCAGAAGATATTCACAAATCTTCTATAAAGATACTTACACGTTTTGTATCTTTTCCTAACTTATCTCTAACAGACTTTCCTAACTTCACGACCAGACTTAACTTTATAAGTCAACCAGACTTAAACATACTACCAGACTTAACTTTACATTAGCAGACCTAATTACAAAGACATACCTAACTCTGATATACTACCAGACCTAAGTTGTCTTCTCTTGATTCGTATCATAATTCCCAACAGCTCGTTTTGCAGATTAAAAGATACTGCTTGTGTTGGAGAATACTACTGCTCAATTAAAAGATACTGGTTGTGTTGGAGGAAAGGTTATTTTAACTGAGCTTGAGAAAATTGGGTATGAGAGGCCTGAGACTACTGGAACTTTTTATAAAGGTCTTCTTTGCCCACATTGGAAGTTTCTGTTGCATACTCTTCAACACTGTTTGTTTCCCAAAGTAGGTGGATGGAATGAATTTAGTGCTCCTCAAGCCATGGCCTTAGTTTGTTTGGCCACAGGACAACCATTTAATTTTTCATCCATGATTTTTGAGGGTATGAAGAAGTATGTTAAAAAGCAATTTTATTTGTATCCAAGGTTTTTACAGCTCATCATAAACCATCAACTTAAAGAACCTTTGGAACATACCAACATTGAGCCAAGTAGCAGAATGGCAATCAAGATGTTTGCTTTTCTGAAGAAGAATGGGAAAGGTTTTTCTGGTGCTATCACTCCCCTATCTCAATACATGTTGGATATTGTGGCTGCTATTAATGAGGATGAAGAGGCTGGAACTCCCATAGCTTCCCATCACACATCCTCATCTACAAGTTTGAATGTATCATCATCCACTGAACCCCAAAATACCCAATCACCTAGGGCTTCACAACAAGAGGACATTGTGACACCTCAGACCAATGTCAGTATGGATGCAGATGAGGCTAGTACAGGTGATGTAGGTACCATGATGGAAGAGGCTGGCACTACTGTTTCCAACTTAGTAGTTGAACAGGACAGTGCTAACATACCTAAGACCTCGACCATGGCAACATCTATTGTAGCAGGTTCTCAAGAACCTAATACAACTGATGGTAACCCCAGCCAAATGGCTAATATGGGGGGCTCAGATGTTCAACCTAGGGTTGAGACTGAGTTTTTGTTCTAAGATTCACCTCTCAGGGAAGTTAACACATCCCGAAGTGATGAGGACAGACCTGAAACTACTACTGAATTGATGGCTGATACAATACAAAATGTCAATGCCTATGATACACCTCTCGGACCAGGTAACACAGGTCGAAGTGTTGAGTCTAGCATTGAACTTGAAACAGAGGATTTGACGGTTAAAACACCTGTACACAATGCCAAATCCAGTGATCAACCGCTTAGGTCAGGTTACACAGACCGAAATTGTGAGGATATCATGAAACAATTAAAAGAATTGATGGATACCTGTACACAATTGTCAAAGGAGGTCATTGGTCTTAGAAAGGAACTAAAGACAGTGAAAGCTTCTCAGGGTGCTGAAATCAGAAGGCTTAAGTTTAGGGTTCAACATCTTGAGGGGTTGCTGAGATCAAGATCTTCACAGTTGAAGGTTTCCAAACCAAGTTTGGGAGAGGATGCTCCCAAACAGGGGAGGAATGAAGCAGAGGATAATATGGCTCAAGGGGAGGCTGAGATGGAATTTGATAAGAGTGTTGCTGGTGTTGCAGAAAATGAGGATCATATAGTTGAGAATGTTGGTTCTGGTATGGATAATGTTGAAAAAGATGTTGGAAGTAAACCTGCTGCTGATGTTGGTGACAAGAAGTCACAGAATGATTCTGCTGCTGGTGCAGGACATTCTGCTGTTGCTTCAGAAATGGGTTCTGCTGCTGAAACAGATGAAGACACAATACCCATAGCTCAAATGCTGCTAAATCTTAAACCAAATTCACCAAAATCACAAAAAGTTATCCCAACACCTGAACCACAATCACAACCAGCTGCTCAACCTTTACCAAAACCAAAACAAGTGACTGTCTCAAGACCTAAAGCCAAAGGAGCTGTCATACAAGAGCCTGTGCTAACAAGAAAACCTGTTCAACCACCTACCTACAAGGGTAAGGGTAAGAAGAAAATGGTGGAAGAACTTGACCCTTATCCTGATCCTAATGTATTTCCAATTGAGGAATGGCCTAGACATTTGCAAGAAAGGTGGGATGCAAAAGAAGCTCAGAGGGTTGCTGATGAAGAAAAAGCTGAGTATGATAAAGCAATGGAGAAACAAAAGCAACAATCTGAGAAACAATCTGAAGTTGAAGCAAAATTGGCTGCATGGGAAAATGAGCAGGCAAGATGTAAAGCTGCTATGGCATGGGAGAGAGTGAAAGTAGAGATGGAAGATGTTTTTACTGATGAAGGTATTAATGACTGGTTTCATCAAGCCATTGTGGAGAATAAGAAAAGGCTTCTGGTTGCAAGAAAGAATAAAAAGGTGAATAGACCACCAACTGCAAGGCAACAGAGAACTCTTCATGAGCAATATCTGAGGAATATGAAGGGTTGGAAATTGAAGGAGTTGAAGCCATACTCTAATGAAGAAGTCAAGCAGAAGTTTGAGACTGCTAAGAAAGAGATGGATAGGAAATTTAAACCTTTAACTGATGCTGAGATCAATGAGTTGACAAGAATCAAAGTAGCATCAAATGCTTATATGAATCCTGAGTCAACTGTTAAAATGGACAAAGTATCAGATGTTGAGAAAGAGAAAGAGAATGTAGTTTAAGAGGAAAAGCCTGAACCTACTGTTGGTATAAAGAGATATGGTAGAAGAATAAAGCAGGTAGCTAGGAAGAAGAGAAGAACTCAGTCATTGGTGATGAGTGACTCAGAAAAAGAAGAAAGTGATGAGAATCATCTTGAAGAGGTGACTGCTGATGATATGAAAAGAACAATGGATCTCACAGCTCATGTACCACAAAAGGAACCAGAGATAGTAAATGCAGTTCCTTTAGATACCAAGTATTCAATCATATCTTATTCACATACAGTCAGGGATGGAAGTGAAGCTTACTGGGAGGTTATGAGGTCTAATCATCTTTGTTATGGATTTGTTAGATTTTCTCAGATGCTACATTTTATGGATAGAGATGATGTGATACAGATGTGGAGATTGTATAAAGAAAAATATAGTGATCAGAGACCAGAGGTGATATATGAAAGAATTCACTATTATTTTTTGAAGAACATGTTTGAGCCTGATGAGAGAGATCTTGAATGGAAGGATTTGTTGAACTCCAGAGTTGATAAGTGGTATTTGTATCAATCTTGTGGAGTACATGAATTAGTTTGTAAGGGTGTTAAGGTCTACATGCTTGTAGAGAAGGAATACCCTTTGAATAACAACACAACAGTTATTACTCAGATGTTAAAGCCTGGAATGTTGACATTGCAAAAGAGTTTCTTTTCAGATGATCAGGCTTATAAACTGATAAGGAAATATGAGAAGATTCTTGAATCAAAGACTTCAAAACAGTAAAGTGCTTGGAAGCATCCTCCTGGTGATTAGCTGGGTTTAAAGGAAACTTGATGATTTTTGGAGAAAAATATCAAGTTTAGGGGACGATTGTTGGGTCTAAAGATGCTGCTGTTCGAGAAATACACTAAGTATAACTCTGCTGATTAGTTAAGTAACTCTGCTGATTAGACTATAACTCTGCTATTTTGTAACTCTGCTGGATTGGAATAATAAGCAAAGTGTAACTCTGCTGCTAGCCCACGAAGACTCTGCTGCTAGACTAGTTACTCTGCTGCTTATTGGATATGTATAGTATGTTAAGGATATATATAGAAAAGATACGTAAGAATATTTTTCTTGTATAGAAAGTCTTGTAAACCGACTAGGACTCCTTACGCTATAAAAGGAGGATCTAGGGTTAGGTTAGATATACGTATCATTATTGTTTTACACTTCAAGGTTTCTTGTAACCCTATTGCTATCGAGCAATCGTATTAATATATTGAAGTGTTGTTTGATAATTCGTTTGTGCTTAATTCTTCTTAAGATCAAATATTAAGTTCCGCATAGTATTTGATATACAACTCAAGATCAGTTTCTATACCGATTGCTTTAGGTTTATATCTAAAGTAATTAATAAGATCGTGAAGCTCAACTGGGATCAACATACTGCTCGTGTTGGAGAATACTGCTGCTCAGGTCTTTGTCACTAAGGCCACTCACATCAGTTAACGCATCCTAGTCACAACAATTAAAATTCAAAGTCACGTTAACAAAACGTGTGCATTTGTACCCTATAAATACCCATGCTTCTGAAGCACATGTCATACAAAAATACATTCCAAGCTTCTCAAATACTCTAGATCCAAACATCTCTAATTCATAATGTCTTCCAGAAAAGACTTCGGGCAACAATTTCCAAGCCCACCTCGCAAAAAGGATTTTGGACAACAGTTTCCATGTCCACCTCGCGATAATGAAGAATTTCATACTCCCCCAGAGCATACCTTTCCGGTTTTCCAACCGGAAAATGAACCGTATGGGTTAACTGATGAAGAACTTCGGCAAATAGATCAAGACATGCAGGTATTGTGGGAAATGGAAGATAATGAACCGGTGCACAATCCACCGGTTGCCAACGAAGACCCAAATCCGTATCGGTTAACTGATGAACAACTTCGCCTAATTGATCAAGACATGCAGGTCTTGCTGGAAATGGAATATAATGAAAGAGAAGAGGAAAGGGATCGTTTGGTGCGAGAAGCAAAAGAGGGTGAAGAACGCAGGGAAAGGTGGGAGTGTGGTATTTACATGCCTTCCGAATCATCTGAAGATGGTTACCCAGATTCAGATGATACTTTTCATTAATCGTTGTAGTTTGGTTTTTAATTTCCGTTAATGAGTTTAATGTAATTTATATTTTCCGTTTAATGTATTTGTAGTTGATGTTTATTGTATTCTAATTTCCGAATCTAGACTTTCATGTAATTTATATAAAAACATATACTATATAAAACACAAATTTAAAACCCCTGGCAAAATTGATAAAAAACAAAACTTTTCTTAAACAAAGCACAAGGGCCTTCCTCTCATCGGTTAACGCGAAGTTAACGTGAGTTAAGGCCAAAAATATAGAATGGATGATAAGTGTGCTAAGGTTTTCATTTGTCTGGAGATGCTGCTGCTCAAAATATATACAACTGGTCATGGTATACGAAGGAAAATACTCCATGTGTCATACTACTGCTACTGTTTTGTATAGTTACTGCTCGTGTCGGAGATTATGCTGTTGGAGAATACTACTGCTTGGTTAAAAGATACTGCTCGTCTTGGAGAATACTACTACTCGAGTTGGAGATGCTGCTAGTGTATTCTATACTACTACTCGTGTTGGAGAATACTACTGCTCGATTAAAAGATACTCCTGTTAAAGTAATTGACACTACTGGTTTAAGTGTAACCATATATACATCTCATTATCCAACCTAAATACTAAACATACTAGAAACATAAAAACAACGTCATCCTGAAGACCTGAAGTGTTTCAATGCATTTCAACCCAACTTGTTAGAACCGGAGGTCCTTAGTCAAGCGCTAGCATTCGAGAAGAAAGGCATAAATCCTTCAACTTACAGCATTACATTTTCTCATGCTGACAAAGTTCCTAAGCAGGCCGGGATACTTGGTGATTGTGGTATTTGGGTTTGTATTTTTTTATACCGCTTAGCTTATGGTAAGTCGTTGGACGTTAAGGATCCTATTCAGGCTGCACTCGCATACCGCGAACAAATGGCTAAGTTTTTTTTCAAACATCGGGTTCGTATTTAGTCATGTATCAAGTATGTTGTAGTATGTCAAAAACAATTGCTGATCATATGATGCCTTTTGTATCTCAACTCTTGTTCAATGTCTTTACTGATATATTCGGACAGAAGGACGTTTTATTAAATTTCAAATCATTATCAGTAAGTTTTTATTGCTGACTTAATTTGCATACCCAAAAGAAACAAGATGGGTTAATATCCTCATATACACGGCCTAAACTATGTCAAGTTGTATGGTTTAATATGCTCATATACACCTACTAAAAAGGATAAGCAATTAGGCCCACACCAATTAAGCCTTGGGAGATCCTGCTGTTGCTTCGGCTGGTAGTTCAGAACATTCTGCTGCTGGAGTTATAGACGCTGCTGCTGTTACAGATAAAGTTCCTACTGCTAGTGCTAAAATTCCTGCTGCTGAGACTCATGGAGGTTCTACTGTCGAGAGAAATCGAGAATTGTCCATGATGATGTGAGTCTAGCCGAGGCAAAAATACAACCTAAAACAACACCATCACCTAAACCCCAACCACCTACTCCTCAATGATAACCAGAACCACAAACAAAACAATAGCAAGTAGCACCACCACCTCCAAGAGCTCCTGTCAAAGGACTTAGAATTAGAGAACGTATCCCTACCAAGAAACCTGTTCATGCACATACGCAATCAGGAAATGGTAAGGGAATCATGACTGATTGAAGAAAAGTTTAACGAAGAGGCTAAATTTTGGTTCTTTTTCTTGATCAAATGACAAATGCAAATTGTCATAATCAAAGCAGTCCACAAGCTCTTCATCGCTAACATCTTCCTCTTCTTCAAGCTCAATGTTTTTAAGTTTTCTTTCTTCAACCTTAAGCTTGTTTGATTTACACTTTGATTTTTTCTTCATGTTGCGCTTTGCATAGGCGGCCAACTTCTTCTTCCTCAACTGAGCTAATCTATTGAAATACCCCACAACAGGATGTGTTTTAGAGGCTGCGGCATTCTCTTGTACATCAGGTGGCCAAAAAAAAAAAAAAATCAATTGTAAAAAAATAAACACACTATTAGTATATACCAAAACGTATGAAACTGCTTCATTGCTAGAGGAATACATATAATATCCTTTTGCTGACTTTGTTACATGAACACATATAATAGATACATAAAAAAATTAATGCCTTATTCATTGCATGAAATATTTAAAAATAACAAAACATAATAGTAACTAACCTGTCGATGCAACTGATTCATTAGCAGAACCTTCATTTTGTGCGTCCTGCTACTGCTGTGCTTCAGGTTGTTCATGTACAGGTTCAAATTGAACTTCGTTAGTTATTGGCTCCATGATTGTTTGAAGAATTAGTCTATAATGAACATAGCAGTGAATGTGTTTGGTGAGTTGTAAAATGGTTCATACCAGGAACATTTAAAGTGCAACAAATGAATTTGAAGAGTCTGCATATTAATTAGGTAAGTGATAAGATTATGGTGTGAATTTTAAACATTAATGGTGTACACATTTATCCATTCAAGCTATATAGGAAGTTGTTATGTTCATTAGAGCACGTTAATCATTCCCTAAAAAATAATGTAGTGTTAATCAGACTGCTGCTACGAGGCATCACACTGCTGCTGGTGAAATAATAAGCTATGGTTGATTCTATTGCTGATTCTACTACTGTGTTGATTCATCCCACTACTGGTGAAAATGAAGTTGCTGCTGCTCCTACGCATGAATACTCGATTATATATATATATATATATATATATATATATATATATATATATATATATATATATATATATAGGGGGACTTTCTTACGAGAACCATTTTATCTGCGAGAACTGAGAGAACCACAAAAAACATACATGCACGCCTTTTAAAATAAAATAAAAATACATGCAAATCATCAATAATCGTAAGTATCCACCTATGTTCTTCAATATCATCATGAACTCATCCTCTTTTTTCACAAAAACCTTACACAAGGCCGCAATATTGTCGTTGCACGCCTTATAAGAACATACATGCACACCTTCAAAGAAAAATGTTGTATTTCCAATTTCTTATCAAATTCTTTAGAACAACTATGTTTTTTTAAAAACATATATGTTGTTTTTAGAATATATGTGCAAAAATACAATTATTGAAGGCGTGCATGTATGTTTTTGGTGGTTCTCTCAGTTCTCGCAGATAAAATGGTTCTCGCAAGAAAGTCTCACTATATATATATATATATATATATATATATATATATATATATATATATATATATATATATATATATATATATATATTTGTTTTTTAGTCATAATAAATATAATATTAATTAAGTAAACATAATTCATTTTCTATTTTTTTTAAATACAATTTTTTTTTTTTTTTGCCTAAATATACTTTCCCCAACAAAAACTATAATTTATGTTTCCTATAAATTGAACGTATAACGCTTACTTTGTTATAATAGAAACTAATGTTTTCATAGGAAACCAAGCCAAAATTTAAACAAAAAACAAAACGGTTATAAATACCCGTTTTGTTCAATGGAGTTCAACTTTCAATAATAAAATTAAGGTCCCTAAAATTAAATACCCGTGTTTTTCTGATCCTTTCTTAAATACGTTTACTCCTTAGGGATACTACATAATAACCGTTAGGAACTAAACGGTTCTTAAATACTAAACGTCATTATTAGTTCTATATACATGCAAACAAAATAAATCCGCTTTCTTTCATTCCTAGCATCACATAATAACAAAAAAACTAGAAAAATAACTTCTCCCTAAAGAGAATGGCTTCTAAGTTTCCATTAGTTGATCAAATTTCAGAAGAGGCTCGTTCCGGTAGGATGCGTAGAGTGCTCAGTGTTGTTTTTGAAAGAGAAAGAATGGCCAACAGATCTGACGAAAAAGATTATACCAAGAAGATCCAAGAACTGAAAGAACGTGTGAAGAAAAGACACGATTTAATGATGGAGTTGGAACAGTTTGCGAGCATTAAGGGCGTATTCCAGGAACAATTTGAATGTCTCGTGTCGGAAGAGAAAGAAGATTTGAAAGAAATTGATTTCCTGACTGAAAGGCGTCGGGCAAGTGGAAAGCGTTCACACCAGAAGACTAAAATGTTGAAAACGCTAAGCGATTGGAAGTGATTTTACGTAATGTGTACTGTCTACGTTTAATTAGAATGATGTTAACTTTTCCCGTTGTTATTATCTGAATCTTTTATGAATTTTTGCATGGTGGTTTTAATTATCTTTAGCGAAATCTTTATTTACTTGTTATTATTATTTTTTTTTATTGTACATTTATTTTATTTTTATTTTTTTTAACACGACGTTTTTTGTAGTGTAAATAATTTGTTAAAGATTGTTTTGATATATATGATATACGCCTATACCTCAATGAGTTACTAATTTATCTTGAGGAATTACGTAACATGTTACAAAATTGATAGTGTAACTTAATATATCCATAAATAGCATAGGATATCCTGGTAGATTTTTATTCGGTCCCGCCCTTAAGGACATTTTTTCACTGTCAAAGCAAGCCTGACACAACTTAAGTCATCATGCCACTTGGAGCTTAGAGTTTTATTTTAGTGGGATAAGATGTGAATAAGTTAAAGGACAAAGAATCCATCAAGCTAGATGGGTTAATTACCAAGTCGCTTATCTAACCCAAACAGTCGATTAACAGACTATTCATCATGCCGCTTCCCTACACATTGAAATGACCAGACAGACTACTTTATGTCAAATCCAACATGCCCTAAAGATTTACTCAAACTCCCTGTTCAAACCCAATAAGGAGTAAAGATTTAGTCACGGTCACTGTTCACCCCATTAACAACTAATACATCTAACAATATCGGGCTAAACACGTGTATTTTTTCCGCTCGCCTAGGTACCACCCAACAAGTCGTTTACGAGACTCTTCTCCCGGTTTTTAATTGTTTCCATAAAAAATAAAAATAATAGTAAATGTAGTTCTGACTTAGCAACAGTTTGCAACAGTTTGCTTTAGTATCTGTTATAAATAGATATCTACTCAAATAAATATACCACCATCTACAAATAACAAAATTATCACATAAAACAAGGTTGTTTACCAATCCCACAATATAAAGTTGTTTACCATACATGATAACCATATAAAGTTGTTTACCATCTAACAAAAACTTGAAATTATTTACCATAACCAAGGTCTTCACTGAATGTCAAAACGTCATTTGCTGATGACCGTCATTTATATAGTTGGTGTTAATTCAGGTATGTACTCACACAGTACGTGGGATAGCAAGCAGCGTCAAGAGGGTCATCCCACGGCCTAGACATGTTCTTAAATGACTACTAATAGCAGTTAGTCGTTCTTAAATGATGACTAATAACCCTAGCCTATAATGCTCTACAAATCCCATTCCTATAAACACCCTTCCATAACATCCTCGAGCGTCCTTTTGAGCAATACGGTGAATTTCAAACCGTTCTTGTTCCGAAAGGGGTCTCGTCTACCCGCCCTTCATCGTTCCATTACACCTATTCCCAATACCACTGACCTGGAAAGCCTAACTAACTCTTAGGCTCCAGTTGGCCATCAAAGTGGTAAAAAACGGGTATGTTTAATGGTTGATCAATAAGGAAACCTTAGGGGCACGGAAGGGTGATATATAATGGGAAGAAGACTTTTGGCTATCGATAGGTACAAACCGTACATCGGTTTGCAAAGGATTTATGGACAGCCTACTTGATTTGCCCAAAAGTCATAAAAGAGCTTATTACCTCAGGTTAGTGGTAAGGGCTGCCAACATCAAGCCGGGGCAGCATATACCCTGATGGACCGCGCATGAAACGCACCGCGTCTAAGTGGGTTCATAGTGAAGCAACAAAGCAGTTTAGTGAGAGAAAAGACTCTACAACATCAAGCAACAAATCAGCTTAGTGAGAGAAAAGAATGTATATTATTTGGAAAATTAAATTATGCCAGTTGTACAAAAAATGTGGTTGAATAATGTATATTAAATTGAATTTATGAAGATTTTATCTTTATTTATTTTTGTTTGTAAGTATTGTTATTTCTTTGTAAGTTTTGCAATGAGTCAACTGCTTCGGCTAGAGCGGAGGCATATTTTAGATAAATTGTAGGGAGTAGTAAAAACTATTGGGTATAAAGAGATGATAAGTTTTTAAAATCAAAACTATGGGTATCTTTAATCTAATCTTGTGTTACATGTTGATTGTTGTTTTTTTTAGTATGTGATTAATTGCATAAAGTGTACATATTTCTGCCAGACATTTCATTTGCCATTAGGCTTGAAGAGAGAGGGGCAAAATAGTATCATAATCTTTTGTAAAAGGTGTTTAAAAGCGACTTATAGTACATGGGGTTGAATGTATAAGTGGCAAATTAGTCTCGTAATCGACTCTAAAGAGGTTCAAATGCGAAATAATCCACTCGAAAAGTACTAGCCGAACCAATTAGTAACGTAAGCGACATTATAGGCAACTATAAATAAGCGACTTTAAAAAATCAACTACAATAGTACAGGTTGCAAATTAGTATCGTAAGCGACTTAAAACGGATTTATATGCGACATTATAAATTCCACTACAATAGTACACGTTGCATATTAGTATCGTACGCGACTTAAAACGGCTTGGCATGCGACTTTATAAAATCCATCAAAATATACCCATGGAATGCAACCATGAATGCAAACAAGGTGTAACATGATAGTCGCTTAATCGGCTTGGTAGGTGTATTTAAGCGATTTAGTAAAAAGTGGGATGTAATGATGACGCTAGTCTAATAACTGCCATGATGACTTTTGCAGAAAAAAAGGCGGGAAAGTAGTCGCGTAAGCTACCTATTTCGGGTAAGGTGACCGACTTTCTTAAATAAAAGGCTACTATGCTAGTGGGCTTGTAGTGTAAATATTTCCTTCAAGTTTTTTGTTGTGTACTGTATTTTTGATTGTCAAAAATTTATTTTGCCTGTGATTTCTAAAAAAATTGTTGTCTATGACTTTAAAAAAATACAACCTTTTTTTCATTTTAAAACGTTATGATACCAATAATTGAAAATTACTACAAGTTTTTAAGTCAATTATAACTAAAAAGATAAAAAAAAAAAAAAGAAAAAAAAAAAAAAACAAGAACAAAAAAAAAGAGAGAAAATAAAAACAAAAAGTTGAAAATACAACGTTTATGTACGTTTATTAAGACAAACTACGAATGCCAAATGGACATAAACGATCGAACTAAAAAGAATATAGACAAACGAACGTAATTTATAGTGTCTGGAGCGAAAGATTGTGGTAAGGGCTGCCAACATCAAGCCGGGGCAGCATATACCCTGATGGACCGCGCATGAAACGCACTGCGTCTAAGCTGGTTCATAGTAAAGCAACAAAGCAGTTTAGTGAGAGAAAAGACTCTACAACGTCAAGAAACAAATCAGTTTAGTGATAGAAAAGAATGTATATTATTTGGAAAATTAAATTACGCCAGTTGTACAAAAAATGTGGTTGAATAATGTATATTAAATTGAATTTATGAAGATTTTATCTTTATTTATTTTTGTTTGTAAGTATTGTTATTTCTTTGTAAGTTTTGCAATGATTCAACTGCTTCGGCTAGAACAGAGGCATATTTTAGATACATTGTAGGGAGTAGTAAAAATTATTGGGTATAAAGAGATGATTGTTTTTTTTTTTAGTATGTGATTAATTGCATAAAGTGTACATATTTCAGCCAGACATTTCATTTGCCATTAGGCTTGAAGAGAGAGGGGCAAAATAGTATCGTAATATTTTGTAAAAGGTGTTTAAAAGCGACTTATAGTACATGGGGTTGAATGTATAAGTGGCAATTTAGTCTCGTAATCGACTCTAAAGAGGTTCAAATGCGAAATAATCCACTCGAAAAGTAGTAGCCGAACCAATTAGTAACGTAAGCGACATTATAGGCAACTATAAATGGGTTCATAAGCGACTTTAAAAAATCCACTAAAATAGTACAGGTTGCAAATTAGTATCGTAAGCGACTTAAAACGGATTTATATGCGACATTATAAAATCCACTACAATAGTACACGTTGCATATTAGTGTCGTACGCGACTTAAAACGGCTTGACATGCGACTTTATAAAATCCATCAAAATATACCCATGGCATGCAACCATGAATGCAAACAAGGTGTAACATGATAGTCGCTTAATCGGCTTGGTAGGTGTATTTAAGCGATTTAGTAAAAAGTGGGATGTAATGATGACGCTAGTCTAATAACTGCCATGATGACTTTTGCAGAAAAAAAAGGCGGGAAAGTAGTCGCGTAAGCTACCTATTTCGGGTAAGGTGACCGACTTTCTTAAATAAAAGGCTACTATGCTAGTGGGCTTGTAGTGTAAATATTTCCTTCACGTTTTTTGTTGTGTACTGTATTTTTGATTGTCAAAAATTTATTTTGCATGTGATTTCTAAAAGATTGTTGTCTATGACTTTAAAAAAATACAATGTTTTTACATTTTAAAACGTTATGATACCAATAATTGAAAATTACTACAAGTTTTTAAGTCAATTATAACTAAAAAGAAAAAAAAAAAGAAAAAAAAAAAAAAAAAAAAGAGAGAAAATAAAAACAAAAAGTTGAAAATACAACGTTTATGTACGTTTATTAAGACAAACTACGAATGCCAAATGGACATAAACGATCTAACTAAAATGAATATAGACAAACGAACGTAATTTATATAAGTGTTGTTCTGTTTTAACTAACTAACTTTAAAATCATACAATTAAACGACGTGACTAAATTTTCTGTTCGTTTGCAACACTACTTGTTACTCTATACTGTGTCTCGATGTTATCATTAATTATATATACAAACATCCACCCATTCGAGTCGTCATCCACCAAAGTTTCTTAATTCGAGTCGTATGATAGCTTGAAATGAGTACACAGATATCTACCTAGTTATAACATAAGTAGTAGAAACTCTGTCCAGCAGTAGTATCTTCAACGCCTAGCAGTAGTATCCAATTGTATCTAGCAATAGTATCCAGCAATAATATGAAATACAGTATCCAATTGTATCTAGCAGTAGTGTCCAGCAGTATTATTATTAATTTTACGCTTCAATCTGGTTTCAGCACTCGTCATCGAGAGGATAATAAGTTGGCCATTAAAAATTATATATATTGGAAATATCAATGTATTTAACTAAAATATAAAAAATGGAAGGAAAGTTCCATAATATTGAGGAATATTGGCAAAATTAAAAAGAACAACCAAGCTACATGGGAATATGGGATAAATACGAAGTCGCTTATGTAACCAAAAAAGTCTATTAAGAGACTATGTTCACACCTTATACATTCATCATGCTGCTTCCCAAGACGTTGAAAAGAGAAGACCAACCACTTTATGGCAAATCCAACAAGCCATAAAGATTTAGGCAAAGTCAAAGTTCACACTAGAAACAACACTCGGTCCTCTTCTATAAAAGGTTATTACAACGAAAAAAGGCAAAAACAGTACCACAATATAAAGTTGTTTACCATCTAACAAAAAACTTCAAATTGTTTACCATAACCAAACTATTCAGTCAATGACAAAACGTCATTTGCTGATGACCGTCATTTACATAGTTGGTGTTAATTCAGGTATGTACTCACACAGTACATGGGTTTGCAAGCAGCGTCAAGAGGGTCATCCCACGGCCCAGACATGTTCTTAAATGACTACTAATAGCAGTTAGTCGTTCTTAAATGATGACTAATAACCCTAAACCATATTGATGTACAAATCCCATTCATTTAAACACCCTTCCACAACATCCTCTCGGGCGTCCTTTCGAGCAATACGGTGAATTTCAAACCGTTGTTGTACCGAAAGGCGTCTCATCTACCCGCCCTCCAGCTTTACATTACATTCCCAATACCACTAACCTGGAAAGCCTAACTACCTAGTAGGCTCTCGTTGGCCATCAAGGTGGTACAAAGCGGGTATGTTTGATGGTTGATCGTGAAGGCAACCATAGGGGCACGGAAGGGTGATATAGAATGAGAAGAGTACTTTTGCCTGTGGATAGGTACAAACTCTACATCGGTTTGCAACTCTTTTGTGGACACCCAACTTGATAGCCCAAAAGTCACAAAAGAGCTTATCCCATGCGGGCCACCCCAGGAAAGTGGTTCTACACCCAATGTTTGCTCGATAACTTTTATGTATATTGCCGAGAGCGACATGTTGGTAAGGGCTGCCAACATCAAGCGGGTTCATCGTCAAGCAACAAAGCAGTTTAGTGTGAGAAAATACTCCCTACAACGTCAAGCAACAAAGCAGATTAGTGAGAGAGAAGAATGTATGTTATTTGGAATATTAAAGTATGTCAGCTGTACAAAAAATCGGGTTGAATAATGTATAATAACTTCAGTTTATTAATATTTTTAATTTTATTTTTGTTTGTGAGTATTATTATTTCTTTGTAAGTTTTGCAATGATTCAACTGCTTCGGTTAGACCAGAGGCATATTAGATACATTGTAGGGAGTAGTAAAAATTATATATTTAGAGATGGTAATTTTTCAAAATCAAAACTATGGGTAATCTTGTGTTACATGTTGATTGTTGTTTTTTTTAGCATGTGATTAATTGCATAAACTGTAATCTTTGAGATATTAGGAAGTCCCTCTATGAGGGCTTGGCTTGGGTTTACTCAGGTCAAGTCTGAGGGGGCAGGGTTTACCCCTATTAATCGTCGTGCCTTCGGGCGGATTATTAGGGGGTTCTCCCCCCATCGGGTATTTGAATAAGGCTTTCCACTTCGAGGGAGCTCTCTAGCGCGGGCCCGGTTAAGACAACGTAAGCTAGATCTTCTGCTGTCGAATGGCGACACAAAGTTTTCAAAGAAACTCACCTTTCAAAAAAAAAAAAAAAATTCATTTGCAAAATAGTCTCGTAATCTTATGGAAAAAGGTGTTTAAAAGCGACTTAATAAAATCCACTCCAAAAGTACTAGTAGCCAGATGTTATGTCAAGCTACTTTCATGGATTTGGTAAGCGGCGTTATAAAATACACTTCATTAGTGCAAGTGGCAAATTAGTCTCGTAAGCGACTACAAAGAGCTTCACATGCGAAATAATCCACTCAAAAAAGTACTAGCCGCACAATAGTTGCGCAATCGAGTCTTAAAGGGGTGCAAATTAGTCGCGTAAGCGACTTAAACCGGAATGATAGTCGCTTAATCGAGTTGTTAGGTGTATTTAAGCGATTTAGTCTATAGTGGGATGTAATGATGACGTTAGTCTAGTAAATAAATGCAATGATGACTTGTTCAGGACAAAAAGGCGGGAAAACAGTCTAAATAAAAGGCTACTATGCTAGTGGGCTTGTTGTGTACTACTGTATATTTTTGATTGTCAACATTTTATTTTGCATGTGTTTACCCTAAAGGGTTGAGTTATAATGACCCTCCCTGGTAGGGAGGGTGTGTTGACTTACTGCTGCCGCCGCTTGTACTGTCTGCTTTGTCGAATTGTACATTCCCTCAAAAATAGGCGGGACTCATGTGTAGGGAGGGTTATTAACCCTCCCTGGTAGGGAGGGTGTGTTGACTTACTCCTGCCACCGCTTGTAATTTCTGCTTTATCGGATTGTACATTCCCTAAAAATAGGCGGGACCCATGTGTAGGGAGGGTTCTTATAAAACCTCCCAAGATTGTTGTTTATGACTTTTTAAAAATACAACGTTTTTTCATTATAAAACAAAGTGAAAATAACTACAAGTTTTTAAGTGAATTAAAAATAAAATAAACAAATTAATAAAAAGATAAAAAAAGGACAAAATAAAATAAAAAACTTGAAAAATATAACGTTTATGTACGTTTATTAAGACAAACTACGCACGCCAAACGGACATAAACGATCGAAATTAAATGAATGTCTGTTTATGATAATTTAGAGTGGTTATAGATTTTATTTAGAAGGGAAACAATACTACGTTACAACTTTGGGGTTACTTGATTATAATTATAAATGTGGTTGGACAATCATGCCCCTGAAAATATAACACAAAACGTGCGTTGACATGACAATTAAAATATAAGAACATTTTATTTATTCAATTACCAAAACAACTAATATTCTCGTAATACTGCTACTGTCATTCTACTGCTGGGCCTCATAATACTATTGCTGGCTGTTTGCTAAAAATATCCTTGTTCTATTTCCCAAAATATTTACTAGCCCTTGTATCTAATGTGTGCGCAATTTTTTATTTTTCTGGCCGTTGGGTAAACCCGTCGGTTACCATACGTGTAGGAATATTCTAGAAAAAAATAATATTTTTTAACCAAATATTTTCTTATTATATTTCCAAAGATAATTTTTCAAGTGATGCACAATTCTCAAACCCTAACAGTACAAACAAAAAAAACGATTGGCGGTGAGCATCATCAATTAATCCACATACGAATCATACGATCATAGTTGTTATATAAACCTACAAAAAGCTTCACTCATCATGGCTGTTTTGGACTTTGTTAAGTCGCATAATATGGTTGCCTTTTTGGAGAAAACAGAGCAAGGGGATGGACCTAACTTCTATGAGGTTGTGGATTTTCTAAACAATTGCCATATAAGGTATGCGTTAACTGTTTCCCCAACTCTTTTTGTCTCTCACATCACACAATTTTGGGAGACGGCTACTGTCTTATGTGGTGAAAATGGAAACATAGAAATCCATTCTAAGGTGGATGGCATATCATTTATTGTTACCGAAGCTAGTGTTAGGAGACATCTTAAGTTAGAAGATTTAGATGGTATGAATAACATGGCAAACACTGAAATATTTCAACAAATTGCCAGGATGGGGTATGATACTTCCAATCAAAAATTAACTTTTCAAAAAGGAGGTTTCTCCCCACAGTGGAGATTTCTAATACATACTGTCTTGCACTCTTTAAGCCCTAAAAGAACAGCCTGGGAGCAATTCAGTAGCAATATTGCTACGGGTCTCATATGTTTGGCAACAAACAGAGTTTTTAACTTTTCAAAATTCATATTTGACTGTATGGTTGGTAATGTGAAAAGTAAAACAAAATTTCTTATGTATCCAAGATTTGTTCAAACCTTTTTGAATAAGAAAATGAATTTGCTTAAGCAACATAAAAGCAAATTTCCTACTCCTAGTCTACAAAAAAAAGTTTTTCAAAACATGACTATGGCAAGTAAACTCTTTAATGGGTAGTAATACCACTCTTTCCTGAAATGCTTCAAACTGGACAGGGTGAAGGGTCAGTCAATCCAAATGGGCCACAACACACTGGCATTGAGTTTCCTAATATCACTGATGCACCCCCAGCCACAGCAACATATAGGAGGAGAACCAGAAAGGAGACTGTATCAAATACCTTTGAAGCAGATGAGCATGTATTTCATGATAGTATGGATGGGGCTTGCACTACTACATCTGGCTTAGTAGATAGGCAGGCCAGTGTAAACATCAGTAAGACATCTTCCATGGCAACACCTAATGTGCCACGTATCCAAACACTAGACGCAGTTGGTGTGATCCCAGGCCAACAGGAAATTCTGCGTGATTCAGGTGTACGTCCCACTCTCACTAAGGTGGAATATGAGTTTTTGCCACATGACGCACATCTCCCATCAGGTGACACGGCTAGAATTGATGAGGGCGATTCACTAAAGGAATTGATGGATATCTGTACCAATTTGTCAAACGAGGTAGTATCTCTGCAAGAAGAACTGAAGAGACACAATAATACTTTTTCCAAGGTATGCACAAAGCTGACACTAAGAGTGAAGAGTTTGGAAAGACAGCATAAGAGGAGAAGATCCAAAGTGGTCCTCTCAGATAGATCAGATGATGATAGGAATGCTTCTCGTAAACAGGGGACGAAATCAGGAACATCTGCAAAAGAAGAAGTAATGAAATCAGGAGCTGAGGGGAGGAATGAAGACGGAACTGGTGGGTTAAATGAAGAGGGTACTGGTGAATATGCAGATATGGGTGCACAAAATGATGAACAATGTACTCTTGCGAAATGAATTATGATTGAAGAAGATGAGTCAAAGAAGAAAAAGGTTGATCCTAAGATACAAGGTCAGATAGATTATGATGGAGTTAATGGATCAGGAACTGATGGGATGAATGAAGAATGTTCTTGTGGATTAAATGAAGAAGGTGCTGGTAAAAATGCAGATATGGGTCCGCAAAATCATGAAGAAGGTACTGTTGATAAAGGAAATCTGATTGAAGAAATTGAGGCACCTAAGAAAAAGGTTGATCCCGAGATACAAGCTCAGATAGATTATGATGGAGAAATAGCAAAGAAAATTGCTGAAGATGAGGTTGCTGAGTTAATGGAAGCACAGAGATTAAAAAACATAAGGATGGCTGAAGATGCTAAGATGGCTCAAGAAATGGCTAGATTAGAAAACCAAAGGATGGCTGAAGATGCTAAGATAGCTCAAGAAATGCCTTCAGATGCTCGGGTGGATCAAGAACAGTTTGGAGAGCAGTTACAATACCTGATAGATGCCGATCTCATTGTGAGATCCGAAGCTTTAAAACTTATCAAAGATAAGAGGTTAAGTGTGGAAGCTAAAACAGAAAAGCTTACTAGATTCATTCTATCAAAGAACATGGAAGTAAGATGGAGTGATCTTATGCAGAAGATAAGGCAGGGTCAAAAGAGAGGTTACAAGACGAAGCTACCAACAAGGAGGGATCAGATCTTTTTTATGAGGAGATACTTGAAAAACCAAGCTGAGTGGAAGCCGGCTCACTTCAGGGGAAAATCAGATGAACAGATTGTAAAGGCATATTATGAAGCTTATGAAAGGCTCAGCGAACCAATATTCCCAATGGAATTCACAACATTTGGTGGGAATGATAAATGAAATAAAAGAGATCCAGAGGTGTTAGAGTCTGGTACTTCTAAGAAGCAGAAGACAGGATACGAAGGGTTAACGGATGAGCAGATCAAGAATAATATTGTAGTAGTACCGGAATCCTCAAACATCAAACCAATACAACCAAAACACCCTATTACAGATTGGGAGGTTTTCACTGAGGGGAGAATGGAAGGGTGGAAAATCATAAGAATTGGCGGAATTACGGAAAGATACAAACTGTTTGAGGATTTACTTAAAGAACTTGACAGGGATGATCTCAGTCAGTTGTGGAAGTTAGTACAGGAGAGATCCATAGTTGCAGATACACTTGAAGACAAAGACAAAGAATTATGGGTACAACTGAAGAGGATTTATGATCCGGATGGTGCAGAAGCAATATGGAGGTTTACGGCTAATATCAAAGATTTCACTTGGAGGCTGTTTGAAACATGTGGAGTGCACAGAATCTCTATCAAGGATGGGATCGAAATTTATATGCTGGTTGAAAGAGACTATCCTCTCAAAACAGCGACCATGTTGACATTAGAGGATGCAAAATTGCACGTTGAGACTGAATCAGAAATGGCAAATACTCTAGTCAGAAGGATTTTTCACCTTGCAGAACAGCGGAAGGCCCGTATCAAGAGGTTGGCATATTAGGCGTTTTGCAAGAATCTCCCCATCATGGATAGAAATCACAAGTGCGGCTGAGTAAGATATTGGTCAGAGGCGCCTATCTTTGCGTTTCAAAGTCGCTTAAGAGACTCTGTTCTTCCCTATCATAAACGCTGGCAGTAATTGCTATTTTCTGGCTTATTTAACTAGATGTAAAAAAAAAAAAAAAAAGTTGCGTTCATTAAAGATGTTAATTTTTTGTTGCTATAAAAACTTCCATAAAACTTGAGTTGACTTCTTCCTTATAGTTTATTTTTGAAATTCAAAGTAACATTCGTTGGAATATCATCTACGTTTAGAATAATTATGTGAGTATTTGGGACTAATACATTTGGTTTCAAGTCTGCTGCAATTTATGTGAGTATTTGGGACTAATTCATTTGGTTTAAGTATGTTGCAATTATATGTGTGACTATCTACAACAAATCTCCAGTGATAGACATGCTATTCGATCGACTCTAGGAATCATCAAGAACAGTGTGTTGACTTAATTGGTTTGTCTGTGCTTGGCTAATTAAGTGTGCTGGTATGATACAGTCAATGTTTAGTGGTTGATACAGTGTGGTCTGCAGCTACGTATACGAGATTTATTCAAGCTGTTGTGCGCTGTTCCTTGTTCAGTGTGTTTGTGCGCTGTTCTTGATTTGTAGGGGGTTGCCATTTCGTTTGTACTTTGTCCCGTTTTGGTTAATATATGTTGCCTTCCTAAAAAAAAATAATAATTAATTATAAATGTTGTTAGACGCTCATGCCCTTGAAAATTAGTTAAAACGTGCGTTGAAATGCCCATTATAATTTAAAAAAAAAATCCACATGCTGAAGGTTCTGCTGCTCTATTTGAAACTATTGGGATTTTGCTGCTTGGTTTGGAAGTGTAGGGTCGGTTTTGTAACTTGGCGCCAATAAAGCCCTAATTAGATCTGAGCGGTATAAGAAACCAAATTGGATATAACAAACAAGTTTGTTCGCCGAAAATTAAACCCAATCCATCCCTAAGCCATTTCTAAACATCTGATCATAAACCCCCAAAATTACAACCCTAATTCACAATGACAAGAAGAGGCTTCTCCAAGAATCACAATCTAGTGGCGTTTCTGAAAAAGGTCCCAGAAGCAGAGGGTTTTACTAAGGTTATAGACTTTCTCAATGCTTCCCATATAAGGTATGCACTAACAGTAAATCCCACTATATGCGAATCCAACATGGAAGAGTTTTGGTCCACTGTTAGGATCGAAACTAATGATGAGGGAGAATATTTGAAAGCTAAGGTAGAAAAACAAATAATCGTTGTTTCTGAGTCAGTTGTAAGAGAAATACTTCATTTTCGAACCGATGAACGAATATGTTGCCTTGATAATGCTACAATTTATGAAGAACTTGAAAGAATTGGGTATGAGGGGAAAGATAGTGGCTTAAAGTTTTTGAAACGTCTTCTCTGCCCACAATGGAAATTTCTTCTTCACACCCTTCTCCACTGTCTTACTCCTAAAACCACAGGGTGGCATGAGTTCAGTTCAACTCAAGCATCAGCCTTGATTTGTCTGGCCACAGGAAAACCCTTTAATTTCTCGGCTATGATTCTTGAAGGGTTGAAAAAACAAATTTCTGGAGGGTTGAATAAAAAAATTACTGGAAAAGTTTATATTTACCCTAGGTTTTTGCAATTAATCATTAATAAGCAATTAAAGAAACGTAAGGGACATAAAGGCACACGTAAGAGTCATCGACTTATAAGCAAAATGTTTAGTTATTTGAGAAAGAATGGTGTTGGATTTTCTGGGACTGTAATTCCTTTGTCCCAACATGTGCTACAACTGGCTGCTACTCAGGGTGAGGGTGCTGAAATCCCAATAGCTACGTGTGACACATCCACTCCTAGACCTTTACCTGATGAAAACCAAAAGACCCAATCCCCTAGGATTTCACCCGGTAAGGAGACTGAGCAACCGGAGGTGAGTGTTAGGGTGGCGCCGGATGAGGTTGTCACAGGAGATTTAGGTGACATGATGGGAGAGGCTAGCACTACTGATCCTGGCTTAGCAGCTGGACAGGACATTGCTAACATAAATAAGACCTCAAGCATGGCAACATATAATGCACAGGGTTCTCTTGAAAACATTGAATTGATGGATACCTTTGTACATACTGACAATGTCAATGATTCACCTCTCAGGCCAGGTAACGCAGCCCGAAGTGATGAGACTGGCAAAGACCGAAGTGGTGAGGATAATCAGAAACTGATTAAAAAATAGAAGGTAACATGTAAAAAATTGTCGGGTGAGGTGCTTGGTCTCAAGAAGCAATTGCTGGTGGTAAAATTTACTCAGGGTGCGGAGGTCAGAAGGCTAAAGAGAAGGGTTAGGCATCTTGAGGAGCTACGGAGATCAAGGGCTTCACATTCTAGGGATTCCAAACTAGCTTTGGGGGAGGACGCTCCCAAACAGGGAAGGAGTGACCACACGGGTACAGAAGACATAGTCAAGGATGCAGGGGAGGCTGAGATGACCTTGGATGAAAATGTTGGCGGTAATGAATGGGTTAGTGTAGACGTGAATATGGATGATGATAGCGGTGAAAATGTTGAAGAGGTTTTGCTTCAAAGGGTTGACAAAGTTTTAAAGGGTGATTTTGCTGCTGGTGCAGGGCATGCTGGTGCTAGTGCACATATTCCTGCTGCTGATACAGATAATGGTTCTACTGCTGGAGATAAAGAACCTACTACTGCGACGGATGATGAGCACAGTCTGGCAGGAGCTTTAACACTGCTGAGACTAACACAAACTGGATCATCTAAACCATAACCAACACATGAGCAACAACCACAACCTTATCCTACTGCTCAACAGACACAACAACAAGCAACCCCACCACCTGCAACAACACCTGCAACAGCTAAAGTGTCTCCAATGGCTACAATTCCAATACAACCAGTCAAAGAAGAGATTATCAGAGAACCTGAACCTGTACCAAAACCTGCGCAACGAGTTGTTTCATGTAAAAAGAAGGGCGAAGGAATTGTCATTGAAGAACCCAATCAGAAGTTCAAAATTGAATCACCAATTGAACAAGAACAACAAACCGAAACAGATGAAGAATTTGCCAGAAGTGTGCAAGCACAGATTGATGCAGAAGAGGCTGCAGCAAAGAAAAAGCAAGAACAAGCAGGTTGGGAAGCAGCTGTGAAGGCTTATGAAGAAGAAAAAGCAAGATACACGGATGAAGAGAGACAATGTGCTATATATGATCTACTGGATGAGTTTAGAAAGAGGCAGAGCGAGAAAATAGATTGTAAGAAGAAGCATCCTACAAAAGCTCAACGAATAAACTACATGAAGCAGTATTTGAAGAATAAGGGCAACTGGAAGCATGACAGCTTCCAAAGGATGACTAATGCAGCTATTCAAGAGGCATTTTTTCAAGCTCACGCAAGCATAAATAGACGTATTCATCCAGAATTCATGACTCAAGCAGGACTCAGTATGAGTGAAAAAGTAAAGGATGTGAAAGAAAAAATAAATGAAGCAGAAAAGGTTGGTGAAGCTAAACAAAAGGTGGATAGTGACAAGACAGTAGCAGCTGAGAAAGAAGATAAGAAACCTGAGGAAACAGATGTAAACGCTACGTCTAGTGTTGGTGAAAAGAGGAGTGCCGAAAGACGCAAGTCATTGGCCCGGAAGAAGAAGAGATCTAAACACGTAGCAATGATTTATTCAGAGAACAGATCTACAGTCGAGAGCGAACAAAGTGCTGGTGAGCATGAATCTGAAGAAGATATGAAGAGGGTAATGGATTTTACTGTTATTTCTAAGCATCGGGAGAGAGAGATACCAGCTGCAATCCCTCCTAAAGTAAAGCATCCTATCATCTCTTACAAGTATGGCATCAGGGATGGAAGTGAAGCTGTCTGGGAGTTCAAGAGAGCTGATGGTTTCGAAAACAAGTATACAAGGTTTTCACAGATGTTGTACTGGATGGACAGGGATGATATAGTTTCTATTTGGAGGTTGTACAAGGAAAAATATGGAGACGTGACGCCAGATGAGATTCAGGAGACGGTGATATATCGCTACCTGAGAATAATGTTTGAACCACAGGACAGTGATATAGAATGGAGAACACTGCTTAGTAGCAAAGTTCGCCGATGGTATTTGTATCAGTCTTGTGGAGTTCATGGTTTGATTGGAGAAGGACTGGTCATTTATATGCTGACTGATAGGGATTACCCTCCATTAAATTATCAAACGCAAGTTCTTACGCAGATGTTATAACCTGGTAAGTTAGAGTTGCAAAAAGAGTTTTTCACAGATCGTCAGGCATTTAATTTGATAACAAAATATGACACAACATTAAGGAAAAAAATGAAGTAAGTTTTTGGAAGCAACCTCCTGGTGTTGCTCTATGTTGTTCATGCTTCATCATACTGCTCTTGGTTGTTAGTGGAAAAATGTACAAGTGTTATTCTACTGCTACTATAGTTTATACTGCTGCTACTATATTTCGTTCTACTACTGGGATACTGAACTGGTTAAGGACATGTGCCAACTGCCAAGTATGGTTCTACTGCTAGAGGTAGAAGATTCTGCTGCTGGAGACTTTATTCTGCTGCTTGTATGGTTCTACTGCTATGGTTCTACTCCTTGGTATTGAAGCGAAGGAGGATCTCTTGTTAGAGATAAAGTACGTACTGTTTTGTAACTCGAATCACTTCAAAGTTTTTGTAACCCTGTTACTTTTGAGTAACCGTATTAATATATTGAAGTGTTTACTGAGAGTTCGGTTGTGTTCATTAATAATTCGTATTCATAATTTGTATCTAACATAATTAATAACATCGTTAGCACAACTGGGATCAACAAAACCGAAAAAAATAGACAGGGTAATGGCTCTCGCAGACAATTACTGGTAGAAGATTCAAGGGCTGTCCCATTTATGTAACATTGTTTTCCTGGAAATTTTACACAAGTTGTTTAAATTGTTGTGTTGAAAATGTGAATCTGAAACGTGATTTGTATACGTCAATTACATAGTTTATGGGTGCATATACACGGATCTACCAAAATGAATACTACGAGATTTGTTTTACAATGAACATGTGGAAAATAAATTGATATACCAGAACGTGGGAAAGATCACAGTTCCAAATTAAGGGGTTGAACTTTCACAAAATGAGCTGATGATGGAAATGTATGAGACTTGACGTTTAACAAGTCAAATGTGATAGTTCATGACAAAGTTGTATTTGTTTTATCTTTCGATGTTCTCTCCATTGATTTTGTTATAGCAACAAGTGTTATGTAGTAATTGTTATGTACTGGGGTTTGGTAAACTGTTATGGCTGGAATACAAGTTAGCGTTTCGTTTTAATGCGCATCACATGAACTCACAGTTGTGGTGCTCTACACGGGTGAACAGTCGATCAATATAAAGAAACATACAATTAATATACAAAAGGGCCCTATATAAAAAGATAGAGAGACCTACAATAGTTAAACATACATGAGTTCATAGTAGACTACCATCTCAGACCAACTAACGAGATTGATCCCCTCCACTATACTAACACCCTTTTGTGAACATCCACAAGAGATTGATCCAGATCGTCACTCAGCTATCGCTGCACTAACACAAACTTCACTCCTCCACCTCCAAAGATCCCTACAAACATAACATATCGAAACATTTCCTAACATTCCTAAAAGACACTCTACATCCCCAAAACTCCATCCAAGCATCACCCACAGTCCCTACATTAGTTAACAGCACCAAAAAAAAAAAAAAAAAAAAAAAAAAGAAAAAAAAAGACCGTTCAAAATAATATTTTACAACCGACATATAAACCATGATCTATTCAACATCTGAATTCACAGGCACCTTATACTTCCAAAAGTACCTTACCATGTGCTCTCGATAGGCTAACGCTACCTGGAGAGGATCATCAACACTCATACTCAAGTTGTTAGCTAACCGATACAAAAAAATGCACACCCAAACTCCACAATCACCATATACGTCAGCTTGTGTAGGGATATTATCTACCACTCGAAAAGTTACCTTATAATTTGAAGCAGATATGGATTTGGCCTCGAAAACTTTACACGACTTAAGATACTTGGGGAGCATTTTCTCCAAAGTGGCCCTCATCTTCAGATTGTCCTTTCTGGTCTCTGGATCTGGCGTACCAAGTGAGTCGTAAATCGTTACGACTCCGGTACTAATTTCTAACTGTGCCAGAAACCAGTGTTCAGATGGAACGTTGACCGGAAAGTAGACCTGCATTTGAAGAGAAAGAAATACTACGATTAGAATTAAAAATAAATTGATGAACGGTTTGTGAGAACAAATGCAGTTTATACACCCACCTTGTCAATACTGGACCATGGCACAGGATACCGTAATCCATTTGCATAACATGCACGCATTCTTCCCTCGAGAAGACTAGTCGTGAAGAACGTACCGGCCATAGCCCAATCAGCATTTGCTGGTCTGAAGTGCCACATTAGATCAACCCAAAGATCCAAATGCTGCAAGGTATGTATAAAAATGATACTGTGAAACTATTCAAATATAAAGCCATTGTATTATCTAAAATAATAAATATAAAATAAAACAGAGACACCAACTAATTCATTTAGTACCTCATCCCCAAGCCATCCTCCTTTGTGACCTCTTCCATACGCCAACAAAGCTCTCCAAAATTTGCATCCAACAACAATGTCGGATTTACACCAAGGAAACGTATAAGCTGAATTTCTCCCTTTTTCAGGAAAACGGGCCATACATTCTGGCCTAATAACGTTCTTGACTGCCTTATTGCTACTAAGGAAACCAGCAGGACGTGACAAATTCTGAACAAAAACAAATTTAAAATAAAACATATCAATGCATCGTTTTGTAAATTTAAAATAAAACGTATGACCAATTGAGTTCAGTTGTGGAATAACTCTACCCAAGGCTCCACCTCATTCAGATGGGGGAAGCTAATTACTTTATTCAGTCTTTTGGAACGCCTTTTGGCCACCGGTGGAGTTGTAGGTGGTAGCTTCACATAGGGGTCCTTCAAAGACTTACCAACATCTTTCGTCCTCTTTTGTTGAACGTCTTGTTGCAACTCAATTGTCTTCTTTTTGGTAAAATTCGGCCTACGACGTTTCTTTTTTGGTTTCCCAGGTAAGGGTGACCTTACAACATTAATGGACTTCCTCTTCCTTTTTAGACTCGTGAACGTTTCCTGTAAGCAGTGTTAGCCATGCATGTTCATCTCATTTTTTTAGCTTTGATATATGTAATAACAATGATACTACTGTTGGTGTGTTTCATACAACTACGGGGTAAAGGTAAGCGGGTGAAGTAAATACACCAAGTGGATACTACTGCTAAGTAGCCGCGACTGCAAGTAACAATGATACTGCTGTTGGTGAAGTTAATACACCAATTCTATACTACTGGTAAGTACATGCTACTGCATGTAACGGTCATAATAATGTTAGTGTATTTCATACTAATGCTGGAGATGGTAAGCAGATGAAGTAAATACACCAAGTGGATACTACTGCTAGGTAGATGCTACTGCTAGCGATGATGCTACTGCTGTTAGTGTAATTAATACTACCAATGCAGAAGGTGACAATGTGAAGATAATACACCAAGTGGATACTACTGCTACTTAGATGCTACTGCATATAACAGTGATACTACTGTAAGTGTGTTTCATACTACTGCTGGAGACCATAATCAGGTGAATTAAATACACCAACTGGATACTGCTGCTAATTAGATGCTACTGCATGTAACACTGATACAGCTGTAAGTATATTTCATACTACTGCTGGAGAAGGTAAGGAGGTGAAGTAAATACACCAACTGGATACTACTGCTAAGTACATGCCACAACAGCCAACGATGATACAACTGTTAGTGTATTTAATACTACTACTGGAGAATCAGAGAGGGTGAAGTTAATACACCAGCTGCATACTACTGCCAAGTATATGCTACCACTGCTGCTATGAATTATAGTAGTGTTATTTTATTTCATACTACTGGTGGAAGTGATGGGAAGGTGAACTGAATACACTAACTCATATATTTAAAAAGGTACCTGAGGATCCCGGTCGATAACCTCCTGCCTAGTGTTATCTTGAGATTTAAGGAAAAAGGCGTTTCTTGCTTCCTCAGCATCCCGGTCGATTTTGTCAATATACTCATTTCCTTCGTCAAACACCGTATCCATTAGCTTATCAGCAACGTCAATTTTATCAGAATCCTTACGAATTCTGTCACCAACGTCGCCATCAGACTTGTTGGTGACAACATCCTTGTACTCACAACCATTCCGATCTTCCATAGCTAGGATAGCCTCGTTTAGTTTCTCAAGACCATTATCGCATGTATCAGTATACAGACCTTCAAGTTCAAGATTACGAGAAACATGCCCGCCCGCAGTGTTGTCTGGAATACGAAACACCGCATCTTGTAATTGGTCACAATTATTATCATAATTGTCAAAAGCGGATCCATCAGCCTTGGTCCCTTCAACGGCAGGCATGGAATGAAATTCGGATTGCGGCTTCCTTGCTTCTTTGAAAATCATATGAAGGAAATCATCAGAATAGTTTTTGGGCTCATCAGAAAAGTTTTTGGGCTGTAAGTTTACATGAAAACACAATTATAATAAGAAGGCGAATGTAACAAACAACTGCCACATGTGGATTATTTATAAAATGTATACTTACATCAAGAGCCGATTGAGAAAAATGGTTAGGTATTTTTGGTAAATAGTTATAACCAGCATTGTCAACTTGCATGTGATCAACCGCCGGATAATCATTAAATGCAAGATAATTGTACTCGATTTGTGACATAGAGGATGGATACGCAGAAGCGTCAACATAAAAAAGCTTCCCGTGGTCCTCATTCTTTTGAGTAACACTTTTTGGGATTGGGTTCTGAAATTCATTCTCACAGGGGATTGATTCCTGAATTTTAAAACATAAAATAAAAGAAAAAATAAATAAAAAATATAAAAATGAATAAAAAGTATTATAACAAAACAGGGATACCTATGTGATTAAAAAGTTTAGTTAAAGGATGTTACCTTGACATCTTTGGAAGGTAAATCCTCATCCACTTTGGGGTGTACATCTACTAAATCCTCATCCACTCGGGGGTGTAAATCTAAATTGTCATGACCAGGACTGGGACTCTGAAATTAAAAAAGAATATGAATTTACTATTAAAAAAATAAATATGCAGGTATGTGAACAAATTTATAAACCATTCTTACATTTGCATCTTTGGAGACATTCGCCCTTACTTCTGACGTTTCAGGGATAGATGTTGAACATTGTTTCAATAAATATATATGTATTTTGTTAATACTTTTTTGTGAAAAAATAAAATAAATATGGTATCCTCAGAGTAATTTGCTGGTTAAAATAAAAATTTAGACATCTAACCCGCTGTACTTGTACCTCTGAGTTGTCATGAACAGGACTTGGATTCTGAATTTCATAAAATAAGATTGGTTTACTATTATTAAGAGTATTCGCAACTTTGGAAATATCTTTTTACATTTGCAACTTTGGGAACAAAGTGATCACTAACATTTGCCCCTGCTTCAGACGTTTCTTGAATAGATGTTGATGCCTGTTTCAATAAATATATTGATGATGTACCCTCCTAACGGGTCGAAGGACTCCCCTTCGAGCCTGTAGAAAGCCCTCCCTTCGGAGGCCCAGGTTAATCTCCTTAACACGTTTCATTGGCGTAAAACCATTCGCCTGCGAATGGTTACCATGTGGGAATCCGCCAATCGAAGCCCTAAGCCCTTCGGGGTATTCCTGACGAAGGGACTAACACGAAGGATCATCCAGACCTGGTCAAACCCACGTCTCCTCTATCCTTTGGCTTCCCGCCAAAACAGAGATCGTGGGCTACAAAGCCCTAGCGGTTACCACTTTCCATGGGACGCCCCCATGATCTCCGAACTATGTGCAACCGCCCACTATGTCCTATTTCTCACCTATAAATAGCATAGTCGGGCCAAGAACAAGGTAAGTAATTTGGAGTTAATTCACAAGTTAACCTCACCCTCTCAATTTACGACCTACATTACCATTACACATACTTACTCTCACGCCGGAGGTGGTTCGCAGGGTCCAACCCCTGCGCAATCACTTAACGTAGTGTCTTTGTATTTCTTATTTTCAGGTTAAGAACAAGCTTGGCTCAATCTCAACACCCCATTATTCCTTTGATCACCATCGAAGGCTTGGTTGACGAATATTTGTTCAATCAGTGGCGCCATCCGTGGGACCGCTACAATTGGTCTCGTTATTTCCGAGCTTTTAACCTACCAACCAATTTCACTATTATTCCGGCATGGATCAAGGGAGAGAAGATACTCCCCCACCGGGCTTCTCTACCTTAACACCAATACCAGTCGACGAACCTAACAACCTTCCCCCAATAACCGCCTCCACCTTCACAACACGTTCTCACCCAGAAATCACAACCAACAATCATGCTTCGACATCAGCCAACCCAGAACCTGTCATTAGCCCAGCCTTTGTCGAAGCCAACCATGAAGTGTTAGAAGCCCTTTTAAGGGCTCGCAACAGGCAAGTCAGGAATGCTGAGGTACGAAAGGAGTTGGAATACTCGAGTGAAGAGTATGATGAGGAAATGGAGATGGAACCTAGGCCTCCGACCCAAGGACCAACCCTATCTGCCTTAAGGATTGGTTCTCCAGTTGACCGAAGGCTAAGCAAAAGGTCTGTTGGTTTCGAAGGGGTCCCCGAGAGGGCTCCGACAAGACGAGAAGGGGCGGTTGCCGAAGGCTCCAACGGTAGGAGTCAGCTTAGGGAAGAAAGGGGGGTGACTTTACCTCCATTGCTAGCCGCTCATCTTGGAAGAACTGAAGCCGGGGTTCCGTTGCAGCCTTCTCACGCGTCAGGCGTAGAAGGCAATCCGTCTACAATCAATATGGGAGGAAATCTTCCTCCCAATGGTATGTACCCCCCGTTCCAAACTCAGTCTTATCCTCAAAATTTATATCCTCCTATAAATGGACAGCCCAATAACCCAAGCTTCCCTCAAAACTATGGGAGCATGCCCTTTGGCCACCCTATGGCGTACCCTCCATACGCCATGGGAAACAGTTACCCGTTCGCCATGAGCACACCTTATCAGTCCTACCCAGGCCAAACTCCCATGGGAATGCCCCCAAACAGCAATCCATACAATACAGTCCCCATGTACGCACCACCTTATAATTGTCTATATTCAGACCCCATGGGTTCAGCTACACCCTTCGTTAGGTGGATAGAAGATTACCCACTGCCTGATGGTTTGAAAATGCCTTCACATGTCGGGACTTATGATGGGAAAGGGGATCCGGACAATTTCTTACACTTGTTCGAAGGGGCTATCAAAATGCAAAAGTGGGTTATGCCGGTGGCCTGTCACATGTTTACATACACCCTTCGGGATTCTGCTCGTATTTGGTGGAATGGGCAAAAACCCGGTAGCATTGTCAATCTTGATGATCTCAAGGCTAAGTTCCGGTCACACTTCAGTCAGCAAAAGAAATTCACAAGGACTCATTTAACGGTGCACAACATCAAACAAAAAGAAAATGAAAGCACCAGGGCCTTCGTCACTAGGTACACCGATGAGACTTTGCAAATTTTGGGTCTTCATGAAGATCAGCGTATTTCTGGTTTCGTACATGGCCTTCGGAATCGGAGTTTGGTGGAATTCTTATCCACCGACCTTCCAACAACTTACAAGGGCCTGACCGAGAAGACGTACACTTGGATCGAAGCCAAAGAGGTATCCACTAATGGGGCTCCGATAGATAAGGATAGCAATAACAAGTCTTCGAAGCATTCCACGTGGGAAGGGTCCAAGAATAAGAACAAGAACAGAGATAGGTTCTCTCCGTACAACAAAGGCCCCAACCATGGTTTGTTGAGCAATCTAACGAAGTCTCCAAAAGAAATACTTGCTACAGAGAGGGCGGCCAAAGCTTTCGAAGCGCCTCCACGCATGACGAGTAAGGGTAAAAACAGAGATACCAGCAAGTATTGTCACTTCCACGAAGACAATGGTCACGATACGAACAGTTGCAGGGAATTAAAGAAACAAATTGAAGAGGCCGTAAGATCTGGGCAATTGGCACACCTGGTAAAAGGAATCAAGAAAGGCAAAGAAAAGATGACTGACACTCAAATGGCCAAGGATACTAACCCTACCGAAGCCCCCATACTAATGATACGCAGGGACGAAACCACTTCGAAAAGGAAGGTACCGGAGTCGGAAGCAAACAAGATAAGGGATGTAACGTTTTCTCCTATCTCAGGCAGGATCCCTTCGAACGATCCAGTGGTCATCAAAGTCCTAATTTTTAGCCAAGAAATAGGGGGAGCCTACATGGACTGCGGAAGCCCTTGCGAAGTCATATATGAGCATTGCTTTCGAAAGCTCTCGTCGGCAGTCAGGTCTCAAAGGGTCGATTCGAAGAGGCCTTTAGTAGGGTTTTCTGGCGAACGCTCGTGGCCCCTAGGGGAAGTTCCGCTGGAAATAACAATCGGAGAAGGCAGGATCGCAAGGACAGAAACCCTCATGTTTACTATCGTAGGGTCCAACTCTCCTTACAACTTATTGATAGGGAGGACCGCCATGCAAAAGATGGGTATAGTAGTTTCCACTATACATGCAGCAGTAAAGTTTCACACACCCAACGGAATAGGGACGGTATTCTCTGAGCACAGCCCGAAGGACGGCCAGAAAAAGATAGAAGGCTATAAAAAGCCTCCGAATGATGTTATTGAAAGTACGGATAGGGAAGAAGATATTGTCACAAAAAAGCATCGTGCAGAACGAAGAGTGATAAGCAAAAAGCAATATCCAAATAGTTCCACAGCAGAATTGGAGAAGCCACACAAAGCCGAAGGGAAGATCTTTGAGGGGATACGTCCTAGGAGCATCAGAACTCCTCCGACACCGAGAACTGATGACAAGCTCTATGGCAAGGGGTATCGACTCAAGGGTTTCAAGCCCACTAAGTCGACAAAGCAAGAAGTCAAAATCGATCCTTTGAAATTCAAAGCAGCTATTGACCTGCCGGCTCCAGGATCATCGAAAAAGCGTGATAATCCAAGCTCCACCAAGAGGCCGACTTTCGCAGAAGTCCTCAACGAAACACCTTCCGGGCACAGCCCAAACGGAGAAACTCTCCCAACAGCGGCGAAAGAATGGAAGTTATTTACCGACGGAGCCTCAAGCTTCAATGGTTTCGGAACAGGGTTAATCCTAATAAGTCCGGAGGAAAAGGAGTACAGTTACGCGCTACGTTTTGAATTCAAGGCAACGAAAGATGAAGCAGAGTACGAAGCCTTGCTGGCTGGCCTTCGACTTGCAAAGGGTATTGAGGTTCAGGACCTCTCCATTTTCGTAGGCTCGCTTTTAGTCGCTGGTCAAATCAAGGGTTCTCGCAGAGCAAGGCAGCCAATAATCAAAGAGTACTTGAACGAGGTTAAAAAAGTCCTTCGGGGTTTCGAAAGATACAAGGTGACAAACATCCACAGAAGCCAAAATAAGAAGGCGGAGGCCCTAATCAAATTAGCATCGACTGCTTTCGCCCATTTGCCCCGTGAGGTTTTAGTGGAAAAATTGGCCACCAGGTCAATTGCAAGAAGTGAAACATTTGATGAAGGCTCCAGCTGGATAGAACCAATCAAAATGTATTTGATAAGCGGCGTTTTGCCCGATGAGTCAAAATCGGCACGAAAAATCAAAGTCAAAAGTCCACAGTACAGGCTCATAGGCGATAATCTCTACAAAAGGCGTCTTTCATCTCCTTGGCTCCGCTGTATCGAGTTAAAACAGGCTTCGATCATCCTCTGCGATGCTCATGAAGAATTCTGTGGAAGACACACAAGCCCTAGAGCCATCGCCGCGAAGGTAACAAAATGGGGTTATTACTGGCCAACCGTACTAGAAGATGCAAGGGAAGCAATCAGAACATGCACGGTATGTCAGACACACTCCAAAGCCCATAAACCATTAGAGTATGATGCGACAGCTAGCATGATTGTAAGACCCTTCGATCAATGGGGAGTCAGCATAATTGGACCCTTACCATTAACTCCCGGAGGGGTACAATTCTTGGTCATAGCCATCGATCACTTCACCAAGTGGGTCGAGGCCAAGCCGTTGGCATCAACAAAAGGAAAAGATGTGGAAGAGTTCATGTGGGAACACATAATATTCAGATTTGGAATTCCACAAGTTATCACCTCTTACGAAGGACCACACTTTGCCGAAGGAGCGTTCCCTTCTTTCTGCAAAAGCCTGAACGTGAAGCAAAGATTCATTTGTGTTGACAAGGATATTGTCACCGAAATTGAGGCGAAGTTAGGGCAATATCAGAATAAATGGGCAGACAAACTTCCCAAAGCCTTGAGGGCATATAGGAAGTTGTCCTTCGAGTAAAAGCAAGCGAAGCCAAAATGAAAGAGCCCAGCGTCGAAAAAGAATTACGGTGACAACAAAGACGTGGAAGCTCGAAAGGTGGAAAACAAAAGATGTCGTGAACAAGTTTCGACATGATACAAGCTCTCGTAAGTCTTACATATAAGAACTTACCTCCCTTTAAAAACATTTAGTTGTTTTCAATTTCATGTAACGTAATCTTCTCACATGGGAAAAAGCATTAATGGTAGATGTCTAGTGTTCATTTTTTCAAATGATGTAATCCTCCCTACCCACTTAATGATATAACATGTTTCCCTCAAAATCTCTTGTTTCGTTTTATACAACATAGATTTATCCAGCCAAGTACTTTACAAGTTTCAATGTCGAAGGATGAAGCAAGACACATGTCTTGTATAACATTAACATCCATTACAATTCACATTAGCTTTCCTATGAAGTCTTAGGGTATTTGAAGCCCTCTGTAACTTAAGGATAAAGACGGAGTGGGTCGCGACCCTCTGTCGCAGTCAAATTATACGATTGCATAAAATCTTGGTCCAAAATACACACAATAAGGTTATAACCTTAGGTTGTATGTTTACGTTCTAATAATGAGCGTAAGAGAAGATAAGCATGGCATTAAAAAAGGAGGATACTCCTCCAAATTAAGAGTCATAAAGGCTACGCACAGGCGAAGCCATTTTCAAAAAAAGGACAGTTGTTCAAAGTTATGGGACGAAGCCCAGACAAACCATTCAAACAGGCACTAGCCTGACAAAAGCACACTAAATTGTCTTAAAGAAAGGCATCAGCCTTTAAGCACAAACAAATTGTTTCAAAGGGTACACGCCACCCTTACAGACTAAATTACTGCCAACATGGCAGCCTTCATTTGTTGATGGAAGAGTTTGGATCTTCTTGATGAGTCGCAGACTTGGGTTTCTCGGACAAGGTTCTTTTAGTTGGAGACGGAGGCTGTATACTTTTCGGTTTTTTAGAAAGGAGATCTTCGATGGAGGCTGAAGGATCTTTGGTTGCTTCGGCAAGAAAGGGGTAAACTGCAGTGGTGAAGGCATTACCAGCTTCATCATACTCCTGAACGGAATTTGGGCGATAATATGGCACATCTGAAAGCACAACGGGTTTCTTAGTTTCGGCAATCTCTTCCAAAGTTGTGCATTTGCCATGAAATATGGCTGCATTCACCAGTTTACCCACAACCACTCCCACCTCATCGCTGTGATATAATTCCATAGCAATATAGGGAACAACCTTCGATACGACCTCAGCCCTATCTTTTCTCAACCTTTGACATTCAACCTTCAACCTATCAACCTCCTGACAACGTTTAGCATCCTGCTCCACTAGTCTAGTTCTCTCAGCCTCCAACCCAGTACACTTGGATTCCAGGGCACTCACCTGGTTCTCATAGCCTACAACCTTAGCCTCCTCAAGAATTAACCTACCGCATTCTGCCTGTGACTCCTTAAGCTGTTTTTCAAGACTATCAATCTTGTCTTGAAGAGCCTCATACCTTGGATGTTTCTCAAAGTTCTCCATGGCTTCGTCGCATCTCTTCTCCAATTCAGCATAATTTTTCTCCCTCTCCTTTTCTCTGGCAACAACAGCAGCAACCTCCTCCTTCGCTTCCTGGACCCTATTAAGCAATCCCCTGGTGCGAAAGCTCAGATGACTATCCAGCATTGCTTGTCGGATATAACTCTTGTCGTTGAGATCACATAGTTCTTCAATGGACATTTCATTCATTTTCTTCCTCCATGAGGCAGGAGTAACATTCTCAACAAGCAAGCGGCAGGAGAGAGAGTTGGGCAATTCCTTCGTATCTGGCAAACCTTAAATACAAAAGCAATGTAAGCCAAACACGCAATATTACGAAAAAAAAAAAAAAAAAGGAGGCTGGAAGAATTTCCACTTACCAGATATGTCATCTTCATCGGCCAGTCCTTCCGGAGCATACATGATGGTCTTCCCACGAGACTTCTCTGTTTTTTGCTTGGTGGTTCGGGAAGTTGGGGTAGGAATGTTCAATTTTCTCTTGGGGACAGCCTTTGCAGCCTTGGCACTAGTACCCTTTCTAGTCCGAACTCTATCAGCGATGCCGGAGGACCCAACAATCCTGAGCTGATCACCTCCGGAAGGGGTATCATCAGAATCACCAATGTCCTCCACTACCTGGGGGGCTTCCTCAGTACCAACTGCTTTGACTGGGGGAAGCACAGCAAGGGGCTTGGGTGGAGAGATATCAACATCATTATTATTAACAGAAATGGAAGGAGATCCCGCTCCGTAACTTGTATTTTGAGGGTCCCTTGGCATAAAGCTAACTTCTTTGGCACCTCCAGCCACGACAAAGTTTCGAAAAGCCATTTCTGCACAAGACAAAGGAAAAGAGATGAATATCAGCAGGTAAGTTAATTATTTATGAAATAAGAAATTATACATACTTTCTCCTTCACAAATAATTTCAGGAAGCAATGGAGACCCTTCCCAACTCCTAGCAATGCCAGCCATGAATAAGATGGGCTCAGAAAACGTTTGTACGTCCACTGGATGACGTGCAAGACGTTGATACAAAGGTTCACTTCTCACCTCATAAGGTAATGGGTCATTGTATCGTTTTTCATCAAACCTATTCCCTTCGGCCAACAGCTCAGGATATTCGGGGGGTATGATGGTACTCTCAATATAAAAAAATTGACCTTTCCAATTTCGAATATTCGAAAAAGGTTTAGTCAATAGGTGTGGGACATCATACTCACTCCTTTTTGCAATAGTTACCCAATCTCCACCAGGATAGAGATTGGCAAAGCCTCTAAACACAGTCAATGAAGGCTCAAAACCATACGCTTTGCACATCACAATATAAGTTGTCAACTTGGCTAAACCAAATGGGTTAAACCTTGAAATGTGCACCTTGTAATATTGCAAAAACTCCAAAATAAGAGGGTGGATGGGAATCCTAAAGTTTGATTGCGTAAACGCATGCACATATAAGCCTACAAATCCTTTCGGAGCATCAAAAATACTTTGCTTCTTACTGGGAAGCATGATTTTATATTCCAAGGGTATGGGATAATCATTCAGAAAATCAGACAATGCTTGTTTCGACAAGGTACAAGTTTGTTCTTTAATTATTCGTTTGGCAGCCATACTCATAAATAAAGTAAGGAGAGCAAAGAAAATGGCTGAATTTTACCTTTTAGATTCCAATGGAAGCACAATGACACAGAGTTGTGTATATTTTGGGCGGAGGTAAAAGTATTCTAGGGTTTAACATGTCGAAGATTAAATACTCATGAAATCTTTGATCATAACCGAACACGTGTACACTTCTTTACTATCTAAGCGGATTTCAAATGGATGCTAAATTTGAAATGACGTTTTGCGATTACCAAAGAAGTAGCAATTAAGGGTTTGCAAGTGGCCGGATAATGATGGTTTGCATTTAATGCGGAATTCAGTTAGACGTATTCCTTTTTATTTTTTAAAATCAGAAGGATAGAATACTACTTCTTGCATTTGAATTTATTTGAAGCACTTATCTTCATTTCGTCAGAATTTGTGATAAATGGGATAGAGTGTATAAGGTTTTTTGAGTCGAAAGCAATTTATACTCGTACGTATATATCGCCTTCGACTGGGGGGCTTGATGATGTACCCTCCTAACGGGTCGAAGGACTCCCCTTCGAGCCTGTAGAAAGCCCTCCCTTCGGAGGCCCAGGTTAATCTCCTTAACACGTTTCATTGGCGTAAAACCATTCGCCTGCGAATGGTTACCATGTGGGAATCCGCCAATCGAAGCCCTAAGCCCTTCGGGGTATTCCTGACGAAGGGACTAACACGAAGGATCATCCAGACCTGGTCAAACCCACGTCTCCTCTATCCTTTGGCTTCCCGCCAAAACAGAGATCGTGGGCTACAAAGCCCTAGCGGTTACCACTTTCCAGTGGACGCCCCCATGATCTCCGAACTATGTGCAACCGCCCACTATGTCCTATTTCTCACCTATAAATAGCATAGTCGGGCCAAGAACAAGGTAAGTAATTTGGAGTTAATTCACAAGTTAACCTCACCCTCTCAATTTACGACCTACATTACCATTACACATACTTACTCTCACGCCGGAGGTGGTTCGCAGGGTCCAACCCCTGCGCAATCACTTAACGTAGTGTCTTTGTATTTCTTATTTTCAGGTTAAGAACAAGCTTGGCTCAATCTCAACACCCCATTATTCCTTTGATCACCATCGAAGGCTTGGTTGACGAATATTTGTTCAATCATATATATACTTTCTTGATATTCTTGGGGAAAAAATAAAATAAATATGGTATTCTCAAAGTACTTTTCTTGGAAAAGAAAATAATTTAGACAGCTCACCCCTTGAGGTCGTATGTTCAGATATTCCTCAATATTCGTGATTCTTTGTATAACTTCATTAATCACGTTAACATTGAGCCCCTTAACCAGTGACTTCACGGCCACAAGCTCAGCAAATATGTTACGTCTTTCGCCAGCATCTACACCACCATTTGGCTGCAAGAAAATGAAAATTGGTATAAAAATAATTTTAAAGTACAGTTATAGAACCTAAATGGAGCAAAACTTTCTAGTAATGTCAATTTACCTCAACGGCAACATCTGCAACGGCAACATCTGCAACGGCTGCTTGTCTTTCAATACAACTAAGCTCAACTAAATACTCATTACTACGTACAAACCATGGTTGCAACCTTTCTTCATCAGTTGCAACAAGTTTCAATATTAGATTCGAACCCTAGATAACAAATTATAGTAATGTCAAAAACAAATACACATAATTCGTAAATTATATCTACTAACAAAAAAAAATAATGGAAATGCTTACCGCACCACAAAGTAGATCATGATGACATTTTCGGAACCTTTTACCCTGTGACCAAGAAATACCACGTGGGATCTTACTCGAGTCTTTCTTCCTTGCCTGTTTGCTGAACATTAGAGGATGGTAGTGTACCAGTAGGTCTAGTTGTTCTTGTTCGTTTGTTGATCCCAGTTCGGCTTCACGATCTTGTTAATTACCTTAGATAAATCTAAAGTAATAGGTATAGAAACTGTATATCAAATATTATGCGGAAACTAATATTTGATCTTAAGAAGAAATCACAAACAAATTATCAAACAACACTTCAATATATTAATACGATTGCTCTGAATAGCAATAGGGTTACAAGAAACCTTGAAGTGAAAACAATAATACGTATGCTAAGATGATTAATCAATCGACATCTAACTCTAACCCTAGAACCTCCTTTTATAGCGTAAGGAGTCCTAGTCGGTTTACAAGACTTCCTATACAAGTAAAATATTCATACGTATCTTTTCTATACTTATCTTAACGTACTTTACATAAATAACAAGCAATAGAGTAATCCTTCTAGCAGCAGAGTCCTCGTAAGCTAGCAGCAGAGTTACAATATGCCTATTATACCAAAACAGCAGAGTTATCAAATCAGCAGAGTTCTTGTACTAATCGGCAGAGTTACATAACTATTCGGCAGAGTTGTAATTCTTCAATCAGCAGCATTTCAGACCCAACAATCCTCCCCTAAACTTGATATTTTTCTCCAAAAATCATCAAGTTTCCTTAATCCCAGATAACCACCAGGAGGATGCTTCCAAACACCTTACTGTTTTGAAACTTGTGATACCAGCAACTGTTTGTATTTCTCAATCAGTTCTGTTGCTTGATGATCTGTATCACATGGTCTTTGAAGTGTTAACTTACCAGGTTGCATCATATCATTGAGAACATCAACATTGTTGTAGAAAGGATAATCTTTTTCCACCAACATGTAAACACCAAGTCCATCATCTCCAATCAGTTCATGTACTCCACATGACTGATATAAGTGCCACTTAACAACTTTCTTTGACCTTCTTAATTTTATCCATTCAGTATACATTGCATCAGGCTCAAACATGTTACTTAGCCAAAGATAATGTACTCTTTCAGGTACTGACTCTGGTTTCTTGTCACCATATCTTTCTTTGTAAAGTTCCCAGAGTTTTACAATATCCTCTCTATCCATGCACTCCAATATCTTATCAAATCTAACATATTTTTCACATTTCAAATTTGATCTCATTACCTCCCATGAAGCATCACAGACATCAAACACATCAGCAGTATAAGATATAATTGGATACTTTATGGATAAGGGGACTGCATTGATTATCTCAGGTTCTGGTTGTGATTTAGGTACTGGTTGTGGTTCAGGTTCAGGTTGAACTTTTCTTTTCTTTCTAATATCCATCTTTCTTCTTATACCAGTCCTCTTATAACCAATGACTTCCTTAACTTCTTTCCTTTCAACCTCCATAGTTTGCTTATCATGTTGATTCTCCAAAATACATTCACTTCCAGATGCTTTCATACTGTCAGATCCTCCATCTTCTGGCTTACTCTTCTTTTCAGAAACCTTTCTAGGATTAAGCCTAGCATATGTTTCATAAAATTCCTTTTCAATGAAATGACCTGACTTCCCTTTGAAATCCTTCATCTGATAGCCTCTAGCATTCTTCAAATAATATTTCATGTCATTCACCAATGCACTTCTTGAAGTTGACTTTCCCTTGTAACCATGCTTCTGTGCTTCTGTTATTCTCTTAATTAGCTCTTCCCATTTAGCTAATCCATTCTTCTTGAGAATAAACTCAGCAAGCTCTTTTGTCTTTTCATTGCTATCCAACTGCTCATCATGTGATATACAGAAAGCTTCTCCTCTAACAATCATATCAGAGTCAACAAAATACTGTAGTTGTGCATCAAACTCTTCTTGATTAACCTTTTTAAATGAAGAACTTTCCATAAGTTCAAGCTGATCTCTTGCTTCTTCAGCTGCAACTCTTCTAGCATAATCTTCATCCTGAGCAATTTGATCTTGTTCATTAGTCAACTTTTGTTTTCTTTTAGACTTATCAGCAGATTCAGCAACAGGTTGTTGTTTTTGTGATGGTGTGGATGTTGTAGTTCCTTTGTGCATATTTAGCAATACTTGAGCTAAGGTCACCTGATCATCATCTGAATCAGCAGAATCAGTTACTCCAGCAGAGTCTTTTACACTTGCACTCTGCTCAGTCTTTTCAGCAGAAACCTTCAACCCATCAGCAGAGTTGTTTACATCAGTAGAGTCATCCTTTACACTCTCATTACCAACAACAACAGAGTCTTTTTCAATTTCAACCTCCACTGAATCATTTGTAACATCCTTTTCTACCTCCCCTGAACCTATCACATCCTCTTGTTCAGCATCATTCATCACAACCTCCTGATCATTTACAACAGCCTCTTGATCATTCCTCCCCTGTTTGGAAGCATTCTCTCCCAAACCTGGTTTGGACTTCTTCTTAAGCCTCCCCTCAAGGTGTGTAACCCGTAGTTTAAGCCTCCTAATTTCAGCACCTTGAGTAGCTCTGACTGTCTTTAACTCTTTTCTCAGATCAAGCACCTCCTTTGACAAATTTGTACACTTTTCCGTCAATTCTTTCAATTGTTTCATGATATCCTCACAACTTCGGTCTGTGTAACCTGACCCGAGAGGTTGATCATTGGAATTGTCATTTTGTACAGGTATGTTAGCCGTCAAATCATCAGTTTCAAGTTCAATTCTAGCATCAACACTTCGACCTGTGTGACCTGGTCCGAGAGGTGTATCATCTGCAATGTCCATTTGTACATAAGTGTCCATCAATTCAATATGTTCATCTCTGTCCTCATCACTTCGAGATGTGTTACCTTCTCTGAGAGGTGAATCTTTGGACATAAACTCAGTCTCATCCCTAGGATGAACATCTGAGCCCCCCATAAAATCCATTTGGCTGGGGTTACCACCAGTTGTGTCAGGTTCCTGAGAACCTTCTACAAATGATGTTGCCATGGTTGAGGTCTTAAGTATGTTAGCACTGTCCTGTTCAACTACTAAGTTGGAAACAGTAGTGCCAGCCTCTTCCATCATGGTACCACCACCACCTGTACCAGCCTCATCTGCTACCATACTAACATTGGCCTGAGGGTGCACAATGTTCTCATTTTGTGAATTCCTAGGTGATTGGATAGGTTGTGGTTCAGTAGAAGATGATTCACTTAAACTTGTTGATGAGGATGTGTGATGGGAAGCTGTTGGTGTTCCAGCCTCTTCATCCTCATGTACTTCATCCACTACACTCAAAATATGCTCAGTTAGGGGAGTAATAACACCAGAAAATCCTTTCCCATCCTTCTTCAAAAATGCAAACATCTTGATGGCCATTCTACTACAGGGCTCAATTTGTGAATGCCTCAAAGGTTCCCTTAGCTGTTTGTTTATTATAAGTTGGAGAAACCTAGGGTATAAGTAAAACTTCTTCTTAACAAATTTCTTCATCCCTTCAAATATCATGACAGAAAAATCATAGGGTTGCCCTGTAGCTAAACATACAAAAGCCATTGCCTGAGATGCATTAAACTCACTCCACCCACCTATCTTAGGAAACATGCAGTGTTGTAGAGTATGCAGTAAAAACTTCCAATGGGGACACATACGACCTTTCAAAAATGTCCCACTATTCTCAGGTCTCTCATAACCAAAAGACTCAAGTTCAGCCATCACAACTTCTGGGGTTATAGTAGGGGGTGTTGGGGTACCTGACAATTTCAAACTTCTCTTAATTGTGGTTTCACTAACTACAATGTCCTCCCCATCCACACTACCTATTAGTCGTTCCTCACCATCTAAGACATCCAATCTAACGGTTGACCAAAATTGTCGCATATGAGATTTGTAAATTGTAGGGGCAACTGTTAATGCATACCTCAACTTAGACGAACTCAGAAAATCCATTACCTCGTAAAATCCATCCGCTGCAGTGACCTTACTTAGAAACGCTATCTCATTGTGTTCTTCCGGAAATGTTCTTCGAGCCATTTAATTTGTGGGTTTGGGGTGAAATGATATGAATTGTGGTGTTTGAGTGAGAATTGAGTGTAAGTTTGGAGCAATTAGAGTGTAATGAGATCAATTGGGTAAAAGTTACCTTTTTGATTCAATTAGGGTTAAGACCGCGCCAAAATATTTCAGTTTGACCCTTCAACTTTCAAACTCATCAGCAGAGTTATGAAAGTGTTGACCGAAAGTCAACATTCCCAAAATCTTGAAAAATCACCTCCTTAAATACCATACCAACCCCACAATAAACTTCATAAATCCTTAATCACAAAAACAAATCCCCAATTCCAAACCCTAACTCAACAACAAGGCAACATGAGTTCCTCAAAAATGCCTATCATTGAAATTTCTTCGGATTCATCCTCTGATGACTCAAGTGGTTGGGCAAATTACTTTCCAAAGAACGCATCCACCTCACAAAACAAAGGAAAAGCGATCAAAGAAGAATCATCCTCCGATTCACTCCCCTCAACACCATCGTCTTTTGATGAGTCAAGCGATGACGAAACAGCTAATTGGCCAGGGAAACAAGAAGGTTGGCCAAAACACATGACGTACTACCAGGGAGCTTGGGAGACCATCCCTTCGAAACATCCAATAACTGCGGAACTTCAGAGACAAATGGAGAAAGCTGCAGCTTCTTTTGCAAGGAGTGTCCACATTCCTCAGCCAAATCCAAGTCCTGTGGAGAAGAAACCCTCTGTTGAGAAGAAGCCCTCAATTCCAAAGAAGCAGACCCAGCAGAAGAAAGCAGCTCCATCCACCAGTCAGCAACAAACTCCACCTCCTCGTTCAGTAGTCATTGCACTCCCCTGCCCAAAGGTTTTTGAGGCCATGGGCACAAGGGGACCCCGAAGCAAAGTCATGCCGGATTTTGCGAAGATGTAGGTCTTGTCACTTTGAATTGTGATGTCTTTTGAACAGTCTTTTGAATAGCTTGATTGTATTGAAACTTTATGTACTGAAGCCTTTATGATCAATGAATTCCCTCTGTTAATGTTTTACTTGATTGTGTATGTTTATTTATCTGCAACAGGTTAGTAGCAAACAACAAACACAAAACAAATATATTCCATAATAGCAGCAGAGTAGCATAGAAACAAACTAACTAAACAGCAGACTTTAACTAAACACAAGATAATGACAAATCAACAGCACAAATCCTTACAAAATTTTACAAAAACATACAAAGATAAGATTTTTAATGATTTAAAGATTGATCATGCCAATACTAGCAACTAGAAACTGAAATCTACTTATGTCAAAACATTTTGTAAGTAAATCAGCAACATTGTTGTCAGTATGAATTTTAACCACTTGAATTAACTTTTTCTCATAACAATCTCTAATAAAATGATGTCTTATCTCTATGTGTTTTGTTTTAGAATGAAAAACAGGATTTTTGATAATACACATTGTGCTGTTGTTGTCAATAAAAATCTTTGTGTTCATAAAATTGTACCCATAATCCAGCAATTGGTTCTGAATCCAGAGCACTTGTCCACAGCAGCTAGAAGCAGCAACATATTCTGCTTCAGTTGTCGAATTAGCCACCACTGTTTGTTTCTTACATTGCCAAGAGATCAGCCTATGACCAAGATACTGACAGCCTCCAGTAGTAGATTTTCTGTCCATAGTAGCTCCAGCATAGTCACTATCTGAGTATGCTATCAAGTCAAATGGTGAATTATTAGGATACCAAAGACCCAATTTTGGTTGACCCTTTAGGTACCTAAAAATTCTTTTGACTACTTCCAAGTGTGAAACTTTTGGAGACACTTGGAATCTAGCACAGGCACACACAGAAAACATGATATCTGGCCTTGAAGCAGTCAGATACATCAATGAGCCAATCATTGACCTGTACAGATGCACATCAACCTCTACCCCATCTTCATCCTTGAGCAAAGGTTTATTCTTATCCATAGGTGTCTTGGCTGCCTTCACATCCTGAAATCCAAATTTCTTCAGTATATCAGCCACATACTTGTCTTGGCTAATAAAAATTCCACCTTTCATCTGCTTGACTTGAAGTCCCAAAAAGAAAGTCAACTCTCCCATAGAACTCATCTCAAACCTACTGTGCATTAGCTTCTCAAATCCTTCACACAACACCTTATTTGTAGACCCAAAAATGATATCATCTACATAAACTTGAACAAGTAGGATATCCTTTTTGTCTTTCTTAATGAACAATGTTTTATCAATGGTTCCTCTGCTAAAACCATTATTCAACAAATACTGAGATAAGGTGTCATACCAAGCTCTAGGAGCTTGATGTAGTCCATACAGTGCCTTCTTCACCTTGTAGACCCTATCAGGATACTTAGGATCTTCAAACCCAGGTGGTTGCATCACATAAACCTCTTCAGGTATCTTTCCATATAGAAAAGCACTTTTTACATCCATTTGATACACAGGAAAATTCTTGTATGAGGCATATGCCAAGAAAAGTCTGATAGCCTCCAATCTTGCAACTGGAGCAAAGACCTCATCATAGTCTATACCTTCTTCCTGAGTGTATCCCTGAGCCACCAATCTAGCCTTGTTTCTGACAACAATCCCTCTTTCATCTCTCTTGCATCTGAACACCCATTTTGTACCAATTGCCCTTTTTCCATTTGGTAAATCAACCAATGTCCAGACCTCCTGAAGCTTGAACTGCAGTAACTCCTCTTGCATAGCTTCAACCCAACTTTCATCCTTCATAGCCTTGTGAATGGTCTTGGGTTCTTCCTGAGATAAGAAACAGGCAAACATGCAATTTTGTAGATCCTTGTGGCTATTTCTCTTCTTAAGTGTCTGAGCAAATAATCCCTGATCAAGCAAATCACTCAACCCCTTTGATTTACTTCTTTTCTGTACAGCAGAGTGAACATCACCAATTATTTGCTCCTTTGGGTGAATCTTGTGGATTCTTGTTGTTGGTGTGGGACTAACAGGTATATCAGTCTCCAAGTTGGATAAATCAGCTTCAGCACCAAAAACATCAACAACTTCATCATCAGTATCCACATATACTTCTTCCAATTCGGGCATATCATCAGAAGAATCATCATCATAATCACCATCTTTATCAGTAGACTCATTGAGTTCAGCAGCAGAGTTACCAAGCTGAACAGCAGAGTGGTTTGCCTTAACAGCAGAGTGCTTTGGCTTAACAGCAGAGTGTTTAGACTTGGCAGCAGAGTTAAGAGAACTGCTGCTCGGTTTATTCCCTTGAATTCCATCAACTTGTGACTCTACATTTCTTTCCTTATCATCATAAGCAGGTTCAACATCACCTTCTGCATCAACCTTTGGTATTTCCTTTTGTACAGCATCACCATCTGAACTCTTTCCTTCTTTAACTGTTGGTGAGAAATACTGATCATACTTCCACTTTTCAATCAACACAAACTCTTCTGCAGATCCATCCTTCTTTGCTTGTGTACCTGCATTAGGGTTAGTTTGTGTACCTGCAGACATGTTAGTAGTACCTGCAACAACTGGTTGATAATTCATACTTTTGGTTAAAGAATCAATATCAAACATCCAGTCAGGTCCTTTTCCATCAACATTAGGTGTGGTTTCTCTAATAGTCACATGTAAATTTTCAACTACATGCCCAGTTCTTTGATTAAAAACTCTAAAAGCCTTACTTTCAGTAGAGTAACCAACAAAGAAACCTATGTCTGCTTTCTCACTAAACTTTCCTAAGTGATCAATGGTGTTCAATATAGTAACAGGACACCCAAATGGTCTTAAGAAACCTATCATAGGTTTTCTACCATGCAATAACTCATAGGGGGTCTTGTTATGAGGCTTAACTATCTTAGTCCTGTTCTGCACATAACAAGCAGTGTTGACTGCTTCAGCCCAAAAGATAGTGGGTAACTTAGACTCTGACAACATAGTTCTAGCAGCTTCAATTAATGTCCTATTCCTTCTCTCAGCCACACCATTTTGCTGAGGAGTTCTAGCTACACTAAATTGTCTAGTTATACCCTTTTCCTCACAGAACTGATTCATCACCTTGTTCTTAAATTCAGTTCCATTATCACATCTGATGACTTTGACCTTATAATTAAATAGGTTTTCTATCCTGGTAATAAAAGCCTTAAGAATGCCTGCAGTCTCATCCTTAGTAGCTAAAAAGAATACCCAAGTGAACCTACTAAAGTCATCAGTGACCACTAATCCATACATCTTTTTATTCAAACTATTCACATATGTAGGTCCAAATAAGTCCATGTGCAACATAAACAAAGGTTCAGTTATAGAATTCACCAATTTGGACTTACAGGAAGCTCTATGTTGCTTTCCCATTTGGCAAGCAACACAAACTTCAGGATTCTCAAAGACCTTTGAAGGCAATCCTCTGACCAAGTTCCCTTTCACCAACTTGTTCATAGCTTTGTAGTTCAAGTGTCCAAGCCTTCTGTGCCATAGTTTGGATTCATCAACAGTGGCTTTGGCAAACAGACAAGTTAAGTCTCTTTTGGGAATAATATTCTTTATATCCACACTGTATATATTGTCATGTCTAGGGACTTTAAGAAGCACCAATTTATCATCAGGAATCTTATAGTCAGGAGACAAAACAAGACACTCAGTGTCGGTAAAAAGAACAAAATTCTTCCTGTCACACATTTGTGAGACACTAAAAAGATTAAACTTGAGACCATTCACCAAATACACTTTCTCAAAATCCAACTTTCCAGTTCTGATGATGCCTTGTCCAACTATTTTTCCTCCTTTAGGGTCATTCCCAAAGGCCACATAACCACCATCCAAAGCTTCAAAATTCTCCAAGTTGCTTTGGTCTCCAGTCATATGTGAAGAGCATCCACTATCAAAAATACATTTGTCCTTTAGCTCCTTTTGTAGATTGCCCTGCACAAAAAGTAAGAGAATTAGTTTCTCTTGGGGACCCAAGCCATTACTGACTTGGATCTACCTTGTGCATCAAAGTAGTCAAATTTCTTCAACTGCATTGGTGCACTGCTGTGTCTGAGAACATGATCTAAAACTTTAACTTTTGGTTTCCAGACCCAGCAAGCTGAGGCTTTAACAGCATAAAAATGATTGCCCACAACAGTATCAGTCACAACTTTAGGCAAAACAGCAGAGTCTGCCTGAACAGCAGAGTTTGCTTTAACAGCAGGGTTTGCCTTAACAGCAGAGTCATCTATTTTCTTCTTTATGGGCACATTTGGGGCAATAGGAGAGATAACTCTAGAAGTACCATCTCTCATCAGAACTTCCCTAGGAACCATATTTCTTTTGGGATGTGGGTGAGTCTTTCTACCAAAGTTTCTATGGTTCACCCTAGTGTACTGGTTCCAAGCAGGTTTCTTATAGCACTCATCCTGCAAATGTTCAAAGCTTCCACAACAATAACATGCCTTCTTTAGTAATTGAAAATCAGTACCTAATTTGTGTGAAACTAGGTTGTTCCAATTTCTTTGATTTCCCCTAGACAAGTTATTTGTTCTTTTAGGATAAACTCTAGGTGTGTTTTCATACTCAGCCATCTTCCTAGAGATACGTTTACCAAACCTAGGCTTAACAAAATCAACCTTTTTAGTCCTAGGTGCTTTTGTTTCAACAACAGTAGGAATTTCTTCCTTTTTGTTCTTAGGGGTTGAATCAGATTCCACTTCATCATCATCACTGTCAGACACCCAATCTTCAATTAGGGGTGCATCATCATACTTCTTTTCCTCAACCTTAGGTGACTCTATTTCTTTTTCATTAGTTTCAACAACAGGTTTACTAATTTCACCTATATGTGTAGCTCCAGACTCAAAGATGAATGATAGAGTCCTAGTAGGAGGAGCATTAGCACTAAGCTTATTAGGATGAGAAACAGCATTATATCCTAAACCAGTAAAGTGTCTTCCTAATGGTTTACTGAGAATATCAGTGGCAAATTGTTGTTTTTCTATCATAACAACATGTTTCTCAGTCTCACTCTTAGCTGTATCTCTAGCCTGTTCAGCCTGTTCTACTTTTTCCATAAGAACCTTAATCTCATCATCTTTTAAGATAATTTCATTTTTCAAGACAGTGATCTGATCAAGGTATTCAATTTCAGCCTTTTTATAAAATTCTAATTTCTCTTCTAAGTTTTTTAAACCATATGCATAACTAAGATTATCTAGCTTAATTATATCATTTTCCTTTTTAAGGTTTCCACAGCTAGACTCAAGCATCTCAATTTTATCAGAACATGATTTAAAAGAACAAGTTGAATCATTGGATACCTCAGAGTCTGATCCAGAAGAAGAATAGGCCATAAGAGCAAAGTGTTGAACTTGAGATTCCTCTTCAGCTGCCAAAGCATAGTTAGGACCATCTTCAGCATGCTCACTCCAATCAAACTCTCCAAACCCATCACATGACACCATAGCAGCAGCAGCAGCATCAGGACTTGACTCTTCAACAGTAACCTTCTTGGTATCTGCAATGTTTCTTTTGGGTGCTTTGCATTCCCTTGCAAAGTGTCCCTTCTTATGACAGTTGAAACATTCAGCCTTTGACTTGTCAAATCCCACATTCCTATTTCTTCTGAACTTCATCTCTTTACCAGTTCTCTTAAGAAACCTCCTTGCCCTCATAGTTAGCATTGCATACTGCCAATGCATATCCATCTCTTCAACATCATCAGGATCGAGTTCATCCAGATCTTGAGGCATGACTGAAGTACTTGTAGTGAGTTCAGCCAGGTAAGCACAAATAGCAGCATCACTGATGGTGTTGGTGTTAGCAGAGTCAGCAGCAGAGACATGTGAACCAACAGCAGGAGCAAAAGCACCACCAGCAGAGTGCTGTTCTTGATGTCTACCAATATTCTTGCTGTTTGAGGAGACAAAAGCAAGATTATTTGTGGTAGAAGATGAACTTGACAATCCCTTCACTTCAGATTCATAAACCTTCAAGTTGTTGTACAGATCATCCAATGTCATAGTATCAAAATCATCCTTGTGTCTCCAAACCACTGTATGAGTGTTCCATTCAGAAGATAGACTTCTCAGAAACTTTAGATTGATATCTTCTTTAGGTACATTAATCTTCAAAAGAGCCATCTGACTGGTTAACTTATGAAGTCGATCATAAGTTCCTTCAATGTTCTCAGAACTTAAAGCAGAGAAAGTCTCAAACTGATGTTTCAGAAGATTCTTTCTTGATTTCTTTGTAGCCTCATTCCCACCAAATCGAAGTTCGATGGCTTCCCATAACTCCTTAGCAGACTCCAGATGATTAAAACTCAATTGATAATCATTAGGTATTCCCATCATGAGAATACTGTGAGCTTTAACCTCCAATCTTCTCTGTGCTTTCTCCTCACTTGTTTTGAGAGTCAAGACTGAACCAGCAGCAGTCTTGGTTTGCACTTTGTCACCTTCAAGAATAACGTCCCAAAGTGAGTAATCAACCATTTTTATGTATTGTTGAATCCTCATCTTCCAGATCTCATACTCGTCAGTCTTGAGCATGGGAACTCTTGATGCAGTAACCATGTGTGTTGAATCGGAATCCATTGCTTGCTTTGATGATTAAACAGATCTTGTTTTCAGTAATTCTTCTTGGTACCAGTTTCTAGATCACAAGCTCTGATACCACTTGTTGATCCCAGTTGAGCTTCACGATCTTGTTAATTACCTTAGATAAATCTAAAGTAATAGGTATAGAAACTGTATATCAAATATTATGCGGAAACTAATATTTGATCTTAAGAAGAAATCACAAACAAATTATCAAACAACACTTCAATATATTAATACGATTGCTCTGAATAGCAATAGGGTTACAAGAAACCTTGAAGTGAAAACAATAATACGTATGCTAAGATGATTAATCAATCGACATCTAACTCTAACCCTAGAACCTCCTTTTATAGCGTAAGGAGTCCTAGTCGGTTTACAAGACTTCCTATACAAGTAAAATATTCATACGTATCTTTTCTATACTTATCTTAACGTACTTTACATAAATAACAAGCAATAGAGTAATCCTTCTAGCAGCAGAGTCCTCGTAAGCTAGCAGCAGAGTTACAATATGCCTATTATACCAAAACAGCAGAGTTATCAAATCAGCAGAGTTCTTGTACTAATCGGCAGAGTTACATAACTATTCGGCAGAGTTGTAATTCTTCAATCAGCAGCATTTCAGACCCAACATGTTCGTTTCTCGTTCGGCTTCGCTTGGTCGTCTTTGTCATGATCATCATGACGACGTTTGCTAGGCTTGGCCTTCTTGCACGACTCACCTTTCTTTTCAGCTTTCTTTGATTGATTCGATTAAAGCTTTGCGAAGATCTTCCTCTTCCGGATCATTGATGATAGCCTCTAGCAATTGTCCTTTAAGATCAGCAGCGGAAAGCTTGGATGGTTTTGTTTAGATTGTAAGCGGTGTGGTTTGAATGTGATGTGCCACAATTCCATCAAGCTTCCTTTTGATGTATTCCTTCAGAAGAGTTGGAAGCGTCTCCTGAAGATGTTTGCAAATCTCTTGTGGTAAGTTATTGTTGATGTAGTGCTCCATTGCTAGTTGGATATCATATGCTTTGAACTCGTTGATTTCACTTTGCTGTGTCGTCACTTGAGTTTGTAATGCGCTAAACTGCTCTTTAAGGGCTTGGAGTTCACTGTTTTCTGGTTGTTGGGGTGTGGGTAATGGTGATGGAGGTTTGGTTTTTGAGGTTTGATCCACATATGATGGAATAACCGGTGGAGTAGGTATACGATCGTCATCTTGATTATCATCTTCTTGGTTATCATCATCCTCATCACTTTCATTTTCTTTGTCATCATTACTCTCATCTTCTTCATCTTTATCATCTTATTCATCCTTATCATCACTTTCACCTTTATCTTCATCAGTTTTGTTATCATCTGATTCTGAGGGTGTTTGAATTAGTTGTTCTAATTCTTTCGATTCACCCTCAGATTCACTTGGTGAGGCACTCAATGATTTAGACAGTGTAGCTTCAGTATCATCTTCGGACTGAGACAAGACTTCTTCTTCCCTAACCTGTGATGCAGATCCTTTACCTCTCTTCCTTTTCTCAAGTCTCTCAATATCAGCCAGATATTTTGCCTTGTTTTCTTGTAAGGCTCTCTAGAGTTGTGCAGTCTCCTCTTCTTTAGTCTTTGGTGGTTGAATGGTGTCATCAGGTTTGTCTTGAATCTTGATTGATTTTCCCTTACCTTTACCCAGTCCTTCGTCATGCATTTCCTTCTTAATCTGCATAATTCTTTTTCTTCTTTCTTCCCTTAGGCTCTGTTCCTCTTCTTCTTCTTCCTCAGTAGATTCATCCCTGATCATTGGTTTCTTCTTTGTAGCTCGGGTGATCTTCTTTGTTCTAGTAGATCCAGCTTTAATACCTCTTCCTTTTGCTCTTGTTCCAGTAGTACCCTTTACTATTATACCTACTGTACCTGCCTTCTCAGCTTCGTCATACCTTACATATGATTCAGTTGCCCTCACTGCCTCCGTTATTAACTTGTTTGGAATTCTAAGGCCTTGTGTGGTGGTGTTAGTGGTATGAATTCTCACTCTAGAAAGAACATGGTCCATTTGTAATGTGTGGGCCTTTTTAGTCGGACGTTTTTCAATTGATTATTCTTTTTCCATGAAGTGAGCGATGAGAAGTTTGGTGAAGCGTGGGAAAGGAATCTTGTAGCCCTTCTTTTGTCCAAACTTGTGGGCTTGATAGATCATGTCCTTCCAGATGTACTTTGCATAATCCATATGATGTAGGTTGATGAAACCCCAGAAGAATAGTAGATGTTCAAGTCTGGGGTGCTCGTGACCCGTTTCTTTTCCTGTTATGAAGTGGCTCAAGATTGTGTACATGGTTAACCAAGGTTGAGGAATGTGTTTTCTATCCAACTTTGAATGTGAGGAGAGTTCTTTAGATGAATCATCATAGCCCAGGTGTTTTAATGACCTGACTACACGTTCAAAAGTAGGATCTTCAAGAAACTTTTTATGTTTGCCAAATACTGCTTGAAGAAGCTCAAGAATGCCGCGAAGAAGATCAACATCGAATTGGATCATCCTAGTATCAAGGGTGACTGCCATTGTCTTGTTGTCTCGAGTGATGAACAATGTATGCTAGAACTAGTTGAGGTAGACTTCTGGTACTGTGGCGGACTTAGTCAGAACATGTCTGCAGAAGTGTCTCTTCAGAATCTCCACCATGACTTGGCAGGTAGGATGGCATGGCAATTTCTCCAAGTCAACTCTTGAGTTGGATTCTCCAATCTTTCTTTCATCACCCTCTGGGATCAATTCATTCCTTGCCATGGATGTTTGAGACATAATGAACCTGTGTAGCACAAACACTAACAAAGACACGCAATGGAAATTGTATATATATGTGAGTGTATGCCACTTATTATATGATATGTGCCTAACTGATATGATACACCATATATAGAGACATGTAAGATGATCATGAATAATATGAAGACATTAAGCAAACAAACAACCATATAGGAGCAAATACACTTTTTCAACTTGATCACAATTCTATACTTAGAAAATTTTTACTAAGTCTGAAAACATGTCTTACTCGAAGGAATTAATGTTACTCGTAGAAAGTATGACAAATTATCCTTACTCGAAGGATTTGAAACAATTTTGAAAATATTAGCCCTAACTTGGAGATTACCATTTTCCTTACTCGGAAACTTTGAAATCCTCCTAACTCGGAGAAACATGATATTATTCATACTTGAAGAAATAGCACACTTAGTCAAAGAATCTGATAAAAAAAATTGCTTACTTGAAGAATGGAGTCTTACTCGAAGAGTTTTAATAAAATTTCTTAGTTGAAGGATATTTCCTTACTCGAAGAATAAAGGAAATAACCTTAATCGAAGAAATTTTACAAAAACTTTTCAAAGTTGAAGAAATATTGCTTACTCGATGGTTTTTATAAAACATTTCTAAGTATAAGGATTTTAACCTGTTACTCGAAGGATTTCACAAAATTTTCTATGTAAGCAACATTAATCTCCTTACTCGAAGACCTTCATCCTTAGTTGAAGGATTTCTTATCTTACTCGAAAACATTCATACTTTACTAAAATTCTATGTAAGATAGTTTAAGACATCAAGCATTTATCAAATGTCTTCCTAAACATATTCTAAACATGTTCAAGCACCCAGAAATCCATATAAACATGTACATTAGACACCACAGTTGATTAAGCCACAAGCAATTCTTCGACTAAGAGAATGTGTTTGATTAGTACTATGAAACTTAAAGCGCATTGTTTAGGACATATTCAAACACAAATAGCTACACAAACCACTCATACACTTCACCATTTAGTACCAGCAATCTTATTGTTGGGAATTAAATGTTCCTGAAATAGTACTGCTAGAAGATTACACTAACAGTACAAACTATTTGTGTATAACTGAAGACTGTTGAAGGATAACTGCCTATTGTGCTTTCCTGACCAGCCAGAATGATGGGTCAATGCTGACACATGAAGATCTCCAGGAGATTAATGATGATGACTTGGAAGAGATGGATCTTAAGTGGCAAATTTCACTTCTTAGCTTGAGAGCTAAGAAGTTCTATCAAAGAACAGGCATGAAGATCAACATCAGTAGTAATGATACTGCTGGTTTTGAGAAGTCCAAGGTAGAATGCTAGAACTGTCACAAGTTGGTGCATTTTTTAAGGGAATGTAGAAGACCCAGGCAGCAGGATAGTAGGAACAAGGGATATGGAACCAAGCCCAAGGAAGTGGAAGAGCCTGAAACTTCTTCAAAGGTTATGGTGGCTATTGATGGTCTAGGCTATGACTGAAGTTTCATGGCAGATGATGAGGAAGCACCTGCTGAGATGGCACTTATGGCCTTCTCTGACTCTGAGGTACTATTTGCTAAAAGTTGTTCAAAAAATTGCACTGCTCTTAAAGAATATGAAGCTTTAAAGAAACACTATGATGAACAGAGGATTGAATTAAACCAAACAAATTATAATTTGTCTAATCACAAAAGAGGTTTAGCAGTCCTAGAAGAACAAATAGTGCATTACAAGAACAATGAATCTGCTTTTACTGAGGACATAGCAGTTCTTAAGAGAGACTTGACTCTAAAAAATGCAGAGATTAGTTTGCTTAAAGCTGAATTAGATAAAATCATTAAAGAAAAAGAAAACATTCAATTAACTGTAGACACTTTAGAGTATGCATCAAAAGGTGTTAATAAAATTATAGAGTGTCAAATGGTTAATAAGGCTAAGTCTGGGTTGGGGTATAAAACATGTCCACCTCCTCATAGAGGGTTGCAGGAATTGACCTAGAGCATACAGGTTTGACTGAGTTTCAACAACCTAAGTTAGAGTATGGTTGTAAGTCCAAAGAAATTTCAACGGCTAATAAACCTGTAGAAACTTGTGAGCCTTTTGAGAGTGCAAGTGACACCTCTCTTACTGAGGAAAAGGTGTCAACTGATAGGAATTCAGATGCTCCCACCATTAAGGATTGGGAATCTGATGAGGAAGATCAGGTTGTAGTTAAACCTGATGTGGTAAAGTTAGAAGGAACCAATGTTCCTAAGGTGACTAGTGATAAAATTGTTAAGTCTGCAACAAATGTAAAACCAGTTTGGAAAACAGTTAGGTACTGTGAGATGTATAGGTCCACAGGAAAGCCAAGAGGTAACCAGAGGAACTGGAATGACCTCAAGTCACATCAACTAGGAAGTGACTTTGTCATGTACAAAAAGGCTTGTTTTACTTATGGTAGCTTTGACCACCTAGAGGCTTTTTATCATAACCATCAGGGGAGAAAGATGGTTACTGGGAATAATAGGGTAACTGTCACACCCCGAAAATCGGGTCCAGCAGAAGCATACATGTCACTGGGGTGCTACTTAATTGGTATCACAACACAAGTTACCAAGAACGGTTTTACCTAAACCGTTTAGAAGAAAATTTGTTAACAAAAATTTTAAATTCACATTATTCAAAAGTAGTGCGGAAATAGGCCCATAAATATGTAAAGCGGTCCCAACAAGTATACCAGTGTCGTCTATGACCATGCCCCTTGCCAAGCGCCTCCAAAAATAAGCTATCGTCTTAACCTGAAAATACATGCTAAAAACTGTCAACACGAGGTTGGTGAGTTCATAGGTTTGTTAATTAAACCACGAAGCTGTAAATAATGAAGCGTAGGACAACCGTGAGCATGAAATACTAATGTGAGCACATAACAACTAGCAACAACTGAACCTCAGACTACAAACATGTATAAACGATCCACACATAGTTTGAGTACCACTTCCCAAATTGATACTGGGTGCCACTTCCCAAAATGTATACTGGGTGCCACTTCCCAAAATGTATACTGGGTGCCACTTCCCAAAATGTATACTGTCGATGCATCACTAAACAGTTGCATACGTTCAATCCAAGTCACACAAACTGAATTCACATAATAAGGCACATATTGCAATCAAAACACACATGTTGTCCAAAATCATGAAACCAGTAGGTCACAACATTAAAGCATTCAAAAGCATTGAGTTTAGTTAAAAACGAGCATGTATTCTCCCCCAAAATAGTTGTAAAACACGTAAAAGTAGGGGCTATGAACTCACCTTAGCCACAGCAATGCAAGAATCACAACTGACACGACTGGCATCGAGAAGCACAATATAACAATCTCAAGATATACGACACGACGGTTCCACGACGTACAGGCACAACGGTACACTGTGGTACAAGCATGTCGGTACCCAACGGTCTAGGATTGGAACAACCTAATACGTATACAGTTATCTCAAAATATGTCTCGCACAATAATAAAGTCTATAAAAGACAACGTGTCGTAGTTTTCGTGGATTACTCAATTTCAAAACTCATCAAAAGCTTAGTATCAACGTTTCGTGTGGTGTGGCAAAAAAAACATAGACTCGACATACAACTCACGCCAAAGAGAAATAGACATCGACATAGTCGAGAGAATACTGACGAGAACACAAACCAAAGAAGACAAACCTAGAAGTTAACGACAAATAATCACTTCAAATAAAATAAATCAGTTTGTACGTTTCGGTATTTACCCCGATATCCCAAATAGTTTGTATAAAACTTAAACGTCTTATAAAATAGAAAAGAGTTTAACTATTAAAATCAATTTTCTCAAGTCGTTGCGACTTTAATTAACCAAATCTGAAGTTACAATATTTTATAAGATTTATGTCTCGTAATCATTCGCGTAATTATTAGTTTTGGGTTTATTGAAGATTTTGTGTCCGTTTCGTGTCTAATATAATAAATTGATTTTGAATCTAATATATTATACCATCTCGAGTCCCAAAATGTCCAATAAGTCCAATGCCTAACATCGTAAATCCAATAACGATCCATAACTGTCCAATGTCCAAGTATAGTTATATTCCGTATTATCCAAATCCAATTTACAATTCTACGTTCAACTTTCAAAAATGTACAAAGAGCATCAATGTCAAATACAAATAATTTCGTTAGTCAATTATATTTTTGATACCTCAATTTATAACCGAACACACTTTTAGTTATATCTTATAATAAAATAAAATCCAAACTAATTAAACAACTAAACGCACTCTTAGTATTAAAATCCATACTTTTAGTGACTTATGGGCTTTTTGGCCTGATAACACACGAACAAACCCAACACCAGGTTTAGTGGGCTTTTTGGCCTGATAACACACTAAAACCAAACGCACCCTATGTGACTGAGTAAATACAAACGCACCTATATACTGGAATTCAAACGCAAACTCAGATATACATCTCTTGTTTTGAATCAACCGACAAGCACAAACTCAAACGCACCCTGGTTCAGCCTAAACAACAAACTAACGCACCCTATGTAGGTTGCGTTGTCGAACCATAAGCATACCCAACCCAGACCAAGAAGAGACTGCCAAGGTCAAACCCATGACTCCAAACGGGTTAACTCTCGACCCGATTTCCAAATACCCATAATAATTAAAGTAACTTCAATAACCTCAACAACAAATTCCAAACCAACACCAGGTTTCAGACCCGACCCGAATCCCACACGGGTTATAAATCCGACTCGTCACTAACAATTCAACAACAATAACAACATCAAAACTCGATGCAAATACCTCAAGTAACGAAATAAACAAGGCCAATATATACAAAACCGAACCCTTATGGGTTTAACTCATAACCAGTGACCAAAAGTAATCAAGCAACACCATTTTTCATTCGAAACTTACCATACGAAACCATATAACTCAAACGTTTAAATCCGGTTTTTAATGACAACTAATAACGAGTTTTATTCGGTTTTTAAGTCCATTCAATCGAAGAAAATGTAACGCAACAGTTTTGATCAAAAATAAAATAAACAACAACGATGAGTGGTTTACCATAATACTCGGATCAATGAGAGAGAAAGAGAGAGGTGGCGACGACGGCTGTTGTGGAGGCTGCTCACGGTAGCGAACCAAAAACAAACAAACAAACGAACCAATAACAAACAAACAAATCCTAGTCTTCTTGTCTTCGTTATGGCGGCAGCAAGTGGTGGAGATGGTGCAACGGCGGCGTTCAGATGTGGCGGCTGTAATGATGGCCATGATGTGATGAGGGTGGTTGTAGTGAGGTAGACGATGGTGGGTGTGAGGTAGTGAGGGTGGCGGCAGTCGGCCGGAGGTGTGACGGCTGCTAGATTATTGAAGGATGGGGAAGGGAAAATTAACCCTAGAATGGGTAATATGATGTTTATATAGACTAGTAAATGTTATGCAAAACCCTAGGGACTCGAATTGCCAATAACTGAAGTCTAGGGATGGCGGGGTAATATAAGATCCAGCGGCCAATTCTGCAATTTTTGCTATCTTTCACGAAATGAGGCTCGGGGCTCATTTAGGCTAGTAAACAGTTGATTCAGGACACGGGAATTTCACCATTGCGCTCAGAATAATTTTTCCAATAAAAACGACTATTCATACGCCACGTTTCTCACAAATAATAAAATAATCAATCAAATCGTCGGTTGTGCTAGTAAGCGTTCTGTACAAATTTTCACGTTTCGCGAGATAACTTCACGTTTTAGAGTCAAAAGAGTTCAGAAAGGATCCGTATATGAAAAATAAGTAAAATCTCGTATAAAAATATATTCAAAAAATTACGGGGTATTACAGTAACTGGGAACTCAAGTCATAGTGTGAATTCAAACAGGTCTCAAACTCACCCTAGTTCTAACAGAATGACACCCAGGGCACTTTTATTGAAGTCTGGCCTCAAACCAATTAGTACTGCTCGACCAGCAGTTAGTACATCAAAACCTTTTAAAACTGTTTACCCTAGACCAGCAGTTTCAAGTGCAAAACCAACTTTCAAACATGCACAACAAATTGTTAAAAGGCCTTTTCACAAGAAAGCAGTGGTTCAAAAAAAATTTTGAAACCAAAGGTTCAAACTGCCAGGCCAGCAGTTCATACTGCTAGACCAACTGTTAGTACTGGTGAGCCTAAAAACACTGCTATGGAAAAAAGGGCAAATGCTGTTAAGGCCTCAGCATGTTGGGTATGGAGACCAATCAAACCCAATGGTGCATCAATTGTACTAAAAAGATTTGATTATATTGATGCACGAGGCAAACCCAAGTCAGTGATGTCTTGGGTAACCCCAAGGAAGCTAATTTCCTTATTTTATGTGTGCATGGACATTCACAGGATGATGAGGAAGATCAAGGTTATGCAGACAGTGGATGTTCCAGGTACATGACAGGCAACATGTCCTATCTTTCAGACTTTCAACCATTAGATGGAGGATATATTACCTTTGGGGGAGGAATACGAGGAAGAATTACTGGTAAAGGCACATTGAAAACCGGTAAATTAGACTTTGAAGATGTGTATTTTGTGCAAGAGCTTAAGTATAACCTGTTTAGTTTCTCACAAATGTGTGACAAAAAGAACAAGGTTCTTTTTACTGACACTGAATGTCTTTTCCTTTCCCCAGAATTTAAGATGCCTGATGAAAGTCAGGTTCTACTTAAAGTTCCAAAAAAGGGCAACATTTACAGTGTTGATATGAAGAAGATTATTCCTAAAGAGGCCCTTACTTGTCTTGTTGAAAAGGACACATTGGATGAGTCTATGTTATGGCATAGAAGACTTGGTCATATAAATTTTAAAACCATTAATAAAATTGTTAAAATGACCATACTTTTGTTTATGCTACATATGGATTTGTTTGGCCCTACATCTGTGAGTAGTATTATGCATAAAAGGTACTGTCTTGTAGTTACTGATGACTATAGTAGATTCACATGGGTTTTCTTTTTAGGTTCTAAGGATGAGACACCTAGCATTCTTAAGACATTTATAACTGAGATAGAAAACTTAGTGGATAAGAAAGTAAAAGTCATTAGGTGTGAAAATGGGACAGAGTTCAAAAATAGAGTTATGGATGAGTTTTGTAAAGAAAAAGGTATTAGAAGAGAGTTTAGTGCAGCTAGAACTCCTTAGCAAAATGGGGTTACTGAAAGGAGAAATATAACACTAATAGAAGCTGCTAGAACCATGCTAGCTGACTCTAAGCTGCCTATCACTTTTTGGGCTGAAGCAGTTAATATTGCTTGTTATATGCAGAACAGGGTTTTGGTAGTTAAACCTCATAACAAGACACCATATGAGCTTTTTAGGGGTAGAACTCCTGCATTAGGATTTCTAAGACCTTTCGGGTGTCATGTAACTATTCTAAATACCTTAGACCATCTAGGAAAATTTGATGGCAAATCAGATGAAGGATTCTTGGTTGGGTACTCAATAAATAGAAAAGCCTTTAGAGTATACAACACAAGAACAAGGAAAGTAGAGGAGAACCTGCATGTTCAGTTTCTAGAAAATAAATCTAATGTTGCAGGTGAAGGTCCAAAATGGCTATTTGACCTTGATACTTGATTGAACAAATATTCGTCAACCAAGCCTTCGATGGTGATCAAAGGAATAATGGGGTGTTGAGATTGAGCCAAGCTTGTTCTTAACCTGAAAATAAGAAATACAAAGACACTACGTTAAGTGATTGCGCAGGGGTTGGACCCTGCGAACCACCTCCGGCGTGAGAGTAAGTATGTGTAATGGTAATGTAGGTCGTAAATTGAGAGGGTGAGGTTAACTTGTGAATTAACTCCAAATTACTTACATTGTTCTTGGCCCGACTATGCTATTTATAGGTGAGAAATAGGACATAGTGGGCGGTTGCACATAGTTCGGAGATCATGGGGGCGTCCCATGGAAAGTGGTAACCGCTAGGGCTTTGTAGCCCACGATCTCTGTTTTGGCGGGAAGCCAAAGGATAGAGGAGACGTGGGTTTGACCAGGTCTGGATGATCCTTCGTGTTAGTCCCTTCGTCAGGAATACCCCGAAGGGCTTAGGGCTTCGATTGGCGGATTCCCACATGGTAACCATTCGCAGGCGAATGGTTTTACGCCAATGAAACGTGTTAAGGAGATTAACCTGGGCCTCCGAAGGGAGGGCTTTCTACAGGCTCGAAGGGGAGTCCTTCGACCCGTTAGGAGGGTACATCATCAAGCCCCCCAGTCGAAGGCGATATATACGTACGAGTATAAATTGCTTTCGACTCAAAAAACCTTATACACTCTATCCCATTTATCACAAATTCGGACGAAACGAAGATAAGTGCTTTAAATAAATTCAAATGCAAGAAGTAGTATTCTATCCTTCTGATTTTAAAAAATAAAAAGGAATACGTCTAACTGAATTCCGCATTAAATGCAAACCATCATTATCCGGCCACTTGCAAACCCTTAATTGCTACTTCTTTGGTAATCGCAAAACGTCATTTCAAATTTAGCATCCATTTGAAATCCGCTTAGATAGTAAAGAAGTGGACACGTGTTCGGTTATGATCAAAGATTTCATGAGTATTTAATCTTCGACATGTTAAACCCTAGAATACTTTTACCTCCGCCCAAAATATACACAACTCTGTGTCATTGTGCTTCCATTGGAATCTAAAAGGTAAAATTCAGCCATTTTCTTTGCTCTCCTTACTTTATTTATGAGTATGGCTGCCAAACGAATAATTAAAGAACAAACTTGTACCTTGTCGAAACAAGCATTGTCTGATTTTCTGAATGATTATCCCATACCCTTGGAATATAAAATCATGCTTCCCAGAAAGAAGCAAAGTATTTTTGATGCTCCGAAAGGATTTGTAGGCTTATATGTGCATGCGTTTACGCAATCAAACTTTAGGATTCCCATCCACCCTCTTATTTTGGAGTTTTTGCAATATTACAAGGTGCACATTTCAAGGTTTAATCCATTTGGTTTAGCCAAGTTGACAACTTATATTGTGATGTGCAAAGCGTATGGTTTTGAGCCTTCATTGACTGTGTTTAGAGGCTTTGCCAATCTCTATCCTGGTGGAGATTGGGTAACTATTGCAAAAAGGAGTGAGTATGATGTTCCACACCTATTGACTAAACCTTTTTCGAATATTCGAAATTGGAAAGGTCAATTTTTTTATATTGAAAGTACCATCATACCCCCCGAATATCCTGAGCTGTTGGCCGAAGGGAATAGGTTTGATGAAAAACGATACAATGACCCATTACCTTATGAGGTGAGAAGTGAACCTTTGTATCAACGTCTTGCACGTCATCCAGTGGACGTACAAACGTTTCCTGAGCCCATCTTATTCATGGCTGGCATTGCTAGGAGTTGGGAAGGGTCTCCATTGCTTCCTGAAATTATTTGTGAAGGAGAAAGTATGTATAATTTCTTATTTCATAAATAATTAACTTACCTGCTGATATTCATCTCTTTTCCTTTGTCTTGTGCAGAAATGGCTTTTCGAAACTTTGTCGTGGCTGGAGGTGCCAAAGAAGTTAGCTTTATGCCAAGGGACCCTCAAAATACAAGTTACGGAGCGGGATCTCCTTCCATTTCTGTTAATAATAATGATGTTGATATCTCTCCACCCAAGCCCCTTGCTGTGCTTCCCCCAGTCAAAGCAGTTGGTACTGAGGAAGCCCCCCAGGTAGTGGAGGACATTGGTGATTCTGATGATACCCCTTCCGGAGGTGATCAGCTCAGGATTGTTGGGTCCTCCGGCATCGCTGATAGAGTTCGGACTAGAAAGGGTACTAGTGCCAAGGCTGCAAAGGCTGTCCCCAAGAGAAAATTGAACATTCCTACCCCGACTTCCCGAACCACCAAGCAAAAAACAGAGAAGTCTCGTGGGAAGACCATCATGTATGCTCCGGAAGGACTGGCCGATGAAGATGACATATCTGGTAAGTGGAAATTCTTCCAGCCTCCCTTTTTTTTTTTTTTTTTTTTTTCGTAATATTGCGTGTTTGGCTTACATTGCTTTTGTATTTAAGGTTTGCCAGATACGAAGGAATTGCCCAACTCTCTCTCCTGCCGCTTGCTTGTTGAGAATGTTACTCCTGCCTCATGGAGGAAGAAAATGAATGAAATGTCCATTGAAGAACTATGTGATCTCAACGACAAGAGTTATATCCGACAAGCAATGCTGGATAGTCATCTGAGCTTTCGCACCAGGGGATTGCTTAATAGGGTCCAGGAAGCGAAGGAGGAGGTTGCTGCTGTTGTTGCCAGAGAAAAGGAGAGGGAGAAAAATTATGCTGAATTGGAGAAGAGATGCGACGAAGCCATGGAGAACTTTGAGAAACATCCAAGGTATGAGGCTCTTCAAGACAGGATTGATAGTCTTGAAAAACAGCTTAAGGAGTCACAGGCAGAATGCGGTAGGTTAATTCTTGAGGAGGCTAAGGTTGTAGGCTATGAGAACCAGGTGAGTGCCCTGGAATCCAAGTGTACTGGGTTGGAGGCTGAGAGAACTAGACTAGTGGAGCAGGATGCTAAACGTTGTCAGGAGGTTGATAGGTTGAAGGTTGAATGTCAAAGGTTGAGAAAAGATAGGGCTGAGGTCGTATCGAAGGTTGTTCCCTATATTGCTATGGAATTATATCATAGCGATGAGGTGGGAGTGGTTGTGTGTAAACTGGTGAATGCAGCCTTTTGTCAGGCTAGTGCCTGTTTGAATGGTTTGTCTGGGCTTCGTCCCATAACTTTGAACAACTGTCCTTTTTTTGAAAATGGCTTCGCCTGTGCGTAGCCTTTATGACTCTTAATTTGGAGGAATATCCTCCTTTTTTAATGCCATGCTTATCTTCTCTTACGCTCATTATTAGAACGTAAACATACAACCTAAGGTTATAACCTTATTGTGTGTATTTTGGACCAAGATTTTATGCAATCGTATAATTTGACTGCGACAGAGGGTCGCGACCCACTCCGTCTTTATCCTTAAGTTACAGAGGGCTTCAAATACCCTAAGACTTCATAGGAAAGCTAATGTGAATTGTAATGGATGTTAATGTTATACAAGACATGTGTCTTGCTTCATCCTTCGACATTGAAACTTGTAAAGTACTTGGCTGGATAAATCTATGTTGTATAAAACGAAACAAGAGATTTTGAGGGAAAACATGTTATATCATTAAGTGGGTAGGGAGGATTACATCATTTGAAAAAATGAACACTAGACATCTACCATTAATGCTTTTTCCCATGTGAGAAGATTACGTTACATGAAATTGAAAACAACTAAATGTTTTTAAAGGGAGGTAAGTTCTTATATGTAAGACTTACGAGAGCTTGTATCATGTCGAAACTTGTTCACGACATCTTTTGTTTTCCACCTTTCGAGCTTCCACGTCTTTGTTGTCACCGTAATTCTTTTTCGACGCTGGGCTCTTTCATTTTGGCTTCGCTTGCTTTTACTCGAAGGACAACTTCCTATATGCCCTCAAGGCTTTGGGAAGTTTGTCTGCCCATTTATTCTGATATTGCCCTAACTTCGCCTCAATTTCGGTGACAATATCCTTGTCAACACAAATGAATCTTTGCTTCACGTTCAGGCTTTTGCAGAAAGAAGGGAACGCTCCTTCGGCAAAGTGTGGTCCTTCGTAAGAGGTGATAACTTGTGGAATTCCAAATCTGAATATTATGTGTTCCCACATGAACTCTTCCACATCTTTTCCTTTTGTTGATGCCAACGGCTTGGCCTCGACCCACTTGGTGAAGTGATCGATGGCTATGACCAAGAATTGTACCCCTCCGGGAGTTAATGGTAAGGGTCCAATTATGCTGACTCCCCATTGATCGAAGGGTCTTACAATCATGCTAGCTGTCGCATCATACTCTAATGGTTTATGGGCTTTGGAGTGTGTCTGACATACCGTGCATGTTCTGATTGCTTCCCTTGCATCTTCTAGTACGGTTGGCCAGTAATAACCCCATTTTGTTACCTTCGCGGCGATGGCTCTAGGGCTTGTGTGTCTTCCACAGAATTCTTCATGAGCATCGCAGAGGATGATCGAAGCCTGTTTTAACTCGATACAGCGGAGCCAAGGAGATGAAAGACGCCTTTTGTAGAGATTATCGCCTATGAGCCTGTACTGTGGACTTTTGACTTTGATTTTTCGTGCCGATTTTGACTCATCGGGCAAAACGCCGCTTATCAAATACATTTTGATTGGTTCTATCCAGCTGGAGCCTTCATCAAATGTTTCACTTCTTGCAATTGACCTGGTGGCCAATTTTTCCACTAAAACCTCACGGGGCAAATGGGCGAAAGCAGTCGATGCTAATTTGATTAGGGCCTCCGCCTTCTTATTTTGGCTTCTGTGGATGTTTGTCACCTTGTATCTTTCGAAACCCCGAAGGACTTTTTTAACCTCGTTCAAGTACTCTTTGATTATTGGCTGCCTTGCTCTGCGAGAACCCTTGATTTGACCAGCGACTAAAAGCGAGCCTACGAAAATGGAGAGGTCCTGAACCTCAATACCCTTTGCAAGTCGAAGGCCAGCCAGCAAGGCTTCGTACTCTGCTTCATCTTTCGTTGCCTTGAATTCAAAACGTAGCGCGTAACTGTACTCCTTTTCCTCCGGACTTATTAGGATTAACCCTGTTCCGAAACCATTGAAGCTTGAGGCTCCGTCGGTAAATAACTTCCATTCTTTCGCCGCTGTTGGGAGAGTTTCTCCGTTTGGGCTGTGCCCGGAAGGTGTTTCGTTGAGGACTTCTGCGAAAGTCGGCCTCTTGGTGGAGCTTGGATTATCACGCTTTTTCGATGATCCTGGAGCCGGCAGGTCAATAGCTGCTTTGAATTTCGAAGGATCGATTTTGACTTCTTGCTTTGTCGACTTAGTGGGCTTGAAACCCTTGAGTCGATACCCCTTGCCATAGAGCTTGTCATCAGTTCTCGGTGTCGGAGGAGTTCTGATGCTCCTAGGACGTATCCCCTCAAAGATCTTCCCTTCGGCTTTGTGTGGCTTCTCCAATTCTGCTGTGGAACTATTTGGATATTGCTTTTTGCTTATCACTCTTCGTTCTGCACGATGCTTTTTTGTGACAATATCTTCTTCCCTATCCGTACTTTCAATAACATCATTCGGAGGCTTTTTATAGCCTTCTATCTTTTTCTGGCCGTCCTTCGGGCTGTGCTCAGAGAATACCGTCCCTATTCCGTTGGGTGTGTGAAACTTTACTGCTGCATGTATAGTGGAAACTACTATACCCATCTTTTGCATGGCGGTCCTCCCTATCAATAAGTTGTAAGGAGAGTTGGACCCTACGATAGTAAACATGAGGGTTTCTGTCCTTGCGATCCTGCCTTCTCCGATTGTTATTTCCAGCGGAACTTCCCCTAGGGGCCACGAGCGTTCGCCAGAAAACCCTACTAAAGGCCTCTTCGAATCGACCCTTTGAGACCTGACTGCCGACGAGAGCTTTCGAAAGCAATGCTCATATATGACTTCGCAAGGGCTTCCGCAGTCCATGTAGGCTCCCCCTATTTCTTGGCTAAAAATTAGGACTTTGATGACCACTGGATCGTTCGAAGGGATCCTGCCTGAGATAGGAGAAAACGTTACATCCCTTATCTTGTTTGCTTCCGACTCCGGTACCTTCCTTTTCGAAGTGGTTTCGTCCCTGCGTATCATTAGTATGGGGGCTTCGGTAGGGTTAGTATCCTTGGCCATTTGAGTGTCAGTCATCTTTTCTTTGCCTTTCTTGATTCCTTTTACCAGGTGTGCCAATTGCCCAGATCTTACGGCCTCTTCAATTTGTTTCTTTAATTCCCTGCAACTGTTCGTATCGTGACCATTGTCTTCGTGGAAGTGACAATACTTGCTGGTATCTCTGTTTTTACCCTTACTCGTCATGCGTGGAGGCGCTTCGAAAGCTTTGGCCGCCCTCTCTGTAGCAAGTATTTCTTTTGGAGACTTCGTTAGATTGCTCAACAAACCATGGTTGGGGCCTTTGTTGTACGGAGAGAACCTATCTCTGTTCTTGTTCTTATTCTTGGACCCTTCCCACGTGGAATGCTTCGAAGACTTGTTATTGCTATCCTTATCTATCGGAGCCCCATTAGTGGATACCTCTTTGGCTTCGATCCAAGTGTACGTCTTCTCGGTCAGGCCCTTGTAAGTTGTTGGAAGGTCGGTGGATAAGAATTCCACCAAACTCCGATTCCGAAGGCCATGTACGAAACCAGAAATACGCTGATCTTCATGAAGACCCAAAATTTGCAAAGTCTCATCGGTGTACCTAGTGACGAAGGCCCTGGTGCTTTCATTTTCTTTTTGTTTGATGTTGTGCACCGTTAAATGAGTCCTTGTGAATTTCTTTTGCTGACTGAAGTGTGACCGGAACTTAGCCTTGAGATCATCAAGATTGACAATGCTACCGGGTTTTTGCCCATTCCACCAAATACGAGCAGAATCCCGAAGGGTGTATGTAAACATGTGACAGGCCACCGGCATAACCCACTTTTGCATTTTGATAGCCCCTTCGAACAAGTGTAAGAAATTGTCCGGATCCCCTTTCCCATCATAAGTCCCGACATGTGAAGGCATTTTCAAACCATCAGGCAGTGGGTAATCTTCTATCCACCTAACGAAGGGTGTAGCTGAACCCATGGGGTCTGAATATAGACAATTATAAGGTGGTGCGTACATGGGGACTGTATTGTATGGATTGCTGTTTGGGGGCATTCCCATGGGAGTTTGGCCTGGGTAGGACTGATAAGGTGTGCTCATGGCGAACGGGTAACTGTTTCCCATGGCGTATGGAGGGTACGCCATAGGGTGGCCGAAGGGCATGCTCCCATAGTTTTGAGGGAAGCTTGGGTTATTGGGCTGTCCATTTATAGGAGGATATAAATTTTGAGGATAAGACTGAGTTTGGAACGGGGGGTACATACCATTGGGAGGAAGATTTCCTCCCATATTGATTGTAGACGGATTGCCTTCTACGCCCGACGCGTGAGAAGGCTGCAACGGAACCCCGGCTTCAGTTCTTCCAAGATGAGCGGCTAGCAGTGGAGGTAAAGTCACCCCCCTTTCTTCCCTAAGCTGACTCCTACCGTTGGAGCCTTCGGCAACCGCCCCTTCTCGTCTTGTCGGAGCCCTCTCGGGGACCCCTTCGAAACCAACAGACCTTTTGCTTAGCCTTCGGCCAACTGGAGAACCAATCCTTAAGGCAGATAGGGTTGGTCCTTGGGTCGGAGGCCTAGGTTCCATCTCCATTTCCTCATCATACTCTTCACTCGAGTATTCCAACTCCTTTCGTACCTCAGCATTCCTGACTTGCCTGTTGCGAGCCCTTAAAAGGGTTTCTAACACTTCATGGTTGGCTTCGACAAAGGCTGGGCTAATGACAGGTTCTGGGTTGGCTGATGTCGAAGCATGATTGTTGGTTGTGATTTCTGGGTGAGAACGTGTTGTGAAGGTGGAGGCGGTTATTGGGGGAAGGTTGTTAGGTTCGTCGACTGGTATTGGTGTTAAGGTAGAGAAGCCCGGTGGGGGAGTATCTTCTCTCCCTTGATCCATGCCGGAATAATAGTGAAATTGGTTGGTAGGTTAAAAGCTCGGAAATAACGAGACCAATTGTAGCGGTCCCACGGATGGCGCCACTGATTGAACAAATATTCGTCAACCAAGCCTTCGATGGTGATCAAAGGAATAATGGGGTGTTGAGATTGAGCCAAGCTTGTTCTTAACCTGAAAATAAGAAATACAAAGACACTACGTTAAGTGATTGCGCAGGGGTTGGACCCTGCGAACCACCTCCGGCGTGCGAGTAAGTATGTGTAATGGTAATGTAGGTCGTAAATTTAGAGAGTGAGGTTAACTTGAAAATTACTTACATTGTTCTTGGCCCGACTATGCTATTTATAGGTGAGAAATAGGACATAGTGGGCGGTTGCACATAGTTCGGAGATCATGGGGGCGTCCCATGGAAAGTGGTAACCGCTAGGGCTTTGTAGCCCACGATCTCTGTTTTGGCGGGAAGCCAAAGGATAGAGGAGACGTGGGTTTGACCAGGTCTGGATGATCCTTCGTGTTAGTCCCTTCGTCAGGAATACCCCGAAGGGCTTAGGGCTTCGATTGGCGGATTCCCACATGGTAACCATTCGCAGGCGAATGGTTTTACGCCAATGAAACGTGTTAAGGAGATTAACCTGGGCCTCCGAAGGGAGGGCTTTCTACAGGCTCGAAGGGGAGTCCTTCGACCCGTTAGGAGGGTACATCATCAATACTCTAACCCAATCAATGAACTATGTGCCAGTTGTTGCAGGAACCTTTTCTAATGATTTTGCAGGTTCATAAGCTGATGTTGCAACAAATGTAGCAGGCTTGGGAAAGGAGAAAGATCAAGATCATTTGCTGATGCCAATATGGAACAGTGTGGATTCATCTTTAAAGAATGGTGAACCTTCTACTGATGAAGCCAAAGAAGGTTTTAAAGATGGAAACAATGAAGATGAAGTTGAAGAACCAAAGAATCAAGAAAACAGTACTAATGAAGATTGTACTGTTGAGCCCCAAGTTAGTACTGCTGGGCAAAATATTCATACTGCTGGCCCATCAGATACTAATGCTGCTGATTTCTCAGAAGATGAGGTGGATATCAACAATCTATCACCCACCTATCCTATTCTCTCTACTCCACACACAAGGATACACAAAGATCACTACCTAGACAATGTGATTAGGGACATACAGTCTGGTGTGAAGACAAGAAGACAGACTATGACTTCAGAACAACAAGGGTTTCTTAGTGCTGTTTATAAAGAAAAGAAGCATGAAGATGCTAACACATGCTTGTTTGTATGTTTCCTCTCACAATCTGAACCCAAAAATGTTCTCAAACCCTTAGAAGACTCAAGCTGGGTAGAAGCAATGCAAGAGGAGCTTCTCCAATTCAAGATTCAGAAGGTTTGGGTACTAGTAGATTTACCCAAGGGTATGAGGGTAATTGGAACCAAATGGGTTTTTTGAAACAAGAAGGATGAACGGGGTATTGTGATCAGAAACAAGGCTAGGCTTGTAGCCCAGGGGTATACACAAGAAGAGGGAATAGACTATGAAGAAGTTTTTGCACCAGTAGCAAGGATTGAAGCAATCAGACTGTTCTTAGCTTATGCTATTTTCATGGGCTTTACTGTTTACCAGATGGATGTTAAGAGTGCCTTCATGTATGGTACTATTGAAGAGGAGGTGTATGTCTCTCAACCTCTAGGTTTTGTTGATCCAGAACATCCTGACAAGGTGTACAAGGTTGTGAAAGCTCTTTATGGACTACATCAGGCCCCAAGAGCATGGTATGAGACTTTGGCTTCTTATTTGTTAGAGAATGGATTCCAAAGGGGCAAGATTGATCATACTCTCTTCATCAAGAAGAACAAGAAGGATATCTTGCTGGTACAAGTTTATGTGGATGATATTATATTTGGATCCACAAGGAAGGAAATGTGCTTGGAATTTGAGAAACTTATGCATGATAAGTTTCAGAAGAGTTCCATAGGGGAACTTACTTTCTTTTTGGGGTTGCAAGTAAAGCAATCAACTGAGGGCATATTTATCAGTTAGGATAAGTATGTGGCAGAGATACTAAGGAAGTTTCAGTATACTGATTCTAAAGTGGCAAGCACACCAGTTGATCCAGAGAAACCTTTAGTTAAAGATGCTGATGGAGAATGTGTTGATGTACACACCTAAAGATCAATGATAGGGTCCTTGATGTACCTAACTTCATCAAGACCAGATATCATGTTTGCTGTGTGTGCCTGTGCAAGATTTCAAGTCACTCCCAAGGCTTCTCATTTAACAGCTGTCAAGAGGATCTTTAGATACCTTAAGGGTCAACCTAGGTTGGATCTTTGGTATCCTAGGGAATCACCTTTTGACTTGGTGGCATATTCAGACAGTGATTATGCTGGTGCAAGTCTGGACAGGAAATCCACAACTGGTGGATGTCAGTTCCTTGGTTGCAGACTTATATCATGGCAATGTAAGAAGCAAACAATTGTGGCAACTTCTACGACCGAAGCTGAGTATGTAGCTGCTGCAAGTTGTTGTGGTCAACTGCTTTGGATTCAAAATCAACTGCTTGACTATGGGTATAATTTTATGAACACCATGATATATATTGACAATAGCAGTACCATATGCAATATTAAAAATCCAGTGCAACATTCTAACACAAAACACATAGAAATTAGCCATCATTTTATTAGAGACTGCAATGAGAAAAAGTTAGTTCAAGTTGTTAAAATTGATACTTATCAAAACTTTGTAGATCTACTCACAAAAACCTTTAATGTTGGAAGGTTTCAATACTAGGTAGCAAGTATTGAAATGCTTAACCCTTAATTTTTTTTATCTGTGTGTTTTTGTATATTAAAATGGATTTAGGCTTGTCAATTAGTACTGTTATGTATAGTTTGTACTGCCAATACAAATTTGGATTGTTTGTTAGAACTTTTAGTCATATGTTTATACTGTTATGAAGCAAATGCTTTGCAATTTGTTTTCTTGGTTTTGGACTAACAATTGCAGGTATGGATGGTTTAAGAACAAATGAATTACTAGTGCATTGTGTGAGCAGCAAATGGTGGATTAGTTGCTGACATAATAGGTTGATGATGGACAGAGTTTGGGGATCTATTAACAAAGGTTTTATACCTAAGTTAACTGGTTCTTTAAAACTTCTTTCTTGAAATCTTATTATGATGTTTTATATTTACATTGATGGCTTAGTTAGTTAGATAGTGACTGACCTAACTCACTCTCTACCATTTTATACTTTTGTATAATATGTTAGTCTAAGGACATCTAGTAGAGAGAACATCGAGCAAACGTGAATCTAACACATTTGTGTTAGAGGCAACAACTGCCACGAGCTGGAAACCCTGTCAAGAAAGCTCTTTGAATGAGTTTATCTGATCATAGGTAGTTATTTATAACTGAAATCATTGGTTCTCACACAACCAGAGGTTGCATTAAACTGAAATTATGATTAAGTGACTGTCTTTACACTTAATCCCTTCAAAATGGTTGTAAGCAGTATGGTTTTTAATCAAAATTGACAAGCACAATGTGGTCGCGTATTTGTAAAAAGCAGAGGATGATACATGCTTCCATCAGATAGTGGAATTTTTAAATGGTTCCCACATAAGGTATTCTTTCACATTAAATCCCACTATATGTGTCTCCCAAATCAAAGAGTTTTGGCAGACTGCTACTGTCAAAACATTTGACAATGGTGAAAAAGAGTTAAATGCCACAGTGGATGGCAAATCCATCACCATTACTGAATCATCACTCAGGAGGCATCTCCATCTGAATGATAAAAATGGTATTAGTGTTATGCCAAACACTGAGATTTTTGAAACTTTTACCAGGAAGGGGTACAACATCTAATCACAATCTTTAACTTTTCAAAAAGGTTGTTTTGCCTCACAATGGAGGTTTTTAATAAACACCATCCTTCACTGTCTCAGTCCTAAGAAAACCTCATAGGAACAGTTCAGTAGCAATATTGCAAATGCTCTCATCTGCTTAGCTACTGACAGAACTTTTATTTTTTCTAAACTCATCTTTGAAGGAATGGTTAAAAATGTTGATAGCAAATCAAAGTTTTTGATGTATCCCAGGTTCATCCAAACTATTTTGAACATGAGGAAACAACAACTTCTTCTTCATAAAAATGTTTATCAAACACCCAAACTTACCCAAAAGCTTTTTAGTAATATGAGGATGGCCTCAAAAGGGTATAGTGGGGAAGAAGTTCCTTTATTTGATTCAATGCTACAGGTCCAGGGTGAAGGATCAACAAGCCTAGTTGACTCCCAACACACACCCACAACATCAGAACAATCACCTTCACAACCAACTTCATCACAAGATAGGTCTATATCCAGAGAGGGCTCTGTTGTTCCTCAGCACAGAGACCACACCCCTCCCCATGTAGCAGATGAGGCTGACTTTGTCAGTATAGAAAGGGCTGCTTCTACTGTCTCAGGCTTAGAAGCTGGGCAGGACAAAAGTAACATAGCTAACACCCAATCTATGGAAACACCAACAGTACCAAGTTCCTTTGAACCCAGTACTATTGGTGGAATCCCAAGCCAACCGGAAATATTGGGTGGCTCAGAAGCTCACCATGTGGTGGACTATGAGTCTTTGCCCCATGATGAACCTCTCCCTAAAGGTAACACATCAGGAACTGCTGAGGGCAGTAAGATACTAAAAGAATTGACGGATTTGTGTACAGAATTGTATGAGAAGGTCACCACTTTAGAAGCTGAGCTCACATCCCACAAGAAGGTGTTTGGGAAGGTATATACTCAACAGGTTTTGAAGGTCAAGAAGCTAGAGCAGAAGGTAAAGACACTTCAGAAAAAGTGATCAACCCAAATGATGGAATCAACTGAATCAACCTCTTTCAGTTCCTTAGATGATCAGGGAGCAGAAAAAGGTGAGGAATCTTCCAAACAGGGGAGGAAGATTACCCAATTAGATGAAGATCCTCATGTTTCTTTGGTTCAAGAGGAGTTTAATACTCAGGGGAGGCAAGAACAACAAATGGATCAAGGTACTGGTAGAATGTCCGATGGTACTGGTAGTGCGTTACATGGTACTGCTAGTATACCTGAAGAAGGTACAGGTGGCTCTCAAGGTACTGCTGGTGCAGTATACACAAGGAGGCCAAAGAGAGTCAGATTAGACAAGAGTAAGGGGATAACGGTATAACAAGAATATTCTCATAAAACAACCAAGAAGAGCCAAGCTCAGATTGCTCTTGATGAAGAATTAGCTCAGAGGTTTAATGAAAAGGAATTAGCAAGGGCAGCAGAAGAAGAAAGATTGGCAAGATTCATGGTTGAACACAAATTTCAAACTGAAGAAGAAGAAAGAGCTGCTCATGTTCTAGTAGATAGTGAATTAGCTGCAAAATTACAAGAGGAATAGAGGTCACACTTTACAAGAGAAGAACAAGAACAAGCTATTGATGACCTACTGCAGGAGATCAGAAAGTGCCAAAGTAAAAAAGAAAGCTTCTTAAAAAAAGCCCCCTACCAGGAAAGAACAGTTAAGTTATATGAAGACTTACCTGAAGCATCAAGACACCTGGAAAGAACATCATTTCAAGGGTAGATCTTATGAAGAGATTGAAAGGATCTACAATGATACTCATAGAAGGATGCAGGTGTTTCTGAGAGGTGATCTAGAAAGAAGTGAAAGAAGAGGAGAGAAAAGAACAGCAGACCAATTGGAATCAGGAGATTCCAAGAAACAAAGAACTGAAGAAGAATCAGTTCAAGAAGAACCAGCAGAGGAAGAAAAAGTAGATGAAAAATTAACTGATGAATAGATCTATGGCATGATGGTGATAGTACCAGAAGCTCTTAATATTGATCATATTCAAGCCAAACATCCCATCATTTATTGGGAGGTGTACTGAGATGGAAGAATCAAGGGATGGAAGATTATCAGAGTAGGAGGAAAGTATGAAGTCTACAAGTTCTTTGAAGATATGATTAAAGCTTTTGATAGAGATGGTTTGCATAAACTGTGGAGCTTAGTGCAAGAGAGATTCAAGACCACAGATCCAACAGATGATAAAGACAAAGAGCTTTGGGTAGAATTGAAGAGACTATATGAACCTGACACAGGTGAGGCTATATGGAGATTTCAAGCTCATGGCTCAGACATCACATGGAGACTGTTTGATAATTGTGGAGTTTACAGTGTTTCTACTAAAGCAGGGGTGGAAATCTATATGTTAGTAGAAAAGGATTACCCACTAAGAGCAGGAATATTAATGCTTATGATTGCATCAAGACTTAAAGTTGAAGAAGATTCAGAGATGGCAAGAGAATTGATCAGAAAAATATTTCAGGTTGTAGAAGAAAGGAAAGCCAGAAGACTAAGGTTAACTATGTAGTGTTTGGAAGAATCCTCACACTCCTAATTTAATTCAGAGAAACTTGATGATTTAGGGTAAATCACAAGTTTAGGGGAGGATTGTTGGGAATTAAATGTTCCTGACTTAGTACTGCTGGAAGATTACACAAACAGTACAAACTGTTAGTATATAACTGAAGACTGTTGAAGGATAACTAACAGTACAAACTGTCAATTTAGTACTGCTAGTATATAATAGAAGGTACTGCTGCGTAAAAGGAATGATAAGGACGTGTCAAGGATAAGTATGGTATAGATTGTATGTATATCACAATTAGTTAGAAAAATACGGGTAGATACTTATCTTGTAAAGGACTCCTTAAGTCTATAAAAGGAGGTTCTAGGTTAGATGTTTATGTACGAGTCATACAAGTTTTGTTAAGATTCAAGGTCATTTTAACCCTAGTTATATTAAGATCACTCGTATTATTCTTGAATAATATTGAATCATTTGAAGTTAATCACTGTGTTCATTATTCATATTACATTACTGTTTCATCAAACAAAACCTTCTAAGTATTGTTAAGTAGATTCCGCATACTTAATGATGATGTACCCTCCGAACGGGTCAAAGGACTTTCCTTCGAGCCTGTACGAAGCCTTCTCTTCGAAGGCCTAGGTCAATCTTCACACAAAGCACTCATAGTGTCTTACCTCTGTCGAGGTTCAGAACCTTGCCTCCATCACGGTTCAGAGCATGGTCTCCGTCAACGTTCGGAGTCTTACCTCTGTCAACTTTCGGAGCCTGGCCTCCGTCACTATTCGGAGTCTTACCTCCGTCAACGTTCGGAGCCTGGCCTCTGTCACCGCTCAGAGCCTGGCCTCCGTGAACGTTCGGAGCCTTAAGCCCTTTGGGGTATATCCTACGAAGGAACTAGGACGGAGAACCATTCTGACCTGGTCATACCCTCGTCCCTTCTTCCTTTAGGTTTTCCCGCCAAAAGAGAGAACGTGGGCCACAAAGCCCTAGCGGTTACCACAAATCATGGGACGCCCCCATGATCTCCGAACAAAGTGCAACCGCCCTCTAAAGCCTATTTCTCCCCTATAAATAGCATTAGATGGGCCATAACCATGGTACGTTAACTGCTCGCCAACTTAACTCTCTCAATTTACTACAAACTTACCATTACACATACTTACTCGCACGCCGGAGGTGGTTCGCAGGGTCCATCCCCTGCGCAATCACTTAACGTAGTGATTTAGTATTTCTTATTTCAGGTTAAATACAAGCTTGGCGCAATCTCAACACCCCATAATTCCTTTGATCATCATCAAAGGCCTGGTAGTGCATTTATTTATGCAATCAGTGGCGCCATCCGTGGGACTACTACAATTGGTCTCGTTATTTCCAAGCTTATAACCAACCAACTACTTTCACTATTATTCCGGCATGGATCAAGGTAGAGAAGATACTCCTCCACCGGGTTTCTCGACCTTGGCGCCAATACCAATCAATGACTCTAACAACCTTCCCCCAATAACCGCCTCCACGTTCACAACACGTTCTCACCCAGAAACAACACCCAACCATCATGCTTCGACATCAGCCAATCCGGAGCCTATTATTAGCCCAGCCTTTGTCGAAGCCAACCACAAAGCGTTGGAATCCCTCTTAAGGGATTGCAAGAGGCAAGTTAGGAATGCGAAGATGCGAAGGGAGTTGGAATACTCAAGTGACGAAAGGGATGGCGTCCAGCTTCTGTAGCATAGGGTGTGGTAGTTGGATATTCATTGGCCGCATTTATTGCGCAAGTCTGTTTAAGCACTTATCCTTTACTCGTACGAATTTGTGACGAAAGGGATAGAGTGTAGCATGTTTTTTGAGTCGAATGCAATATAAACTTGTGCGTATATATCACTTTCGACTGGGGGGCTTGATGATGTACCCTCCAAACAGGTCAAAGGACTCCCCTTCGAGCCTGTACGAAGCCTTCTCTTCGAAGGCCCAGGTCAATCTTCACCCAAAGCACTCATAGTGTCTAACCTCTGTCGATGTTCAGAACCTAGCCTCCATCACGGTTCAAAGAATGGTCTCCGTCAACGTTCGGAGTCTTACCTCCGTCAATGTTCGGAGTCTTACCTCCGTCAACGTTCGGAGCCTGGCCTCCGTCACTGTTCGGAGCCTGGCCTCCGTCAACGTTCGGAGTCTTACCTCCGTCAACGTTCGGAGCCTGGCCTCCGTCACTGTTCGGAGCCTGGCCTTCGTCAACGTTCGGAGTCTTACCTCCGTCAAAGTTCAGAGTCTGGCCTCCGTCAACGTTCGGAGTCTTACCTCCGTCAACGTTCAGAGCCTGGCCTCCGTCAACGTTCGGAACCCGGCCTCCGTCAACGTTCGGAGCCTGGCCTCTGTCAACGTTCAGAGCCTGGCCTCCATCAACGTTCGGAGCCATAAGCCCTTCGGGGTATCTCCTACGAAGGAACTAGGTTGTAGAACCATTCTGACCTGGTCATACCCACGTCCCTTCTTCCCTTAGGCTTTCCTGCCAAAAGAGAGAACGTGGGCTACAAATCCCTAGCGGTTACCACAAATCATGGGACGCCCCCATGATCTCCGAACAAAGTGCAACCGCCCTCTAAAGCCTATTTCACCCCTATAAATAGCATTAGATGGGCCATAACCATGGTACGTTAACTGCTTGCCAACTTAACTCTCTCAATTTACTTCAAACTTACCATTACACATACTTACTCGCACGCCAGAGGTGGTTCGCAGGGTCCATCCCCTGCGCAATCACTTAACGTAGTGTTTTAGTATTTCTTATTTCAGGTTAAATACAAGCTTGGCGCAATCTCAACACCCCATAATTCCTTTGATCATCATCGAAGGCCTGGTAGTGCATTTATTTGTACAATCACTTAACAGTATAACATCAAAGTATCTTAAACACATCATAAAGGAGTAACATCCTAAGTGTTTGATCCTCTCACTTATCGACCACATAAACCCTAAAACACTCGACTTGCATTCAATGATGTTAACCAATACAATTAAGCATCTTTATAACACTCCTAGACACGCTGTTATGCTATAGAACTAACTTAATTTGATCAAATGCTAACAAACAAGAATTGCCTAATTTGAACCCTTAAACCCTAAATTCACGTATGACCAAATAAGCATAACTGAGTTGGTATAACACTTACAATCGAAGGTTTAGTAAAAATTAAAAAATCTTGAATGTGTTTGTGAAATTTGGAGGTATTTTGATAACGTTCTGAATTTTGTGAGTTTTAAAACTGAGTTGGGGCTTATATAGGCCGAAGTTTGAACTTTTGTCACATATAGTCCCTTAATCCGTTTTTCTATTCAAACAAAGTCCTTATATGGTAAACTTATGACAGTCAACAACAACAGCCCTTGACGTTTGTTGTTGTTTCAACTTGGGTCCAATTGGTTGTAAACTTTAATAATTTTCGTTTCTCCCCTTTGAACTAACACATACTTTTAAAATTTTATCAAAATTTTAGTTCAAGAGATCACGGAAATGTTGCGTGATGAAGATTTTTGTAAATGATGAAGATTTTGATAAAAGTGTACAAAAGTTAGAAAAAATTCTCCCCCTCAAAATATGTTCGTGATTAAAATTGATTAATTTTGAATTACAAGAACATATTTTTATTCGTTTTTAATTTTGCACACTGAAAAAGAGATGAAAAAGATGAAAATCTTTTTGTGTTTTTTGATAAAATATTTACAAAGATAGTTTTGATGTTTGACTTTCTTAATTGTGTTTAAGAAAGTTGTTTAAATCCACTGGAGACAAACATCGCATACCAATTTTGTGAACTAATTCCACAAATCTTGCATGAGGCAAGGCTTTGGTGAATAAATCCGCCAATTGGTATTCAGTACCCACAAAATATAGTTCAATAGTTCCTTGTTCTACATGCTCCTTGATGAAATGGTATCAAAGTGCGATATGTTTGGACTTTGAATGTTGAACGGTGTTGCATGAAATGGCAATGGCACTCTTGGAGTCGCAATACTTGGGAATCTTGTTGAAAATATAACCGTAGTCCATCAGATGTGATCGCATCCAGATGACTTGAGCACAGCATGCTGACATGGCTACATATTCAGATTCTGTAGACGATAGTGAGGTACAATCCTGCTTCTTTGAATGCCAAGACACAAGTTTGTCTCCTAGAAACTGCACTCCTCTAGACGTACTTTTACGTGTATTTAAGCATCCTGCATGATCAGCATCTGAAAAAGCAATTAGTTCAAATCCAGAATCCTTCGGATACCAGATCCCCAAATGAATGGTTCCCTTTATGTATTGAAGGATTCTTTTAACCTCAAAGAGGTATCTTTCAGTAGGTCGAGACTGATAGCGGGAGCAAAGATATGTGGCAAATACAATATCTGGTCGGCTGGCTGTTAGATACATGAGTGACCCAATCATACTTCGGTATTTTGTAGGGTCAATTGGTGTCCCATGTAAATCAGCATCCAGCTTTGGAGATGATGCAGACATAGGAGTATTATATGTGTCACAACTTGTCATGCCATGTTTCTTTAAAATCTCTAGAGCATATTTGGATTGGTTTAGAAAAATACCATGGGGGCATTGATGAACTTGAAGTCCTAAGAATAACGTAAGTTCACCCGTCATAGACATCTCAAAATTTTGTTTCATTAATTTTGCGAAAGCATTCGAGTACTTTTTATGTGTTGAACCAAAAATGATATCATCAACATAAATTTGAACAATTAAGATGTCCTCCCCGTGTTTTTGAATAAACAATATAGGATCAACAGATCCTTTGGTAAAGTGATTAGCAAGCAAAAATGCAGATAGTTTATCGTATCATGCCCTCGGGGCTTGTTTAAGGCCATAGAGAGCTTTTTTGAGTCTGTACACATGGTTTGGAATTTCTGGATCGATGAAGCCCTCTGGTTGTGTGACATACACTTCTTCACGGAGTTGCCCATTCAGGAATGTAGTCTTCATGTCCATTTGATAAATGGTGATGTTCTTGTGGGCAGCATACCCCAGAAACATGTAGACAGCTTCAAGTCTAGCCACTGGAGCAAAGGATTCTTTAAATTCAATGCCTTCTTCTTGGCTAAAACCTTTGGCAACCAGACGAGATTTGTTACGAATAACTGTTCCATCAGCATCCAGCTTGTTTTTCCAAATCCATTTAAGTCCGACAACATAGACTCCATCAGGTCTTTCTACCAATTCCTAAACTTCAAGACGTTTGAATTGATCAAGTTCTTCTTGCATTGATTCAATCCAATTGTCATAAGTTAGGGCTTCTTTAATATTCTTTGGTTCTACTTGACAGACGGTAAGTGCATAAATGCATGTTTCACCATCTGTGTGAAGTCTTTTCTGTGTCATGACTGGATTGTCTGGATTTCCAATCACATTCACTAAGGATGATCTCTTGTCCATTTGTGTGTAGAAGGGTAATGTTGAAAATTATTGTGCATATTAGACGGATCCAAGTTGTTCGTTGACGACTCACCAATATCGGGAACGGTTGGAGTCGGAGCAAATGGATTAAAGAATGCATTTCTGTCATAATTTACACGTGTGGATACTTCTTGTTGTAGGGGATCTTCAGCTGCATTCTCAGTATTGGAAGCGGTTTGTTATACTATTGATGGTGATTCTGTTGGAGGTGCATCTTCAGCAACTGTTGTTGTTGTAGTAGCAGGTGTATCAGGTACTGGAGTATGAACAGGTTGTGCTGCGGAACTGGTGGATACATCTGGTGATTGACTAACAAGAGAATCATCGAACAGTGGAGCAAACAATGTTTCCAAATCCTTACGGTTGAGAGAGAGTGGTGCAGCCGATTGATCAGGAAAATTCAGACGATTAGTAGTGGGACCTAAGCTATTTTGCTCAAAAGCCATATCTGTGAGCTCATCAAAGTTAGCATGTATTATCTCTTGAATTTCTCTAGTGCGACGGTTCCAGATATGAAAACCTTTAGAGTTCTCACAATATCCAGGAAAGATTCCAATGTCCGCTTTGGCTTTTAGTTTTCCAAGGTCATCACGATCATTATTTGGGTAACAGAGGACCCCAAATACATGAAAGTAATTTATGTTTTGTTTACGGTTCTGAACAATCTCATATGGAGTCTTGTGATGCCTTTTGGTGATCATACAACGGTTTTGTGTGTAACAAGCAGTGGAGACAGCTTCAGCCCATAGATAATCAGGTAATTGAGCGTTTATTAACATCGTCCTTGCAGCTTCCACTAACGTCCTGTTGCGTCTTTCGACAACCCCATTCTGTTCTGGACTTCTGCCAATAGATGTTTGGTGTTCAATTCCTACTTTCTCAAAGTAATCTCGAAGAGGTTGATTCTTAAATTTAGTTCCATTATCTGTTCTGACTTTTCAGACAGTACTGTGAAGCTGAACCTGGATTTTGGTGAGAAAGGTGATGATCATAGAAGGAGCTTGATCTTTGGTACATAGAAAGTAGACCCAAGTCCATCTGGAAAAATCATCGACGATTACCAATATGTAACGTTTCCCATTGATTGTTTGAACACTCATTGGACCACATAGATCCATATGGAGAAGGTGTAGAACATGATCAGTATTGTGTTCGGTTTTAGACAGAAAATGAGCACGAGTACTTTTCCCTTGTTCACATGCTGGACATAGGTGATCTTTTGCATACCGAAACCTTGGAAAACCGTTGACTAGTTTATGACGAGCAAGTTCCGTCATGGTCTTGAAATTCAAATGTAGAAAAAGGGCTATCCTTGACTCCAAATGCGAGTCAAGAAGAGGTCTTATGACGCGCAAATGCGAGTCAAGGATGGACCAGTCATAAAGCTTCATGACTCGCATTTGTGCGTCATCCCTCTATGACGCGCACTTATGACCCACGTTTTATGACTCTCATTTTTGCGTGTCATTACCCTTAAAATAATTTTGACTAACTTTTATGACCCACTTTTCTGACATATGTTTTTGCGTGTCATTACCTTAAAATCATTTTTTTTTTCTGTTTTTTAAAACCTGATTATATACATAATTACTGACAATAAACCTGATAATTGTACAAAATTAACGCATTTCATATATATCAAAACCATGCGTTACCAATTCATTACATAACAATTCATGTCAAAATATATACCGATTATTAGTTAAAGTTACTAGAATGTACGATTTCTACCTAAAAATGAAATTCGACACATAAATTGCCCATTCTTCTCGAATATCGTCGAAATCTGCTTCCGTGTATTCATTGCTATCACCACCAATCTAGTCAAATAAAACAACATTTTAGAAACAGTTAATTACTACTTAAACTACTTAAAATAGTTAACTACTTACATTGTCATTTTCGAGAGCCCGAACTCCATGTTTAACTATTTCCTTCATAAACTTCAACACGAAGTACCCACATTCGGTGTATCTGGCCTGACGTGGACACTACACAAGAAACACAAATTGTATATGATATGCAACTACAGTTGATTAACAAGACTGGTCTGCACAGGGTATATGGGCTTATTTGCAGATCAGTTATAAGCTGATTAATAAGGTGAAACTCAAATACCAGATTATGCACCAAAAGACCCCTACCTATATTCCAAAAACTAGGACCTAAAGCAGATACGATAAGCCAATTTTGATCCTAGATCAGCAGTGCAGATAACTAATTGCTGCAAAACAATCTGTGGTAGCAGATTAGGAATTTGGCGCAAAATTTGAGCAAGACTACTCCACAGCAGACCAACTCATAGGAACTCACTTAAGCACCATTGAACTAACTAGCAAAGCCAAAAGGAACTCAAATTAAGCTCAGCTTATTGCTAAGCTTATTAGGGCAGATAAGAGCTCAAAACTAAAATATCTAATGCAGACTTTAAATAACCATCAAACTGCCCTATCTTCTGATGAGAACAACTAAAATACCTTTGAATCAGTTCAATCAAACTCAGAAACTTGGCACATGAACAGTGCTTTTCAGATTATACCCAAACTAACCTATAAGCTGTCTTAAACCAAACACCCTTACACTGATCTGTATTGCAATTTTACACAATACTAAGCTGATTAAAACTAAAAACCACTATACACTAGTATTACTTAGACTATTAATAAGCTAGGAGATGCAAATAAGCCATAACAAATAACTAACCTTAGAATTAACCCAGTTAAGTTTAGTCCTCTTATTGGTTCTAGCTTCTACATCATACAATGCAATTGCCCTACAAAGAATTAACCCAGTTAAGTATTACATCATACATCATAAAGATTCTATAATTTGTATTACTTACGCATCCACTATTTGCTTGAACTGATGATTGATGTCGCTAGTCGATAGGGAATCAAGATAATAGCAGGTACTTGTCTTCATGTTAAGCATACCTAACACCCAATGTCTTCTACAAAAAACAAAAAACAAATTCTGTTAATTAATGTTAATTTTTATTAATTAATTTAAATGTTGTCGAAAATCTAACCCGGGATTGTATGGCAATAAGATGAGGTCATTTTACTTCCTTGTAGATAACCTTTTTGCAATAACTCGACTTGCCTCCTCGATATTCTTGGCCCTCGCTTTACGTTCATGATGCATGATCGCAGTCGGGGTCATGAAACAAACTCCATGATCTCTTTGTGACCCATTCTTGATTTGCTCATACACGTACCTGTTAACAATTAACATACAAATTTTACATTCAATTAGTCCTGTTAACATACAAGTACCAATTTTTTATAAACTATATTTATCACTTACATGATATAAGAAGCAACGACAGCCCCGCTTAACTCATCCATTGAAAATAGACTGTTAAAATCATTCCAATTTAAGTACGTGTAACTGTGGTGCCCAAACAAATTGTCCTCGCATTGCACTTTTATGCTATCGACCTTTGCAACATGTCCATCAACCATCATTGCAGTCATTTTCAATCCCATCCTTTCTTCAATTCTTTTCCTTACTCTCTTCTGACCTCTCGTCATCATTTTTTTCAACGGATTTCCTTTCTCAGTCACTTTTGCAATGGAGGCGAAAGTTTCTGGGCTTTTTCCTTCTTCAACTGCAACTGTAAACATAACAGTTTTTGGTCACTAAAAATAACTGTAAACATGACTGTAAATATATGATGTTTTTGGCATCGTACCTGTTTTTGGCATCGTCGCTTCTTCTTCGTTGTCGGGTTCTCTTTGTCGCTTCTTCTATTCTTTTTTCTTGTGGATCACACTGCCCAACTCTCTTTTTTCTTCTTCTTCTTTTCTTTCTTCTTCTTTTCTGTTTCCTTCTTCTACTTCTTTTCTTTGTTCTTCTTTTCTTTCTTCTTTTTCTTTTTTTCTTCTTTTCTCCTTGTCTTGATCAGCAGCCTTTTTCTCCTTCTTTTTGGCCACTATCTTGTTCTGCAAAAATATAAAAAAGTCTTACCAAACCATTTTGTTCTAATGATTAAACTGTTTTATAAAAAAGTCTTACCAAACCAGAGCATGGAATGACTAGGTGACTCGGCCAGCTTAGCATGTACCCAATGGCATCTTTAACAGTCTCAACAAACTCCTCGGGAATTGGATTCGGTATCAAAGCTTCTGCTTGAACAGATGTGTCCACCGTAACTTCAATGTTCCCATCTAATATATGAACAAATAAATATTAAATAAGTAAGAATATATATAAATATTAAATAAGTAATTTAACTTCAAATACCCGAGACAGTATGCTTCACTATGGTTCCTTTGGCGACTATATTTGAAGGATCGTCGACCGCAAGATAGCATGATTTATCCTACAAATGTACACAATATTATTAAAACAGACAAGAATTGCAATGAATTTATAACAAATGAAGATTTACATTTGGTTCACTTGGTACATTTGGTTCTTCGTCTTCATCACACCGCTCTATGGTTCATTATTGAAATCTTTTCTTCTTTTGCGAAAAGGATGTGTAAGTGGGAGGAATCTTCTATGCCCGAGGAAGCATACTTTTTTGGATTTTGGCAACCACTGTGAGTAGGTATCCTCTGAGCATACTGGACACGCGTTATAACCTTTGGTAACACACCCCGACAGGTCACCATACGCGGGAAAGTCATTTATAGTCCAAAGTAAGACTGCTTTTAGATTGAAGAACTGTTTCTTATAAGCATCATACGTCTTAACGCCAGGTTTCCACAACTCTTTCAGATCCTTTATTAGTGGTGCCAAGTAGACATCAATACTGTTACCAGGTTGCCTTGGACCTGATATCAGTAGAGTCAACATCATGAACTTTCTTGACATACACAAATAAGAAGGCAGATTGTATGTTGCTAGGGTAACCGGCCAACAACTATACTTTGCACTTAATGACTTATGAGGGTTTATACCATCCGCGGACAAGGTTAATCTTAGATTCCTATCTTCCTTTCCAAATTCTTTCCAGTACTTGTCGTCAACAAGCTTCCAAGATGGGGAATCACAAGGATGTCTTAGCTTGCCATCACTGACCCGACCTTGCGCGTGCCAAGTTAGGTCATGTGCGGTTTCTGGTGACAAGAACATTCTTCTAAATCTAGGAATGGGCGGAAAATACCAAACAACTTTTCTCGCCACCTTCTTGCTATTCTCCTTCCACCGAGAAGTGCCACAAGTTGGACATTGAAAAGCATCCTTGTGCTCATCCCAGAACAAGACACAATCATTCTCACAAGCATGATACTTAATGTATTCTATGCTTATTCCTTTTAGCAACTTCTTGGCCTCGTATATCGACTTAGGGATTGTATTATTTGATGGCAAAACATCATTTAGCTCGCCCAATAAAGCATCAAAGCTTGTATCAGACCAGCCAAATTGACCCTTCAAATGTTTGAATTTTAGCAATCCATTTAGTGCATTATACTTAGACCCTTCATACAGTGGCTTGTCGCATTCTTCGAGAAGTGACTTCAATAAATTAGGTTCATTCTCTGCATATGTGAAGGCCTCATGTAGCATCTCCTTTGTGTAATCGAACTCGGGAGGTCTAGACTCATTAGGGCATTGAGCTTCATCCTTAGATGAATTTTCTCCGTGGAGGAACCAAACACTATAATTCTCATCGAAACCGTGTTTAAACAGGTGATAACGCACGTTGGAGATGGAAGTGTGACACAAATTGATACAATTTACACAAGGACACGGAATGGCGTCGGAATTTGGGTTATTGCATTGTGCAAACTCTAAAAAGGCATTCACACCTTCCTCGTATGCGATTGATAATCTATCGGACAAAATCCAAGATTTATCCATTACCTAAAAACTCTAAAACTGAAAACATCTCGTGTAAGTGTCGAGTCTGATACCAACCTTATTAAACTAAAACAGAAAAAGATAACTACCTAGTAAACTATACATGTTAAATAACTATACATGTTAAACAAGAACACCAGCTTACATGTTAAACAAGAACACCAGCTTACAAATCATTTACAGTTAAAGTTTACTATATTAAACTATACATGTTACATTATTTACAGTTAACTTACATGAGGCCTATAAAATATTATTCACAAACACCAAAAAATATTATCTTACATCATAGTAACATTTTCACAAACACCTATAAAATGTTATCTTGCAACCAAAAAATAATGATACAAAAACTGATACAAAAACCTAGTTACATTTTCACAAACACCTGGTGTGCTACATTAAAAATCAATAAATTGATTTTATAACCTAAATAAAACTCTACAACTACATTAAAACAGAAAACATAAAACTCTCAAACAAACAAATTAGGGCAAATTAGGGCATACCTTTCAAACTGATGTCGAGTGTTTTGAGAGTTTTGAGAGGGGTTTGAGATGGGAAATTAGGGCAAATTAGGGCAAATTACGGCATACCTTTCAAAATTAGGGCAAACTGATGTCGAGTGTTTTGAGAGTTTTGAGAGGGGTTTAAGATGGGAAATTAGGGCGGGAGTGTTTTGAGAGTTTTGAGAGGGGTTTGATAAGGTTTTGAGAGTTTGAGAGGGAAGTGTTGAGTTTTAGAGCGGGAAGTGTTTTGGCAAAAAAAAACAATGGATTTTGATGAAGCAGATGGGAAAAAAAAACATAGATGACCCCTATTTAGGATGAAGCAAAACGAGCATCATCTAGCAGGCTAAATTTTAACTGATTATGACCCTATGTTATGACGCTTCTGAAAACGAGTCATCCCCAATAAAAAATTTACTCGTTATGACTCTTATTTTATGAACTTGCTATTTGCGCGTCGTCTTGTAGCGTGCGTCATAAAATGCGAGTCAAGGATAGACCTTTTTCTAGTAGTGTGAGACAGTCGTTTGTGCCATAGCCAGGATTTTGTAGAGTGTGCATTAAAGAGTAAGCATATGGGAGAAGAAACGATCATGTCAGACATAGATATGGTGTAGAGACTCGTTCCGCGTTTGCCCGTCATGAGATCGTTTCCTTGTAAATCATGAACGAAGCAGGTTTTCTCCCTAATTGCAACTTCCAAATCACCGTCACAAAATTGCCCTACTGAGAAAAGGTTGTGTCCAAGGCCCTCGACATAATATACACGAATAATCTCGATATTGCCATTGACATAGTCTCCATAGCCCATGATAGCAGCAAAGTGATCATTCCCGAATCTGACAGTTCCTATGAACTTTGCAACAAAGTTTACTAGAAGTTTGAGGTTTCCTGTCATATGTCGGGAACATCCGTTATCAACAATCCAGAGGATGATTTGAATCACCCGAGACAAGCTATCAGTATCATATACTGGGCCTGTTTCACTCATGTGCATCTCTTGCATGTTGGCCATCAACATCATGGCTGCATTAGCTTCCAAGTCTTCCATATCATCATCAGAGTATGCATTGGCCATGAAGTTGTTCTCCTTTTTAGTAAGAGTACCCCCTGATTCATCCTTAAGAGCAAGAAGTAGTGCTTGCTTGTGGTATTCACTGCCTCTTGTTCTTGGTTTGGGGCATGCACTAGCCAAGTGACCCTTACCGTTGCAGTTGTAACATCTGACCATTGTATTTCCAATCCCTTGAGTCCCGGTTTCAACAATCTCAGCCCTTCTCTGTGAAGTACCAGCGTTGTTCCTACTGCTTCCTGCTGAATTAAACCTTTTCCCAGTTCCTGAGTTTCCCATGTAACCACCCGATTCATTTCTTCCATAAGCTCAATTCTGAATCTCAACTCTTTCATCATGGACAACCGCTTGATTTTGAGTGTTGGATGAAGTACGATGACGTTTGTTGGATATTTTGGAGAACTTGCTGAAAGCACGAGCAATTAAGGCAAATCCATCATTCAATGAATTGAATGCATCATCTTCATCACTGTTGGCATTGGAGTAAAGCATGGTATCCGTGTTGTCATAAGGAACCAGTTGATTATCAGTAGATGACGGTGTATATTCATATGGAATGAGTTGATTAGATGAGGTTTGTTGAGGATAAGCAAGGTGATGTTGTTGTTGACAAAAAGCCTGGTTTGATTGTGGAGCAAAATAAGATTGAGCTATCAATGCTAGTGAGTTTGGAGTTGTTGACGGTGAATAACTACCATGAGCAGCTCTATCTTTATCAACTTCTGACTGATGATGCTTCAAATAATCCTACAACAACCCATTGGATGCGTTGTGTAGATTCTTTGCTTGACGGACAAAGGTGACATATTTCTGCCAGTCAGGACCAAGACAACTGAGGAACTTTGTGTTTACTGCAATCCTGGGTAGAATAATGTTGTACCTGTCCAAGTCATTTATGATGTTGGTGAACCTATGGTAATAAGACTCTAATGATTCTCCTGCTTCAATCATGAACATTGTGTATTCAAGATAGAGTTTTGATTCCATATCTTCTTGCTTCAATTCAGTGCCTTCCATGAAAATATGAATGTGTTCCCACATGTCCTTGGCAGTCTTTTGTGCATCAATACTTCTGAAGATTGGATTAGGAATTCCTAGAAGGATGTAAGACATTGCATGGTCATTGGCTTCTTTATGAAGTACTTGTTCTGTTGTAAGCTGAGCATCAGGAATAGGGGTCACAGTTGCTTCTCTTGGAGGAATGGCATTTGGATCTCCAGGAACCGTTGTTGTTGGCACTTGAAATGGTCCTTCAATGATAGCCTTTTTCATGTATTTTCCATGCGGTTTCTTGAGTTCAATGAACCGTAAAAATCAACTTGCCCATTGCACATAGTTACCCGGAGTGAGCATAGGGGGTGTGTCTAATGATCCAGCCTCGTGTCTTGATTGTTGACTACTTATTGCTTCATACATCTGATCAAACCAGTGTGGTTGTTTTGCTGGAAGTGGGTAGGACTGCATCAGTTGTTGTTGATATGGTTGTTGTCGAGGGAATTGTTGTTGTGGGAGAAATTGATGTTGTTGCATGAAGATTTATTGTTGCGGATACTGTGGTTGTTGAGAATATGGTTGTTGCTGTCGATACTGCTGCTGTTGATTGTAGAAGTATTTGTAGTTCGGTGGTTGAGATATCTTGAAAAAGTAACTTGCGGATGATGGATCTTTTAGGATAAAGAAGGTTGTTGTTGTAGTTTAGATCTCGAATTAGAAGATTTGAAGAAACATCCTTAGTAGAAGAATAAAGTCCTTGTTTGAAGAAATTGCCCTTGCTCGAAGAATGGAGTATGAAGAAGTATAAGTTCCCTTACTCGAAGAAGTTAAATCCTTATAAGTTCTGATTTCCTAACTCGGAAAATATAACTAAAACTTTGTTACTCGATGAAAACCCTTGCTCGAAGACTTTAGCTTGCTCGAAGAATCCTTGTTCGAAGGATGCTTGCTCGAAGGATGAGATTTCACCAAGTTTATAATCCCTTAGTAGAAGGATTATAAATGAAGAAGTTCTGATTTCCTAACTCGGAAAGTATACACAGAACTTACGATTAATCTTCTTACTTGAAGAGTGTTGCTCGAAAATCTTCTTACTCGAAGACTAACTCGAAGGAACAAGGGTTATTAGAAGGACTAACTCCTTACTCGGAGAACTTCAACTCCTTACTTGAAAAACGAAAGCTTACTCGAAGATCTAACTTGAAGGATCTCTTATAACTCGAAGACCTTCAAGTCTTACTCGAAGATTGCCTTCTTACTCGAAGGGCAGTACGCTTAAATCTTTAATATTTCTACTAAATCTAATCTAAAACAACCTAATCTACCCCTTGGCGATTGATACCACTTGTTAGGTCACAAATCTATCACACAAAGTTACTAGATCTAGAGAGAGAAAGTTAGAGAGAGAAAGAATGGAAGGGACATGTGTAAGAATAAGTAATAATGAATTAACATGAACCAACACCCTCTCCCTTCAAGGGAGGGGGTATTTATAGTGTTTTACTTATAAGGGGCGTTGCCCTAATAAAAAGATAAATAAAAGGCCACGACCCATGGGCCTTCTACATAGGCCGAACCTTAATAACTAACATAAAGGCCTAAATAATAAAGCAACCTATTATATAAAATATGACTGATACTTGATAATATATAATGTGTTCCCAACAATATTGACAAAGAAAAAGCTGAAATGCAACAATTGATAGTAATTGCTTCAGATGATGAATAAGAAATTGTTGATGCTGATCCTTTGAAGACAAAAGTGCCTATCATAGATTGGAAAACTGGCTTTCATGGAAAGACATCTTGGTGGGACGTAGTGAGAGCTGGTGGAAAGACTCAGAGATTTATTGTTTTTGGCTAGATGCTCAAACGTTTTGATAGAGATGACTTAGAAACCTTATGAAAGCTGGTCAAGGATAAGTATGGATATACAAGGCCAGATGGTATCTTGGATAGGGTTCTTTGGGGTGATTTGAAATTTATGTTTGAACCACATCCAGAAGATAGAGTATGGCATGATCAGTTCCAAAACAAAGTTTTGAGTTGTAAGCTTTATCATTCTTGTAGAGTACATACTGTGGCCATGAATGGACTACAGGTCTACATGCTGGTTGAGAAGACATATCCTTTGAATCATGCTATAGTTCATCAAATGATGAATGGAACAGCTAGACTTCAAATTGAAGTATTTGATGAAATGATCTATCAGTTGCTCAAGAAAATGGAGAGGATACTCACTCCAAAAGAGAAAAAGAAAAAGTAAGGTGTTTGGAAGCATCCTCCTGGTGATGGTTAAAGCTTTGAATGAAACTTGATGATTTTGGAAGAAAATATCCAGTTTAGGGGAGGATTGTTGGGAATTAAAGCTTCTTGAGTTGCTGCTGCTCATATGGTTAAGACTGCTCTTGGGAATTAATGAAAATGCTCTAACTATGTTACTGCTGCTGGTTAAAGAGTTAAGACTGCTAGTTGAAGTTAAGACTGCTAGAGTACATTATGACTGCTGGAAGACTTCAAGGAAAATAATCTAAGTGGTTAATGCTGCTGGAACAAAGTTAGTACTGCTGGTACAAACTTACAACTGCTGAAAAGTTAATGCTACCAGAGTAAAGATTAAGAGTGCTGGTTGATTGTTACTGCTGCTAAAGTGTTAGAGTCGGTTAGATATGTATAGAATGTTTTGATAAGTATAGAAAAGATTTGTCTTGTATATAAAGTTATTGTAAGCCGACTAGGACTCGTTAGTCTATAAAAGGAGGTCCTAGGGCATTGAGAAAGATACGTGTTATTAAAAAGTCAATTAGCTTCAAGGTTGTAAACCCTAATACTATTGAGTATTCATATTATTAATAATATTGAATTTGTTTGTTTGATTGTTAAACTGTTCTTGTGTTTACTGTTACATTAAAAGAATTCTTCTTAATACTAGAGTTTAGATTCCGCATAAACTTTAGTAAATTCAACACAGTTTCTATATTGGTTATGTTAGATTTATCTAGCATAGCTAAACCTTTACAAGCTAAGGGAATTCGATCAAGTACATAACTGTGATCAACAAAAATCTGGAAATCGACACTTTTTAGAGGTATTTGGACGAAAAAGTGAAGAAAACGATGAAGTCGCGAAATCTGTCAGAAATGGAGCTCTAACGGCGTCACATACTACAACGTGATGCCGTCACTTGTTGCTATAGCTGTATTTTTGGTTCAAGTTTAACAAGAGATGCCTCAAAAAAATTCTGAAGACCTACAACCTGACGGCGTCAGGTGTTATTTGAAGTTGAGTGTCACGTGTTAAGTTAACAAGAGACGGCCCAGACGCATTAATGAAGGATGGCATCAGACATAACGCTACGACGTAAGAGGTTAAAAGGTAACGCTGTCATAACGGCGACTTGCACAAGACAAAACCCTGATCACGGCGAGCTGACAGCGTTAGGATCCATAAGCTGACGCTGTCAAAGTTGTATTCCTATATATATTTTCGTATACTTTTTCATAATTCGTGTAACATCTTGGAGTAGGGTTTTAAGGACGAATTTGGTAGCTTTTGTAAGGGTTTTACAGCCCCCAAAACCTATGTTTCATTGAAGATAAGTTATTAGTCTAATCATTCAATATGTCTATATGTTGTTTGATTAATTGTTTATCTTTTCTTCTTTTTAACATGTTAGCTTAAGTTTATTTGTGTTTGCTTAGAACACTAATGAAACTTAGTTGTTGAATATTGATTTGTCATCTATTGTTTAGTTGATTGCTTTGCGTTAGGCTAAGAAAACTGGCTGACCTCTTATATGTAAATAGCTTAAACATCTTAGAAATGAAATCGTAGAGTACACTATTGGTTTTTCTCATTGTATCTATTGCATGAATTGCAGCTTGTAGATCCTAGAAAACTTAATAGACGTTAAGGTTTTTAGGGGAGACTAAGATTCATAGAGTTGGGGACTTCGGCACCTCCCCATGACCGATATTAAGGAATACGGCATTTCAACTAAAACAAGGACGTGGCAACTCGACAGATCAGTTGGAGATAACTGGGGAATAATTAAATATAAGTAAAACACGCTTTTCCCTATTGTAAGAAGTCACCAATTGTATTTTTCCTCTTTTTAATTAGTTTAATCCAGTTATTATTAGTTTTGAGTTAGTTGATTAGCAACTAATTCCGCCCACACTTCCAAAACCCGAGATTTTTAATTGCTTTCATAAAAATATAAAAATACAAAAAGAATCATCCCTCACCTCTAGACCTATCTCGTCATACATCTTGACCTAATGATACTATTCCCCTAGAGAACGATCAATCCCCCGGACCTACCTATACTACACTACAGCGATTAGGTACACTGCCTAGAGGATTGTAAAACTTCTTTTCGAGGTTCTGAAAATCTCGCATCAAGTTTTTGGCGCCGCTTCCGGGGAATAGTTATTGTTTAGGTTCAATTTCTATCTCGTTTAGGTCTACTCACTAGATTCCTATCAACTGAGAATTTTATTTTCTTTTTAGTAGCTTTCTTATAGTCTATCTTTTCTTTGTGCTTTTGTTCGTAAAAACTTTTCCATTGACTATTCCGTTTGCCATTATGGAAAACATGAATCCATCCATTTCACCTAGTGCAATGATCTCGTTGCGTGACCGAATTGAGAAGGAAATTAATGAGCTTAAGGAGATTAATAGTTTGATTGATGATGAGTTTGAGAATGCACTTAATGCATCTGATAACGCTGCTACTATAAGCGACTATTCGGATGATGACTTATGGCCTGAAGATATTACGGTTATTGAAATTATAGAGGAAAATGAAGATGAGGAACTAGGTGATGAATACTTCAATCTATACCCCACCAAAGAAGAAATAGCATACCACAATAACATAATCGATAACCCTCGACCACCCTTTGTTAAGATTGATCCCAAAGTAAAGAGGTGTAATCCTTGGAACATAAAGATCCCATGTATGATTGTATACAAATACATGGATCAAGCTTACATTGACTTATAATTCCCCATCAATGTGATGTCCTCAATTGTTTATAATGATATAATGAATACGCAACTTCGACCTAGGAAAGACCCTAAGTATCCCGGAGGAATTTGTAACTTTGCTGGAAGGGTTAAGGGTTTACATATCTTTGTTGGGAACTTTACCTATGTTGTCGATATCATGATTCTAGAAGATGTAAGGAGTATTATAGATAGTTGTTTGTATCATGTTGTGTTAGGCAAGCCATTTGTTGAAGAATCCAAGTTAAGGTACAATCGGTTAGAAGGAATGGTTCAGTTTTTCAATGAGATCGAGGAAATTACATATAGGATGCCTCATAGGATGAAGGAATTTCGTTATGTATCCAACTTAGAAAAAGACAAAATTAATGCATTTGAGGATACTAATGAAGAGGATAGGAAAAAGGGCATGGAACACGTGTGGGAGAAAAAGAGCCTTTTCTATAAGGATTGTTTGACCTTAGGACCAAGATATAAGGTTGCTAGGGAATTTGTTAAGAGGATCAAGTAAGCTATTGAGAAGAAAAATAAGAAAACATAGGTCATGACTTTGAGTCTAGCTACAAGACTCGTTAATAAAGAAAATCGCTTCTTGGGAGGCAACCCGTGTTTCATTGTTTGTTTGTTTGTTTGTTTTCGTTTTGTTTGATTTCATATATATGCTCCATCATATTGTTTATCGTTCATGTTTCGAATTTAATTTGTGAAAATGCTTTATTTTGTTTTTAACCTCGTCTTAATCACATATAAAGGTATTTTACAAAAAGATAAGTGTTGGAAGATCATATTGGTTTAAAAGAGCGAATTCGAACATGAAAGTTAACAATTATGATTAGCATATATATTTGTGTGTTTGTTTGAGTCAAATGCTTGTATAGAGTCACAATGAATGTTCTGCAGTTTTTCGGGTTTTAATAATCAGACTTTTCTAGAAATTTTCTAGAAACAAAACGTAAAATTACTCTCAGGTCATTCCGGACGGTGTCAGGGTTTACAACCCGACGGCGTCAGGCACTGTAACAGCACAGTTTTCCAGGATTTTGTTTTTCTGCTGGAACTTAATTTTTGAAAATTTTTAGAATTTTAACTGTAAACATTTATTTTGCAAGCATTATATCTTACTTTGCTTTCTAGGAACTAGTTTTTCATATATATATAGTGTTTATCGCCGATTTTATGATAGGTTTCGTGTTTTGTTTTCTTTGTGAATTACAGGTTATATTGAACAAGAAGATAAAGATGAAGTATGATGAGCGTTTATTGCATTTATTTTCTTGGAGGAGGATTTAACCATGTTTTCACATCGTCCATGCTGAGCTTATCAAGGGAGTATTAGTTTCTCTTATCTATTTTATTTTTCCCGTTATCATAACTTTGATACTTTTCAAGAACATTGGAGACAATGTTCAATTTAAGTGTAGGGAGGGTAAAATGGGATACTTTAGAAACTATAACTTCGCTTGATATTTGTTTTGTCTTAGAGTAAATGTGTAATAAACTAAAAGAAATACTTGTTAGGGCAATTTTGGCACCATATTTAAATTTTTTTTACAACATATAGGAGTGAAACTATAGTTTTAATAAGCGTCTCATGGATAGAAATTATATAGCTAGCACAAAAACCCTTCCAATCAAAAATTTCCACCCCAAAAATGTGAGGTTCGCCTATAGATCTTTAGGAAAAAGCATTTACCTTTAATGCTTATGACTGTACCAGTAATATATAGATTCTAGAACTTGCATTTGTGATGCATCCCGAGATCGCTAGTGAGACTACATTCGTGTAGTTAGGATTTACTAAATGATAAGAGGCATTAGGATAACCCTTGTTTTAAACCTATTTTATAATTACTAGACTGATGAGCCAAGTTACTTGACCAATAAAGTAAAATAATTTTCCCACACCTTTACGATGTACTCACTTTCAGTACACAATACCCCTAGTACACCCTCAAAGCCAATCTTTTTCGTGGTTCTCGTGATATTTCGGTGGATTCTGAAATATTAATAAAGAACATTGTTTACAATCCACCCCCAAATGTACAACCAAATCGCCTTAGCCTACCTTGTATGCACTCATCTTTAGTTCATTATTGTTACAACATTTGTGTTAAACCCTTTGTTAATTGTCTAATTGATTACATGGTTGCTATTTGAGTCATATCTTGTAAATACAATTTTGGGATGATTGGGACTCATGGGTAAAAGTACTAGTTGTTATGAAGTAATGGGGAAGAATTATTACCCACATATGTGCATTAATGTTTAAGGTACTCCACGTGTTTTGATTTTCTTGATTCAGGTTGTTAGTTAGTTTTTATTCATGTAAAAGTTCAAGTGTAGGGAGGTTGCAAGGTCCCTTTGATGTATTATTTTGGATGGTAGGGCAAAAATGTATGAAAAAAATATATATATAAAAAAATCAGAAAAAAAGAAAGAAAAACAAATGATAAAAAGAAAAAAAAGTAGAAAAAGACAAGAGAAAAAAAAACATACGGACTACCATCCCGTCTTTCATTTTTGTTAAAATAGTGTCAAGAAAAATATAAAAAGAGTTAGTAGTTAGCGAGTCGAGTTGAGTCGAGTCTTGGCTTAGCAACACCGCATTGTACATGTAATTAACTAAGATGATTGACTTGCTACAAGTAAATTTCCTCTATCCAACAAAACCGTGTTTTTCGATACCCTTACACTTAACGTTACAACCATTTAAAAGACTTCTTTGATAGTTTATCCTAGGTGCTTACGCCAAAGTGGTGGAGGTTTGATACGTTCTCAAGCCTATGGTAATCTATGTGCTAGGACAGGTAGTGAGTGTTATATTTTCCCGTTTCCATTTGTTATATAACTTTATAAACCCAAGAGATGTGAGAATCCAAACACTTTATGAGAGGTGTTAGTATATAATTTACTTGCTTGTTTTGACTAGCGTGGAACGATTATGTGTTGTAATTAATTTTAGAACCCCTAACTTGTAAATTGATTAGGATAAAAGCATATTTGCATGAGGACAAGCAAATACCAAGTGTAGGGATATTTGATAAGGATTTATTTGGTACCTTTTTAAGGGGTCATTTAAGCCCAAAATCGTATTAATACGATCAAATATTGCCTAAAATAATTTCTTTTTACATTTCAGGTACTTGGGACGGAAAATCTGGAAATCGGCACTTTTTGGACGTATTTGGACAAAAAAGTGAAGAAAACGACAAAGTCGCGAAAACCTGTCAGACAAAGAGCTCTGACGGCATCAAACACTACAACGAGACGCCGTCACTTGTTGCTAAAGCTGGATTTTTGGTTCAAGTTTAACAAGAGATGCCTCAGACAAATTCTGAAGACCTACAACCTAACGGTGTCAGGTATTATTTGAAGTTAAGTGTCACGTGTTAAGTTAACAAGAGACGGCCCAGACATATTAATGAAGGACGACGTCAGACATAACGTGACGGTGTTAGAGGTTACAAGGTGACGCCGTCATAACGGCAATTTGCACAACATTAAACCCTAATCACGGCGAGCTGACGGCGTCAGGATCCATAAGCTGACGCCGTCAGAGTTGTATTCCTATAAATATTTTTGTATATTTTCATAATTCGTGTAACACCTTGGAGTAGGGTTTTAAGGACGAATTTGGCAACTTTTGTAAGGGTTTTACAGCCCCAAAAACCTATATTTCATTGAAGATAAGTTATATGTCTCTGTGTTGTTTGATTAATTGTTTATCTTTTATTCTCTTTAACATGCTAGCTTAAGTTTATTTGTGTTTGCTTAGATCTAATGAAACCTAGTTACTGAATATTGACTTTTCATCTACTGTTTAGTTGATTCCTTTGTGTTAGGCTAAGAAAACTGGCTTTCCTCTTTTATGTAACTAGCTTGAACGTCTTAGAAACGCAGCCGTAGATACGCTATTTGTTTTTCTCGTTGTATTTATTGCATGAATTGTGGCATGTAAATCCTAGAAAACTTAATAGACTTTAAGGTTTTTAAGGGAGACTAAGATTCATAGAGTTGGCGATTTCGGCACCTCCCCACGACCGATATTAAGGAATACATTGCTTCAACTAAAACAAGGACGTGACAATTCGATAGATCAGTAGGAGATAACTAGGGAGTAATTAAATATAAGTAAAACACGCCTTTCCCTATTATAAGAAGTCACCAATTGTATTTTTCCTCTTTTTAATTAGTTTAATTCAGTTATTATTAGTTTTGGGTTAGTTGATTAGCAACTAATTCCACCCACACTTCCAAAACCTGATATTTTTAATTACTTTCATAAAAATATAAAAATTCAAAAAGAATCATCCCTCGCCTCTAGATCTATCTCGTCTTACATGTTGACCTAACGACACTATTCCCCTAGAGAACGATCAATCCCCCGGATCTACCTATACTACACTACAGCGATTAGGTACACTGCTTAGAGGATTGTAAAACTTCTTTTCGAGGTTCTGCAAATCTCGTATCACTATTCCTCTTGAAGAAATCCAGATTGATGAAAAACTGAACTTCATCAGAGAACCGATTGAAATCATGGACTGGGAAGTTAAACAGCTTAAGCAAAGTCGTATCCCAATTGTGAATGTCTGTCGGAACTCTCGCAGAGGTCCCGAATACACTTTGGGAGCGAGAAGACGAAATCAAACGAAAGTACCCTCATCTCTTTTCAAACCCATCTGGTAACGCGAACTGAAATCCGGGACGGATTTCCCCATTAGCTAGGGAGACTGTGACAAATGGTAATTTTCAAACTCTATTTTTAATGATAAATATTTATTTATTATTACTAAACTAAATATAACTTAACATTTTTTAGCTCACGTGAACATTTTGGGAAGTTATCCCACGTACTGTAACTTACAGTAACCACTGAAACTGTCTATTTTTATCAGTAAACGTAAATTATTCTATTTCTGATCTTTACTGACAAGTCACGTAATAAACCGAGAAGCGTTCTCGCATTTACTGAAAACAACCTCACACGCGCACCGACACTGCAGTAGATATGGTAGAAGTCAAATAAATACATTTCTGAGTAAATAATAATATTTTACTATTATTTTGATAAAAACTTTATTTTGCGTAAACGTGTAAAAAAAGGTCAAATCAGGACTTTACGGTAACATTTAAGCTCAAACCGACACACGATACGTCAACGAGGATCAAAAACTGTTTCACTCCCCCTCATGTTGCTCGTTTGCCACCCATTTCACTAGATGACAAGAATTAGTGGAGCTTGTCCTATTATAACATCACATAATCTTGTTTTTTACTTAAAACATAACACACCCTTATACACATACTCATAATTTCCATCCAAACTTTCCTCTCAAAACTCTTCCACATTCAAACTATTCGACACACTAAAATCAAGATCCACAAAAATTGGTTGAAGTTATAACAAATCAGGTTGTACTTTTGAGCTCTCGGGTTAATTTGGAACGTTTCTTGGGTAATTTGGAAGCAATTTGGTGCCTTGGGTACTTCTTTGGCTCGTTAATTTCACATAGCATTGTTAGGATTTTCAAAATTGTTAAACTTTGTTCTTTCATGTTTATTTTTGTCTAAATCTTGATGTTTTGTAGTCATTTGAATTATTTGGCTAATCTTGAAATTTTCTGAATTGTGTACATATATACATATATACGTACGACACCATACATACATATAAGTTTCACATTTTCTTGATTGTGTGGTAAATTTGAGCTAATTACATGTTACCTTGATGTTACAAGTGCTTAATTTGAGCTATTACTTGATTTGTCAAAAACTAGAAACCCTAACTTGATTTTTAATACATATCGACATACACATAAAAATAAATAATTATTGGGGCTTTCAAAAACATAAACCTTTGGCTCTAGTGGTGAATTTGTGTAATTTTTAGACTATTGCTTATTTTTACAGCTTATCGGAACGAGATATAACATAATTGATTTTTAGTTTGGGTTTTGGTTATTATTTTGCGTCGACAAGGATTGGGCCGAGCCAACTAAATTTTGGCTTACATTGACTTTTTGACCAAATGGCTTATTTGATTTGCTTATTTTCTTATTTAAAACTTAATGAGAAATAAAACGTAAACTAAAAAGGGTTACTTGGTTTCGAGCTAAAAATGAACTAATGGGCTCACACTGGGCTTCTCGGCCCAATGATGATCTCGGCTTTCTAAAATGAGTTTTGGATTATTTTCCGGTTTATTATACATATATCAACTTACTAATACGTTAAATGTTGAAAATAAACGTTTTCGGACTTCGTTGGGCTTAACGAGCCCAACCCGCGACTTAAATGTGCTACACGACCCAAAATATTGATTGGTGGACTTTTTTTTGACTTTTGACTATTTTGTGATTAAACGTTAACCTTTGAAAACGTAACACATACTTATTTTTGAAAACGATGCCTTAATAAGAAAATGTGACGAAATATATACATATATTTGAAAAAGGTATTTTTAGGCTTAATAGCCAATGTCGGTAATTATTGAAATTGAGATTGAAGTATTTTTGCAACACGTGAGATAATAAAAAAGCTTGTGTTAACGAACGGATCATGCCCGATTTCTCTAAAAATTCCACATTTAGTATATTTCTGGTAAAAACCGACTAAAGGACGAAATATATTATTTTTATTATTAAAAATATTAATTATTCGAAATTAATATTCTTAGATTTCTTAAGACTTATAAATATATTTTTATATATATTTACATACTTACAACCTTATTTAATTTATTTTAAATCAAATACTTGCACACTTTAATTTTTGACAAAAATACACCGTTGGTCCCTAAACTTTTCCAAAAGTATCGCCTGGGCCCCAAACTTGGGAAAATTGTCGTCGTGAGTCCAAAAGTTGGGATTTTGAGGCCGATTGCGTCCCTTGACCCGTCTGGTCTCGGTCAACGCACGTTTTTAGTTATATATTAAAGGGCAAAATAGACCTTTCCCGTTTATGACTACACCTCTACACCTTAGTTAACCCAACAGTGAACGTTAAGGACCAATCATGAACTTGACTTTGCAACTTGACCGTATCTTCCCTGATACGCTAGTTAATTTTACGCGCAAACCAATAAACCCACCCAGCAAACCCCTATACCCACAATAATTACACAAACCCTTATCAAAAACCAAATCCAAACTAAAAAAAACCTCATTTACTGATAATCGAAAAAGAAATCCAAAGTCTCATTTTCCAGAACATACAAAAGCAAATCAAATTCCAACAATACCATGTCTTTTGGATGTAATGTTATCACAAACATGCCGGATTATATTAGCAACATGCCAGATAATGTGATAACTAATATTATGAATCGTTTGCCACTAAAAGATGCGGTGAGGACCGATAGTTTAGCGAGAAACTGGAGGTTTAAGTAGACTTTGCTCATCGATGTCATAGTTGAGGAGGATTTCTTTTATTTTTTGACAAATAAGTTTGATGTGAGGCATGTTATTAGACTGCTACTTCAGCTCCAAGGTCCCGTAAGAAAGTTTGTCTTCTCCATAGAGCCCAAAATGCTGTTTGGACAAGATGACTTCAATTATGAAGAGATTCATAATTGGCTGTTGTTTTTGGCTCGACAAGGAATTGAGGAGCTCACAATTCGAAACTGGTATGGTGAACCAGTTATGTTGCCAACCCAACTTTACACTCGTATGGAGTTGAAACATCTGGAACTTCATTATTGTACTTTTCCTAGTTTGGTATCTTTTATTAGTTTTCCAAATCTATTTAGCTTAAAATTATCTGTCAATTTTCAAAGTGGTACAATTTGGGAGTTTATTGCTCGTTGTCCTTTAGTTGAGTCTCTTAAAATGAATCGTACTAATACAAACGAGATGTGACTATTGGATATTGCACAACTTGGGAATATGAAGAAGTTAAATTTGTCATTCGGTGTTAGGAACCATCCCAAGACAATCACAACATACAATTTCTTTCAGTTGAGAAGTCTTCCCAAACTTGAGTCCCGTACATTAGATTTTCGGGAGTGCAAGGTAAGACCAGTTTGAGTTTTACACTTCAAATTATAGAATGTTAAAGTAATCTCTAACACTTATGAAATTTAATCTTTAAAACTTACGAAAAGTCTAACTTTTGTAGTTGTTGGTAGATGGTAGCTACTAAACGAATGTCCCTGTGGCATTTGTATCCCTCAAGACTCTAAATCTATCCGGAGTCAATTTTGGGAACAATGTAATGGTATCATTCATCATTCAAATGATTCGTGGAGCTCCAAAATTGCAAACGCTAGAAACCAGAGTAAGTGGAATGCATATGTATCAAATACATCATCCTAAATTGTCATGGTTGTGCATCTCAATACTATCTCAATTTGCAGGCTTCATTGGAAAGTGATCTACCTTTGGAAATTTATTCATTAGATTTAGGCAGCAACAGAATGAGGTCGGGGCAGCTCGAGAGTGTGGTGATTCGATCTTTTCCTAGATCAGAGAATGAATTAACAATAATAAAGTTTATACTTGCGTGTTCCCCCTTGTTGAAGATACTTTATATCAAGCTCAACGATTTGAGTGATGATGAGTCTGAAAATGTGAGGATGAACTGGGAGTTGGCTAGGAAGCTGTTGAAACTCCACCGGGCTTCCCGCATCGCTTTAGTGGAATTCTTCTATTGTTTGTAGTTTATGTATGGGTTGAATACCCTATGACAATTAACCTCGTATTTTGTTGTTTGCTATTTGTTTATATGGTTTCACTAAGTTTAGCTTGTGTATATGTTGTTGGTGCAAATGCCTAATTTAGGTTGTGCATATATTGGTTGCTAAATTGTGGTAAATGGTGTTTTTCCAACTTTTGAAATAGGTTGGGTCGGTTATGGATTTGGAAGTTTGACATTAGAAAGTCAAACTTCCATATAGCGTTTCCACTTGACATTAGAAATTCAAACTTTAATATAGCATTTACATTTGACTCTAGAAAGTAACACTGCAATCCATGAGTCAAATGGTAAATGACATTTTCCATTTGTAGTTTGACTTTTTAAAGTCAAAATTGCAAATCCATGAGTCAAATTGTGGACCATGAGTTACGAATATCCAGTTTCACTTTGTAAATTCAATCTTGTAAATGCTAAATGGGGTGTTTTGTCCATGAATCAAATTGTGGTCCATGATTTGCAACAGTCAACAAGAGTCACCCAAACTGCTAGAGATATCAGTAACAAAAAATTTGCACACCAAAATTTAACCGACCAAACTTCTACCATTCAATGTGTGTGTTTGTGTTTGATCTAGGTGGGTAAGGATTTAATGGGGTAGGATTAATTATACAAAAGATAAAGTTGTCAAATAATTATACAAAAGATAAAGTTGTCAAATTGAGGGACCAAATGTGAACACTCATGTTAATAAAGGGCGGGAGTTTTAAGTATGACAACGGAAACAAAGACAAATTGAAGGACCAAGTGTGTAAAAATATTCATTACTAAACCCCTTGACCGTCTCTCCCCTGAGACGCTAATTACTTTTGCTCGTGAACCAATAAACCCATCCATCAGCCTTTTCCTTACACATTTTCCAATGGAAGATTTCCCAATGTTGAATGAACTTATAGAAGTGGTTGATTCATCAAGCTTACATGATCGAATGGGATTGTGGTTTGGGAAAGAGGCTGCAAAAGAAGGGTTTTTTAAAAACCTAATTCGTGCCTTTATTGATCATCTAAAGAGTCTAATAATCAAGCGTAGGGAGCTAATTGTGGAGAATGACGCTTTGGGAGAGCGTGGTGTGGCACTTGACAGTTTGGATGCACTGAGAGAAACCCAGGCCGGCACATCGACCTACTTGCTTATTTGATAAAGATTTATGGTGAAGCTGATGATGGTATTTGTAAGTAGGAAGGTTATGTTGCGAAAATGGCTGAAATAAAATTAGTGACTTTTGGGTATTTGACGGGGGTTAGGTAAATGGGGTATTTTGGTTCCTTGTTTTCGATGTTTAGGTTGTTAACAGGGTTATGTAAAAGGATCTTTTGTTTGGTTGTTGATGTAGGTTTGATATAGTTCATGTTGTTCTTGTAATGTACTCTAACTATGATGAAATATAAATCTAAGTTTTAGCATTTGCATTATGCTATTTGGTGTATTGTTTCTATCAGCAAAAACAAACACCGCTTTATATCAGAAAACCTAAACATAATGGTTATAATGTCATATGTGTTCAAAATGAAAAGACATAAGCAAATTCAGAATAACCCAAACACAGTGGTTATAATGTCATATAATGTCATATGATGTTAGTGTTAACAATGGGACTGAACAACCCAATAGCACAAATTGTAAATTCTTGATTTTTGACTTCCCTTAGTCAAACATAGTTAGCAATGCACAACCAAAGAATATCATTTAGAATAACAACCCAATTTTAGATTCTGAGTATGCCATTATTAAAATGAAGAGCTTTTTATTGATCGATTTCACTTAACATATGTTTGACTTCTCTAAGTTAAACAATTTCACTTTCAATATGTTTGACTTCTGTTGGGAATTATGATACGAATCAAGAGCAGACAACTTAGGTCTGGTAGTTTATCTAAGTTAGGTCTGTTTGTGTTATTAGGTCTGGTAATGTAATGTTAAGTCTGGTAGCATGTTTAAGTCTGGTTGACTTGTAAAGTTAAGTCTGGTCATGAAGTTAGGAAAGTCTGTTAGAGTTATGTTAGGAAAAGATACAAAACGTGTATGTATCTTTATAGAAGATTTGTGAATATCTTCTGAGTCGGTTAGTATTAGGGTTTCCTTGTGTTATAAAAGGATCCCTAAAGATTGTTAGTTCGTGTGTGAGAGTGGTACGAGTTCACTATTGTGATTATAATCAATATACGAAGTTAGTGATATCTGTGTGTGTTCTTCATTGTTCTTGTTAAGATTCCGCATTAACAATAACAATCACCTAGGGTTTCTCAATTAGATTGGTTCGGATTTATCCTAACCATCTACTAGGTATTCAAGACTACTTAGTGATCCACATACAATTCGTGGACCTACAAGTGGTATCAGAGCAAGGAGAGAGACTCTGAATTCGAAGAACACTAAATCTCAAAAACCTAATTCTCACTCAAATCACCCTACACAATGTCTGAATTCGATAAGCCTGTTAACACTGAAACTTTCTCAATCCATAACAGTGAGGATGAGAAATCAAACCATGAAGATGAAGGAAAAACCGAAACCAGTAACTCCCAAACACAACAACAACCCATCCCTTCCACAACCACAATCTCAAACATAAAACTTCAATTACTGAAAAGAGAAGAGTATGATATATGGGCCATGGAGTTGGAACATTATCTGGAATACATTAATAGCGATGTATGGAAGGTGATTCAGAAGGGAAATTCTAAGAAAAGAATTTCACAAGGGAATGATGGGCATATCAGAATAATGCCACTAGTATCTGCTGAGGAGATTAGGGCTGTGGAGAAAGAAAAGAAGGCCAGAACCTTGCTCCTTATGGCTATTCCTAAGGAGCATCTACAAAGGTTTCATGGCATTCTTGATGCAAAGGAGATGTGGGAGGCTATCAAGAAACGATTTGGAGGTAATGCTAACTCCAAGAAGATGCAAAAGGCTGTTCTTAAACAGCAATTTGAAACATTCAGTGTTTCAAAGACTGAAGGTTTGGAGAAGGGCTATGACAGATTTCAACATCTGTTAACACAACTGGAAGTTCATGGTGCAGCAGTTTCAAATGAGGATGCAAACCACAAGTTCCTTAGGTCTTTACCATCAGAATGGGGCAATGTATCTGTGGCGATGAGGATTAAGGAGGAAGTAGATTCAATGACACCTTATGACCTATACAATAATCTCAGGATGTTTGAAAGGGACATCAGTAACACCACTCAGGCTTCAACCAGTTCATCAAATGTTGCTTTTGTGTCACAAAACAAAAGCAGTACTTACAAGGTTAAATCTGGTAGTGTTAGGTCTGGTATCTATGAAACTCCTTCAAATGAAAGGTCTGCTTCAAGTTTTACTGATGAGGTGATACATTCTTTCTTTGCCAATCAAACGGAAGATGAAAGCTTTATTAGTGAAGACCTGGAACAGATTAATGATGCTGAAGTTGAGGAGATGGACATAAAATGGCACATTGCCATGGTTGCTTTAAGGGTCAAAAGATTTCAGAAGCAATATGGAAGGACCATCAACTTCAACAACAAATCACCAGTGGGATACACAAAGAGGACAGTTGAATGCTACAACTGTCACAAGCATGGACATTTTTCAAGAGATTGTCCAGAGAAGAAGCCTGCTGATGGGAAAAGAGATGATGATGAGAAGATGGAAAAGAATCAGATGAGCCTGCTGACAATGAAAGCCGGAGGAGTCAACTGGGGTGAGCATCCAAGAGTGAATGAGGAGTCTGATCATGCTCTCATGGCCATTGGTAATGAGGTATCATTATGCTCTAAATTATGCACTGACTCATATAATCATGTTAAGGCTTTGTGTGATGAGCAGCAAGAACAAATAGGTGATCTAGAAGTAAATTTATTAGCACATAAAAATGCTGTAAAAACTTTAGAAGCACAAAAGGTCACTCTTCAAAACCAACATGCTGCTTTAAATGAAAAACTATACTTTCAAGCTAATAAAATATACGAACAAGATGAAAAGCTTAAAAGGTATAGACAATTAGGACTTAAAATTCAGAAGGAAAGGGATGAGCTGAGAAAAAGGGTAGATCAGTGGAACAGTTCAAATAATAACTTTTTTAAGTGTTGGGATTCTCAAATTAAGTCAAATAAAAAATGTGGCTTAGGATATGAGGAAAATGAGAATAGGGCTATATTTAAGAATAAAGAAGAGGACTATGCTGATAAGCCTTTGTATAATAGGTTTGTTAAGACTGGTGACTTTAAGGTAGTACCACCACCTTTGAGTGATGACTATACTCCTCTTGAAAAAGAAGAGTTGGATGATTCACTCTTTGTGTATGGTAAGAAAGGTCCTCAAGTGCCTGAACCAACCACCTCAGAGGACAAATCCAGTAGGTATTCTTCTTGTCAATCCAATGACTCTGAAGGATCTATTGATGGTTCCTCTGATCACTCTAAGTCTGAGTCAAATAATGAGGAAAAAGAGAATCCTGAACCTAAGGTTGTTGAGAAGTGTGAACCTGTTGTTACTAAACCTGTAGTGACTGAACCAAAGGCTGAGACAGTTAAACCTTGTTGTGTCAATCACATAAAATCTCCTAGGGAATCTGTTAAAATGAGTGAGTCACCTAGAAGCAATAGTGTTCACAGAGAAAGTAGGAGTAGTTATACTTATGCTCCTAAAAGATGCTTTGTGTGTGGAAGTTTGAGTCACTTAATAAAAGATTGTGACTTCCATGAAAAGAGAATGAAAAGAGAGGCTGAGCAAAAGAGAATGAATGCTAATAAGGGTCATGGTTCAAATAAACCAGTTTGGAATAATGCTAGTAGAATTAATCATGCCAACTAGTCTGTTCCCAGACCTATCCAACTAAATAACACTACCAGACCTAACTCTTATGTTAATTCTGGTAGACCAAATTTTAGGTCTGGCTACAGAAACTTTAATGTGAATAGGCAAAATGTTAATTTTATGAGGCCTAAAGTGAATACTAGTTATGTTAATTCTGTGAGACCTATTGTGAACACTGGTTTTGTAAGACCCAAACAACCTTTTCAAAAACCTCAGGTGAATGCAAATTTTCAAAGAAATAATTTTTATAAAGCTCATTCACCTGTAAGGAGACAAACAAATTCAAATGGGGGTTCTGCTGATAATTTCTCTGATTGCTGGGCTTGGAATCCATTTAAAAATGAATTTACCTATAAGTCCAAACATGGTTTCACTGGAGCAAGTTCATACAAGACCTATAAGTATGTTGCTCCACAGAAAGCACTCAAGCCCACTCAGGCCTGGGTTGTTAAGAAAAACTGATTCTCTTTCTTAACTTTGTATAGTTTGTATATTTGTTTGTTTTTCATCTTGCTACTCTTCTTGGTTATTCTTATTTTCAGTAGTTAATTTGTTTTCTGCTTTCCATAGTATGTGTGTTTTTGGTATTTTGTGCTTAACTTTGTTTTGCAGTTGTTAACTCTTCTCTATTGCAAGTAATTCTTATGTGGAAAATTAAAACATCAGAACCAAAGAGCTTTTTATTTATTAACAAGAAATTGCATTCTAAGATGAAAGTTACAATGCTTCATAAGACAAAAGCTTTAACGCAAACCAGCTAAACATCACCACCTACAGTTTCTGTTTCCCTTTGCCCATGAAGTCAGGAATGGTCTTCTTGGCTCCTCTGCCACCAAACTGATTCCACGCTTTTGGGCATGGAAGTCCAAGAATCAAGCTGCTTGGTGGGGGACGTGGCACAGAACCACTTCTCAGGGAAGGCACAATCTTTGAAGGAAAAGTCTCTTCATCATCTTTGGAGGGGTCTTCTTCTTCAACACTTTTATCATCTACATCAGAAGGGGGAATTGGTCTTGAAGCCTTTGGTGCTTCATTGTCTGGTTCTTTTTCAGTAAGATCATAAGGAGCTAGCCATTGCTTCAGAGTTGACTCTCTTAATGTCTTGTTTCTTGTGATTGAAGAATACCCTGGTGGGAAGTATCCACCCCATCCTCCTGATGATGAATCAGAAGATGAGCCATTTGGATCCCAAGAAGAATCGGATGAAATCTCTATGGTTTCTGAGTTGGATGGATCCATTATGCTTATAAGGTTTCCTTTTGGTTTGTGATGGTTTTTGTGATAAAACAATGGGTGGTTTTATAGGGAAAATCAAGGTTTAATGTCTTTTAATGCTCGGTTGGTGTATGAGTTAATACTTGCAGGGAAAGAGTTATTAATTGAATTTTTGGAAAGTTGACCACCGTCTTTATTTTGGTTAAGTATTTATTAGTGATAAAAAAAAAGAAAAAAAAGAAAAAAAGAAAAAAAAAGGGAGATTTACACTTAAGGGGAGGTAATGTACATTTAAGGGGAGGTAAATGTACAAGTTTTACATGTTTTTAAATCAGGTAAACTTAAGTGTTAAATCTGGTAGCTTGTATGTCTTGTAAAGATTGGTTTTTGTCTCCTTTTTCTTGTTGTTTCAACTAATTCTTGCAGAAAAGATTGGAATGAGATGATGCAAAGCCTTGCATTCGCTATATTCAGTGTGTAAGTCCACTCTCTTGGTTAGGTCTGGTAAGTTTATGATTCGGCCTGGTTGACTATTTAGGTCGGGTAGTGTTATATTTTTGACCGTTAGATCTGGTCAGAATAATAAAGATTTATCTAAAATATTACCGTTGCACTATTTTCGGTAAAAAGAGATATTTATGAAGTATATAAGATTAAAATTTGATATATTTTATCTCCTTTTATTCTTTATTTACTTCCAAATTTAAATCATCTTTATTTTTCACGACTCTGTTTCTACGCTCATATTTCAAAAACCCTACCCTTCTAATCAACCAGACCTAAATCATTTACACATCTATGGCTAACCTCAAGTTTGTGGACAAGCATAATCAAGTTGGTTTCTTGAAGAAGCCAGATCAAAGTGCAGGTTTCGAGGGGATTGTGGATTTCCTAAAAGGTTCTTCCATTTGTTATTCGTTAATTCATAATCCTACTATTTATCAGTCCCTTGTCAAGCAGTTCTGGGGGTCTGTTACCTCTGAGACTCTTGATGATGGGACCCCATGTTTAAGGGCAATTATAGATAAAAATGGCTTTACCATTACTGAAGCATCCATTAGGGAATGTCTCCAATTGGATGATGCTTTAGGAGAATTTGATTTGCCTAGTGAGGATATTTTGGAGGGTTTGAATACCATTGGATACCCCACTGATGGAAGTTTTACCTTTTGGAAAAGTCATTTTTCACCTCAGTGGAGGTTTTTAGTACATCATTTACTTCAGAGCTTAAGTCCCAAGAGTGGTGGATGGGATCAATTTGGAAGCAGAATTGCTTCTGCATTGGTCTGTTTATCATTTGAAAGGAAATTTAACTTTTCAAAATTAATTTTTGAAGGAATGGTGAAAAATGCTAAGGACCCAAAATTTTTAATGTATCCACGATTTTTGCAAATGATCTTGAATTTTGAAACTAAGGATAAAGTGCCTTACATCAGTGTGGTCTTTACTCCCAAATTTTTGCAAATTTTAAAAGGAGTTTTCAAGGGACAGACAAACCTTTGCTTGCTGCTATGCTTGGTACTAACAATGCAGGTACTTCTGGAGCTGCACAAGTGCATCCTGATGAAGAACAAGACCAAGCATCATCTAGGTCTGCTACACCTACATCTTCTCCAATTCCATCACCTCAACCAGGTCCCTCACCATCTGCTGAAAGACTAGCTACACCTATCCAACAACCTTCACATTCACAACCAAATGTTCCAAGTCCTGCAAGGGAGGAGGAACATGCTCCCATTACCATGGAAAATCTTCTTATCATAGTTCCTCAACTGCAAAAGAAGATTGCTATTTTGGAAAAGTCTAATGAGGCACTCAGAAAAGCTTATGTGACCTTGGTGAAGAAAGTAAAGAAAATGGGAGTAGCAATGAAGAAAAAGGGTGTTTCTTTTGATGTTGAGGAGGGTGAAGCTGAAAATTCTTCCAAACAGGGGAGGAATTTGGAACAAGAACAAGAACAAGGAAATATTCTTCAAACACCAGTTCAAGAACCTCTTGTTCAAGATAATGTCACCACAATCAGCCTAGAGACACTGGAAGTAGTAGAGACTTTGGCTCAATCAATGGGCAAAATTAAACAGGATAGGAAAAGAAGAAGGTTAATTTTGTCTGTTGATGAAGAGATTGAAAAGTTTGGGACTATATCTGGTGAAGAAAAGTCTAGTAATGAACTTAGTTCTGGTAATGAAGAACAACAATCTGCACTAAGAAAGGGAAAGCAGGTTGTGGAGGAAACTTCATTGCCAAAGAAGTCTAAGAGAAAAACAAGAGAAGAACTTGCATCTGAGGCTGCAATTGAGAGGATTAAGGCACAAGATTTTGCTGAAGAAGAAAGACAAAAGATGTTAGATGCAGTATATGCAAGACAATTGGCTGAAGAATCTGATGAATTTACAAAGCTGCTCAATGTTGATGATGAAGTAAGAGCAAAGTATGAAGAACTTCTAACTATTGAAGGTTTAACTGCTGATGATCGAGCCAAACAGTTAGCTGACTTCATCAATGCAAGAAGTAATGATGATACATTGGGTGGATTCTTAGAAAAGTTCAAGCTTCAGAAGAAATCAAAGATTCCCAAGAAGATGTCTATGGCAGAAAAGAAACATGATATGAAGATGTATCTTAAGAATCAAATGCATCTATCTTTGGAACAGATGAAAGGGAAGTCATATGAGGAAATTCAAGTAGCATATCTCAAGGCATTTGAAAGAGATCAAGGTTACAAAGCTATTGACTATGATGATGTGCAGAAATATTGTTTTCAGGGAAGAAAGGCTAAAGAGACTGAACTGGTCATTGAACCTGATAAGATGATTGATATACAACCTGAAGCTGGTAAGTCAACAGAAGAAGTGCAAGCTAAAGTAATAAAGCCTATTGTGTTTCAAAGAAGAAAAGGTTTGGAAAGGAAAAGTAAATCCAAGAAAGTAGTTGTCGAAGAGGAATTAGATGAAGAACCTTCATCTGAAGGAGCCACAACGGGGACTATTGAAAGCACAAAGGAACCAACTAAGGTTATCAAGTATCAACTAATAATGACTGGTGAGAGGGCTGCATATCAAATAATAAGGGAAGATAATTCTGACATTGTTTATATGAATTTTGCTGGAATTCTAAATGATGTGAATAGGGAGGATCTACAGGAACTTTATCAGTTGGTGAACATTAAATATGGAGATCATCCACCTGAAGATGAATTTGAAAGAGTCTTTTGGGGCAATTTGAAGGTGATGTTTGAGCCACCAACTGAGTCTGATATAGTGTGGAAACTTCCTGAAGAGCAAAACATTGTCAGCTGGAGATATTTTCATACCTGCAAGGTACATTGTGTTTCATTAAAGAATGTTGATATTTATATGCTTGCAGAAGTGGAATATCCTTTATCATCAAATGTTTTCAAGGAAATGATGAGCAAAAAGTTGTATACTAGTAAAAAGGATGAAGGATATGAGATGTTATTGGATTTAATTAAGAGGCAGTCTTTGAAGGATGTAGCTTAAGGATGTTTGAAAGAATTTTCACAAGTTGTTAAGTGAGACTATTGGAACTTCTCACTTGGTGGAGGTGCTTTGCACTAACACATCAAAAGGTTATCAGTCCACCTTGTCTCATCAACATAAGGACTGGCTAATCCTGAGCAAACGGCTAACAGGTAAAGATTGGTCAAATCCGTTTATGGCTGACAATTTGCCAAAAATTGTATGGTATTCAACTCACCATATCTAAGATAAGTGAAGAGTTGGCTAGCCCACAAGGTTATGGCTTGTGGTAAAGGCTGTGGAAAACCATAAATGGTAATCAATTCACCATGATGAGGTGCTTTTCCATCAAAGAATTGGCTAGTCCAGAAGCAAACGGCTTTTGGTAAAGACTTAACAAATCCGTTGATAAGCTGATGATTTGCTAAAAATCATATGGTTATCAGTGTACCATGGTCTTACACACCAAAACATTGGCTACTCCAGTGGTAATGGCTATTGGTAAAGAGATTTTAAATCCATTACATTTTCAATGATTCACCTCTCACAGATGGTAACACATTTGGAAGTGATGAGAATAGTCTGGAACTTAAATGAATTTGATGTACATATAGTCAATGTTGCTGCAAAGACCATATCAGAAGAGCTTATCAAGATTCAAGCTGCTAGAAAGGAACAAGACCTAAATACAGTTCAAAGTGTTCAAGATTCAATCCTCAGAAGGCTTAATCAGAAGAACTTGAAGTTCATGGAGCATGAAGATCAAGTTAGGGGAGGATTGTTGGGAATTATGATAAGAATCAAGAGCAGACAACTTAGGTCTGGTAGTTTATCTAAGTTAGGTCTGTTTGTGTTATTAGGTCTGGTAATGTAATGTTAAGTCTGGTAGCATGTTTAAGTCTGGTTGACTTGTAAAGTTAAGTCTGGTCGTGAAGTTAGGAAAGTCTGTTAGAGTTATGTTAGGAAAAGATACAAAACGTGTATGTATCTTTATAGAAGATTTGTGAATATCTTCTGAGTCGGTTAGTATTAGGGTTTCCTTGTGTTGACCTCTGAGACTATAGAAGTACTAGGTGGATTAAGATAGGTTGTTGCTTACGACTTGAGATAAAGTATGATCATCATGAAGGCATAATTATGTGGTGCTGGTATTATTAACGTGATAATACTTACACCATATAACGTGCCCTCATTGTGGCCATAGGATATCTTGGGAAGTACCTAAGAAGTTAGAAATTGATCACCGTTGGATTATCTGTGATTTGTGAGACCTTAGGTTCATTCTACCTATGCGTATACTCTACCTTCGTTCGTTAAATATCTGGATGAGTTGGACACCCGTTTTCATTCTGTTGACCTAAGTTGTAAATCTTGAAGTCATGTAGAACTCCCTACTGCTGATACAGTTGTATTGATTTGAAATTTTGTTCGCATTCCGTATGAGTATTCCGTTCTCATTTCTCTCCGCTTCCTGCAAATTTCGAGGACGAAATTTTTCTGTTAGAGGAGAAGAAGTTGTAATACCTGAAAATCTAGAACATGTAAAATGAACAAATTGCCCCTGCTACTTTAAAACTTAATTAAAGCTTATATAAGTGCCAAAATAATTACAAAACCTTTGTAATTAAATTATATATGACATGAAATAATTACAAGGCACCATTTAAATAATTGTACATGACATAAAAATGTTTTGGCACCTTAAAAACACACAAAAACCGAAATTTATATATATATATATATATAAGTTATTTAAATTAATTAAAATATATATAATAAGGATAAACATCAAGTAAATTAGGAAGGATTCAATCACAATAAAATTTATGGTTTGTTACCTATTTTGGCCGATTCTCAAGTCCCTCCCCTCCCCAAATCTCGGCTCAATCAACTCTATATATTTTATATATCTTTTTCTTCCTTATTTTCCTTTGCCGAGAATCAAAAAAACCAAAAAAATCACCATTCATTCATACGAATTTTCTGAGGTCCAAGTATAATTTTCCTGTGTTCTTACACGTCCCAAGAAGCCTAGAAAAATAGTGTTTCGATTTGTGGAGGCCGAGATTAATTATTGTCGAATTTCTTGTTCTAGATCACTCGAAAGGTAAAAATTCCATTTTAATTCATTCGACCATTGTAAAATTCATTCTACATTTTTCTTGTGTTCCTCACATCATGTATGATCTGTGAAAAATGATTCCAAGGTTTATTGGTCGCGTTTGTGCTCGTGGAGAATTTTGGTGTCGTTTTTATTCTAGCCGAGAGAACTAAATTCGTGCAACCTGTTCTATACGTCCTAAATCTTGTCTGGTATTTTTCTCACATCTCTTGCATCATATAAGGTCTAAATAAAGTGATGGAATCGAACCATGCATGCACTTCAAATTATTTGAGAATTAAACCTTAAAAACGTGCTAAAACTCTAAATAATTGTGTACGAATTTTCTGGGTGTGAGGCTTAATTTTCCTGAGCTCTATATGATCCATATAATCTGGGAAAAATATTGGTTTGAGTTTTAAAAGCCTAAAAATGTCGTGGTGAATTATTTGTATAATCGGATTTTTGTGGAAATTAAAGAAAAGAAAGAAAATAAAATGAAACCCTAATGAAATCGATTAGGGTTAGGGTTCATGAAATGAAATCTGATTATTAATGAGTGTTTAAGGTTGTTAGTAATCATGGGGTAATGATTTGGATTTGATATTAGGGTTTTGTTTGATTTTGTTAATTACCGATTTTAAGAATAAAAATATAAGGGGGTGTTTTGTGAATTTTAAAACTCATGGGATATTTTTGTAAGGTGTTATAATCAGGGACTAATCATGTAAAAATATAAAATAAGGGCCATGTGTGTTAGTTTTGAAATTAAGAGGTTTAAAGAGTAAATATATATAATTATATTTCCGAATTGAAATTAATTTAAATCAAGGGACTAAAAATGTAATTTCTGGAAATTTAAGGTTATTTTGAGTAATAGAATATATTCAAGGGGTAATGTGTAATTTTGGTAATTTAATGGCCTAATATGTAATTGTTATGAAATTGTGATTTGAAATATAAGTTTTATAAACTATAGGGACTAAATGCGTAATTAAGTGAAACTAAAGGGTTATTTCATACCATACATTAATCTAGAAGGTATATTCTGTAAATGATTAAATATAAGGATTAGTAGTGTAATTAAGGATATAATGAGGGCTAAATTGTAAATTATGTAACTTTAGGGTTTATTTTGGTAACTTTGATAAATAAAGGGTGTAAAGTGTAAAATATGAAATCTTATGGATCAAAGAGGTAATTTTGAATAAATGAAGTATTTAAATGAGTAACTTATGATATTTTCATTTTAGACCCTTAACTTGATATATTTACAATTAAAACCCTAAACTATGTGAACTTGTCATATTTAACCCTAAACTTTTATAACTTGCTAAAATCAACCCTAACTCCATAATGGTACTAAATTAATAACTTAACTAAATCACAATACTTAAAACTTGCTAATTATAGAATCCTGCTAATTATGGAAACTTACTAAATAAGGAAACTTTCTAAAAATGGAAACCTGCTAAATACAGAAAGTTACTTAATATGGAAAGTGGGATCATTAGTAATTATGTCTTTACTCCTCTAGGTGTGAAGAAGGAGTGATTGGTTGCTTGTCAGTGTCTTATTCTGTGATTCTGCTATTTGGGTAATAAGGTACAGATATTCTGCCCTTCTTTAGTAAGGTGCCTTCGTCTCATTTCTGATTTCTGATTCACTGCCATGTTCTTTGTTTCTGTGAACCTTTGACATGGACCTACTGATACTGAACCTTTCTTATATTGAACCTACTGATATTGACCCTTCTGTTACTGAACCATCTGATATGAACTTTCTGACATACTGAAATGGATATTGACCTATGAAACTAAACTGAATACTGAATACTGATACTTGACCACTGACCCACAGTTTGATACTACGAGCCATAACTAGTCATGAGGGTTTCATGACCATGTCATTGATGCACCGATGGCATGACTCTAGGGCAGGAGAGTGATGACCTGTTCCGTCCCTGACTGTATTTTATTTGGTGTGTTGGGAGGTTTATGGCCACCTGGGGCGTATGGATGCATCCTAGAACCGTTCTGATTTCTGATTACTGATTACTGTTATTTCTGGTGACTGATGGTGTGTGCGATACACGTCTTTCACAACTCTGGGAGCTGATCACTCCATATTTTCTGATTTCTGGGATTAGTGAGAGGACTTCTCTCTGCATGGTGTTATGATTTCATGTTACTATTTCTGGGCTCGTAGAGGATTTCTGTTACCCTGCACCTTGTGACCTTATAACTTTATAACCTTTACTCACCATCATTATTACTGTTACCCTATAACCTGATACATGACTTAACATTTGACTTGACATGATCTGATCTGGGCATGTGGTGGGATTATGGATTACACCTTTACACTTATCTACTGAAACTAGTTTTAATCATGTTATATCTGTATAACCTTATGTTCCTGTTCCTGACTCCTGTTACACCTGGTATTTCATTCATTTACTTCACTACTTTACCTTTACTGCTTGTTATCGTTATATCTGTTCACTGAGCTCGTGTAGCTCAGCCGCGTTTTCTTTCCTCGCGGCAGGTTTTAGTTGGAAGTTGGGATTGATTAGAGAGTACATTGGACATAGAAGAATTTACTAGCAGATTGGGATTAGCTATTGATGATGGTTAGAAGAACTCATGTTAGACTTAGAAATCATTGTATTGGAATCCTGTAATTTCATATTTCCTTTGTAACCATTGAATTCTATTGTATTATTTATGTCGTATGCTGGTATCTGTTCTGATAAGCCACCGTTGTTGTGACACCTTTGCCCTTGTCGGGTTGGGGTGTTACAGTAGTATTTTTGTTGCCTAAGCCAATTCAGAATCTTTTGTCTCAACTCCTTAGGGATCTTCCTATACGAACCATATTCAGCAATTGGTTCATCGCGAAATCCCTCAGGAACTAAATCAGAGAGAAAATAGTTGTCTAAAACTTTTGCCCACTCCTCTTCATCAGACCCAATGTACAAAGCCTTCCCCTTAACATTTTGTGTCATTTGTTATTGATTAGGGTTGTGTCAAAATAAGGTGTGTTGTTGTTGAGTCTAGTTTTATCACAAAGGGAAACAATAAAAGGGAAACGGGTTGGGTTGGATTAACTATAGTGTAGTCATAAACATGATGGTCTATTTTGCCCTTTAATATATAACTAAAAACGGACATTGACAGAGATCAAACGGGTCAAGGGACGCAATTGGCCTCAAAATCCCAACTTTTGGTCTCACGGCGACGATTGTCCCAAGTTTGGGGCCCAGGCGATGATTTTGGGAAAGTTTAGGGACCAACGATGTGTTTTTGTCTTAATTTTTATACTTATAATTATAAATACTTATAATATAATATTACCCCACTATCACCATCTTTTACATTTTTATAATATACATTATTATATTACCCCACTAACTTCTATTTAATTAATTACATAATCTAATTAATTAAATACTTTAACCTTCTAATGGATATATAATATATATATATATATATATATATATATATATATATATATATATATATATATATATATATATTACTTGTGTACTTTCCGACGAAGACTACGAGACACGGATTAATCAGTCACACATTATTTAACCTTACACTTTCACCAGAGCCATCACTTAAGATCCTTTACCGAAAACCACTTTTGAAACATACTTTACCACACAGCAAGCAAGAAATACACGAACACTTGAAACTTGAAACTTTTCAATTGAGTCAATACTTTAAAACACGAATCGTACACTAAGACTTATCATACTGATCTAGGTCGCGTGTCGGAGTGGTTGCACCATACCATTTGGTTTTGCTAGCAGATTGCTACTGTTTGTGGTGAGTTTATAGCCCCATTTTCTATCTGAACTGCTTTGTAAACCTTGGGGTGAGAAACATGCAAAACTATTTTCATGGACCAAAAACTGAACTTTTGTTTTTACACACTAGTACACGGATAACCTAAGTATGTATGATCTCACTATGCCCACTATCATGAACCGCCAGTTCCTACAAAAAGCGAGAATAATATAAATAGATCTATTGGGGTGGCTCCCCCGTTCGGTTGGCCAGACGGGCCAATGCGAGCGTATACCATGTCGGATTGCCAAATGTATCAGGTTAAACACTCGTTGGGCCCTTATTATTATTTTATGTGCTAGTTTAGCATACTGAATTGTCGTAGCTTCGGTTCCATGAGCTTAATGTTAGGTTATAGTTAGTGTGTACCTGCTGATTATTTGTTGTGGTCCATCTGTGCGTCTTTACTGTAAACCTATGAACTCACCATCGTTTAGCTGACCTTTTTATCATGTTTTCTCAGGTGTTTGATTATGTTGTTATCAAGGTCAGGGCATGGCATGGCATGCTCATAACCACTCTGAAGTGTTTTTACGCAGTATCTGAAACGTCTTATTGGGACCGACATGTTTTTATGGGCCTTATTATTTCAAACTAAACTTGTTGTAAAACAATTTGAATTTGGTAATGTAAACTTTTTAAAACGGATTTGATAACCTGTTCTCTATATCTGATGTGTTGTGATTACCAATTTAGTAGCAACCAAACATGTATACTTTCGCTAAACCAGATTTTGAGGGTGTTACATCGATTCTTTGTTTTTCAACTAGTCAACTAATTATAAATATGACGTGCTAGTAAAACTTCTTTGTTAATAGCCCTTATTTATCTATAAGTTATAAAAGAACTAGAACTTTGATAATGGCCGTTACAGTAAGCTATGGTACTAAATACTAAACTTGAGTCACATTTTTATAGGAAACTATATTTATTTCATTTTCAATTTTATTGTACACTCTCAACCATTCATGTATAGTATCTTTTAGATCTTCTCTTTTGTTGTGCCAACAAAACTCAGTTTCTAACATGTAAAAATCAATGGTAAAGTAATCTCGACCACCATGGATTAAAGTCAAAAACCTTAACTTTCTCATCCTTTTGAACATAAACATCAAACGTGTAACTTTCTGAATCGAATTCTGTTGGACCTTAGATATAGCAACCTTATCACTAATCTATGAAGCACAATATGGTGGCAAGAGATGTTATGGTGCATTTAGAGAGAGAAATAGAGAGACATAAAAGAGATCTTTATTTCATAAGAAAAACACAGACTTACACACTCAAGCACACCTTACAAATGAACCATAAGGTGCCTTTTATACTTCCTATCATATGCCTCATGGGTTTGGCCATGGGCTTTCTCATGGGATTGGTCTTGGTGGAATTAGATTACCTTTATAAAGGCTTAAACACTATTACTCCTAACATATTAGTTTGCTAAGTCCACAAGCCCAATTGACTAATCTATTACATGTCTACGACACATTACAAAGTTCCTAACTATAGAATGACCATCACTTTTCTTTAACGCTAACAATCTCCCCCTAAGGGTTGGTCATTCAAAAGATGCTCTACATGATTAGGTCTCTTGTCTTCTTGGTCTTGAACTTTGTTTGTCGTCGTATATTAGTATTGATTCTTCGTCCCTTCATGCTTTGTGATATTTGATTAATTTCATTTGATCTTTCTTGCCGTTGACCAACATCTTCAATGGTTTGTTGTGACGTCTTCTCCAACATACTCATACGTCTTGAAAGTACTTTGATCTTAATACTTATGTCTTCCTCACTTGATACTTGAACTTGTTCTTGACTTTCTTGATTAGCTCTTGACTTTGATGTAACCTTTTGTCTTAAACTTGATCTTTTTGTCTTGAACGTTCTTTTATTGAGCTTGTGGAGGATGAACTTCAAAAGTATGAGTATTTGTAGGTGAAGATGTTGATGTATGTGAAGATGTACGGTCTTTCTCCAAGGGGACTTTCATCAGTAACTGCATATATATTATTAGTTGAAATCACCAATCGATCACGGTGAACTTTTCTTAGAGAATAGATCACTACGATTGTTTTACTGATTAATGTATGGATTCCATTCACTTTGGTCGGGCACATCAGTCGTCTGAATCCCGTTAGGGACAGTTATCATTACATAGGATAAATCCAAGTAACGACCTACGTCTTTAGGACTCGCTTCGTGAGAGGAATCTCCTTGGCGGGATTTCTAGAACTTACAGGCTGAGACTTCGAGAGAATTAATAACATAGTGTGAGAACCCTCTCTAATCCTTACAAAGGTTATTCCTGAATTGGATACCCTCAAGAAGGCTTACGAAGATATACCGAAGTATACCAACAATTCAGGTGAGCCGCTGAAGTATACCGAAGTATCACTCCACTACTATAGACCGTTTGAAGCAAATAAATATCATGATATGTAAGGCAAGATTCGTAGATCTCATAAAAGACTCTTATACAACTTGTGTCCTTTTTGGCGAACACAAGTGTATGTTATGGAAGTGTATCCTAAGAGATCTTTTGATGAATCTCATGGCTCTAGATTCGATTACGTGCATTTTGGCTTTAGTAATTGGAGGCATGGTGCAGAGGGCCACCTTTTCAATATCAACACATCTCGAAGTGAGAGGTTGATAGATTATGCAAGGTTCTCCGTGAGAAATGAAACATATATCTTTTAAGAGATACTTGAGTGGCTAGGAGGGGTTGTGCAGCTTGTCAGTGGGTCCATGACGTCTTGTATTCAATACCGGTATCATCTTTGTGATAACCGATAGCATATGTATGGACCCGGTTTCTGTTTCGAAGTTTATTGGAGGGCTATTTCTTTTAACCCTTTTCACAAAAATTTCTTTTTAATTCTTCGACCCCTTCTTTCTCCATTCATCACTTTACTCCATTTTTCAATCATACCTAAGAACTTCTAATTCTAATCTATTGGAATTGTCCTTGGGTAGATCCCTCCAGATCTGGTGGATCATAGGACATAAACCTAACCATAATCACCTTATTACTCTATGATTATCCTAGGTTCATTAATCTCATGCCATAAAACCTTTTGCGAAAATCTCTTAAAGTGTTTCTAATTATAAAATACAATTTGTTTTACCACTTTGAAAGTTTGTCTTTTCAGAAATACTCCCCCTTCACATGTGCTTATGTGTTTTTAAGATAAATTTGCACATGTTGGGTAGAGTTCGCACTTTTGAATTGATCGATTTTCATTGAACATGACCGATTCGAGACACGCTTACATCACTAGTTCGACTAGCTTGAAATTATTACCTGTCCTGGTCAAGTTCAAAGAAAGTCTCTCGAGATGGTACACTCTACTCAGACAAGTCCTATTCGAGACACGCTTACATCACTGGTTAGACCAGCTTGAAATTATTACATGTCCAGGACAGGCCTTTTTGATTACTGACAATTAAGCTTCGTCAATTCATTGGTTATATCTGAGTCGAGCTCTTTTGAGATTCAACTATGATCTTTAAACATTTTTTATCACATTTTAATCACGTCTTCTCCCCTTCAAAAATAGCATATCCGTGAAATTTTTATATCAACCAATAAATAGAAAAGCTTTTGGAGAGATAGACGGATTTGTTTTGCATGAAATTGGAACATTTTGATCTTGATTTTTATACTCCCCCTTAAAGAAAGCATATTATTTTTTTATTTTTTATTTTTCTAAACATAAAGTTTAAAATCGATTAAGGGTTTGTAGGGAGTTATCTTGAGTACATAATAATTTTGAAAGATTTTGAAAAAATCTTTTGAGAAATCTTAAAAAGTGCTCAAGACTTCGTTTAGAAAAATGAGTTGTGTATTTAAGTGTACACAAGTCTTTTTGGAGAAACGAGTTTTTGATTGAAATCTTTTCGTTTGTTTATACTCGATTTTTTTTGAAAATGATTTCTTCTTTGAAAGTACGATTTCTGATTTGAAATAAACATATGTCATCTTTTTATGCTCGGGTTTCATACTGAAGTATAAGAAAACCATTGTGAAGAAAATTTTGAGAAACGACATGTTTTGGAAAACATTTAGTGAACTCTCGCTCAAGCATCTATACATATCCGTATCATTGTTGAATGACATTTCTAGATACGTACAGAATATCGATTATATGAGAGACATGTCATGAGAAGAATATTTTTGTATTTTTTGATTTTATATTGATTTTGTATTTTTGAAAATTTTCTGTTTTTGTATTTTGTTTTTGTTGGTTTTTCAAATTTTGTATTTTATTTTTCAAAAATATTTATAGCGGAGCTTTTTGAAAGATATTTTTCAAGAAGATTCGAGAAGACGTTCTAGCTCCTCAGGAGTTAGGCTTCGCATGCCAATTCGTTGAACTAAATCGTCAAACCTATCTTTTGGAAGGGCTTTAGTAAATAGATCGGCGAGTTGGTAATCCGTCTTCACGAAAAATAATTCAACAGTACCATCTTCTACGTGTTCTTTGATGAAGTGATATCGGACTATAATACGCTTGGTATTCGAGTGTTGTACTGGATTGCACGAGATGGCTATGGCACTTTTCGAATCACAATACAATGGTATTTTGTCGATAGTAAAGCCATAATCTGTGAGTTGTGTCCTCATCCATAGAAATTGGGCACAACACACAGATAGAGACACATACTCGGCTTCTGCGGTTGATAATGCAGTACAGTCTTGTTTCCTTGATGACCAACCTACTAGCTTTTCACCCAAAAATTATGCTCCACCGGATGTACTTTTTGCTGTAACTTGACAACCTGCGTGATCAGCATCTGAAAATGCTATTGGTTTAAACTCAGAATCCTTCGGATAACAAAGTCCCATGTTAATGGTTCTTCGTAGGTACCGAAAGATCTGTTTGACCTCTTGGAGGTGAAGTTCGGTAGGCCTTGCCTGAAACCGTGCTAATAAGCAAACAGCAAAATGAATATCGGGTCGACTAGCAGTAAGGTACATGAGAGAACCAATCATGCTCCGATATTTCTTTGGATCGATGGGTTTCCCAAATAAATCAGCAATGATTTTTGGTAAAGTGACCATTGGTGTACCAACATAATCACAAATTTCCATACCATGTTTCTTCAAAATCTTAATTGTATATTTAGCTTGATTAATAAAAATACTACGAGTGCATTGATGTATTTGTAAACCCAGAAAGAATTTAAGTTCCCCCATCATGGACATTTCAAATTTGCTTTTCATGAGTTTTTCAAAATGTTTTGAATGATTCGGATTAGTGGACCCAAATATAATGTCGTCCACATAAATCTGAATAATCAAAATGTCATCTTTGTATTTTCTAATAAACAAGGTAGGATCAACAATTCCTTTGGTGAAATTATTTTTGACCAGGAAAGATGATAGTTCGTCATAACACGCTCTTGGAGCTTGTTTTAAGCCATAAATGCCTTTCTTTAGCTTGTAGTCGTAGTTTGGATGTTCTTTGTCAATGAATCCTTCTGGTTGACTCGCATACACTTCTTCTTTCAGATTTCCGTTCAAGAATGCAGTCTTGATGTCCATCTGATATACTGTGATGTTCTTGTGAGCTGCATAGGCTAAGATCATCCGGACTGCTTCAAGTCTTGCTACTGGCGCGAATGATTCTTCGAAATATATCCCTTCTTCCTGTCTAAATCCTTTAGCCACTAGATGAGCTTTGTAGTGAATTACAGTCATTTCTTCATCCTTTTTGTTCTTCCATAACCATTTGAGATCAATAACAAGTTTGTCAATTGGTCTTGGAACTAATTCCCAACTATCATGTAAACGGTATTTAAGAATTTCTTCCTGCATCGCTTCTATCTATGCGTTTTCTGCCATTGCTTCCCGAATGTTCTTTGGTTCTTTGAGGCTTATTGAGCAAATGTAAATGCACATTTCGGGGTCTGTGGCAAGTCGTCTTCTCGTCTAAACTGGTCTTGAAGGTTTACCAATAACTTGTTCAATTGGATGGTCTTTAGTCCATTGGAGTGTAGAAAGGTACCTTGGGTTTAACGTATGTGTGTTAGATGGTTCTTGTAACCTTGAAGATAATTCAGCAGAATCCGTAGCAAACGGGTTTTCAAATACTTCTTCTTCTAACGCAGCCTCATTTTGGTTCTGTGTTTGTTCTTCTTGAAATGGTATGTTTAGGTTTTGCTCATCAACTCTTGGTAGAACGATTTCAATAACTGGAGTTGCTGGAGTTGATGTAGATGAGGTTGAGGGAGTTGGTGTGTCAGCTTTGATTGTTGTAGATGCATTTTCTGGTGGTGGTTGATGATTTTGAGCGGGTGCAGCGGAATGATGTTGTGATGCATTTATCGAAAGTCCACCAAAGTATTCATCAAACATTAACTCGAAGAAGTTTTCCAGTTCTTGTTCTGAAGGTTTTTCAGTGGTTTTTGAATGAGCTCCTTGAGGTACGAGTCTTGAACTAATGTGTCCAGAAGTCTTCGGGTTTGGTGCGGGTCCTAATCTGTTTTGATTATAAGCCATTGGGTTAAGCGCGGTTTCTAGAGCGAGTCTCTCAGAAGCCATTTGTGAAATCTCGTCAAACTTCACATTCATCTTCTCCATTATCCTTTTTGTCCTTCTATTATACACCTGGAATGCCCTCGAGTTTTCTGAGTAACCAATGAAGATTCCAATATCACCCTTAGCTTTCAGCTTCCCTAGATCTTCTCTATCATTTGTCAGATAACACAAAGCACCAAACACGTGAAGGTAAGAGATATCAGGTTTCCGATTGTTCACTAGCTTATATGGGGCTTTATTGACTCTTGGGTGAATTAGGGAACGTGAGAGGATGCTTCGATACACTATTTAGGATGTTAGTCCTTTAGTACGAGTGTATGTAATACTTTGAGTGAATATGATTAAGTATGCGGAATCTGCTTAACCACACTTAGAAGGTTTATTTGTTATTGGAAATGGAACAGTGATGGTTTTTTGAATTTGATAATGAACAATGAAAGTTAGCACAAAACGATTCAATATTATTCAAGAATAATACGAGTGATCTTCACTATCACTAGGGTTACAAAACCATGAATCTCTATTACAAAGAAAACTTATTTTCTATCTTGTTCAATCAACTTAGTTTTCTCAGTATTCGACTAGTTACATTAATCACAAATTTACTAATTTTCAACACACTATTTAGCACACTTTGTATCTAGTCTAACATCTCCCTTTTATACAAACAAAGGAGATCATTACAATTATGATAAGTCTTGTCGAACTACTTGCTTGAGTGTGACAGTCATTAAGATACAACTTGTATCTGTGTTTACAACTTGCTCTGTGTAAACCACATGGTGACTGATCACTTGTCTAAGATATTATCTACCGTATATACTTGACTTTAGTACAAAATATCTTTGTATACTTATCCAACCAGCAGTAGAATACTCAACACTTATCCATCTAGCAGCAGTATCTGTTGCATCAGCAGTAGAATGTTTGAGGCAGTAGAATCTTAACGCTAGCAGTAGAATGAAATGCACTAGCAGTAGAATGATACTTAGTGTATTTCTTTGAGCATAACTGATCTTGTAAACCTTTAATTCCCGATACTAATCTTCAGAATATTTAATTCCCAACAATCCTCCCCTAAACATGTGAATCCTTTTCAACATGTTTCTTCTGAATTAAATAATGATTGTGAGAATCTTTAAAACACTTTATAGTCAGATTCTTGATCTGATCTATCTTCTGTTCTTCAAGATTAAATATCTATCTGTCTAACTCATCTACCTTCTGTGAAACTATTTCAGCAATAACATCATCTTTCTTTGTCTTGAATATAAAAACAATACCTTGAATAAAAGATGGTGCAATTTCCTTGGATGGAGGAATTATAAAAGGCAATGGTGCTGTGTATCTTGGATGCTTGTTTCAACAAGTGAAATCATCTTCCAGCATGCCTTTGCTAGTGATGAACAAACGTAGTGAACTGAAATTGAAACTGAAAGCTCCTAGATAGAACTTTCTCCATTTGAATACTTCATCCTTTCTGAATATATATAATACTCAAGAATCTTCATTTGAACTTTCTATATTTGAAGAGCTTATTCCCCTGTATCCATCAACTGAAAAAGCTTATTCCCAGCATCCATCAACTGAATGCTCATTCTTATTATTGGCTGAATAATAAGACATTTTAGCTTCTCAAAAAGCTAACATCATCATCTTGTATGCTCTTTTCTTTTCCATTGTAGGAGGAGATACAACAACTGCTTGTTCAATTTCTCCCCTATTCTGAGCATACTTCCTTCCCTTATTGGTTAATCTTCCTCCCCTGAGCTTGAGCTTGGAAGATCTCTCACTATGTACCAAAATATTTATCCTACCCTAAGATTTATCATTTCCTCCCCTGTTTGGAAGATCTCTCACCATCATCTGATCTACCAATTAGAACATGTTTTCAGACAATAGTATACATGTTGGCCATCAATTCCTTCAGAGTTTAATTAGCTGCCCTCATCACTTGTAGGTGTGTTAACTCCTATGAGTGGTGAATCATGGGGCTTTGACTCATTGAGTTTAATTAGCTGCATTTTTTGAGCTTCTTTGAAAATCCTTTTTAAGAAATTTTTGGCAGTATGAATATGATTTTATTATTGAAAAATCATATTGCTCTCAACCATTTTGAAGGGATTAAGTGTGTAATAGACACTTAATCTAGAATTCGGTTTAAAGTAACCTCTGGTTGTGTGAGAACCAATATTTTCAGTTATAAATAACTACCTGTGTAAAGATAAACCTATTCAAAAGGCTTTCTTGACAGGGTTTCCAGCTCATAGCAATTGTTACCTCTAACACAAGTGTTAGATTCACTTTTGCTAGCTGTTCTTTCTATCAGATGTCCTTAGACTTGCTCATTATACTTAAAAGTATAAAATGATAGAAAGTGAGTTGAGTCAGTTACTATCTGACCAACTGAGCCATCAAGTCAATGTGAAACATGATAACTAGGTTTCAAGAAAGAAGTTTTAAAGAATTTAATTAACTTAGGCGTAAACCTTTGTTAAGAATCCCCAAACTCAGTCCATCATTAACCTGTTATTTTAGCAACTAGAATCATTCTGCTGCTTCCATTTCACTTGAAACTTCTTTTGTGCTCAATGTTCTTACCTGAAAATGTTAGTCCAAAACCAAGAAACAAAATGCAAAACATTTGTATTATAGCAGTAGAATTATATGAAAAACAGTATGAACTTAACAAAAAAAATTTGTACTAGCAGAACAAACTTTTCACTAACAGTAGTAACTTATAAAGCCAGCAGTACAATCAAAAATTTATATACAAAAACACATAGTTTTAAATCATTGAGGATTAAGCATTCCAATACTTGCTACCAAGTACTGAAACCTTCCAACATCAAAAGCTTTGGTAAGAAGATCTGCAAAGTTGTGATTAAAATCAATTTTAAGAACTTGAATCAACTTTTTCTCATTGCAATCTCTAATAAAATGATGTCTAATTTCAATGTGTTTTGTTTTAGAATGTTGCACTGGATTTTTAATTATGCAAATTGTACTACTATTATCAATATGAATGACAATGTTCATGAAATTGTACCCATAGTCAAGAAGTTGGTTTTGAAGCCATTGGACTTGACCACAGCAACTTGCAGCAGCTACATATTCAGCTTCAGTTGTAGAAGTAGCCACAATTTTTTGCTTCTTACACTGCCATGAGATAAGTCTACACCCAAGGAATTGACATCCTCCAGTTGTTGACTTTCTATCCAAGATGGCACCAGCATAATCACTATCCGAAAATGCTACCAAGTCAAAAGGTGACTCCTTAGAATACCATAGACCCAACCTAGGTTGACCCTTGAGATATCTAAAAATCCTCTTGACATCTGTGAGGTGAGAAACCTTTGGAGTTACTTGAAATCTTGCACAAGCACAAACAGAAAACATGATATCAGGTCTTGATGATGTGAGATACATCAAAGAGCCTATCATAGATCTGTAAGTGTGTACATCTACATTGTCTCCATCTAAATCTTTAAGAAGTGGCTTCTCAGAGTCCATTGGTTTGCTTTCCACTTTTGAATAAGCAAATTGAAATTTTCTAAGTATCTCTGCAACATATTTATCTTGACTAATAAATATGCCTTCACTAGATTGCTTAACTTGCAGACCCAAAAAGAATGTAAGTTCCCCCATGGAACTCATCAGAAACTTATGATGCATAAGCTTCTCAAACTCCAAACAAATCTCCTTCCTTGTAGATCCAAAGATGATATCATCCACATACACCTGAACTAGTAAAAGATCATTCTTGTGCTTCTTGATGAATAATTTCTGATCAATCTTGCCTCTTTGAAATCCATTTTCAATTAAGTAGGAAGCTAGTGTTTCATACCATGCTCTTGGTGCCTGATGAAGGCCATAAAGAGCCTTAACTACTCTGTACACTTTTTATGGATGGTCAGGATCAATGAACCCTGGAGGTTGTGAGACATACACCTCTTCTTCAATAGTACCATATAAAAAAGCACTCTTGACATCCATTTGATAAACTGTGAAGCCCATAAATGAAGCATAAGCCAAAAATAACCTAATGGCGTCAATCCTTGCTACTGGAGCAAAAACCTCTTCATAGTCTATCCCTTCTTCTTGTGTGTACCCTTGGGCTAGTAATCTAGCCTTATTCCTAATCACTATGCCCCTTTCATCCCTTTTATTTCTGAAAACCCATCTAGTGCCAATTACCCTTACATCTTTAGGTAAATCAACTAGCACCCATACCTTCTGAATCTTGAACTGAAGAAGCTCCTCTTGCATAGCTTCTACCCAGCTTGAATCATCTAGGGCTTTAAGAACATTCTTTGGTTCTACTTGTGAGAGAAAACATACAAACAAGCAAGAGTTGGAATATTCATGCTGCTTTGATGCATAAAGGACATTAAGAAGCCCTTGTTGGTCTGAAGACATCAGTTGTTGCCATGTCTTCACCCCTGATTGTACATCTCCAATCACATTGTCTAGGGAGTGGACTTTGTGAATCCTTGTGTATGGAATAGAAGGAACTTGATAGTTAGGTGGGAGATTATTGAAATCCACCTCTTCATCTGAGAAATCTGATTCATTTGAGTCTAAAGGGCCAGCAGTAGAAACATTTGGCTCAGCAGTAGAAAAATTAAGCCTAGCAGTAGAATGCTCTGTCTTAGCAGTACTATCATCAGTTGAAACATTCTCTTGTTCTTTTGTTCCATCTTTCTTGTTTTCATCTTCAATCCCTTCTTTAGCTTCATCAGAAGAAGGTTCTTCAATTTTTGAAGTTGAAACCACACTGGTATTTATTGTCATCCATACATGATCTTGATTTGTCTCCTTGTCTAACCCTGCCTCATTTGTTGTTTGTGAACCTGAAAAATCATTAGTTTCTGCAACAATAGGCACATAATTCATAGAATGGATTAGTGACTCAAGATCAAATAGCCAATTAGGACCTTGACCTGCTACATTGGATTTATTCTCTAAAAATTCCACATGCAGGTTTTCCTCTACTCTTCTAGTTCTTGAGTTGTATACTCTAAAAGTTTTGCTATTAAGAGAATATCCAACTAAGAATCCTTCATCTGCTTTACCATCAAACTTTCCTAGATGGTCTAAGGTATTCAGAATTGTCACATGACATCCAAAAGGTCTAAGAAATCCTATTGCAGGAGTTCTACCTCTAAAAAGCTCATATGATGTCTTATTGTGAGATTTGACAACCAAAACCCTATTTTGAACATAGCAAGCAGTATTAACTGCTTCAGCCCAAAAAGTGATAGGCAACTTAGAGTCGGCTAACATAGTTCTAGCAGCTTCTATGAGTGTTCTATTTCTCCTCTCAGCTACTCCATTTTGCTGAGGAGTTCTAGCTACACTAAATTCTCTCCTAATACCTTTTTCCTTATCACATCTAATGACTTTTACTCTTTTGCTTACTAGGTTTTCTATCTCTGTAATGAATGTTTTAAGAATGCTAGAAGTCTCATCCTTAGAACCTAAAAAGAAAACCCATGTAAATCTACTATAGTCATCAGTAACAACTAGACAATATCTTTTATGCTTTATGCTACTAACAGAAGTAGGTCCAAATAAATCCATATGAAGCATAAACAATGATTGATCAATAGAGTTAAAAATTTTGGGCTTACAAGTGGCTTTGTGTTGTTTGCCTTTAAGACAAGCAATGCATGTTTGGTCATTTTCAAATTGTTTTTGAGGTAAAGCTCTTACTAAACCATTCTTAACAATCTTATTTATGGTTTTGAAATTTATATGACCAAGCCTCCTATGCCATTTCATAGATTCATCCAATTTGGCCTTTGCAACTAGACAAGTAAGTGCCTCTTTAGGAACAATCTTTTTCATATCAACATTGTACATGTTGCCCTTTCTTGGAATTTTAAGAAGTACTTGACTTTCATCAGGCATCTTAAAATCAGAAGAAAGTACAAGACATTCAGTATCAGTAAAAAGAACTTTGTTCTTTTTGTCACACATTTGTGAGACACTAAACATATTATACTTTAGCTCTTGTACATAGTACACATCTTCAAAATCTAATTTACTAGTTTTAAGAGTACCTTTACCAGTAATCTTGCCACCGATACCACCTCCAAAGGTAACATAGCCTCCATCTAATGTTTGAAAATCGGAAAGATAGGACTTGTTGCCTATCATGTGCCTTGAACACCCACTATCTGAATAGCCTTGATCTTCATGATCTGTTGGTGAATGTTCCTGCACACAAATAAGGAAATTAGTTTCCTTGGGGAACCCAAGCCATTACTGACTTGGATTTGCCATGTGCATCAATGTAATTAAATCTCTTGAGAACAGTTGATGCACCATTGGATTTGAGAGGTTTCCAAATCCAACATGCTGAGGCCTTAACAGCATTGGCCCTCTTTTCCCTAGCAGTAGAACCCTTAGGTTTCCAAATTTGTTTTAGTGAAACTGCTTTTGTTGGAAAAGGTCTCTTAGCAGTTGTTTGTGCATGTTTGAAAGATGGTTTTGGTAAAAAGGTCTGGCAGTAGAAACTGCTTGGCTAGAAGTAGAATCTTTTGGTCTAGCAGTAGAAACTGGACTTTGATGAAACTGCTCTGGGTGTTGTTCCAGTATTATTAGAGTGACTTTTATGTGTTTGCCTTTTGTAATTCACCCTATTGTTTGTATTCCCAGATACCCTTTGGTTGCAGAAAGCTGCAAGATGGTCAAATTCTCCACATACAAAACAAGCTTTGTTATAAAAGTCAAAGTCATCACCTAGTTGGTGAGACTTAAGGCCATTCCAATTCCTTTGGTTGCCTTTAGGCTTGTTTGTAGTTTTGTATTGTTCACAATATCTAACTGGTTGCCTAGCATGTTTAACATTGATATTAGGCCTATCAGTTTTTAGTTTGAATATCTTAGGAACACTTGTTTCTGCTTTCTTAACCACTTTAGGTTTAGACACAACCTGTTCATCTTCATCATCATCAGATATCCAGTCCTCAATGACTACTCTATCTGATCTTCTATCAGAGGACACCTTGTCCTTAGGAAGTGAAGTTTTACTTAAACTCTCACTTACTTTCTTAGGTTCATCAACAACTAGCCTTTTTTTGGCTGTACACCATATTGTAGCTCAGGTTGTTGAAATTCAGCTAAGCCTGAATGCTCTAGGTCAATCCATGGGGGTTTAGGGATTCCTCTGTAAAGGGGTGGGACAACATTATATCCTAACCCTGACTTGAGTCTATTAATCACTTGACATTCAATCATGTTGGTTACACCTCTAGAAGCATGTTCTAGTGTTTCTACAGTCAAGTGAATGTTTCCATTTTCCTTTTTGATCCTATCATAAGCCTCTCTCAAAAGCTTAATTTCAGCATCTCTAAAGAATATGTCTTGTCTAAGAAGAGCTTTGTCATCAGAAAAAGCAAATTCATTTTGTTTGTAATGAATGATCTGCTTCTCTAGGGATTCTAAACCACATTTATAATCTACTAAGTCTTGTTGAGTTTTGCTTAAGACTTTCTTTTGGTCATCATAATGTTTGATTAAAGTTTGTAGTTCTGAAAGAGATGTGCAAGTATTGGAACAAACTTTATGATTTTGTACCTCAGTAGAGAAAGCCATGAGTGCCATCTGTGAAGAATCTTCTTCTTCATCAGCCATGAAACTCCAATCAAAACCTATCCCATCAATAGCTACCATAGCCTTTGAGTTTGGCTCATAAACCTCCACTATTTTGGATTTGCTTCCAAAACCTCTATTCTTGCTATCTTGCTGCCTTGGCCTTCTACATTCTCTTGAGAAGTGCCCCATCATATGGCAGTTATAGCACTCTATCTTTGACTTGTCAAAACCAGCAGAATCATTATTGCTGATTTTGAGCTTCTTCCCCGTCCTTTGATAGAACTTCTTGGCCCTCATGCTAAAAAGAGAAATTTGCCATTTTAGGTCCATTTCCTCTAGATCATCATCATTGATCTCTTGGAGGTCTTCATAGGTGAGCATGGACCCATCATTTTGACTTGTTAAAAATGCACAACAAGTCTTCTCATCCAAAATACCCATGGTACTGCTTGATGAACTAGCAGCACCAACACCATCAACAACTTTCACCTCTTCACTTGGATTTGAGATACTAGGAGATGACATAAATGCCATGTTCCCAGTATTAGAACTAGTACCTCCAGTTTTCTACAAATCTTGTTCCACAATCTTAAAGTTGCTATACAAGTCTATTAGTTCCATGGTATCAAGGTCTGGCTTGTTCTTCCAGACAACAACATGTATAGCCCACTCTTCTGGTAAGCTTCTCAAAAATTTTGAGTTTAAATCTTCTTGAGGTATTTCAACCCCAAGAATAGCAAGTTTGCTCACAATATTTTGAAGCCTATTAAACATGTGGTTAAGAGATTCATTGTTGATAGAGGAGAAGTTTTCAAACTGCTGCTTGAGCAGAGTCTGGTGGGTTTTCTTGGTGACTTCATTTCCACCATACCTGGTAACAATAGCTTCAAATAATGACTTGGCATCTTTGAACTTGCTAAAGTTTAAAAGTTGATCATTGGGAATGGTCATCATCAGCATGCTTCTTGCCTTTTGGTCATTTTTCTTCTTTATTCTGTCTTCTGCAGATGTTGGGTGGAGCTGCAGAGTTTTCACCACTTTGCCTTCCACTGTTGATGTAGTGGTTGTAGGCTGGTAAGAGTTTCCATCTTCAATGATTTCCCAAAGTGCATAGTCTTGCACTTGTAAATACTGCTCTATTCTTAGCCTCCACATCTCAAACTCATTCTGTTTGAGCATGGGTAATTTTGCAGCAACATTGGTCTAAATAGATTCAACGTCCATTTCTTCGTCTTCTTCTTCTAAATCAAAGATATCAATCAGGCTCTGATACCAATTGAGAGGATGCTTCGATACACTATTTAGGATGTTAGTCCTTTAGTACGAGTGTATGTAATACTTTGAGTGAATATGATTAAGTATGCGGAATCTACTTAACCACACTTAGAAGGTTTATTTGTTATTGGAAATGGAACAGTGATGGTTGTTTGAATTTGATAATGAACAATGAAAGTTAACAAAAAACGATTCAATATTATTCAAGAATAATACGCGTGATCTTCACTATTACTAGGGTTACAAAACCTTGAATCTCTATTACAAACAAAACTTATTTTCTATCTTGTTGTATTAACTTAGTTTTCTAAGTATTCGACTAGTTACATTAATCACTAATTCACTTATTTTCAACACACTATTTAGCACACTTTGTGTAAAACCCTAAAATCTAAAATGTGTAAAAAGACCAAAATGCCCCTGCTAGTTTAAAAATTTATTAAAAGCTTATAATGTATCAAATAAATTCCAAACTTCTGGCAATGCACATGTTATAATCCCAAATAATTTTGACAACCTTATTTAACATTTACACAAGTGGTAAAATTACCAAAATACCCCTATTAGTGCCGAATGGATAATATTTAGTTATATTATGATTTTAAAATGTATTAAATTAGGTAAATGAGGATATAATCAATCAAGATATTGCCTAACCATTTTTGCCGAAATCTTTGGTCCAATCCCCCCCTTTCACCGGCCATATCATTATTTATTCAATTCTTATCACTTTTCTTTTCCCTAAAGAAATCTGAAAACCCTAAACTCTACATAAAATTCGTTAGCCTTCATACGATTTTCTGGAGGTGTGTGACCATTTTTCCCGTGTTCTTCATCATCTAAAGGAAGCTAGAAAAATACGTTTGAGGTCGTGTGGTGCTTGGTTCGAGTGTGGTGATTTTCTTTTTATCGCTAACACATTAAGTAAGTATATTCGACTATAATTCATTCGACACATCTAAAATTCGTTTCTCATTTTTCTTGTGTCCCTCATATCATATGTGACTTGTGAAAATTGGTTTCAAGATTTTTAGATCGTTCGTGAAGCTGTGGTGAATTTCGTTCGTTTTGGCCTATACGCGTGAGAAAGAATTCGTGCTAGCCATTCCTCACGTTCTAATTTCGGTTTGACATTTTTCCGGAGTCTCTTATGATCCTAGAACACCAAATAAAATGATTATAACATGTCATGCATGATCTACGAATTATTTGCTAATTAAATCAATAAAACGTGTGTAAATTATAAAATATAGCATGCGGATTTTTAAGGCTTCGAAATTATTTTATTCTTGTGTAATATAATCAATTATGATCTGGAAAAATAATGGAAGAATTATCATGGCTTGAATCTTGAGGTTTCGAAATTATTTAGTTAATCGGATTTAGGGTAAATCGTGTAAATAGGAAAAGAAAATACATGCGATTTGATTTTGAGAATTAGGGTTTGTTATTGTGATCATGAATAGTGTTTAATAATGAGATAATGATTAGAAATGGTTAGGGATCGAGTAGGGTTTGGTTTGTTAAAGAATTAGGGTTAACGATTTGAAATTAAATATAAAAGGGGGTGTTTTGTAAATATTAAAATTCATGGGTTATTTTTGTCATGTTCTATAGATCATGTAAGACTTGTAAAAATTATAAAATGAAGGGTCTATATGTAAAATTCATGAGAAAATGAATTTAGTTATATTTGTTAATTCGATTTGGAAATTTAATAAATACAAGGACTAAACATGTAATTTCTAAAAAGTTGAGGTCGATTGGTGTTATTAATGATATTCAGGGTCTAAGGTGAAAATTTGGATATTTATTGGGCTAATATGTAATTATTATTAATTAATGATTTAAATGTAAATTCTAAGGACTTAATATGTAACTTTAATAAATGGAGGGACCTAATGTGTAAATATGGAATAATTAAAGGTCTGACTGTATAACTCACTAAAATAAGTACTCATGAGGTAAATTTGATAAACCAAGGGTTTAATGTGTAGTTATGCATGTTTGAAGGTTTAAAATGTAATTTTGGAAGTTCAGGGGTATAAAATGTAAATTGTGAAAACCTGAGGACCAAAGGTGTAAATATGATAAAGATACTTTGTTTCCAGCAAATATTGATCTAATTAAGTTATGTACTAAATATCTCTAAAAGTGGGAATCTTCTAATTATGGAAACTTTCTAAAAGTGGAAACTTACTAAAAAAGGAAAGTTACTTAAAATGGAAAGATGATTAATTAAGAATGATTTGTAATCCCCTTCTACTCCTTTAGGTGTGAAGAAGGAGAGACTGTGAGCTTTCCTCATTTCTGTGCTTGTTTCTATTGTTGCTTTCGTCATAAGGTACGGATACTCTACCCTTTTAAGAAAGGGTGTCTTATCACCTATGCTTCGATGTTGAGCTATGAACCTTGCTATGAACCTTTGCTATGACCCTTTTGCTATGAACCTTTTGATATGAACCTTTTCATATGACTTTGAGTTTCACTTTTGACATGACCTTGAGATATGCTTTGATATGACTTTGAGATGAACCCATTTGCATGACCTTGAGACCTGACTCTTAGTTTGATACCGAGCCACCTTTTTGTTTCCTAGCCAGGAAGGTAACCTGGCCATGTCTGTGATGCACCACTGGCATGACTCCTGTGTGGGGGAGTGATTTCTCACGCCGTCCCCTTTTATATTATGATATGGCCATTATGATTCTGAGATTATGATTTTGAGATGACTTTGAGTGGGGGCGTATGGATTGCAATCCTAGGCATGTATGTTTAGTGGATTTAACTATGACTTTGAGTATGACTTTGAGGTGACTGGTGCATGTGTGCTATACACGCCTTTCACATTTATGGGAGCTGATCACTCCACCCCTTTTGATACATGAGGACACCCCTCATATTATCTGGTTGCCTAAGAGGTATCCCCTCTGATTGTGAGATCTTGACTTTGAGTATTATGATGTTGAGATATGACTTTGAGTATGGGCTCGTGGTGGATGACTATCCTATATATCTTCTATTTCTTCTTGCATTGATTATACCTTATAACGTTTCCCTTTGCTTCATTATATTTCTGTTTCGTTATCTTTGCTTGTTATTATGTATCTGTTCACTGAGCTTTGTAAGCTCAGCCGCACGTTTTCTTTTCCGTGTGCGGCAGGTATCTAGCTGGGAGATGGATTTATGCTTGGGATGAGAGTTAGTGGAGCTTTTGCCTTAGATGATGTCCTACCCTAGTCTTACCATTTTATTCAGCATTTTGATATTGGATCTATTTCGTTATGTATTTCTTTGGGATTATTGCTTCCTTTCATTTGGGACTTATGTATTGAATTCCAGTCGTGTTGACTTGGTTTATTTAATGATTATGTTTATTGGCTTCCGCTGTGAATATGTATGTATGCTTTGATTTGTCACCATAATGTGATGCTTCTACCCTTGCCGGGTTGGGGTGTTACAATTTATGGTATCAGAGCCCAGGCTGCGACCTGTCGTACATAAGCTTTGGCCTGTGAAACATGTGGACCATAGGATTTGACCCTTAAGTTTTAAGTTTTGACTGGTGAGGCTTTGGGTAGGCATAGGTTTCTGTTTCGTCTTCCATTTCGTGCTTATTTTTCCCTTATGTTTTGCTAATTCTTTTCATGATCATTCAGATGGTGAACACTCGCTTTACTCAGTACTCCAATGGGGATGATGGCCCCAATTTTGAAGAGATGATAGCCGCTGCTGTGGCTGCTGCTCTTCCGCGAGTGGTGACTGAGGTCACCAATAATATCAGGAATGGGGTTGGTCCTTCGGGAGGTGGTGGTGGTGGTGATGCTCAACCCACTGCTCCACCCGCTGCTCCTCCAGCTGGTATCCACGTGTGGATCGAGAGTTTTAATAAGCTAAAGCCTCTCACGTTCAGGTCTGCTGTTACTCCCCATGAGGCGGAGGATTGGATTACGCACGTCGAGAAGTTGTTTCGTGTTCTGGGATGTGATGACGAGTTTAAAACTCGTTTGGCCACGTTCAAACTAGAGGGTGATGCTCAGAATTGGTGGACTGCTCTTGTTCAGGCAAAAGGGGATGATTTTGCTGAGACTTGTTCGTGGGCAGATTTTATTGAGGCGTTTTATAAGCAGTACATTCCTATGGCAGAGCAGCTGAGGTATGAGAGGGAATACGGGTCTATTCGTCAGGGTGATCATGAATCTTCAGGAGATTTCATGCAGCGTTTCTTACGTCTGGCTAGTTTCGTGGGGCCAGAGGTTACTGGGGATTCTGTTCGGCAGGCTCGTCACTTCAAGTGGGCTCTTAAGAAATGGGTGTTAGACCGGATCGTTAACACTCCATTTGATGATGTGGCTAGTGTTCAGGATGCCGCGCGTAACATCGAGTTGTTACATGCGGACAGGGTGTCTAATAAGCGTGATAGGGATGGTAACCGGGTAGATTCTCGGGGTCGGCAGGACCAAAGGCAGGATTCTCGGGGTCGTCAGGACCAAGGACATGATCAGCAGGGTCGCCAGGACCGAGGTGGTGATTATAGGAGACAGGATTCTAGGAACCAGGGTCGTCAGGATTATGGTCGGTATGGTGGTGACCGTCAGGGTCAGGGTGGTAATAATAGGCGCAGGGATTCTCAGCAGTATCAGCAGTCGGGATCGTCAGGTCAGAAGAAGGCTGATGAGATTCTACCTCCTCCTCCTACATGTGCTTCATGTGGGAAGTCTCATCCAGGTCCGTGTTACAAAGCTTCTGGTGCTTGTTTCTGGTGTGGATCTAATCAGCACAAAGTCAAGGACTGCCCTAGGAAGAATGCTGGTGAACCTAAAGTTGATTCTAGGACAGCTCCTACTTCGGGACGGGTTTATTCTTTGACTCGTGATCAGGCGGCTAGCACCTCAGGTACTATTACGGGTTTTCTACATATTGGAGATCGTACTGTTTTTGTTTTATTTGACACCGGTGCTACACATTCTATCATATCCACTTCACTTGCAAATAAAATAAACATTAAACCCACAAAATTAATGAATCGTATATCTATTGCTACCCCGATGAAAACTCATGTGATTATTGATGTTGAGTATGTTAAGTGCCCTCTCCGTTTCGATGATCGTGTTCGTTCTGCGAACCTTCTTCCCATTGACATGGTTGATTTTGATGTTATTCTGGGCATGGACTGGTTAGCTGCCCATAAGGCGACTATTGATTGTTATGCTCGTAAGGTGATCTTTGGTGATCTTCATTATCCTGATTATGTTTATTCTGGTTCCCAACCTCTGAAATCTGTAAAGATTATTTCGGCTATGAAAGCCCGGACTTTGATTTCGCATGGCTGTCTTGGTTTTCTTGCTTCTATTAAAGATACCTCTGTTGATGTTCCTAGCATTGATAGTATTCGTACGGTGCGCGATTTCGCCGATGTATTTCCGGATGAACTTCCTGGCATTCCTCCTGTCAGGGAAGTCGAATATAGCATTGATCTGGTTCCGGGTGCTGAACCCATATCTAAAGCTCCTTACCGCATGGCACCGATTGAATTAAAGGAATTAAAGGAGCAATTGCAAGAACTGTTGGAAAACGGTTTTATTCGCCCGAGCGTATCTCCTTGGGGTGCTCCCGTGTTGTTTGTTAAGAAGAAAGACGGGAGCATGCGTCTTTGTATCGATTATCGGGAGCTTAACTGCATTACAATTCGTAACCGCTATCCTCTTCCTCGCATTGATGATCTGTTCGACCAGTTGCAAGGAGCGAGGCATTTCTCTAAAATTGATCTGAGGTCTGGATATCACCAGCTTAGGGTGAGGGAGCAGGATGTTCCCAAAACGGCCTTTCGCACTCGGTATGGTCACTATGAATTCTTGGTTATGCCTTTTGGTCTGACCAATGCTCCTGCTGTGTATATGGACCTAATGAACCGGGTATTTCATGAATTTCTCGATAAGTTCGTCATTGTCTTCATAGATGATATCCTTGTGTACTCTAAAACCGAGGCGGAGCACGAGCAACATCTTAGTGTGGTTCTGGAGATTCTTCGACAGCAGAAATTGTATGCAAAGTTTTCGAAGTGCGAGTTTTGGTTGGATCGAGTGGCTTTCTTGGGTCACATTGTTTCTGCAGACGGCATCACGATGGATCCGGCAAAGTTTGAGGCTATCACAAAATGGCCAAGACCTACAAATGTGACGGAAGTGAGGAGTTTTCTGTGTCTCGCTGGGTATTATAGGAGATTTGTTGAGGGCTTTTCGCGTCTTGCATTGCCCTTAACACAGTTGATGAGGAAAGGGGAGAAGTTTATTTGGACTGATGAGCGATAGAGTAGTTTTGAGGAGTTGAAGAAGCGGTTAGTGTCGGCACCTATCTTAACTCTTCCATCGGGTTCCGGCGGTTTTCAGATTTATAGCGACGCATCGAAGAAAGGTTTAGGATGCGTTTTGATGCAGCATGGTAAGGTGATCGCCTATGCTTCGAGGTAGCTGAAGCCTTATGAGGTGAACTATCCGACGCATGATCTAGAGTTAGCAGCTGTGGTTTTCGCACTAAAGATTTGGCGCCATTATTTGTATGGGGAGACTTGTGACATTTTCACCGATCATAAGAGTCTTAAATACATCTTCACCCAGAAAGAGTTGAATATGAGGCAGAGGCGTTGGTTGGAGCTTCTGAAAGATTATGATGCTAATATTCAGTATCATCCCGGAAAGGCGAATGTGGTCGCTGACGCTCTGAGTAGGAAATCCGGTATGATTGCGAGTTTGGAGTTTGAGCCCCGTATTTTGCATGATTTAGAGCTTCTCGATGTGGTGTTTTGTGTTCGAGGTCATGGTGGTTATTGGGCTAGCCTTACGGCGGAGTCCAATCTTATCTTGCGAATTAAGGAAGCTCAGAAAGAGGATGGTGAGTTGTGGGCTATAGTTCAAAATGTTGAGGACGGCAAGCAATCAGAGTTTAGAGTGGATGATTCCGGTGTAGTGTGGTTTGAGGATCGTCTCTGTGTCCCCAACGATCCTGAGCTTAAGGAGGCTGTTCTATCAGAGGCTCATAGTTCCCCTTTCACCATACATCCTGGTTCTACCAAGATGTACCGGGACCTTAAGCAGCACTTCTGGTGGGGCGGTATGAAACAGGATGTGGCTTCGTTTGTGTCTAAGTGTTTGACTTGCCAGCAGGTCAAGATTGAACACCAGAGAGCTAGTGGGTTGCTTCAGCCGTTAGAGATTCCGAAGTGGAAATGGGAGGAAATTTCCATGGATTTTGTGACTGGTTTACCTCTTACTCGTAGGAAGCATGATGCGATTTGGGTGGTCGTCGATCGACTAACCAAGTCTGCTCACTTCCTCCCTATTCGTGTGGATTACAGTGTTAGTAAATTGGCGGACATATTTCAGCAGGAAATCGTTAGGCTTCATGGCATGCCTACGGCTATTATATCATATAGGGATCCTCGGTTTACGTCACGCTTCTGGAAGGGATTGCATAAGGCATGGGATACGCGCCTTAAGTTCAGTACAGCTTTTCACCCTCAGACGGATGGTCAGTCGGAGAGGACCATTCAGACTTTAGAGGACATGTTGAGGGCATATGCCTTAGAGTGGACTGGTAGCTGGGACGATTATTTGTGTTTGGTAGAGTTCGCATATAATAACAGTTGGCACGCGAGTATTCGTATGGCTCCCTTCGAGATGTTATATGGTCGGAAATGTAGGGCTCCGGTTTGTTGGAACGAGGTAGGTGAACGCGTTATTGCGGGACCGGAGTTAGTCCAGATCGCTACTGAGAAAGTGGATGTTGCTAGGGAGAAGTTAAAGGAAGCTAGGGCTCGTCAAAAGAGTTACGCTGACAAGCATAGGCGTGACTTGGAATTTCGCGTTGGTGATCGGGTATTTCTTAAGGTTTCGCCGTTTCGAGGAGTTAAACGTTTTGGAATTAAGGGAAAGCTCAGTCCTCGATTCATTGGACCGTTTGAGATTTTGGATCGTATTGGAGAAGTTTCGTATCGTTTGGCTCTTCCTCCGCAGTTATCACATGTTCACGACGTCTTTCATGTATCTCTCCTGAGGGGATACAATTATCATCCTCTGCATGTGGTGTCTTATCCTTTTGATCAGATCCAGCCCGATATGTCTCTTCCGGAGGAGCCGGAAGCTGTCCTTGATCGCCAAGAGCGAGTTATGAGACGTAAATTTATTCCTTTTGTTAAGATTCTTTGGCGGAACCACCCAGAGCGGGAAGCTACCTGGGAGACCGAGGAGTCTATTCGAGCTAGTTATCCTCATTTTGTTTTCTGATTCTGGTATGTCTCTATTTTGTTTCCGATTCGTTTCATTCTGATTCTTTGCAAATTTCGGGGACGAAATTTTTCTGTTAGAGGGGAAGAAGTTGTAAAACCCTAAAATCTAAAATGTGTAAAAAGACCAAAATGCCCCTGCTAGTTTAAAAAATTTATTAAAAGCTTATAATGTATCAAATAAATTCCAAACTTCTGGCAATGCACATGTTATAATCCCAAATAATTTTGACAACCTTATTTAACATTTACACAAGTGGTAAAATTACCAAAATACCCCTATTAGTGCCGAATGGATAATATTTAGTTATATTATGATTTTAAAATGTATTAAATTAGGTAAATGAGGAAATAATCAATCAAGATATTGCCTAACCATTTTTGCCGAAATCTTTGGTCCAATCCCCCCCCTTTCACCGGCCATATCATTATTTATTCAATTCTTATCACTTTTCTTTTCCCTAAAGAAATCCGAAAACCCTAAACTCTACATAAAATTCGTTAGCCTTCATACGATTTTCTGGAGGTGTGTGACCATTTTTCCCGTGTTCTTCATCATCTAAAGGAAGCTAGAAAAATACGTTTAAGGTCGTGTGGTGCTTGGTTCGAGTGTGGTGATTTTCTTTTTATCGCTAACACATTAAGTAAGTATATTCGACTATAATTCATTCGACACATCTAAAATTCGTTTCTCATTTTTCTTGTGTCCCTCATATCATATGTGACTTGTGAAAATTGGTTTCAAGATTTTTAGATCGTTCGTGAAGCTGTGGTGAATTTCGTTCGTTTTGGCCTATACGCGTGAGAAAGAATTCGTGCTAGCCATTCCTCACGTTCTAATTTCAGTTTGACATTTTTCCTGAGTCTCTTATGATCCTAGAACACCAAATAAAATGATTATAACATGTCATGCATGATCTACGAATTATTTGCTAATTAAATCAATAAAACGTGTGTAAATTATAAAATATAGCATGCGGATTTTTAAGGCTTCGAAATTATTTTATTCTTGTGTAATATAATCAATTATGATCTGGAAAAATAATGGAAGAATTATCATGGCTTGAATCTTGAGGTTTCGAAATTATTTAGTTAATCGGATTTAGGGTAAATCGTGTAAATAGGAAAAGAAAATACATGCGATTTGATTTTGAGAATTAGGGTTTGTTATTGTGATCATGAATAGTGTTTAATAATGAGATAATGATTAGAAATGGTTAGGGATCGAGTAGGGTTTGGTTTGTTAAAGAATTAGGGTTAACGATTTGAAATTAAATATAAAAGGGGGTGTTTTGTAAATATTAAAATTCATGGGTTATTTTTGTCATGTTCTATAGATCATGTAAGACTTGTAAAAATTATAAAATGAAGGGTCTATATGTAAAATTCATGAGAAAATGAATTTAGTTATATTTGTTAATTCGATTTGGAAATTTAATAAATACAAGGACTAAACATGTAATTTCAGAAAAGTTGAGGTCGATTGGTGTTATTAATGATATTCAGGGTCTAAGGTGAAAATTTGGATATTTATTGGGCTAATATGTAATTATTATTAATTAATGATTTAAATGTAAATTCTAAGGACTTAATATGTAACTTTAATAAATGGAGGGACCTAATGTGTAAATATGGAATAATTAAAGGTCTGACTGTATAACTCACTAAAATAAGTACTCATGAGGTAAATTTGATAAACCAAGGGTTTAATGTGTAATTATGCATGTTTGAAGGTTTAAAATGTAATTTTGGAAGTTCAGGGGTATAAAATGTAAATTGTGAAAACCTGAGGACCAAAGGTGTAAATATGATAAAGATACTTTGTTTCCAGCAAATATTGATCTAATTAAGTTATGTACTAAATATCTCTAAAAGTGGGAACCTTCTAATTATGGAAACTTTCTAAAAGTGGAAACTTACTAAAAAGGGAAAGTTACTTAAAATGGAAAGATGATTAATTAAGAATGATTTGTAATCCCCTTCTACTCCTTTAGGTGTGAAGAAGGAGAGACTGTGAGCTTTCCTCATTTCTGTGCTTGTTTCTATTGTTGCTTTCGTCATAAGGTACGGATACTCTACCCTTTTAAGAAAGGGTGTCTTATCACCTATGCTTCGATGTTGAGCTATGAACCTTGCTATGAACCTTTGCTATGACCCTTTTGCTATGAACCTTTTGATATGAACCTTTTCATATGACTTTGAGTTTCACTTTTGACATGACCTTGAGATATGCTTTGATATGACTTTGAGATGAACCCGTTTGCATGACCTTGAGACCTGACTCTTAGTTTGATACCGAGCCACCTTTTTGTTTCCTAGCCAGGAAGGTAACCTGGCCATGTCTGTGATGCACCACTGGCATGACTCCTGTGTGGGGGAGTGATTTCTCACGCCGTCCCCTTTTATATTATGATATGGCCATTATGATTCTGAGATTATGATTTTGAGATGACTTTGAGTGGGGGCGTATGGATTGCAATCCTAGGCATGTATGTTTAGTGGATTTAACTATGACTTTGAGTATGACTTTGAGGTGACTGGTGCATGTGTGCTATACACGCCTTTCACATTTATGGGAGCTGATCACTCCACCCCTTTTGATACATGAGGACACCCCTCATATTATCTGGTTGCCTAAGAGGTATCCCCTCTGATTGTGAGATCTTGACTTTGAGTATTATGATGTTGAGATATGACTTTGAGTATGGGCTCGTGGTGGATGACTATCCTATATATCTTCTATTTCTTCTTGCATTGATTATACCTTATAACGTTTCCCTTTGCTTCATTATATTTCTGTTTCGTTATCTTTGCTTGTTATTATGTATCTGTTCACTGAGCTTTGTAAGCTCAGCCGCACGTTTTCTTTTCCGTGTGCGGCAGGTATCTAGCTGGGAGATGGATTTATGCTTGGGATGAGAGTTAGTGGAGCTTTTGCCTTAGATGATGTCCTACCCTAGTCCTTACCATTTTATTCAGCATTTTGATATTGGATCTATTTCGTTATGTATTTCTTTGGGATTATTGCTTCCTTTCATTTGGGACTTATGTATTGAATTCCAGTCGTGTTGACTTGGTTTATTTAATGATTATGTTTATTGGCTTCCGCTGTGAATATGTATGTATGCTTTGATTTGTCACCATAATGTGATGCTTCTACCCTTGCCGGGTTGGGGTGTTACACACTATTTAGCACACTTTGTACGTAGTCTAAGATCTCCCTTTTATACAAAAAAAGGAGATCATTACAATTATGATAAGTCTTGTCGAACTACTTGCTTGAGTGTGTCAGTCATTAAGATACATCATGTATCTGTGTTTACAACTTGCTCTGTGTAAACCACAAGGTGACTGATCACTTGTCTAAGATATTATCTACCGTATATACTTGACTTTAGTACAAAATATCTTCGTATACTTATCCAACCAGCAGTAGAATACTCGACACTTATCCATCTAGCAGCGGTATCTGTAGCAACAGCAGTAGAATGTTTGCGGCAGCAGAATCTTAACGCTAGCAGTAGAATGATACTTAGTGTATTTCCTTGAGCAGAACTGATCTTGTAAACCTTTAATTACCGATAATAATCTTCAGAATATTTAATTCCCAACAAAACGGTTCTGAGTAAAACAAGCAGTGGCTACAGCATCAGCCCATAAAAATAATGGTGCACTAGAATAAATCAGCATTGTGCGAGCAGCTTCCACCAGAGTTCTATTTCTTCTTTCAACTACCCCATTCTGCTATGGAGTTCTGACAACAGATGCCTGATGTGTGATTCCAGTGTCTTCAAAATAAGTTTTTAACTCTTGATTTGTGAATTCTGTGCCGTTGTCTGTTCTTACAATCCTTACTGGAGCTTGTAGAAGTACTTGAATATGCTTCAAAAAGGTGAAGATGTTGCCTGGTGCTTCGTCTTTTTACCTAAAAAACTTAACCCATGTATATCTCGAATAGTCATCGACGATAACAAGGATATACTTCTTATTGTTAATGCTTTCAACTCTCATTGGGCCACATAAGTCCATGTGCAACATATGAAACATAGCTTCCAAACTGGGTACGGCTTTCGGTTTATATGATGCCCTTTTGCTTTTGCCTAGTTCGCATGATGGACACAGGTGTTCCTTGGTGTACTTGAACTTAGGAAGTCTGGCAACGATGTTATCTTTGGCTAATTTGTTGATGGTGTCGAAATTTAGATGGGATAGTCTTCTATGCCACAGCCAGGACTTTGTTCCAGATGCTCTTGTCATAAGACAAATTGGTGATGAAGAGGCCCTTTGGTTGATGTCGATAGCATACAAGTTGGTGCCGCGATTCCCGGTTAAGAGCTCATCGCCTTCCAAATTCCGAATGAAGCGTGTATTTCTCCTAAATGCAACCTCTAAATCTGCATCACAAAACTGCTCGACTGAAAACTAGTTGTGTCCCAACCCTTCGACGTAGTAAACTCGAGTGATCAAATAATTTCCAGACTGAAGATCTCCATAACCCAGAATAGCTGCTACATGATCATTTCCAAAGCGTACAGTTCCCATGAATTTCCAGACAAAATTGATCAGCAGCTTCAGATTCCCGGTCATGTGCTTGGAGCAACCCGATTCGACGATCCAAAGAGATATTTTGATAACCTGTGAAGAACATAAGAGTTTGTTTTTGGAAACCGTTTTGCAGTTGGTTCGATGGGGTTAGGGGTAAAATCCGGATCACACTCATAGAAAGTTTCTACTGGTTCAATTTGAACAACATTCCATTTTCCATTCTGGAGTATGAACTCTCTACCCGTTGGTTTGCATACACAATAATTAAGATAGTTCCTAGGCATTTGACTACTAGTGGTTGACCTAAATCGTGCAACTAGTCTTCCTATTGATCTAGCACTAGTTACTTTTAGAACGGTCTTCTGTTCAGATTTAACATTCACATTTTTAGAAACATAATCATCTTCGACATCATTAAATAAGCATTTCTTTCACATTAAACAAACAGAGTCATTACATGCATTAGAAACAGTACATTTGACATTGCATTCAGATGAAATATGTCTCTTATTACAAAGCGGTAAATTCCTAGTGTGTTCTTCTACTTCTTCAACTTTATTCATGCATCTACTCTTTGAGACAGGCGAGACTCTGTTGTTCCTTGTATTGCTCTTAGGCTGTAGTCTGCTGCTCCTAGAGGTGCTTTCTAGTCCTGTAGAAGGTAAGGCACACGCATTAGGATTCACATTGTTGTCCTTAGAAGTATTAGCATCTTTCCTAGACTCTTTAGGATTCTTGTTTAAGCTCATGTCGTTTGTCCCATATGATTTACATGTGGAGGCAGACGTAATAGTGGGACTAATCCTATAAAGGCCAGGTGCTATTACTTTTGGTGTTTCGACCACTGCTTTTCCTTTATCAACAATCTTTTAATATTCATTTTGCTTGGGCAAGGGTGTTGGAGTGGCTGGTTTTGTCAAATCATTTTTCACATTGACTTTTGGAGCACGCTGAGAAATCGACATTTTTTGTTTTACAACCGGTTTAGAAGTATTAGGTTTCTCCAAAGTTGATGGTTTTGCAAACTTAGTGTCCACACCTTTCCTTTTTTGACTTTCCAGCAGAGCCCTGAAAAGATCATTTTGCTCTTTCATGTTTTTGAAGGCACGCACATACGACAATTTTTCATATTTGCATTCTTCTCTTTTCGATCAAGTTGTTTAAAATATGACACGTTTTCTTTCTCAAGTTTAATAAGAGCATTTTCATATTTTGAAACAATTGCGGAGGTCTCAGCTCGCAGTCTTTCATCGTCTTCAACAGAATATGTTTGCAAAATAATGGATATATTATCGGTAGACGTAACTGCTTTGAAGAGAGAGTCAATTAGGTGTTCCAAAACTTTGATGTTTTCAAGATTTTCATTAGCTTCCTTCACCAGGGATTTGTGGTCCTTGACGAAGTCGGCTGTTTCTTTCAAAAATGCTCGTTCAAAATGAATTACTCTCGCATTGTTGTTATTCAGTGGAGTAGTAATTTCTGTTTCAAACACCTTTTTCATTTCTGCATGAAAGCGAGATTGCCAGTTGTTAACACTGATAGTGGTTTTAGTCTTAATAATCCTTTGAAGTTGCTCAATTCACTTTTTAATATCATCTAGAAATCTTCTAGCATCACTTGTGTTAAAAGGATTGTTTGACAACATTTGTTCCATGTTTGAAAGAGCTTTAGAGACAACTTTTTGTTTTGCAAACTATTTTGTAACAACTAGTTTTTTGGAAAAATTTGGTGTTTGTTTTTGTTGGACAAAAGTAACTCCAGAGAGTATGTTGAGTTTATCACAATCAATTGATTTCTGGTCTGGATTCTTTTGTTTCATTTTGGTAAGACTCTCTTCAGCAAGTTCTATCGTTTCCTCAGAATCACGAACAACGGAAGGATCATGTTTAGCATATATTATATTTTCATTCTACAAAATATTCTGTTCTTTCTGAGCTTTCTTGAGAATATAAAGATTTTCACAACCGATAGTCATTTTCTTCATTGTATGTAAAAACGGATTTGGATCTTTAATAAGCATATGAATGGTTTGACTTGAATGACTCGTTTTCACAAGTAAATATTCCAACTTTTTGATTGTTTCTTTTTTCTCAATGATTTCATCAAGAAGATCTTTTTCTCGTTTTGAAAAATCTGCTTTCAACTGTTTCTTTTCTTTTTCAAGATCAGAACAAGTTGATTTTTGTTTAGAAAGTTGGTTTTTCAAATCAGAAATTTCCGCATTTAACGATTTTATTTTCATGTGGGAATTAACATCAAGTGTGTTAAACTTGATTTGCAATTGTTTTTCCCTTGAAACGGAATTTTGATAACCAGTTTCAAATCTGACTGTCGTTTTTTATGAAACTCAAAAGCTTTTTTGTTTTCCTAATACCTCTCAAGCTCAGCGGTCATTTAATCATTCGCGGCCTTAGCATCGCGATTGACCTTTTTTACTTTCTCAATTTCAATGCTACAATTATTCAATAATGATTCAAAGAGAGCGTGTGTTTCCTCATCATTCTTAGCATGCTTTGAAACTGAGCCTCTAATATGATTCATATCTGGAGTTGCCGAATCAATATTGCTACTACTCGGCTTGTCCAGGTATGTATCATAAGTGGGTGCTGGAGTCTCAGAATGTTGTTCCTCATGAAGAGACAAATAAAATATACTATTATTGTCGCATGTATTGAATAATGGTACCTCAGATAGTAAATTGGTGTCATAAACAGGAGGTGTGCCAGAATCCATGTCGTACTTAGCCTCATGAAGATTTACCATAAATATACAATTTGCATTGATGTCCTCTCGGTCTTCCATGTCATCCACAAGGGCCATAAAATCATTTTCCTCAGCAGACAATTGAAACTCGACTTGTTCCTTTTGTGAAAGCTAAAATAATCATTAGATCGTTTAAGCTAAGGTTGTTTAGACCGTTATCTAGGATAATATCAATGTTCATAAGTTATAGAAACAAAGCAGAATAAGAACAAAGATATTCAACAAGGTTTTTCATTCATACTTTTTCCTCCAAGCCCCAATTCTAGATGATCAATTCTAGAACGGTTACAATCTAACAGGGATCAAGGTAAACCTTGATTACCTTGGGGCTACAAACACCTAGACGTCTACATTGTGAAAAACATGTGCTACTCACGTTTTTCTTTTTCTGTGCACACATAAACAATACGTCTGGTCCTTTTGTTTCATTCTTTTAAACATTAAGGAATATCTTCAAAATCTTCCATCTTTTGAACAATTCCAGCTTTTGCTCTTAAGTCCTTTTGTTTCATTCTTTTATTTATTTTTTCTCATCAAATCAAGAATCCCAACAATCTTCCCATATTTGATGATGACAAAACAAACAAAGTCGTGTACGAACTTCCCTAGACGAAGTAGAGAAGTTGAGATGTAAACATCTCCCTGAATGAAACAAATCTTCCCCTTAATTCAGACTTCCTTTGTATCATGCTATACCACCAAGGATCTTCAAGTTGCAAATCATCAAATCTTCTTCCCCTTTTTGTCCTCATCAAATTGGGAACTAAAGTATGCAACCTTGATCTTCACAACCACGAACCAATATCACACTCCTAATCCAAGTATTCCAATGAACCAAATTGCCCACCATTACGTACCGTAAGAAAAAAGAATTTGAGCAGTAGAAACTTACACTAGCAGTAGTAACAATGACTAGTAGTAGCAAAAACCTTCACCTCGATTTAGCATATTAATGGTTAAAAATTTTAACATTAAGCTTCCCCTGAAACCCATGTGTTAACCATTTGTTGAATCTTGAATTCTGTAAGCTCTATTTAATGATTACTGACGAAGAAAACGAAGTATTACCAACTTGATGCTGAAGTAGAACAACCTAAACTTGTGTCTTATGTCTTGTACTATATATGTGACTTCGAACGTATGCCCAAAACCGATGTATAAGGGGACCTCAATCTCTTGACAAAAATCCAGATTTGTCAAGTCTTAGTCATCACTTGAACGCACAAACAAGTTATCTTTAAAGTGTAACACCCACTTTAAGATATGATAAGAACACGCACCTGTGAAACTCAACTACAACATTCAGTAAGCAATATTCAATTGTCTTCGTAATCACATCTTCAAATAATCCCAAAACTAGCCATAAATCAATAAAAATAAACTGAATGAAATTTAGTTCTGTCCGAGATCTAACAAATGTGCCAAAAATATGTACTGTCCGATATCGAACAAGCCTAGCAGTACTAATGAGTCTCGCAGTAGTAAAAACTTTCCAAAGCTAGCTGTACTAATCGAGCAATACTAATAAACATGACCAGCACTAACCTTCAACAACATTGGTAGTACTAATAATATACGAACAGTACTAAGCTTCTTTTGAGCCCAAAATCAATACCAACAACTAACCTGCTGCATATGACCTCGAATCCAAGAGGATTAAACCTTCCCCTTAAACAAGCAATACTAATAACAAACTGAGCAATACAAACTTCCTCTATGCCCAAACAGTACGAACTTGTTATCAAACCATGAGAAGCAGTAATAAGTAATATTCACCCAACAAAATAGTTACTACTGTACTCTTTAATCTCTTGGCAGCACAAATAGTAGTAGCAATATTAACCAGATACGCATGGCAGTATTAGTATTGTGATGAGCAGTACTAAACGATTATACCAATTTAGAGTTTGAGCAAAACCCTATTCTCACCAAATTAGCCACGTCTTCATACAATTTAATCACCTTCTGCTGTACCTTCTTTGAAATGATCATGAACCTTGGTGTGCTCTTCGTGCCTCATATATACATCCTGCTGAAACAAATCACCAAACGTACCTCCTGCTTCTAGTTCAAACAAGAACTGATCAAACCCTAGACAAATTAGGGTTTTCATTCGGCTTCTTCTTGCATCTCCTTGTTGCTACCAATAAACCATCTTGATATCGTCAATCTAATCTTCCCGTTAACACAATTAGTTTTTATTTTATTTTATTTTATTTATTTATTTTTTCTTAAATTGTTTGGACGACACTTTTTAGTGTCCCTAAAAACCCTAACTTCAAAAACATTCAATTCGACCACTTGTGCTTCATAGAACGACTTCAAAACCTTGAACAAACCCTAGATCAAGAGCCATGAGGCTCTGATACCAATTGTGAAAGAAAAAATAATCATTAGATCGTTTAAGCTAAGGTTGTTTAGACCTTTATCTAGGATAATATCAATGTTCATAAGTTATAGAAACAAAGCAGAACAAGAACAAACATATTCAACAAGGTTTTTCAATCATACGTTTTCCACCAAGCCCCAATTCTAGATGATCAATTCTAGAAAGGTTACAATCTAACAGGGATCAAGGTAAACCGTGATTACCTTGGGGCTACAAACACCTAGACGTCTACATTGTGAAAAACATGTGCTACTCACGTTTTTCTTTTTCTGTGCACACATAAACAATACGTCTGGTCCTTTTGTTTCATTCTTTTAAACATTAAGGAATATCTTCAAAATCTTCCATCTTTTGAACAATTCCAGCTTTTGCTCTTAAGTCCTTTTGTTTCATTCTTTTATTTATTTTGTCTCATCAAATCAAGAATCCCAACAATCTTCCCATATTTGATGATGATAAAACAAACAAAGTCGTGTACGAACTTCCCTAGACGAAGTAGAGAAGTTGAGATGTAAATATCTCCCTGAATGAAACAAATCTTCCCCTTAATTCAGACTTCCTTTGTATCATGCTATACCACCAAGGATCTTCAAGTTGCAAATCATCAAATCTTCTTCCCCTTTTTGTCCTCATCAAATTGGGAACTAAAGTATGCAACCTTGATCTTCACAACCACGAACCAATATCACACTCCTAATCCAAGTATTCCAATGACCCAAATTGCTCACGATTACGTACCATAAGAAAAATGAATTTGAGCAGTAGAAACTTACACTAGCAGTAGTAACAATGACTAGTAGTAGCAAAAACCTTCACCTCGATGTAGCTTATAAATGGTTAAACATTTTAACATTAAGCTTCCCCTGAAACCCATATGTTAACCATTTGTTGAATCTTCAATTCTGTAAGCTCTATTTAATGATTACTGACGAAGAAAATGAAGTATTACTAACTTGATGTTGAAGTAGAACAACCCTAACTTGGGTCTTATGTCTTGTACTATATATGTGACTTCGAACATATACCCAAAACCGATGTATAAGGAGACCTCAATCTCTTGACAAAAATCCAGATTGTGAAAGCTAGGGTTTGATTCCAATTATGCCTTATATCTAGCATAACCGATGTATAAGGAGACCTTAATCTTTTGACAGACATTCAATTCGACCACTTATGCCTCATAGAACGACTTTAAAACCTTGAACAAACCCTAGATCAAGAGCCACGAGGCTCTAATACCAATTGTGAAAGCTAAAATAATCATTAGATAGTTTAAGCTAAGGTTGTTTAGACCTTTATCTAGGATAATATCAATGTTCATAAGTTATAGAAACAAAGTGGAATAAGAACAAACTTATTCAACAAGGTTTTTCATTCATACGTTTTTCTCCAAGCCCCAATTCTAGATGATCAATTCTAGAACGGTTACAATCTAACAGGGATCAAGGTAAACCTTGATTAACTTAGGGCTACAAACACCTAGACGTCTACATTGTGAAAAACATGTGCTACTTACGTTTTTCTTTTTCTGCGCACACATAAACAATACGTCTGGTCCTTCTTTTATAACATAAGGATTCCAAGACTTACAAAGGAAGTAAACAATAAAGTAAATCTTTTAAACATTAAGGAATATCTTCAAAATCTTCCATCTTTTGAAAAATTACAGCTTTTGCTCTTAAGTCCTTTCGTTTCATTCTTTTATTTATTTTGTCTCATCAAATCAAGAATCCCAAACACCTTTTGTGCCAACAGCAATGCTTTCTACAAGTACGCTGGATCTTTCTTTTTTGGCTTAGTAAGACAGTTCCTTGCATATTGACCCACACCCTGACAGTTGAAACACTTTATCGGATTACCCTGATTCACATTTCCATAATTCCTGACAACTGGAGCTGCAACATTCCCAATCTGATTTCCCACTGTCTGATTCCCAACATTCTGACCCCTCTGATTTCCAAAAAACTGACCCATCTGATTCCCTGTATAATGACCCAACTGATTCCCTGCATATTGTCTTGCGTTCTGCATATTCTGATTACCCATTTGAAATCCAGTAGCATATCCCTGCTGATTCCCAATAACTCTAACCATTTGTCCTCCTTGACCCATATTGAAACTCGGCTGAGCGATATGCCTGTTGTATGCGTTCGATGAAATTCTTTGGTTGTTTTTGCTTGGTGTAGAATAGCATCCTTGGAATGCCTTTGTCAAATAAGCAAATGATTGTGTCAAAGCAGCAGTAGATTCAACATTGTCAATGAACTCTGGCTCTTGGAATTATGGATATTGTTTGTTAGGTCACCCTAATGATATCAACACAAATATATAAGTAAGATAGAGATGGGAGAAAGAGATAAGGTAGGTCGATTATATCATAAGAAAGAATGACAAAGGTTTTCTTGCATATATGAAATAACCAACAATAGAAATATGTGTTTACATACGTTTTTATAGGAGAGCTAGCTAGGGCATCTCCTTGTAACATGTTTCTAGAAATATTAAGCAAAGGGCTCGGCCCATGGGCCTTCTACAAGGGCCGGCCATATAACATACATAAAGACCATAATAAACTAAGCAACCTATTACATAGTATAATGACCAAGACTTGATAATATTAGACGTATTCCCAACAATCTCTCCTTAAGGGCTGGTCATCAAAGGTTGTTGGATGTCTTCTTTGCTTCTTATACTTTGACTTTCCCTGCTTTAGACATCTTCAAAAATTTTAAGTCATTGTTCTTTGTTCTTGGTTCTTTGTTCTTTGTTGTTGTAGTGATCAAGTGATGGTATTCTCTGCCTTTCATCAACGTCTTTGTCTTTGGTGTCTTTATGTCTTTCCAACATGCTCATATTTCATTTTGACTTTGAATCTTCATGCTAAAATGGTTCTCGTTTCTTTACGTTTGATCTTTGTCTTTCAACTTGGTAGATTCTTTTGATTGACGTAGAATCTTTCTTTTGAACTTTGCTTTGTTTTGATCTTTGTGAGAACTTTCTTTGTGATGTTTGTATGAGCATGTGGAAATAGATGTAGTGTTGATGATGGTAATGGTGGTGGTGGAACTCCCGGTCTCCATAAGTATCTGCATGAAAATAGTTAGCAATAAAGTATCCGGCACTTACAGGTTCGAACATCGAGATCGTTAATAGTATAGTGCGAAAACTTTCTCTAATCCTTGCCAAGGCCGTTCCTGAACCGAATACCCCCAAAAGGGCTTACACAGATACACCGAAGTGTATCAACGATTCAGGTGAGCCGCTAAAGTATACCGAGGTATCACTCCACGACTGTAGACCATTTGAAACCACAAAGAACAGTAAGCGTAACCCACAAGGGATTACCGAAATGACCTGCTGTCAAGGCTGTTTGATGTTGACCCTGGCAGGAATTTCCATTCAATCACTAAGAATCACAATTTTGAATTCCCTCATGAATGTTCTTGGCAGATAGCTAAGATCTGCGTAGGACTCTTGTTATTTACAACTGGTGTCCTTAATGTTGAACAACCAGTTTAGAAATATTAAGTGTTCCTAAGAGATCTTTTGATGTATCTCGCGGCTCTAGACTCGATTTAGTGCGCTTTTATTTTAAGTCATCGAAGGCATGGAGCAGATTGCCTCCTTTTCAATATCAACACATTTCGGAGTGAAAGGTCGATAGATTAGGAAGGTTTCTCCATGAGAAATGAAACAAGCACCTTTTGAGAGATACTTGAGTGGTTAGAAGGTTAAGTTCAGTGCGTCACTGGGTCCATGACGTCTTTGTCTTCAATACTGGTGTCACTTTAGTAACATCCAGTAGCATATGAGTTGAACCCGATTTTTGCCCTAATGTTGATCATTTGGAGGGCTATTTCTTTTCACCCTTTCATTTACTTTTCTTTTTAATTCTTCAACCCCTTCTTTCTCCTTTCATTTCTTTACTATTTTTTTCAATCATACCTAAGGACTTCTAGTGCTAAACTATTGGTATTGTCCTTGGGTAGATCCCTCCGGTTCTGGCGGATCGTAGGACGTATTTCCTAACCTTAGTAACCTTATAACTCCATGACTATCCTATGTTGCCATAAACAAATCATTTGAAAAATATCTCAAAGTTTTTATCATTATAAAACATATTTAGTTAACACTTTGAGAGTTTTGCATTTTTCAGAAATACTCCCCCTTCACATGTCCTTATAAGTTATAAATATAAATTTACATATGTTGGGTGGAGTTTGCACTTTTGAATTGATTGAATCTCAGTGAACATGACCGATTCGAGACACGCTTACATCACTAGTAAGACTAGCTTGAAATTATTACCCATCCTGGTCACATTCAAAGAGAATCTCTCGAAACGGTACTTAGATAAGTCCTATTCGAGACACGTTTACATCACTGGTTAGACCAGCTTGAAATTATTACCCGTCCAGGACAAGTCCTTTCGATTACTAACACTTGAGTTTCGTCAATTCATGGGTTAAATCTGAGTCGAGCTCATACGAGATTCCACATTAGTTACCATATTTTAATCACTTTTGTTTTTCTCCCCCTCAAAAATAGCATATTGATGTTGTTTTTGGAAAACTTTGGATTAAAATATGTTTTTTGAGGTTTACGGGAAGAATCCAATAAGAGCTTTTCGTTTTGAATAAAGATTGTTTCAAATACTCCCCCTCAATAAGTGAAATAACTTTTTGAGGTTTTAATTACGAGATGGAATACTTGTTCTTCTGAGCAGAAGTATGAAAAACCTTTTAAAAAATTTGATTAATTCTACTCAAAAGTAAGAAGCTTTCGCTCCTTATATTAGGATTGAGGCACTGAAGCGTACCTCAGGGTCCTTTCTTTACAAAGAACGGGTTGTGCACTGTTATTTGTGCACAAGCCATCATTATTTTTTAAAATCAATCAAAAAGTATTCACAATTAACTCACAAACATAGCGATCATTCAGGTCTTTGAAATGTGCGAATAGGAAAGCTTGGTCTTCCTCCAACATAGCTCCCTAATCGTCTGATCTGATCTCTACGCTTCAGCGTTTCCTCGATCCTCTTTATGAAGTTACGAACCTCCCTTGTCTCTTTAGAATTCCACCTTTGACTCTTTCCAATTGTTATATCATTCAACCCATCTCGAACCGCCTTTAGTGTATCATCACAGAACTTATGGATTTCATCAAATCGCATAAAGCTGACATTTCCATGAGCACTCCTGTAGGTGAAACCAAAGGCAGGATCTCTCTTCAGTTGGTACTGAGATGCTTTATGAATATCAGAACAAAATAGTTCTGGTCTTGTGAGGTTGAGTTTTCGTTGGTAGCTTTTGACGCCTAGCTGGAGATCTTCAACTTTTTCTTGAATGATTACACGTCTGATAAAGATAAGAAGAGAAGTAATGAAAGAATATTGCAGTTCAGTTGAATAGCATCACATTATTCCTTGAATCTTTTCTAGATACATGTCTTCAATATCGTTCAAATACTAGTCAGGAAGGTCAGCTTCACAAAATTCATACTCCTTCTCATCTTGTCTTTTGACGACGATTTTCTTCATATAAGTGTAACCAAACTTTGATGTAGATTCAATGCCCATGATGGCGACAATTCATTGCACATTTTTGACATCATGTCTTGATTTTACTCTGCTGCAATAGTAGAGTCGTCGTCTTTCTGGCTAATGGTGAATCCCAAACAGTGCATCTCTGTTGTATGTGACTACCTCATCGATGAATATCGGAGCTGTAGTTTCTTCAATTGCAGGGTGGTCGAATCTGGCAGAAGGTATCCTGTAAAGAAGAATCTGAAGGGAATTATGGGTTTGTCGGGTTTTTCCACCATCGGTAAGGGCTTGATCCAATCAGTGAAGTACGGTCCTTGCTTCCCGGAGGTGTGATCAACATTTGACTCAGGGTTAAGCGAGTCGATATCATTAGACATTGCAAGGGCAATGTTTTCCAATTGATATTCTAATTCAGCTATGCTTCCGGATCATTCTTTTAGAAGATTGAATGCATCATTCTTGATCCGTCTTAATTCCTTCTACGTCATATTCTTGATACGAAACTACTTCTTGAGGGTTTGAGCAAATTCAAGAGTTCTGCCCGGAAGAGGTTCTTCATCTTCAGGCATAGGCGGTTGAGCGTTTATCAATTCATCAAACAACCCATATTTTGCAGTGTTGTCATTGTCAAGCCATGTGAGAACTTTTGGCTTTTTGCCTTTACTGCCTTGGCTTTTGTATTTACTGCTTTTGGGGGTTGATGAGGGACCAGGTCTTGAGTCAGGCTCTTCCTCAAAGTCGTCATAGTTGTAGACAAAGTGATCGTCTGCTTTTGGTGCTGACCCGAATGCCTTTGGTTGATTTTGGGTAGTTATAATTGTTGAAGGGTTAACCAGTTCCTTGTGTTGAGAAGACGAGCCGCCGATATTCTTTGGTTTCATAGCTTGTGAGTTCGGATCTGGATCTTCATCTTCTCTTGGTCGTTTACCTTTATCAGCATCAGTTTTACACGACTCCTTAGAGATATTAGCCTTGATCGCATCAATAATTGCTATTTGTTCAGAAGTTGGTGTTGTAAGACCTGTCAATCTCTCAAATAGTTGTATCTGAAGCTCTTCAATTGTTGGTTCCTTTGGCTTGGATGGTTGGGTAGACAACGTTTTTGAGAAGACCTTCGATGTTTAGTTCAAGAAATTCTTTGACTTTCTTCGATGCGACTCTGGGCAAATACTTCTCTAGGTATTCTTCTGTTTTACCCTTGATTGCTGTGAGCATCTTATCTTAAACATCATCAGAAAGGAACTCATCAACTTTAGCTTTTATGCCTTGTAGCTTGTTCACTTGTCCAGCAAGACCGATTATCACATTTGTTAAGGTTTGAAATTGAGCCTTTGTGCTTTGAAGCTCGTTTACTTGCTTGACCAGGCCTGTTACCATGTTGGTTAATGTTTCCAATTGGTCTTGAAGCTTGTTTTGTTTCATTAAACGAGCATGTCTCATGGCTTTCTTGATCTTGCTTGTTGCTCCGGAGATCATTGTGTTGACTGGTTTCTTGATTGATTTGCCAGTTGATGTTGTTTGTGTTGGTGGTGGTGATGAATGAGACGATGATTAAGAAGTTGAAGTATCTTTGTTTTCGTTTGAATCCAAACCATTATGAAAAGTAGGAAGAGAAGCTGGAGAGGATGCTGGAGGAGTATCATTAGAAGGTGAGGGAGATGGTGGAGGTAAATTCAGAGGAGTCTGTATAAAGTTGTCAGCATTAAACTTTTCTTCTTTTTTAGTATTCTTAACTACCTCTTCTTTTTGATGTTCGTTCAACCACTTTACTTCATCTTCCTTAGCTTTCTTATTCAATTCCTATTCCTTAATTAATTGTAACCTCATTTCTTCTTCTTCTTTTGCTTTCCTCTCCAATTCAACATCAATTGCTGCCTGCTTGAGATCTTCATTAGTGATGAGTAGACTTTCTTCCATGTTTGTGTCTTGCTTATTTGCATTTACATCCATGTTTTCATTCTCATCGTTCTCTGTCATGACTGTGTTCCCTTCCTCATCCTTTTCTTCTTCGTTACCGAGTTGATTAACCAGATTTGAAGTGGGAACAATAGTAGTGTGCCCAGCCCCACCGGATTGATTAACCGGATCAGGTTGGATGCTACTTGTCCCTCCTTCCTCGCCGGGTCAATTAACCGGACTCGGAGGTGGTTGAGGGTAGTCTCTGCTGATTTTTGTAATCTTGACAAGTTCATTGAGTTCTTGCTCTTTGTCGGTTCGAGTGTCGACAACAATACTCTTGAGTTTTCTTTTGTCTACCAGCTTCGTTACATCATCATCATTTTGTTTTTAATCATCAGCCAATTCTTTATCAACCTCTTTGAATATAATTCCTCGTTTTCGTTCTTCATCCTCTTTCAATGATTCCAAGCTCATCTTCTTTGCCAACTTTGTTTCAGGATCATCATTTGTGGCTTCTTCTCTGTGAACTACTTCTTCTACATCTGTCTCTGTGTCAGAGTCTAACTCATCAGAAGGTTCAGGTGTGGGTTGATCCTTGAGAAGAGTCACCGGAACTTTTCTTTTTGTGACCTTGGGAGGTGCTGGCTTTCTTTGTTTTGTTGTGCTTAGAGAGCTTTCATCTTTAGGCTTTTTACCTTGTGTCTTCACTTGAGATGATTGAGAATCATCGGTAGCGAATCCAACTTTTCCCTTGAGAAATGCCGCATCATATGTACGATAAGTTGCAGAAGCCTTGATTTGATTAGAAAGAAGAAATTCTGGAATCCTTTTGCCTTGTTTACGTGTGCTAGTAGGAATTGTTCTCACCTCATCAACCTTGTGATCATCTTTCACACTATGAACAATTTATGTTGTATCAAGGAGACAATCTTCAAGATCAGGATCATCTGAGCATAAGTGGCACACCAGTAGCTTAGTGAATCAAACAAATGGAATTTTGGTAATGCTACGTTTTCCTTTGAGTTGATAGATCATGTCCTCCAGAATTGGTTGAGCAAAGTCCATTGTCTTCTTATTAGCAATTCCCCAGAATATTTAAAGGTGTTGTAAACGGGGATGCTCATGTCCGCTTTGTCTTCCAGTTACAGAGCGAACCATGATCATATAGAGTGTCCTCCAAGGTTCTGGTAGAAATTTCACATCAAACTTGGAGTGTCTGGTTAATGGTTTGTCAGCTTGATCAATATATCCAATGTCATCAATGAGAAAGTTCAAAAGTTCCATTTCAGTGGGCATGGGATCATATTCTATTTTCGGTTTAGGCAAAATAAGGGCCTCACGTAGCACTGTGACATCGATTATGTAATTGGTTCTGTTAAGTGTTACAGTGAATGAGCGGTTGTCATCATTGATCTTTGCAGTAAGCCAGAATTGGTGGATGTAGAAGAAAGGAATGGAGGCTGATTTGCTGAGTATATCTTTACAAGGGTGGATCAATAATATGTCTTTGATGAATCAGCAAGTTTGGTCAAAGATTATGGGATTGTTTAAATGTACCCTTGCATTGTTTCTGCCAATGATTACTTTGTAGTCTTTGGGTGCAATGTCTGTCACTTTGAGTCTGGGAAGTGGTTGTGCTGGGGCATTCACATTTTGTTTAGCCATTGTATTCTGAAAGAAACAAACATGGAAACAAACATACAACAAATGGTTAAGTGTTAACATTGCGAGTTTGCATGTTCTCTAGAGGTTTAATGTTTGAAGACTTGACTTATTACTTGTTAATGATTGATTATAAGAAGATTAAATGTCCAAACAAGTCGTAATCAGAGTCCTTAGAGTCCATGAAATGATAATGGAACATGCTGTTAAAATGGTTTGGTTGTTAGAAACTTGAACAGCCTATTAGAAATTTATCACCCTATTCGAAATTTTTGTGACTATTCAAAATATTTGTGACTATTTGATAATTTTGTGACTATTCGAAGAATTTAAGTCTATCCGAAAAATCTGAACCTATTCGAAAAATCTCAACTAATTCAAAAAATCTGAGTCTATTCGAAATATTTGAGCCTATTCGAAAAAATTCAGCTTATTCGAAAAATCTCAGACTATTTGAAGAATTTGAGTCTATTCGAAAAAATTGAGCCTATTCGAAAAAATTCAGCTTATTCGAAAAAACTCATACTATTCGAAGATTTTTGCCTATTCGATATTCTTTATACAAGAGATACGAAATTTTCTCATGACGTACTAGAAAGATGAAGGTTATCACACTTTTGCATGTGAATAATGAACAAATGTTACAATTCCATCAATCATAAAACTGAGCTTATTCTAAAAAATTCAAGAAAACAAAAAATTTCTAACAGTAATCAAAACAAGTTCAGTGCATGTTTAATTAATTCCATAACATCCCAAATAACCAATACAAGCTATCAGAGCATTTACAATGATCTTCTAATGCAAACACACCCTATTCGAAATTTTCATGAACACACCATAATCGAATAACACTCAAACAGATTGATTGTTAAAATTAGTTTAGGATGAATGATATATGAGTGATTCAGAAAAAAAAACCCAGCCACTTAATTAAACCATAGCACACACAATAAAAAATCCCCAAATCGACCTTAAACCCTAAATTTCAAGATCCAATTAATTGTGTTTCTAGGTGCAATTCAACGTATGAAATATGATCCTAACATGATTATGAACATATCCCACCAAAAAGATTCAACACCAACATACTCACATGATTTTTCCCAATTCGACTTAAACCCTAGTTTTAGGAATCAAAAATTAGAAAATTTTGGCCGTTGGATCGCGATACAGTTAATAACCATCTCTTGTAATAGCACAAGGATCATGAAACAACTTACAGTATTTGAATTCAAAGCACGGATTTGTCAAAAGATTTTCGAGTGTAGATCTTGGTGGTTGAGTGGTAATAAATGAATTTCCGAAAAAGTAAATGCGGTGGGTATTTTTTTTTCTTACAAATTTTAACTTTCAATCTTTGACACTTTAAGTCCCTTAACGTCAAGACTTTGCACCGTTAGTCCTATAAATCATAAAATTTTGGCATAACTAACTTTGGCAAGAAACATTTTCAATACTCTCCCTCGACTTAGGATGTAAGAAATATTTTGAGATCGAGGAGGGTATATACACCACCATTTATACAAACAACATCTTTTGGAAATATGCAAGTACGAAAGTTAAAAATGATTTACTCCCCTCTCAACACTTGTAAGAAAATATTGTTAATTTGTTTAATTGAACAAAGTGTTGACAGAATTTTGTACTTGCATTTTTTTTAAAGAAAGAAAAATGAAAATCTTTTTGTTGTTTTTGATAAGATATTTACAAAACGTTTTGGTGTTTGACTTTCTTAGTTGTTTTTAAGAAAAAATTTCAAATCATCTGGAGTCAAACAACGCATAACAATTTGGTGAACTAATTCCACAAATCTTGCATGGGGCAAGGCTTTGGTGAATAGGTCCGCTAATTAGTATTCAGTACCCACAAAGTATAATTCAATTGTACCATTTTCAAAATGCTCTTTGAAGAAATGATATCGAAGTGTGATATGTTTTGACTTTGAATGTTGAACCGTGTTGCATGAGATGTGATAACGCTTAAAATGAACATGTTTTTAGTTACGTTATCATTAGTTTTGTGCACTATATTTGGTTATATTTGTATATATTTGTTGCTAAATCATGGAAAAAGTGTATATGCAAGTAAATGTAGCCAAGTACAGGAAAAGATGAAGAAAAGACAAAGAATTGAAGTGATTATGCACATTTGAAGATTCCCGAGATGGAAACAAGTGAGAAACCACACAAGGACGCAAGGATTTGATAGTGTCAAGATTTCTATGTACATATTTCAAGAAAATATAAAGTTCTATGGAAGAAATCAGTGCCACAACAATGCATAATGCATGCGACAAGAAAAGACCAGGAAAAGTCAAAGTTGTGAGTGCCAGAAGACTTCATCCGATCGGATGGAGCCCGCATCCGATTCGGATGGGAAGTGATGGATTTTACCGAGAGATCCAACCGATCGGTTGGAGCCCAATACCGATCGTTTGGATGAAGATGCTGTTACAAGATTTCATTTAATGACGGATTTAAGCCCCATAATCACGGTGGCTGATCATTTCCTACTTATTAACTCATTTGAGGACGTTTTTACTTGAGCAATAAGGGTTCTTTCACTTATTTAAAGGACCCTAGGCTAGATTACAAAGTGTGACAACCCAAAAACTAGTAAGAGGCTTACACCAAGTCCTTGCTATCTTATTATCATTGCCTGAAAGCTTAGAAGTGCTGTAAAAACATTTAGGAACTTTGAGTTAAAGTCTCAATAGTGTGGTTCGAGTGCGGACTTGTTTAAGTGTCGAATTAGGCGATTGGAGGAGTGTGGTTGCTATAGTGCCACAAATCTAGTTCTTTTAATCTAAACTAGGTATATCTTGTTTATTTACCATGAACTAGCTTTTCTTTACATTTAATGAAAGTGTGTTTTGTTACTTGTGTTTTATAATGATTGATATGGTGTAATTTTTGGTATACTTGTGTGTTAGGATGTAACTAATTGTTGGAGAATTCTTATGTTAAAAGGTGATGCATGAAACCAATTCTTATTTTATGAGTTTGTTGGAATAACATCTAATCTTGCTTAATTAGTTGATAAAAACATTTTCAAATGATAAAAGGGCCGAAAGGATTTTCTTTATGTTTTTATTCCAAAAAGTTAGTGCACGAATTAGTATGGGATATGGTGTGTGACAAGCACCATATTTACTCATTAAAATGGATTTGAAACGATCTCATCACGAATAAAAGGGCCGAAAGGATTCGTAGGAACAATTAAGATAAGAATTGCTTTTCAAACAACTAGTGCTTAAAAGAATTGTCAGAATAGTTAATTAGGCCGAAAGGGGTTAACTAGGAGATTGAATTCTTAGAAATGATTTTTCATGACTATAACACCCTAAATTAAATATGACTTATAAAATACGCTATAAATTAAAACTTGAGTTATATAACATGTTATGACTCAAAAATAAACAATATGAACACATAATCTAAAGTATTATATGAAATTATGTAAGAACCTTATGATATAAATTATGGCACGTTTAAAAGTATAACATATAGGCCAAAATAATAAAAACTTGTACACTACATAATTATCAAAGATAAGTATGAAATTTTGGTAAATTTGGAAAGTGATAATCACCCTTAAACACTCCAAAATTTTGGCTCAATCATTCCATTTTTTTCCTCCCTAAAACCGTGTATCTCATAACCACTCCAAGAAAACCCTAACCCCTTTTTCCCTATCTCATTTGTACGGCACAAAGAAAAACACAAGAAATCCTAAAACTAATTCCATTCGGCATTAAGAAGAAGAAGGAGAAGCAACAAATTTATCTTGATCATTGTTCAATTTGTATCACACAAAGGTAATTAAATACACATCACTTTTGTCCATTTGAATTTTTGAATAAATCCTAAACCGATCCATATTATGTTGTTTCTTTCATTCGGTCACAAAAAAGAAGAAAGGAGAAGGTGTTTGTGATTTGTTCGATGTAGAAATCCTTGTATTCTCATTCCATTCGATCTAATATAAGAGGTAACCATGTAAACTCTAATCTATAACAATTTTTTTGGATCAATATATATTAATATGTGTTAATATGATTAATTATGTTATTGAAATCGAACGTATATAAAACAAACTAAGCTGTCAGAAATTTTGTGCTACGTAAACGAATTTTAAACCAATGATACAAACATGAATTTTAGTGGTTCTTTCATCTAAAATTGAATTCAATGAAATAGTGATCAAATAAAATTGGTTTGAAGATTTTTAGAGGCCTAGAAGGCAACCATTTCATTTTTATAAATTCATATGTCAAAACTGTATTTCGTGTTATGGAAATTCAGTCGTGTTTCATGATTTGTAATTTAATATCTATAACAAATTAAGACCTGAAATTTTTGCAGAATGAAATTTGGTATATGAGTTACGTTGTGTAATTTTTGTAGATTTTTCTTAGATGTCTAACCTGGTTAAATAATTACATACTTTCGGGGTGTTCCAGTAGATCCAATTTGGGTAGATGTTGTGAATGTCGATTTTTAGTTGGTACTTTTACTACTTAATAAAATCTGGAAAAATTAAGGAAAATACTTAAGACATATAGGTATATCTGGGTAAAAGAATAGAATTTTATAAGCTCGTTTAAGGTGTGTTAAAAATAGCTAAAGTCAGACCTGTTTTTAATGTTAATTCTGAATTTAAGTAGTTGTTTATTTAGAACACTTATAAGCTTAATTACTTCACCTTTAGAATTTAAATAAGCTATTTGTCATCTTATAGGTATTTAACTAATGTTTTGATTAATTTTCATATTAACCTTTAACTTTGGCATAATTGCAATAGTAACCCTAATCTTTGAATAATGAAAATACGAAACCCAAATTATATGAACTAAACCCTAAAACTGCTAATTCGGGAAATATAACTTAACTATGACCTAACTGAATGTACGAAACCCTAATTGGAATGTAATTACTTTAAATGATCAATTAAAATGACTTGTGTAATTAGAAACCCTAATCTCACATTTACTTAATTTGGAAACCCTATTTTGACTTGTAAAACCCTAAATTGTGAAATGACATCATTTTATGATTATATTAATATATGAAACTCAATTTTGACATTAATAACTAATTAAACCTTTTTAAATACTATTTATTATTTTTAGAAACCCTAAATTACTTTTAAACTTAAAATGGCTAAACTTACTATTTTTTGAAAGTTACTAAAAATGGAAAGTTACTATTTTTGGAAAGTTACTAATTATGAAAACCTGCTAAATATGGAAAGTTACCTAAAATGGAAAGAAAACAAAAATGAAACCTTTATGATTATGAAACTATGAAACTTATAAATAAACTTATAATTAATGTAGATCGGGTGAAGAAGGAGTGATCATCTGCTTCCATTCATCTAGTTACTTTGATTTGTGTGCTTTGATAAGGTACAGATATTCTTTCCCTTTTCAGTAGGGATATTTCTATCGATCCTATGCCTGATATGATTCCCTTATTTTACTCATGACTTTCATTGTATGATTGTCATTCTTATTGATTCATTCTAACATTTATTTAAATGTCTCTGCTATGCTATACTTATGTTTGCCATGCTTATTGAGTTACTATCTTGTTTCTCTTGCCATGCTAGATTATATTTGTTGTATGCTATGATAGATCTGTGCCTGAGCTAACCTAGTTGTGGAGGTACCATGACCATGTCTTGGATGGCACCCTAGGCATGACACTCCCGTAGAGGTGTGATAGATCTACGGCGTTCCCCCTTATGTTATAATTTTGTGTACACTATTGGCCAACTTTATATGTGTGACCAGTCTAGTACTGACATACATACTTATGTTAGGGAGCGTATGGATGCATCCTAGGTTTTATGTTTATATGAGTATGGTGACCAGGTGGTGTGTGCCTTACACTCCTTCTCACACTTTTATTACTTAGAGGTCTCCCCTCTTCGTATACTTGTATTGCTTTAGTATGATTTGACGGATTATGTATGTAGTTCCTATGGCACATCCTTATATGAACTTTCCCCTTATTTCATTATTCTCTTGATTCATTTTCTATTCAGTTCTCATGCATTCTTGATTCTTAGTTCTCTTTATGATTCGTATGACTTTCATGATTATGCTTTTCGTTTGTTATTCTTATTCCTTCGTTGCTTGTGCTTATTTACCGTTATGTTATGTTATATATATCTGTTCACTGGGCTTTTTAAGCTCAGCAGCATGTTTTCTTTTCTTATGCGGCAGGTAATAAGCGGGGCGACGGGCTTGGGAATGAGAGAGCATAGGACTTAGAGACCTATTTATTTATCATTTCGTTGTCCATTGTTTCGGACTTTCATTTCTTTCAGTACTTTGAATATTATTTTACTTTGGTTTTGTTTGGTTAACCCACTATGCATTTGGGATTATCTTTTGATACCAGTCTTGATGTTTGAGACTTGGTTATTTATTTAAAAGACTTCCGCTTGCGTAATGTATGCTTTGTATGACACCATAATGTGATATCTTGGCCTTGTCGGGTCGGGGTGTTGCAGTTATGGTATCAGAGCGACTGGGTTTGACTTGTAGAACCTTAGAAATGACCTGTGAGGATATTGGGTAGACACTAGGCTTTTCATTTGACGCGATCTCTTTCTTCACATTTTAACCCTTACGCTTGTTTTGTCCTTTGTCTCGTTTATGACCTTTCAGATGGTGAATACTCGTCGGAATGATGGACCCTCTGGTGCTGATGTTGATGCAGCAGTGCAGCGAGCTATTGATGCGTTACTTCCCGGTTTGACTTCACGCATCACAGACGAGATTAGGAGGAACACCGCTAGTGGGAGTGGTAATGGCGGTGGTAGTGGAAATGGCGGTGATGGTGGTGATGCTCCACCAGTGTCGATTCATGTGTGGTTGGAGTATTTTGTTAAGCGGAAACCATGTTCGTTCAATGCTGCTACTTCTCCTGTGGAGGCGGAGAATTAGATATCTCACATTGAGAAGATATTCGAGGTACTTGGTTGTAACGATGGGTTTAAGGCACGTTTGGCTAGTTACAAATTTGAGGGAGATGCCCTCAGTTGGTGGAAGGCATATCGGATGGCTAAGGGAGGTAATGAGTTTGTTGCTAGGTTATCATGGGCTGAGTTTTGGGAGATATTCTTTCTTCAGTACTTCCCTAGGTTAGAGAAACAGAAGTTCGAGCGTGACTATCATCATATTTTCCAGTTGGATAGGGAGTCGAGTGCGGAGTATATGAAGAGGTTTGTGAGACTTGCGGGTTTCTTGGGTACGAAGGCTGGGACTCCGGAGGAGCAGGCTATGCATTTTAAGTGGGGGTTACGTGATGAGTTGCTTGAAGGTGTTCTAAATACTAATTTTGCTGATGTGGCACAAGTTGTCAATGCGGTCCGTAATAAGGAATTGATGCAAGAGAGGTCTAGACGTGGAGTGAAGAGGACTCATGAGAGTGATCTTCAGCAGGTTTAGGGTAATAGTTAGAGGAATGCTACTTCGAGGGGCAATGAGTTTCGGGGTAATGACAGGCGTAGTAACAACAACAGTGGGCAGAATCAGCGGTCAGGCCGTGACCAACAGTTCAGGGGTCAACAAAGTCGTAGTATTCAGCAGGGTAATCGTTGTACTACTTCTTCAGCAGGGCAGAGGAATGTGGGGGAAGAACTTCCACCTCCTCCTATTTGTGTTGAGTGTGGGAAAACTCATCCTGGTCGTACTTGTTATAAGGCTACTGGTTCCTGTTTTAGTTGTGGTGAACTTGGACATCGGGTTAGGGATTGTCCGAAGGCAACTGGCACCAACCGTGGGAATGGAAATGGTGGGCAGCAGGCTTCAAAAGGTCGAGTTTTTATACTAACCAGGGATCAGGTTGCGGGTACTTCCGGAACTTTCTCGGGTATGCTGTATTTATTTGATCATCCAATTTTTGCTTTATTTGATACTGGTGCTACGCATTCTGTGATATCTTCTACATCTGCTAAACACATTAATACAACCGCAATACCATTAAACTATGATTTATCTATCTCAACACCAATGAAAAATTCCGTAACCATTACTCATGAATACGTGAATTGCCCTCTTCATTTCGACGATAGAGTTCGCTCTGCAAATCTTCTTCCTCTAGATATGTACGACTTTGATGTGATTTTGGGTATGGATCGGTTGTCGGAGCATCGAGCTACGATTGACTGCCATACCAGGCGTGTGATTTTTGGTGATCTGTAAATACTAATAATTATCCTAACCAATACAACAACTACTAGGAATGATCAAAGAAATAAGAGTGGAACTTGTAATATTAGCTTCATATAAATCACACACTTAAAACAATGATACAAACCCTAATGACTACAATACCTTGAGAGCACTTTCAGAACACCAACCTCTCAAGTGAGGATGGGAGGTTCTATTTATAGTTTTTGTGATGGATGGGCTTGGACTTGGGTGGGCTATTACATGGGCTTCTTTAATACAATACATAACATATAAGCTTAAGTCCAAGCCCTATTGACTAAATATACTAATTACACAACGACACGTTTAATACAATAAATAACGACAATGACCATCGCTTTTTATAAATCCTAACAATCTCCCCCTAAGGGATGGTCATTCAAATGTTGCTCGGAGTGAGATGGTCTTTTGTCTTCATTTCCATGTGCTTCATATGTCGTTGTATAATAGTCTTTGTTCTTGTTCCTTCATGCTATGTGAGCTTCAAAGAATCGTCTTTGTGGATGTTCTTGCCTTCAATCAGTATCTTCATGTGATTGTGACGTCGTGACCTTCAACATACTCATGCCTCTTCTCCTTATGCTAACAATCTCCCCATAATCTTTCATCATGTGACATATGAACTTGTTCTTGACATCTTGATTAGCCTCTTGACTTTGTTGTTACACTTTGTCGTTAACTTGATCTTTTTGTCTTGAACCTTTTACACTTGAGCTTTGTAGGGGATGTTCTTCATAAGTATGAGTATGCTGAGGTGAAGATGTTTGATGTATCAGATGATGGTGGATAAACGTTCGTCGGTAGCTGCATAAAACAGTTAGCAATAATACGTCCAGCACTTATAGATTTGAACTTTGAGATTGTCAACAGTATAGTGTGAAGACTCTCTCTAATTCAAACCCAGGCCGTTCTGAACCGGATACCCCCGAGAGGGTTTACACGGACACACCGAAGTGCACCCACGATTCAGTGAGTCGTTGGAGATCACCCCACGACTGTAGACCGTTTGAAGCATGTAACCATCATGATGTAAATGGAAAGATCCTTGGATCTCATTAAAACTCTTACAACTTGTGTCCTTTTAGGCGAACACAAGTGTATCAAATGGAAGTGTTCCTAACGAGATATTTTGATGAATCTCATGGCTCTAGACTCTATTGTGCGTTTTGGTTTTAAGTCGTCGGAGGCATGGAGCAGAGTGCCACCTTTTCAATATCAACACATCTCGGAATGAGAGGCCGATAGATTATGCAGTGTTCTCCATGAGAAATGAAACAAATATCTTTTGAGAGATATCTGAGTGGCTAGGAGGGGTGGTGCAGTGCGTCACTGGGTCCATGACGTCTTGTCTTCAATATCAGTATCACCTTAGTGAGTACCGATAGCAAATGTATTGACCCGGTTTCTGCCCTAAGTTTTCATGGAGGGCTATTTCTTTTCACCCTTTCATTCAACTTTTCTTTTTAATTCTTCAACCCCTTCTGTCCCTTTCTCATTTACTCCTTTTTTCAATCTTACCTAAGGACTTCTAATTCTAATCTATTGGAATTGTCCTTGGGTAGATCCCTCCGACTCTGGCGGATCATAGGACGGTTTTCCTAACCTTAGTCACCTTATAACTCCATGACTATCCTAGATTTGCCATAAAACCTTTTGAAAATCTCTCAAAGTATTTATGAATAAACACATTTAGTTAGCACTTTGAGAGTTTTATATTTTTGAAATACTCCCCCTTCACATGTGCTCATGCATTTTTAACTAAAATTGCACATGTTGGGTAGAGTTCGCACATTTTGAATTGATCGACTTTCAATGAACATGACCTTTGCGAGACACGCTTACATCACTAGTTAGACTAGCTTGAAATTATTACCCGTCCCGGTCATATTCAAAGATCATCTCTCGAATTGGTACATTCTACTCAGACAAGTCCTTTGCGAGACACGTTTACATCACTGGAAAACCAGCTTGAAATTATTACCCGTCCCGGACAAGTCTTTTCGATAACGGACATCAAGTTTCGTCAATTCAAGGGTTAGAACTGAGTTTGTCTGGTGAGCATACTTTGAGATTCCACGAACTTTGATCACATTTTAATCACGTCCTCTCCCCCTCAAAAATAGCATTGATATTTTTGATATCAACTGATTAAAATGAAAGTGTTTTTGGAGAGAGACGGATTTTTAGCATGAAAATGGAACATTTTGCATTTTTTAATTTTTATACTCCCCCTTAAAGAAAGCATATTATAAAACATTTGAGTTTCAAGAGGGAGTTTCTTAAGCACAGAATTTGAGAAAGATTTTGAAAAATCTTGATCATGTGCTCAAGATTCATTTTGATTTGCCATTAACATTTCGAGTCCTGATCGGAAATAATCAGAAGTCATCAATGTAGCTCGGGTTCAGTACTGAAATGTACGAAAGCCGTAATGAAGAAAGTTTTGAGATCAACATGTTTTAGAAAATGATTGAATGAACTCTCGCTCAAGCATCTGTACATGCCCGTATCATTGTTGAATGACATTTCTAGGTACGTACAGAATATTGATTTATACAAGAGACATGTCGTGAGAAGAATATTTTTGATTTTTGTATTTTATATTTTTTATGTCTTTTTGAAATTTTATATTTTTATATTTTTTTTTTTTGTTGGTTTTTCAAATTTTGTATTTTATTTTTCAAAAATATTTACATGCGAAGCTTTTGGAAATAAATCAAGAAGATTCGAGAAGACTGTCTAACTCTTCGGGAGTTAGGCTTCGCATTCCAATTCGACGAACTAAGTATTCAAACCGCTCTGTTGGGAGGGCTTTAGTAAATAGATCGGCAAGTTGCTATTCAGTCTTCACGAAAAATAATTCAATAGTACCCTCTTCGATGTGTTCCTTGATAAAGTGGTAACGGACTCTAATGTGCTTGGTCTTGGAGTGCTGAACGGGATTGCACGAGATGGCTATGGCACTTTTTGAGTCACAATACATACGTATGCGGTCGAAAGAGTAACCATAATCTGTGAGTTGTGTCCTCATCCATAGAACTTGGGCACAACACGCAGATAGAGACACATACTCGGCTTCTGCGGTTGAAAGCGCTGTGTAGTCTTGTTTTCTTGATGACCAGCCTACTAGCTTCTCTCCCAGAAATTGTGCTCCTCCGGATGTACTTTTTGCAGTGACTTGGCAACCAGCATGATCGGCATCTACAAAGGCTGTTAGATTGAACTCCGAATCCTTCGGATACCAAAGTCCCATGTTAATGGTTCTTCGAAGGTACCGGAAGATCCGTTTAACCTCTTTGAGGTGAAGTTCGGTAGGCCTTTCCTGAAACCGTGCTAATAAACAAACAGCAAATTGTATATCGGGTCGGCTAGCAGTTAAGTACATGAGAGACCCAATCGTGCTCCGATATTTCTTCGAATCAATGGGTTTCCCATATAGGTCAGCACCAATTTTGGGTGAGGTGACCATCGGAGTACAAACAGAGTCACAATTTTCCATTCCATGTTTCTTTAAAATCTCAATTGTATATTTTGCTTGATTAATAAAAATACCATGATGGGATTGATGGATTTGAAGTCCAAGGAAGAATTTTAATTCGCCCATCATAGACATTTCTAATTTACTTTTCATGAGATTTGCAAAATGTTTTGAATGTTCAGGATTAGTAGACCCAAAGATTATGTCGTCCACGTAAATCTGAACAATCAAAAGGTCATCTTTAAACTTTTTGGTAAACAAGGTCTGGTCAATTGTTCTCTTGGAGAAATGATTTAACAGCAAGAAAGATGAGAGTTCATCGTACCATGCCCTTGGGGCTTGTTTTAGACCATAGATAGCCTTTTTGAGCTTGTAGACGTAGTCGGGATGATCTTTGTCAACGAATCCATCTGACTGACTCACGTAGACCTCTTCCTTTAGAGTTCCATTCAAGAAAGCCGTCTTGATATCCATCTGATAGACCGTGATGTTCTTGTGAGCCGCGTATGCTAAGAAAATCCTGACCGCTTCAAGTCTAGCTACTGGTGCGAATGACTCATCAAAATCGATTCCCTCTTCCTGTCTAAATCCCTTGGCCACGAGACGAGCTTTGTTGCGAATTACAGTCATCTCTTCATCCTTTTTATTCTTCCATATCCACTTAAGATCAATGACAAGTTTGTCGAGAGGTCTTGGCACTAAATCCCAAGTGTCATGAAGTCGATATTGGAGAAGTTCTTCCTGCATTGCTTCAATCCATGCATCATCTGACATTGCTTCCCGAATGTTCTTTGGCTCTTTTAAACTAACTGAGCAGGCAAAGATGCACATATCACAATCGGTAGCGAGTTATCTTCTTGTCTATACTAGCCTAGAAGGTTCACCAATGACATGTTCTATTGGATGGTCTTTAGTCCACTTTAACGTTGAAGGGTACCTTGAATCTAACGAATGCGTGTTTGATGGTTCATATAACCGAGAAGAAGATTCAGCAGATTCCGTAGCAAATGGGTTTTCAAATGGTTCTTCCTCTTCTAACACAGCATCGTTTTGGTATGGTTCTGCTTGATTTGGTGTTGTTTGAGTTTGCTCATCAACTGTTGGTAAAACATTCTCAATTACTGGAGTGGCAGTAGTAGATGTAGATGATATTGATGTGGAGGGAGTTGGTGCTTCAGCTTCAAGTGTAGTAGATGCATCTTGTGGTGGTGGTAATGGTTGTTGTTGAGCGGGTGCAGCGGAACGTTGTTGTGGTGTATCTATTGAAGCTCCACCATACATAAACTCGAAGAAATTTTCCAGTTCTTGATTTGTAGGTTTATCAGTGTTAGTTGACTGAGCTCCTTGGGGTGTGAGTCCTGAACTGATGTGTCTAGAAGTTTGACTTTGTTGTGTGGGTCCTAATCCGATGCGATTAGAAGCCATCGGGTTAAGCGCGGGTTCTAGAGCGAGTCTCTCAGAAGCCATTTATGAAATCTCATCAAATTTCACATTCATCGTCTCCATTACTCTTTTCGTTCTTCTATTATACACCCTGAATGCCTTCGAGTTATCTGAATAACCAATGAAGATACCAATATCACCCTTAGCCTTCAGCTTCCCCAGATCCTCTCTGTCATTTGTAGGATAGCACAAAGCGCCAAATACATGAAGATAAGAGATATCGGGTTTTATGTTGTTCACTAGTTCATATGGGGTTTTATTGAATCTTGGATGGATTAGGGATCGGTTTTGAGTAAAACAGGCACTTGAAATAGCATCAGCCCATAAGAATAACGGTGCACTGGAATAGATCAGCATTGTGCGAGCAGCTTCCACAAGAGTTCTGTTTCTTCTTTCAACTACCCCATTTTGCTGTGGAGTTCTAACTGCTGATGTCTGGTGAGTAATTCCAGTTTCTTCAAAATATGTTCTTAACTCCTGATTCACAAATTCCGTGCCATTGTCAGTTCTTACAATCCTAACTGGAGCTTGAAGTAGAACTTGAATTCGCTTCAGAAAGGTGATGATGATTCCAGGTGCTTCGTCTTTTGATCTCAAAAACCTTACCCATGTATATCTTGAGTAATCATCGACAATCACAAGAATATACTTCTTCCCATTGATACTCTCAACTCTCATTGGGCCACATAAGTCCATATGTAATAGATGTAACTTATCAACCGAACTGGGAATGGTTTTAGGTTTATAAGTTGCCTTTTTGCTCTTGCCTTGTTCACATGATGGACATAAGTGTTCTTTGGTGTATTTGAATTTAGGGAGACCGGTGACGATGGTGTCTTTGGCAAGCTTTGTTATCGTGTCAAAGTTGAGATGGGAAAGGCGTCTATGCCACAACCAGGACTTAGTATCGTTAGCTCTTGTCATAAGACAAATTGGTGATGACGAGGCCATTTGGTTTATGTTGATAGCATAAAGATTGGTGCCACGATTTCCGGTTAAGAGATCATCACCAACCAAGTTCCTAACGAAACATGTATTTCTTCTGAATGCAACCTCTAAGTCCACATCACAAAATTGTCCAACTGAAAACAGGTTGTGTCCCAAACCTTCGACGTAGTAAACTCGAGTGATTAAAAAATTCCCAAACTGTAGATCTCCATAACCCAGAATAGCTGCTACATGATCATTTCCAAACCGAACTGTTCCCATGAACTTCCATACAAAGTTGATCAACAGCTTCAGATTCCCGGTCATGTGCTAGGAGCAACCCGAGTCGACGATCCAAAGACATATTTCGATAACCTGCCAATAACATATGATTGTGCATTTGGAAACTGTTTATCATTTGGTTCCATGGGGTTAGGGATAACAGGAGAAATAGAATCATAGACGGTTTTTACTGGTTCTTCCTTAGCCATTTTTATTCTACCATTTTCTAGAATGAATTCTCTACCTGTTGGAATCCATACGCACATCTTAAGATAGTTCCTAGGCAGCAGACTACTAGTTGTTTTCTTAGACTTTGCAATAAGTCTTTGAATGTATCTAGTCTTAGCAGTATTTTCTGAAGGAACATCTTTCTTAGCAGGCATTTCATTCACATGTACAACATTAGAAACAATATCATCACACACATTTTTAGAAAAAGATTTCTTGTTCATTAAACAAATAGGTTCATTACATGTACTAGAAATATTGTCTTTAACGTTACATTCAGATGACATAAGTTTCTTCTTGGAAAGCGATAAAATCCTAGGGTGTTCTTCTACTTCTTTCATTTTATTCGTGGTTTCACTCTTAGAAGCAGGCGCAACTCTATTCCTTGTATTGCTCCTAGGCTTTGGTCTGCTGCTCTTAGAGGTACTTTCTACTCCTGTAGAAGGTAAGGCACACTCATTAGGATTTATCTTGTTGTCCATTGAATCAGTGTTAGCTTTCCTAGTCTCTTTTGGATTTTCCTTAACACTTTTGTCTATTGCCCTATATGTTTTAGATGTAGAGATAGATGCAATAGTGGTACTAATCCTATAAAGTCCAGGTGCTATCACATTTGGTGTTTCGACAACTACTTTCTCTTTTGCTTTTTCTTTGGCAAAGGGTGAAGGAGCAGATTGTGAAATTGACATTTTTGGTTTTGCAATAATTTCTTCACCCTTCCCTTTTTGACATTCAAGCTGAGACTTCAAAAGATCAATTTGTTTTTGCATTTCTTTCTAAGAACGTTCATACGACAGTTTGTCATACTTACATTCTTCCTTTTTCCGATCCAGTTGTTTAAAATATGTAACATTTTCTTTTTCAAGCTTTGCAAACGCATTTTCATATTTTGAAACAATTTGGGAAGTCTCAGCTCGAAGTCTTTCATCGTCTTCAACAGAATACATTTGATAAATAATGGACATAATATCAGTTGAAAGAGCTTCTTCAGAGAGTGCGTCATTTTGTTTTTCCAAAACTTTGATTTTTTCAATGTTTTCATTGGCTTCAATTACCAAGGATGTGTGGTCCTTGACAAATTCAGTTACTTCTTTGATAATTGCGTTCTCAACATGAATTGCTCTTGCATGTATGCCAGATAAAATGGGAGTAATTTCTGTTTCGAACATCTTTTTCTGTTCAGTTTGAAAACTTGAAAACCAATCGTTGATTTTAGTATTAGTTTTGGTTGCCACAACATCTTGAAGCATTTCAACTCTCCTTTTAAGATCGGCCAATAGTATTCTAGCTTCACTTGCGGAAGTGTCGGTATAGTACATTTGTTCGATGTTAGAAAGGTGTTTTGACACAACTTTGAACTTTGTGGCAGCCACTGGTTTTTTGAAAAACAAAGGTGACTCCTTTTTAACAAGATGAACACCAGCAAGTTTGTTTGCATCATTATAATCAATTGGTTTGATTTCTCTATTCAATTGTCTCATTTTGTTTTGACTCTCTTTCGTAAGCTCAATCGTTTCATGCGAATCATAACAAGCAGGTGGATCATGCACATCATTTATAAGATTACCATTAAATAGCACATTCTGTTTTTGCTGAGCTTTCTTGAAATAACAAGGGTTTTCACAACCGAGAGCCATTTTCTTTCTTGTATATAAAATCGGGTTTTTGTCGTTAATTAACATATTAATCGTTTGAGTTGAATGACCCATTTTTACAAGCAATTCTTCCAACTTTTTAATAGTTTCCTGTTTGTCAAGTACTTCATCAAGAAGTTCATCTTCTCGTTTTGAAAACTTTGAATGCAACTCTTTCTTTTCTTTTTCAAGATTAGAACAAATTGATTTTTGTTTAGAAAGTTGGTTGGTTAAATCAGAAATTTCTGCTTTTAGGGATTTAATTTGCATGTTCAATTTAACATAAAGAGTGTTGTATTTGATTTGCAAATGTTTCTCCCTTGAAACAGAATCACTGTAACCATTTTCAAGTTCTGACAGTCGTTTGTGGTGAAATTCAAAAGCTTTTTCGTTCACCTTGTATCTCTCAAGCTCAGTGGTCAATTTTTCATTAGCGGCCTTAACATCGCTATTGATCTTTTTGACCTTTTCAATTTCAATACCACAATTTTGCAATAATGATTCAAATAAAGCACGTGTTTCCTCTTCATTCTCAGTATGCTGTGACTCGAAGCCTCCATTAGGATCCATATCTGGAGTAGCCAAATTAGTATTACTATAACTTGGGGAGTCCATATATGTATCGTAAATGGGATTAGGATTCGCAGGATGCTGTTCATTCTGAGGTGACATATCAAACATTTCATTATTGTGACATGTAGTATATGTAGGTACCTCAGATATCACATTAGCATCATAAGCAGGAGGTGTTTCAGAATCTGTGTCATATTTAACCTCTTGAAGATTTTCCATGAAGATGCAGTTGGCATCGATATCCTCCAAATCCTCTGCATCATCCATCAGTGCCATGAAATCATTTTCCTCAGCACTTAACTGAAACCCTGCCTTGTCCTTCTGAGCTAAGAGCAAAGCTTTCTGAAGATACTCGGGATCTTTCTTTTTTGGCTTGGAGGGACAGTTTCTTGCCATATGACCAGTACCCTGACAGTTGAAACATTTCAACACATTTCCTTGATTCATATTCCCAAGATTCCCAGCAACTTGAGCAGCAACATTCCCAACCTCATTTCCCATATTCTGACCTCTTCTGTTTCCAACAACTTGACCCATCTGATTCTGATTACCCATAAACTGACCCATCTGATTTCCCATATTCTGCCCTTGATTACCCATCTGAGGAGCATATCCCTGTTGATTTCCATATCCTCTAACCATTTGTCCTTGTTGACCCATGTTGAAACCCGGTTGAGCAAACTGCCTGAAGCGAGTATTCGATGAAATCCTTTGATTGTTGTTGGTAGGTGTGGAATAGCGTCCTTGAACAACTTTTGATAGAAGGGTAAATGCTTGAGTCAGTACAGACATGTCATCATTAGGATTGTATGGTGATTCTGGGTAAAATTGTTGTGGAATGATCTGTTGTTCTTGAGGATAGAATTGTTGTTGTGGGAAGATAGCAGTTTGTGGAGAGTATTCATGTGGCATGTAGTTCTGAGTGGGAGTTGATGATGATGTGTTCACTGTAGAAGGTGATGGTGACTGAGCAATTAATGCTAAAGGATCATGTTTTTTGGCAAGCATTTCTTTCCTAACCTCATCTGCCTCTTTCTGGTTTTGTTTCAAGAAATCATACAGTTGATCATAGTTCACTTCATGAAGGTTCTTTGTCTGATTAACAATCGTAACATATCGTCCCCATTCCTCTGGAAGGTTGTTAAGAAACTTGATGTTCTGGACAATCTGTTTTGGTGTTAAATTAGTCCTGATGAGCTCATTCATGAGAGTGCAAAACCTTGTGTAGTAGATTTCAATTGGTTCAGCTGGAGTTGATGAAAATTTCTCCCATTCAGTTAGAAGCTTGTTTTCAATGTCTTGTTGACCAATTTCAGTTCCATGACATAGCCTCCTAACTCGTTCCCACATATCATAAGCAGTTTCACAGCTGTCAACAGCACAAAAGATCTCTTGTGGTAAACCAAGTTGAATTAGGTGCATGGCTAAGTCATCTGCTTCAATCTATTTCCAATCCTCTTCTGTGTACTCTTCTTCTTTCTGAGTACGAAAGGATGGTTGAACAGGAGGTGTTTGATTGGGATCACCAGCTTCTTGAATCTGACGAGGTTTGAATGGACCATTCTTGATGGAGTTGATCAGGAGTTTGCCTTGTCCATTAGGTTTTGTTTTCAAGTAACGAAGCATACGGCTTGTCCATGGAAGATAACTGCCTTTTTCTAGCATAGGAGGACAGTTTTCAGCACCAGCTGCGTGGATGTCTTGTTGAGTAGTCATTGTTGTTGTTGAATGGTTAAATTGGTATTGGATCGGTTAAAGAACTAGGATACGGTTGGTTACTGTTCACGAGATTGGTTTGGTTTAAGTCCTTTGTCGTTGTCCTTGAATAGTCGTTAAGAAATTTGATAAACCGAGAAAGTTGATAACTTGTGAGAAACTTGATAATCCTTGAGAAACTTGAGATTTAGAAACTTGATAAGTTCACAAAGTAGATAAACTTCAAACTTAATAAATCCCAAACTTGAAAATTACTCACAAAGTTACAAAGTCACAAAGTCTTAAAGTCAATATAGTATTAGTCGAACAGTAAAGTCACGTGATACAAGTACCTTAATAATGCAACTTTAAATGAAATACACGCAAACACTTCAAATGCCACACACGTTAAACTCAAAAGCACATGCAAAACACGTTAACTGTTGCGTCTTTGAGGTAGGATAGCAACACACGTCAAAAGCAACTTAATATAATATTAAGAAGTTATTATATGCGTCAAAAGAAAACACACATTCAAACGTACACGTCTAATATTAACACTTCACATGCAATGTCAGTATCTTAATATATATAAAGTACTAGAATCAATCTCAATATTAAGAAACAACACAAACACAGTAACCACACTTATGAAGAAACTCTAGTATGAAAAAATTTCTGGTTCGACTAAAGTTTCTGGTTTGCTTCGATCAAACACTAGTTCGACTATCAAGTGGTTCGACTAAGAGTATGGTTCGACTAGTAAACTTGTTCGACTAGAGTGAGTTTTGTTCGACTAGTTAACTTGGTTCGACTAGCTAGTGTATGTTGCTTCGATGAGAGTACATGTTCGACTAGCTCGACTAGACCACCTTGGTTCGACAAAAAAATCTGGTTCGATTAAATGAGTGGTTCGAGGAGAGTTCTTGCTTCGATGAATTTTCCTTCGACTAGACCACTGCTCGTTCGACTAAGTGTTGTTGTTCGATCAACTTTGCTTTGGTCGTTCGACTTATGTTGTTGTTCGATCAACTTTGCTTTGCTCATTCAACTTATTTTGTTGTTCGACTATTCTCGTTCGATGAGAGTGGCTTGGTGAGAGTGGCTCGATGAGAATGGATACTAGAGTCGTTCGACAAGATCTCGTTCGATCACAGGTCTAATAAAAAACTTTGTTCGATCAAAAGGTTCGTTCGACAAGATCTCGTTCGACAAGAGGTTTGTTCGACTAAGAGCTCGTTCGACTAAGTGTTCGTTCGACTAGCTTAAACTCGTTCGATCAAGGTTAATCGTTCGATAGGCTGGTTCGATAAGGTAAGTCCTTCGATAATTTGAGTCCTTCGATAAGCTTGTTCCTTCGATAAGCTAGCTCCTTCGATCAAGATAGGTCCTTCGATCAAAGTTACTTCGTTCGATCAAGTGGCTCGTTCGATCAGTTTTGATTGTTCGATCAAAGTTGTTCGTTCGATCAGATTTGATTGTTCGATCAAATGTGATGGTTCGATCAAGTTTGCTCGTTCGATCAAAATGCTCGTTCGATCAACTTGTTCGTTCGATCAATTGGAAGAGTAAGTCTAACTCGACTACCCTTTTGCTCGTTCGAATGAATGCTTCCTTTGATGACCTTGCTCGTTCGATGACCTTGCTCGTTCGATGAGTTTGCTCCTTCGATGAAATATGTTGGTTCGACTGAATATTGCTCGTTCGATGAATATTGCTCGTTCGATGATTGCCGTTCGATCAATAAAGTTGCTTCTGGTTCGATCACTTTGTTGAAATGATGAAATTTGGTTCTTGTGAACAGTAGAGAGACAATAGAACAGAAGGTGACAAAAACAAAACAAATTTCTAATAAACAAAAACAAATGACACAGGAACGTAGTGAAAAAAAATCGTATAAATCCTTGGCTTTAACTTTTTTATGCTCTTGATACCACTTGTTAATACTAATAATTATCCTAACCAATACAACAACTACAGGGAATGATCAAAGAAATAAGAGTGGAACTTGTAATATTTGCTTCATATAAATCACACACTTAAAACAATGATACAAACCCTAATGACTACAATACCTTGAGAGCACTTTCAGAACACCAACCACTCAAGTGAGGATGGGAGGTTCTATTTATAGTTTTTGTGATGGATGGGCTTGGACTTGGGTGGGCTATTACATGGGCTTCTTTAATACAATACATAACATATAAGCTTAAGTCCAAGCCCTATTGACTAAATATACTAATTACACAACGACACGTTTAATACAATAAATAACGACAATGACCATCGCTTTTTATAAATCCTAACATGATCCTTGTAATCCTGAATTTGTCTACCAAGGTTCTCGGCTTGGTAAACCTATTAAGATCATATCCGCTATGAAAGCTCGTTCTTTGCTGACACATGGTTGTGAAGGTTTTCTAGCTTCGATTAAGGATTCATCTTTGGAGATTCCTAGTATGGAGAGCCTTTCGGTTGTTCGTGAATTCCCAGATGTATTTCCTGATGAACTCCCAGGCATGCCGCCTGAGCGTGAGGTTGAATTCTCGATTGATTTAATTCCGGGTGCGGAACCCATCTCTAAGGCTCCTTATCGTATGGCTCCTGTTGAATTGAAGGAATTGAAAGAGCAGTTACAGGAATTGCTTGAATCTGTTTCTATCCGTCCCAGCGTTTCTTCGTGGGGTGCTCCAGTGTTATTTGTTAAGAAGAAGGATGGTAGCATGAGATTATGTATCGACTACCGCGAACTTAACCGTATCACCATTCGTAATCGTTATCCGCTTCCCCGCATCGATGATTTGTTTGATCAACTTAAGGGAGCGAAATTCTTTTCCAAGATCGATTTGAGGTCTGGATATCACCAGCTACGTGTGAAGGAGCAGGATATTCCTAAGACCGCGTTCCGTACTAGATATGGCTACTACGAGTTCTTGGTCATGCCGTTTGGGTTGACGAATGCTCCTGCTGTTTTCATGGATTTGATGAATCGGATTTTTCACGAATACTTAGATAAGTTCGTGATCGTGTTTATTGACGACATCTTGGTTTACTCTAAGACTAAGGAGGAGCATGAGTACCATCTCCGTGTTGTTTTGGAGACTCTGAGGCGGAAGAAGTTGTATGCCAAGTTTTCCAAGTGCGAGTTCTGGTTAGGACAAGTTGCATTCTTAGGTCATGTCGTTTTCGCAGATGGTATCACCATGGATCCGGCTAAGGTTGAGGCTATCACCAAGTGGCCAAGACCGACCAATGTGACTGAGATCAGGAGTTTTCTTGGATTGGCTGGTTATTACAGGAGGTTTGTTGAGGGTTTTTCTCGTTTGTCGTTACCGTTGACTCAGCTTATGCGCAAGGGAGAGAAGTTTGTATGGACCGACGAGAGAGAAGCTAGTTTTGAAGAGTTGAAGAAGAGACTTGTTTCTGCCCCGATTCTTACTCTACCATCAGGTTCAGGAGGTTATCAGATCTACAGCGATGCTTCGAAGAAGGGTTTGGGTTGTGTTTTGATGCAGCATGGGAAAGTGATTGCATATGCTTCTAGACAGTTGAAACCGTATGAGGTGAACTATCCTACTCATGATCTTGAATTAGCTGTCGTTGTCTTTGCTCTAAAAATCTGGAAGCATTATCTTTATGGTGAGAGTTGTGATATATTCACTGACCATAAGAGCCTGAAGTATATCTTTACCCAGAAGGAATTGAACATGTGACAGAGACGTTGGTTGGAGTTGTTGAAGGACTATGACACTAATATTCAGTATCACCCTAGAAAAGCCAATGTTGTGGCTGATGCCTTGAGTCGTAAGTCGGGAATGATTGCTAGTCTCGACTTTGAGCCGAGGATTCTTAATGACTTAGAGCTTATGGAGGTTGAGCTATGTGTTCGGGGTCATGATGGTTTTTGGGCTAGCTTGAAGGTTGAGTCTGATTTGATGTTAAAGATTAAGGAAGCTCAGAAAGACGATGGTGAGTTATGGGCTATTGTACAAAATGTTGAGGATGGTAAGTAGTCAGATTTTCGTGTGGATGTGGATGGTGTTGTTTGGTTTGGTGATTGTCTATGTGTTCTAGATGATTCTACTCTTTGTGAAGTTGTGCTTTGTGAGGCACATAGTTCTCCGTTCTCTATTCATCCGGGTTCGACTAAGATTTACCATGATCTTAAGCAACATTTTTGGTGGAATGGGATGAAGCAGGATATAGCTTTGCATGTGGCTAGATGTATGACCTGTCAGCAGGTTAAGATTGAACATCAACGTGCAAGTGGTCTCTTGCAACCTCTTGACATTCCTACATGGAAATGGGACCAGATATCTATAGACTTCGTTACCGGTTTACCTCGTACTCTTCGGAAGCATGACGCGATTTGGGTCGTTGCTGATCGTCTGACCAAATTTGCACATTTTCTCCCCATTCGTGTTGATTATTCTATGAGTCGTTTGGCTCAGGTTTTTCAGCAGGAAATTGTTCGGTTACATGGTACGCCGTCTTCTATTGTGTCCGATAGTGATCCTCGTTATACGTCTCATTTCTGGAAAGGGTTACATAAAGCCTGGGGTATACGGCTTAGATTCAGTACGGCATTTCATTCTCAGACTGATGGACAGTCGGAGCGGACAATTCAGACCTTGGAGGATATGTTGAGGTCTTGTGCTTTAGAGTGGACAGGCCACTGGGATGATTACTTGTGTTTGGTGGAGTTAGCTTACAATAATAGTTGGCACGCTAGTATCAGAATGGCTCCATTTGAGATGTTATATGGACGTAAGTGTAGAGCGCCGGTTTGTTGGAATGAGGCCGGGGAATGACTCATTGAGGGACCAGAGTTGATTAAGATTACTAACAAGAAGGTGGCTGTGGCCAGAGAGAAGTTGAAGGAAGCTCGTACTAGACAGAAGAGCTATGCTGACCATCATCGTCGTGATGTTGTGTTTAACTCTGGTGATCGTATTTTCTTGAAGGTTTCTCCTTTTCGAGGCGTTAAGCGTTTCGGTATGAAAGGGAAGCTTAGTCCACGCTATATCGGTCCGTTTGAGATTCTTGATCGGGTTGGTAAGGTATCTTATCGCTTGGCGCTACCTCCCCAATTATCGCATGTGCATGACGTTTTTCATGTGTCACTTCTTCGTGGTTATAATTATCATCCGCTTCATGTTGTGTCTTGCCCGTTCGATCAGATTCGGGAAGATCTTTCGTATAGTGAAGAACCTGAGGCCGTTTTGGAGCATCAGGAAAGAGTCATGAGAACTAAAATCATTCCATTCGTAAAGATTCTTTGGAAGAATCATCCTGAGAGCAAGGCTACTTGGGAGACCGAAGAATCGATGCGATCCAGTTATCCACATTTCTCTTTGTGACTTGGTACGTATTCATTTTGATATCGCTTTTGATTTCATATTTCTATTTCGATTTCATATTTCAATTTCGCGGACGAAATTTTCTTTTTAGGAGGGAAGAATTATAACACCCTAAATTAAATGCGACTTATAAAATACGCTATAAATTAAAACTTGAGTTATATAACATGTTATGACTCAAAAACATACAATATGAACACATAATCTAAAGTATTATATGAAATTATGTAAGAACCTTATGATATAAATTATGGCACGTTTAAAAGTATAACATATAGGCCAAAATAATAAAAACTTGTACACTACATAATTATCAAAGATAAGTATGAAATTTTGGTAAATTTGGAAAGTGATAATCACCCTTAAACACTCCAAATTTTCAGCTCAATCATTCCATTTTTTTCCTCCCTAAAACCGTGTATCTCATAACCACTCCAAGAAAACCCTAACCCCTTTTTCCCTATCTCATTTGTATGTCACAAATAAAACACAAAAAACCCTAAAACTTATTCCATTCGGCATCAAGAAGAAGAAGGAGAAGCAACAAATTTATATTGATCATTGTTCAATTCGTAACACACAAAGGTAATTAAATACACATCACTTTTGTCCATTCGAATTTTTGAATAAATCCTAAACCGATCCATATTATGTTGTTTCTTTCATTCGGTCACAACAAAGAAGAAAAGAGAAGGTGTTGGTGATTTGTTCGACGTAGAAATCCTTGTATTCTCATTCCATTCGATCTAATATAAGAGGTAACCATGTAAACTCTAATCTATAACAATATTTTCGAATCAATATATATTAATATGTGTTAATATGATTAATTATGTTATTGAAATCGAACGTATATAAAACAAACTAAGCTATCAGAAATTTTATGCTACGTAAATGAATTTTAAACCAATGATACAAACATGAATTTTAGTGGTTCTTTGGCCTAAAATTGAATTCAACGAAATAGTGATCAAATAAAATTAGTTTGATGATTTTTAGAGGCCTAGAAGGCAACCATTTGATTTTTATAAATTCATATGTCAAAACTGTATTTCGGGTTATGGAAATTCAGTCGTGGTTTATGATTTTTAATTTAATATATATAACGAATTAAGACCTGCAATTTTGGCAGAATGAAATTGGGTATATGAGTTACGTTGTGTAATTTTTTTATATTTTTCTGAGATGTCTAACCTGGGTAAATAATTACATACTTTCGGGGTGTTCCATCAGATCCAATTCGGGTAGATGTTGTGAATGTCGATTTTTAGTTGGTACTTGTACTACTTAATAAAATCTGTAAAAATTATGTAAAATACTTAAGACATATAGGTATATCTGGGTAAAAGTATAGAATTTGATAAGCTCATTTATGGTGTGTTAAAAATAGCTAAAGTCGGACCTGTTTTTAATGTTAATTCTGAATTCAAGTAGTTGTTTATTTAGAACACTTATAAGCTTAATTACTTCACCTTTAGAACTTAAATAAACTATTTGTCATCTTATAGGTATTTAACTAATGTTTTGATTAATTTTCATATTAACCTTTAACTTTGGCATAATTGCAATAGTAACCCTAATCTTTGAATAATGATAATACGAAACCCAAATTATATGAACTAAACCCTAAAACTGCTAATTCGGGAAATATAACTTAACTATGACCTAACTGAATGTATGAAACCCTAATTGGAATGTAATTACTTTAAATGATCAATTAAAATGACTTGTGTTATTAGAAACCCTAATCTCACATTTACGTAATTTGGAAACCCTAATTTGACTTGTAAAACCCTAAATTGTGAAATGACATCATTTTATGATTATATTAATATATGAAACTCAATTTCGACATTAATAACTAATTAAACCTTTTTAAATACTATTTATTATTTTTAGAAACCCTTAATTACTTTTAAACCTAAAATGGCTAAACTTACTATTTTTGGAAACTTACTAAAAATGGAAAGTTACTAATTATGGAAACCTGCTAAATATGGAAAGTTACCTAAAATGGAAAGAAAACAAAAATGAAACCTTTATGATTATGAAACTATGAAACTTATAAATAACTTATGATTAATGTAGATCGGGTGAAGAATAAGTGATCATCTGCTTCCATTCATCTATTTTCTTTGATTTATGTGCTTTGATAAGGTACAGATATTCTTTCCCTTTTCAGTAGGGATATTTCTATCGATCCTATGCCTGATATGATTCCCTTATTTGACTCATGACTTTCATTGTATGATTGTCATTCTTATTGATTCATTCTGACATTTATTTAAATGTCTCTGCTATGCTATACTTATGTTTTCCATGCTTATTGAGTTACTATCTTGTTTCTCTTGCCATGCTAGATTATATTTGTTGTATGCTATGATAGATCTGTGCCTGAGCTAACCTAGTTGTGGAGGTACCATGACTATGTCTTGGATGGCACCCTAGGCATGACACTCCCGTAGAGGTGTGATAGATCTCCGGCGTTCCCCCTTATGTTATGATTTTGTGTACACTATTGGCCAACTTTATATGTGTGACCAGTCTAGTACTGACATACATACTTATGTTAGGGAGCGTATGGATGCATCCTAGGTTTTATGTTTATATGAGTACGGTGACTAGGTGGTGTTTGCCTTACACTCCTTCTCACACTTTTATTACTTAGAGGTCTCCCCTCTTCGTATACTTGTATTGCTTTAGTATGATTTGACGGATTATGTATGTAGTTCCTATGGCACATCCTTATATGAACTTTCCTCTTATTTCATTATTCTCTTGATTCATTTTCTATTCAGTTCTCATGCATTCTTGATTCTTAGTTCTCTTTAAGATTCGTATGACTTTCATGATTATGCTTTTCGTTTGTTATTCTTATTCCTTCGTTGCTTGTGCTTATTTACCGTTGTGTTATGTTATATATATCTGTTCACTGGGCTTTTTAAGCTCAGCCACATGTTTTCTTTTCTTATGCGACAGGTAATAAGCGGGGCGACGGGCTTGGGAATGAGAGAGCAAAGGACTTAGAGACCTGTTTATTTATCATTTCGTAGTCCATTGTTTCGGACTTTCATTTCTTTCAGTACTTTGAATATTATTTTACTTTGGTTTTGTTTGGTTAACCCACTATGCATTTGGGATTATCTTTTGATACCAGTCTTGATGTTTGAGACTTGATTATTTATTTAAAAGACTTCTGCTTGCGTAATGTATGCTTTGTATGACACCATAATGTGATATCTTGGCCTTGTCGGGTCAGGGTGTTACAGATAAATCATTGATTGTTAATCATTCATATAAAATTGAGCATCATCACAAGTTACACCCAACTTGGTAGAATACTCTATGCAATTAGTTATAGAATTACACACAAGTATATGTTTTGTTTGATTGATTTTACTTTAAGAATTTTCACCAAATTGGCTTGAAAACCTTTTTGTTAAAACTTGTTTTACCAAATACAAATACCAAATCCCTTGGGACGATCTCGACTTACCCACCTTTACTACCACGGACAAGTATACTTGCTCGTATGTGTTAATTAGAGAATAGGATAAATCGTGTTTATAAATTTTTATAACTTGCACATGACGTAGCACATCAAGTTTTTGGCGCCGCTGCCGGGGATTTGATTGAAATTATTTGAATTTGGTAGTTTAATTAGTTTTTGATTTATAAATTCGTGTTTTAAAGAAAAAGTAAAAAAAAATAAAATAAAAAATAAAAAAATTGGTTTTGGTACCAACCGAATCGGATGGTTATCCATCCGATTGGTTGGAAGCCACGGTAAAAAAATTTATATTTTTATTTTTTTGTTTTTTTCAGTTTTTAATGATACATTAATGTTAGATTAATGATAGTAATAGATATAATTAAGTATTTGTTTAATTAGATAGTTAATGGTGATCATTAGATTAGTTTTAATGTCTTTAATGCTTTTATTAAATCTAGTTAATGTAGTTAATTTTATGATTAATGGTTAAGTATTTTAAAAGTTTCATTTAATTTGCTTAGTTAATAATAGTTATTAGTTAAATGTTAATTAAAAGTTATTTATGTTTCATTTTTCATTTTTAGATAATTATTTATCCATTAGATTTTATATTAAAATTTTTATTTAGTGTTAGTTATAATAAATAAAAAAATAAAAAAGTTTTTTTTTTTTTTTTTTTTTTTTTTTTTTTTTTTTTTTTTTTTTTTTTTTTTAAATATTTGATCCAACCGATCGGATGTTGCCCGCATCCGATTCAGTTGGGTAACTTTGGATTTTTACGATTTGTCCATCCGATCGGATAGAGTGTAAAACCTATCGGATGGTTGCCTCGGAAAAATTTTATAAAGTTTTTTTTATTGTTACTTGTTTTATTGTTTTGAGTGTTTAAACTTGTTTGTTACTTGATATAACTTCATTTTTTGAGTATGTTTCGATTATGACTAACCCTAAAGCTAATGGTTTGGACTTTTGATTTTGTGGTTATGTTATAGTTAGTATTTGCCTAAGTGAAATGGAGAGTTTAAGCGAAGTGTCGGAATACTTGAGGAATTTGGAAGAAATGTTCAAGGATTCGGGTGATTCCTTGGAGCGTTTGGAAAATATGTTGGAAGATGTTAAGGTCGATGTTGAAATGATAGAAGAAGTTGGGGAGAATCTAGTTTGTTCACCAAAGGAGAAAAGAGTGGTTGTGTTCACAAGAGCACCACCCAAGGAATTTGATGCACCGTTTATGAGGTTTGCTACACCATGTGGTGTGGAAGGAATCCAAGCGTGGAATGCTCAGTTGAATATGGAATATGGGGACAACTATATCACCGAAAATATGTTAGACAAGCTTGGTTTTGTTCGACTTGACTATGAGGATTATGGGAGAAAGAAGGTAAAAGATGTGAAAGTGAATATTCACGGCCACATTTTCAAAGTTGATTTTGTAGTCCTAGAATATGGAAATGTTGATGAACCGGATGTAGTTTTTGGATGAGATTTTCTTGTTAAAACCAAGTGTAAGCTTGATTTCGCACTTGGCGAGATTAGAATTGACATTACCGAATGGAAAGAAGGAAAAGAAGTTCATGAGATGCTTGCAGAATTAGAAGAAGAGAAGGAAGAGATTGTTAAGATGGGAAAGGCAAGTAGAAAGAAGGCACCCCTAAACAAATTAACCCAACCATCCACCCCAAAGAATGAAAAATCATCATCATCAAATTCAACACCAATTTCACCAGTAACTGTTAAACCTCTAACCCAAGAACAAAAGGAGGCTACTTTGGAGAACTTGGAATTAAAATTTCAAGAGCTTATGGAAGAGAAACCGGTTATACATGTGTTGAACAATTACATGACATACCGTAAGAAGTTGGATGCGGTAATGATGGCCAGGGCTAGACTAGAAGACAAAGATTTCAATGAGGTTGAGAGAGCAAGGATAGTGGAAAATGGATTGCCAAAGAAGATGAGTGATCCGGGAAATTTTGTTTTACCCATTAAGGTAAATGGAACAGTTGCGATGTATGCATTGGCCGATACAGGGTCAAGTGTTAGTGTTATGCCTTATACGTTATACAAGAGGTTAGGGCTTAGTAACCCCCAACCTAATCAGTCTAATCTTACTATGGCTGATAACTCTCAGGCAAAGGCGATGGGTGAAGTAAGAAATGTACGAGTCCAAATAGGGTACCAGGCATTTTTAGCCGATTTCTTAGTACTTAACATTCCGGTAGACAAAGAGTTACCACTATTGTTAGGTAGACTGTTTCTAAGAACTTGTGGGGCTATTATAGATATGGGTCGTGGTACTATGACTATTAATGATGGGATCTTGAAACATACTTATTATCCAAAGCCAAGAGGAAAAATAGTGAAGGAAGTGCATGAAGAAGAAGATGAAGAAGAAGACCACTTGGGTTGTTTTGAAGTGGGAAGAGATGAAGAGGGTAGGCCTAAATATGGGCCGGTTTCTCCGAGTTACTTTGACATTGAAGATGAGATGGAGAGAGCTCTAGCAATGGAGGCTTTTTATAACCCCTTTAAAAATGTTTTTGTGTTTAATAAGCTAACAGATTTTCTTGGATCTTTACGGGTCCAACAAAAGAATTTGCAGTGGGGACCCAACGGTCCTAGTGTTTATAAGAAAGAAGAAGGAGACGGAGAATGGCGAGTGAAGTTTGACATTATTTGCCCAGATGGAAGAAACTTTGCAAGACGATTTAAAACTCAAAAGACAAACCAGAAATTGTCCGGAAAATTTCGAGGAGATGATATCTTAAGGCATGAGTATTTTGAAGGATGAAGATCAAGTGAACAAGTTTGGAAATAAAGCACAACACTTGTGCTAGCTAATTGTCTGTTTTCCTTTATTTTTATGCATTCAAGTTTTTAATGTTTGCATTTTATTTGTTTCAAGTTGTTTAAGTTTAAGTTTAAGTTAAGACTTTGTTCTTTTTATTAAGTTTTATGATTATGAAGTTATGTTTTTTTATGTTAAGATTTTTAGAGTTAGTTTTGTTTAAGAATTAGTAGATATAGACTTTGGACACAATTTGGTAGACTAAGTGTGTTGGAATTTTTATATACAAATAGAATTTTTGAAGAAAGAAAAACATTTTCACTTGCTCTAACAAGTATCACAAGGAGTTGGCAAGAGAAAAAGTAAATTTTTGCAGAAACTTAATCCGAATCGGTTGGATCAAATACTGATCGGATGGAGTTTGATATATAAACTCAAAATTTCAAAAAAACCATAAAAACACACACACACACACAATCCACCAAATTCGGGTTCCAAATATTCGACCACCAGGAGATAATTAAGAGTTGCAGGAGTGTTTGCAGATAATCCATGGCTCCAAAATAAGTAAGTAACATCATCAATTTGGTTTAATTAGGTTTTAATTCGGATTTATTGGATTAGGTCAAGATTTGGGTATTTTTTATAGAGTTCGAATTAAGATGTATTTTTTTCGAGGATAGATAGGTAATTGATAGTAGAATACATTGCAAAAAGAATTACATTGATTGATTAAGTTTTGAGGAAGAATTGGTTGATTGAATTTTCGGATTGAATTGGGTCAAAACTTTGAATCGATTTAGGCTGTAATTGATGATTCCCAGATGTTATTTAGTTGTTAATTAGTAATGCTAGGATAGTGCATTGTTGATTAGAACACTAATTGAAGGTTTGATTTGGTAGTGTTCTTCTGTTCTAGGAATGATTGAGAAATCATGTGGATATGTTATAGATTGTTATAGGGATGAATGGGAAATATAGAAACTACTATAATTGTTCAAATGTAAGATAGGAGAGAGTAGGAATTGGTAGAAATTGATTGGAGTCGAGAAATTTTTTTTCATAGTAAGCCATAACCGATTCGGTTGCGGGTTAAAACCGATTGGTTGGGCGGGGTAATTTACTCCATCCGATTCGGTTGGAGCCAATACCGATCAGATGGAGGGCTCGGTAAATAAAAAATGAAAATTTTTAAAACGAGCTTTTGGACTTCTAGATCATGTAGCATTGGTTCTTATACTCTTATACTAACATATATTGTGTTTTCTACAGAGTTATGTTGCAGGTAGTTCGAGTTCATCACGTGTTCGTGTTAATCCTATCGTGACGAAGAAAAGCACGCTTTTAGTGAGCGTCTTTCAAAGCTTCAAGTGAGAAAATTTGCTAAACCACGTTTGGTTAATTGGGATGTGTTTACGGATTATGAATGTGAGGATGAATTGAGAAAGATGATGAGGATGTCTTACGTGTATCCAGGAGATGGAGATACTTTTGAGGATTATTCGTGGGAAAGAGCTTTCAGTATTTATGAGAATGTTTTTAGAGAATGGAGTTTGGAGTTCTTCTCGACTTTCTACTTTGAGAGGAAAGTTGTTGATTTAATGAGGGAAACGTGTATTTGGTTTCGATTGTGTGGTAAGGAGCATGCTTACACTTTGCCAGGTTTTGCAGTTGCTCTTGGATTGTACGAGCAAGATGAAGTTGAGCATAGAGTGTTTGAAGCACATTTTCTGAGCTTGGTGAGGTACTACAATGATTATAAAGGGATTCCGGAATATTGGAATCGTGTTGGTGATCCAAGTTGTTCAAGGAGAAACCCGTCCAAGCTAAGAAACCCGTTAATGAAAATTTTGCAGAAATTAATAGCTTGGGGTGTTTTACACAGGACGGGGAGTCGAGATAAATGCAATCAACCCGACCTGTGGGTTATGAAGTTGTTGGAGGAGGAAAAGAACGGAAATGCGGCTTGGATAATAGCCGAATATCTTTCGAGAAGAGCACCAGGGATCAAGGATAGGAGTGACATTTGTGGAGGTCACTATTTGACCGCATTGGCTAGAAATTTAGGTTATTTTGAGAATGAGGAATTGGTTAAGTGTTCGGAGCCGATGGAAAGTGAGACATGGGATGATAAAAGTTTTGGGAAAGCATTGAATCGGAAAAGTAGAATGTTGGGAGCTTGGAATGAGCCGGCGATGGCCGCACCACAACCACCGTATCAACCACCGCCGCCAATAAGGAATGTTCATGCACCGAGTGGTGTTGACTCGGGATAGGGGGATTGGAATCGTGAGTTGAATGATATTGAACGTAGGGAAGTGTGGAGAGATTCGATGGTGATGAGGCATAATTACAATTTTGATTATTCAATGCCCATGCTCCAACACATGGCACGTGAAGCCAACTATGAGGTACCACCCTACAACCCACCAAACGTTCCACCCTACCCATTTCAGTATGATACATATCTTGGCCAGTATCCTTACCCATATCCTGGGTATGCTCCTTTTCCCGAACCAGTACCTATTTATGGTAGAGTCCCAGAGGTTGGAGGCTCGAGTTATGATGTAGGAGGATCATCATCAGGAGTTGAAAAGAAGAGGCAAAAAGTTTTTACAGTTTTCGATGAGGAAGAAAATTATGAGGATGGAGATGATGAGGAGAGTGAAGATGAGAGAATTCATACTCCTGACGACATGGAAGACGATGATGAGTGATCATCGAGATTCGAGTATGATGGTTTGTGTTTAAAAACAACTATGGGTCGAACAATTTTATTTCTATTATCTTAATAATTTTTTTTAGGATTAATTACATATGGTTTATTTTCAATTACTTTGATTTTTTTTAGTATTTTGTTTGTTTGTTTGTTTTGTTTCGTATATTTTTGCAGTTTTTGCAGGGGTAAATTACCGGATGCTTATTGTTGATCAATATATTTGGGGTCGGAGAACTCATTTGCGTACTTATGATCAAATATGCGTGTGCGTATTTACCTTGGTAGTACCTTTTTAACTAAATTTTTCCCATTTCCTTTACTTTGAAGTTCATTTTTATTACATTGAGGACAATGCAAAACTTAAGTGTGGGGGAGGGAAGAAAATAGGAAAAATGGTTTACTTTTTAAATTTTTAAGTTTAGTATGATGTTGGATTCAAGTAACTAGAATGTGTTCGCCCTTGATTTTCTAGTTGTTTTATCACATAATTTATATAGTTTAAAGAACTAGATTGATTCAATGGTAAAAATGAGGCTATTTGAATTTTTTTTGGAATTTAATCAATTTATGAGAGCTATTTCAATTTTGGAATCGATAACAGTTACTAGTACATGTTATAATGTAACACCCCCAGAATCGGGTCCAGCGGAAGCTTACATGTCACTGGGGTGCAACTCAATTGGTATCACAACACAAGTACAAAGAACGGTTTTCACCACAATCATTTAGAATAAAATTATTTAACAAAAGTGTTGAATTTTCATTGTTAAAAGTATTACGGAAATAGGCCTTTAAATAAGTTAAACGGTCCCCAAATGTTTATCAGAGTCTTCTATGACCATGCCATGCCCTGCCAAAAGCCTCCAGTAGTGTCCTATTGCTTATACCTGAAAATACATGCTAAAAGTGTCAACACGAGGTTGGTGAATTCGTAGAGATTAGCGAAAAATGTAATTTAAAGAATTTGAATGGAGATTTCCCAGCAAAGGCATTGTAAATCCACTCAGTCCCAAGTCCCGCCCATACAAGACTTGCAACCTGTGTGTTTACAACCCACTACCAAATAAGTTTTGGTTTATGTAAACAAAAGTAATATATGGAAAGCAAAATTTAATGTTAAATATGACAATATCGCCATGACAATGACGTCATATGATAATTCTGACAATGACGCCATATAATCAATTCTAACATTGTCGCCATGACAATGTCGCCATATAAATAAATCTAACAATGTCGCCATGACAATGTCGCCATATAAATAAATCTAACAATGTCGTCATATGAACAATTAATAATATTTAAAAGACAAGTCACATTACAAATAAAACAAGCATGGTGTTTATTTGTAAAACGAACAGTGAGTTTAAATGTAAAACAAGCATAAAGTTTAATGAAAAACGAGTATGTATTCTTGTCACACCCCGTCAAAGGCGGAAAACACGAGATGTAACTGAGAAAGGCACATTGCATAACATCATAGATTCATACCTTACAATTATTTCAGTAATAGTTTACAAAACATTCTTCGACCAAATTTGAAAAGAAAACATGTCTCTTTTGAACTCTTGACATCTTGACAAACATAGTAGCAAGTATCAAATAGTCTGACTCCGATAAATGTGCCCTCAAATACTTTAGTAATGATCCACCTGAAAATGGTACTAGAAAACGTCAACATAATGTTGGTGAGCTCGTAGGTTTGAAAGTAAAACCGCTGAGCTGTGATATCATAGTGTAGGACAAAAGTGAGCATGATAACCAATTATAAGCACATGTTGAAACCAATCAATGTCGAAACCAAATAATGTCGCGTCAACTGAGCCTGCCACGGTTGCACACATAAACAGAACACACAGAGGGGAGCTACCCCGATAGATCTATCATATTGTTTCGGCTCTCGAAAGAGTTAACAGTTGCGCATCAATGTACACACAGTCAAACAAATTGTAGCACATAATTGTATCAACACACATAATGTCCAAAATCATGAAAACAGTATAATCACAGCATGAAAAACAGTTAAAATATCATTTGAGTACCATTTTCCCCCAAGGAAAACATAATGAAAAAGGGGCTACGAGAACTCACCTCAGTCCAGCAATGTAATATCACAACAATGTCAGAGAGTAGAACAGCACAACAGCTCAAAGGTAGCCTAACGCCACAGCAACTAAAATCTCATGGAAACTAGGGTCTCACGGCACAACCTAATACGTATGTAGTTATCTTAGAATACGTCTCATAAAGTAAGAGAGTTTAAAAAAAGACAACCGTCTTAGTTTTTGTGGATTACTCGTATCAAAGTTTGTAAAAGTTTAGTGTTAATGTTTCGTGTGGTGTGGTAAGAAGACATAGACTCGACAGACCACTCACGCCAAAGAGAAGAGACATCAACAAACTCAAGAGAACACTGACAAGAACTCAAACCAAGGAAGAAAAACCTAGGAGTTAACGACAAATAAACACCTCAAATAAAATAACTCCGTTGGTTATGTTTCGGCATTTACCTCGTTATCCCCAAATAATTTGTATAAAACATAAACGTTTTATAATAAAATAAGTTTAACAAATAAATTTTTTTTTTTTTCGAGTCGTCGAGACTTGGATTAACCAATACTGAAATTATAATATTTAATAAGTTTTATGTCTCGCTATTGTTCTTGTAATATTAGTTTTGGTTTTATTGAAAATTTTGTGTCTGGTCCGAGTTTAATATATTAAATTTCTATTCGAGTTTAATATATTACGCTGTCACAATTGTCCAAATGTCCAAGTAATATAATCAAAATCCGTATTCAAATTCAATTCACGATTTCAAATAAAATCCGAAACGTACCAATATGTCTACGAGAGTTAAAACGCTAGTCCGATAAATATTACATGAACACATTTAACCATTTAACCAAATGTCTTAAACACTCTAATGTTTTAAAATCAAATACAATGATATGTGGCTATTGAGCCCATTACCAATTTAAACACACCCAGCCTTGGGCTTTGGCCCGTTTGTAGCCCACACAACCAAAATGTGGCCCTTATGGGCTGTTATACCCAAATCAAATCCCACTCAAACAACCCAACATACTGTCATACACACGCACAATTTTATGTACATTACACAAAAAATATATATATATATATGTTTAGCCTTTCCATTCATATAAGCAGCAGTCTTTTCCAATAGGCAACATAACGCCAACATTTCATTATAAGATATTACAATAAGCATCTATGACATAAGCGGTTTAAGCGGTTTTTAAAAAAATGGATTTGACCACATAACTTATCCAAAACAGTTATAAACTTATAAATTAAGCTAGAATGAGAAGTCAATAAACACACCCCTCGTGTGTTTCTTGTTAACCCAACTCGACGATAAAACGACACCCTACGTGGGTGGTTCTTCTTGACCGAGGATAGCGAGACACGACCACTCTTGTGGTTTTCCGTTAACCCGAACAAACAAAACATACATTTTCGCAAACACAATACTTTCTATAACTTTTAACAGACCCACCCTTGTGGGTTTCGAACTTCAACCAAATAAACAAGCTAACGCACCCTCTCGGGTGTCTTTGAGCTGAAGCAAGATTAACGCACAGTGTGGGTTTCTATTGAACTGAGAACACAATACCCTAGTCAGGTTTCACCTGACCCGAGACCAACCACACTTCGAACAAACACTCTCTTTTTGGTTTGCACTGCTGAGAACTAAACAAACATCCTGTACCAATTTAAAACTAAACCGAGACCCAAACCAAAGTGCAAAAATAACAACAACACCTTCACATGTAACCCTTGAGACGACTCACCCGCTGAGTTAACTCACTGATTCGACTTGGTTTGGTAACAAACAATGCCCTTTTTTGGAGATCTTTACCACACGAAACAATGTAACGAAAGTATTTTTAACTGGTTTAAATTCCATGAATTTGATAGGTCGATTTATACAACCAAATTGACAAATTGGAGACTAAACCACAAGTTCTATTAGCAACTAGTATAAAAAATTTTCTAAATAGAAAAGGATTCAGGAAAACCCTTACAAGGAGGTGTGATGTTAATTGAAGAAGCTTAAAGAAAGCTGCAAAACCAAACGCTGATCGATCCAAATCCAATCCAAGTGAGACCCCAACCAAATCTTCAAAACAACCCATAGAGAACTTCCCTTGGTGATAAGATTTTGGTGTGTTCTCTCTTTGCATTCGGTTGGCAGATAAAAGGAAGAAAAGAAAAGAAAGATTTGACTAGCTTTCCTTGGGGTGATCTTGTGAAGAGACGAGTTTGGCAAAGATCACTATCAACTTCCATCTCCAATGTCTTCTCGTGACCTTGCGTTGGGAAGGAGGAAGCAGAGGAGAGTAGAAAGCATCTATCCTGTTAAAGCTAAAGCTGATAAAGAGAAAAAGAAAGAAAAAGTAGTGGGGCGTTTATATCAAGGGGAAAGGATAAGAAAGAAACGTGTATATGTGGTTTTATTATATTAGAGTGTATTTTGTGTACCCCGTGTTCCATTGAGCTGAGGTGAAATCGTGGTACCTCGGTTTCGTATAAATGTGAAAAATATAATTTTGGAGTCGTTTTTATATAACTGACATAGAGTAAATTTTATTGACTCCGGAAAAAGATAATAAAATTAGACCATTACTAATGTGGTGTCGGTACGAGTGTGGTGTCGCTCTTTAAACAAAAATGAGATAACTTCTCGGTTTTGTAAATAAATTGTCAGTAAGTGAGTGTCAGGAAGTGATTTCTTCACTTTTCTTGATAAGATTAAGTAGCTTGGAGGGGTACTGTATGCTACAGTGTGCGAGATCACTTTCCAAAATAATCATGTAAGCTCGAAATGCTCAAATAGGCCATAATAACTGAAACATATTATTAAAATAATTTTGGAAAAATTATTGTCTGCCACAACTGGCTTCGAGTCTTATAAATAAGTATTGCCCAAAAAAATGCCGGTTACTATAGTACATCCCCGTTACAGGAATTTTGTCCCCAAAATTCAGCTAGTATTACTGCCTAAAAGTGTGGGTACTCAATTCTCACCCTGCCTTTACGTTCCAAAGTAACTTGTGTCCACAGTTTAAGTCCTAATGACTTATAATTAGAATCTTGTCTCATCTAAATTGCTCTCTTCTCTATCGAGGGTTCTTGTTGGCTCTTTCACAACACGAAATAGATCACCAAGCTGACATCTTATGGATGATAATTGGTTGGTCACCAGTTAGACCTTACTTATGGTTCCTTACACATTAATCACTAAAATCCATAGGTTGCTCGTAAATCCATATGACCAATTCTTGCTAATGAAACTGGTAGTCTGCTGTAAACAACCTAGTCTACTATGTTAGCATCAATAATTATGTCTGTTCTTACTGAAATAGACTAGCGCATGTACCTTGAATCTAACGAAGGTCAAGTTATGACAAGAGCACTAGAATTCGAATAAAGGATCCAATGTTGCGGTCGTAACTTAGGTGACAAAGGTAAATATTACTAAAAGTTGTAACCTATGTCGTCTTAATCCAAATTCATACTTCTTAGTGAAATGAGACGGGCAGTCGAGAGTAATTATCGGGTGACTAAATTCGATGGAATAAGCTTTTCCGTCTTCGAGCAAAATCAACGAAACCTTAAACTATGTAACAACTTGATATTGGCTTAATCTCGCAACTCATCAAACAAGAACTGTCACGAGATTAGGCTACTAATTAAGTCATTAAGAGAGAGGAATTTAACGTCTTCGATGATTTGGCTCAGTTAAGGACTTGCTCAAAACAACGATTAGGTACTTACGGCTAAAATTAGTGGGATTAGCGAAGAAAATCAAAGGTACCGTTGAGGAATTTGTCACCCAGAGAATATTGGTAGAGGCGACAAGGAAAGATACTTTGTTTATGAGACCACGTAGGTAGGCTTGAAGGAGGTTTCCCAACCTTGAAAAGACAGGCTGAAGTTGCCATGGCGTATGTTTAAAAAAAAAAAAAAAAAAAAAAAAAAAAAAAAAAATATATATATTGACAAGTCACGGCGCTTTGCAGAATGTCGAGTATCCATGAGGAAACGGGAATCAGTCGTTATCTAACCAGCCTTCATCATGGTTCAAAATGGTTGAATAATTTGTAGTTCCAGAGGTTTCATACAAGTAGTAGGGATCTTTAACGTCGTAACAATGAAAACAAGTCAGTTGAAGTTTAGACCTACAGACGCGAAACGGTGTATGAGGTTGGCACGTCATAGATTTGACACGACCACTTGACACTTGTGTAGCTATCCATGTCGCTTTAAGTGAGTGTACACCTACTTAGTTGAATTGTGAAGAGGGTGGTTTCCATGGACTCACAAAAGTCGATGTATTCGTCAAAGAAGTGAACTATGATATGAGCCACTATCGTGGACATCAACATGACAAGAAAATGAAGTATCTAAAGGAAAGGGTGAGCTTTTAAAGCGATTGATGAAAAAAAAAGTAAGGGTAGTTGTGTCAGGTATCTTCTTCGTCTATAACATGCTTGCTTTCGTCCGACTTCTGGTGCCAAAAATGATTTGCGATTTCTTTTTCATGTCATCGCACGAGTCGTGGGTCGAAGGAATTAAATGGAATGCTAGCAAAAATTTTGTGGATCGAGGAAAATTTTATTACTGAAAGAATCATTAATGGTATTCTTATGGGCATTGACGGGGAGAAAATCCGGTGAAATAAATTTAGAGTGTAGTTAAGTAAATTTTTCGTAGCTATTTGGAGGGAGTCGTTGATCAACAGTGGATGGGGAGAAAATCATAGGTGCTAGAAAAATCATCAAGGCTGTGTCTCCGAATGAAGGAACGTTCGACGTCTACGAAGGTTGATGAAGTAAAAATGAAGGCTTTCTAATGTGGGGAAAGTTGTTCTATTGAAGGAAATGGGGAGGAACATCCCAGTTCGTGACAAGGAGTTGGCAGTCGTGGTTTCGAAGTAATATAGTAAAACGCGATGTTTGTATGGTACGTAGTGTCTTATCCGCGCAGATCACAAGTCTCAACTACATGTTTCATGAGGAGGTTATCATACTCAGGCAGAAGTGTGAATGAGGTTAGTGAAGAGTTCCGATGTTGGTGTCCTTATCATGTAGAAAGGATTTGGTGACATACTCATTCGAAAGGAAAGAGTAAGATTTAATAGAGTTCAATCAATGAGGACAGAGATCATTAATAGCCTCACATCTCATAAAAAGGCTTTTAAGGAAAAACCCCTTGGTGTGAAAACATTCGGGAAGAATTTGTCGTCAAGTACGCACGAATAATTAAGGGCGGCGGTCTATGAATCAAAAGTCTATGGGCAAAACCTGGTGTCAATGATCTGGAATGCTCGAAGATCATTATTAAGCGAAACTCTTACGTCTAAGTGCTCAACTCCTCTAGGCATGACTAATTTTTATAACAAATCAAAATTGCAGCAGAGTAAATACTACTTCGAGAGGTCTTGTTGCAAGTGAAAGGAAAAGGTCTTATGGTCAGGTTCAACTTCTTGATATCCAAAGGTAAGAGCGATGCCATGTCCCATTGTGACTAGGACTCTGAAAGGCCACGTTGTCTCTTAAGTAATTACACACTGATTGTTTAGTCTAACTCGATTCGATCATCACGAGAGTCTTATCTTCGGGGATAAGTAGGAAAGTTGCGCTTTGAAAGAATAGTGTCAAGGCACGGCACACTACTACTGCCAGTCTCGGTCAGAGGTGTTCGATTCACTTCTAAGGTCGCATACTATGTGGGCACTATGATTGTTCCCGAGGTTTGTCCATGAATGGTACGTGTTCCCTCTTGGAGGCATGGTCTATGAAGTTGTTAACAACATTTATTTGAGTAAAACATTATGAAATTTTGACCATGAATGTAATTTGGAACAACTTTGTTCGAAATTTTTCGATGGTTATAGTCATGTGAAAAGATATGTTTGCAAAATTTGTAATTTGGAAAATAACAATTTTTCATATATGGTTTAGATTTTTTTTGATTTTGAAGGAAATTGACGTTTGGACAAACATTTGAAACAATTTTTATACAAAAACAATCCAACCGTTTGAAATCACAAATTTTATTTCAAAACATTTTAAAACAATTTCGACTATCAATCAAATTTTGTTTACCTTCATAACACGGTCCAATTAACAATGAATTACCAGTTCATCCTCTTTTATAACATTCGCAATAAACTCTTTCATTTGCACCAAATTTTTTGACAAACTGAATTTGAATTATCAAAATCAGTACCATCTCCGGAACGCGAACGCTAAGACAAACCTCGCTATCATGATCAACACAAACAACGCAATTAACAAGGTCACTGCTTCTCATGAGTCCTATTATCTCACTTGTAGCCTCCAAGGTTTAAATCATACGACTAAACCATTAATGTGTCCATTTTGATTGGTGGGTTGCTTCCTAAGGCAACTAATGGTGTTAACCGACTCATCGACTTATAACGTGGTGTGTTCAGGCTTGCTAATAAGAGGAGTAGTGTGGTAAGACAAGACATGTGACGTATCGGCATAGGGCAATACCAGAAAATCTTGTATCCAAAATCGTTTTCAAATGACACTAAATTGTCCACCATCTATAACATTAAACCGAGTAACGATTTGAACTTAACTTAATTTCACAACTCATCAAACAAGAACTGTCATGAAATTAAGTTAAGAGTCGTTAAAAGACTTAATGTCTTTGATGATAAACTATTTCTCAAAATAGTGTTTCCAAAATGATATGTCTCAAAATAGTTCTCAAAATAGCATATCAATATAATGCGTTTTCAAAATAGTGAAACCAATGTTGACCTCTCAAAATAGTATTCAAAATTGTATAGCGTATCCAAAATAACGTATCCAAAATAGTCTACCCAGTGTAACATTTTCAAAACAATGTATCGCTATATATATTTAGCAAAATATATAGTATGAGTTTTGTTTGCGTATAAGGATAAATAATATTAAACGCACGATTATGGGGAATGGTACAAAAATATTCTAGCTCGATTCAAATCAAACCATGTCATATCAAGTCAACTCAAAACACATCATAACATATCAGATCTCGTCACACAATATCAAATCAAATCAAACCACTTAGGTACACAATTGCAAGCTCATATAATTGTCCTAGAAGCTAAAAGCTTCAACACGCAGAAGGCAAAGCAGCATAACCACAAATACACATAACACGTAATGCAGATGTACACACATAAACCAATGCATTTTCAGGTGATCTAGACTCCGACTCCAACCAAACATGATTCAAGGTAACTACCCCCATCATCCCATGATCGCTCCTGAATTACGCATAATTGATCAGGTTATGCGTAATTTAGGAAAAATGATGGAATGCTTGGGCTAATCGACTCGTACCATGTTTGGGGTTTTATAAAAAATTTAATCTGGTTATAGTTGAGGTTTTTATTCTTGAAAAAAAACCGGCATTCTCTATAACCTTAGGCTCTGATACCAATCTGTCACACCCCGTCAAAGGCGGAAAACACGAGATGTAACTGAGAAAGGCACATTGCATAACATCATAGATTCATACCTTACAATTATTTCAGTAATAGTTTACAAAACATTCTTCGACCAAATTTGAAAAGAAAACATGTCTCTTTTGAACTCTTGACATCTTGACAAACATAGTAGCAAGTATCAAACAGTCTGACTCCGATAAATGTGCCCTCAAATACTTTAGTAATGATCCACCTGAAAATGGTACTAGAAAACGTCAACATAATGTTGGTGAGCTCGTAGGTTTGAAAGTAAAACCGCTGAGCTGTGATATCATAGTGTAGGACAAAAGTGAGCATGATAACCAATTATAAGCACATGTTGAAACCAATCAATGTCAAAACCAAATCATGTCGCGTCAACTGAGCCTGCCACGGTTGCACACATAAACAGAACACACAGAGGGGAGCTACCCCGATAGATCTATCATATTGTTTCGGCTCTCGAAAGAGTTAACAGTTGCGCATCAATGTACACACAGTCAAACAAATTGTAGCACATAATTGTATCAACACACATAATGTCCAAAATCATGAAAACAGTATAATCACAGCATGAAAAACAGTTAAAATATCATTTGAGTACCATTTTCCCCCAATGAAAACATAATGAAAAAGGGGCTACGAGAACTCACCTCAGTCCAGCAATGTAATATCACAACAATGTCAGAGAGTAGAACAGCACAACAGCTCAAAGGTAGCCTAACGCCACAGCAACTAAAATCTCATGGCAACTAGGGTCTCACGGCACAACCTAATACGTATGTAGTTATCTTAGAATACGTCTCATAAAGTAAGAGAGTTTAAAAAAAGACAACCGTCTTAGTTTTTGTGGATTACTCGTATCAAAGTTTGTAAAAGTTTAGTGTTAATGTTTCGTGTGGTGTGGTAAGAAGACATAGATTCGACAGACCACTCACGCCAAAGAGAAGAGACATCAACAAACTCAAGAGAACACTGACAAGAACTCAAACCAAGGAAGAAAAACCTAGGAGTTAATGACAAATAAACACCTCAAATAAAATAACTCCGTTGGTTATGTTTCGGCATTTACCTCGTTATCCCCAAATAATTTGTATAAAACATAAACGTTTTATAATAAAATAAGTTTAACAAATAATTTTTTTTTTTTTTTTTTCGAGTCGTCGAGACTTGGATTAACCAATACTGAAATTATAATATTTAATAAGTTTTATGTCTCGCTATTGTTCTTGTAATATTAGTTTTGGTTTTATTGAAAATTTTGTGTCTGGTCCGAGTTTAATATATTAAATTTCTATTCGAGTTTAATATATTACGCTGTCACAATTGTCCAAATGTCCAAGTGATATAATCAAAATCCGTATTCAAATTCAATTCACGATTTCAAATAAAATCCGAAACGTACCAATATGTCTACGAGAGTTAAAACGCTAGTCCGATAAATATTACATGAACACATTTAACCATTTAACCAAATGTCTTAAACACTCTAATGTTTTAAAATCAAATACAATGATATGTGGCTATTGAGCCCATTACCAATTTAAACACACCCAGCCTTGGGCTTTGGCCCGTTTGTAGCCCACACAACCAAAATGTGGCCCTTATGGGCTGTTATACCCAAATCAAATCCCACTCAAACAACCCAACATACTGTCATACACACACACAATTTTATGTACATTACACAAAAAATATATATATATATATATGTTTAGCCTTTCTATTCATATAAGCAGCAGTCTTTTCCAATAGGCAACATAACGCCAACATTTCATTATAAGATATTACAATAAGCATCTATGACATAAGCGGTTTAAGCGGTTTTTAAAAAAATGGATTTGACCACATAACTTATCCAAAACAGTTATAAACTTATAAATTAAGCTAGAATGAGAAGTCAATAAACACACCTCTCGTGTGTTTCTTGTTAACCCAACTCGACGATAAAACGACACCCTACGTGGGTGGTTCTTCTTGACCGAGGATAGCGAGACACGACCACTCTTGTGGTTTTCCGTTAACCCGAACAAACAAAACATACATTTTCGCAAACACAATACTTTCTATAACTTTTAACAGACCCACCCTTGTGGGTTTCGAACTTCAACCAAATAAACAAGCTAACGCACCCTCTCGGGTGTCTTTGAGCTGAAGCAAGATTAACGCACAGTGTGGGTTTCTATTGAACTGAGAACACAATACCCTAGTCAGGTTTCACCTGACCCGAGACCAACCACACTTCGAACAAACACTCTCTTTTTGGTTTGCACTGCTGAGAACTAAACAAACATCCTGTACCAATTTAAAACTAAACCGAGACCCAAACCAAAGTGCAAAAATAACAACAACACCTTCACATGTAACCCTTGAGACGACTCACCCGCTGAGTTAACTCACCGATTCGACTAGGTTTGGTAACAAACAATGCCCTTTTTTGGAGATCTTTACCACACGAAACAATGTAACGAAAGTATTTTTAACTGGTTTAAATTCCATGAATTTGATAGGTCGATTTATACAACCAAATTGACAAATTGGATACTAAACCACAAGTTCTATTAGCAACTAGTATCAAAAAATTTCTAAATAGAAAAGGATTCAGGAAAACCCTTACAAGGAGGTGTGATGTCAATTGAAGAAGCTTAAAAGAAAGCTGCAAAACCAAACGCTGATCGATCCAAATCCAATCCAAGTGAGACCCCAACCAAATCTTCACAACAACCCATAGAGAACTTCCCTTGGTGATAAGATTTTGGTGTGTTCTCTCCTTGCATTCGGTTGGCAGATAAAAGGAAGAAAAGAAAAGAAAGATTTGACTAGCTTTCCTTGGGGTGATCTTGTGAAGAGACGAGTTTGGCAAAGATCACTATCAACTTCCATCTCCAATGTCTTCTCGTGACCTTGCGTTGGGAAGGAGGAAGCAGAGGAGAGTAGAAAGCATCTATCATGTTAAAGCTAAAGCTGATAAAGAGAAAAAGAAAGAAAAAGTAGTGGGGCGTTTATATCAAGGGGAAAGGATAAGAAAGAAACGTGTATATGTGGTTTTATTATATTAGAGTGTATTTTGTGTACCCCGTGTTCCGTTGAGCTGAGGTGAAATCGTGGTACCTCGGTTTCGTATAAATGTGAAAAATATAATTTTGGAGTCGTTTTTATATAACTGACATAGAGTAAATTTTATTGACTCCGGAAAAAGATAATAAAATTAGACCATTACTAATGTGGTGTCGGTACGAGTGTGGTGTCGCTCTTTAAAAAAAAATGAGATAACTTCTCGGTTTTGTAAATAAATTGCCAGTAAGTGAGTGTCAGGAAGTGATTTCTTCACTTTTCTTGATAAGATTAAGTAGCTTGGAGGGGTACTGTATGCTACAGTGTGCGAGATCACTTTCCAAAATAATCATGTAAGCTCGAAATGCTCAAATAGACCATAATAACTGAAACATATTATTAAAATAATTTTGGAAAAATTATTGTCAGCCACAACTGGTTTCGAGTCTTATAAATAAGTATTGCCCAAAAAATGCCTGTTGCTACAAGTATGTATTCTCCCCCAAAAACAGTTACAAAACAAGTAAAAGTAGGGGCTATGAACTCACCTGATGCGATAGTTAAGATGACAAAAGTGAATACATTGAAATGAGGCATGATCTCTAACCGCAACCTAATATGAATGATAGGATCTAATGTAAGCACTGAAATGATGCTACACATGCAAATACGTATGTTAACGATACCACTCGTTAGTTTTGAAAATAACGTTTATCGTTGAAAAATACATTTTCGACGTCTCGTTAAGTTAATAAACGTTTTTTGTGTAAACATGTTGAAACAATACTCCACGATTCTCGTTTGGTGTTATATCGGCAAATATAATGTTTTCGTCGTAGTTGAATATTTTTCTTAACTTGAAAATATGCCCAAATGGCTTCACAAAACTAGTCGCGAAATGGTGCACGTTAAGTGTTAGTGAATAAGCTTGGCGTTTTTAGAAACCTTATAACTTTATCTTGAATTCATGTGTTTTCCATTTTGATCATACGCGTCTTGATTAATTAGAAAATCGGCTAGCAAGGTTATGTCTTGTAAAAATACTAGTTTTTACACTTAGAAAATATTTCTATTAGTGCTGTCAAAAATAAAGTAGTGTTCGTCGGGTTCAAACGTGTATATCTTGGTCGTTATAAGCTCGTTTTCTACGTTCTTTATATCCACGGATTCGTATTAACATGAACTAACATAATCTCAGTAGCTCGGCTCTCCTAGATCACGTCTAATGCCTCGTTTGGTCCTTTGAAATTCGGCAAACAGCAAGCTTACTTTCAGAAAATTAGTTTTCGTCGTCTAACTTGTAAAAATCATATCTCCTTCGTTATAAGTCGGTTTTTAGTGATTCAAGCGGCCACGGTTTTGTTTTTGAAAGTATTTTATGAATATGAAGTCCAAAATAGCCCAAAAGTTACTGAGATTTCCAGACTTGGCGTTTTTGGACAGTAGGTTTTCTATACTTGTTAAAACTCATTTTTATGGTTCTAAACTTGACCATACCACTTCAAATCAACTCCACAAGTACTCTAATCCTACCATACACCTTCTTAGGGTGTCATGGGGTCCTAAACATCACCAACCTTGGTGGGTTTCATGATATTGCTACTAAAACTTATAGATCTAGTGTTAGAGATAGTTTATGAGTAATGTGGTATCTATAACATATATAAGTTGCATGACTAACTAATATATCTTGAAAATACACAAACATATGAAGTAAATAAAAGTATGAAAAGATCATAAAGATGTTCTTGAAGTTTACTTACAATATTGGAGGGATTTGATGAGAAAATGTGTAATAACCTAGGGTTTTTACCACAAAACCCTAACTAGGATAGTAATTGGAGTATGATTAATACTTGAACTTCAAAAATTAGTGAATTATGGTTGGAGTTCTTGGTTTGGCCAAACAAGAGGAAGGAAAAGAGAGAATGTATGTGTTGTTTTTGCTAGTGAAATGATATGAGTGAAATGTTATGGAAATAAAATGAAAAGACAAGAAAACATGTTCATTTAATGAAGTAAGGGTTCAAGTGAGAAAATGGTGGACTAGGGAATTGGGGGGGGGGGGGGGGGGGGGGCGGAATTATTGGAAAGAAAAGAAGAAAAGTATGGCCAAGTAAGATATTGTCTAAATTTTGTATATATTAGTGTAGTTTGGTGTATACGTTAGGTGTTATCGGGTACCGAGTTATCTTGAAATGAATCATGGCGAGTTAAAATAAATTATGATGAAGTTGTAAAAATTGAAAAATCATATTCCTTGCAAGAATCGGGTGTCGGAATAATTATCGGGTTAAATTATCGTAAACCGACGGAGTTATAAGCTCCTAACGGAAAATATAGCAATTGGTTTAAAAACACCGGGTAAAATAATAATATAACTCTTATATCATTATAATTAGTATGAAAATATATTAGGGTCATAATCGGGAGTATCGGGTATAATGTTAGTAGAAATGACTGAGTGGTAACGTTTATAAAATAAATAAACATACGTTAATGAAAATCACACAAACCCGTGCATGACTTAAGATAATGATGATGTTACGATGATTTATAGACTACTCTAGTCTATATGACGTGTCCTAAGTGATGTCTCATGAATTCGCAGCTAAACCCTAACGGTTACGCGAATTTGAATACCCGTAAACCTAGTTTACGATATGATGAATAACGACCATGAATAGTGATTTTCCTCCGGAATGAATAACGATGTGTCCCATGAATAGTAAAAATTTTGAAAACTTCTCAAGGTCTCAAACTGACTCCGAAAATGATGAATAGTGAATTGATGAATAGTAACTCATGAATAGTAATTTCCCGAGATGAATAGTGAAAATTTGAAGCTTGAAAAGGACCTGAAATTACGAGTTGTGACATATAACCTACCTTAAATTGTGAGGATTTAAGCCTCTTTGTATAAAGATTTTCTTATGCTATATATTTCGTTATGAGTGTGCCGGTGATTATGTTGATTCTAGAACTTGTACTTGTTATGCATTACGGTTAAAATCGCTTTCCAGTGATAAAATATATTCAAATGATAAGAGGCAACTTAGGATTTACACCAAATGGCCATCCGTTTACAGAAATATTTTTGCTAACCACATCGGTTAGTTATCCTTGTTTTTGGAACCCATTTGTTAGCGTTAATATCTTACGCTAGATACCCTTAGTTACACCTTCTGAGCCTATCTTTTCTTTTTGATTAAATCCAGAAAAATACAAAATTATTTTACACCTTACACCTTAGCCTTACCCGAATCAATTCAATTGTAGTTCGAAAACTATTTATTTTTTTTGATGATTACATGTTGGCCACACTTTGACATGTGTATGTGTTGTTTCAATGAAGAAGGAGGTCGCTAATCTTATTTGTATTTTTTGTAGCGTGTGCACATCCAAACTGTGGGGGTGACGAGGAAGTATAGTTTGTTAAAAAAAAAAAAAAAAAAAAAAAAAAAAAAAAGGAGAGAATGTGAAAAAGTGAATAGCCAATGAGCTATAGTGTATGAGTACAAATTAGCCAATGAGCTAAGAAGGAAATAAGTGAGTATGGGATGCGGAATAATGATCAAAGAAGTTTGGGAAGTGATCATTTGTGAATAAAGAGTTCGGAACGGAATTTGGACTTGATTCTTATTTTTCATCTTTGTAGAAACCGATCAAAAGTTGTAACACCCCGACCCGACAAGGGTAAAGATGTCACAATAATGGTCTCATATCAGAACAAACACAAGCATATGACATAAATAATACAATTTAATTTCAATGGTTACAATGAAAAATCTGAAAATACAAGGTTATAATACAATAATTTCTAAGTCAAATCATAAATTCTTCTAGTCATCTTCAATAGCTAGTAAGGTCTTCTAAGTCCAAGGTACTCTCCACTCATACCCAGCTTCCAAACTAAAACCTGCCGCAGGAAAAGAAATGCGGCTGAGCTACAAAGCTCAGTGAACAGATATAACGATAACAAAGCAGAAATGATGGGATAGTGAAATAAGTGAAACAATGCAAGGTGTAACAGGAGTTAGGAAAGAATAAAAGGTTATGCAGATATATCCAGAGTTAAGAAATAGTTTACGACAGATAAAAGTAAAGGGAACCGTAACCCACCACGAGCCCAAGTCAAATCAAGTCAAGTCAAGTATCAGGTCAAGTATGTATCTGGAGGAGTGGCCTTAGAATACAAAGTACAAGGTTATAAGGTAACAGAAATAGTAATCCCCTACGAGCCCAAATCAAATCAAATCAAATATCAGGGTGTATGGAGGGGAGACCTCAGCATACCAAGTACAGGGTGAGGGGATAACCTCCAGGGGTTGGAGTCATGAGCTCCCAGGATGTGAAAGACGTGTATCGCACACACCATCAGTCACCAAGTATAACAGGTAATATAACAAATCAAGTCAGGTCAAATCTAGGATGCATCCATACGCCCCAGGTGGCCAAAGTCTGCCTCTACGTAACAAATCAAATCAGGTCAGGGACGGGACAGGTCATCACTCTCCTACCCTAGAGTCAAGTCATCGGTGCATCAATGACAGGGATATGAAACCCTCATGCCTAGTGGGTGGCTCGTAGTCTCAAACTGTGGGTCAAGGTCAAGTATCAAGTATCAAGTATCAAGTGTCCAAGTTCAAGTTCAAGTTTCATATCAAGCGGTTCAAGTCAAGTTTCCAATTCAAGCGTGTCAAGGTTTATATCAAGGTTCAAGTCAAGAGATCATAGCAAAGGTTTATGGCAAAGGTTTAATTCAAAAGTTCATTTAAAACAATCTTTTAGTAATGGTTTTCATAAAATGGTCTTTCGAAATATGTCTTCATAAAAATGGTCTTTCAAAACGGTTTTTCATAAAGATAGTCTTAAAAATAGTTTTCTTAAAACTTTTAGTAACTTCCATTTAAAGTGGTATCGCCTCTTTTTAAAATAGCTTTTCTCAAACATTTTCATATGTAATTTAAGAAAGGTTTTCGCATCCAGTTATAATATCAAGTGAATCTTCAAGGTATCCAAGGATTTGAATATTCAGGTCAAAGGGTGATGAACGAGGTATATCAAGTATCAAGGGAACATATCAAGGTTCAAAACAAGAAATCAAGGCAAGGGTTCAAATCAAGTGGATCATAACAAAGGTTCACAATTCAAGGGAAGCATAGCAAGGTTCAAGGGAATCCTAATGAATCAAGATCAGAAGTCAAGAGAACAAAAGCACCCTTACTGAGAAAGGGTAGAATATCTGTACCTTATACCGCAAGTGAAAACACATCAAGAAATATAAAGGTCGGAAACAAACTCCATCTTCAACGCATCTACACGAATACATGGTTGTCTTTACAATTAATATCTTATTTAAAATCAGATTTCTCATTTTAGTCGGCTTTTCATTTTTAGTAACTTTCCATTTATAGCAGGTTTCCAAGATTAGTAAGTTTCCATTTTTTAGAAGGTTTCCTTATTTAGCAAGTTTCCAAAAATAGCAATTCCCATAATTAGACAAATTCCATAGGATAATTAGGTTAAGTCATTTATTAAATATTATTATGGAAATAGGGTTCATTTTATCAAATTATAATAGTTTAGGGTTAATTATAACAACTTTCCATATTTTAGGGTTTTAAATGTAAATATGTCAAAGATAAGGGTTTAAAGTGCAATATTACAAGTTATTCATTTAATCCATAAGTTTTCCATGATTACAATTCGAATCCTTCAATTTTAACAATTTTACAAGTTAAAACCCTTTTATTTATTTAAATTACAATTTAAACCTTATAATTAATTTAGTTACAATTTAATCCTTACAATATTCGTATTTACACATTAAGCCTTCAATTAACCAAAATTACATATCACACCCCTTAAATAAATATATGTACGAAACACCCTTCATTTTATATAATTCACAAAACAAGTCCCTCCACTTTAATTATTTACAAATCGAATTATATATTTACACAATTTACCATTAAAACCTTTTAATTTCAAAATTTACACATAGCACCCTCATATAATATTTTATACGAATTAACCCTGGTCTAAAATATGTTACAAAAATAACCCACAAGTTTATTTATTTACAAAACACACCCTTTTAGTTTTTATTTCCAATCGGTAAAACACAAAAACCATATAAACCCCAACCCTAAATTCCCAATCATTACCAATCATTAAAACATCCTTAAAACACATTTATTACACCAAATCTATCATCATAAACCCAAACCCTAGTTCATTCGACTGCCTTTTTATTTTTATTTTCTTTTTCTTTTTAATCCGATTTAAACAATAATTCACCAAGAGAGATCTAGGCTTCAAAAAATACAATGATCATTTTTCAAGAGTCATATGGCACGTATAGAACCCAAATAAAATATGTTTGAAACCCAGAAAAATCGTATGACTTATTTTAGGTTTTATTTACGTTTTTCATATCTATAATTTCCATGAATTATTTAACGTGCATGGATCACAATAGCTATTTTATATAAATCATATATGATGTAAAGAGCACTAGAAAAATACCAGATGGATTTTAGAATGAGTGAACAAGGCGTGAGAGTTTTTGGTATCTCTCGGCTAGAAAAATTCGACAACACAAAACTCCTACGATCACTCCAGCGATTCAACGACCTCCAAACTATTTTTCTCACCTTCCCTAGTCTTGAATTAACTCAGGAAAAATATGCAACAGCCTCTAGAAAATCGTGTGGTGTTTTGGTGGATTTTAGTGTATGTTTTTAGGGTTTTCGGTGGAAGAAAATGGGAATAATATAGAAACCATGTGGTATTAGGGGGGGGAGCATAAATCACGGCAATTATTGATTAGGAAATCAATTTCCCTGATTTTGTACCATTTCCTAATTTGTTTTGATGATTATCCTAATTTTAAGTGATTTTAAATACAAATAAATAATTAAACATATATAAATCGGCCCATATAATAATTTTATGTGTGACAAGTATTTTTGTACATTGTAAAATATTAAAATGTTGATGCAAAAATTATCTTACTTCATATGTTGTTAATTTCTAAGAGTTTGAGATTTATTTGGTGTTTTATGTACTCATTAATTAAATTTTAAAGTTACAGGGGTATTTTGGTCATTTTTCATGTTTTAAAATTTTGGGTATTACAACTTCTTCCCCTCTAAAAAAAATTTCGTCCTTGAAATTTGAAGTCGCAAAGTTAGACGAAGTCGTCGTAAAGCGCAAAAGATCGTCACAATCATTCTCACGCCCGGGGAGGTTCTTCTAAAAAGGATCTTCAAACCAAAAAGTTTCTCATGACTCAATCAAAACAAGGTGGGTTTAAATTCCTCAGAAGTAGACAAATTTGGTTGATTCTGATCACAAGGTCCATGCAACATAAAATGGATGATAGGTGAATTTTATGGAAAGCTTATATGGAATACGAACAAAATTTCAGATCAAATTAATTGTATCAACAGTAGAGAGCTTTACAAAGAGTTTAAGATTTATAACTGAGGTCAACAGAATGCAAAACGAGAGTCCAAACTCATCCAGATATCTAATGAACGAAGGCAGAGTATACGCATAGGTAGAATGAACCTAAAGTCTCACTAATCACGGATAATCCAATGGAGATCAAATTCTAAACTTCTTAGGTACTCCCAAGATATCCTATGGCCACAATGAGTGCACGTTATATGGTGTAAGTATTATCACGTTGATCAGGCGTCATAATACTAGCACCACATAAATATGCCTTCATGATGATCATACTTTATCTCGAGTCGTGAGCACAGCAACCTATCTTAATCCACCTAGTACTTCTACAGTCTCAGAGGTCAACAAATCAAAGAGGCATCAAAATGATTAACAAAAGGATTAGAGGTCAGAGTCGGAATCTGAAGATAAGGATCAAATAGTGTCGGGCAATTACTATGCAATTCTCAATGCCATAAATCTTGAAGGCATCAGCTTTCAATTTCCAAGAGGGATCTCAACAGGCTTTAACCAAAAGCAAGGAACGAATCAGAGTGATGCGGAAGCAATGATACTTAAACAAATGCCTTATAGTCTACCCATTCCTTACTGGTCAAAACTTAAGTTCATATCAAGAAATCCTAACGCAAGTTCTCAAGGGGTTCTCCTATGTTCTTACAGTGGAAGCCTAATGGTCCAAAACTCACAGGCCAAGGGTAAATGTATTACGAGTCGCAACCTGACTCTGATACCATAAATTGTAACACCCCGACCCGACAAGGGTAAAGATGTCACAATAATGGTCTCATATCAGAACAAACGCAAGCATATGACATAAATAATACAATTTAATTTCAATGGTTACAATGAAAAATCTGAAACTACAAGGTTATAATACAATAATTTCTAAGTCAAATCATAAATTCTTCTAGTCATCTTCAATAGCTAGTAAGGTCTTCTAAGTCCAAGGTAATCTCCACTCATACCCAGCTTCCAAACTAAAACCTGCCGCAGGAAAAGAAATGCGGCTGAGCTACAAAGCTCAGTGAACAGATATAACGATAACAAAGCAGAAATGATGGGGTAGTGAAATAAGTGAAACAATTCAAGGTGTAACAGGAGTTAGGAAAGAATAAAAGGTTATGCAGATATATCCAGAGTTAATAAATAGTTTACGACAGATAAAAGTAAAGGGAACCGTAATCCCACCACGAGCCCAAGTCAAATCAAGTCAAGTCAAGTATCAAGTCAAGTATCAGGTCAAGTATCAGGTCAAGTATGTATCCGGAGGAGTGGCCTTAGAATAATAAGTACAAGGTTATAAGGTAACAGAAATAGTAATCCCTTACGAGCCCAAATCAAATCAAATCAAATATCAGGGTGTATGGAGGGGAGACCTCAGCATACCAAGTACAGGGTGAGGGGATAACCTCCAGGGGTTGGAGTCATGAGCTCCCAGGATGTGAAAGACGTGTATCGCACACATCATCAGTCACCAAGTATAACATGTAATATAACAAATCAAGTCAGGTCAAATCTAGGATGTATCCATATGCCCTAGGTGGCGAAAGTCTGCCTCTACGAAACAAATCAAATCAGGTCAGGGACGGGATAGGTCATCACTCTCCTACCCTAAAGTCAAGTCATCAGTGCATCAATGAAAAAGACATTGATGAGGCGAAAAGTGTACCGCTTTTAAGGGGTCATTTAAGCCCTAAATCGTATTTATTTGATCAAATATTGCCCTAAATCGTTCCTTTTGTCATTTTAGGTACTTTTGAGGAGAAATCTGGAAAAGGAGGCATTTTGGACGTTTTTGGAGCATTAAAGTGAAGAAAACGGCAAAGTCTCAAAAATCGGCTAAAAGTTACTCTTGACGGCGTCACAATTAACCCCAGACGGCGTCATGCTTTGGCAAGAAAAGTTGGACGTGAAATTTACTCATGATAAGCCAGTGAAAATAGCATGTGAATTCTGACGGCGTCACGCTTTAACTTGATCAAGGGCGTCACGGCTTAAATCATAAGGGGACGGCGTCACGTTCACGAGCTGACGGCGTCAAGCCTTGATAAGCCAGAATGGATTTTGGAAGAGCTAAAGAGGGACGGCGTCAAGAAGGTCATCCGGGAACCCTAGAAGCGGCGAGGTGACGGCGTCACAATCCATAAGGTGACGCCGTCAGATGTAAAAGTCTATATATAGTTTTCTAATTTTTTGTCATTAAAGAGAGCTTAGTGTGTGGAATTTTGGGAGAAAACCCTAAGACGATTTTAGCTACTTTTTCAGGGCTTTTTGCCTTGAGATCTTCCATGTTTCATTGAAAGATAAGTTATCAATTAATCATTCAATATGTCTATGTGTTGTTTGATTCTATCTTATTCTTGTCTTTTGTTTAACATGTTAGGCTAATTTTATCTTGTGTTTGCTTAGATCTAATGAAACCTAGCTATTGATTATTGGTTGTTAGTGTGTTATTAGTTGTATTGGATGATTGTTTATCTATGTTAGGCTTAAGAAAACTGGCTAACTTCCTATTCGGTAACTTGCTTGAACGTCTTAAGAAACATGAACCAAATGCGTACTAAAGGTTTTTATGGTTGTATTTAATGCACAAGCGAATTCTAGTGATCCCATGTTAGGAGCTTCCTAGCCGGCTCGACATAGGAGTGAAGTAGGAGCTTGTAGAGTTGGGGAAGTAAGTACGCCACCCCACGAACGGTATTAAGGAATACACCCGTCATCCACGCGACTAATGCACACTAATTAACCGGTAAAAGATAGTTAGGGAGTAAGGAAATCTAAGTAAACACATTTCTCTACACATAAGTTTCTCACCACATTTCATTTTTGTTATTTTATTTTATTTGCATTCGTAGTAATTTGGGTTAGTTGACTAGCAACTAATTCCGCCCACTCCTTCAAAACTGAGATTTTATTTGCTTTCATAAAATTATAAAAACATAAAAAAAAAGAATCTTCCTCAACCCTTAGACCTAATTAGAGTAGCCTTTCATACCTAACGAACACTATTCCCTGTGGAGAACGATCAATCCCCCGTACTTACCACTACACTATACTACATCGGTCAGGTACACTGCCTGGTGGGGTTGTAAGCCTCTTGAGATCCCTCGAGAGGTAAAACCTGTTGTAAGGTTACAAAACCACGCAATCAAGTTTTTGGCGCCGCTGCCGGGGAATAGTTATTGTTTAGGTTGAATTTTTATTTCTATTAGGTCTACTCACTAGATTCCTTTCTAGTGAGATTTTTATTTTTCTAGGTTTTCTTTAGTCTATCTATTTTCTTCGTGTCTTTGTTCGTAACCATACCATCCGACATCATGGAAGATGGTAATATCCTTAACCCCCACAACCCACCACCACAACAACCACAACCACCTCCTAGAGCCCGTACTTTAGGAGAGTATTCCCGTCCTAGCCACCATGGCTATCGAAACACCATTGAGCTCACTCAAGGAGCCAATATCACACCCTTGCGATCCGACACCATCCGGTTGGTGCAAAGCGGATGCGCATTCCATGGACTTCGTTCTGAAGATCCTAATCAACATCTCAAGGACTTTCTTAAAATCGTTGATTCTATAGACCTTGATGTTGCCACTCGAGAGACGACCCGATTGCGTCTCTTTCAATTCTCTTTGCGGGACCAAGCTAGTCAGTGGCTAGAACGTCAACCCGCAGGATCCATCACCTCTTGGGATGATCTCACCACTCGTTTCCTTGCTCAGTTTTTCCCACCGGGAAGAACTACCAAGCTAAGGAATGATATCTTGATGTTCCAACAACGTCAAGGCGAAACTCTCTACGAGGCATGGACTCGATTCAAGGACTTACTCCAAAAAGTCCCTCACCATGGCATAGAACTTTGGCTCCAAGTCCAAATCTTCTATGACCATATCAATCTCTCCACGAGGCAAACCATTGACCAATCGGCCGGTGGTAAGCTACGTGATCTAAGTGCGGAACAATCATGGGCTCTCCTAGAGGATCTTGCTCTTTATGACAACGAAAGTTGGAGTGATCCCCGTGATTTGAATAAAACGGTCAAGGCAATATCTTTGCCTTCGAACAATTCAAGCACTTCTGACCGTAGGATCATAGAACTTGAAGACCAAGTCAAGTTTCTCATGAAATCCTACGAGGCTCCTAAACCTTCAAGCCAAGTGAACAAAATCACTTTTTCATGTGAATTATGTAGTGGTCCCCACGACACTCGTGATTGCATGGAACTCCCCGAACAAGCTTTTGTGGACTACGTATCCTCGCGTACCGACGGAGCGGGAGACAAGTGGTACACTTTCAAACCCGAGCCAAACCATTATGGTGATTCATACAACCCCTCATGGAAAAATCACCCGAACCTTAGGTGGAAACAAAACCAAAACTCTCAACAAACCAATTCTTCCAACCCACCTAATCGTTTCCAATCAAGCGGTTCCTACTCGAACCGTACTTTCAACAACAATCCTTCCGGCAATGGTAGTACCGATAACTTTGAAGGATTGATGTCTCAATTTATGGCATCTCAAGAAGCTCGTTTAGCCAAGTTTGAAGCCGATTTCAAACAAAAACAAAGCGAGATGACCGATAAGATTGACACCTTGTTGAAAGCCCTCAATGACCGAGAAATGGGAGCACTCCCTAGCAACACGGTCAAGAACCCGAAACTGAACGTCAACGCTATTTCATCGGTTTCGTCCCCTAGTTCTTGTCCACAATATTATTCGGTCAATTCCATGAGCACGTGTTTCAAACAAACCCAAGTCGTTCCAAATGACCAAGAAGTTATGACATCCAAATTGGTCAACAACATAGTTGAAACACCTCCCACTCAAAACCTTGACGAAGAATTCAAGGAGCTCCACCTTGAAAGTCCGGTTGTTGATGTGTTGGATGAGAAGAATCTCAAATTAGGCGAAAAAGGGACCGCCTTCGTTCAAAACAAACTACCTAAGAAGTTAGATGATCCGGGCTTATTTGTTCTACCTTGCAAGGTCGGTAATTCGGAGGCTTATGACACATTAGCCGATCTTGGATCAAGCCTTAACCTACTTCCGTTACCTCTCTACACCTCTCTAAAACTTGGAAAACTTGAAGAAACCGAGGTGATAATAGGCTTAGCGGATGGAAGTGTTGCTTACCCGGTTGGAGTAGTTAAGGACGTGTTAGTGCACATTGGAAAACTAACCATTTTAGCCGATTTCCACGTCCTTGATATGGTTAGCGACCCTACATGCCCCTTGTTGATAGGTAGAGGATTTTTGGCGACCGCTAGTGCTATGATTGATTGTAAGGAATCCAAGATAGCGGTAGGAGAAGGAGATACTTGGTCAGTCTATGATGTTAAGAAACATGCCTATGATACTAGTGAGGAACCAACACCACATTGGCTAGAATCAAATAGGAGACCATCTAGATATGGACCTTGGATTGATAGAGACTTCATAGGACCCCAACACCCATTTTACCTAGAAGAGGACTTTGTTAACCGAACGCATTCGGTGGAGCAACTCTTGGCTAGGGACACCGAATTGGATCCATTTGAAGACCCTCTAGTTTTTAGAAAGATGATTGATTTCCTAGGAGTTCTGCCAATTAACCTAGGAATGAATAAGTGGATTTGTGAGGAAGATGATCATAAGTGGAATTGGGATAAACCACCCAAAGATAGAGATGGGTCATGGCATATTAAGATGACGTTGTATGACCCGGATGGAGAGAAGTTTGAAAAGATATATCGTACTAAGCGAACCAATAGGAAACTTCAATCCAAGCTTAACCCTAAAGACGTCCTTGATGACGAGCTTACTTACATAGGGTAGCTTGACTTTGAGTCTAGCTACAAGACTCGATAATAAAGAAAAGCGCTTCTTGGGAGGCAACCCAAGCTTTATTTGTTTTATTTGCTTTGTGTGTTCATTTATTTGTTTGTTTGATTTTATTTCCCGTATGTGTGTTTAATTTTTATCATTATTGATTCATGTTCAAAAGTAAATTGTGAAAATGCTTTATGTTGTTTTTAACTTCGTCTTAACTACATATAAAGGTATTTTGCAAAAGATAAGTGTAAGGGAAATCTAAATCGGTTTATTAGAACACAAATTAACATGAATCGTAATAATAATAAATTAGCATACATATTCGTATTTGTTTGAGTCAAATGCTTGTATCGAGTCATAATGATGTTTTGCAGGATTTCCAGGAAGTAAGGTAAAGGTTTTTCCAGAAATTTTCCGGAAACTTAAAACGAAAATTTTTGTCAGGTCATTTCTGACGGCGTCAGGGGTTATAACCTGACGGCGTCAGATTTAATTTCCAGAAATTTTTGAAAGTTTTGTTTTCATAAAAAGTTTTTATTAAATCTCCAACTTATAATCTCCAGGAATCTGCAAAATTATCATTCCACAAGCATTATATCCTTATATATAGATTTTTTCCCGCCGATGTTATGCAGGTTTTCGTGTTTGTTTTCTCAGGTTTAACAAGTTATTTTGGACAAGGAGATATTTTTGGAATCAAGCTTATGGCGATGCATTAGTCATGGAGCTTCAACATTCTCTTTGGAGGAAGATTTAACCGTGTAATTTCATTATCCACCGAGCGAATCAGGGGAGTATTTGATTTCATTCTTTTACTTTTTGCTTTTACATCTTATTATTTGAACATTGGGGACAATGTTCATCTTAAGTGTAAGGGGAGGGTAAAAGTACGATTTTAGAGAATACAATTGCGCTTGATTTTTGTTTGTTTAATAATAGATGTGTAATAAAACTGAGAGAAATACTTGTTAAGGTAATTTTAGTGCCAAATTTAAAATTTTTTACAACATATAGGAGTGAAACTTTGATCTTAATGAGCGTCTCACGGATAGGAGTTATATGACTAGCACAAAAACCGTACCACAAAAAAATTTTCCACCCCAAATATGTGAGGTTCGCCCCTAGAATTGGTAGGAAAAGCATTTATGCTATGATGTGTGTACCGGTAGCACTTAGATTCTAGAACTTGCGTTAGGACCATTCCGAGGCCACAAGTGAGACTACATTCGTGTAGTTAGATTTACTACATGATAAGAGGCATTAGGATTAACCCATTGTTTTACACCTGTGTTTTTGTTATAATTACATTGGCTACATTGGTCAAGTAATTCTCCCACACCCTTTGCGTTGTACTCATTTTTAGTACACGATACCCCTAGTACACCCCTCAGAGCCTATCTTTTCGTTTCGACCTTTAAGCATTTTACTTAAAGGAAGAATTTGTTACACCCCACTAAAATGTACACCCAAATCGCCTTAGCCTACCTTGTATGCACTCATCTTTAGTGCATTATTGTTACAACATTTGTTTAAACCCAAGTTAATTATCTAATTGATTACATGTTTGCTAAGTCGAGTCATATCCTTGTACATATTGTTTTGGGACGATTGGGACTCATGGGTAAAGTACTAGTATAATGGAGTAATGGGGAAGAACAACATTATTACCCCCATATGTGCTAAATATTTTAAAAGTACTCCAAGTTTTTCAATTATCTTAATTCGAGTCATTAGATTAGTATTTGTAAAGTTATGTAAAAATTCAAGTGTAAGGGGAATGCAACGCCCCTATGATGTATTATTTTGGATGGTAGGGTAAAAGTGTATGCAAAAAAAAAAAAAAAAAAAAAAAAAAAAAAAAAAATCGAAAAAAATCAAGTAAAATACAAAAAAAAATGAGAAAATGAAAAATAGAAAAAACATACGGACTACCATCCCGTTTCATTTTATGTTTGTTTTATATTTTTGTTATTTTGTTATTTTGTTTCTAGCTTAAGATCGAGTCTAGTCTTGGCTTAGCAACATTGTATAGTACATGTAATTGATCAAGATTTTTAACTCGCCACCAGTAAAATATCCTTTATCCAACAAAACCGTGTTTTCCTTTTCCCTACACCTAAAGTTATAACCCATTTAAAAGCCCTCTTTGATAGTTTATCTTAGGTGCTTACGCCTAGTGGAGGAGGTTTTTGATCCTTTCCCAAGCCTATGGTAATCTATTTGCTATGACAGGTAGTGAGAGATATTATCCGTTTTCATTTATGAGATTTATTTTGATGACACTTGAGAGATGTGAGTATCTAAACACTACTTGTGAGGTGCTAGTATGTAATCTCCGTGCTTATTATGATTGAAGTGGAACGATTATTTGTTGTAATTACTTTTATGTTTGCATTAAATGACCCCTAGCTTGTATTTTGATTAGAATAAAAGCGCATTTGCTTGAGGACAAGCAAATCTCAAGTGTAAGGGTATTTGATGAGGCGAAAAGTGTACCGCTTTTAAGGGGTCATTTAAGCCCTAAATCGTATTTATTTGATCAAATATTGCCCTAAATCGTTCCTTTTGTCATTTTAGGTACTTTTGAGGAGAAATCTAGAAAAGGAGGCATTTTGGACGTTTTTGGAGCATTAAAGTGAAGAAAACGGAAAAGTCTCAAAAATCGGCTAAAAGTTACTCTTGACGGCGTCACAATTAACCCCAGACGGCGTCATGCTTTGGCAAGAAAAGTTGGACGTGAAATTTACTCATAATAAGCCAGTGAAAATAGCATGTGAATTCTGACGGCGTCACGCTTTAACTTGATCAAGGGCGTCACGGCTTAAATCATAAGGGGACGTCGTCACGTTCACGAGCTGACGGCGTCAAGCCTTGATAAGCCAGAATGGATTTTGGAAGAGCTAAAGAGGGACGGCGTCAAGAAGGTCATCCGGGAACCCTAGAAGCGGCGAGGTGACGGCGTCACAATCCATAAGGTGACGCCGTCAGATGTAAAAGTCTATATATAGTTTTCTAATTTTTTGTCATTAAAGAGAGCTTAGTGTGTGGAATTTTGGGAGAAAACCCTAAGACGATTTTAGCTACTTTTTCAGGGCTTTTTGCCTTGAGATCTTCCATGTTTCATTGAAAGATAAGTTATCAATTAATCATTCAATATGTCTATGTGTTGTTTGATTCTATCTTATTCTTGTCTTTTGTTTAACATGTTAGGCTAATTTTATCTTGTGTTTGCTTAGATCTAATGAAACCTAGCTATTGATTATTGGTTGTTAGTGTGTTATTAGTTGTATTGGATGATTGTTTATCTATGTTAGGCTTAAGAAAACTGGCTAACTTCCTATTCGGTAACTTGCTTGAACGTCTTAAGAAACATGAACCAAATGCGTACTAAAGGTTTTTATGGTTGTATTTAATGCACAAGCGAATTCTAGTGATCCCATGTTAGGAGCTTCCTAGCCGGCTCGACATAGGAGTGAAGTAGGAGCTTGTAGAGTTGGGGAAGTAAGTACGCCACCCCACGAACGGTATTAAGGAATACACCCGTCATCCACGCGACTAATACACACTAATTAACCGGTAAAAGATAGTTAGGGAGTAAGGAAATCTAAGTAAACACATTTCTCTACACATAAGTTTCTCACCACATTTCATTTTTGTTATTTTATTTTATTTGCATTCGTAGTAATTTGGGTTAGTTGACTAGCAACTAATTCCGCCCACTCCTTCAAAACCAAGATTTTATTTGCTTTCATAAAATTATAAAAACATAAAAAAAAAGAATCTTCCTCAACCCTTAGACCTAATTAGAGTAGCCTTTCATACCTAACGAACACTATTCCCTGTGGAGAACGATCAATCCCCCGTACTTACCACTATACTATACTACATCGGTCAGGTACACTGCCTGGTGGGGTTGTAAGCCTCTTGAGATCCCTCGAGAGGTAAAACCTGTTGTAAGGTTACAAAACCACGCAATCAGACATGAAACCCTCATGCCTAGTGGGTGGCTCGTAGTCTCAAACTGTGGGTCAAGGTCAAGTATCAAGTATCAAGTATCAAGTGTCCAAGTTCAAGTTCAAGTTTCATATCAAGCGGTTCAAGTCAAGTTTCCAATTCAAGCGTGTCAAGGTTTATATCAAGGTTCAAGTCAAGAGATCATAGCAAAGGTTTATGGCAAAGGTTTAATTCAAAAGTTCATTTAAAACAATCTTTTAGTAATGGTTTTCATAAAATGGTCTTTCGAAATATGTCTTCATAAAAATGGTCTTTCAAAACGGTTTTTCATAAAGATAGTCTTAAAAATAGTTTTCTTAAAACTTTTAGTAACTTCCATTTAAAGTGGTATCGCCTCTTTTTAAAATAGCTTTTCTCAAACATTTTCATATGTAATTTAAGAAAGGTTTTCGCATCCAGTTATAATATCAAGTGAATCTTCAAGGTATCCAAGGATTTGAATATTCAGGTCAAAGGGTGATGAACGAAGTATATCAAGTATCAAGGGAACATAGCAAGGTTCAAAACAAGAAATCAAGGCAAGGGTTCAAATCAAGTGGATCATAACAAAGGTTCACAATTCAAGGGAAGCATAGCAAGGTTCAAGGGAATCCTAATGAATCAAGATCAGAAGTCAAGAGAACAAAAGCACCCTTACTGAGAAAGGGTAGAATATCTGTACCTTATACCGCAAGTGAAAACACATCAAGAAATATAAAGGTCGGAAACAAACTCCATCTTCAGCGCATCTACACGAATACATGGTTGTCTTTACAATTAATATCTTATTTAAAATCAGATTTCTCATTTTAGTCGGCTTTTCATTTTTAGTAACTTTCCATTTATAGCAGGTTTCCAAGATTAGTAAGTTTCCATTTTTTAGAAGGTTTCCTTATTTAGCAAGTTTCCAAAAATAGCAACTCTCATAATTAGACAAATTCCATAGGATAATTAGGTTAAGTCATTTATTAAATATTATTATGGAAATAGGGTTCATTTTATCAAATTATAATAGTTTAGGGTTAATTATAACAACTTTCCATATTTTAGGGTTTTAAATGTAAATATGTCAAGGATAAGGGTTTAAAGTGCAATATTACAAGTTATTCAGTTAATCCATAAGTTTTCCATGATTACAATTCCAATCCTTCAATTTTAACAATTTTACAAGTTAAAACCCGTTTATTTATTTAAATTAAAATTTAAACCTTATAATTAATTTAGTTACAATTTAATCCTTACAATATTCATATTTACACATTAAGCCTTCAATTAACCAAAATTACATATCACACCCCTTAATTAAATATATGTACGAAACACCCTTCATTTTATATAATTTACAAAAACAAGTCCCTCCACTTTAATTATTTACAAATTGAATTATATATTTACACAATTTACCATTTAAACCTTTTAATTTCAAAATTTACACATAGCACCCTCATATAATATTTTATACGAATTAACCCTGGTCTAAAATATGTTACAAAAATAACCCACAAGTTTATTTATTTACAAAACACACCCTTTTAGTTTTTATTTCCAATCGGTAAAACACAAAACCATATAAACCCTAACCCTAAATTCCCCAATCATTACCAATCATTAAAACATCCTTAAAACACATTTATTACACCAGATCTATCATCATAAACCCAAACCCTAGTTCATTCGATTGCCTTTTTATTTTTATTTTCTTTTTCTTTTTAATCCGATTTAAACAATAATTCACCAAGAGTGATCTAGGCTTCAAAAAATACAATGATCATTTTTCAAGAGTCATATGGCACGTATAGAACCCAAATAAAATATGTTTGACAACACAAAACTCCTACGATCACTCCAGCGATTCAACGACCTCCAAACTATTTTTCTCACCTTCCTTAGTCTTGAATTAACTCAGGAAAAATATGCAACAGCCTCCAGAAAATCGTGTGGTGTTTTGGTGGATTTTAGTGTGTGTTTTTAGGGTTTTCGGTGGAAGAAAATGGGAATAATATAGAAACCATGTGGTATTAGGGGGGGAGCATAAATCACGGCAATTATTGATTAGGGAATCAATTTCCCTGATTTTGTACCATTTCCTAATTTGTTTTGATGATTATCCTAATTTTAAGTGATTTTAAATACAAATAAATAATTAAACATATATAATTCGGCCCATATAATAATTTTATGTGTGAAAAGTATTTTTTTACATTGTAAAATATTAAAATGTTGATGCAAAAATTATCTTACTTCATATGTTGTTAATTTCCAAGAGTTTGAGATTTATTTGGTGTTTTATGTACTCATTAATTAAATTTTAAAGTTACAGGGGTATTTTGGTCATTTTGCATGTTTTGAAATTTTGGGTATTACAAAAGTAATTCCCATGTCTTATCCCTACCCTTTACCAAATTACTTTATTCATTGTTAGCTTACGAGCATCCGGATTAACTAATGGCTTTGTTAAGATATGTAATGCATGGATATTGTAGTGACCATCCGAGTTTTTAATAGTTTAAAGACGCGCCAGCGATCTAGAGCATATTTTGGTGACCATCCGTTATGTGAATAACGTGCCAGCGAGCTAAGGTATAATCTAGTGACCATCCGTTTTTTATTCTATTCAAAAAAATTCGCGCCAGCGATCTATTATATTCTTGTATAAAATATTTGAACATTAGCCAGGTAACCCTTAACCTTAAACCCGAATAAAAGACCTCTTTGATGTTTTATTTTGTTGTTTTGATACTTGTACAAGCTTATGGTAAGACACATGAATCATGACTGAGCAATGAGTAATTTACCAATCAATCTATCCCTAGAGTGTTGAGTGAATTTAAAAATTCCTTTGTGAGGTACTTAGTTATGTTATCAAGCTCAAAATTAACTTGTTTATGTTTCAAGAATTTTTCACATTTAAATTAAAATTAACAAGTGTTCCTTTGGAATAGTTGTTAGATTTTGGAAAAACATTAAGGATACCATTGGAATCATTTTTCTTAAAACCTAGACTTGCTCGAGGGCGAGTAAAACTCAAGTGTGGGGGAATTTTATAACGCTTAAAATGAACATGTTTTTAGTTACGTTATCATTAGTTTTATGCACTATATTTGGTTATATTTGTTGCTAAATCATGGAAAAAGTGTATATGCAAGTAAATGTAGCCAAGTACAGGAAAAGATGAAGAAAAGACAAAGAATTGAAGTGATTATGCACATTTGAAGATTCCCGAGATGGAAACAAGTGAGAAACCACACAAGGTCGCAAGGATTTGATAGTGTCAAGATTTCTATGTACATATATCAAGAAACTATCAAGTTCTATGGAAGAAATCAGTGCCACAACGAAGCATAATGCATGCGACAAGAAAAGACCAGGAAAAGTCAAAGTTGTAAGTGCCAGAAGACTCCATCCGATCGGATGGAGCCCGCATCCGATTTGGATGGGAAGTGATGGATTTCACCGAGAGATCCAACCGATCGGTTGGAGCCCAATACCGATCGGTTGGATGAAGATGCTGTTACAAGATTTCATTTAATGACGGATTTAAGCCCCATAATCATGGTGGCTGATCATTTCCTGCTTATTAACTCATTTGAGGACGTTTTTACTTGAGCAATAAGGGTTCTTTCACTTATTTAAAGGACCCTAGGCTAGATTACAAAGTGTGACAACCCAAAAACTAGTAAGAGGCTTACACCAAGTCCTTGCTATCTTATTATCATTGCCCGAAAGCTTAGAAGTGCTGTAAAAACATCCAGGAACAATAGTGTGGTTCGTGTGTGGAGTTGTTTACGTGTCTTATTAGGCGATTGGAGGAGTGTGGTTGCTATAGTGCCACAGATCTAGTTCTTGTAATCTAAACTAGGTATATCTTGTTTATTTACCATGAACTACCTTTTCTTTACGTTTAATGAAAGTGTGTTTTCTTACTTGTGTTTTATAATGATTGATATGGAGTAATTGTTGGTATACTTGTGTGTTATGATGTAACTAATTGTTGGAGAATTCTTATGTTAAAAGGTGATGCATGAAACCAATTCTTATTTTATGAGTTTGTTAGAATAACATCTAATCTTGCTTAATTAGTTGATAAAAACATTTTCAAAGGATAAAAGGGCCGAAAGGATTTTCTTTATGTTTTTATTCCAAAAAGTTAGTGCACGAATTACTATGGGATATGGTGTGTGACAAGCACCATATTTACTAATTAAAATGGATTTGAAACGATTTCATCATGAATAAAAGGGCCGAAAGGATTCATAGCAACAATTAAGATAAGAATTGCTTTTCAAAAAACTAGTGCTTTAAAGAATTGTCAGAATAGTTAATTAGGCCGAAAGGGGTTAACTAGGAGATTGAATTCTTAGAAATGATTTTTCATGATATAAACCATTGATTGTTAATCATTCATATAAAATTACGCATCATCACAAGTTACACCCAACTTGGTAGAATACTCTATGCAATTAGTTATATGATTACACACAAGTATATGTTTTGTTTGATTGATTTTACTTTAAGAATTTTCACCAAATTGGCTTGACAACCTTTTTGTTAAAACTTGTTTTACCAAATACAAATACCAAATCCCTTGGGACGATCTCGACTTACCCACCTTTACTACCACGGACGAGAATACTTGCTCGTATGTGTTAATTAGAGAATAGGATAAATGGTGTTTATAAATTTTTAAAACTTGCACACGACGTAGCACATCAAGATGGCAATGGCACTTTTGGAGTCGCAGTACATGGGAATCTTGTTGTAAATGTGGCCATAGTCCATCGGTTTTCATCGCACCCAAATGACTTGAGCATAGCATGCTGACATGGCTACATATTCAGATTCTGTTGATGACAGGGAAGTGCAATCCTGCTTCTTTGACTGCCAAGATACAAGTTTATCTCCTAAAAACTGCACTCCACCAGATGTACTTTTGTGTGTTTCTAAACATCCTGCATGATCAGCATCTGAAAAAGCTATTAGTTCAAAACCAGAATCCTTCGTATACCAGATCCCTAAATGGATGGTTCCCTTTATGTATCAAAGGATTCTTTTAACCTCGGAGAGATGTCTTTCAGTTGGTCGTGACTGATAACGGGAGCATAGATATACAGCAAAAGCTATATCTGGTCTGGTGGGTGTTAGATACATGAGGGACCCAATCATACTACGGTATTTGGTAGGGTCAACAGGTGTACCATGTAAATCAGCATCCAGCTTTGGGGATGATGCAGATATAGGTGTGTTATAACTATCACAACTTGTCATGCCATGTTTCTTTAAAATCTCAAGAAAATACTTGGACTAACTTAGAAAATTTCCACGGGGTGATTGATGAACTTGAAGTCCTAAGAAGAACATAAGTTCACCAATCATGGACATTTCAAAATTTTGTTTCATTAATTTTGCAAAAGCATTTGAATATTTTTTGTTTGTTGACGCAAAAATAATGTCATCGACATAGAATTGAACAATCAAAATGTCCTCCCCGTGTTTTTAAATAAACAAAGTTGGATCCATTGAACCTTTAGTAAAATGATTGGCACGTAAGAAAGCAATTAGTTTATCGTACCATGCCCTTGGGGCTTGTTTAACTCCGTAAAGGGCCTTCTTGAGTCTGTACACATGATTGGGATGATCTGGATCGACGAATCCCTCTGGTTGACTAACATAAACTTCCTCACGTAATTGGTCGTTCAGAAATGTTGTTTTCACATCCATTTGATAAACAACCATACTCTTATGTGCAGCGTATGCCAGAAAAATACGGACAGTCTCAAGCCTAGCCACTAGAGCAAAAGAATCTTCAAAATCAATTCCTTCTAGCTGAGTGAATCCTTTAGCTACCAGATGCGATTTGTTACGAATCACTATGCCTTCTGCATCTAACTTGTTTTTCCAAATCCACTTCAGTCCGATGACATAGACCCCATCTGGTCTTTCAACTAACTCCCACACTTCTAAACGTTTGAATTGGTCGATTTATTCTTGCATTGACTCAATCCAGTTGTCGTATGTCAGTGCTTCTTTAATGTTTTTGGGTTCATCTTGACAAACTGTGAGTGCATAGATCCAGTTTTCAGCATCGGTGTGAAGTTTTCGTCTTGTCATAACTGGAGCTGAGGGATTTCCAATGGTACTTACTAAGGGGTAATCCTTAGTCCAATGATGTGTTGAAGGGTGGTGTTGATAGAACGTATGCAAATTAACCGGGTCCAAATTGCGTGTGAGCGACTCTGTAATATCAAGAACAGTTGGAGTCGGTGCAAATGGATTAAAGAAGGCATTTGGGTCATAATTTGCAGGTTCGGGTACTGATTGTTGTAGTAGATCTTCAGTTGAATTTTCATTGTTGGAAGCCGTTTGTTCTGCTGTTGATGGAGATTCAATTGGAGGTGCATCTGTTGCAACGGTTGTTGTTGTTGGTGCAAGTGTATCAGGTATTGGAGTATTATCAGGTTGTGTAGCAGAAATTGGTGATACATCTAGTGCACGACATGCAAAAGAATCATCAAACAATGGAGCAAACAAGGTTTCTAATTCTTTATGGTTAAATGAAAGAGGTGCAGCTGATTGATCTAGAAAGTTAAGATGGTTGGTTGCGGGTCCTAAGCTGTTGTGCTCAGAAGCCATATCTGTAAGCCCATCAAAATTAGCATGAATAGTCTCCTGAATTTCTCTAGTTCGACGATTCCAGATTCGAAAACCCTTGGAGTTTTCACAATATCCAATAAAGATGCCAATGTCAGCCTTTGCTTTGAGTTTTCCAAAATCATCACGATCATTATTTGGATAGCAAAGAGAACCAAACACATTAAAGTGGTCAATGTGGACAATCTCATAAGGAGTTTTGTGATGCCGTTTGGTGATCATACAACGGTTTTGGGTATAACATGCAGTTGATAAAGCTTCTGCCCATAAGTAATCTGGTAATTGAGCATTGATTAGCATCGTTCTTGCAGCTTACACTAACGTCCTGTTACGTCTTTCGACAACCCCATTCTGTTCTGGACTTCTTGCAACGGATGTTTGATGTTCAATTCCCACTTTCTCAAAATAAGATCGAAGAGTCTGATTCTTGAATTCAGTTCCATTGTCTGTTCTAACTTTTCTGACCGTATTTCGAAGTTGAACTTGAATTTTTGTGAGAAAGGTGATGATCATTGAAGGAGCTTGATCTTTGCTACGGAGAAAATAAACCCAAGTCCATCTGGAGTAGTCATCTACAATTACTTGAATGTAGCGTTTACCGTTTATCATTTGAACACGCATAGGGCCACACAAATCCATATGAAGTAGTTGAAGAACGTGATCTGTACTGTGTTCTATTTTTGAAGGGAAACGTGCATGACTACTTTTTCCTTGTTCAAAAGCTGGACATAAGTGATCTTTTAAATATCGAAACCTTGGAAGACCATTGACGAGTTTGTGACGTGCAAGTTCAGTCATGGTTTTGAAATTCAGATGAGACAGCCGTTTGTGCCATAACCATGGTTTTGTCGAATGTGCTTTGGAGAGTAGACATATAGGAGAAGAAGCAATCATATCATACATTGAGATGGTGTAAAGACTAGTTCCACGAGTGCCCGACATTAGATCATTTCCTTGTAAATCACGAACGAAACAAGTTTTCTCCTGAAATGCTACTTCCAAATCCCCATCACAAAATTGACCGACGGAGAGAAGGTTGTGACCAAGGCGTTCGACATAATAGACACGACTAATTTCGATGTTGCCATTAACATAATCTCCATAGCCCATGATAGCAGCAAAGTGATCGTTCCTGAATCTAACAGTGCCGATGAACTTTGCAACAAAGTTTACTAACAGTTTGAGATTGCCTGTCATATGTCTAGTACAGCCGCTATCAACAATTTGCACCACCTGCATCACATGAAGATGACGAAGATGGGGTGATGGTAAGGGTAGAACCTAGAGAATTTGTGGGTTCCATTGGGTTAGTAACACAGTTATTAATAACTTTAGGTAGCCATGTAAAACTTGGTTTTCTTTGTAACCAACATTGCCATGTCCAACTAGTTCGTGCTTTCTTCTTAGTGAATTCGCTAGGTGATGGGATTGTCTTAATTAGGAGTTGTATTCGCAACTATGGGTGTGTCTAAGGCATTTTTAGAAACTACACTTGGCGGTTTTCCTAGCACAGACTTAGAAGCAATAGTGGGCCTAAAGGGAATGCCAGATGTACGTTTCATGATAAGAGTTAAAAGGGAGTTAGCTACACATTTTGTATGATCACCAGATAACATACTATTACGACAAAACACACAAGATGCATTAAAATTCAAAATATTCAAAGGTTTATCATTCGTTAGACAGATAGTACGATTACAATTTCACAAATTAGAATCTAAATCAGATGCAACATGAGTTTATTCAAATTCCTAAGTTGATCTTCTACTTATGGTGCTTCTAGTTTTCCGCTTTTACATTGCCAGATCCTATTCTTCTGTTTGTTTCTCTTACGCTTTGATCTGCTAACGCTAGTAGTGGGGACTATTCCTGTAGAAGTGGAAGGATTCAAATTTGTTGTCTGAGGGGATGTTTGCCTAGGTGTTGTGTTCATTTTGTACATTCCTGTAGCAATCACATTTGTGTTAACAAACTTTCCTTTTTCTAGTAATTGAATTTTCTCTTTAAGTTCAATGACGATGTGATTCTTTTGTTGAATTTTTGAATCGAGTTCTCTATTTAAGCGAACGGTGTCATTACGATTTTGGCGACATTCATCGTTTTCCTTCAAAAGCTGAGATCGAGTCGTTTTCAATGAGTCATAAATGGTTTTGTACTCAGTTTTTAAATACTCGATTTCCTTTTCATATTTGAAAATTTGACATTTTAAAACAGCATTTTCATCATCATGATTCTCAACTTTGGATGTGTGACTATTTTGAAAGGACATCATTTCATTTTGACTTTGCAATTTTAATTCAAAATCAAGACTCTGAGTTTGACACCATTGAAGCTTCTGATTAAGTTGAAAATTTTCTATTGAAAGTTTACTTTGCACATCATCATTGTGTTTAATGATTCTCTCATTTTCTCTTTTTAAAGTCTCAATTTCATGTCTCAATGTTTCAGTGTCAGCAGTGTGATCATCAACAAGCATAGAATTGCAAGACTCATAAATCGAATTCATAATCACAAAGATAATATCAGAACTTAGAACATCTTCCAAAAATCGATTAGCTTCATTTTGTAAAACTTTGTTTCGACGTTTTTGTTTTGAGATCGAATTTTCTATAGCATTGAAAGTGTTCATCATGGATGTTACTTTTGTTTGGAATTCCTATTCCCAGTGTGTAGCACAAAGAAGCAAATATTGAACGTATGGTAAAAATTGTTTTTGAAAAAATTCTCTCTTTTCTTTTTTGTAAATAGATTGAAAAGTGGAAACTTTTATCTCAGAGTTAAGTTCAATTGCTTGTTCTAAAAGGTTGATGTCTTCCATTAACGTATCAAAGTAACTAAGTATACGACATCGTTTATGTAATGGTGCAATTACACCAGAAGTTGGTAAAGGGCCATTTATTTGTGCCACTGGTGTAACAGGACCAACATCAGAAGAAGATTCATGAATTAGCATTACAAACCATGGTTGTTCTGTTTTATCATTTTGAGGAACGAAGGTGTCAGAAATATGAGGCATGTTTGAATAATCAAAAGGTATACCATATGGTTTAAAGCTCATTTTTGATCGACTCTCTTCTTCCTGTTCCTGTTCATCCTCACAATCATGTACAACAACACGCACAATTGATTCATCAAATAATTAGTCTGCACTATACAACTTTGGATTTTCTTTGAGTGTTGTGTGTAGAAAACGTGGTTTATTATCACCTAGAGCAAAACCATGACCTTTGGGACTTGGTTTCAAAGTGAACTTTTGTATTGTTGTGATAGACTCACCAGTTTTGTAAACAACGTTTTAAAACTCTTTTAATTTGCATTCCAGTTTGACAATTTCATCAAGGTAAGAAACAATTTGTTTCCTTGACTTTTGTGTTTGTTCAGAAAAACTAGCTTGACAAGTGGACATCTCGGTTGTTGTTTACAAAAGTTTTGAATTGAGATGTTCAACTTGTTGTTTGAGCTCACTTTTTTCTTATTCCAATTTAGAAACCAATTTACTGTTAGAAACAATTAATTCTCGTATTTGATGTTGTAAATCTTGTTCTTTGACATAAGCTTTTTGAAATGCAACTTCAAAACCTTATTCTCGTTTTTCTTTTCTTTCAAAATTTGTGAGTTCTATTTTACAGCACTCAAGATCCGAAGTCAATGATGCAACTTTTGTGTTGGGTCCATTCAGTCCCCAAGCTTCCTTAAACAAGGATTTGAATACAAATTATCCTAAGTGTCACATATCCTTGAACGTTCTCAGGTCACTGAGTGAACAGTCACTCAGTGAGTTATCTTCAAGATGCCTAGGAAGAATCTAAGAAGAAGGATTCTCCATTCAGTGAGGCGGAACTCCGTGAATGGCACCTAATCCAAAGAAGAAGATAATGGGTTCAGTGAGAGATGAAAATAACTCACTGAACCCTAGTCTCCTCAACAACTATGAAGAATGAAGACTGAAGACTGAATACCAAAGACTGAAGAACTTGAATACTGAAAGAAAGGTGGGACAAGGCGGGAAGGTTTGAACTGACTTAGAGAAGTCCTTATCACTCTAAGGTCAAACTTTCCCTGAAAGGCTTCATAACAAGAACAGTGTCATCACTATTTCTCATAAAGCACTATTGTCCTATACCCAAAATAGGTTCTTGTAACAGTGAAAAAATATATCAGTATTTTGTCCTGATTAGCTTAGGTCATCTTTTGTCTTGTAATTAACGGTTGCTCTTTTTACTTGTCTATAAATAGGATCATAAGATGGAGTAAAAGGTGACAAGTTTGTGCAATTAATGCTTAGACATTCACAAACCACTTTTACTCCTCTATAGAGCAACCTAGTCCCTGAGATAGCTCACTGGTTTCTTATAGTCGCCACTTAAGCTTAGCTTAAGTTTAGAGAGGATACATACCATACTTGTCATTTCAATCCCAAGTGTTTTTTCTGCAAACACTTGGGTATAGATTCTTTTGATTTACTTCTAATAAGAATTTAAACATTGAAAAACTCTTGTCTTTTATCTTTTACGTTTATACTTATTTGTCAAGTTAATCAATACATTAATAAGCTATGGAACACGGTTAGCTTAACTTTGTAGTTAATTCTATTCGTGTAACGGGAAAAACAAGGGGTATCAGAGCCAGGTTTATAAAACTTTTCAAAAACTAAAGAGTGCTCAAAAGGTTTTTAAAACCAAGATCCTACCATGGCTGACAATAACGTACCCCAGCTAGTTAACAAAAAAAGAGGAAGCTATTCAGTTGTCGCTCCCAGACTAGAAGCTAATAAATTTAGCAAGTGGAAAAAGCGTATGCTTTGCTGCTTGACTGGTATGGAACCATACTACATCACATGTATCAATGAAGGTCCCTTTTTCCCTAAGATAGCTGAAGGGTTACCTAAACCTGAAGCTTAGTGGACAATTGATGAGAGAATGGTGGTTAACCAAGACCAACGCCTGAAAAGCATCATTATATCTTGTATTCCTGACGATACAATGGAATCAGTCATTAACTGTACAACAGCCAAACAAACTTGGCTTGACTTGGTTCACAGCTTTGAGGGTCCCTCAGATACCAAGGAAAACAGGATTATGGACCTAAAACTTGAGTATAACACTTTCAGGGCCACAGACTCTGAAAGTCTCTCTCAGACCTATACAAGATACAAAACCTTGATCAATGAACTATCTAATGATAGTGTAGTCTTGTCTAAGCATGAAATCAATGTTGGCTTTGTCAACAGTCTCTCTGAGAACTGGTTAAACTTCTCTCAGGGTCTTAGGAATGCTAATCACATTCAAAATCTTGAGCTCCCTGAAATCTATGGGAAGTTTGTCTATGAGGACAACTTAATCTCAAGGAGATACCCTGACTCAAAGAAAGCTCAAGAGATAAAAAAGGCCCTGACAAACATACCCATATCTACTGCTTTTTATTCTAATGGTGTTGTGCAGGATTTCCAAGAGAATTCTGATGATGAGGCTGATGAGGGAACCAGTGAGAAGTACCTTAATGACTTGCACACTAAATTTCAAGAAAGGGCACTCCTTGCTAACTCTAAACATTTTATTAAAAGAAATCAGTCAAACTTTTCTAAAGCAAAAGAAAATGAAACCACTGAATGTTTCAAGTGTGGTAAAAAGGGTCATTTTGGTAAAGACTGTTTTTCAAAAACCACCTCAGAACCCTCATACAAATTCTCTGGTAATAGTTCTTCTTAAGGAACTAGCAAGTTCCAACAAAAAATGCTTCAGTCTACTCAACATTTTCAAAACAAAAATGTTCAAAATGATCAAAAAGATTTTGAAGCTAAGTATAGGAAAGCTAAAGCTAAACTTCCTCTCCTTGAGGCCACTCCCTCAATATCTCAAGTTGTTCAAGCCACTAAACCTGTTCAAACAAAGAACAAGGTACTTGTAGCTGAAACCTATGACTGGGATGAGGAAGATGTCTCCTTAGATGATGAAGAAGTAAGAGTCAGTGCACTGATGGCACTTTCAGATAATGACAAGTTGGCTATTAAAAAAAGCCATTCTAGAAATGGAAAGTGGGTTAACATCACCATGAAAAAGGTAAATATCTTACTATCTATGGATGATGATTCTGACTGGCAATCTTACTTGAATTATACAAATTTTGATCTTAAGTTTTTTGAAGAGCAAAGACTTAATTTGTTTTCAAAATACAATAAACTTGTTTTAGAATTAAATAAGTGTAGAGATGAACTACTTGTCTTAAAACAAGCCAAGCTAGAAGCTGTTACACTTCAAATTCAAAACACTAGAATTTTGAAACAAAACCAAGATCTTCAAATAGAACTCAAGAAAGAAAAATCTGTCATTGAAAGTTGGACAACAAAGAATCCTAAAGTCTATGAAACTGTTAGTCTTATTCCTAGTTCTAAAAAGAAAATCATAGGAGAAGACCAACTCACTGAATCCCTCAGTGAGAGTCATAGTGAAAAGGCCTTTATACCAGCTGACATATCTTTTGAACAAGGAATGGAACCCAAGTCTAGTGACTGGGTTGAAAGAAACAACCCAGACAGTAAGTTACCTGACTTTGAGACTGGGAAAATCTTGCAACCTGAAATTCAGGCTATCAAAGATATGCTCGGACTCACTGATAAACCCAGTAACACTAAGTCTGTCAATGAGTCTGAATCTGAATCATAATCACCTCTCCCACCAATGAAAGTCCTTCAGGGAACAGCACCATGCTCAAAGCTAACACCTTTAGTTTACTCTCAACATTCTCCAAAAGAAAAGTCAGGATTGGGTAGAACAATCCTGAAGAGACCCACACCTGAAGTCTCAGTTCCCACTGATGACTCAACACCTTCAGTCTCAACTGAAGTGAAAAATGAAAGCCCTCATTCAAAATATGATCAGTTGGCTGAGCTTTTCAGGAAGCTGAGTGAAAAGATTGAATCATCTGAAAAACCTCCTCAATCTAAGATTAAGGAACTCAAACCAGCTTCCTCAAGCACCTCCAAACCAAAACCTCAACAAAGATGTGAACTGTGTAACTATACAAATTATTTCACTGATGACTGTTATAAAATCCACTTTTGCATGATATGCAAAAAGGAAGATCACATGACTTCTGATCAATTTTCATACACAGTCTCATCCAATGTTGCAACACACTTTAAAGCACAGGCTTTTCAGTATCCTTCTGGTTCAAAACAAATACAAAGGAAAAAAGGCAAAGCCTGTTTCACCTTGTCCACATTGTGGTTTCAATGACCATCATCCTGATGATTGTTTAATGTATCCTTGATGTAACATATGTGGAGATCCCACTCATGACACCTCATGACATGAAAAGGTCATTCAGGCTAGAAGAGGTACTACCAAGTCCTCTCCTAAGTCTACTAAGTCCACATCAACAACCAAATCTAAAGTTTGTGGAAGGATAGTCCATACCACCACTGACTATGCATTAATCATATCTTTCAAAAAGGCCATCAAAGCCAAGCCCACCAAGAAGTGGGTTCACAGGAAAAACTAACACAGTTTACAATTTGTGCAAAGACATGCTAGGGAGCCTGTTTGGCATTTAGACACTGGATGTTCAAGGAGCATGACTAGTATGAAGGAATATCTGCACAAATATGTTGAAGAACCAGGACCTAAGGTGATATTTGCTGATAATTCATCATGTCTCACTGAAGGTTATGGTTCAGTAAACTGTAGTGGAATAGTTTTTACTAGGATAGCTTATCATAATGGCCTCAAGTACAATCTAATCAGTGTCAGTCAACTATGTGATGCTAAATACATAGTTCAATTTGATGATAAGCAAGGCACCATCTTTAATGCACATAAAGAAATTGTTCTTATTGCACCAAGAAGACAGGATGTTTATGTGTTAGATATGTCTACTCTAACTCATAATGGAACTTGTCTTTTTGCTAAAGCCACTAAAACACTAAACTGGCTTTGGCATAAGAGACTCTCCCATCTCAATTTCAAAAACATAAACAATCTTGTCAAACAAAACAAGGTCCTTGGCTTACCATCACTTGTGTTTTCAAAGGATAAACCCTGCTCTACCTGTGAAAAAGGTAAACATCATAGAGCATCTGTTGGGAATTAAATATTCTGAAGTTTAAGTATCGGGAAAATCTCTCAAGTGATTAAATCTGGTAACAGTAGAGTTAAGTCTGGTGAGTTCCAAAGTTAAGTCTGCTGGTTATCTGCTGGTTAAAGTCTGGTCGTTGAAGTTAAGTCTGGTGGTTAAGTCAAGTGTTAATTCTGGTGACTATCAGAGTTAAGTCTGCTTGATGAAGATATTAAGTCTGGTTGACTAAAAGTCAATATAACACTGTAGATAATATCTTACCCCATGTGCTCAGTCTTTATCTTATACTCACAGAACAAGTTGTAAACATAGATACATCTTGTATCTTAGTTACTGACACACATAAGATAAGCTAGCAAGTTGTTTGACAAGACTTAACATTATTGTAAAGATCTTTCTTATGTTATAAAAGAAAGATCTTAGACTAGAGATATAAGAGTGTGTTAAACTTATAGTGCAAAAATATATCTCTCAAGAACATAGAACAAAAACAATATCACAAGATATAGAAACATAAGATTCAAGGTTGTAACCCTAGTGATAACTCAAGATCACTCGTATTATTATCTTAATAATATTGAATCATTTGGTGATAAGCTTTCATTGTTCATTGTCATATAACAAACACAACTGTTCCATTTCCATAACCATAATAACCTTCTAAGTGTGATTAAGTAGATTCCGCATACTTAATCATATTCACTCAATATATCATATACACAAAGTACAAAAGGTTTAACCACCTTAACAGTGTATCGAATCCTAACAATTGGTATCAGAGCCAGGCTAATATAGTTGATTTAGAAGCTTAAGAAATGGATGTTCAAGAAACTGCTACAAATGTTGCTGCAAAGTTGCCCATGATCAAACAAAATGAGTTTGAGCTATGGAGGTTGAGAATTGAGCAATATTTTATGGTTCAAGATTATGCTCTCTGGGATATCATTACATATGGTGATTCTTTTTCACTAGGCTATTCAGATGCTATCATTGACGGCAAAACAGTAAGACAAAGAAATACTGGACCAGTTTCAAATGAAGAAAGGATACAGAAGAGAAATGATCAAAAAGCAAGAAACTTGTTGCTTATGACCATTCCTGGTGAACAGATGCTATCCTTTAGCAAGTATCCAGATGCAAAAACTCTTTTTGAAGAGATTTGTGCATGGTTTGGTGGTAATGAATCTCTTGATAAGTTGTTTTCTAGATTACACAAGCTTGTCAGTCAGCTAAGTGTATTGAGTGTTGAGATAGCAAAGGAAGATCTCAACATGAAGTTTTTGAGAAGTCTACCTGATGAGTTCCATACTCATGTGGTTGTCTGGATGAACAAGCCAGATATTGAAACCATGAAACTCAATGATTTGTTCAATAACTTCAAAATTGTTGAACAAAGTCTAAAGAAGTCTGGAATCTATAGTACTAGTTCTGGGAATGTGGCACTCTTGTCATCTCCTAGTATTAGTAAGTCAGAAGAGGTTGATGAAGTTGAAGGTGTTTCTATTGCTACATATGGTGGTCCTTCTACTAGTTCACAGAAGAATGTTGCTGGACTTGGAGATCCATCGTTTTATGTATTCATGTCTAGTCAAACCAGTGGTTCTTCTCTAATTCATGAAGATCTTGATCAGTTGGATGATAATGATTTGGAAGAGATGGACATCAAATGGCAGGTTGATTTGCTTAGCATGAGGGCTAAGAAGTTCTGGCAGAGAACTGGTAAGCAAATTACCATTGATGGTAATGAAATTGCTGGGTTTGATAAGAAGAAAGTAGAGTGTTTCAACTGTCACAGGTTAGGACACTTTGCTAAAGAATGTAGAAACCCAAGGAAGTAGGATAATAGAAGCACATGGTATAGGCAAGAGAAGAAGAAGGAAGTCATAGTTGAAGAACCAAGGGCTATGCTAGCCATAGATGGGGTTAACTATGACTGGAGTTTCATGGCTGATGAAGAGGAAGCACCAACAAATGCTGCTCTTGTGGCCACTGAGACTGCTCTAATGGCCTTCTCTGATTCAGAGGTAAATTCCATAACCATATGTTCTGAATCATGTTCTGCTCTTAAAGATAATGAAGAACTTAAAAGAAAAGCTGATAATAGGTGAGAAGAACTAATTATTGCCTTAGCCAATTTAAGTAATCATAAAAGAGCTATAGGTGTTCTTGAAAAACAAATTGCACACTTTCAAGGTAATGAATCTAAGTTTACTGATGACTTAAATGCTCTACAAAGAGGCATAGCATTTAGAGATGAAATACTTGCTAGTTAAAGTAAACAATTAGCTGAAGCCAATAATAAATATGAAAATGTTAAGATAACTGTAGATGCTTTAGCTCATGCCTCAGAGGGAATGAATAAGATTTGGGAAGCTCAAGTAATCAATAAAGCTAAGTCTGGTTTAGGATACAAATCTGTTCCTCCACCATACAGAGGTGTTCCTTCACCTCCAGGTGTTGACCTAGCACATACAGGTTTTGCTGAGTTTCAAGAACCAATAATGGAATATGGTTCTAAGGTCACTAAGAGTCCTAAGATAGAAAAAGAATATGAAAGTTTGGATAAAACTTTATTTTATCAGGACAAGGTGTCCTTTGTTAAAAAAGGATATGCTATAGTTGTTGAGGATAGTACAACTGATAGTGATGAAGAAGAACAGGTTATGTCTAAACCTGAAAAAGTTAAGAAAGCAGGAACTAAGGTTCCTAAAGTGGTCAAAAAGGATACTGATAGGCCTAAATCAAACATTAAACATGTTAGGAAACCAGTTAGGTATTGTGAACAATACAGATCCACTAGCAAGCCCAGAGGTAACCAAAGAAATTGGAATAACCTCAAGTCTAACCAATTAGGTGATGACTTTGCTTTTTCCAACAAAGCTTGTTATACATGTGGTAGTTTTGACCATCTTGCAGCTTTCTGCAACCATTGGGTATCTGGGTATAAAAACAATAGAGTGAACCACAAAATGCAAACACCTAAATCTCATTTTCACTCTAGTTCTAAGGTTAACAGAACTAAACCCACAACAGTCTCTGTTAAGTCTGGCTTCAATAAAGTTAATTCTGCTAGACCATATATGACTATTTACCCAAAATCAACAGCTAAGGGTGCAAAAACATCTTACAAACATGCACCAAAGTCTGTTCAAAGGCCCATTCAAACAAAAGCAGTGGTCCAAAAATAAGTTTGGAAACAAAAGGGGACAACTACAAAGTCAGCAGTTAATTCTGCCAAGCCAGCAGTTAATTCTGCTAGGCAAGCAGTTAATTCTGCTAGGCAAGTAGTTAAGTCTGCTGCTTGGGCAAAGAAGGAAAATGCTGTTAAGGCCTCAGCATGTTGGGTTTGGACTTCAACTAAATCCAATGTTGCATCAACTGTTCTAAAAAGATTAAATTACATTGATGCAAGAGGCAGATCCAACTCAGTAATGGCTTGGGTCCCCAAAAGAAACTAATACTTCTCATTTATGTGCAGGAACATTCAATTGATCAACAAGAGGATCAAGGATACTCAGATAGTGGATGTTCAAGGCACATGACAGGCAACAAGTCCTATCTCTCTAATTTTCAATCAATAGACGGAGGCTATGTTACCTTTGGAGGAGGTGTTGGTGGCAAAATTTCCGGTAAAGGTACCATTCAAACTGGAAATTTAGATTTTGAAGATGTGTACTATGTACAAGAGCTAAATTATAATCTTTTTAGTGTCTCACAAATGTGTGACAAAAAGAACAAAGTTCTTTTTTGTGAGACTGAATGTCTTGTACTTTCTCCTGATTTTAAGATGCCTGATGAAAGTCAAGTACTTCTTAAAATTCCTTGAAAGGGTAATATGTACACTGTTGACATGAAGAACATTGTTCCTAAAAAGGATTTAACTTGTCTTGTTGCAAAGGCCACATTGGATGAATCAATGAAATGGCATAGAAGGCTTGGTCATATTAATTTTAAAACCATAAATCAGATTGTTAAGAACGGTTTGGTAAGAGGTTTACCTCACAAAAGATTTGAAAATGATCAAACATGCATTGCTTGTCTTAAAGGCAAACAACACAAAGCCACTTGTAAGCCCAAGATTTTTAACTCTATTAATCAATCATTGTCTATGCTTCATATGGACTTATTTGGACCTGTTTCAGTAAGTAGTATAATGCATAAGAGATATTGTCTTGTTATAATTGATGACTATACCAGATTTACATGGGTCTTCTTTTTAGGTTCTAAGGATGAAACTTCTAGCATTCTTAAGACATTCATTACACAGATAGAAAACCAAGTAGACAAGAAAGTGAAAGTCATTAGATGTGATAATGGGACAGAGTTTAAGAATAGAGTTATGGATGATTTCTGCATACAAAAAGGTATTAGGAGAGAATTTAGTATTGCTAGAACTCCACAACAGAATGGTGTTGTTGAAAGGAAGAATAGAACACTAATAGAAGCTGCTAGAACTATGTTAGCTGACTCTAAGCTACCTATAACTTTTTAGGCTGAAGCAGTCAACACTGCTTGCTATGTTCAAAATAGAGTTTTAGTTGTACAGCCTCACAATAAGACATCATATGAACTTTTTAGAGGTAGAACTCCTGCAATAGGATTTCTCAGACCTTTTGGATGTCATGTGACAATTCTCAATACCTTAGACCATTTAGGAAAATTCGATGGTAAAGCAGATGAAGGATTCTTTGTTGGATATTCTCTTAATAGCAAAGCATTTAGAGTATACAACACTAGAACTATGATTGTAGAGGAAAATCTACATGTGGAGTTTTTGGAAGATAAATCTAATGTAGAAGGTCAAGGACCAAAATGGCTATTTGATCTTGAAACTCTAACCAAATCAATGAATTATGTGCCTGTTGTTGCAAAAACTAATGATTTTTCAGGTTCACAAGCAACAGATGAGGCAAGGTTAGAAAAGGAGACAAACCAAGATCATGTTTGGATGCCAATATGGTCAAGTACAAGTGTGGTTTCAACTTCAACACATGATGAATCTTCTTCTGGTAAAGATAAAGAAGATGTTGAAGATAAAAGCAAAGAAGATGGAACAAAGGAACAAGAAAATAGTTCTGCTGTTGATAATGCTGCTGAAACAGACTTAACTGAAGAAGCAGACTTAACAAAGGAAGCAGAATTAACAGATGATGAGGTGGATTTTAGCAATCTCCCACCAAACTATCATGTTCCACTTACACCACTAACCAGAATTCACAAGGTCCACTCCCTAGAAAATGTGATAGGAGATGTACAATCAGGGGTGAAGACAAGACAACAACTAATGTCTTCAGACCAACAAGGGCTTCTTGATGCCCTTTACGCTTCAAAACAGCATGAGTTTTCAAACTCTTGCTTGTTTGTATGTTTTCTCTCACAAGCTGAACCAAAGAACATTCTGAAAGCCTTAGATGATTCAAGCTGGGTAGAAGCTATGCAAGAGGAGCTTCTTCAGTTCAAGATTCAAAAAGTTTGGGTGCTAGTTGATTTTCCTAAGGATGCAAAGGTAATTGGCACTAGATGGGTTTTCAAGAATAAAAGGGATGAAAGGGGAATAGTGATTAAGAATAAGGCTAGATTAGTAGCCCAAGGGTACACACAACAAGAAGGTATAGACTATGACGAAGTTTTTGCTCCAGTAGCAAGAATTGAGGCAATTAGGCTTTTCTTAGCTTATGCTTCATTTTTAGGCTTCACAGTTTACCAAATGGATGTCAAGAGTGCATTTCTATATGGCACAATTGAAGAAGAGGTGTATGTCTCATAACCTCTAGGGTTCATTGATCCTGACCATCCAGAAAAAATGTACAGAGTTGTAAAATCTCTTTATGGCCTTCATCAGGCACCTAGAGCTTGGTATGAAACACTGGCTTCCTATTTAAAAGAGAATGGATTTCAAAGAGTAAAGATTGATCAGACACGTTTCATCAAACAGAACAAGAAGGATCTTCTGTTAGTGCAGGTGTATGTGGATGACATTATCTTTGGATCTACAAGGAAGGAGATGTGTTTGGAGTTTGAGAAGCTTATGCATGATAAGTTTCGGATGAGTTCCATGGGGGAACTTACATTCTTTTTGGGTTTGCAAGTTAAACAGTCATATGAAGGCATATTTATTAATCAAGATAAATATGTTGCTGAAATTCTTAGAAAGTTCAACTTTGCTGATTCAAAAATGGCAAGCACACCAATGGATTCTGAGAAACAACTTCCAAAAGATTTAGATGGAGAAAAAGTGGATGTACACACATACAGATCTATGATAGGATCTTTGATGTATCTCACACCATCAAGACCTGATATCATGTTCTCTGTTTGTGCATGTGCAAGATTTCAAGTAACTCCAAAGGTTTCTCATTTAACAGCAGTCAAGAGGATTTTTAGATATCTCAAGGGTCAACCTAGGTTGGATCTATGGTATTCAAGGGAATCACCTTTTGATTTGGTACCATTTTCGGATAGTGATTATGCTGGTGCTAGCTTGGACAGAAAGTCAACAACTGGAGGATGTCAATTCCTTGGGTGTAGACTTATCTCATGGCAGTGTAAGAAGCAAACAACTGTGGCTACTTCAACAACTGAAGCTGAATATGTAGCTGCTGCAAGTTGCTGTGCTCAAGTCTTGTGGCTTCAAAACCAACTTCTTGACTATGCGTATAATTTTATGAACACTGTTATTCATATCGATAATAGTAGTACAATTTGCATTATTAAAAATCCGGTACGACATTCTAAAACAAAACACATTGAAATTAGACATCATTTTATTAGAGATTGCAATGAGAAAAAGTTAATTCAAGTAATGAAAATTGCTTCAGAACATAAATTTGCAGATCTGCTAACAAAAGCTTTTGATATTGGAAGGTTTCAGTACTTGGTAGCAAGTATTGGAATGCTTAATACTTAAATTTTTCAATCTATGTGTTTTTATATACCAGTATGGTTAATTCTGGTGATTACTCAGTTAATTCTGGTGGTTACTCAATTAAGTCTGGTAGTCAAATTTATGTTTGTACTATTGTCTTTGTAAATTTGTACTAGCTATTACTTTAAAATTGTGTTATTTCATACAGTTAGTCATATGTTTATTCTAATATAATAAAAGTACTTTGTACATTGTTCTTTTGGTTTTAGACTAACAATTTCAGGTATGAACATTTGAGCACAAAAGGAAGTTTTCAAGTGAAATGGAAGCAGCAGAATGTTATATCAGTTGCTTACATAACAGGTTTATGATGGACTTAGTTTGGGAATTCTTAACAAAGGTTGATACCTAAGTTTATTAATTCTTTAAAACTACTTTCTTGAAACCTGGTTTTCATATTTCACATTGAATTGATGACTTAGTTGATCAGACAGCAACTGATTCAACTCACTTTCTATCATTTTATACTTTTAAGTATAATGAGCAAGTCTAAGGACATCTGATAGAATGAACAGCTAGTAAAAGTGAATCTAACACTTGTGTTAGAGGCAACAATTGCTATGAGCTGGAAACCCTGTCAAGAAAGCCTTTTGAATAGGTTTATCTTTACACAGGCAGTTATTTACAACTGAAAACATTGGTTCTCACACAACCAGAGGTTGCTTTAAACCGAAATATTGATTAAGTGTCTGTTATACACTTAATCCCTTCAAAATGGTTGAAAGCAGTATGATTTTTCATAATAAAATCATATGTATACTGCTAAAAGTCAAAAAATTTCTTAAAAGGCTTTTTGAAATAAAAATGACTCAGAAAACTATCAACTGATGGATTATGAGTTATTGCCCCATGAATCACCTCTCATAGGAGTTAACACACGTAGAAGTGATGAGGGCAGCAAATTAAACTCTTAAGGAATTGATGGCTACATGTACAACATTGTCTGATAACAAGTTCTAATTGACAGCTCAGATGATGGGGAGAGATACATTGTGAGAGATCTTCCAAACAGGGGAGGAAATGTTATTTGCATCTCAGGGGAGGAAACATCTCAGGGGAGGAAATAATTTTGGAAGTTTAACCAGTGAAAGGAAGGAAAAGACAATAGCATACAAGATGATGAGAAAGTTGAAAATGAAAAGAATAGAGCTGATTCTGGAGTATTATATATATTCAGAAGGGATGAAGCATTCCAAAGGATAAAGTTCTATCTAGGTCAAACAAAGAAAACTTTCAGTTTCAATTTTAGTTCACTACGTTTGTTCATCACTTGCAAAGGCATGCTGATAGATGATTTCACTTGTTGAAACAAGCATCCAAGATACACAGCACCATTGCCTCTTATAATTCCTCCATCCAAGGAAATTGAACCATATTTTAGGTCAATGTTTAAAGCCTGAAGATGTATATTGATATTGTCGAAATCAAATATCAGAAAGCAGATAAGTTACTGAGATAGATATTAATCTTTCAGAATAGAAGGAAGTTCAGTCCAAGGGTCTGACTATGAAGTGTTTGAAAGATCTTCACAATCCATAATTTAATTCAGAAACATGTTGAAATGGATTCACATGTTTAGGGGAGGATTGTTGGGAATTAAATATTCTGAAGTTTAAGTATCGGGAAAATCTCTCAAGTGATTAAATCTGGTAACAGTAGAGTTAAGTCTGGTGAGTTCCAAAGTTAAGTCTGCTGGTTAAAGTCTGGTCGTTGAAGTTAAGTCTGGTGGTTAAGTCAAGTGTTAATTCTGGTGACTATCAAAGTTAAGTCTGCTTGATGAAGATATTAAGTTTGGTTGACTAAAAGTCAATATAACACGGTAGATAATATCTTACCCCATGTGCTCAGTCTTTATCTTATACTCACATAACAAGTTGTAAACATAGATACATCTTGTATCTTAGTTACTGACACACATAAGATAAGCTAGCAAGTTGTTTGACAAGACTTAACATTATTGTAAAGATCTTTCTTATGTTATAAAAGAAAGATCTTAGACTAGAGATATAAGAGTGTGTTAAACTTATAGTGCAAAAATATATCTCTCAAGAACATAGAACAAAAACAATATCACAAGATATAGAAACATACGATTCAAGGTTGTAACCCTAGTGATAACTCAAGATCACTCGTATTATTATCTTAATAATATTGAATCATTTGGTGATAAGCTTTCATTGTTCATTATCATATAACAAACACAACTGTTCCATTTCCATAACCATAATAACCTTCTAAGTGTGATTAAGTAGATTCCGCATACTTAATCATATTCACTCAATATATCATATAAACAAAGTACAAAAGGTTTAACCACCTTAACAGTGTATCGAATCCTAACAGCATCCTTTAAAACCACACAAAACTTCTCCATCACAAGTTGCCTTAATCTTCTCCATATGGATCTTTTTGGACCTATCAGTTCACTTGGGTTAACTTCATGTCCATTCATCATGAAAAGAGTCAGGCAGCTGAAACAATCATGTCCTTTGTCAGGAACATTGAAAATCAAAATGACATAAAAGTCAAACAAATTAAGACTGACAATGGGAATTCAGAAACCATGATCTTGAGTGTTTCTGTGATGAGAATGGAATCTCTCAAAACTTTTCTTCTCCTTACACAGTTGAACAGAATGGTGTTGCTGAAAGGAGGAATAGAACACTCATTGAGGCGGCTAGGACTATGCTAAATGGATTCGTACTATCCAAACATTTTTGTACTGAAGCAGTTAAGACTTCCTGTTATACTCGAAACAGATTCATCATTGTCAAGAGACATAGCAAAACTCCTTATGAGTTATTCAAAGGAAGAATTCTTGACATCAACTACTTTCATGTCTTTGGGTGCCTTGTGTTTATTCATAATCACAAGGATCACTTAGGGAAATTTGATGCAAAAGCTAATGATGGATACTTTCTAGGATACTCTCTTGTCACTAAAGCCTTCAGGGTGTTCAATACAAGGAGACAACAAACTGAGGAAACATTTCATGTCACCTTTGATAAGAGTACTGAAGCCATCAGATTCTCAAACACCTCAGTGGAAGAGAAAGGAATTGATGACTCATCAAGATACCCTCCTGATGAATATCATCCTGATAGGAATCCCTCCACTTAATATCAAGTAGATGCTGATATATCCTATTACATTGTCTCACATAACCTCCCTTATCCAACCATCACTAAATTTGTTGAAGCACAAACATGTACTAGGGAAATCAATCAGTCTGAACAAATTGTTCAAGAACCAATCAATCTGAGTGATCAACTTGGTCAGTCAGACACTCAAGATCCTGAAATTCTTCAAGTTTCTGCACCTGATCCTACACCTCCACCTAATCAGGCCTCTAAAAGTTCAAATCAATATCCAAGACCTCAGGACAGTTGGACTAGGTCTAAATATATAGAACTTGTCAACATAATTGGAGAGCCCACTAAAGGAATGCTTACTAGAAGCATGGCTGCTAAACTTAAGGCAGCCTCAGCCAATGAATGTCTATTTGTGGACTTCGTCTCCAATATTGAACCAAAGAGTGTCAAAGAAGCACTAAAACATCGTAGTTGGATTCAGGCTATGCATGATGAACTTGAACAATTTGATAGAAACAAGGTAATGACCTTGGTCAAATTTCCTCAGGATGTTTCCATCATTGGCATGAAATGGGTATTCAAGAACAAAACTGATGAAAATGGCATAGTCATTAAGAACAAAGCCAGACTTTTTGCCAAAGGTTATAATCAACAAGAATGCATTGACTATAAAGAAACATTTGCACCAGTTGCAAGAATGGAAGCCATTAGAATCTTCTTTGCATATGCAGCCTACATGAACTTCAAAGTATATCAAATGGATGTAAAAAGTGCTTTCCTCAATGGATCACTGAAAGAAGAAGTTTATGTTCAACAACCTCCTGGATTTGAAAGCAGTGAGTTTCCTGACTATGTCTGCAAGCTTGACAAAGCCCTTTATGGATTGAAACAAGCTCCTAGGGCATGGTATGAAACTTTTTTAGCCTCTATCATCCAAAACAAATTTTTCAGAGGAAAGATAGACAACACCCTGTTTATCTATAGGATAAAAGAAGATGTCATTCTTGTTGAAGTGTATGTGGATGACATCATATTCGGCTCAACAAATTACAAACTTTGCAAACAGTTTGAAAAACTGATGACAAAGAAATCAGAAATGAGTATGATGGGAGAACTCACTTACTTCCTTGGACTACAAATCAAGCATACTGATAAGGGAACATCCATCAGTCAAGAAAAGTACACTAGAAGCCTACTGAAAAAGTATGAGCTCAGTGACTGTGCTTCAGTGAAAACTACAATGGTTCCCCCAAACAACCTAGGTCCTGACCTTGCTGGTAAACCAGTAAATCAAACTCTATTCAGGGGTATGATTGGGTCACTGATGTACCTACTTGCATCAAGGCCTGACATCCAATTTTCAGTCTGTCTATGTGCCAGATATGAGTCTGACCCAAGAGAATCACATCTCACAGCTGTAAAAAGGATCAGCAGGTACCTAAAAGGTACTTCAAATCTTGGATTGTACTACCCTAAATGTTCAGATTTTGATCTCAAAGGGTACTCAGACTCTGACTATGCAGGTTGCAACATGGATAGGAAAAGTACTTCAGGCTCCTGCCAATTCCTTGGTGGTAAACTAGTCTGTTGGAGTACTACGAAACAACAATCAGTAGCCATGTCCTCAACTGAGGCTGAATATGTTGTAGCAGCCAGTTGTTGTGCAAATGTGCTATGGATAAAAAGTCAACTCAGTAACTATGACATCCATTACAAGATGGTACCCATCTTCTGTGACAACACAAGTGCCATTGCTATCTCAAACAATCCTGTTCTTCATCAGAGAACCAAGTATATTGATATCAGATATCATTTCATCAAGGACCATATCATGAAGGGTGACATTGAATTACACTTCATCCCCGTTGAATATCAGCTAGCTGATATATTCACCAAACCATTGGATGAACCAACTTTCACAAGACTAAAAGCTGAATTGGGGATGTTGGATATTGAGAATCAGTCCACTGACTGAACCTATCCAACTTAGTGTAAATAATGATGACCATTGGTCCCTTACTCAACAAATCTCTTAGTGAATAAGCATCTTATGTCTCACTAAATAACCTTCCCTAAACACCCTCACACTAAATGAAAAGTCATTCAGGGGCCTTAAGACATCAACAAATGACATTCAATGCAAAACTAAATGCTCTAAGAACTTAGTTAGTAAATTTCCGAGGTTGGTAATTGGATACATACTTAATATAGGAATATATGTTCTTTTAACTTCTAGCATCCACATCTTGGGCCCCCACTTCATCACCACATATCCCACTTGGCCTTTAATGCCTCTCCTAACATGTAATATTTTTTGATATTATATGTGGTGACGTCACCCTGCAAAATGCACTTTATGCAGAACGTCACAGCTGTTCACCTTGGCAGTTGCGCAAAACCTGAGAAGTGGATAGGTGGCATTTAATGCGGATATCAAATGTTATACAAAACAGTTTTCAAAATTTTTAGTAAAATTCGCAATATTGTAAAAATACCCCTCTCTCCACTTCCCTATAAATACTCACACAAAACATAACACACACACGCTTTGAAAATATTAATCAAACTCTTGCTATTTTTCTCAAAACTTGTGTGTTTTCATCTCATAACCAGTTTTCTTTCAAAATCAAAACCTTTTTCTTATAATGGCTACTTCTAGGGCTATTACCTACGCTCCAAATGTGGAATTCCAATTAGAGAGCGTAGACTTGACCAAAAACAATGTCGTAGGGAACTTTGCCTATCCGAAAAAATTTCCTGCTTATAAGGATATGGGAAAATACCTTCAAAACTTCTTTCTCTCTACGACATTTACCAAGGCACCCTCAGTCATATACCATGACTACTTGAGGGAGTTCTGGTGTACAGTGGTGGTCACCAACCCTGATGTCACGAAGGACTCCATCATTACCTTCTCAGTGAAGAATGGGAGGAAAACCCTCTCATTTGACTACAAAACCTTCATCAAAGCCACATGCCTTGATTTCACTGAGACTTTTGCCCCTCAACCCTCAGAGAGTGATGTAAAGGCTGAATTACTTTTACTTGGGCCACATGATGAGAAACACCCTGATGTGGCCCCAAGAAACCTTCTGGCCAAAGCCCCAATACTAAAAACTTGGTTTCCTGCTGCTTGGAGGATACTGATGACCTTTGACATTCAGGTCCTTGGTGGGAACAAATCCTCCACGGAGCAATTGAACACTGCTCAAAAAATGATAATGTTCAGTCTCCTGGAGGGTAGAAAAATTGATGTTGGATAAATTATCTTCAAAGACCTCATAGTCAAGCTCTCAGGGAAATCCAGGCAAAGACACATGTCTTACCCTAGGTTCATTTCCTGTTTGCTCCAAGACTTATTGGGCTCTAAGTATATTAGGCCAAATATACAGGGATCTGACCCTGATGTCCTACACAAGGCCAATTACTCAAGAGACCTTACTGAGGTTACACGAGTCACCCTGACCACCTACATGTTGATGGTCATTCAGGGTGCTGATGCTTTATCACCAGTGCCTTCTCCTTCCAAGAAGGAGAAGAAGAAAAAGAAGAAGGGGTCCAGGAAGGTGGTTCAACCCAAACCACTCAACACTGAGACCTCTGCTTCACAGCCTAAGAAAAAAAGGCACAAAATGGCTCAGCCCACTGAGACACCCATTTAGGAGGCCAGTACTCAATTGACTAAAGAACAAACGCCAACGGAGGGCACTGAGAAATCACACTCAGTGTCCTCGGGCAAACCCTCTCCTAAAGACACTGCTGACATAAACAAGTCAGTGGAGTCAGGAACCATTCAACAATCACTTCCCGATGAAGGCATTAGTACATCACAACCTTTGCCTGAGGGACAAAAGGGTCCTGAATCCTCAGTAGAGCAGCACTACTCTACCGAGACGGGGACCCACACCCTCTTACATCCTGCTTACAGCTCTGATAAATCAAAGTCAGAGTCTCAGGTAGGACTGGTCTTTATATCTTCATCAGGGCAGCACAACCTTGGTGGAAAGGGGGACCTCAACATCTCACATTCTGCTTATGGCTCTGATAAATCACAATTAGAGTCTCAAGGATTACCGGTCCCTATATCTTCGTCAGGGCAACACAACCCTGATGGAAAGGGGGACCTCAACATCTCATTTCCTAGTGATGGTACTGGCTCAAACCCACCAGTCCCTGAAGGAACCTCAGGGGACAAAGACTCAGGGGGCATGCAACCACCCGCTGATATGGAACCTACACCCCCTCACGGCATTGCGCATAACTTGGGAACTGACTCCGTGGACAAGACATAGACAACCGACTCTGTTCTCTTGGAGGGGTCAGGACCTGGCCATAACAAAGGCAAGCCCTCTTCTGAGGGGGAGTGATGCGCGTGATGTGTCATTGCGGTTTAGCAGTATTAATGCCTACTCAAGTTTTAAATTTATATTTAGCCGACTTATCAATAACACACACACTTAGCGAGCAGTGTACCCGGTCAGTATGAATATAATGGTAAGCAGAGTGTCGATCACTAAGAGTGGAACGTATTATCTAGTTATTCTAATTAGTATTTTAATATCCTCAGTTAGTTATACAACCTAATCTAACGCAAGGGGGTTCAGCCTGAGAGACTGGCACAGTTTGGTTATAATTAAATAGAAAACTAAACTAATGAGCACGAATCAGCAATTAGCACACACGTACACAGATAGATACTCGAGACAATAAGAAGACCTGTCCTGATAATTAAATAGCTTGTCACTTGTTTTATTGCTAGTTTTATATGAAGTGTATATAATTAAACCTTTCTCGTTGGCTCTAATCTTATCGGCGAGTAAACCCTTAATGATTACTTATGTCTATCCTACTTTTCTAGAGACGCTAGAATAAATAGGCGAGGAAGGGGCATGGCGACCCAAGCAAGACTCAGCTAGACACAGAGGTTATCAATGCACTAATAAAAGTCACCAAAGACATCAACATATAAACTTTAATTAATGGGAAAGCAATATTAAGGGGAGTGCATGATCTTCCGTAGTCACATGACACAAGCCCATCAATCCTGATGAATTAAAGCGTACTAAAACAATAAAACAAAACTACTTAATGAATTGAATACATGCAGGACCTTCTTACAGCTCTTGTATCTTTGTTTGAGGTGTGTCTTGTGCTGCTTGGTCGTCTGAATTCGGCTCTAGGGTTATACAAAAGGTCTCTTAAATTCGTCTGACCTTGGGGTATTTATAATTTCTGTCTGAGGGATCGATGCGGCGCATTGAGTTGATAGATGCGGAGCATTGACTTAACTTCGCGTGGGGTCCAAGATTAATATATTCTAGAATATTCGTACACCGTCTTCAGATGCGGCGTAACTTGATCTTTGTATGCGGCACATGTACTCTAGCTGTCTTAGATTGTAACTGGTGAAATCTTGATAGTGATATGCCGTGTGTTAGAAGTATATTGCGGCGTATCTGGAGTAGAACGAGCTTGATCTTCTTCTTTGACCAAAGTTTCATATGCGGCGCATGACAGAATTGCATGCGGCGCATTCTTCAAAGTCAGGCAATGGTCTTCGAATTCATCTAAGTATGATATTGCGTCGTATCTGTTGAGTGAGATACGACGCATCTTCTGGATTTCAGTAGACTTTTGACATCTTGCTTGTTTTGCTCCATAATTAGTCCAAAATCGCCAAGTTTCACATAATGCTTGTTTTCACTTGAGAATTACTAAAGTAAACATTAATGTATCGATTCTCATATATAATATAATAAAACAAGTCAAATAAATAGGATAAATGATGATAATAAAATGTACTTATTTGAGTTTATCAAATATCCCCCCACTTGAACTTTACTTGTCCCCAAGTAAACCTTAGAATTAATCATATGAAAATGTATCCTTAAAAATATTAGGATTTATTTTTATATTTAAGCACGTATTCGTTTTGTCATAATCACACAACCAAACACTTAACGAAGTAGAAACCAAAATAATTTTTAATGTAAAACAATTCTAAATCGTTTAGTTGCTTAGTCGTGACGAATATTCTATCATAGGCTTGGCAAGTATACGCATCTCCCCCACTAAAGCCAAGGAGTAACAAGTCTAACGCGGTAAAAAGGGTTTGTTGGTTAAGGGTTGATCATCCTTTTTAATCTTTATCGATCTCATATTCCAGAAAAGGCGACAAAATTACAAATACATGATCGAATCCACGACCACGATATTTGCAATTGCTCAATTCCTTAACTCGAATGGGCTAAAGATAGGACCAAGTAATCTTCACCAATAATATTATATCAAAAAGGGCGACAAAATCATAAATACATAGCCGAATCCACGACTACGATACTTAAGATTGCTCAAATCCCTAATCTCAATAAATCAAAGGTTTGGATGAAGAATGATATAGGGTATGGATAATATTTGGGATACAAATTGGTGTAAAATGGAAAATAAACAAAACTGATAAATTAAAATCCTAAGTGTGGTTAATCACTTTCCCAACCATCCCATGAATAAGACTCATATCATTGAATAACTCACGCTTTAACACTTGAAACACACGCTTTAGGTAGACACGAATTATACTCAACAAAATCTCAATCAAAGAATAACCTTAGTTGGCGTTCCCATAACGGCCAACTCCCATTCAATCCATAAATATAATATACAACAACAAATAGTGGTGATATCTCCCACTTAATACAAAACTTTACATAAGTTGGTTAAAACAAACTTCCAACTTTTCCTTTTTCTTTTTCTTTTCTATTTTTTTTTCGATTTTTTTTTTTTTTTTTTTTTTTTTTTTTTTTGACATCAACATATATGTGTAAAATTTCACAACTTTTCTATCACTATTTTTCCGGATAATTTTTCCATACTCTTCATACTTTCAGAAATAACTGTAATAGTGAAAGTAGCAAACACACGAAAAATAAACTAAAAGTTATACAATATTTACTTTCATACCAATTGCATTGTGCAATTTCCCGAACTAACCAAAGATAATGAATTACACACGCGAACACAGGTAATGTAAGGAAACACACTTTGCCTAAAGCAATTAACCACGGATTTTAATCTACAGGGTAGGCTAAGGTGTAAGGGTGTATCGAAACATTGTAACAAAGGTGTAAGAAACGAAAGGAATAGCTCTGAGGGTTTTTCTAGGGGTATCTTACTCTAAAAGTGAGAGTAAACAAAGGGTTTATACGGGGGTTAACTAACCAGTGTAGTTAGTTAATATCACATAACATATAAAGGCTATTTGGGTGTAATCCTAGAAATTTACCAATTTAGACAAGTCACTCCAATTATATAGATAATACTCATTATGGTGGTCTCGAATAGTATACAAGCCAAGTTCTAAAGTTTACAAGTCACCGGCACACTAAAGTTTTAATGTTTTTGAAAGAATAGAGTTATGTGTGCGGTTATGTAATTTAGACTTTAAACAAAAACATGCTAAAAAAAATTTTAATTTTGATATATTAAGCGCATTTTAAGCATATTTTGAAAAAGTTTAGGACAAGTAAGTGTTCTAATTCTCCATCCCCCCACTTAAGTTAAACAACGTCCTCGTTGTTTGTGTCAAAGGTTAAAAACTGAAAAATAAAAGAATTAGAACAGAAAAACTCCCCTGAGATTTGCTCGGTATGATCCTCCATTATTCGTATAAGAGCAAAAATCAACTTTCTTGTGGATGAGAACGTTCAAGCTTCATAAATGATGTATCCACAAAAATGCAGGAATCTATAATACCATTTAGACTTTAACACACCTGAGTTAAGAAGGTTCAAACTTGCATAATACATTAGTAGTTAGTAAAAATAAAACCTAAAAAAAATAAACTGTAAATCATCAGGTCAGTCGATACGCCGTATCTTATGGAAGAAGATACGCCGTATCGAGCCTGGAATAAATACGAATCAGAAAAAGATGCGTCGCATCCTTAACCAGGGATGCGCTGCATTAAATAAACTGACAGAAAGTTTTAAAGTAAAAAAAAAATGCAGAAAATGAAATAAGATATGACCAGTGCAGGTGATGCGTCGCATCTTATGATGGAGATGCGCCGCATCTTCTGCAGGTCTGACAGACTCGACACAGAACAGAAAAGTAAAAACTTTTCCTTCGGGTTGTCTCCCGGTCAGCACTTGTCTTTATTCCAGAGTCTTCAAGTTAGACTCACGTTCAGCTCCTTATTTTGTTCTTGTTACGTGCCATCCTTCTTCTTTCATCCGAAAGATGTTACCGTATAGCTCCGCAACATTTTCTTCCGTTCGACTTAATCTAATATATTCTTTGGTCTTCGTCGCAACATATTCCTCATATGGTCCCAAAGAGTATTTGATGACTTCAAATTTTTCAGAAATTATCATGGGTGGGTTATTATAAGTGATCCCAAGTAGTCGACATTTTCTCTCGATGAATTCTTCTTCATCTTTATCAACAAACTTGAAATAAGGATCCTTATTCAAATAGTCATCAAGTTCATCAATTAATTTTCCTCGTGACTCATCGTTATTATCATAGGGATAATAATTAACCAAGTTAATGGATTGATAATAATCTTGAGTCTCGTCCCACTTTCTTTTCAATTCCCATTGTAAGCGTCGATTAAGCCTTGTGTAATCATCACATTTTCTATGCACCCATTCCCAGAAAGTAATATTCGATGCTCCCTTTAGTTCTTTTAAGTATTTGATTCTACCTTTTTCTTGCAAAGCCTCTGCTCTACGTGGGGAGTCTTCAACTTTTTCATACCAATCATAGTCTTCAAAGTATACATCGTTTCCAACTCGTTTCATTCCAATTATACTTCCACTGAGTAGAAGGGCATGTTGGTTTGAGATACGGATTTGAGTAAAGCATCGATCGTAGGTAAGTTGCAAGTAATAGCATCAAAATTTTCGAATGAATCCAAAAGCAAGAGTTCCTTTTCCAATTCAGAGCTTTTAGCAATGCTTAATGCTGGGAACTTGCTCAAGCTAACTTCATAGTTATCACACTCGTCATCACTTTCCAGAATTAACGGCTTTTTGGTGCGGGACTTTTCATTGTGCTTATCTTTCATAAGTTCCTTAGCAAGATATCCGTTCATTGACATATCTTTCATAGCAAAACCTGTCATCATAGGTAAAATCGTCAGTAGGATCTGTTCGCTAGAAGAGAAATTAATGAATTTATAAACGAATATAAAGAATAAAAATGGCTGATATCTGCGGACGATGCGCCGTATCCAGAAAGTTGGATACGCCGTATCTTATTACGTTAAAATTTAATCAGACTTTTATTCAGAAAACAGATACACCGCTTGTGAATTAGAATGCGCCGTATCCAGTTTAAATTATCAAAAATCGATTATATTTATTAAAATTAAATGCGTCGTATTAACAAAAGCTAATGCGCCGTATTTTCGTTACGTTTCAAAATACAAGATTTTTGATTTAGTAGATGCGCCGTATCGATAAAGATCGATGCGTCGCTTCTGTTTAATAATTCAAAAAACTGTTTTTAATTTAAATAGAAAATACGCCGTATCTGTTAAAACAGATGCGTCGTATGGCGTTAGCGTTGTATTTTATAAAAATTAAACGCAATACGCCGTATCTGTGAAAACAGATGCGCCGTATCGTTTGTATCAGCACAATACAACGACAGCAGAATGCAGAAAAATAGAAAAAAGAAAAACAAAAATAAAAACAAACAAAAAGAAAAAAAAATTACAGAAAACAAAAACACACAAAAACAGTAAATATGCAAATTATACAATGAATGCAATCTATCTAATATACAACAGGGTTAGTGGTTAGAATCTAAAAAAAAAAAAAACTAAAAAGAAAAACCTAATTAAAATACTTAATCAAATTAACAGATAATAACAATTCACTCCCCGGCAGCGGCGCCAAAAACTTGATGCGCGTGATGTGTCGTTGCGGTTTAGCAGTATTAATGCCTACTCAAGTTTTAAATTTATATTTAGCCGACTTATCAATAACACACACACTTAACGAGCAGTGTACCCGGTCAGTATGAATATAATGGTAAGCAGAGTGTCGATCACTAAGAGTGGAACGTATTATCTAGTTATTCTAATCAGTATTTTAATATCCTAAGTTAGTTATACAACCTAATCTAACGCAAGGGGGTTCAGCCTGAGAGACTGGCACAGTTTGGTTATAATTAAATAGAAAACTAAACTAATGAGCACGAATCAGCGATTAGCACACACGTACACAGATAGATACTCGAGACAATAAGAAGACCTGTCCTGATAATTAAATAGCTTGTCACTTGTTTTATTGCTAGTTTTATATGAAGTGTATATAATTAAACCTTTCTCGTTGGCTCTAATCTTATCGGCGAGTAAACTATTAATGATTACTTATGTCTATCCTACTTTTCTAGAGACGCTAGAATAAATAGGCGATGAAGGGGCATGGCGACCCAAGTAAGACTTAGCTAGACACAGAGGTTATCAATGCACTAATAAAAGTCACCAAAGACATCAACATATAAACTTTAATTAATGGGAAAGCAATATTAAGGGGAGTGCATGATTGTGAAACCCGAAAATTTAAAACATGCAAAAATTACAAAATTACCCCTGAAACTTTAAAAATTAATTAAAGCTTAATTAAAGTACCGAATTAATCCCGAATCTCTGGAAACGAACTACAAATCAAGCGAGATAATTTTGAGGCAAGCTTCTAATATTTTTACAATGTACAAAATGTATTACTTCACTTAAATACCACATGGACCGAATTTCTTATACATAATACATAATAATTATTATTTAAAAACCTTTTAAATACAAATTAAATTAAGGAAAAATTAGCTAAAAATGGTAAATTGATTTGGCCATTATGTACCGGTATTCTAGCCTATCCCTCCCCCCAAAAACTCGGTCTAACACAATTTATATTATTCCATAATTATTCTTGCCCATTTACCCTAAAACTAAATTGCCGACAAACACAAAATAAATCCCACACACACCATCCGATTTTTTTGAAGGGAGGAGGAAATTTTTTGGAGTTCTTGGTGGTGCAAGGGAGGTGGGAAAAATAACTACAAGTCCTGGGAGTCGATCGTCTGGTCGTGGCAATTTTTAGAGTCGAAAATATTGAAACCGAGCCACAAAATCCATTCTGTGTGATTCTTGCATCCTATAATTTTTCTGGTAATTTTCTAGCCCTCTCCTAATCATATATAACGTGGGAAAAATAGTAGAATTGAACCATGCACTATATTTTGATCGAATGAAAAATAATGAACTATTAAACCCTAAAATCGAAATCGGGTTCCATAAAATTATAGCGAATTTTCTGGGCTTTGTTTATATTTTTCGTGAGTCCGTTATAAATCATAAGATCACAGAAAAATGGTACCTTGAATTTTTTGAGTCGAATTAGTGGTTTTTTGAATTTTTGCTATTATCGGGTTTTTTTTTGGAAAAAGTATAAATCATGGCCAAAAATAATAATCGATGGATCTAGGGTTTTTCATCAATGAAATCTGGATATAAATGGTGTATTTTGATGATAGAATGAGAACCTAATGAGTGGGATTTTTAGAATCGAGTTTTGATATAAATTTGTAATTACCGATTGGATAATAAAATGTTAAAGGGGTGTTTTGTAATTTTTAAAACTTGTGGGATATTTTTTTAATGTTTTATAGATCAGGGGGAATATATAAAAAAATATAACATGAGGGTCTTATATGTAAATTTGGCGAGAAAGGGATTTAATTTGTAATATTAGTGTCGAATTGTAATATAAATAAAAATGAGGGACTAAAAATGAAAAATCTAGAAACTCAAGGGTTCTCGGTGTAACTAATATTATGAAGGGTGAAATGTGTAATTTTGAGTATTTAAGGGCTTAATATGTAATTATGGTTAAATTATAATTCATTTTGCACTTTTGGAAATTATAAGGACTAATTATGTAAATTACCGAAACATGAAGGGGCTGTGGTAACATGATCAAAATGAAGGGTATTTTCTGTAAATTGATTGAAATAAAAGGGCTTGATGTGTAATGCATATATGATAAGGGTTAAATTGTAATTTATATAATTATAAGGTTTATTTTGTAAATTAATTAACTAAAAGGGTGTAATTTGTAAATATGGAAATTTGAAGGCCAAAAGTGTAATTCTGGAAAATAAAGTATTCGAATTGTATAATTATAATATTTCTATTTTTAACCTTGAACTTTGGTAAATTTACATCAATAACCCTGAACTATGAAACTTGTCATAATTAACCCTGAACTTGTATAACTTGTCAAAATGAACATGACTTCCATAATAAGCCTGCATTAATGACTTAACTTAATTATATCACTTGAATCTTGCTAAATATGGTAACTTACTAATTCTGGAAACCTGCTAAAAATAGAAAGTTACTAAATCTGGAAAGTTTCTTAAAATGTAAAGATGAACTAAAATGGTAAGTTGAACTTGAACCCTCTGGTAATTCTGTCTTTTACTCCTTAGGTTCGAGGAGGGAGTGATTTGATTTCCTGTCAGTCTTTTCTATTTTGTGTGCTTGCATTGGAATAAGGTATGGATATTATGCCCTTTTCAGTAAGGGGCCTTCGTTCTCTTGATTTATTAGATTCGTTTAAGATTTCCCGAACCATTGCTATGTATCCCTTGTATTGTGAACCTTGATCTGTGTACTTACTCTTGGACCCTTGTTTGAACCCTTGCCTTGATCTTTGTTTTATACCTTGTTCTGAACCTTGCCATGAACCTTGATATGAACCCTGCCATAAAACCTTGACTTGAACCTTGATATTTTGATATTATAACTGGACGAGAAAATCTTTTTAATTAATTATGAGAATGTTTCAGGAAACTATTTTGAAGACTATCTTTATAGAAACCTTTTGAAAAGACCTTCTTTATGAAAACCGTTTAAAAAAAATCATTTTATGGAGACCAGTATTTAAGGTTATTTTGATACCTAGAAAATGGACTTTTAATAGTAAACTTTTGAAGTGAACTTTATTATGAACCTTTGAACCTCCTGATATTGACCTCCTGATATTGACTTCCTGATATTGACCTCCTGATATTGATCTCCTGATATTGACCTCCTGATATTGAACCTTCTGATATGAACCCTCTGATTTGAACCTTTACTTAAACCTTTGTCTTGATCTCCTGTCTTGAACCCTGATATGAAACTTGATTCTGAACAACCTGATACTTGATACATGATACCTGATACTTGATACCTGATACCTGATACTTGACACCTGATACTTGATATTTGACACCTGATACTTGACACCGGATACTTGATACCAGATACTTGACACCTGACACTTGACACTTGATACTTGACCTTGACCCACAGTTTGATATTACGAGCCACCCACCAGGCATGAGGTGTTCATGTCCTTGTCATTGATGCACCGATGACTTGACTCTAGGGTAGGAGAGAGATGTCCTATCCCGTCCCTGACTTGATTATATGGTGTGTATTGGTAGACTCTGGCCACCTGGGGCGTATGGATGCATCCTAGACTTGTCTCTATTTTCTGTATATGATATATAAATTGTTATCTCTAGTGACTGATGGTGTGTGCGATGCACGTCTTTCACAACCCCTGGGAGCTCATGACTCCAACCCTGAGAGGTAACCCCTCACCCTGTACTTCGTACCGAGGTCTCCCCTCCATACACCCTGATTACTGGACTTGATATGATTTCTGATTTCTGGGCTCGTAGTGGATTTCTGTTACCCTTACACTTACCTGTACTAATTTCCTTAACCCTTGACATGTTTGCATGACCTTGATATCACTTATCTTTCATTACTGTTACACTATACTGTACCTTGACTCTGACCGGTTTGTATTTCTTTTCTTATTCATTATTCTGTATTATTGCTTGTTTCTGTTATATCTGTTCACTGAGCTCTCGTAGCTCAGCCGCATTTCTTTTCCTACGGCTGGTACATTTAAGCTAGGAGCTGGGTTTTAGCTTGGGATGAGAGCAACTTGTGTGAAGTTTAGACCTTGTCATTCTAGTGTGACCATTTGGATATTATTTCTGTTATGCCATTGTTTGGGCATTTTGGATTCTGTTTCGTACTTCATTAGTCTTGCTGACTTATTTTCCTTTGGATTTTTATATTAAGACTTCCGCTACTTTAATTCTTGAATGCTTGTATCTGATATGTCCCCATGTTTTGTGACACCTTTGCCCTTGTCGGGTTGGGGTGTTACAATTTATGGTATCAGAGCTACAGGCATCCGAAACCCGTAGGCTTAGGCCATTGACCTGTGAGGATTGGGTAGACATTAGGTTTCCGCACGCACACTCTCTTTTCCTGTTATGCTCTGTCATCTTTCCATGATTCTGCTCTGTCATATTTTCCTGTTCTGCTCTGTCATTCTTCATGTTCTGTTCTGTCATATTTTCTTGATCGTCGGCTTAATTCGGAGTTTGCGGATCCGTCAGCATGTTGCGATGCAGCTCGCAACATCGAGATTTTCATGAGGTTGTTTTTTACAAACGAGACCGTGATGGCGACAAGGTGCAGCAACAGATTCAGATTCGGGACGTCAAGGAGTATTCGGGCAAGAGCTACGACCAGAAGAAATTAGATTCGAGGGGCCGAGATTCGAGGTCAGTTTCTAAGCAGGATGGTGATCGTCAAGAGCACAGCGTCAACCAAACGGCAGCGAAGAGATCATTCTTCTAGAGGCTATCAGCAAGATCGGGCTACTGGATCAAACTCGCAGAGGAGATCATCTGAGTACTCTACTTCCCTACCTGTTTGTGGTTCTTGTGGGAAAAACCATACTGGAGCTTGTCGTATAACGTCTGGTGCTTGTTTCCGATGTGGTTCTTCTGAGCATCAAGTGAGAAATTGTCCTAAGCAATCTACGTCAGCACGTGAGAAATTCCTTGATCCTCCTCCCCCTGTTCCTCATACCGGTCGTGTCTTTATGCTTTCTGGTGACCGGACTGATCGCGCGTCTGGTATGTCTTTGTTCTGTTTTCCATCCTGTTTCATTTCTGATTCCTTGCAAATTTCGAGGACGAAATTTTTTTTAAGAGGGGAAGAGTTGTAAAACCCAAAAATTTAAAACATGCAAAAATTACCAAATTACCCCTGAAACTTTAAAAATTAATTAAAGCTTAATTAAAGTACCGAATTAATCCCGAATCTTTGGAAACGAACTACAAATCAAGCGAGATAATTTTGAGGCAAGCTTCTAATATTTTTACAATGTACAAAATGTATTATTTCACTTAAATACCACATGGACCGAATTTCTTATACATAATACATAGTAATTATTATTTAAAAACCTTTTAAATACAAATTAAATTAAGGAAAAATTAGCTAAAAATGGTAAATTGATTTGGCCATTATGTACTGGTATTCTAGCCTATCCCTCCCCCCAAAAACTCGGTCTAACAAAATTTATATTATTCCATAATTATTCTTGCCCATTTACCCTAAAACTAAATTGCCGACAAACACAAAATAAATCCCACACATACCATCCGATTTTTCTGAAGGGAGGAGGCAATTTTATGGAGTTCTTGGTGGTGCAAGGGAGGTGGGAAAAATAACTACAAGTCCTGGGAGTCGATCGTCTGGTCGTGGCAATTTTTAGAGTCGAAAATATTGAAACCGAGCCACAAAATCCATTCCGTGTGATTCTTGCATCCTATAATTTTTCTGGTAATTTTCTAGCCCTCTCCTAATCATATATAACGTGGGAAAAATAGTAGAATCGAACCATGCACTATATTTTGATCGAATGAAAAATAATGAACTATTAAACCCTAAAATCGAAATCGGGTTCCATAAAATTATAGGGAATTTTCTGGGCTTTGTTTATATTTTTCGTGAGTCCCTTATACATCATAAGATCACAAAAAAATGGTACCTTGAATTTTTTGAGTCGAATTTGTGGTTTTTGGAATTTTTGCTATTATCGGGTTTTTTTTTGGAAAAAGTATAAATCGTGGCCAAAAATAATAATCGATGGATCTAGGGTTTTTCATGAATGAAATCTGGATATAAATGGTGTACTTTGATGATAGAATGAGAACCTAATGAGTGGGATTTTTAGAATCGAGTTTTGATATAAATTTGTAATTACCGATTGGATAATAAAATGTTAAAGGGGTGTTTTGTAATTTTTAAAACTTGTGGGATATTTTTGTAATGTTTTATAGATCAGGGGGAATATATAAAAAATATAACATGAGGGTCTTATATGTAAATTTTGCGAGAAAGGGATTTAATTTGTAATATTAGTGTCGAATTGTAATATAAATAAAAATGAGGAACTAAAAATGAAAAATCTTGAAACTCAAGGGTTCTCGGTGTAACTAATATTATGAAGGGTGAAATGTGTAATTTTGAGTATTTAAGGGCTTAATATGTAATTATGGTTAAATTATAATTCGTTTTGCACTTTTGGAAATTATAAGGACTAATTATGTAAATTACCGAAACATGAAGGGGCTGTGGTAACATGATCAAAATGAAGGGTATTTTCTGTAAATTGATTGAAATAAAAGGGCTTGATGTGTAATGCATATATGATAAGGGTTAAATTGTAATTTATATAATTATAAGGTTAAAGATATCACAACAATATGGTTTCACATCAGAACAAGCAATAAAAAACAGCGGAAGTCTTAACATTAAACCAAAGATAATAAGCCAACAAGACTTATATCAAGTCCAACAAGACAAAAGAAAGGAAATAAATGAAGTACATAACAATCCAGGAACCAATCAAGGCATAACAAGTCTAAAAATTTAAATGGTAGAACTAAGATACTAAGGTCCATGCTTCACTCAAAGTTGCTCTCATCCCAAAGCAAAACCCAGCTTCCTAGCTTAAATACCTGCCGCAGGAAAAAGAAAATGCGGTTGAGCTACGAGAGCTCAGTGAACAGATATAACGGAAACAAGGCAGTAGTAACGGAATAGTAAAGTAAATGAAATAGTACCAGGTGTAACAAGAGTCAGGAAAAGGAATACAAAAGAGTTATGCAGATATACTAAGAGCTAAGAATGGTTACAATGGTAAATGTAAATGAAACCAGAACCCACCACAAGCCCAAGTCAAATCAAGTCAGGTCAAGTATCAGGTCATAAGGTTACAAGGTTTCAGGAAAACAGAAATCCTCTACGAGCCCAGAAACAGTACATATCAAAACAAATCACATATCAGGGTGTATGGAGGGGTGACCTCAGCATACCAGGTACAGGGTGAGGGGATACCTCCAGGGGTTGGAGACGCGTTCTCCCAGGGTTGAGAAAGACGTGTATCGCACACACTCGTCAGTCACCAGATAATACAAGTAATACAAACAAATAAGGTCAGGTCTAGGATGCATCCATACGCCCCAGTAGGCCACAAGGTCTTCCTCTACGTAACAAGTCAAATCAGGTCAGGGACGGGACAGGTCATCACTCTCCTGCCCTAGAGTCATGCCACCGGTGCATCAATGACATGGACATGAAACCCTCATGCCTAGTGGGTGGCTCGTAGTCTCAAACTGTGGGTCAAGGTCAAGTGTCAGGTATCAGGTGTCCAGGATCAAGTATCAAGTAGCTCAGGTCAAGTTTCATATTAGGGTTCAAGATGAGATATCAATACAAGGGTTCACTATCAGGAGATTCAATATCGGAAGGTCAATATCAGAAAGATCAATATCAAGAGTTTATAATCAAGGTTCCATAGTGACAGTTCTTTTAAAAGGTTTCTATCAAAAGTTCATTTAAAGCAATCCTTTAATAACGGTTTTCATAAAAATGATCTTTTCAAAATAGTTTTCGTAAAATGGTCTCTTAAAAGGTTTTCATAAAGATAGTCTTAAAAATAGTTTTCTTAAAACATTTTCATAAATAATTAAAAAGGTTTTCTCATCCAGTTACAATATCAAGTGTATCAAGGTTCAAGTCAAGGTTTATGGCAAGGTTCATATCAAGGTTCATAGCAGGGTTCAAGGTAAGGTTCAAAACAAAAGATCAAATCTAAGGTTCACAATACAAGGGGAACATAGCAATGGCTTCGGGAATCCTAACGAAATCAAGAGAAACGAAGGCACCTTACTGAGAAGGGCAGAATATCTGTACCTTATTCAAATGCAAGCAAGAATACAAGAGTAGCAAAGACTGACAGGGATCAGATCACTCCCTCCTCGAACCTAAAGGAGTAAAAGACAGAATTATCAAAGGGGTTCAAGTTCAACTTACAATTTTAGTTCATCTTTCCATTTTAAGAAACTTTCCAGATTTAGTAACTTTCTATTTTTAGCAGGTTTCCAGAATTAGTAAGTTTCCATAATTAGCAAGATTCAAATAATATAATTCAAGTTAAGTCATTAGTTAGCTTATTATGGAAGTAATATTCATTTTAACAAGTTACACAAGTTTAGGGTTAAATATGACAAGTTTTCATAGCTTAGGGTTATAAATGTAAATTCATCAAAGTTAAAGGTTTAAATCAGAAATATCATAATTATACCATTCGAATACTTAGTTTTCCAGAATTACGTATTTAACCTTCAAGTTTCAATATTTACACATTACACCCCTTTAGTTTATTAATTTACAAATTAGACCTTATAATTATATAGATTACAATTTAACCCTTATCATACTTACATTACACATCAAGCCCTTTTATTTCCTCAATTTACAGAAAATAACCTTTAATATTAATCATGTTACAACAGCCCTTCAAGTTTCAGTAATTTACATATTTAGTCCTTATACTTTATAAAATGCAAATCGAATTATATATTTAACCATAATTACATATTAAGCCCTTAAATACTCAAAATTTCACTTTTCACCCTTCATAATATTATTTACACCGTGAACCTTTAAGTTTCCAGAAATTACCTTTTTAGTCCCTCTACTTATTTATTTTACAATTTGAAATACATATTCCTTAATTTACCAATTAAACACTTTTAAATATAAAATTACACATGAGCCCTTCATCTTATATTATATACAAATTATACCCAGTCCAAATAATATTCTAAAAATAACCCACACGTTTTAAAGTTTACAAAACACACCCTTAATCTTTTAAAATCATATCGTATGGACTTTTACACAACAAAATCCTAGCCCTAGTTTTCCCAATCATTATGCCATCATTAGATCATCATTAAACCTCATTTTTATAATCAAGAACAAACCCTAATTCTTAGAACCCTAGATCGTACGATTTATTTTCTTTCTTTCCTTGTTTTTTTTCTTCTTAAATCCGATTACACAAACAATATGGTAACTTACTAATTCTGGAAACCTGCTAAAAATAGAAAGTTACTAAATCTGGAAAGTTTCTTAAAATGTAAAGATGAACTAAAATGGTAAGTTGAACTTGAACCCTCTGGTAATTCTGTCTTTTACTCCTTAGGTTCGAGGAGGGAGTGATTTGATTTCCTGTCAGTCTTTTCTATTTTGTGTGCTTGCATTGGAATAAGGTACGGATACTATGCCCTTTTCAGTAAGGGGCCTTCGTTCTCTTGATTTATTAGATTCGTTTAAGATTTCCCGAACCATTGCTATGTATCCCTTGTATTGTGAACCTTGATCTGTGTACTTACTCTTGGACCCTTGTTTGAACCCTTGCCTTGATCTTTGTTTTATACCTTGTTCTGAACCTTGCCATGAACCTTGATATGAACCCTGCCATAAAACCTTGACTTGAACCTTGATATTTTGATATTATAACTGGACGAGAAAATCTTTTTAATTAATTATGAAAATGTTTCAAGAAACTATTTTGAAGACTATCTTTATAGAAACCTTTTGAAAAGACCTTCTTTATGAAAACCGTTTAAAAAAAATCATTTTATGGAGACCAGTATTTAAGGTTATTTTGACACCTAGAAAATGGACTTTTAATAGTAAACTTTTGAAGTAAACTTTATTATGAACCTTTGAACCTCCTGATATTGATCTCCTGATATTGACTTCCTGATATTGACCTCCTGATATTGATCTCCTGATATTGACCTCCTGATATTGAACCTTCTGATATGAACCCTCTGATTTGAACCTTTACTTAAACCTTTGTCTTGATCTCCTGTCTTGAACCCTGATATGAAACTTGATTCTGAACAACCTGATACTTGATACCTGATACTTGATACCTGATACCTGATACTTGACACCTGATACTTGATATTTGACACCTGATACTTGACACCGGATACTTGATACCAGATACTTGACACCTGACACTTGACACTTGATACTTGACCTTGACCCACAGTTTGATATTACGAGCCACCCACCAGGCATGAGGTGTTCATGTCCTTGTCATTGATGCACCGATGACTTGACTCTAGGGTAGGAGAGAGATGTCCTATCCCGTCCCTGACTTGATTATATGGTGTGTATTGGTAGACTCTGGCCACCTGGGGCGTATGGATGCATCCTAGACTTGTCTTTATTTTCTGTATATGATATATGACTTGTTATCTCTGGTGACTGATGGTGTGTGCGATGCACGTCTTTCACAACCCCTGGGAGCTCATGACTCCAACCCTAAGAGGTAACCCCTCACCCTGTACTTCGTACCGAGGTCTCCCCTCCATACACCCTGATTACTGGACTTGATATGATTTTTGATTTCTGGGCTCGTAGTGGATTTCTGTTACCCTTACACTTACCTGTACTAATTTCCTTAACCCTTGACATGTTTGCATGACCTTGATATCACTTATCTTTCATTACTGTTACACTATACTGTACCTTGACTCTGACCGGTTTGTATTTCTTTTCTTATTCATTATTCTGTATTATTGCTTGTTTCTGTTATATCTGTTCACTGAGCTCTCGTAGCTCAGCCGCATTTCTTTTCCTGCGGCAGGTACATTTAAGCTAGGAGCTGGGTTTTAGCTTGGGATGAGAGCAACTTGTGTGAAGTTTAGACCTTGTCATTCTAGTGTGACCATTTGGATATTATTTCTGTTATGCCATTGTTTGGGCATTTTGGATTCTGTTTCGTACTTCATTAGTCTTGCTGACTTATTTTCCTTTGGATTTTTATATTAAGACTTCCGTTACTTTAATTCTTGAATGCTTATATCTGATATGTCCCCATGTTTTGTGACACCTTTGCCCTTGTCGGGTTGGGGTGTTACAAATTATGGTATCAGAGCTACAGGCATCCGAAACCCGTAGGCTTAGGCCATTGACCTGTGAGGATTGGGTAGACATTAGGTTTCCGCACGCGCACTCTCTTTTCCTGTTATGCTCTGTCATCTTTCCTTGATTCTGCTCTGTCATATTTTCCTGTTCTGCTCTGTCATTCTTCATGTTCTGTTCTGTCATATTTTCTTGATCGTTGGCTTAATTCGGAGTTTGCGGATCCGTCAGCATGTTGCGATGCAGCTCGCAACATCGAGATTTTCATGAGGGCGTTGGTTACAAACGAGACCGTGATGGCGACAAGGTGCAGCAACAGATTCAGAGTCGGGACGTCAAGGAGTATTCGGGCAAGAGCTACGACCAGAAGAAATCAGATTCGAGGGGCCGAGATTCGAGGTCAGTTTCTAAGCAGGATGGTGATCGTCAGGAGCGCAGCGTCAACCAAACGGCAGCGGAGAGATCATTCTTCTAGAGGCTATCTGCAAGATCGGGTTACTGGATCGAACTCGCAGAGGAGATCATCTGAGTACTCTACTTCCCTACCTGTTTGTGGTTCTTGTGGGAAAAACCATACTGGAGCTTGTCGTATAACGTCTGGTGCATGTTTCCGATGTGGTTCTTCTGAGCATCAAGTGAGAAATTGTCCTAAGAAATCTACGTCAGCACGTGAGAAATTCCTTGATCCTCCTCCCCTTGTTCCTCATACCGGTCGTGTCTTTATGCTTTATGGTGACCGGACTGATCGCGCGTTTGGTATGTCTTTGTTCTGTTTTCCATCCTGTTTCATTTCTGATTCCTTGCAAATTTCGAGGACGAAATTTTTTTTAAGAGGGGAAGAGTTGTAAAACCCGAAAATTTAAAACATGCAAAAATTACCAAATTACCCCTGAAACTTTAAAAATTAATTAAAGCTTAATTAAAGTACCGAATTAATCCCGAATCTCTGGAAACGAACTACAAATCAAGCGAGATAATTTTGAGGCAAGCTTCTAATATTTTTACAATGTACAAAATGTATTATTTCACTTAAATACCACATGGACCGAATTTCTTATACATAATACATAATAATTATTATTTAAAAACCTTTTAAATACAAATTAAATTAAGGAAAAATTAGCTAAAAATGGTAAATTGATTTGGCCATTATGTACCGGTATTCTAGCCTATCCCTCCCCCCAAAAACTCGGTCTAACACAATTTATATTATTCCATAATTATTCTTGCCCATTTACCCTAAAACTAAATTGCCGACAAACACAAAATAAATCCCACACACACCATCCGATTTTTCTGAAGGGAGGAGGCAATTTTCTGGAGTTCTTGGTGGTGCAAGGGAGGTGGGAAAAATAACTATAAGTCCTGGGATTCGATCGTCTGGTCGTGGCAATTTTTAGAGTCGAAAATATTAAAACCGAGCCACAAAATCCATTCCGTGTGATTCTTGCATCCTATAATTTTTCTGGTAATTTTCTAGCCCTCTCCTAATCATATATAACGTGGGAAAAATAGTAGAATCGAACCATGCACTATATTTTGATCGAATGAAAAATAATGAACTATTAAACCCTAAAATCGAAATCGGGTTCCATAAAATTATAGCGAATTTTCTGGGCTTTTTTTATATTTTTCGTGAGTCCTTTATACATCATAAGATCACAGAAAAATGGTACCTTGAATTTTTTGAGTCGAATTTGTGGTTTTTGGAATTTTTGCTATTATCGGATTTTTTTTTGGAAAAAGTATATATCATGGCAAAAAATAATAATCGATGGATCTAGGGTTTTTCATGAATGAAATCTGGATATAAATGGTGTATTTTGATGATAGGATGAGAACCTAATGAGTGAGATTTTTAGAATCGAGTTTTGATATAAATTTGTAATTACCGATTGGATAATAAAATGTTAAAGGGGTGTTTTGTAATTTTTAAAACTTGTGGGATATTTTTGTAATGTTTTATAGATCAGGGGGAATGTATAAAAAATATAACATGAGGGTATTATATGTAAATTTGGTGAGAAAGGGATTTAATTTGTAATATTAGTGTCGAATTGTAATATAAATAAAAATGAGGGACTAAAAATGAAAAATATGGAAACTCAAGGGTTCTCGGTGTAACTAATATTATGAAGGGTGAAATGTGTAATTTTGACTATTTAAGGGCTTAATATGTAATTATGGTTAAATTATAATTCGTTTTGCACTTTCTGAAATTATAAGGACTAATTATGTAAATTACCGAAACATGAAGGGGCTGTGGTAACATGATCAAAATGAAGGGTATTTTCTGTAAATTGATTGAAATAAAAGGGCTTGATGTGTGATGCATATATGATAAGGGTTAAATAGTAATTTATATAATTATAAGGTTTATTTTGTAAATTAATTAACTAAAAGGGTGTAATTTGTAAGTATGGAAATTTGAAGGCTAAAAGTATAATTTTGGAAAATAAAGTATTCGAATTGTATAATTATAATATTTCTATTTTTAACCTTGAACTTTGGTAAATTTACATCTATAACCCTGAACTATGAAACTTGTCATAATTAACCCTGAACTTGTATAACTTGTCAAAATGAACATGACTTCCATAATAAGCCTGCATTAATGACTTAACTTAATTATATCACTTGAATCTTGCTAAATATGGTAACTTACTAATTCTGGAAACCTGCTAAAAATAGAAAGTTACTAAATCTGGAAAGTTTCTTAAAATGTAAAGATGAACTAAAATGGTAAGTTGAACTTGAACCCTCTGGTAATTCTGTCTTTTACTCCTTAGGTTCGAGGAGGGAGTGATTTGATTTCCTGTCAGTCTTTTCTATTTTTTGTTCTTGCATTGGAATAAGGTACGGATACTATGCCCGTTTCAGTAAGGGGCCTTCGTTCTCTTGATTTATTAGATTCGTTTAAGATTTCCCGAACCATTGCTATGTATCCCTTGTATTGTGAACCTTGATCTGTGTACTTACTCTTGGACCCTTGTTTGAACCCTTGCCTTGATCTTTGTTTTATACCTTGTTCTGAACCTTGCCATGAACCTTGATATGAACCCTGCCATAAAACCTTGACTTGAACCTTGATATTTTGATATTATAACTGGACGAGAAAATCTTTTTAATTAATTATGAAAATGTTTCAAGAAACTATTTTGAAGACTATCTTTATAGAAACCTTTTGAAAAGACCTTCTTTATGAAAACCGTTTAAAAAAAAATCATTTTATGGAGACCAGTATTTAAGGTTATTTTGACACCTAGAAAATGGACTTTTAATAGTAAACTTTTGAAGTGAACTTTATTATGAACCTTTGAACCTCCTGATATTGACCTCCTGATATTAACTTCCTGATATTGACCTCCTGATATTGATCTCCTGATATTGACCTCCTGATATTGAACCTTCTGATATGAACCCTCTGATTTGAACCTTTACTTAAACCTTTGTCTTGATCTCCTGTCTTGAACCCTGATATGAAACTTGATTCTGAACAACCTGATACTTGATACTTGATACCTGATACTTGATACCTGATACCTGATACTTGACACCTGATACTTGATATTTGACACCTGATACTTGACACCGGATACTTGATACCAGATACTTGACACCTGACACTTGACACTTGATACTTGACCTTGACCCACAGTTTGATATTACGAGCCACCCACCAGGCATGAGGTGTTCATGTCCTTGTCATTGATGCACCGATGACTTGACTCTAGGGTAGGAGAGAGATGTCCTATCCCGTCCCTGACTTGATTATATGGTGTGTATTGGTAGACTCTGGCCACCTGGGGCGTATGGATGCATCCTAGACTTGTCTCTGTTTTCGGTATATTATATATGACTTGTTATCTCTGGTGACTGATGGTGTGTGCGATGTACGTCTTTCACAAACCCTGGGAGCTCTTGACTCCAACCCTGAGAGGTAACCCCTCACCCTGTACTTGGTACCGAGGTCTCCCCTCCGTACACCCTGATTACTGGACTTGATATGATTTCTGATTTCTTGGCTCGTAGTGGATTTCTGTTACCCTTACACTTACCTGTACTAATTTCCTTAACCCTTGACATGTTTGCATGACCTTGATATCACTTATCTTTCATTACTGGTACACTATACTGTACCTTGACTCTGACCGGTTCGTATTTCTTTCCTTATTCATTATTCTGTATTATTGCTTGTTTCTGTTATATCTGTTCAATGAGCTCTAGTAGCTCAGCCGCATTTCTTTTCCTGCGGCAGGTACATTTAAGCTAGGAGCTGGGTTTTAGCTTGGGATGAGAACAACTTGTGTGAAGTTTAGACCTTGTCATTCTAGTGTGACCATTTGGATATTATTTCTGTTATGCCATTGTTTGGGCATTTTGGATTCTGTTTCGTACTTCATTAGTCTTGCTGACTTATTTTCCGTGGGATTTTTATATTAAGACTTCCGCTACTTTAATTCTTGAATGCTTGTATCTGATATGTCCCCATGTTTTGTGACACCTTTGCCCTTGTCGGGTTGGGGTGTTACAATGATCTTCCGTAGTCACATGACACAAGCCCATCAATCCTGATGAATTAAAGCGTACTAAAACAATAAAACAAAACTACTTAATGAATTGAATACATGCAGGACCTTCTTACAGCTCTTGTATCTTTGTTTGAGTTGTGTCTTGTGCTGCTTGGTCTTCTGAATTCGGCTCTAGGGTTATACAAAAGGTCTCTTAAATTCGTCTAACCTTGGGGTATTTATAGTTTCTGTCTGAGGGATCGATGCGGCGCATTGAGTTGATAGATGCGGCGTATTGACTTAACTTCGCGTGGGGTCCAAGATTAATATATTCTGGAATATTCGTACACCGTCTTTAGATGCGGCGTAACTTGATCTTTGTATGCGGCGCATGTACTCTAGCTGTCTTGGATTGTAACTGGTGAAATCTTGATAGTGATACGCCGTGTGTTAGAAGTATATTGCGGCGTATCTGGAGTAGAACGAGCTTGATCTTCTTCTTTGACCAAAGTTTCATATGCGGCGTATGACAGAATTGCATGCGGCGCATTCTTCAAAGCCAGCTAATGGTCTTCGAATTCATCTAAGTATGATATTGCGTCGTATCTGTTGAGTGAGATACGGCGCATCTTCTGGATTTTAGTAGACTTTTGACATCTCGCTTGTTTTGCTCCATAATTAGTCCAAAATCGCCAAGTTTCACATAATGCTTGTTTTTACTTGAGAATTACTAAAGTAAACATTAATGTATCGATTCTCATATATAATATAATAAAACAAGTCAAATAAATAGGATAAAGGATGACAATAAAATGTACTTATTTGTGTTCATCAGGGAGCTGGTTTTAGCCTCGGTTCCTACTCTTGCTGACTTGCAAATGTTCATCAATGAAGAGTCAGAAGAGGAAATGGTTGAATTTGAGGATGATGAAGTTATAGCTGTTGGGGAAGACATGGATACTGATGGCCTACTTCTTACTTACACCTCCTTTCAGCACACTGGGAAACCAACTTCATTTCCTCCTCCTGAAGAACAAGAATCCCACCATCAACATCCTACATCATCATCATCATCATCATCATCATCACATAAATCATCAGGCTCCTCAGACTCTGCTGTTGTAGTCCCTGACTATCTACAGAAGTATGACGATGTGCTTCCCCTCACTGAATGGCAGCTGCTTAAATTCCTCAGGAAGTTAAATACTGCCCTCTTCTATGAGTTAATCACTGAGCAATAGGATCAGCACACTGAAGCAGCAGCCTCTTATGCTAACTTCAGGGCGGCTGTTGAATGGTCACAGGGTCAACTCCATAAGGTCACTGCCTCTACTGACAAATATGTCAAGGACCTAAAGGCCTCCATCGAGCAACTGGGTCTTGATCAAGGGAAGCAATTCAACAATTTGCTTCAGTCTCTTAGTGCCATTCAAGAAGAATTCAAAGATGACCCAGTTCTCATCACCAAGTTGACTGAGTTTATGGATTCACTCAAGACCACCTCCTCCAACTTTAGTGAACTTCTCAGGCTCCTCAAGGAGGTGGATCTTACGACTCTCAGGTCTCAGAAGAAAGCCCTTCAAAAGTCAGTCACTGATACCCAAGGCTGCCTGACCCGGATCTCCACCGCCTTTGACCAGCTCTCTGACAAGCATAATGAGCTGGTGAACTACTACACAACCAAGGTCACCTAACATTCTGAGGCTCAGGTCACCATGTCCAATGACATCTCCTCACTGACGACAGAGACCTCAGAAATCAAGGGCATGGTCTCCACCATCCTGACAGTTCTTCAGTCCTCTCAAGTTCACCCTGCTCCTAAATCAACAGGTGCTTCTACTAAAGCTCCAGCATCTGTTGAGGGGGAGAAACCAACTCCTGATGAACCAGTTCCTGAGCCTACTGTTGAAGTTGTCACTGAAGCCGTCCCTCTTCAAAGCTTCATGCCAGGAACTATAACATCTTCTGCACTGGTTGTTGCTAATACTCCTATTCCAACTGAAGCAACCACCACAGCATTCCCTGAATCCTCCATCAATACACCCCCACCTACTGACAAAGGGAAGGGAATCATGGAGACTGAAGACTCACCTCCCAAACTTGTTATGGCACCAAGAGAAGTGCGTCCTGATCTTGATGCACCAGTACTTATGGAAGTGATCTTGCACAATGGGAAAGTCTTCAGGGGAACCAATAAACAAGTGGCAGCTGTCTTGGAAAAAGAGGAAAGGATCAAGGCTGAATTGCTCAGTAAGCCTGTTATTGCTGAAATTGCCAAGGAAGTCATCAAAGAGACTGAGCAGAACATCAGGGGGAACAGTACCTCAAACTTCAGGCTGACCTAATCAAAGAACACAACCTGAAGGTCAAGCTGAACACAGAAAGAAAAAAGAGGAACTATGAGAGGTATGTCTGGACCATGACAAAGACCAAGGGTGAAGGTCCCATCACTGACATGATTATTCATGCAAACACTGATCCCCTAGTAATAACTGTTCAAAGAGGACCAAGGAAGTCTGAGAAGAATGTTCCCTTCAAGTTCTCAGCATATCGGATCAAGGAATGGGACATGATGGGACCCATCCTATAGAAGAAGAAGATTAAGTGTGTCCCTGACCTTCTGGATACCCTAACAAACAAGTATGAGGAACTGTAAAGGGTAGCTAAAAGCTTAGGAATTGACCATCAGAAGGCACTTGCTTCTTAGGGACTAAGAATCCCTGAACCAACTCGGAGCACAGGGAGGAAGAGGAAAGCAATAGGTCAGGAACCTGAAAATTTTATTGTTGCACTTCACTACAACAGAATTCCCCCCGAAGGTGTCAAGTTCATCCCCAACAAGGTGATCAAGAACCCTGAGTTTGGAATCTTCTTCATAGACGAATATGGTCAACAAGCCTTCCATAGAGTCAGTGACATACACTTGGTGGAGACAACAACCCTACTTGCCTACAAGTTGATGGCACTCCATGTGAAGAGCCCTGAGAATGAGGAGTTCATCAGACTGATGGAGAAGATGATGAGTGAAAGACCCGACAAGCAGGTGTTGGTGTCTAAGAAAGCAAAACTGGAACTCATGGGAATTAAGGAAGTCTAAGTACTTAACCCTGAGTATTTTGTTTAGATGATAGGACTGATGTAATATTGATGAATAAGATGATGGCCCATATTTATTAAATCAGTGTCCTTTAATTACTTTATAGTATCTTTAGTGTAAGAAGAAGCCCAACTGCTCACTTACACTGATCAAACACTTAGGCTATATTTATATCCAAATAGGGGGAGATAGTTGGGTCCATTCAGTACCCAAGCTTCCTTAAACAAGGATTTGAATACAAATTATCCTAAGTGTCACATATCCTTGAACGTTCTCAGGTCACTGAGTGAACAATCACTCAGTGAGTTATCTTCAAGATACCTAGGACGAATCTAAGAAGAAAGATTCTCCATTCAGTGAGGCGAAACTCCCTGAATGGCACCTAAGCCAAAGAAGAAGATAATGGGTTCAGTGAGTGATGACAATAACTCACTGAACCCTAGTCTCCTCAACAACTATGAAGAATGAAGACTGAAGACTGAAGACCAAAGACTGAAGAACTTAAAGACTGAAAGAAAGGCGGGATAAGGCGGGAAGGTTTGAACTGACTTAGAGAAGTCCTTATCACTCTAAGGTCAAACTTTCCCTGAAAGGCTTTATAACGAGAACAGTGTCATCACTGTTACTCAGAAAGCACTATTGTCCTATACCCAAAATAGGTTCTTGTAACAGTGACAAAATACATCAGTATTTTGTCCTGATTAGCTTAAGTCATCTTTTGTCTTGTAATTAACGGTTGCTCTTTTAACTTGTCTATAAATAGTGTCACAACTCGTAATTTAAGGTCCTTTTTCAAGCTTCAAAATTTCACTATTTATCTTGGGAATTTACTATTCACGGGTTACTATTCATCATTTCACTATTCATTGTTTTTTAGGTCGGTTTGAGACTTTGAGAAGTTTTCAAAAATTTTACTATTCATGAAACACTATTCATTCCCGGAGGGAAATCACTATTCATGGTTATCATTCATCATTACGTAAACTAGGTTTACGGGTATTCAAATGCGTGTAACCAGTATGGTTTAGCGGCGTATTCATGCATCATCAGTAAGGACACATCATATAGACTAGAGTAGTCTACATATCATCCGTAACATCATTATCATAATAGGTCATGCATGGGTTTGTGTGATTTTCATTAACGTATGTTCATTATTTATTGAACGTTACCACTCAGTCATTACTACAAACATTATACCCGACACTCCCGACTATGATCCTAATATATTTTCATGCTAATCATAATGATATAGAGATTATATTATTACTTTATCCGGTGTTTTTAAATCAATTGCTATATTTTCCGTTAGGAGCTTATAACTCCGTCGGTTTGCGAAATTTCAACCCGATAAACATTCTAACACCCGATTCTTGCAAGGAATATGATTTTACAATTTTTACAACTTCGTCGTATTTTATTTTACCTCGTCACGATTTATTTCTAGTTAACTCGGTACCCGGTAACACCAAATGTATACATAAAACCACTAATACTTACTAAATGGGGGGACAAGATCCTTAATGAGCCAAATATTTCTTTCTTTTCTCCATGTGGTGCCGCCCCCCTAGTCCCTAATTTTCCCATATCACTTGATTAGTAAGACAAATACAACTAATGCTTCAAGATTAAATTTTCATGATTTAATTTCATAAACACATACACTTCACAATTAAACTAGCTAAAACCTCAAACTCTCTAATCTCTTTTTCCTCTCATATGATCGGCCAAACACAAGAACACAAGAGGAGTCCATAAATTTTTCAAGAACGAGTGCTAATCTAGTCCATTTACATCCCTTGTTAGGATTTTGAAATAGAAATCCCAAGGTTTCTTACATATTCATCTCCAAAAATCATAAAATCATCAAGTAAGTTGCAAGTAAACTTTTCTAATCTTTCATACTCTCATTTGATATATTTTGTTGTTCTAACAACAAATCATACAAATATATGTATGCTACATACCACTCGAAGCTTAATCTTTCACAATAAACATAGATCTATGGATCTAAAGGTTTTTAGTAGTATCATCATCAGATCCACAAATGTTGATGATGTTTAGGACCCCATGACACCCTAAGAAGGTGTATGGTAGGATTAGATTAGTTGTGGTGTTGAATGGAAGTGGTTTGATCAAGTCTTGAACCATGAAAATGAGTTTTAACAACAATAGATATGGGTCTGTCCAAAAACGTAAAATCTGGACAACTCAGTAACTCAGGGGATATTTTGGCCTTCATATTCAGAAAATTCTTTCAAAAACGAAACCGTGGGCGCTTGAATGAGTAAAAACCGACTTACGAAGAAGGAGATATGATTTTTCTAAGTTAGACGACGAAAAACTATTTTCTGAAAATTGCTTGCTGTTTTTCCGAACTTCAAAGGACAAAACGAGGCGTTAGACGTGATCTAGGAGAGCCGACCTACTGAAATTATGTTAGTTCATGTTTATACGAAGTTGTGGATATAAAGAACATAGAAAACGAGCTTATAACGACCAAGATACACGCGTTTGAAACCCGACGAACCATATATGTTTTTGACAGCACTTATATGAAAAATATTTCTAAGTGTAAGAACAATTATTTTTACAAGACACTATATTGAGAGCCATTTTTCTTATTGAACGAGACACATATGATCGAAAGTTAAATAATACGACTTCTAGACATTGTTGCAAGGTTTTCAAAAACGTCAAGCTTATGTCCTAACACTCAACGTACAATATTTCGCGACTAGTTTTGCGAGGCCATTTGGGCACTTTTTCAAGTTGTGAAAAATAGTAAATTACGACGAAAACATTATATTTACCGATAAAACACCAAACGAGGATCGTGGAGTATTGTTTCAACATTATTACACGAAAAGTGTTTACTAACTTAACGAGACGTCAAAAATGTATTTTTCGACGATAAACGTTATTTTCAAAATTAACGAGTGGTATCGTTAACATACGTATTTGCATGTGTAGCATCATTTCATTGCTTACATTAGATCATATCATTCATATTAGGTTGCGGTTAGAGATCGTGCCTCATTTCAGTATATCCACTTTTGTCATTGTAGCTATCGCACCAGGTGAGTTCCATAGCCCCTACCTTTATACGTTTTGGATTACGTTTTGGGGGAGAATACATGCTCAATTATTTTCATTTACCTTCACTAGCACTTTAATCTTTTAAGGATTACCGTGAGTTTTCATAGCCCCGTTTTACATTGATTATTTAATTTCTAAATTTTCGGGGGAGAATACTGTAACAACCCGAGATTTCAGGTCACTTTCCTAACCACGACAATTCACTATTCATGTTCATTATTCATTTCAGCGTAAACGTAGTTTACGGGTATTCATATTCGCGTAACCGGTTTGGTTTGACTGCGAAATTCATGCATCATCAGTAGGAACACTGCATACGGACTAGGAATAGTCTGCATATCATCAGATTTCCATTTTCATACTATACCACTCGTAGGTTTATCAAATTAATATTTTTGTTACATTCGACGTATTACGTATAATTACTCTTAATTAAAACGTCAACGCGCGATCAATAAATATGACTAACACGTCCGACAAACCCCACGATGGTCCCGACATATTTTTATACTCATTTTAATATCAAGAAAATTTTAAAATTCATTTACCCAGTATTTTGCAAATTTATTTAATTTATATCGTACGTTTAATATAATTACGACGGTTTTTGTAAAAACTAAACAATAATTACCCGAACACCCAATACTTGTACCCAACCTATTTTTGTAATTTTTATGACTTCGTCAAGTCCCGATTAACACCGTTAAATTTTATTTCTAGCAAACACGGTACCCGGTTACACTTAAAACTAATTAAAACTACACAAATCTTACATAATCTTTATAAATAATCATCACCCAACATGGCCCCCCCCCTCCCCTTGTTTCACGCCAGCCCCCCCTCCTTTAGCCCCAAAATTCAGATTTTTCAACTCAAATTAATGCACAACTACTAATTGTCTATTATATATACTTTATACCTTTTATTTTCATTCATTTTTGCATATTGTTTCAAGAAAACACAAGTAAAACTCTCTCATTCATTTGTGTGTGTGGTGTGCTCGGCATCAACAAGACCAAGAGGAAGAACCATCAAACTTTCAAGATCAAACCATAAGCAAGTCTTTCTAGTATTCCTTAAAGGGTTTTGAAATACAAACTCAAAGGTTTCTTAGGTTTTTATCATCTTTTTCTCACTAATACTTCAAGTAAGTTATCAACACCTATTTTCATAATTTTTCCAAGTTAATATCATGTTCATATAATTTTTGTAGAAGATTTACAAGTATATGTTAGTTATACCACTCTTATTAAACTTTTTATAAGTTATAAGCCCTAGTTTTGTCATATAATTAGATCCTTGTTAGATTATCATGGATGATGATGTTTAGGACCCTTGACACCTTAAGAAAGTATATGGTAAGTTTTAGAATGATTGGTAGTTGTTTGTGACATTTTTGGACAAGATAATAACTAGAAAATCAAGTTTTAACAAATATACATAACCTACTGTCATTAAAAGTGGAACGTGGGAAACTCAGTAGGTGTGAGGTAATTTTTGGCCAAATATTTAGAAAATACCTTCCGAGACGAAGCCGTGGCCGAAAACGGGGATAAAAACGAGTTAATATCGAAAGAGATATGATTTTTACAAGTTTAACGACGAAAACTAATTTTCCGGAAAATAGCAAGCTGTTACACGACTTTCGACGGACCCGCTGAGGCGTTTAACGCGACCTAGATGACCCGAGCTACTGAAAATATATTAGTACATGTTTATACGAAACCACGGATATAAAGAACGTCAAAAACAAGCTAATAACGAACGAGATACACGCGTTTAAACATCGACTATATACATTTTATTTTGACAGCTTTTTAAGTAGAAAATGTTTACGTACTAGAAACTATATTTTTCACGAAACGACTATGGTGAACCGTAATTCTTATCCATTGGAACACGTACAATCAAAGGTTTATTAACGCGACTACCATATCACATTTCAATGTTTTCAAAACGCCAAGACCAACACTAACGTTTTATACACATTATGACACGACTAGTTTTACGTTAACAAGTTAACATATTTATACCAAGTTTTGGAAAAACTTTACATATCAACGATAACTAGTATTTTCAAATGACGAGTGGTATAGGTTACATATACATGTACATGCACTACATTGCCTCATAATCTAAGTAGATTATGCATATTCATTTTAGGTAGCGGCTAGTGTTCGCGCCTTGTTATTGCCAAGTATTCCAAGTGTTCCAGTATTTCAATTATTCCAAGTATTCCGATTTCATAGCATTGTTGTATCATCACTTCAGGTGAGTTTTCATAGCCCCGTATACATTTTATTATTGTTTTCAAATCCCACGGGGGAGAATACATTGCAACTGTTTTCCATACGAGCCAAAGTATCAGACTTCCTGTACATAGATTAAGTTACCTTGTTGCCAATTGAAAGTCCCCATATAATCATGAACCGTTAATTATGTTTAAGCGAGAGTGAGTGGATAGATCTATCGAGGGTGACGCCTCCATCCGTGTTGGCTTTGACCAACAACCGATAGCGGATGCATTTCATGTCTTTTCATTTGAGTGTCTGGCAAAACACTCCCAGGGGCTCCAAAGAATTCAGTCACAGCGTCGGGGTCATGAGCTTAAGGCTATTGTACAATCATTTTTATGTGACTTATGTCATACACTTTATACTTGTGGCTATCGTATAACTTCATTTTATTAAACCTATGAACTCTCACCAACTTTATGTTGACCGTTTTTAGCAATGTATTTTCAGGTTATTAGCTATCATGTGGGCATGCATTGGATTGTTTTGGAGTCGCGGGGTCGACTTGCATCACTTCATTTTATGCACTTATGTAACCGTTTGATCGATTATGGTTTTGTTTTATAAACTTGCAACATCATTTGGGACCTATGTTTTGTAAACTCTGATTTTATTTATGATCAAACGTGTATTTTCAAAACGACACTTTAGGTCGTTCAATATATCCATTGTATGAGACGCCATGAAAGTCACACCAAGGTATTCAATTCCGCTGCCATTAACAGGTAAATTCAGGGTGTGACAGATTGGTACCAGAGCAATGGTTATAGCGAACTAGGTTGTCCTCATACCCTAGACTATAACTACCCCAACGGTAGCGTCTCATCATTACATCATAAGTGCACATTATTATTTGCGAGGATTCATTACATGGGTTATTCATTTCATTTTGTATTGTTGCCACAGAGATATGTCTTCCAATTCCCGCACTATTGTTATATTTTCTGATGTTTACATCGAGGACGCTATGTCTTCTACTACTCCCATTGTTGCACCTACTCCTCAGATTTCACTTATTGCACCACCTTTGGTTACTCGTGCACCTACAGATTCATCATCCCATACTATTCCGGTTTCCGCAGAATCCAACTCTTATGTTCCGACGTCGCAAGACGATCGGGATGTCCCTATTACTTCAGCCCATACAGAGTATACCATTTGATAAGACGTACATGCTTAGTCCTTATGGACCTATTAGAATGTTTATTGCAAGAAAGATAGTATATCTTCATTCCCTCACTATTAGAACACTCACTACTCATGTATTACCACCAGTATCAGCTACTCATACCACTATTGGTCGTCCCATAGTGCATACTCCAGTTTTACCGCTTAGACATCGCAAGATAGCGTAAAAGAAGGTAGTGATTCCTTCAGTATTATCACCATCGACTTCATCATCATCATATGGAACCCCATTTATACCATCACATTTCAGGGACTCTACTCACATACTTAACTTACCGCTTGAGAAGCGTACATGGTTTGATACACCATTACCATCTACCACTAAGGACACTACACCACCTTATAGATTAAGGTTGATGAGAGTTCGAGAGCCCTTACTGTTAGACAACCTACTACTCTTCATCGTTAGATGATGATCTCTAACTAATTGAGACTACACATGAAGGTTTGGATGCCCCACAGACCAAACAAGAGCAACAACAAATCGCCAAAGAGTGGCATTCCTCGCAAAGACTCTATACTATCTCAGGTATAATCGACTCATACTTCCATGACATAATGAACCAACAAGATGCTTTGAGCAATATTACACCACCACAAGAGAACTCTTCACAACTCCCTCTTCATTACCAAGTTTGATTACATCACATTCTAAACCGATGAGTTGGATTTCATCATTGGTCATCGTAACAACACCCCACCAATCAGATATGACACCGAGACCTTCGAGATTCGGGAGTCTAACCTTGCCTTTCAGTACGACCATTGTCATTTCCTTTTTCCCATTCTTACTTGACATGAATTAGATAACATCTTATGGATGACACCAAGATCACGGACTCAACAGGAACATCTATAGATTCCTCAAGGATGGATTGGAATCTACATTATCTCAGACATGAATCGATGCACAACCCCGGACCTCACTTCAGGACATCATCCTAGCTTTTACCTTTACTCGCTTTTACTATCATCTTGGCCACGGGAAGTGTGGCGTGGTTCAAAGAAACTTGTGGTATTTTGATTGTTGTACAACGAGATCCCCAAGTATTGACTTTACTATATGGGTATGGTTGTGCTATCTATGACACCGGTCAATGTAGACCAAAATTTTTAAGTGTTGTATTCATGTGTTATGAGGATATACGCATGGTTGTGGTGGTATACCTAGTGAACAATGATCGTTGCTATTACGAGTACTCATGGTTGTATTTATACACGCTGAGGTTGTACATGTTGTGGTTGTACATATCGTGGTTGTATTTACACTTGTGGTGGATATATATATACATGTTGTGGTTGTATATATTTTGTACGATAATCATTTCTAGTATGATTGTTGTTGATGTATTCTGTTGTGATGTACCAGAATTATGGCACCTAGGAAAGCAAAAGCCAAGGCTGCTGCAACGACTACCCCAGAAATGACTCAGGCTGCTATCCGGAAGCTCGTTAGGGATAGTGTAGCCGAAGCTCTAGAGATTGAAAGAGCCGCTGTTGCCGCAAGAGCTGCCGAAGATGCTTCTCGGATAGGGACATCGGGAGAAGCTAGCAACGGAACCAATGGGAAGAAATGTACTTACAAGGATTTCAAGAGTGGAGATCCTACTTTGTATAAGGGTACTGAAGGGGCTACTGCCATGGTTCGATGGTTCGAACATACTGAATCCGTGTTTATCTTATGCAACTGTCCGGATGATTCCAAGGTTAAGTTTGCCGTGAGTACGCTTCGTGATCAAGCCTTATCGTGGTGGAACTCCTATGCAAAGCCCATAGGGATGGAGAATGCTTACAAGGTCACATGGGACGAGTTCAAAAAGTTGGTAACTAAGAAGTTTTGCCCACGAACCGAAGTGAAGAAGTTAGAGGTGGAGTTCTATGATCTGGTAACTGTGGGTAATGATATTGAGACTTACATTCGGAGGTACCAAGAGTTAGCTGCTCTATGCCCATCTATGGTGCCTGATGATGAAAAATTGGTAGAGAATTTCATTGGTGGATTGCCCGAAAGCATCCGTGGTGATGTGATTTCTTTTGATCCGCAAACTCTTGATGAGGCAATCAGGATGTCTCAAAAGCTCATAGCTCAAGTTCTGAAGAAAGTGACACCCGCCAACAACAACAACAATAACTTCAACCGAAACCGTAACTACAACAATAACACCAACAATTACCAGAACAACAACAACAAAAGGAAATGGGATGACAACCAAGGTAACAACGCCAACCAACCACCACCCAAAAGACAAGAAACTGCACGGGCCTATGTTGCGGGTCCGACTGAAAAGAAAGGTTACGCCGGTACTCTACCAGAGTGTAACAAATGCCAAACACATCATAACCCGGGGGATTGCCCTAAACCTTGTTTCAATTGTGGGAAGATCGGTCATTGGCTAAGGGATGCAGGGCTGCTCCTGGGGGAAATAATCAGAATCCACCGCCGACATGTTATGGTTGTGGAGAAGTTGGACACTTTAGGAACAATTGCCCGAAAGGAAATCAGGACATGGGGACCAAGAGGAATTAACTCGAGGAATAGCGTGCGTGTTTGGGAGAGAGACCGTCAGGACATTAGCAACATCAAAGACAACAACAATGCTTAACCAGAAGGAGTTCATGTTTTAATAAACCGTAGTTGAGCCCTCTAGGGTTGTATCTTTCTTTTGTACTTTCCATAGGTACGTTGGTGTAACCTAGTTGTATTAAGCACTTTCCTATCCAATGTAATACCTATCTTTTGTTATCTTCGCGATAATCATAACCATTGTTTATTCCATTCCTATTCCAATTGCTCAATTCTCTATAGTTTCGCAACAATATACCTTTATCTTACTAGGGATTAGGCCGATTTCATTCTTGACGGATTAGTAGACTAATACCATTTCATAAGATTCATCCATGTATCCAATGAAACCTTCAACAAATTTAATGCAAGTTATTTTACTACCCTACGGGAGAACTATTTTTCAGAACTTTCAAAATAAACCATTTGGTACCACCCTATAAATGGATTTCCTGTCATTTTATCAAGTATTTACTACCGCTACGCGAGACAATTTTCATGTTACTTTCAAAGGAAATATCTAGAAAACCATTTATCAAAACAACACGCTGAACACCATCTAAAACTTCTGGGAAAAAGTAATACCGTTTCGATTTAACCAAGCATCGCATCGTTGGTCCTCAATTATACATAGCCTGATCACCTATGTATAATTCAGGAGGAATTATGCCGTGAAGAAAATAGTCACATTTTCAGAAATTATTAATAACAATCTTCATTCAAAAGCTTTGTGAACAAATGGAATTTTTCATGAACACCCCTTTTAACAAACTCCCACCGGATACTTACATCACTCATCACTCACTCAGCCATTAAGTTGAATTTGCACCATTGACTTCTCTAGGAGAGACTCTACATTATGAAAGATATTTTATGACATAGAAACGGCGAAAGGATAGACGATACCCCTCAGATTTCTAGCAATTCCTTTAAGATATTCCTTTTCTAATTGGATATACACGCTCTACCATAGTTAGCCCGACGAATCCTTAAGAGAACTACCTGAACACTATAGGATTTATTCAACACCACATAACCAACTTTGAATGGATTAGGATAATCTTTCGAGTATTGACGAATTTCATCATCAGCAAAAATAACCATCACGGGAATATATAAAGGCACCATTTAAGACACCCTATGGCCGAAGTGACCATATACATATTTATATATCGAATTTGGAAAGTTAAATTCACGGACCTAGAACTAAACCGGGAGACAACAAAGGAAACTTCACAAGTCAAGAATCAGTTACAAGAAATGAGAAAACAACGGAAGTTAGGTCGATGTATGATGCACATCATACGGAATTGATATCCTTGAACAACGAACCTCCTAGATTCAAGTAAAAGCACGAACTATGATTGAAAGCCTTGCCTTGGAAAGGCATGATACAATTTTTGGTAACCCGATAGACTGAGCTCTCGGTATTGGACCATTTCAGATTCTAGTTAGAACCGGTCAGTTGGCATACACACCTAAGTTTCCGTCAGAACTCAGCAACGTTCATAACACATTTCATGTTTCAAACCTCAAGAAGTGTCTCTCCGACGAGTCGTCCGTTATTCCACTAGAAGAAATTCAACTAGATGACAAGCTTAATTTTGTGGAAGAACCCGTTGAAATCATGGACCGTGAGGTCAAACAATTGAAGCAGAGTCGAATTCCTATCGTGAAAGTTCGCTGGAATTCTCGAAGAGGACCCGAGTTTACTTGGGAACGAGAAGACCAAATGCGACGCAAGTATCCACATCTTTTTCCCGAGCCTGCTTCCGAAACCAACAACATTTGAATTCAGGGACTGAATTCCCTTTTGGAGGGGCGACTGTAACAACCCGAGATTTCAGGTCACTTTCCTAACCACGACAGGGATTCACTATTCATGTTCATTATTCATTTCAGCGTAAACGTAGTTTACGGGTATTCATATTCGCGTAACCGGTTTGGTTTGACTGCGAAATTCATGCATCATCAGTAGGAACACTGCATACGGACTAGGAATAGTCTGCATATCATCAGATTTCCATTTTCATACTATACCACTCGTAGGTTTATCAAATTAATATTTTTGTTACATTCGACGTATTACGTATAATTACTTTTAATTAAAACGTCAACGCGCGATCAATAAATATGACTAACACGTCCGACAAACCCCACGATGGTCCCGACATATTTTTATACTCATTTTAATATCAAGAAAATTTTAAAATTCATTTACCCAGTATTTTGCAAATTTATTTAATTTATATCGTACGTTTAATATAATTACGACGGTTTTTGTAAAAACTAAACAATAATTACCCGAACACCCAATACTTGTACCCAACCTATTTTTGTAATTTTTATGACTTCGTCAAGTCCCGATTAACACCGTTAAATTTTATTTCTAGCAAACACGGTACCCGGTTACACTTAAAACTAATTAAAACTACACAAATCTTACATAATCTTTATAAATAATCATCACCCAACATGCCCCCCCCCCCTCCCCTTGTTTCACGCCAGCCCCCCCTCCTTTAGCCCCAAAATTCAGATTTTTCAACTCAAATTAATGCACAACTACTAATTGTCTATTATATATACTTTATACCTTTTATTTTCATTCATTTTTGCATATTGTTTCAAGAAAACACAAGTAAAACTCTCTCATTCATTTGTGTGTGTGGTGTGCTCGGCATCAACAAGACCAAGAGGAAGAACCATCAAACTTTCAAGATCAAACCATAAGCAAGTCTTTCTAGTATTCCTTAAAGGGTTTTGAAATACAAACTCAAAGGTTTCTTAGGTTTTTATCATCTTTTTCTCACTAATACTTCAAGTAAGTTATCAACACCTATTTTCATAATTTTTCCAAGTTAATATCATGTTCATATAATTTTTGTAGAAGATTTACAAGTATATGTTAGTTATACCACTCTTATTAAACTTTTTATAAGTTATAAGCCCTAGTTTTGTCATATAATTAGATCCTTGTTAGATTATCATGGATGATGATGTTTAGGACCCTTGACACCTTAAGAAAGTATATGGTAAGTTTTAGAATGATTGGTAGTTGTTTGTGACATTTTTGGACAAGATAATAGCTAGAAAATCAAGTTTTAACAAATATACATAACCTACTGTCATTAAAAGTGGAACGTGGGAAACTCAGTAGGTGTGAGGTAATTTTTGGCCAAATATTTAGAAAATACCTTCCGAGACGAAGCCGTGGCCGAAAACGGGGATAAAAACGAGTTAATATCGAAAGAGATATGATTTTTACAAGTTTAACGACGAAAACTAATTTTCCGGAAAATAGCAAGCTGTTACACGACTTTCGACGGACCCGCTGAGGCGTTTAACGCGACCTAGATGACCCGAGCTACTGAAAATATATTAGTACATGTTTATACGAAACCACGGATATAAAGAACGTCAAAAACAAGCTAATAACGAACGAGATACACGCGTTTAAACATCGACTATATACATTTTATTTTGACAGCTTTTTAAGTAGAAAATGTTTACGTACTAGAAACTATATTTTTCACGAAACGACTATGGTGAACCGTAATTCTTATCCATTGGAACACGTACAATCAAAGGTTTATTAACGCGACTACCATATCACATTTCAATGTTTTCAAAACGCCAAGACCAACACTAACGTTTTATACACATTATGACACGACTAGTTTTACGTTAACAAGTTAACATATTTATACCAAGTTTTGGAAAAACTTTACATATCAACGATAACTAGTATTTTCAAATGACGAGTGGTATAGGTTACATATACATGTACATGCACTACATTGCCTCATAATCTAAGTAGATTATGCATATTCATTTTAGGTAGCGGCTAGTGTTCGCGCCTTGTTATTGCCAAGTATTCCAAGTGTTCCAGTATTTCAATTATTCCAAGTATTCCGATTTCATAGCATTGTTGTATCATCACTTCAGGTGAGTTTTCATAGCCCCGTATACATTTTATTATTGTTTTCAAATCCCACGGGGGAGAATACATTGCAACTGTTTTCCATACGAGCCAAAGTATCAGACTTCCTGTACATAGATTAAGTTACCTTGTTGCCAATTGAAAGTCCCCATATAATCATGAACCGTTAATTATGTTTAAGCGAGAGTGAGTGGATAGATCTATCGAGGGTGACGCCTCCATCCGTGTTGGCTTTGACCAACAACCGATAGCGGATGCATTTCATGTCTTTTCATTTGAGTGTCTGGCAAAACACTCCAGGGGCTCCAAAGAATTCAGTCACAGCGTCGGGGTCATGAGCTTAAGGCTATTGTACAATCATTTTTATGTGACTTATGTCATACACTTTATACTTGTGGCTATCGTATAACTTCATTTTATTAAACCTATGAACTCTCACCAACTTTATGTTGACCGTTTTTAGCAATGTATTTTCAGGTTATTAGCTATCATGTGGGCATGCATTGGATTGTTTTGGAGTCGCGGGGTCGACTTGCATCACTTCATTTTATGCACTTATGTAACCGTTTGATCGATTATGGTTTTGTTTTATAAACTTGCAACATCATTTGGGACCTATGTTTTGTAAACTCTGATTTTATTTATGATCAAACGTGTATTTTCAAAACGACACTTTAGGTCGTTCAATATATCCATTGTATGAGACGCCATGAAAGTCACACCAAGGTATTCAATTCCGCTGCCATTAACAGGTAAATTCAGGGTGTGACAAATACATTGCACATCATTTTATTACAATTTCAATTACATTAAATTCATTTACATTGCTTAAGTTATTTCATTGCCACATTAAAGTCCCCTTTTTATTTATCATGGACTGTTAATTGACATTAAGCTAGGATGAGTGAATAGATCTATTGAGGGTGACGCCTCCGTTCGGGTTGGTAGCACCAACTAGTCACACGAACGCGTTTCATTTGATTCATTTCAGAGTGTCCGGTAAAACACTCAGTTTGGGGCGTACATTATTAGTCTAGCTTCGGGTCATGAGCTTATAGCAATTGTATTATTTTAATTATATGGCGACATTGTCAGAATAAATTATATGACATCGTTGTCATGGCGATATTGTCATATTTAACATTAAATCTTGTTTTTCATATATCACTTTTGTTCTCCCAAATTCAATCTTATTTGGCAGTGGGTTGTAAACACACAGGTTTCAAGTCTTGTGTGGGCGGGACTTGGGACTGGGTGGATTTACGACGCCTTTGCTAGGTAATCTTCATTTTAATAACTTTATATTTTATACTAAACTCTATGAACTCACCAACCTCGTGTTGACACTTTAGTATGTATTTTCAGGTATTAAGCAATTGCACGCTACTGGAGGCTTTTGGCAGGGCATGACATGGTCATAGAAGACTCTGATAAACATTTGGGACCGTTTAACTTATTTAAAGGCCTATTTCCGCACTACTTTTCATAATGTAAATTTAACACTTCTGATTTCTTAAATATATTCTAAATGATTGTGGTGAAAACCGTTCTTTGTACTTGTGTTGTGATACCAATTGAGTTGCACCCCAGCGACATGTATGCTTCCGCTGGACCCGATTCTGGGGGTGTGACAGATTGGTATCAGAGCCTTGGCTATAGAGAACTGGGTGATTTTAAAACCTAGACTATAGCTACTTTCACGAAAACTTAACCCTATGACCGCCACGTGCCTGCCTGCCAAGCTGATGGCTCATTTGTGGTTTGTTGCTGACATATTTGATGAGATTTATATCTTATTATCAGATAGATTATACTCACTTATTCTCATTGATTACTATAATTGTCTTCGGTATAAGCATGATCACATATCGTACACGTCTCAGCATTACGCCTTTTCCTTACGTAGTTTCATCATTCGACTTCGAGTTTGGTCATTTGCCTTAGTCTTTCAGAACGTCCTTTCAAATGTGAAGGACATAGTATTAGTACAACTGAGCTGAGTATTTCAAAATTCATTGAACCTCGGTGGAATATAGGCTGGTCATCTATATTCGACCCGGGACAGTGGGACATAGGCTGACCACCTATGTCCGACTCAGAGATGAATTTTGCAATACTGGGAATAGTTATAATAAAATTATGTCTGGATTGAATTTCCACTCGATTTCTAAAGGTTTCAAAATTCATATGTGTGTACTCAATCGTTGCAAGAACATTCACATCTACATCACCTCATGAACCACCGCCTAGAAGTACGTCAGCTAATCATAACTCAACCTCAAGCTTTCATTCTTTGACAAGCCACTTAGAACACCTACTTTTCGGAAACGTCTTATTTACGCATCACTCTTCTTTTCTTGTTTTGAAGAATCATGCCACCCAAGAGAGCTACTACTGCTATGACGCCAGCTGAGACCAGAAAGCTTGTTGCCGACAGCATTGAGGCAACACTAGTGACAGAAAAAGCTGCTGTAGCCGCAGTTGCTGCTGAAGACGCTTCTCGGGCAGAAACCGCAGAAGCTGCAAGACAGACTGCTAACGGTACTAATGGGCGTAAATGTACGTACAAAGACTTCAAGAATAGTGATCCCGAGAAATTCAAAGGCAATGAAGGAGCCACTGCTATGATTCGTTGGTTTGAAAAGACAGAATCTATATTTCTTTTATGCAATTGTCCAGAGGAGGACAAGGTAAAGTTTGCTACCAGTACACTTATTGAGGAAGCGATGTCATGGTGGAATTCTTATGCAAAGCCCATGGGAATGGAAAATGCTCACAAGCTTACGTGGGATGAATTCAAGAAGTTGCTAACTAAGAAGTTCTGTCCACGCATAGAAGTAAAGAAGTTGGAAACATAGTTTTATGAGCTAGTGACAGCAGGAAATGATATCGAGGCATATATCAGGAGGTTTCAGGAGTTGGCCACATTATGTCCGACTATGGTTCCAGATAATGAGAAGCTGTTAGAAAATTTCATTGGTGGACTACCTCACAGCATCCGTGGAGATGTGTTTTCTTTTGACCCACAAACACTGGACGAGGCAATCAGGATGTCTCAGAAGCTTATGGCTCAGGTATTAAAGAAAGGAACGACTGCAAACAACAACAACAACAGCAACACAAACAGTAACCGTAACTACAACAACAACTCCAACAACTACCAAAGAGGCAATGCTACTCAACCACAACCAAAGAGGCAAGAAGTCGCCAAGGTCTATGCTGCAGGTCCATCTGAAAAGAAAGGTTACCAAGGTACCCTACCCAAATGCAACAAGTGTCAAAATCATCATAACCCTGGACATTGTCTTAATCCATGTGGCAACTGTAAGAAGATTGGTCATGCGACTAGGGAATGCCAGTTTCCAATCATTGCCGGAAATCAGAAACCTCCAGTGACATGTTTTGGCTGTGGAGAGATAGGACATTATAGGAATGAATGTCCAAAACAAGGAAATCAAGGGAATGGGAACAAAGGTGGAATAGCTCATGGTAGAGCCTAGGTCATCGGAGGAGGGAATTGTCAGCACATCAACAACATTGAGGACGACAACAATGTTCAAGAACCAAGAACTTCCGCCTTAAAAATAAACGAAAACCTAAACTCTCTAGTGTTGTATTTCCTTTGTGTTTCACTCTATGTTCTATCGTATAAGTTTCATGTAAAATTACGAATTCCGATCTAATGAATGTTCTATCTTTTATCACCGCAATACGACTCAAATAACCACATCCCTTCACCGAGTCCACTTCAGAGGCCAACACGAACTGAATTCAGGGACTGAATTCCTTTAACGGGTGGAGACTGACACAACTCGTAATTTTAGGTCCTTTTTCAAGCTTCAAAATTTCACTATTCATCTCAGAAATTTACTATTCACAGGTTACTATTCATCATTTCACTATTCATCATTTTTGAGGTCGGTTTGAGACTTTGAGAAGTTTTCAAAAATTTTACTATTCATGAAATACTATTCATTCCCGGAGGGAAATCACTATTCATGGTTATCATTCATCATAACGTAAACTAGGTTTACGGGTATTCAAATGCGTGTAACCAGTATGGTTTAGCGGCGTATTCATGCATCATCAGTAAGGACACATCATATAGACTAGAGTAGTCTACATATCATCCGTAACATCATTATCATAATAAGTCATGCACGGGTTTGTGTGATTTTCATTAATGTATGTTCATTATTTATTGAACGTTACCACTCAGTCATTACTACTAACATTATACCCGACACTCCCGACTATGATCCTAATATATTTTCATGCTAATCATAATGATATAGAGATTATATTATTACTTTATCCGGTGTTTTTAAATCAATTGCTATATTTTCCGTTAGGAGCTTATAACTCCGTCAGTTTGCGAAATTTCAACCCGATAAACATTCTAACACCCGATTCTTGCAAGGAATATGACTTTACAATTTTTAAAACTTCGTCTTATTTTATTTTACCTCGTCACGATTTATTTCTAGTTAACTCGGTACCCGGTAACACCAAATGTATACATAAAACCACTAATACTTACTAAATGGGGGGACAAGATCCTTAATGAGCCAAATATTTCTTTCTTTTCTCCATGCGGTGCCGCCCCCTAGTCCCTAATTTTCCCATATCACTTGATTAGTAAGACAAATACAATTAATGCTTCAAGATTATATTTCCATGATTTAAATTCATAAACACATACACTTCACAATTAAACTAGCTAAAACTTCAAACTCTCTCATCTCTTTTCCTCTCATATGATCGGCCAAACACAAGAACACAAGAAGAGTCCATAAATTTTTAAAAACCGAGTGCTAATCTAGTCCATTTACATCCCTTGTTAGGATTTTGAAATAAAAATCCCAAGGTTTCTTACATATTCATCTCCAAAAATCATAAAATCATCAAGTAAGTTGTAAGTAAACTTTTCTAATCTTTCATACTCTCATTTGATATATTTTGTTGTTCTAACAACTAATCATACAAATATATGTATGTTACATACCACTCGAAGCTTAATCTTTCACAATAAACATAGATCTATGGATCTAAAGGTTTTTAGTAGTATCATAATGAGATCCACCAATGTTGATGATTTTTAGGACCCCATGACACCCTAAGAAGGTGTATGGTAGGATTAGATTAGTTGTGGTGTTGAATGGAAGTGGTTTGATCAAGTCTTGAAACATAAAAATGAGTTTTAACAACAATAGATAAGGGTCTATCCAAAAACGTAAAATTTGGAAAACTCAGTAACTCAGGGGATATTTTGGCCATCATATTCAGAAAATAATTTCAAAAACGAAACCGTGGGCGCTTGAATGAGTAAAAACCGACTTACGACGAAGGAGATATGATTTTTCTAAGTTAGACGACGAAAAACTATTTTCTGAAAATTGCTTGCTGTTTTTCCGAAATTCAAAGGACAAAACGAGGCATTAGACGTGATCTAGGATAGCCGACCTACTGAAATTATGTTAGTTCATGTTTATACGAAGCCGTGGATAAAAAGAACGTAGAAAACGAGCTTATAACGACCAAGATACACGCGTTTGAAACCCGACGATTATTTCTAAGATTATACTCCCTCCGTCCCACTATAAGTGTCCACAATGGTATCTTTGCTTGTCCCATATTAAGTGTCGAGGGAATATTTTCAACCAATTAGAAGAGACTTTAGTGGGTAATAGTGATATTTGATTGGTGGAGAGTGTAGTTGGCCCCACTTTCCTAAAACTTTGTGCAAATGGAAAGTGGACACTTATAGTGGGACGGAGGGAGTAAAGCCGTGGATATTTTGACAGCACTTATATGAAAAATATTTCTAAGTGTAAGAACAATTATTTTTACAAGACACTATATTGAGAGCCATTTTTCTTATTGAACGAGACACATATGATCGAAAGTTAAATAATACGACTTCTAGACATTGTTGCAAGGTTTTCAAAAACGTCAAGCTTATGTCCTAACACTCAACGTACAATATTTCGCGACTAGTTTTGCGAGGCCATTTGGGCACTTTTTCAAGTTGTGAAAAATAGTAAATTATGACGAAAACATTATATTTACCGATAAAACACCAAACGAGGATCGTGGAGTATTGTTTCAACATTATTACACGAAAAGTGTTTACTAACTTACAGAGACGTCAAAAATGTATTTTTCGACGATAAACGTTATTTTCAAAATTAACGAGTGGTATCGTTAACATATGTATTTGCATGTGTAGCATCATTTCATTGCTTACATTAGATCATATCATTCATATTAGGTTGCGGTTAGAGATCGTGCCTCATTTCAGTATATCCACTTTTGTCATTGTAGCTATCACACCAGGTGAGTTCCATAGCCCCTAACTTTATACGTTTTGGGGGAGAATACATGCTCAATTATTTTCATTTACCTTCACAAGCACTTTAATCTTTTAAGGATTACCGTGAGTTTTCATAGCCCCGTTTTACATTGATTATTTAATTTCTAAATTCTCGGGGGAGAATACATTGCACATCATTTTATTACAATTTCAATTACATTAAATTCATTTACATTGCTTAAGTTATTTCATTGCCACATTAAAGTCCCCTTTTTATTTATCATGGACCGTTAATTGACATTAAGCTAGGATGAGTGAATAGATCTATTGAGGGTGACGCCTCCGTTCGGGTGGGTAGCACCAACTAGTCACACGAACGCATTTCATTTGATTCATTTCAGAGTGTCCGGCAAAACACTCAGTTTGGGGCGTATATTATTAGTCTAGCTTCGGGGTCATGAGCTTATAGCAATTGTATTATTTTAATTATATGGCGACATTGTCAGAATAAATTATATGACATCGTTGTCATGGTGACATTGTCATATTTAACATTAAATCTTGTTTTTCATATATCACTTTTGTTCACCCAAATTCAATCTTATTTGGCAGTGGGTTGTAAACACACAGGTTGCAAGTCTTGTATGGGCGGGACTTGGGACTGGGTGGATTTACAACGCCTTTGCTGGGAAATCTTCATTTCAATTGCTTTACATTTTACACTAAACTCTATGAACTCACCAACCTCGTGTTGACACTTTAGCATGTATTTTCAGGTATTAAGCAATTGCACGCTACTGGAGGCTTTTGGCAGGGCATGGCATGGTAATAGAAGACTCTGATAAACATTTGGGACCGTTTAACTTATTTAAAGGCCTATTTCCGCACTACTTTTCATAATATAAATTTAACACTTCTGATTTCTCAAATATATTCTAAATGATTGTGGTGAAAACCGTTTTTAGTACTTGTTTTGTGATACTAATTGAGTTCCACCCCAGCGACATGTATGCTTTCGTTGGACCCGATTCTGGGGGTGTGACAAATAGGATCATAAGATGGAGTAAAAGGTGACAAGTTTGTGCAATTAATGCTTAGACATTCACAAACCACTTTTACTCCTCCATAGAGCAACCTAGTCCCTGAGATAGCTCACTGGTTCCTTATAGTTGCCACTTAAGCTTAGCTTAAGTTTAGAGAGGAGACATACCATACTTGTCATTTCAATCCCAATTGTTTTTTTCGCAAACACTTCGGTATAGATTCTTTTGATTTACTTCTAATAAGAATTTAAACTTTGAAAAACTCTTGTCTTTTATCTTTTACGTTTATACTTATTTGTCAATTTAATCAATACATTACTAAGCTATGTAACATAGTTAGCTTAACTTTGTAGTTAATTCTAATCGTGTAACGGGAACAACAAGTGGTATCAGAGCCAGGTTTATAAAACTTTTCAAAAACTAAAGAGTGCTCAAAAGGTTTTTAAAACCAAGATCCTACCATGGCTGACAGTAATGTACCCCAGCTAGTTGACAAAAAAGGAGGAAGCTATTCAGCTGTCGCTCCCAGACTAGAAGCTGGTAAATTTAGCATGTGGAAAAAGTGTATGCTTTACTACTTGACTGGTATGGAACCATACTACATCACATGTATTAATGAAGGTCCCTTTGTCCCTAAGACAGATGAACTGCGGAGATGATTGTTGGATTTGTTTAAAAATTTGCTGAAAGCACAAGCAATGAGTGCAAATCCTTCATTCAAAGAGTTGAATGCATCATCTTCTTCATTGTTTGTATTTGTGTAGAACATGGTTTTAGTGTTGTCATAAGGGACTAGTTGATTTTCAGTTGACTAGTGTGTCGAATCATATGGAATGAGTTGGGTTGATGGGGTTTGTTGAGGGTAAGTAAAGTGATGTTATTTTTGGACATAAGCATGGTTTGACTGTGGAGGTGGAGCAAGCATGGTTTGACTGTGGAGGTGGAGAAAAGTGAGATTGAGCTATCAGTGCCAATGAATTTGGAGTTATAGGAGGTGAATAACTTCCACGAAGAGCTCGATCTTTGTCAACTTTAGATTGATGGTGCTTCAGATAATCATACAACAACCCATAAGATGCATTGTGTAGATTTTTTACTTGACGAACAAACGTGACATATTTTTGCCAATCAGGACCAAGACAGCTGAGAAACTTAGTGTTGATTGCAATCCTTGGTAAAAAAATGTTGTGTCTGTCCAAGTCATTGATGATGTTTATTAATCGATGGTAATAAGACTCTAGTGACTCCCCTGATTCAATCATGAACATTTTATATTCGAGATAAAGTTTGGATTCCATGTCTTCTTGGTTCATTTCAGTGCCTTCCATTAAGAGATGAACGTGTTCCCACATATCCTTAGCTATGTTCTGAGCATCAATGCTTCGAAAAATCGGATTAGGTATTCCCTGAAGAATATATGACATTGCAAGTTCATTTGCTTCACGATGATGTATTTGCTATGCAGTAAGTTGAGTCTCAAATACAGGGGTCACGGTTTCAGGTCTTAGAGGAATAGCAATTGCATCTCCTAGAACCGTTGTAGTTGGCATTCAGAATAGACCTTCAATTATAACCTTTTTCATATATTTGCCATGAGGTTTCTTGAGTTCTATGAACCTTAAGAATCGACTTGCCCATTGAACATAATTTCTAGGAGTGAGCATAGGAGGTGTTTCAAGTAATCCAGCTTCATGTCTAGATTATTTGCTGCTGATGGCCTCACACATTTGATCAAACTAGTGTGGTTGTTTTGCTGGAAGTGGGAAGGATTGCATTGGTTGTTGTTGGTATGGTTTTTGTTGAGGGAATTGTTGTTGTGGATAGAATTGATATTGTTGCATGAATAGTTGTTGTTGAGGATACTGCTGTTGTTGATATATTGTTGTTGCTGAGGATACTGTGGAGGAAAGGTGGTTGAGACATTGTAGAACTTATGTAGATGATGGATCTTGTAGATGCTTATGAACTTTAATGAAGTGTTGATATTCGAAGTCCTTGTTTGTAAGTTTGAGTCCTTATTCGAAATTTTGTGATTTCTCTATTAGAAACTTTAGTTATTCAAAATTCAGACTATTCGAAATTTTAGCTATTCGAAATTTTGACTATTCGAAATTTTAGCTATTCGAAATTTTGACTATTCGAAATTTTAGCTATTCGAAATTCTGACTATTCAAAATTTTAAAATTTCTAATAGTAGTTTCTAATTCGTACGAATCAAAAAGTTTTCCTAGAGTCGAAGTGTTTTTCTAACTTATACAAGGAAGAAGAACACGGTGTAATCCCAAAATCCTGAAGAAGATGCCGAGAGCGACTATTCGAAATTTTAGGTTTGGCTATTTGAAATTTTGCAGAACTGACTATTCGAAATTTTAGCGTTTTGCTATTAGAAATTTTTTGCAGTTTTTCCAAAATCTCAAAAAAAAACTTAAAACAAGTTTAAAACCTCAAGATTCTTGTACTTCTAACCTTTAAAACACTCAAACAACAAGAAAGTTGCAAACTTTAACAATTTAACAAAAAAATTGACTATTAGAAATTTTAGAACATAACAAGTACGAATTTCAAGAAAATTTTTTTGAAACCAAAAAGTTTGAAACTTTCTTGTTCACAAAGGTTTATAACACTAGTTTGTAAGCAAAAGAGTGCTAAAAACCAAGAAATAAACAAGAAAGAAGCAAAAACCTTAAAAATAACGAGAGAAAACTTTTTATTCGAAAAAAAAACAACACTAAAGAACACTTCAATCAATCTTCTAGCGATTGATACCACTTGTTAGGTCACCCTAATGATATCAACACAAGTATATAAGTAAGATAGAGATGAGAGAAAGAGATAAGGTAGGTCGATTATATCATAAGAAAGAATGACAAACGTTTGCTTGCATATATGAAATAACCAACACTAGAAATATGTGTTTAGATGGGTATTTATAGGAGAGCTAGCTAGGGCATCTCCTTGTAACATGTTTCTAGAAATATTAAGCAAAGGGCTCGGCCCATGGGCCTTCTACAAGGGCCGACCATATAACATACATAAAGACCATAATAAACTAAACAACCTATTACATAGTATAATGACCAAGACTTGATAATATTAGACGTATTCCCAACGTTGTTGTTGTGAAATAACATGTTGTTGTTGTTGTGGGTAGAATTGTTGTTGTGGGATTACAACAGTTTGTTGTTGTGGAATGTATTGTTGTTACATGTAGTTGTGAGTGGAAGATGATGATGGTTGATGTTGTGTGTTCACTGCTAAAGGTGTTGGTGTATGAGCAATGAATGTGAGAGGATCATGATTCTTTTCCAATCTTTCTTTCCTAACTTCGTTAGCCTCAGCTTGGTTTTGCTTAAGAAAATCGTAGAGCTGATCATAATTCACCTGATGTAGATCCTTGATTTGGTTTACAATTGTGACATATCGTCCCCATTCTTCTTGAAGGTTGTGGATGCATTTGATGTTGCTTGCGATTGTTCTTGGTGTCAACTTGTTTCTGGTTAACTCATTCATTAAAGTGCAGAACCTAGTTGATATAAACTTCTCCCATTCAGTTAGAAGCTTGTTTTATATTTCTTGTTTCCCAATTTATGTTCCATGACATAGCCTTCTAACTCATTCCCACATGTCATATGCAGTTTCACAGCTGTCGACCGCAGCGAAGATCTCTCGTAGTAATCCTAGTTGGATTAAGTGCATTTCCATATCATCAGCGTCGATCTGCTTCTTGTCATCATCTGTGTATTCTGCTTCTGTTTGTTCACGAAAGAATGGTAGAACAGGAGGTGTTCCATTTGGATCTCCAGGGTCTTGAATTTGTCGAGGCTTGAAGGGACCATTCTTAATAGATTGGAGCATGAGTTTACCATCAGTCTTGGTTTTGATGTAACGAAGCATGCGGCTTGTCCATGGAAGATACCCACCTTTTTCAAGCATATGAGCACAGTTTTCAGCACCGGCTGCATGGATATCTTGCTGAGTTGCCATTGATGAAGGTATGTATGATAAAGTTGATGTTAGGAATTAAACCAACAGTTAGTACTGCCAGGTATAAAGTTACAACTGCTGAAGATTACACCAACATTACTAACTGAGTTAGTACTGCTAGTATAGAAGGTTTGTACTGCTTATGAGATGAAGACAGAAACGCGTGTGGATATATATAGAATAGATTGGATGTATATCTTATTATTATAGATTGATACGAATATTATTTTACTTGTAAAGGACTCCTTGTGATATAAAAGGAGGTCCTAGGTTAGGGTTTCATTAGTTAGTCATACGTATCTTTGTGAAAGCTTCAAGATTGTTAAAACCCTAATGAAAGTCTAAGATAACTCATATTATAATCAATAATATTGAAGCTATTTGGTTGTTTAATCATTGTATTCATACTTTCACTGTTTCATACATACAATCATATACATCACAGTACACATAATCTTCTAAGTGCTTTGTAGTAAATTCCGCGTGCTACTTAGCATATACTCAAAGTATCTCTAACACAAGGCGTGTGTTTAGATGCTCGCAAGTGGTATCAGAGCCAGGTTCTGATACTTTGAATTAGAAGATCCAGAAGAACTTTCTCTCTTTCAACAAGGAAGATGGACATGGAAACTTCACAAACCTGAATCACTACCAAACTACCAATGCTCAAACAAAACGAATATGATCTCTGGAGGCTCAAAAGTGAGCAGTACTTCATGGTGCAAGAATGTGCTCAAGGCATTAGAAGACTCAAGCTAGGTTGAAGCAATGCAAGAATAACTGCTTCAATTCAAGATTCAAAAGGTTTGGCTTCTAGTTGATTTGCCAAGGGGCATGAAGGTTATTGGTACCAAGTGGGTGTTTAGAAACAAGAAAGATGAAGGAGGAATAGTGATAAAGAACAAGGCAAGACTTGTGGCTCAAGGCTATACTCAAGAAGAGGGAATTGATTATGAGGAAGTTTTTTGCACCTGTTGCAAGGATTGAGGCAATAAGGCTTTTTCTAGCTTATGCTTCATTCATGGGTTTCATGGTCTATCAGATGGATGTGAATAGTGCCTTTCTATATGGTACTATTGATGAGGAGGTATATGTTTCTCAACCTCCAGGTTTTATTGACCCTAATCATCCTGACAAAGTATATAAGGTGGTGAAAGCTCTCTATGGCTTGCATCAAGCTCCAAGAGCTTGGTATGGAACTCTGGCTAATTATCTATTGAAGAATGGGTTCCATAGGGGCAAGATTGATCAGCCTTTTTTTATCAAGAAGAACAAACGTGATATCTTATTGGTTCAAGTATATGTGGATGATATCATCTTTGGTTCTACCATGAAGGAAATGTGCAAAGAGTTTGAAAAGTTGATGAAGGATCAGTTCCAGATGAGCTCTATGGGTGAGCTTACTTTCTTTTTGGGACTACAAGTGCATCAGAAACCAGAAGGAATATTTATCAGCCAAGATAAATATGTAGCTGAAATATTGAGGAAGTTTCAGTTTACAGATGCTAAAGTTGCTAGTACACCTGCTGATAAGGAGACACATTTGCTTTTGAAAGATCAAAGTGGTGAAACTGTGGATGTACACACATACAGATCTATGATTGGATCTTTGATATATCTCACATCATCCAGACCTGATATTATGTTTGCAGTATGTGCTTGTGCAATATTTCAAGTCACTCCCAAGGTGTCTCATTTGACAACAGTGAAGAGAATCTTTAGGTATCTTAAAGGTCAACCTAACCTAGGTCTGTGGTATCCTAAAGAGTCTCCATTTGATTTGGTGGCATATTCAGACAGTGATGATGCTGGTGCTAGTATGGATAGGAAGTCAACAACTAGTGGTTGTCAGTTCCTAGCATGCAGACTTATCTCATGGCAGTGCAAAAAGCAAACTATGGTGGCCACTTCTACAACTGAAGCTGAATATGTGGCTGCTGCTAGTTGTTGTGCTCAGGTTCTTTGGATTCAGAATCAGTTACTTGATTATGGGTATAATTTCTTGAACACAATAATTTTCATAGACAATAGCAGTACAATGTGTATAATTAAAAATCCAGTTCAACATTCAAAAACTAAACACATTGAAATTAGACATCACTTTATAAGAGACTGTAATGAAAAGAAGTTAGTTCAAGTTGTCAAAATTCATACAGATGACAACTTTGCTGACTTATTAACTAAAGGTTTTGAAGTGGGGAGGGTTCAGTACTTGGTTACAGGTATTGGAATGCTTAACCCTTAAAAGTTCAATGTCTAAGTGTTTTTGTTATAAAAAGGATTTTGTACTGCTAGTTGTGTCTGATAAAACAGCTATGTATAGTTTGTACTGTTTGTACAATTTTGGTACTGCTTATATATACATGTTAGTCAATTTTGATAACTGTCAAATAGAAAATACTTTGTCTTGTGTTTTCTTGATTTTGGACTAACATTTACAGGTTGAGAAAGCACTTTGAGGTGAATTGTGTTTTAACTGTGTTATGCTTTGTATACTATGGTGATTTAAAGTTTGAAGTGTGTAATTTTTGGACACAACAAATGGTCATTGGTTCACCATGTCTAACACACATCTAGAACCAACTAGTCCAGAGCAAACGGTTTCTGGTAAAGACTTCTCAAATCCGTTTATGGTTGATAGTTTACCAAAATCTATATGGTAATCAACTCACCATACTTTATAGCAAAGAGTTGGCTAGTCCAAAGCAAACGGCTCTTGATAAAGACACATCAAATCCGTTGATAGCTGATAGTTTGCTAAAAACTATAAGTGGGTAGTAATGTTTTCAAATCCAAATTGAGTTTATACTGCTCTTTGAAAATTTTTGATAAACAGTTTGTACTGCTAGTTCAAACTTGGTTTGACACTAAGTCTATGCTCAATGATTCACCTCTCCCAGGAGGTAACCCACCTGGAAGTGATGAGGGCAGTTTGAAACTAAAAGAATTGATGGCAACTTGTACCATATTGTCCGACCAATTGGAGGCTGAGTTCTAGTTCTTTCAAAGTTCAAGTTCAAGTTCAAGTTCAAGTGATGGTGAGGAATCTTCCAAACAAGGGAGGTATATTGCTTGGATCATGATCTTGATGTTCAGTTGAAAAAAGATGAGTATGAGACTCAGGGGAAGATAACATAGCTCTTGATGAAGAAAATTTAAAAATACACAGTTAGCTCATATTTGGTTTGAAGAAGAGAAAAAGGGCAGAATAAATGAAGAGCAGATTCAAAGAAAGCTTAATGATTGATGCTGATAAAGATAAGTGTTTGAAAGAATCCCTCCCATCATCAGAGTTGGAGTTTAATTCAAGAAACATAGTGATTTGCAAAGAAATCATAAGTTTAGGGGATGATTGTTAGGAATTAAACCAACAGTTAGTACTGCCAGGTATAAAGTTACAACTGCTGAAGATTACACCAGCAGTACTAACTGAGTTAGTACTGCTAGTACAGAAGGTTTGTACTGCTTATGAGATGAAGACAGAAAGGCGTGTGGATATATATAGAATAGATTTGATGTATATCTTATTATTATAGATTGATACGAATATTAGTTTACTTGTAAAGGACTCCTTGTGATATAAAAGGAGGTCCTAGGTTAGGGTTTCATTAGTTAGTCATACGTATCTTTGTAAAAGCTTCAAGGTTGTTAAAACCCTAGTGATAGTCTAATATCACTCGTATTATAATCAATAATATTGAAGCTATTTGGTTGTTTAATCATTGTGTTCAAACTTTCACTGTTTCATACATACAATCATGTACATCACAATACACATAATCTTCTAAGTGCTTTGTAGTAAATTCCGCGTGCTACTTAGCATATACTCAAAGTATCTCTAACACAAGGCGTGTTTTTAGATCCTCGCAGTTGATGTTGGATCGGTTCAACGATATAGGAGTTGTGTTTGGTCAAAGTTAAGCTCAGTCTTTGTTTAAAAGTTTTGACCTTGTTCGAAAGTTCTATCCTTGTTCGAAAGTTTTGACCTTGTTAGAAAGTTTTGCACTTGCTTGATAGAAAGTTTTGCTTGCTAGAAAGTTTTGTAACTTTGTTATTAGTACAAATTAGAAGTTTTCCCGAGAGTCGAAGTGCTTTTCTAACTTATACAAGAGAGTAAAGCACTGAGTAATCAAAAAACCTTGAAGATCACGCCTGGAGCGCTTGTTATAAAGTTTAGGGTTTAAGGCTTGCTAGAAACTTTGAAGAACAGCTTGCTAGAAACTTTAGTGTTTAAGGCCTTGTTCGAAATTTTGGCAGTTTTTTCCAATCTCTCAAATTCGATCAAGAAGTGTTTCTGACCACAATTTTCTTCTACAACTAAGCTTAAAAACACTAAAACTTAATGAAAGTTGCAAACTTTAACACTTTAAATGATTTTTGAACTTATTAGAAACTTTGAAGAACGTATAAAGTACGAATTCAAAAATCAAATTTTATCCAAAATGCTTGAAACTTTCTTGTTACAAAAGGTTTATAACACAAGTTTGTAATCAAAAGAGTGCTAAAAACACAAAAACAAAGAAAAGTAAGGAATTTTTTTGAAAAAATGAGTAGAAATATATAAAATATTTCGAACCAAAACACAAGAGGCTCCTAAATCATTGTTTGGCGATTGATACCACTTGTTAGGACCTTAGATTATCAACTTTAACACATGAAATAACCTTGGTGACTTGAATGATGAGTGAGTTTTAGAGAGAGAAAGTAAAGAAAGAAACTAGAGAATATATTTCATAAAACACACACTTACACACTCAAGCACACCTTACAAATGAACCATAAGGTGCCTTTTATACTTCCTCTCATATGCCTCATGGGCTTGGTCTTGGTGGACTTAGATTACCTTTATAAAGGCTTAAACACTATTACTCCTAACACATTAGTTTGCTAAGTCCACAAGCCCAATTGACTAATCTATTACACGTCTACGACACATTACAAAGTTCCTAACTATAGAATGACCATCACTTTTATTTAATACTAACAAATTCCATACTCACTTTATCCGTATAAAAGTTTCTAATTTCCGTTTCCAGTTTATCTTTCTCCTCGATCAAAACCGGGTAAAATCTGGTAACTTCCCACTGGGATATTCCTATTAGATCACGGTTCCGTAAAAAGCACCTGAATTCCATCTCGGTGTGAAGATTTGGGCACCATTTCCGAATGGCCATGACAAGCTTATTGGGACATGCTAAATTACTGTCGATGAGAAATGTACGAGGATGAGGTGGCGGTGGCATAGTGGCCGGAGTCGACAGCGGCACAATGGACGGACATGACGGTGGAAAAGTGGTCAGATGGGTTGTATATGAGTTGTTGAAAGGGTAGAAACCCTGATGATAGATAGAAAATAATTGATAGGACAAAGGTGTTTGGGTAAATGTGGATATCATCACTTGACTTCTAGAAATACATTTAATTTAATGGCTAGAACTACTTTTTAGACTATCTATATTTAGTTTTTATTAGATCCTAAACCATGACATTATTATATCCTAATTCACAAATCCTGCATCGGTCTTGTAGCAAAAATATCGCACATATATCTACAGTTAGACTAATTCCATGCTTTATTTATCGGATAAAATCTCCAATAAACTTAAATTTTAGCGTGGAATTGATCTAAGAGTTCACAAGATAAGTCACACCTCAAGATCACAAGATAATTGATGCGTGGTTTTGCGACCTTACAACAGGTTTTACCTCTCGAGGGATCTCAAGAGGCTTGCAATCCCCACCAGGCAGTGTACCTGACCGATGTAGTATAGTGAAGTGGCAAGTACCGGGGGATTGATCGTTCTCTAGGGGAATAGTGTCGTTAGGATTGAAAAACTACTCTAATAGTTCTAAGGGTGAGGGAAGATTCTTTTTTGTATTTTTTTATATTTTATGAAAGCAAGTAAAATATCGGGTTTGAAGGAGTGGGTGGAATTAGTTGCTAGTCATCTAACCCAAATAACTACGAATGCAAATAAAATAAAATAACTGAAAATGAAAAGGTTGTGAAACTTATATGGGGAGAAATGTGTTTACTTAGATTTCCTTACTCCCTAACTATCTTTTACCGGTTGATTAGTGTGTATTAATTGCGTGGATGACGGGTGTATTCCTTAATACCAATCGTGGGGTGGCGTACGTACTTCCCCAGCTCTACAAGCTCCTACTTCACTCCTATGTCGAGCCGGCTAAGAAGCTCCTAACATGGGATCACTAGAATTCGCTCATGCATTAAATACAACCATAAAAACCTAGTACGCATTGGTTCATGTTTCTTAAGACGTTCAAGCAAATTACCGTATAGGAGGTTAGCCAGTTTTCTTAAGCCTAACATCGATAAACAATCAACCAATACAATTAATAACACACTAACAACTAATAATCAATAGTTAGGTTTCATTAGATCTAAGCAAACACAAGATAAATCTAGCCTAGCATGTTAATCAAAAGACAAGAACAAGATATAATCAAACAACACATAGACATATTGATTGATTAAGTGATTATTTATCTTCAATTAAACATGGGAGATCCAAGGGTATGAAAACCCTTAAAAATGGCAGAAATTCATCTTAGGGTTTCTCCTCACAAAGTTGCACACTAATGACAAAAAATTGCAAAACTATATATAGAACTTAGTGGCTGACGGCGTCACGTTATAGATCTTGACGCCGTCACCTCGCCGTGTCTAGGGTTCCCGGATGGTCTTCCTGACACCGTCCCTCTTTAGTCCCCCAAAATCCTCCCTGGCTTATCAAGGCTTGACGCCGTCAGAATAAAGCTTGACGCCGTCTCTCTTTAGCTTAAACTGTGACGACCTTGATCACTTCAAAGGGTGACGCCGTCAGACTTCCTTTGTAAAACTCCCTGGCTTATCATGTGTATTTTTCATATCCACCTTTTTTGCCAAGCCGTGACGCCGTCAAGAGCAATACTTGATGCCGTCAAGTGTACTTTTCCAGCAGCTTTGGAGACTTTGTCGTTTTCTTCACTTTTATGCTCCAAAAACGTCCAAAATGCTTCCTTTTCCAGATTTCTTCTCCAAAGTACCTAAAATGACAAAAGGAACGATTTAGGGCAATATTTGATCAAATAAATACGATTTAGGGCTTAAATGACCCCCTAAAAGCGGTACACTTTTCGCTTCATCAAATACCCTTACACTTGAGATTTGCTTGTCCTCAAGCAAATGCGCTTTTATTCTAATCAAAATATAAGTTAGGGGTCATTTAATGCTAATATAAAAGTAATTACAATAAATAGTCGTTCCACTTTAATCATAATAAGCACGGAGATTACAAACTAGCACCTCACAAGTAGTGTTTAGATACTCACATCTCTCAGGTGTCATCAAAATAAATCTCATAAATGAAAACGGATAATATCTCTCACTACCTGTCATAGCAAATAGATTACCATAGGCTTGGGAAAGGATCAAAAACCTTCTCCACTAGGCGTAAGCACCTAAGATAAACTATCAAAGAGGGCTTTTAAACGGGTTATAACGTTAGGTGTAGGGATATGATAAACACGGTTTTGTTGGATAAGGGATATTTTACTGGTGGCGAGTTAAAGATCTTGATTAATTACATGTACAATATGGCGTTGCTAAACCAAGACTAGACTCGACTTAAGCTAAAAAAAAAAATAACAGAAACATAAAATAAACATAAAATGAAACGGGATGGTAGTCCGTATGTTTTTTCTACTTTTCTTTTTCTCATTTTTTTGTATTTTTCTTGAATTTTTTTTTTTTTTTTTTTTTTTTTTTCATACTCTTGCCCTACCATCCAAAATAATACATCATAGGGGCGTTGCATCCCCTTACACTTGAACTTTTACATAACTTTACAATTAACTATTCTAATGACTCGAATTAAGATAATCGAAACACTTGGAGTACTTTTAAAATATTTAGCACATATGGGGGTAATAATGTTGTTCTTCCCCATTACTCCATTACACTAGTACTTTACCCATGTGTCCCAATCGTCCCAAAACAATATGTACAAGGATATGACTCGACTTAGCAACCATGTAATCAATTAGATAATTAACTTGGGGTTTAAACAAATGTTGTCACAATAATGCACTAAAAATGAGTGCATACAAGGTAGGCTAAGGCGATTTGGGTGTACATTTAAGTGGGGTGTAACAAATTCTTCCTTTAAGTAAAATGCTTAAAGGTTGAAATGAAAAGATAGGCTCTGAGGGGTGTACTAGGGGTATCGTGTACCAAAAATGGGTACAACGCAAAGGGTGTGGGAGAATTACTTGACCAATGTAGCCAATGTAATTATAACAAAAACACAGGTGTAAAACAATGGGTTAATCCTAATGCCTCTTATCATGTAGTAAATCTAACTAAACGAATATAGTCTCACTTGTGGCCTCGGAATGGTCCTAACACAAGTTCTAGAATCTAAGTGCTACCGGTACACACATCATAGCATAAATGCTTTTCCTACCAATTCTAGGGGTGAACCTCACATTTTTGGGGTGGAAAATTTTTTAGTTGTACGGTTTTTGTGCTAGTCATATAACTCCTATCCATGAGACGCTCATTAAGATCAAAGTTTCACTCCTATATGTTATAAAAAAATTTAAATTTGGCACTAAAATTTCCCTAACAGGTATTTATCTCAGTTTTATTACACATCTACCATTAAACAAACAAAAATCAAGTGCACTTGTATTCTCTAAAGTATCGTACTTTACCCCCCCCCCCTTACACTTAAGATGAACATTGTCCCCAATGTTCAAATAACAAGATGTAAAAGTAAATAAGGTAAAAGAATGAAATCAAATACTCCCCTGATTCGCTCGGTGGATAAAGAGGTAACATGGTTAGATTTTCTTCCAAGAGAAAGTAGAAGCTCCAAGACTAAAGCATCGCCATAAGCTTGATTCCACATACATCTCCTTGTCTAAAATAACCTGTTAAACCTGAGAAAACAAACACGAAAACCTGCATAACATCGGCGGGATAAATTCTATATAAGGATATAATGCTTGTGCAATGATTATTTTGCAGATTCCTGGAGTTTATAAGTTATAGATTTAATAAAAACTTTTTATAAAAACAAAACTTTCAAAAATTTCAGAAAATTAAAACCTGACGCCGTCAGGTTGTAATGCCTGACGCCGTCAGAAATGATCTGACAGAATTCTCATGTTAATTTTCCGAAAAATTTCTGGAAAAACCTATACCTTACTTCCTGGAAATCCTGCAAAACATCATTATGAATCGATACAAGCATTTGACTCAAACAAATACTAATATGTATGTTAATTTATTATTGTTATGATTCATGTTCATTTGTTCTAATAAACCGATTTGGATTTCCCTTACACTTAACTTTTGCAAAATACCTTTATATGTAGTTAAGACGAAGTTAAAAACAAGATAAAGCATTTTCACAATTTAGTTTTGAACATGAATCAATAATAATAAAAATTAAACATACATACGGAAGCAAATAAAATCAAACAAACAAACAAAACAAACAAACAAAGCAAATAAAGCTTGGGTTGCCTCCCAAGAAGCGCTTGTTTTTGTTCGAGTCACGAGCCTGACTCTACCCTTATTTAACGGAAATAGGGGAGGTTTTCCCTACACTTAGGATTAAGTATCGGTGAAAGTAGCGATACACACCCTTAGGGTGGAAATATGCCACGTGAGGAAAGAGTGACGGGTGAATTATATGCTCAAAGGTGCAGGATCCTATCATCATAACCTTACCTAATTCAATTGGGTTAGTGGGCGGATTAAGATTTTCTCCTAGAAAGGGATCATCTTCTATCAACTTCGAGAGACTCCAAGTTAAGAATCAACTTTGACCTAATAAACCCCGTTTAAACCCATAATGTTTCTTGTGATCAATCATAAATGGGTGATGTAAGCATGTAAGGTCATGGGTCACTCCTATGTTAGCTTCCTCTCTACAAGGCTTAGAGTCTAATACCTTCAGCGTAACACTACCCGGACTATATGGTTTGATGGGTGGATCGGGACCTTTTTCAATTCCTAAATTCACATCAAAGGATGGAAGATTAGGTAACGGTTTTGGTTGAGGCTCCGGTTCATTAAAACTAGGAAATTCCCTAGAACTAAGAGTAAGGTCGTGATCACTAAAAGCATTCAAACCTATTTCTTCTAGTTGTGTTTGGTCCAAGGGCTCTACCTCTATTGGGGTTCCTATAGTTTCTCTACTTCTTCCGTGTAAGTCACGGGCGGTGTGTGTGCCTCAAATGATGGTAGGACTTGTGAGGTACTTAGCGGGCTTATGTTACTAACCTCATCATTCCTTGTGTCAAGATCACCTATATCCTCATCATGGGTTTTAGTACAATCTAACCCTAACATTTTCCCAAGTATCTGAAGTGCTTCTCTAGGCATCTCAACTTCTATGTCCGAATCATAAGGATCATCCTCAATATTCTGACTGCTATATTCAAATTGCCCAAAAGATTCATCATTTGTTTCTTGAGATTCATCGTCATCGATCATAAAACCTAGGTCTTTTTGATCAATGTGATCATGCTCGGCTAAATCCTCCATCACATCAAGGTCACCTATGTGTTCATCCTGTATTATGGTAGTGCCTAACCATGACATGCAGCTAGGTGGCTCAACTCTACCCCCATCCCAAAACAAACTTGTTCCATGATCCTTGAAATTTGTGGTCAATTGACTTGTATTAATGTTTGTTGGGTTGTCTACTATATAATAATATTGGGCACAATTCTCAATAGCTTCCCATGCTTCCTCAGCACTTAATTCCCTAAGATCCCTGCCGGCAAAATGGTAAATGTCCCTTTGGGCATGTCGATCGACATGATTGTAAAAGATTTGAGTTAGGGACCAAAAATTGAAGTTATGATGAGGGACTTTTTGGAGTAAATATTTAAAACGAGTCCATGCATCATAGAGAGGTTCATCTTTATGTTGTTTAAACATCAAGATGTCATATGGAGTGGGTGAATTACATGGTTGGTGGTATGGTGGATTCGCGTTCTCTATAATGGTGAACGGAAGAGTCAATGGAAATCTTATACGAACAAAAGCACGAAGAAAATAGATAGACTAAAGAAAAACCTAGAAAAATAAAATAAAAATCTCACTAGAAAGGAATCTAGTGAGTAGACCTAATAAAATAAAAATTCAACCTAAACAATAACTATTCCCCGGCAACGGCGCAAAAAACTTGATGCGTGGTTTTGCGACCTTACAACAGGTTTTACCTCTCGAGGGATCTCAAGAGGCTTGCAATCCCCACCAGGCAGTGTACCTGACCGATGTAGTATAGTGAAGTGGCAAGTATCGGGGGATTGATCGTTCTCTAGGGGAATAGTGTCGTTAGGATTGAAAAACTACTCTAATAGGTCTAAGGGTGAGGGAATATTCTTTTTTGTATTTTTTTATATTTTATGAAAGCATGTAAAATCTCGGGTTTGAAAGAGTGGGCAGAATTAGTTGCTAGTCAACTAACCCAAATAACTACAAATGCAAATAAAATAAAATAACTGAAAATGAAAGGTTGTGAAACTTATATGGAGAGAAATGTGTTTACTTAGATTTCCTTACTCCCTAACTATCTTTTACCGGTTGATTAGTGTGTATTAATTGCGTGGATGACGGGTGTATTCCTTAATACCAATCGTGGGGTGGCGTACGTACTTCCCCAGCTCTACAAGCTCCTACTTCACTCCTATGTCGAGCCGGCTAAGAAGCTCCTAACATGGGATCACTAGAATTCGCTCATGCATTAAATACAACCATAAAAACCTAGTACGCATTGGTTCATGTTTCTTAAGACGTTCAAGCAAATTACCGTATAGGAGGTTAGCCAGTTTTCTTAAGCCTAACATCGATAAACAATCATCCAATACAATTAATAACACACTAACAACTAATAATCAATAGTTAGGTTTCATTAGATCTAAGCAAACACAAGATAAATCTAGCCTAGCATGTTAATCAAAAGACAAGAACAAGATATAATCAAACAACACATAGACATATTGATTGATTAAGTGATTACTTATCTTTAATTAAACATGGGAGATCCAAGGGTATGAAAACCCTTAAAAATGGCAGAAATTCATCTTAGGGTTTCTCCTCACAAAGTTGCACACTAATGACAAAAAATTGCAAAACTATATATAGAACTTAGTGGCTGACGGTGTCACGTTATAGATCTTGACGCCGTCACCTCGCCGTGTCTAGGGTTCCCGGATGGTCTTCCTGATGCCGTCCCTCTTTAGTCCCCCAAAATCCTCCCTGGCTTATCAAGGCTTGACGCCGTCAGAATAAAGCTTGACGCCGTCTCTCTTTAACTTAAACCGTGACGACCTTGATCACTTCAAAGGGTGACGCCGTCAGACTTCCTTTGTAAAACTCCCTGGCTTATCATGTGTATTTTTCATATCCACCTTTTTTGCCAAGCCGTGACGCCGTCAAGTGTACTTTTCCAGCAGCTTTGGAGACTTTGTCGTTTTCTTCACTTTTATGCTCCAAAAACGTCCAAAATGCTTCCTTTTCCAGATTTCTTCTCCAAAGTACCTAAAATGACAAAAGGAACGATTTAGGGCAATATTTGATCAAATAAATACGATTTAGGGCTTAAATGACCCCCTAAAAGCGGTACACTTTTCGCTTCATCAATAATTGACAAAAGAAAGAACAATATGCACATAATAGATATCTTTAACCCCCTTTAGCAACAACCAATAAGGCTTACATTGAAACAGAATGAATTAACTATTATCCTGCCTCACCTCTATTTATAGATGAGGACATACAACCCATATGGAATAGAATTCCATAGTATCTTTTATTTCCATGACACCAAGCAATCTTAGTTTAAGTATCACCATAACTCTAGTTAACTAAGTACAAATAAATTCTTATACATAAACTAATTACCCTTTAACCCACTAAGAATAATTAATATATCATAACAATTTCCACCTTCGTAAGGATTCTTAGTCTATACCAATAATCAACATCTTCTTCCACTGTTGGAACCTCGAACCAGGGATCACCTTGTTAACAAGACATTGTACTTTAGTAAATATCCAAGTTAGCTTCCTTAGACCTCATTCACTGATAACGCTCATTTTGTACATGTTTTAGTCGCGTTATTTCTATGTTTGTTCATTGTATTTGGTTGTATTTGTGAACATTTTACGCTTAAAAGGTATGAAAGATGTATTCAGGTCCATGCACAATCAAGTCCAAGGGAATAGCTAGAAAGATGTGGAAAAGTCGTTAAATCAAGAGCTTATGCACAACGAAAGATTCCACTCATGATAAAGACGTCGGAACGATCATCAAAGATAAAGAATCAAGATTCCAAAGACTCCCGAGCTCAAGAAAAGATCAAGTGTTGATGAATTGAATGAGAAGTTGCATAAAAAGAATTATGGCTTGCTTCCTCAATCAAAGGTTCAAGAAATACAACTAAGGCTTAAGTTCAACCCAAGGTTCAAAAATGCCATGCCAACCTTACTTCAAACCTTGGGCTGGGACTGAACCTCAGGTTGAGACTTCAACCTTGGGTTGATGCAACTCCTGGCACACTTAATGACTATCTTTAATGTACTACCTCTTTATTTGGGTTGTCATTACTCCACAATTACTCCAAGTCCAGAATTTTTATGACACTTTGTGCACAAGAAATTTGCTTGGTGGCTAAGGGGAGTCATTCTATTAATAAATATGCTTGGCCAAGAGAGTAGGAGGCTATAATCCCTCATCTACTACTTATAATCAATTACTCTCTCAAGAAGGCTACAAGGAAGAGAAATGCAGGAAGAAGATAGCTTACATTCATCATTCATCAATTTAATCATTCAAGGAATCATTGTTGATCATATCATAAGTGTTCTTAACTCTTGTAATCATCATTACAACTTTTGTAAGACTTCTTAATCATGTTTTCAAGTGATCAATTTTCTGTGGTTATTTCTTTGTTTGCCATGAGTGGCTAAGTGCCTTGTGCACTTGCCTCGATGATGTTTGTACATGAATATTGATTGATTATGACTCTATGGTTCTAGTTCAATAAAAAACTAATACTAAGATCGAATTGTATTTCTTTTAAGTTTTCACAAACAAAAGAGTTATCAAGTTTGGTTGATTGTTAATGGTGTAATAGGTCGAAAGAGTCATTGTTATTCAATCAATTGTAAACCTTTTTCTATGAAGGCGTTACCTTATGTATTGACCATTTCATAAGAAACTTGGTTAAACTTAGAAAACTAAAAAGTGTAGTTGTCAATTACTTGTGAAACAATAGCGAATCAAGTGATTGAGTTGTGTTAGTCTTGTTTGATCAAAAGGTAATATTGTTTTTGTCATCTTAAAATCTTAACGAGGATTGAAAGTGTTGAAAGCAAGAGCATTAGTACATCAACTAATTAAATTGGAACACCATCTAATTTATTTGATCATAATCGATTTGAACCATTGTCATAATCATATCAAGAGAATTGTGCAAACTAGTCTAGGCAAGTGTAGTTTTAATATATTGAATTACATCATCATCACTATTTGCTTGCTATTAGAATCATTGATAAAGCACAATTTGATAGTCAACTCTCGTTTCAAAAAACTAAACAAATCCTTGTGAACGACCTCGGCTTACCATATCACCTCTTACTACACATGGACGAGTATACTTGCTCGTATGTATTTCGTTTGAATCATTGGTAGATCGTGTTATAAATTTAAAACTTTCACTCGAAACGGGCGCATCAAGTTTTTGGCGCCGCTGCCGGGGATTTGACCACGTTTTTTGTGAGTTTTTGTTTGTAATTTTTGTGTTTTGTTCTTGTTCCTAAGCTTTTCCTTTAAAAGTTGTTTGAAAATTTCATTCATGAAATCGCGGTTCTATTTGAACCACGCGGTTCAAACTCTCGGTAAACCAAAAAAAAAGTCCCAAACGGCCGGTTCAAATCCGAACCGCTGCGGTTCAGACTCTCGGTAAACTTTTTAAACCACCAAACCGCCAGTTCAAATCCAAACCGCCCGGTTCATTTATTTTTGACCCACCGAACCGTCAGTCCAAAATTGAACCGCCCCGGTTCATTTTCTTCTGTCGACCTAGTTCAATTCAACCGACCGGTTCACATCCCAGTCGATCCGGTTCATTGTCTTCTGTGAACCAGACCCACCCCAGCCGTCCGGTTCAAAACCGAACCGCCGGTTACTGTGCATATAAAAAAAATTATTTTTCTTTTAGTTTTTAATCTTTTCTCGATTGGCTCATTTGTCTTGTGTATGACTAGCGACGAATTAAGTACACCATTATCTAACCCCGAAAGTTTATTTCGCAAAAAGAAAACCCCATTTGTTCCACCAAACCAAAGAATACCAAAAACCGTTAACCCACCATTTGATAATCTTTCCGAAGTTCACCTAATCGTTAATCTTTTTCTTGATTTACCATTTCCAATGGCCGACGATCAACCCATGTGGGATACCAATAGGGTTGTAGCTCCTACACCCGCAGCCGCCATTGTTCCCGTAAATCTTGGAGATAACTTTACTATCAAAGGTCATCATCTTTCGATGATTAAAGACAACCAATTTGATGGTCGAATTAAATCCGATCCACACAAGCATATCGCCGATTTTCTTGAAATTTGTGACATGTTTCGTTACAGAAATACCAATGCAAATGCAATCCGCCTCAAACTCTTTCCATCGTCTCTCACCGGAGAAGCGAAAATTTGGTATAACGAATTAAGCCCCGGAGTGATCACAACTTGGGACCAAATGAGAGAAGCATTTGTTGGAGGTTTCTTTCCACCGGCCATGTTTGATCGTCTCTTAGGTGAAATTCGTAGTTTTACTCAAAAAGAAGGAGAAAATCTTGTCGAAGCTTGGCTTCAAATGAAAAACATGCTCCAAAGTTGTCATGGGCATGGTTTGTCTCGTGGTAATATCATTCAAATCTTTTACCATGGTCTCGATGACACAACTCAAGGTATCCTTGATGCCGGTGGAATTTTCCTTTATAAGACCCCTAACGAAGCTTACACTTTACTAGAAGACCGTGTACTTCTTAAGCTCGATTGGTCTAAGGATGCAAAAACCAAACCTCAACGAAAAACCGTTGCATTCGCCGAAGGAACGAATGAAAATTCCAAAATCATGGATATGATGAAAGATCTCACCACCAAAATCGATTCTAAATTACAAAGTATCCAACAAGAGATCAAAGAAATGCACGATGGTTGCAACTATTGTGGTGGAAACCATTCATAATCCGAGTGTGATGACAAACCCATGGGAGGTCCCGAAGCCAAAGCCAATTATGTTTATGAAGGATATCGAGGAGGAGGATATCGTGGAAACTACTACGGTAGAAATTCTAGAGATTGGCAAGATCGTCCATCGAGGGATGATAATCGAAATTCCCAATCTCGTGACGACAACCATCAAACATCGTCTCGTGATGATAACCGTTCATCATCACAAACACGTGAAACAAAAAATGAAGAATCTGAATTCAAAAAAACCATGCATGAATTCATGCATGCTCAAAAGAAAATGAATGAATTTATGAAAAACCAGTTCTTCATGCTTAAAAGCAAAGTCGAACAAGGTCAAAAGAACCATCAAGCTTCTATCCAAGACCTTGAAACCAAATTTGGTCATCTTTCTGATCAATTTGCTGCAAGACCATCGGGTACTTTGCCAAGCAATACTCAATCCAACCCGAAACCATCATCATATGGATCTTATCATCCACCTCAAACGAGAAATGAGCATGTAAATGCCATATTCACTCGTAGTGGTCTATCTTATGATCCACCACCAAACCCAAACCAAACAACCACTATCATTCATGATGATAGTGAGGATGAAGCAGAGGAAGAACCAAAAGATAGCGAACCAATTCCTACACAAGTCGTTAAACCTACTCCACAGCTCAAAGCATATAAACCAAGAATTCCATATCCTCAACGTTTGAGGAAAAAAAAGATGGAAGAACAATATGGCAAGTTCATTGACTTAATCAAAGAAGTTAGGATCAACGTTCCTCTTGTTGATGTCCTAGCTGGTATGCCCAATTATGGGAAGTTTTTGAAAGAACTTGTGAGCAAAAAAAGCAAAATGGAAAACATTTCCGCTACCTTCTTAAATGAAGATTGCTCAGCCATTGTTAAAAACAAACTACCGAAAAAACTCGGTGATCCTGGAAGTTTTCTCATCCCGTGTACTTTGGGAAATTCAATCACTTGTGATGCTTTAGCCGATCTTGGTGCGAGTATCAATCTTATGCCATACTCATTGTATGCGAAGCTTTCGATCGATACCTTGAAACCCACAAGAATGAGTATACGTTTAGCAAATCATACTATCCAATATCCTGTTGGAGTAGCTGAAAACATGCTTGTTCAAGTTGGGCAATTTGTTTTTCCTGTTCATTTTGTGATCCTCGAGATGGAGGAAGATAGCAAAGTTCCATTGATCTTAGGAAGACCTTTCCTAAACACAGCCGATGCTATCATTCGAGTCAAAAACAAAGAACTCAATCTTGGAGTTGGAGATGAAAGAATCTCTTTTTCAATTAATCAAGCCATGAAATATTCTCATGCGAATGATGACACTTGTTATAGCATTGATGTTATCGATGAAATTACAGAGGAAACATTCGATGAGTTGCTTGATGAAAGAATTAAGACCCATAAAACATCTGGACAAATAAGTGATGAAGATCTCGATAGAGAATTCGCTGAATTTATGCAGATAAACACCGAAGAAATTTCTAAGGAAGAAAAAACCAACTTTGAGGAGTTGAAATTCAATGATGAAATGAGAATCAAAACCTCAATTGAAGTTCCACTGACGGATCTCATCTTGAAACCTCTCCCTGATCATCTGGAATATGCATTCTTGGAAGAAAAATCTCTTCTTTCGGTTGTCATATCTTCAGTACTCAAACCCGATGAAAAAGAACGTCTTGTTTCTGTGCTCAAAATTCATAAACAAGCTTTCGCTTGGAAAACTTCTGACATTCGTGGAATAAGTCCAAACTTTTGGAAACACAAAATCAATCTCGAAAACGATTCCAAACCCGTTGTCCAAAGACAAAGAAGACTCAACCCAAACATGAAGGAAGTTGTTAAGAAGGAAATAATCAATCTTCTTGATGCTGGTATTATTTACCCCATTGAGGATAGTTCATGGGTGAGTCCTGTTCACTGTGTTCCTAAGAAAGGAGGAACAACCGTTGTAACTAATGAACGTAATGAACTTGTTCCTACCAGAACCATAACTGGTTGGCGAGTATGCATTGATTATCTCAAATTAAATGACACCACCATGAAGGATCATTTTCCTTTACCGTTCATGGATCAAATGTTGGAAAGACTTGCGGGGAACAAATTCTTTTGTTTTCTCGATGGATTTTCCAATTATTTCCAAATTCCAATTGATCCAGCTGATCAAGAAAACACCACATTCACATGTCCTTTTGGCACATATGCGTATAGGCATATGCCTTTTGGCCTTTGCAACGCACCAGCAACATTTCAAAGATGCATGATTGCTATTTTTCAAGATTTGCTTGAAACCTCCATGGAAGTTTTCATGGATGATTTCTCGGTATTTGGAGACTCATTCGAGTCATGCCTTTCCAATCTTGATAAAATTCTTGAAAGATGCAAAACAGCCCATCTCGTGCTAAACTGGGAAAAATGTCACTTTATGGTGACAGAAGGCATTGTGCTTGGTCACAAGATTTCTAGCTAGGGAATCGAAGTTGACAAAGAAAAAATAGATGATATTGCTAAGTTACCACCCCCGACTAACGTCAAAGGCGTTAGGAGTTTCTTGGGGCATGCAGGATTCTACCGTAGATTCATCAAAGATTTTTCAAAAATATCTCGTCCTATGACGAAGCTTCTCGAGAAAGATTCAGTTTTTGATTTCAATGAAGAATGCATCAAGGCATTTGAAACGCTCAAAAATAAGTTAACAAATGCACCGATTATGGTTTCACGAGATTGGTCGCAGCCATTTGAACTTATGTGTGATGCAAGTGATTTTGTCGTTGGAGCAGTATTAGGACAACGAGATGGAAAACATTTTCGTCCTATTTACTTTGCTAGCAAAACCTTGAATAGTGCTCAACAAAACTACACGGTCACTGAAGAAGAACTTTTGGCTGTAGTTTTTTGCGTTTGACAAATTTCGTTCTTATCTCGTTTTGTCAAAAACAATTGTATTCACCGATCATTCAGCTCTTAAATATCTGTTCGCCAAACAAGATGCCAAACCACGTCTTATCCGATGGATTTTATTGCTTCAAGAATTTGACATAGAAATCCAAAATAAGAAAGGTGCGGAAAATGTTGCAGCAGATCATTTGTCTCGATTAGAAAATCCTAATTTAGATGAATTCGGTGAAGATGAGATTGATGATAATTTTCCCGACGAAACTCTTATGGGAATTGAAAACGAAGAAGTTCCATGGTTTGCAGATTTTGCAAATTATTTAGTCGGAGGAGTGTTACAAAAAGGTCTAACTCACATTCAGCGTAGTAAATTTTTCGCAGACCATAAACACTAATTTTGGGATGAACCGTATCTATTTAAAATGTGTCCCGATGGGATAATTAGAATATGCGTGTACGGTTAAGAGACCCGAAGAATTCTCGATGAATGTCTTCATGGCCCAACTGGAGGACATTACGGTCCATCCACAACCGCGAAAAAAGTTTTTGATGCATGATTTTATTGGCCAACAATTTTTAAAGAAGCCCATACGCTTATGCAGAATTGTGTTGCTTGCCAAAAGTCTGGTAGCCTTTCTCGTAGAGACGAAATGCCACAAAAAAGCATACAAGTTTCTAAAATCTTTGATATATGGGGAATTGACTTTATGGGCCCTTTTCCTAAATCTCATAAGTTCGAATACATCCTCGTTGCAATTGATTATGTTTCTAAGTGGGTCGAAGCGGAAGCCTTACCCACAAATGATGCACGAGTGGTTGTAAATTTTCTGAAAAAGCTTTTCTCTCGATTCGAAATACCAAAAGCTTTGATAAGCGACAGAGGAACTCACTTCTGTAACCATCAAATTGAGAAAGCTATGAAACGATATCGAGTTCATCATCGTTTCGCAACAGCATACCATCCTCAAACCAGTGGTCAAGTTGAAAACACCAATAGAGCTTTGAACAGAATACTTGAAAAAACGGAGAAGGATAATCCTTCTGTTTGGTTAAGGAAACTCGATGATGCTCTATGGGCATTTAGAACGGCATATAAAACTCCAATTGGCACAACTCCGTATAGACTCATATGTGGAAAAACTTGTCATTTGCCGTTTGAAATTGAACACCGCGCATACTGGGCGTTGAGGCAATGTAACCCCGATCTCAAAATCGTTGGAGAAAAACGATTCTTGCAATTGCATGAACTTGATGAGTTAAGACTCCAAGCGTATGAGAATTCCAAGTTGTACAATGCTCGAACAAAAGCTTACCGTGATAGAAAACTCAGAATCCGGAAAGAATTCAAATCCGGAGACAAAGTACTTTTGTTCAATTCTAAGTACAAATTCAAAGCTCCTAAACTAAGAACCAAATGGTTTGGTCCATTCGTGGTAAAACATGGTTTTCCATCCGGATATGTCGAGTTATATGAAAAGCACGGCGGAAGTTTCATTATTAATGGACATCGTATCAAGATTTATCATGATGAGGAGCAACTGAATGAAATGTCAAGTGAGGAAATTCCACTTGAACTGCTCGATAAAAAGAAATACACTGCTATTCCATTCATGGCACCTTTTCCAGCAGGTTATAAAAAAGTAATACCATGGGCTGCGGAAACAGGATTCATATAGGATGTTCTTCCTAGAACTTGCGATACTGCAAAGCTACATGATATTGATAAAATCGGAAAAGGAATAGTGAAAGGAAACGTGGTGTATATTCCCAAGAAGTCGGGAAAGAATCCCAAACATAAACCACGAAAGTGAGAAAGATCGAGTCAGGCTGATGACTCGCTAATAAATTAAGCGCTTTTCGGGAGGCAACCCGTGTGTTTTTAATTGATTGTTTATTTTTATGCCCCAATGGTTTCACCATAAGTGTGGGGGCGTTGCTGAAAAAAAATAAAAAAATCCAAAAATATTTTGCATTTTGCGTGTTTGTTTGTTTTTCTACATGAAGATTACTACAGGTTACGATGCTTGATCTTGAAGATGTGGAATCGTTCGATCTTAATATCTCATTTGGAGCTCGATCTAGATTCCGAGGCTCAGGCAGTATCATTTCTTTTATGTTTCATTTCCCTATTTTTATGGTTCATCGTTCTTTACATTGAGGACAATGTCAAACTTAAGTGTGGGGGGAGGAAATAGGAAAATGAAACTGGATTTTAAATTTTCTATATTTTTAAGCCTAAGTTTTAAATTGTTTGCCCTTATAATCTAATTGTTTTCGCACATTTAGGATAATTTATATTAGAATAACTAGATCAATCCACTAAATAAAACATGTAATTTTTGAAAATTCGAGATGTGTCCTGATTGACATTGCAATCCATTTTTAGGATCGATAACATTGCTAGCACAATTATAGCCCATTCCACCAAAACTTGTGAGGATTTGAGCCTATTCTTATATAGCATACATTTTTTATGCTTGATCTTTTTGCTATGAGTGTGCCGGTGATTTTATTTATTCTAGAACTTGTACTTGCAAATCATTACCAGACCGCAGTGAGATCACATTTGTGTGATATAAGTGTATTCGTGTGATAAGAGGCATCCTTAGAATTTTAACCAAATGGCCTTCCATTTTACATCTAATAATATATTAGCTAGCCACATCGGTTAGTTAACCACTCTTTATGGACCCATTTGTTAGCACTCAATTTTAGTGCTAGATACCATTAGTACACCCTCTGAGCCATTCTTTTCTTTTGTTACATCCAGAAAAAAAAAAATACAAAAATACTTTACACTTTTAGCCTTAACCTTACCTATAGTCAAGTCTTGGTTGGTTATTAGCTACTTGGAAAGATGGTTGTTATGTGGGAAATCCTTGAATTTTTGAGAAAGTTGCAGACTCCATGATAATCTCATTGAAGATCTATTGGAATTATGATCAATGGCCGAAACATGTGGCCAAGAAAAAGAAAAAAAAATAAATAAATAAATAAATATATATATATATATATATATATATATATATATATATATATATATATATAAAAGAAAAAGATATATATATATATATATATATATATATATATATAATAAGTCATCGCAATTGTATGGTGACAAAAATAGCCAATGAGCTATGAAAGTATGATATCGATCAAGGATGAATTCTCAAGTTCATATGATAGTGGTTGTCATTACTCCACAATTACTCCAAGTCCAGAATTTTTATGACACTTTGTGCACAATAAATTTGCTTGGTGGCCAAGGGGAGTCATTCTATTAATAAGTATGCTTGGCCAGGAGAGAAGGAGGCTATAACCCATCATCTACTACTTATAATCAATTACTCTCTCAAGAAGGCTACAAGGAAGAGAAACGCAGGAAGAAGATAGTTTACGTTCATCATTCATCAATTTAATCATTCAAGGAATCATTGTTGATCATATCATAAGTGTTCTTAACTCTTGTAATCATCATTACAACTTTTGTAAGACTTCTTAATCATGTTTTCAAGTGATCAATTTTCTGTGGTTATTTCTTTGTTTGCCATGAGTGGCTAAGTGCCTTGTGCACTTGTCTAGATGATGTTTGTACATGAATATTGATTGATTATGACTCTATGGTTCTAGTTCAATAAAAAGCTAATACTAAAATCGAATTGTATTTTTTTTTAAGTTTTCACAAACAAAAGAGTTATCAAGTTTGGTTGATTGTTAATGGTGTAATAGGTCGAAAGAGTCATTGTTATCCAATCAATTGTAAACCTTTGTCTATGAAGGCATTACCTTATGTATTGACCATTTCATAAGAAACTTGGTTAAACTTAGAAAACTAAAAAGTGTAGTTGTCAATTACTTGTGAAACGATGGCGAATCAAGTGATTGAGTTGTGTTAGTCTTGTTTGATCAAAAGGTAATACTGTTTTTGTCATCTTAAAATCTTGACGAGGATTGAAAGTGTTGAAAGCAAGAGAATTAGTACATCAACTAATTAAATTAGAACACGATCTAATTTATTTGATCATAATCGATTTGAACCATTGTAATAATCATATCAAGGGAATTGTGCAAACTAGTCTAGGCAAGTGCAGTTTTAATATATTTAATTACATCATCATCACTATTTGCTTGCTATTAGAATCATTGATAAAGCACAATTTTATATTCAACTCACGTTTCATAAAACTAAACAAATCCTTGTGAACGACCTCGGCTTACCATATCACCTCTTACTACACACGGACGAGTATACTCGCTCGTATGTGTTTCGTTTGAATCATTGGTAGATCGTGTTATAAATTTAAAACTTGCACTCGAACCAAGCACATCATTTACCTTCTTCCTTTCTGCAGCATTATCCTTTACACCCTCTTGACCACGTACTCCGGTTTCTATAATATCTACCCCACCTTTGCACCAAGGTGTACCTTCTCATTTACAAAGCAGTCATGTGTTTGTCTTTCCTTCAAGTTGTTTGACTTCTAACTTTCATTGAGACACTGTAACATCATCATTAATATCCTAAATAACGTCAGCTTCATGATTTTCTTGAACTCTCTGCAGTTCTACCTCAAACCAAACACGCTTTTAAACATGTACTCCATGGACTCTTGTTTTAAAACAAGGAACACGTTGATTAAACCCAACTTATTTAGAACCTTCATGCTTTTGTACACCAAACCAATCAAGTATTTCGAAGTTAAACCTAATACTTGTACTACTCATTCTTCTTCAAACCTTTCTTTAACATTGTCAAGTTGATTTAACCCTTTAGAAACCTTAAAGTTTCAACTTTTCAACAAGCCTGACAAGTCGTGTGCTAAACTCGCTTTCTTGAAATCTTGTTCTACTTGCCTTTAGAAAAACCTCTAAGATTCGATCTTTTCACTTCAAATCTACAAAATTTGTACTCAAAGTAATTACTTTCTTTAAATTCTCAAAAAAAAAAAAAAAAAAAAAAAAAAAAGAAGCTAAATCTTGCTTGTCTTCTAAGTTATCGCCAAGATTTGATCTTCAAAAAACCGCGGGACCTTCAAAAAGCGATTAATCAAACCCCAAAAAAACCAACAAACCCTTGAAGCTTCTTAACAGTCATGATGAAATTCACCAATGAACTATTAATTGCTAACCTTTTGAAGCCTTTAAACCCTTTTGTCAAAACTCTTTTTAACTGCAATCTTGATCTCCAAGTAACCCCTTGAAATAACTTTCTTGCACCTTAAGAAACCCTTGAGAAAACAAAAACTTGAAGTATAGCTTCCTTTTGATCGACCTAAGCTTCAGACACCTTATATGAACATAATGATAGCCAAACTATTAGGATTTATAAAAAGTGATGGTCATCGTCATTATTATTTTTGTTTTAAATGTGTCGTTGAATAAGTTAGTTTATTTAATGGGCTTGGACTTAAGGTTGTTAGTAAAATGTTGATCCATGTATAAGCCCACCCAAGTCCAAGCCCATCCAACTCAAACAAATATAAACCCACCTTATCCTCATTTGGATGGTGGGTGTTAACTGTGTGTAAGTGAGTGTGATTGAAACACAGCCATAAGAAGATAGCAAAGGTGGGAGTGTGTGAGCTTAATGTTTGTTGTTTGTTTCCTTTTTCTTGAAGCTAATAAACATCAAGTTAATGTATCTGATCTACACTCTTCTCATCTTGTTCTTTTGTTGAGTACCATTCGATTTGTAATATAGTTTGTGTGATTAAGTGGTGATCATTGCCTATAATAAGTGGTATCAAGAGCAAAATCTAAAAATTAAAGATCTAGGGCACGTTACTGTTCATCAGCAAGCTTAATCGAGTAACTTTTCATTGAGCTGCAAGTTTGATCGAGTTAGATCAAGTTTGATCGAGTAACTCCATTTGATCGAGTAACTTGATCGAGTAACTCAACATAGTCGAGTAACTTGATCGAGTAACTCAACTTAGTCGAGTAACTTGATTGAGTAACTCAACTTAGTCGAGTAACTTGATCGAGTAACTTAACTTGATCGAGTAACTTAACTTAGTCGAGTAACTCTTGATTTAGTCGAGTAACTTGATTTAGTCGAGTAACTTGATTTAGTCGAGTAACTTTGATCTAGTAACTTTGATCTAGTAACTTTGATCGAGTAACTTTGATCTAGTAACTTTGATCGAGTAACTTTGATCTAGTAACTTTGATCTAGTAACTTTGATCCAGTAACTTTGATCTAGTAACTTCGATCTAGTAACTTTGATCTAGTAACTTTGATCGAGGAACTTCATTTCATCGAGTAACTTTGTGTTCGAGCAACCTGTCTCTCAAGTTAGATCAAGTTTCTGAAGTTTGCTCAAGTTTATCAAATTTGTGAACCGTAACCAACCTTATCCTAGTTCTTTAACCAATCCAATAGCATCTTAACCATACAACAACAACAATGACTACACAACAAGACATTCATGCCGCCGGTGCAGAAAACCGTCCTCCAATGTTAGAAAAAGGTGGTTATCTTCCATGGACGAGTCGTATGCTTCATTACATGAGAACCAAGTCTAATAGACAAGGTAGACTATTGATTAACTCCGTAGAGAAGGGTCCATTTAAGCCTCGTCGGATTCTTATAACAGCTGGTAACCCAACTGCAACACCTCCCACTCAAGATACCTATCGGGTACAAACGGAAGCTGACTACACACCAGAAGATTGGAAGCAAATTGAAGCTGATGACTTGGCAATGCATCTAATCCAACTTGGTTTACCACAAGAAATATTTTGTGCTATAGACAGTTGTGAAACTGCCTATGATATGTGGGAACAAGTTAGACGCCTTTGTCATGGTACAGAAATTGGTAAACCAGACATCGAAAACAAGCTTCTAACTAAATGGGAGAAGTTCACATCAACTGCAGCTGAACCAATTGAATCTTATTATACAAGGTTTTGCACTCTCATGAATGAGTTGATCAGAAACAAGTTGACTCCAACTCAAATTGTTCAAAACATCAAGTTCATCAACAACCTACCAGAGGAATGGGGACGATATGTCACTATTGTCAACCAAACAAAGAACCTTCACGAGGTGAACTATGATCAGCTCTATGACTTCCTAAAGCAAAACCAGGCAGAGGCAAATGAAGTCAGAAAAGAAAAGTTAGCAAAACAACATGATCCTCTTGCACTCATAGTCCAGACTCCTACACCTGCTACAGTTAATACACAACCATCTTCATCCTCATCCCAACACTTCATGCAACAACAATACAATTCACAAACACCGTTCTATCCACAACAACAATACCCGCAACACCCAGATCAAGATGATCAGGATGAGTCAACTGCTGCTTTGACTCAAGCGTTTGCTTACCTAACAAAAGCATTCCAAGGACGCTACTCCACACCCACCAACAACAATCAACGAATCTCATCGAACACTCGCAACAAGCAAATTGCACAGCCTAGTTTCAACATGGGACAACAAGGACAGATGGTTGGGGGATATGGAAATCAGCAGGGATATGATCCAAGATATCAGATGGGTAATCAGAATGCAGGGCAGTATGTTGGTAATCAGATGGGTCAGTATGCAGGGAATCAGATGGGTACAACTGTTGGTAATCAAAGGGGTCAGAATGCTGGGAATCAGTTTGGGAATGTTGGTTCTCAGGGAGCTGGGAATATGAATCAGGGTAATGTGATGAAATGCTTCAACTGTCAGGGTGTTGGTCATATGGCTAGGAACTATCCAGATAAGCCGAAAAAGAGGGATCCAGTTATTTGCAGAAAGCATTATTGTTGGCACAAAAGGAAACGGCTGGGTTACAGTTGAGTGCGGAAGAGAATGACTTCATGGATCTTATGGATGATGCAGAAGATCTAGATGACATCGATGAAAACTGCATATTCATGGCAAATCTCCAGGAGGCTAAGTACGACACAGATTCGGAAGCACCTCCTGCTTTTGACACCAATGCGGTTTCTGAGGTACAACCATATGCTACATGTCACAATAATGAAATGTTTGATATGTCACCTCAAAATGAACAGCATCCTGCGATTCCTAATTTCATTTACGATACATATATGGACGAAGCAAGTTGTAGCAATACTAATTTGGTAACTCCAGACATGGATCCTAATGGAGACTTTGAGTCACAGCATACTGAGAATGCTGAGGAAACACGTGCTTTATTTGAATCATTATTTCATAATTGTAGTATTGAAATTGAAAAGGTCAAAAAGATCAATCGCGATGTTAAGGCCGCGAATGCAAAATTGACCACTGAGCTTGAGAGTTATAAGGATAATGTAAGAGCTTATGATTTTAATAACAAACGACAGTCAAAACTTGAAGTTAGTTTAAGAACTTCTGAGTTAAGAGAAAAACATTTTCAAATAAAATTCGACACCTTAGATGTTAATTTCAATGTGCAAATCAAATCTCTAAACAAGGAAATTTCTGAACTAACCAACCAGCTTTCAAAACAAAAATCAACTTATTCTAATCTTGAAAAAGAAAAGAAGGAGTTGAATGAAAGGTTTTTAAAACGTGAAAAGGATCTTATTAAAGAGATTACTGACAAAAGGGAAACTATTGCAAAGTTGGAAGATTTACTTGTAAAAACGGGACATTCTGCACAAACAATTAATTTGTTAATAAACGATAAAAACCCGATTTTACATGCTTTAAAGAAAATAGCAATTGGATGTGAAAACCCTTATAATCTCAAAAAGGCTCAGAAAAACCAGAATGTGTTATATGATGGTATGCTTATAAATGATAACCATGGCCCTCCAGCGGGTTATGATTCTGTTGAGACGATTGAGCTTGAAGAAGAGAGCAGAAACAAAATGCGACAAATGAACAGAGAAATAAAACCCATAGACTATAATGAACTTAACAAACTTTCTGGGGTTCATCTTGTTCAAAAAGAGTCACCAATGTTTTTCAAAAAACCAGTGGCTATCACAAAACGAATATTTGTCTCAAAACATCTGTCTAACATTCAACAAATGGCATCTAAAAACACTTATGATACAAGTGCAGCTAGACTATATTTGGTGGATCTTAAACAGAGAATTGAAACACTTCAAAGTATTGTGGCTTCCAAAACAAATAATAAAAAATTTGAATGGTTTCCAGGTGTTCAGGATGAAATTAAAAAGATTTTTGAAACGGAAATTAATCCACATATTGCGGCAATCTATGCGGTTGTTCAAAATGTGGAAAATAATCTTTTAAAAGAGTATGCAGAATTCGTTAAGGATCACAAATCCTTAGTGAAGGAAGCAAATGAATACTTGGAACGAATAAAGGTTTTGGAATATCAAAATGACATGCTCTCTTAAGAAGCTCTATCGACCGACATTATGTCTATTATTTACCAAACATATTCTGTTGAGGATGATGAAAGACTTCGAGCTGAGACTTATGAAATTGTTGTAAAATATGAAAAGGCACTTTTTAAGCTTGAAAAGCAAAATGTTACATATTTTAAACAACTTGATACGAAAAAGGAAGAATGCAAGTATGAAAAATTGTCGTATGAGCGCTCTTATAAAAACATGCAAGGTCAAATTGATTTTTTGAAGTCTCAGCTTGCAATTCAAAAAGGGCAGGGTGAGGAAACTACGGGTATTGCACCATCAACCCCCTTGCCTAATGAGAAACAAAACGAGAAAGTTGTTATCAAAACATCGAATGTAATAGCACCTGGCCTTTATAGGATTAGTCCCACTAATGCATCTGCCTCTACATCTAAAACATATAGGGCGATAGACAAAAGTAAAAAGGATAATCCAAACGAGTCTATGAATGCTACAACAACATCTAAGGACAACAACATAAATTCTAATGAGTGTGCCTTACCTTCTACAGGACTATAAAGTAACCCTAGGAGCAAAAGACAATCTAGGGGCAATAACAAGAAACCTAGTGTCTCGCCTGTTTCTGAGAGTGCATGCAAGAAAGTAGAAGAACACCATAGGAATTTAACGCTTTCCAAGAAGAAACATGTATCATCTAGTTGTAATGTTAAGACTCATGTTTCTAATGCATGTAATGATTCTGATTTTTTAATGCAAAAGAAATCTTTGTCTAAAAATGCTTGTGATGATAATGTTTCTAATAATGTGAAAAAGAATGATATGCCTTAACAGAAAAAGAATCCTTCAGTGACTAGGGCTAAGTCTAGATATATTCGAAGACTTATTGCAAAAGCTAGGAAAACCACTAGCAGCCTATTGCCTAAGGATCACATTAAGTTTTGTGAATGGAAACCAACGGGTAGAAAGTTTGCACTTAAGAATGGCACATTAGAAATAGTTCCCAATGCATCTAAGGAAACAAGTTCTAAGTGTAATACACTTGTTACTTCTAACCCCTTGGAACCAAATGTTAAACGGTTTCCATATACAAAATCATCTGTTCTTTGCAGGTCATTGAAATTTTTCTGTGTATCGTCGACTCGGGTTGCTCCAAGCACATGATCGGGAATTTGAAGCTGCTGATCAACTTTGTATGGCAATTCATGGGGACTGTACGGTTTGGGAATGATCATGTTGCAGCTATTCTGGGTTATGGAGATCTTCGGTTTGGAAATTATTTGATCACTCGGGTTTACTATGTCGAAGGGTTGGGACACAATCTGTTCTCATTCGGGCAGTTTTGTGATGCAGATTTAGAGGTTGCATTTAGGAGAAACACTTGTTTTGTCAGGAATTTGGTTGGGAATGATCTCTTAATTGGGAATCGTAGCTCCAATCTCTATGCTATTGACATAAACCAAATGGCCTCTTCATCACCAATTTGTCTCATGACCAGGGCAGGCAAAACAAAATCCTGGTTATGGCATAGACATTTGTCCCATCTTAACTTTGACACGATCAACAAGCTTGCCAAAGACAACATCGTCACCGGTCTCCCAAAATTCAAATACACCAAAGAACACTTATGTCCATCCTGTGAGCAAGGAAAGAGCAAAAGGGCAACATATAAACCTAAACCCGTACCTAGTTCGGTAGATAGGTTGCATTTGTTGCATATGGACTTATGTGGCCCAATGAGAGTTCAAAGCATAAATGGGAAGAAGTATATTCTTGTAATTGTTGATGACTATTCAAGATATACATGGGTAAAGTTTCTGAGGTCAAAAGACGAAACACCAGGCATCATCATCACCTTTCTGAAGCGGATTCAAGTTCTACTTCAAGCTCCAGTAAGGATTGTAAGAACGGACAATGGCACGGAATTGGTAAATCAGGAGTTAAGATCATTTTTTGAAGAAACTGGTATTACACACCAGACATCAGCTATCAGAACTCCACAGCAGAATGGGGTAGTTGAAAGAAGAAATAGAACTCTTGTGGAAGCTGCTCACATAATGCTGATTTATTCCAGTGCATCGTTATTCTTATGGGCTGATGCTGTCTCCACTGCTTGTTTTACTCAGAACCGATCCCTAGTTCATCCAAGATTCAATAAAACCCCGTATGAACTAGTCAACAACCGAAAATCAGATATTTCTTATCTTCATGTATTTGGCGCTTTGTGCTATCTAACGAATGACAGGGAAGATCTGGGGAAGTTGAAAGCTAAGGTTGATATTGGAATCTTCATTGGTTATTCGGAAAACTCGAGGGCATTCAGGGTGTATAACAGGAGAAAGAAAAAGATCATGGAGACGATGAATGTGAAGTTTGATGAAATTTCACAAATGGCTTCTGAGAGACTCGATCTAGAACCCGCGCTTAACCCAATGACTTCTGGACATATCAGTTCAGGACTCGCACCTCAAGGAGCTCAATCAATTCATAACGAACAACCCACAAATCGGGAACTGGATAATTTCTTCGAGTTTATGTATGATGAATACTATGGTGGCGCTTCGATAAATGCATCTAACCAACGTTCCGCTGCACCCACTCAAAAATCAACAACCACCACCACCACCACCAAATCCAGATGCATCCACAACATTCGAAGCTGGCGCACCAACTCCCTCCACATCATCAACATCTACTCCACTAACTCCAGTAATTGAAATTGTTCTACCAAGAATTGATGAGCAAGAACAAAATAATGCGGTGTTAGACGAAGAACCATTCGAAAACCCGTTTGGAACGGAATCTGCTGAATCTTCTTCAAGATTACATGAACCGTCTAACACGCATTCGTTCAGTCCAAGGTACCCTTCTACGTTATAGTGGACAAAAGACCATCCAATAGAACAGGTTATTGGTGAACCCTCAAGGCCAATTCAGACGAAAAAACAACTAAAACACCGATTGCGACATGTGCATCTATGTCTGCTCAGTCAATCTCATAGAACCTAAGAACATTCAGGAAGCAATGGCAGATAATGCCTGGATTGAAGCGATGCAGGAAGAACTTCTTCAATTTCAAATCCATGACACCTGGGATTTAGTTCCAAGACCAATTGACAAACTTGTCATTGATCTTAAGTGGTTATGGAAAAACAAAAAGGATGAAGAAATGACTGTAATTCGCAACAAAGCTCGTCTGGTGGCAAAGGGATACAGACATGAAGAGGGGATAGATTTTGAAGAGTCATTCGCGCCAGTAGCAAGGCTTGAGGCAGTCAGGATTTTCTTAGCTTATGCAGCTCACAAGAACATCACAGTTTATCAGATGGACATCAAGACAGCTTTCTTGAATGGAACTCTGAAAGAAGAAGTGTACGTGAGTCAGCCAGAAGGTTTCGTCGACAAAGATCATCCAGACTATGTCTACAAGTTGAAGAAAGCTATTTATGGTTTGAAACAAGCCCCAAGGGCGTGGTATGCCGAGTTATCATCTTTCTTGTTGTCAAATAATTTCACCAAAGGAACAATTGATCCAACCTTGTTTACAAGAAAATACAAAAATGACATTTTGATTGTTCAGATTTACGTGGACGACATAATATTTGGGTCCACTAATCCGCAACGTTCAAAACATTTTGAAAATCTCATGAAAAGCAAATTTGAAATGTCCATGATGGGTGAATTAAAATTCTTTCTTGGTTTACAAATTCATCAATCCCCACGTGGAATTTTTCTAAATCAAGCAAAATATACAATTGAGATTTTGAAAAAACATGGAATGGAGAATTGTGACTCTGTTGGTACACCTATGGTTACCTCACCAAAAATAGGCGCTGACCTATATGGGAAACCCATGGATCCGAAGAAATATTGGAGCATGATTGGTTCTCTCATGTACTTAACTGCTAGTCGACCAGATATACATTTTGCTGTTTGTTTATTAGCACGGTTTCAGGCAAGGCCTACCGAACTTCACCTCCAAGAGGTTAAACGCATCTTTCGATACCTACGAAGAACCATTAACATGGGACTTTGGTATCCGAAGGATTCGGAGTTTACACTAACAGCCTTTTCAGATGCCGATCATGCTGGATGCCAAGTTACAGCAAAGAGTACATCAGGTGGAGCACAATTTTTGGGAGAAAAGCTAGTAGGCTGGTCATCAAGGAAACAAGACTACACTGCGCTATCAACAGCAGAAGCCGAGTATGTGTCTCTATCTGCGTGTTGTGCCCAAGTTCTATGGATGAGGACACAACTCACAGATTATGGTTTCTCTTTCGACCGCATACCTTTGTATTGCGACTTGAAAAGTGCCATAGCCATCTCGTGCAATCCAGTGCAACACTCGAAGACCAAGCATATTAGAGTCCGCTATCACTTCATAAAGGAACACGTCGAAGAGGGTACTGTTGAATTATTCTTCGTGAAGACTGAATATCAACTCGCCGATCTATTTACTAAAGCCCTCCCAAAAGAGCGGTTTGAAAACTTAGTTCGTCGAATTGGAATGCGAAGCCTAACTCCCGAAGAGTTAGAAAGTCTTCTTGAATCTTTGTGAATTATCTCATGAAGCTTCACTGTCACAACTCGTAATTTCAGGTCATTTTCCAAACCTTGATAATTTACTATTCATGAGTTACTATTCATAAATCACTATTCACCGATCACTATTCATCATTTCACTATTCATCATTTTTGAAGCCAGTTTGAGACTTTGAGAAGTCGTCAAAAATTTTACTATTCACATGACACTATTCATTCCCGGAGGAAAATCACTATTCATGGGCATCATTCATCATGTCGTAAACTAGGTTTACGAGGATTCAAATGCGCGTAACCAGTTAGGTTTAGCTGCGTATTCATGCATCATCAGTAAGGACACATCATACAGACTAGAGTAGTCAACATATCATCAGTAATATCAGTTCCATATCAGTTCATGCATGTGTCTGTGTGATTTTCATTAACGTATGCATAATTGTTTAATTAACGTTACCACTCAGTTATTTCTATCAACAGTAAATCAAATACTCCAGACAATGATCCTAATACATTTTCAAGCTAATTATAATGATATAGAGATTATATTATTACTTTACCCGGTGTTTTTAAACCAATCGTCACATTTTTCATTTGACACTTATAACTCCGTCGATTTACGAAATTTCAATCCGATTATCATTCTAACACCCGATTCTTGCAAGGAACATGATTTTACAATTTTTACAACTTCATCGTATCTCATTTCACCTCGTCACGAGTTATTTCTAGTTAACTCGGTACCCGATAACACCCAATGTATACACAAAACAACTAAACACTTGCACTAATGGGACACTTGGCACAATTATATCAAACCCTTCCCTTTTAACCCTTGTGTGCCCACCCCCCCCCCCCCCCCCACCATCCCATTTAGCTTAATACTTTCAATTTGCATTAAATGAATTTACATGATTTAATTCCATCCTCCACTAACACAAACACATACAACATAACCATTTTAGTGAAATAAAGATCAAAACCTCTCATCCCTTCATCTCTATGTTCGGCCACATCAAGAACAAGAGGAGAAATCCATAGATTTTTCAAGAACAAAGCATAAACATACTCCATTTACTATCCTAGTTAAAGTCTTGTGATCAAAACCTCAAGTTATTGCACCTTTCTCATCAAATCACTCCAAGATTGCAAGTAAACTTCAAGAACATCATTTTGATCTTACCATTCTTTTATTTACTTCATATGATCATGTATTTTCAAGGTTATACTAGTTACTTTTGCAACCTACTTATGTTTTGATACCATTTTGTTTATAAACTATCACAAACACTAGATCTATAAGTTTCACTAATAACCACATGAGATCCACCAAGATTGGTGATGTTTAGGACCCCATGACACCCTAAGAAGGTGTATGGTATGATTTGCGAACTTGTGGAGTTGATTTGAGGTTGTATGATCAAGATTAGAACCATAGAAATGAGTTTTTAAAACATATATATACCTGCTGTCCAAAATCATGTAAACTGGAAAACTCAGTAATTTTTGGCATATTATGGCCTTCATGTTCAGAAATTTATTTCAAAAATGAAACCGTGGCCGCAAGAATCACTAAAATCCGACTTATAACGAAGGAGATATGATCGTTCGAAGTTAGACGACGAAAACTAATTTTCTGAAAAAAACCGTGCTGTTAGCCGAAGTTTAAAGAACCAAACGAGGCATTAGACGTGATCTAGATGACCCGACCCATTGAGATTATGTTAGTTCATGTTATGACGAATCCGTGGATATGAAGAACGTAGAAAACGAGCTTATAACGACCGAGATTTACACGTTCGAAGCCGACGAACTCTATTATATTTTTAGCCCTAATAGAAAGTATTTTTCTAAGTATATACGTTAACATCCTTACAAGCCATTACATTAATAGCCGGTTTTCTATCTATTCAAGACGCGTATGATCAAAAGTCCAATAACACGACACGAAAAACTTGTAACAACGTTTTATTTTCAAGGACGTCAAATTCATTCACAACACTTAACGTGCACTAATTCGCGACTAGTTTTGCGAGGCCGTTTTGGATATATTGTCACAAGTATGAAAAGTATTGTTTTGCGACGAAAACATTATATTTGCTAATAGAACATCAAACAAGGATCATGGAGTGTAGTTTTAACATATTTACGCGAAATGTGGTTTATAACTTAACAAGACGTCAAAATGTATTTTCGACGATAAACATTGTTTTGAAAACTTTCGAGTGGTATCGATAACATACGTGTTTGCATGAGTAACATCATTTCATTTGCTTACTTTAGATCATATCATTCATGATAGGTCGCGGTTAGGAACCGAGCCTCATCTCATCATATCCATTGTGATCATTGTCGCTATATCATATCAGGTGAGTTTTCATAGCCCCGTTTTAAATTGTTTATTGATTTCTAAACTCTCGGGGGAGAATACATTGCACCATTTTTATATGCGGACCAAAGTATACAAACTCATTACATTGCTTAAGTTACATCATTGCCCAGATTAAAGTCCCCTTATATTATCATAAACCGTTAATTGTTAGTAAGCGAGAGTGAGTGGATAGATCTATTGAGGGTGACTCCTCCGTTCGGGTTGGTAGCACCAACTGGTCAAACGAACGCATTTCATTTTTGTCAATGTTTATTTACGTTTATTTCACATCTGTTGTTTCAGTGATGTCTTCGGATTCACACCCTATTGTTATCTCGTCTGACTCTGAGTCAGCGGACGATACTTCATCACTACCCTCTATCATACTAGAGTCAGTTTCATCACCATCACTACCCACTATCATTTTATCATCAGTGGAGCCTACTCCACAGTCTTCACCAGTTATGTCAGAGGCCAAGACAGAACCCTTTGAGGAGGGGGAAGTCGTGCCTACACCACCAGTTTCACCTGTGATCCATTGTGGTCCCAGAGTTGTTCTGGTCATTCAGCCGGGGCAGCAGATACCCTATGGTCGAGTTTACCGTACATATCCAGGTGGGCCGCGCATGAAGCGTACTGTTGCTAAGAGGGTTCATCGTCTCAAAGTCAGATCACCAGCTGCATTTGTATCTTTACCACCATCATCATCACTTACTTCATCTCAGCCACTCCGTCGCCCTTTGACAGCGAGGAGGACTGTGACATTCAGTACACCACCATTATCACCTTTACCATCCTTATCATCATTGTCTCCACCATTGCCATCCCTATCAGCACCACAGATGCCATCAGCACCAGCTCACATCAGAAATCCTACTCCTACGTCAGACCTACCGCTCAAGAAGCTGGCTCGTCTTGATATCTCATCTCTAGATACTTCAGATGCCACAGAGATAGCACCACCCAGCAGATTCGAGGTTGGTGAGAGCTCGAGGGTTGCTGCTGACAGATTGATTACTGCTGCTACATTTGACTCACGACTAGATCAGCTTCAGGCAGAGATTGAGAGGGCATTGTCTCATCTAGACGAGACTCCAGTGAGTCGTATTGAAGCCATTGAGGAGGAGGTCGAGGGATTTATCCAGGGCAGGGTTGCCATTGATGTTTCACACCAGGGTTTAGAGGGCTGGAGAGTTCAGAGCATATCACATAGCTCAGGCAGGAGGTGCCGGGGTTAGTTGACAGAGCACAGAGGTTCTAGGATGAGCATCACGGCCTGGTCGATGAGTTATCTTCAGTTCAGGCTAGGTTGTCTGCATTAGAGACTAGAGAGACTGACCTTCAGATTCGATTTCAACACCTAGAGGAGATCGTTGTTGCGATGTCTAGGGATATTCAGAGGATTTTCTGCAGGTTAGATGGAGCACCCGGAGGAGGTGCCTAGTTTTAGACTGTTATCATATAGCTTGTACATTATTATCCTAGTCCCGGGGTGTGGGACGTAGTTAGTACTTGTGATGAAGCGAAAAGTGTACCGCTTTTAGGGGGTCATTTAAGCCCTAAATCGTATTTATTTGATCAAATATTGCCCTAAATCGTTCCTTTTTTCATTTTAGGTACTTTGGAGAAGAAATCTGGAAAAGGAAGCATTTTGGACGTTTTTGGAGCATAAAAGTGAAGAAAACGACAAAGTCTCCAAAGCTGTTGGAAAAGTACACGTGACGGCGTCACGGCTTGGCAAAAGAGGTGGATATGACAAATACACGTGACGCGCCAGAAAGTTTTACAATGGAAGTCTGACGGCGTCACCCTTTAAGGTGATCAAGGCCGTCACGGTTTAAGTTAAAGAGAGACGGCGTCAAGCACAATTGTGACGGCGTCAACTCTTGACACGCCAGAGTGGATTTTGGAGGATTAAAGAGGGACGGCGTCAGGAAGACCATCCGGGAACCCTAGCCGCGGCTAGGTGACGGCGTCACCTCCTACAACGTGACGCCGTCAGCCCCTAAATTCTATATATAGTTTTGCAATTTTTAGTCATTAGTGTGCAACTTTGTGAGGAGAAACCCTAAGACGATTTTTCTGCCATTTTAAGGGTTTTATACCCTTGGATCTCCCATGTTTAATTGAAGATAAGTAATCAATTAATCATTCAATATGTCTATGTGTTGTTTGATTATATCTTGTTCTTGTCTTTTAATTAACATGCTAGGCTAGATTTATCTTGTGTTTGCTTAGATCTAATGAAACCTAACTATTGATTATTGGTTGTTGGTGTGTTATTAATTGTATTGGATGATTGTTTATCGATGTTAGGCTTAAGAAAACTGGCTAACCTCCTATACGGTAACTTGCTTGAACATCTTAAGAAACATGAACCAATGCGTACTAAGGTTTTTATGGTTGTATTTAATGCATGAGCGAATTCTAGTGATCCCATGTTAGGAGCTTCTTAGCCGGCTCGACATAGGAGTGAAGTAGGAGCTTATAGAGTTGGGGAAGTACGTACGCCACCCCACGATTGGTATTAAGGAATACACCCGTCATCCACGCAATTAATACACACTAATCAACCGGTAAAAGATAGTTAGGGAGTAAGGAAATATAAGTAAACACATTTCTCTCCATATAAGTTCCACCATCTTTCATTTTCAGTTATTTTATTTTATTTGCAATTGTAGTTATTTGGGTTAGTTGACTAGCAACTAATTCCGCCCACTCCTTCAAACCCGAGATTTTACTTCCTTTCATAAAAAAAATATAAAAATACAAAAAGAATCTTCCCTCACCCTTAGACCTATTAGAGTAGTTTTTCAATCCTAACGACACTATTCCCCTAGAGAACGATCAATCCCCCGGTACTTGCCACTACACTATACTACATCGGTCAGGTACACTGCCTGGTGGGGATTGCAAGCCTCTTGAGATCCCTCGAGAGGTAAAACCTGTTGTAAGGTCGCAAAACCACGCATCAAGTTTTTGGCGCCGCTGCCGGGGAATAGTTATTGTTTAGGTTGAATTTTTATTTTATTAGGTCTACTCACTAGATTCCTTTCTAGTGAGATTTTTTTATTTTATTTTTCTAGGATTTCTTGTAGTCTATCTTTTTCTTTGTGCCCTTTGTTTGTAAAACCATTTTCATTTGTCACTATGATGGATGAAATTCCATTTAGATCATTGACAATAGAGGAACAATTATATTTCACCAATAGATTTGTTTCCTATCATTCCTATGAATTTTTGTGTGATCTTTGTGATTTCCAAAAGGAGTTAGGGGTAAGGTTAGATGGGTTTAATGAATTCTATGAACGAGAAAGGCGACTAACCGCCGCGTTGCGGGCGTGCCTGTTTTTCGGACGGGGTGGTTTTGCATAAATAAAGTAGAATATTTAACAAAAACTTCAAAGCAGGCCCAAATACCCAATAAAATAACGCTACTACTATGTTTGAGTGATCTTAGCTTTTGTTTTTTTAACACTTGAACAAATTGAACATAAAGAAACCAATCGTTAATATTTAAGCTAAATGAGTAAATGGAACCCATAATCATAGTATATATCTTTAGTTTTTACACATGTATGACCGCAAAAGGAAAAAGTCAGATGTGAAACTTGAAGAATCAACATCAGATCATCAGTTACTTACGGATGTACTAAATTTTACATTTATCTTAGATAATCAATTCTCTTACACACAATATCCATACTTAGTGTCAAACATTCGACGGGCCTTTTAAAAAACTGTCCAAAGAGATATATTGGTTCCTCAAGTGATTTAAGCTCCAATGAATTGAATGCATTAAAAATCTGAGACATTAGAAAAAAAAATATAAAATAAACAATTAGGAAATTTTGTTATACAACACTGAGGTGAAAAAAATAGTTAGATGTATTAATAAGCTGTCCCAAACACCGGGTAGAATGAAAGAGACAAAAGCACTTAAACAGTTTATCATAAAGTTACCTGAAATAATAGCAATACCCACTACATCCACCACCTTCAGCCTCATTAAACTGCATAGACGTGAGGAAATATTGATACAAATTTAGAACAAAAAACTTCTGGAAAAAAATATTAACATATAATAAGAATCAATTTTTTCTCTTCAAACTAAAAAACAAATTCAGAATCTAATAAAAGACATAGTTCAGTTCTTCCTCGGCTTCTTTAAATCAAATGTTTAGCAGGTGTGCTACTTGATTTAACCCGCAATTTCGATTTCCCTATACAGGTGCACTACTTTCTTTAACAAAAATCTCAACTATAGGTGTGCAATTGAAGAAGGCATCCGTTAGTTTCTAACCTGTGTATCCATGGCTTTCATGGAGTCATTAACTGATTCATGACTATTGTTCTCTGGGCCTCCCTGACTCTGTTAGCAATGTACACACCTACTGCACCATTCAAAACAGAAACACAGACATTATAATTTAGAAATGCTAATAGTACCAATGCCAAAAACTACAATGATGTAAAAACCTGGTTGCTTAACCTAAATGCTGAAATCTTATCTTTTGCTCTTGATTGTAACCCAACAGGGTGGTCAACATCACATAGCTATAGTCTTTTGTAACAACTTCTGTTTGTCCCTGCCAAATTCCATAGAAAAATCATCAGCATCTGATCGAACACTTTATCGGCATTCTGGTTGATGATCAACTATTTAGGAAACTAAAAAATATATGTACCAACCCAACCTGACCTAGCACATTGTGACCACAAAACATTCCAATTCTACCCGTTACCACAAACCGACCCATTTTACCACATAAACCTAAAGATGAAACCTTCATCCTAGCAGTTTGCATTTTAAAATAGTAAATAATTATTTTATTTTGTAGAAGATTATACGATCCAAAATACAAACCTTTTGTCAGGAAATATCATCATTCCATAATCTGACGTTGAACGGATAACGCGTCCCACACATTGAGCATCTTGTCTCTGCCAGCGTTGTTATCGTTAGAAAAGATTCTCACAAAAAATCAAATCAAGAAAGTTATTGAACAATTTATCAAAAGTAGACAGAAATACCAATGCACCAAAGTCAAAAAGTTGCCTTCTTTAATCTGGACATTCTCTCGCAAGTACTGTAATTGAGCAAGTAATATCCTGTAAGCACAAATACCAAGCTGAACACATGAGATGAGACTCACATACATGTCCTAGACCTAAAACAGTAATTAAACGGGGTTGATTGCAATCGACAACACTAAAAAAAGTACACCCAAACACTCCTTAAGACATGAAAGTTCTTTACAGAGAGGAGAGACATACGTAGACCGAAACAGGTTTAGACAACATCAGAATCCTGAAGACGGTCTCCAAAGTCATATGAATCGATGCATGAACAATTCAACTAAGCATGAAAAAACAAAGGCGGCGTAATTCCAAAAGTTTAATACAAAACACACAATAGTATCAATTTACAAACACAAAAAAAGCACTTACAATTCCTCATCTTTAAACTGAAACCTTCAATGGATTTCCGAGCACTTACCAACCTCTCTACAACCCGACTTCACCTGTTAGCTTCAATGACACTGCATCTTATTAGCATGATTTCCTTTCCTGTGTATACATATTACAATTTTAGGTATGACTAACATGATAATTACTTCAACAAAAATTTTGTGTAAAAAGATTAGGCAATTAGCTCATGGTGGAATTCTCTCAGGATAATTCTTCTTATCCTTGAAGCATCATTATGCGTCTTTGCTGAAATAACGACATTCGAATAGCACAACCATTTAGTATTATAATTATAATAGGCTTAACAAATGAGTTGAATAAAGTTTATCTTCCGTCTATAGTATGTTTAAATTTGCATACCTCTTACTGAAGGTCAACTCGAGAGGTGCTTTCTTCAACTTGTATACGGCATCAGTCCAAGTTTAACACAGAACCTAGAATAAACAATTTAATAGTTTTAAATATTTGTTAACATCACAGATAATGTGTTTAAGAATTTTGTCGGGAGAAAAAAATTTCAGATTATCAACCAAGATTTTAGCAAACTAAAATTAATTACACGACCTACATACCATTTGAAGGTGAAACGCTAGTCTGTTACTCTTCTTCTCCATATCGATCTTGTCACACAACCTGAAAAGCGCAGCAGACAATTATGATTTTATTTTCACAGAAATTGAAAAACGCACCGGCCTCTCTTTTAGGCAAAGAAAAAAAGAGTTGAAGCAAATACACAACATATGTCTATGAAAACCAAACCTTTTTCAGTAAAAACAAATAAAATTCAATGTTGTTCCTACCGTGTTCATAAAATCCGAAAATACTTGAAACAGATTCAAACCCAAAATATAAAACCATCAGATACAACTTGATTACTTCAATATTATAAAAACTTGTGTAAAAGTTTTTCTAAACACATACCTGCAACTCGAAAACTGTGAGACGAAGATGCATATCCAAAACCGGTAGAAGGTGTTAAAACAAAAGTAACATAACTTGAATTTGAAGCAAAACAGGGAAACATTTCATTCCAGAAGAGCATCAACCATGCGAAGACCAAATACCCAACAACAACAAAAAGCCAAAGAACCGACAACGAAAGGGTAATTAATGCAATGGGCTGGGCTAAAGACACGCGAAATAAAAACGACATGCCGTGCGTCGTTTCTGTTCTTACATTATATATATAGTAACAAAGGGTTATGCGGTCGCTTATGTAAGTGGTTGAGTATAAAAACTTTAAAAAGGTAATAAGCTCATAGAGAAAAAAACTGTATTTATGAGCTTTTGTTAAGAATCTAACGATGAAAATGAAGTTATAACTTGTAAACTACTAATCATATTATAAACTATGAGTGATAAAAACCTAGCATCTCTGATCCTGATTTGATACATAAAGTAATTCAGCAGATACCCAAAAAGTAAGTTACGCTCAGATATGCCATCAGTCAGGAAAAAGCGGACATAACCGCTGTGGCTGCAACCGGAATACGCTGCCTGGCCAACATACGGCTCATCTCGCATTTACACAGACACCTTAAAACTCATCATAGCCCCCAAGATTATTATCAACATATTAATTCTTTTTTTCAAACACAAAGCATACTTTTAGAATGCAACGATCACATATTGCAGCATGTGGGTGCCAACACGAATGATAGCCCAGCCACGGCGCCATGGCTGCAAAACCATTATACCAGCAAGGCTTCTAAGCTAGGGTCAGATATGATAGCAAACGGAATAAAGCAGGTGCACCCGCCATGGGTGCAATGCCTAGACGTTGCCATGCCAAGATACGGGGAGTTTCACTTTTAACCCAACTCATTCAAACTCAGGGCAACCTCATTTTCAAAGGCAAGGCAAGGCCAAAAAAGTTAGGCTCAGATATGGCATCAGTCAGGAAAAAGCGGATACAACCGACATGGCTGCAACCGGAATAGGCTGCCCTGCCAACGTACGGCTTATCTCGCATTTACGACCTTAAAACTCATCATAGGCCCAAGATTATTATCTACACTTAGCACATATTGTAGTATGTGGCTGCTAACACGAATGATAGGCCTGCCACGGCTGCAAAACCGTTATACCAGCAAGGCTTCTAACCTAAGGTTAGATATGGTAGCAAACGGGAAAAAATTGGCGCACCCGCCACACTACCCCATTTTTTACTTATAAATACCCACGAATTCATCATTTTTTAAAAACAAAGTCACAATAAAAGTCGCCTCAGATCTGTTCAAAAAACTATAAGTAGATCTAGCCAATTTGAACCTTGTTATTCAAACGGTTTATTATACTAAACATTTTAGATAACGAATCCAATATCAAAAGTATAACAAAACATAATAAGTATGCATTCATTTCATGACAAACAGATTTAGAATATAGCTTAAAGATGAAGCTAGTAATTAAAGCGAAGGAAACAAACATAAAAAGCACTTACAACATCAACTTTCAACGGTCCATCTGGTCTAAATGTCTCAAACCCTTCACCATATTCAGTTCCAATTGCCTAAAAACCAACCAAACCCTTTCAACGGTACATAGGTCAGGACCATAGCAAACTGAGATTGTGACTGTTCGAAGGATAAGGGGAACTAATGGATATGAGGCTCAGATTAGTAATTGTGTGTCGGCTCATATAAAACTCTGAATTTCACCATGGCTGCAAACATAGGCGGTTGCATGGAAAACGTTTATACCATGGCCTCCGGTTATTGCCTTGCCAGGTTACGTCCAGGTTTTCAATGATCCATTTCATTTGACTGAAATTATAACAATCTTCATACACCATTAACTATCATCACTGCCTCTTTCCATGTACCGTTATTAAACAGCCACAATAGTCATGTTTGGATCAGGATTTATCCGCCTTATGGGCTTATTTGAGTTTAGAAAATCTAATAAGTTCAAGATTGTCCACAATAGCTGTTCGCAGTGCCATCCACACTACGCACGGCATGGCTGCAAAGCAACTGAGTTGCCATGCCAAGATTAGTCCACCCCCCGGCTGCAAACACGTTACCGTGATGCCCTGCCATGATAGGGGCACACGCAAGACATGGCACACGCAATGACCTGGGTTTCAAACCCAGGTCAGCCTTATTTTGAAAGGCAAACCAACACAATACCACAGCCGGTAAACAAAGCAAGAGCGTACACTGCAACACATGATTACAAACATAAATGTTTGCTGCAACTAAACATATTCGTGCCCAAAAAAAATATATTCCTAACAACCAAAAGGAACCTCAACTTGCATCATCCAGAACATGCAAAAATTCACAGAAGGCACAAATTAATGGAAAACCTAATTTTTCAGCATCAAACAACTTGCATAATCCAGAACATGCAAACAATTGTGAGTACGAAAATACAAAAACCCCAATTGACAGAACTCACAAATTAATTGACAACCTAATTTTTCAGCATCAAATTGATTGAAACACAATCAACAAAAACCTCCAAATTAATTACAGTCAAGATCAACTATCAACCACAATCAACAAACACCAATATCAAAACCCAATTTCAGATTAAATGAAAACATAAAATGTAAATTCAACAAAAACCCCAAATTAATTAAAAGTTTAAAACCCTAATTTTTCAATATGCAACACCAATATCGGAACTCAAATTCAGAATAAATAAAAACACTGCACCTTCATTTTTCATAAAACGAAATCTAACAACCACCAAACAATTGCCATTTACCTAAAAGTCGTTGGCGAAACGACAGCAACTCCCCGCCATGGCTGCAACCACAAAGTCGCCGAGGCTACCCCGCCAAGATACGGGAGTCGACCGTCGTTATTTAGCGTGGTATACTGTTTTGGATCTAGGGTTTTATTATGAATGTTCTGGAATTATGTGGTGACCTTTATCGTATATTATGTATAAAAAACGCATCAAATACAGTATGGGGCCAAAAAATGGCCTGGGATTATAGCAAAATGGGCTAAGGGTTGGGGCTAATTTTTGGCGGGAAAAAAGGTGATGAAACGGCACCGTTTGTTATCAGGTTTAATATATATTATAATGTGAGATTTCTATTAGACGAGCATTATCTGGATCAATTCCTTTTAGTCAGGCCCTTTGGATGAATTTTGAGGAAAGCTTCCTAACCATGACCCATAAGTGGAACGAATTGGTGGATTCGTATGAGCAAAGAGACCTAGTTTCTAAGAACATGAACTTAGAATCAAACCAAGATTCTGAGACGGTTAGAGTTGAGCCACCTAGCTACATGTCATGGTTAGGCACTACCATAATACAGGGTGAACACTTAGGTGATCTGGATGTGATGGAGGATCTAGCCGAACATGATCACATTGATCAAAAAGACCTAGGTTTTATGACCAATGACTTTGAATCCCGAAGAACACATGATGAATCCTTTAGGCAAATTGAACATGGTCGGATTATTAAGGAAGATCCTTATGATTCGGACATTGAAGTTGAGATGCCTAGAGAAGCACTTGAGATACTTGGGAAAATGTTAGGGTTAGATTGTACTAAAACACATGATTAGGATATTGGTGATCTTGACATAGGGAATGATGAGGTAAGTAACATAAGCCCACCAAGTACCCCACAAGTCCTACCATCATTTGAGGCACTCACACCACCTATGACTTACCTGGAAGAAGTAGAAGAGACTATAGGAATCCCAATAGAGGTAGAGCCCTTGGACCAAACAAAACTAGAAGAAATAGGTTTGAATACTTGTAGTCATAACCTTTCTTTTAGTTCTATGGAAGTTCCTAGTTTTGATTAACCGGAGCCTAAACCAAAACCGTTACCTAATCTTTCATCCTTAGATGTGAACTTAGGAATTGAATTAGGTCCCGACCCACCCATCAAACCATATAGTCCGGGTTGTTTTATGTTGAAGGTAGTAGACTCTAAGCCTTGTAGAGAGGAAGCTGACATAGGAGTGAACCATAACCTTTCATACTTACATCACCCATACATGATTAATCACAAGAAACACTATGGGTTTAAACCGGGTTTATTAGGTCAAGATGGATTCCCAACTAGGAGTCTCTCGAAGTTGATAAAAGATGATCCCTTTTTAGGAGAAAACTTTAATTCACCCATTGACCAAAGTGAACTAGGTAAGGTTATGATGAAAGGAGCACACCCCTTTGAGTATATAATTCATCCACCACTCTTTCCTCACGCGGCATACTTCTACCGAGCTGGTGTGTATCGCTACTATCACCCGCACTTAACCCTAAGTGTAGAGAAAACCTCTCCTTTATCCGTTAAATAAGGGTAGAGTCAGGCTCGTGACTCGAACAAAAACAAGCGCTTCTTGGGAGGCAACCCAAGCTTTATTTGCTTTGTGTGTTTATTTATTTGTTTGTTTGATTTTATTTGCTTCCGTATGTATGTTTAATTTTTATTATTATTGATTCAAGTTCGAAACTAAATTGTGAAAATGCTTTATCTTGTTTTTAACTTCGTCTTAACTACATATAAAGGTATTTTGCAAAAGATAAGTGTAAAGGAAATCCAAATCGGTTTATTAGAACAAATGAACATGAATCATAGCAATATTAAATTCACATACATATTAGTAATTGTTTGAGTCAAATGCTTGTATCGAGTCATAATGATGTTTTGCAGGAATTCCAGGAAGTAAGGTATAGGTTTTTCCAGAAATTTTCCAAAAACTTAACATGAGAATTCTGTCAGATCATTTCTGACGGCGTCAGGCATTACAACCTGACGGCGTCAGGTTTTAATTTTCTAAAATTTTTGAAAGTTTTGTTTTTCTACCGGAATCATAAATTTTTTTTATTAAATCTCTAACTTATAAACTCCCGGAATCTGCAAAATAATCATTCCACAAGCATTATATCCTTATATAGATTTATCCCGCCGATGTTATGCAGGTTTTCGTTTTTGTTTTCTCAGGTTTAACAGGTTATTTTGAACAAGGAGATGTATGTGGAATCAAGCTTTTAGCGATGCTTTAGTCTTGGAGCTTCTACATTCTCTTGGAAGAAGATCTAACCATGTTACCTCTTTATCCACCAAACGAATCAGGGGAGTATTTGATTTCATTCTTTTACCTTATTTACTTTTACATCTTGTTATTTGAACATTAGGGGACAATGTTCATCTTAAGTGTAAGGGGGGGGGGGGTAAAGTACGATACCTTAGAGAATGCTATTACGCTTGATTTTTGTTTGTTTAATGGTAGATGTGTAATAAAACTGAGAGAAATACCTGTTAAGGCAATTTTAGTGCCAAATTTAAAATTTTTTACAACATATAGGAGTGAAACTTTGATCTTAATGAGCGTCTCATGGATAGGAGTTATATGACTAGCACAAAAACCGTACCACTAAAAAAAATTTCCACCCCCAAATATGTGAGGTTCGCCCCTAGAATTGGTAGGAAAAGCATTTATGCTTTGATGTGTGTACCGGTAGCACTTAGATTCTAGAACTTGCGTTAGGACCATTCCGAGGCCACAAGTGAGACTACATTCGTGTAGTTAGATTTACTACATGATAAGAGGCATTAGGATTAACCCATTCTTTTACACCTGTGTTTTTGTTATAATTACATTGGCTACATTGGTCAAGTAATTCTCCCACACCCTTTGCGTTGTACTCATTTTTAGTACACGATACCCCTAGTACACCCCTCAGAGCCTATCTTTTCGTTTCTAACTTTAAGCATTTTACTTAAAGGAAGAATTTGTTTACACCCCACTTAAATGTACACCCAAATCGCCTTAGCCTACCTTGTATGCACTCATTTTTTAGTGCATTATTGTGACAACATTTGTTTAAACCCCAAGTTAATTATCTAATTGATTACATGGTTGCTAAGTCGAGTCATATCCTTGTACATATTGTTTTGGGACGATTGGGACTCATGGGTAAAGTACTAGTGTAATGGAGTAATGGGGAAGAACAACATTATTACCCCCATATGTGCCAAATATTTTAAAAGTACTCCAAGTGTTTCGATTATCTTAATTCGAGTCGATAGAATAGTAATTGTAAAGTTATGTAATAGTTCAAGTGTAAGGGGAGAACCGAGGCCCCTATGATGTATTATTTTGGATGGTAGGGCAAGAGTGTATGCAAAAAAAAAAAAAAAAAAAAAAAAAAAAAAAAAAAAAAAAAAAAAAAAAAAAAACATACGGACTACCATCCCGTTTTATTTTATGTTTATTTTATCTTTTTGTTATTTCTTTCATTAGCTTAAGTCGAGTCTAGTCTTGGCTTAGCAACGCCATATTGTACATGTAATTAATCAAGATCTTTAACTCGCCACCAGTAAAATATCCTTTATCCAACAAAACCGTGTTTATCATATCCCTACACCTAACGTTATAACCCGTTTAAAAGCCCTCTTTGATAGTTTATCTTAGGTGCTTACGCCTAGTGGAGGAGGTTTTTGATCCTTTCCCAAGCCTATGGTAATCTATTTGCTATGACAGGTAGTGAGAGATATTTTTCATTTCCATTTATGAGATATACTTTTATGACACCTGAGAGATGTGAGTATCTAAACACTACTTGTGAGGTGCTAGTTTGTAATCTCCGTGCTTATTATGATTAAAGTGGAATGACTATTTGTTGTAATTACTTTTATATTAGCGTTAAATGACCCCTAACTTGTATTTTGATTAGAATAAAAGCGCATTAGCTTGAGGACAAGCAAATCTCAAGTGTAAGGGTATTTGATGAAGCGAAAAGTGTAACGCTTTTAGGGGGTCATTTAAGCCCTAAATCGTATTTATTTGATCAAATATTGCCCTAAATCGTTCCTTTTGTCATTTTAGGTACTTTGGAGAAGAAATCTGGAAAAGGAAGCATTTTGGACGTTTTTGGAGCATAAAAGTGAAGAAAACGACAAAGTCTCCAAAGCTGTTGGAAAAGTACACGTGACGGCGTCAAGGATTGCTCCTGACGGCGTCACGGCTTGGCAAAAGAGGTGGATATGACAAATACACGTGACGCGCCAGAAAGTTTTACAATGGAAGTCTGACGGTGTCACCCTTTAAGGTGATCAAGGCCGTCACGGTTTAAGTTAAAGAGAGACGGCGTCAAGCACAATTGTGACGGCGTCAACTCTTGACGTGCCAGAGTGGATTTTGGAGGATTAAAGAGGGACGGCGTCAGGAAGACCATCCGGGAACCCTAGCTGCGGTGAGGTGACGGCGTCACCTCCTACAACGTGACGCCGTCAGCCCTTAAATTCTATATATAGTTTTGCAATTTTTAGTCATTAGTGTGCAGCTTTGTGAGGAGAAACCCTAAGACGAATTTTCTGCCATTTTTAAGGGTTTTATACCCTTGGATCTCCCATGTTTAATTGAAGATAAGTAATCAATTAATCATTCAATATGTCTATGTGTTGTTTGATTATATCTTGTTCTTGTCTTTTAATTAACATGCTAGGCTAGATTTATCTTGTGTTTGCTTAGATCTAATGAAACCTAACTATTGATTATTGGTTGTTGGTGTGTTATTAATTGTATTGGATGATTGTTTATCGATGTTAGGCTTAAGAAAACTGGCTAACCTCCTATACGGTAACTTGCTTGAACGTCTTAAGAAACATGAACCAATGCGTACTAAGGTTTTTATGGTTGTATTTAATGCATGAGCGAATTCTAGTGATCCCATGTTAGGAGCTTCTTAGCCGGCTCGACATAGGAGTGAAGTAGGAGCTTATAGAGTTGGGGAAGTACGTACGCCACCCCACGATTGGTATTAAGGAATACACCCGTCATCCACGCAATTAATACACACTAATCAACCGGTAAAAGATAGTTAGGGAGTAAGGAAATCTAAGTAAACACATTTCTCTCCATATAAGTTCCACCATCTTTCATTTTCAGTTATTTTATTTTATTTGCAATTGTAGTTATTTGGGTTAGTTGACTAGCAACTAATTCCGCCCACTCCTTCAAACCCGAGATATTACTTCCTTTCATAAAAAAAATATAAAAATACAAAAAGAATCTTCCCTCACCCTTAGACCTATTAGAGTAGTTTTTCAATCCTAACGACACTATTCCCCTAGAGAACGATCAATCCCCCGGTACTTGCCACTACACTATACTACATCGGTCAGCTACACTGCCTGGTGGGGATTGCAAGCCTCTTGAGATCCCTCGAGAGGTAAAACCTGTTGTAAGGTCGCAAAACCACGCATCAACTTGTTGTCTTTTGCTTGTAGTACAAACAAATATATCAAGTGTGACTCTACTATGCAGGATTTTCGTTGTGCTATTTTATGATATCGGTCTGCGTAACTAAAATTTTCATGTATTATATTCATGTGCGATGTGATTATATTTATGATGTTTCGTTGTGGTTTCATTGTATTTATACATGTTGTGGTTGTATTTATACGTATTGTGGATGTATATACATGTTGTGGTTGTGTATATTGTGTATAATGATCAATTCCATTGTGAGTTCTCATTGTTGTATTCTTTTGTGATTGTGAAGAATCATGCCACCCAAAAGAGCTACTCCTGCTATGACACCCGCCCAGATCAAGAGACTTGTTGCCGACAGTATTGAGGCAGCGTTGGTAACTGAAAGAGCTGCCGTAGCTGCAGCTGCTGCTGAAGCCGCTTCGCGGGCAGAAACCGAGGAAGCCGCAGGAACAGATACTAATGGAACAAATGGCCGTAAATGTACGTACAAAGATTTCAAGAGTGGTGATCCAGAAAAATTCAAAGGCACTGAAGGAGCCATTGCCATGATCCGATGTTTTGAAAAGACAGAATCAGTATTCCTTCTATGCAACTGTCCGGAAGACAGCAAGGTTAAGTTTGCTACTAGTACACTCGTTGGGGAAGCTATGTCATGGTGGAATTCGTATGCAAAGCCCATGGGAATGGAGAATGCTCACAAGCTTACATGGGATGAATTCAAGAACTTGCTGACAAAGAAGTTTTGCCCACGAACAGAAGTGAAAAAGATGGAAACAGAGTTTTATGAGCTAGTGACAGCAGGTAATGATATTGAGGCTTATATCAGGAGATTCCAGGAATTGGCAGAATTATGTCCGACAATGGTTCCGGATATTGAGAAGCTATTGGAGAATTTTATTGGAGGATTACCTCACAACATCCGTGGTGATGTGATTTCTTTTGACTCACAAACATTGGATGAAGCAATCAGAATGTCTCAGAAACTCATGGCTCAGATAGTGAAGAAAGGAACTCCTTCAGACAACAACAACACCAACAGTAACCGTAACTACAACAACCGTAACTCCAACAACAACTACCGAAACAACAACTATAAAAACAACCGAAACAATTCCAATAACAACAGCAACAAAAGAAATCGGGACAACAGCCAGAGCAACAATGTTACTCAACCACCACCCAAGAGACAGGAAACTGCAAAGGCTTATGTTGCAGGTCAAACTGAGAAAAGAGGTTACAGTGGTACTTTACCCAAGTTCAACAAATGCCAAACCCATCATAATCCTGGAAATTGTCCGAATCCGTGTGGAAACTGTAAGAAAGTTGGTCATTCAACCAGGGATTGCAAAGCTCCGATTGTGGTTGATAATCAGAAGCCCCCAGTGACATGCTTTGGATGTGGAGAAGTTGGACACTTCAAAAAGGAATGTCCGAAAGGAAATAATCAGGGAAACAATAACCAAGGTGGAACAGCTAGGGGAAGAGCTTATGTCCTTGGAGGAGAAGATGTCAGGGAGGACCCGAGTGTCGTTACGGGTATGTTCCTCATTAATAATCGTTATGCATCCATACTATTTGATTCAGGAGCCGATAGAAGTTTTGTTTCTACAGCATTTGCACCATTACTCAACATTGAACCAACCGCATTAGACACTCCATATCACATTGAACTAGCTAACGGTAGTTTAGTTGGCACCGACACGATTATTCGTGGTTGCACTCTTAATTTTCTCAATCACCCATTCAATATAGACCTCATGCCAGTAGAACTTGGAAGTTTCGATATAGTCATCGGTATGGATTGGTTATCTCAACATCATGCCAGAATCATCTGTGATGAAAAAGTTGCTCATCTTCCTTATGATGGCGAAACATTAGTCGTTCGCGGAGAACGCAGTGGGACTAGACTCAGCATCATCTCGTGCATTAAAACAGAGAAATACATAAAGAATGGTTGTTATGCATTCTTGGCCCATATCACAGAAAAGAAGTCGGAAGAGAAGCGACTTGAGGATGTGCCAACAGTTAGAGATTTTCCAGAAGTTTTTCCAGAAGACTTACCAGGACTGCCACCTACTCGCCAAGTCGAATTTCAGATTGAATTAGTACCGGGAGCCGCACTGATTACGCGAGCACCTTATCGACTTGCACCTTCAAAAATGCAAGAGTTGTCGAACCAATTGCAAGAGCTCTTGGATAAAGGATTCATTAGGCTGAGTTCATCGCCTTGGGGAGCACCAGTTTTGTTTGTAAATAAGAAAGATGGATCTTTCAGAATGTGCATTGATTATCGAGAGATAAACAAATTAACGGTGAAGAATCGTTATCCACTTCCCAGGATCGATGATTTATTCGATCAGTTACAAGGTTCCAGTTATTACTCCAAGATCGACTTGAGATCGGGTTACCATCAGCTTAAGGTTCGGGAGGAGGACATCCCGAAGACAGCGTTCAGAACACGCTATGGTCATTATGAATTTCAGGTAATGCCGTTCGGATTAACCAACGCACCAGCTGTGTTCATGGATCTCATGAACAGGGTGTGCAAGCCATATCTAGATAATTTTGTGATCGTATTCATTGACGATATCTTGATCTACTCAAAGAGCGAAGAAGAGCACCGAGAACACCTCAGAACAATCTTTAAACTGCCCAAGAAAGAGAAACTGTATGCCAAATTTTCAAAGTGTGATTTTTGGATTAGAAGGGTACAATTTCTTGGTCATGTCATTGATAGTCAAGGACTACAGGTTGATCCAGCAAAAATTGAGGCAGTTAAAGATTGGGCAACGCCAAAAACTCCCACAGAAATTCGTCAATTCTTAGGACTTGCCGGATATTACAGAAGGTTCATTGAAGGGTTTTCCAAAATAGCTAAGCCACTGACCAAGTTGACACAAAAGAACCAAAAGTACGATTGGGCAGAAAAGCAAGAGACCGTTTTTCAGTTATTGAAACAGAAACTTTGTAGCACGCCAATTTTGTCATTGCCAGAAGGGATTGAAAACTTCGTGGTATATTGCGATGCTTCACACAAAGGACTTGGAGCAGTATTAATGCAAAACGAGAAGGTGATAGCTTATGCATCTCGTCAGCTTAAGAAGCATGAGAAGAACTACAGTACTCATGATTTAGAGTTGGGTGCCGTGGTTTTCGCACTCAAGATTTGGAGGCATTATCTTTATGGAACAAAGTGTGTAGTCTTTACAGACCACACAAGCTTACAATACATTCTTGATCAGAAGGAACTTAACATGAGGCAACGTTGTTGGTTGGAACTACTTAGTGATTACGACTGCGAAATCAGATATCACCCCTGAAAACCCAATGTTGTGGCAGATGCACTCAGTCGGAAAGAGAGACTCAAGCCTTTGAGAGTCAGATCATTGGGAATGACAATCATTTCACCACTACCATCAAAGATCCTAGAGGCTCAGGTAGAAGCACTCAAGGAAGAAAACCTACCAAGTGAAACACTTAAAGGAATGCAAGATAATGTAAACGGTTTAGTAAGGAGATCAGATGGAACATTATGCTTCAAGGATAGAAGCTGGATACCTCTCTATGGTGGAATACAAGAGTTGATCATGCACGAATCACATAAGTCAAAGTACTTTATTCATCCAGGTTCTGATAAGATGTATCAGGATCTCAAGAAGCTTTATTGGTGGCCCAATATGAAAGCAGAGATAGCTACGTATGTCAGTAAATGCCTTACTTGTGCTAAAGTGAAAGCCGAGTACCAGAAGCCATCAGGATTGCTTCAACAACCAAAGATTCCCCAGTGGAAGTGGGAACGCATTACAATGGACTTTGTCACTAAACTTCCCAAAACATCAGGAGGTTTCGATGCTATTTGGGTAATAGTTGATCGTCTCACCAAGTCAGCTCATTTCATTCCAATCAAAGAGACTTACACTATGGATCAGCTCGCCAGACTTTATGTCAAGGAAATTGTCTCAAGGCATGGTGCACCAATTTCCATCATTTTCGACAGAGATAGTCGCTTTACTTCAAATTTTTGGGAATCATTGCAAGACTCATTTGGATCTAAGTTAGACATGAGTACCGCCTATCATCCTCAGACCGATGGTCAGAACGAGAGAACGATTCAGACATTGGAAGACATGCTCAGGGCATGTGTCATTGACTTTGGAAATGGTTGGGCTAACCATTTGCCATTGATCGAGTTCTCTTACAATAACAGTTATCATACGAGCATAAAAGCGGCACCATTCGAGGCACTCTACGGTCGTAAGTGCAGGTCCCCAGTTTGTTGGGCCGAAGTTGGTGATGTACAGCTAACAGGTCCAGAGTTGGTCAGAGAGACAACAGAAAAGATAATTCAGATTCGAGAAAGACTCCAAACAGCCAGAAGTCGACAGAAAAGTTACGCCGATGTTCGACGTAAACCATTAGAATTTCAAGTTGGAGACAAAGTCATGTTGAAGGTCTCGCCTTGGAAGGACGTGATACGATTCGGGAAGCGCGATAAGTTGAACCCGAGATACATAGGACCATTCGAGATTCTGGAAAAGGTTGGTCCGGTAGCATACAGGCTTGAGCTTCCATCAGAGCTCAGCAATGTACATAAAACGTTTCATGTCTCAAACCTCAAGAAATGTCTTTCAGACGAGTATCTCGTAATTCCATCGGAAGAAATTCAGATCGATGATAAGCTTAACTTTATGGAAGAACCAGCAGAAATCATGGACTGGGAGGTCAAACAGTTGAAACAAAGTCGAATTCCGATCGTCAAAGTTCGCTGGAATTCTCACAGAGGTCCTGAGTTTACATGAGAACGGGAAGACCAGATGCGACTCAAATACCCACATCTTTTCACCGAGACCACTCCAGAGAACAACATCCGCTGAATTCAGGGACTGAATTCCTTTTAGGGTGGTCGACTGTCACAACTCGTAATTTCAGGTCATTTTCCAAACCTCGACAATTTACTATTCATGAGTTACTATTCATAAATCACTATTCACCGATCACTATTCATCATTTCACTATTCATCATTTTTGAAGCCAGTTTAAGACTTTGAGAAATCGTCAAAAATTTTACTATTCACATAACACTATTCATTCCCGGAGGGAAATCACTATTCATGGGCATCATTCATCATGTCGTAAACTAGGTTTACGAGGATTCAAATGCGCGTAACCAGTTAGGTTTAGCTGCGTATTCATGCATCATCAGTAAGGATACATCATATAGACTAGAGTAGTCAGCATATCATCAGTAATATCAGTTCCATATCAGTTCATGCATGTGTCTGTGTGATTTTCATTAACGTATGCATAATTGTTTAATTAACGTTACCACTCAGTTATTTCTATCAACAGTAAATCAAATACTCCAGACAATGATCCTATACATTTTCAAGCTAATTATAATGATATAGAGATTATCTTATTACTTTACCCAGTGATTTTAAACCAATCGTCACATTTTTCATTTGACGCTTATAACTCCGTCGATTTACGAAATTTCAATCCGATTATCATTCTAACACCCGATTCTTGCAAGGAACATGATTTTACAATTTTTACAACTTCGTCGTATCTCATTTCACCTCGTCACGAGTTATTTCTAGTTAACTCGGTACCCGATAACACCCAATGTATACACAAAACAACTAAACACTTGCACTCATGGGACACTTAGCACAATTACATCAAACCCTTCCCTTTTAACCCATGTGCGCCCCCCCCCCCATCCCATTTAGCTTAATACTTCCAATTTGCATTAAATGAATTTACATGATTTAATTCCTTCCTCTACTAACACAAACACATACAACATAACCATTTTAGTGAAATAAAGATCAAAACCTCTCATCCCTTCATCCCTATGTTCGGCCACATCAATAACAAGAGGAGAAATCCATAGATTTTTCAAGAACAAAGCATAAACATACTCCATTTACTAACCTAGTTAAAGTCTTGTGATCAAAACCTCAAGTTATTGCACCTTTCTCATCAAATCACTCCAAGATTGTAAGTAAACTTCAAGAACATCATTTTGATCTTTTCATTCTTTTATTTACTTCATATGATCATGTATTTTCAAGGTTATACTAGTTACTTTTGCAACTTACTTATGTTTTGATACCATTTTGTTTATAAACTATCACAAACACTAGATCTATAAGTTTCACTAATAACCACATGAGATCCACCAAGATTGGTGATGTTTAGGACCCCATGACACCCTAAGAAGGTGTATGGTAGGATTTGCGAACTTGTGGAGTAGATTTGAGGTTGTATGATCAAGATTAGAACCATAGAAATGAGTTTTTAAAACATATATATACCTACTGTCCAAAATCGTGTAAACTGGAAAACTCAGTAATTTTTGGAATATTTTGGCCTTCATATTCAGAAATTTCTTTCAAAAAAAAAACCATGGCCGCAAGAATCACTAAAATCCGACTTATAACGAAGGAGATATGATTGTTCGAAGTTAGACGACGAAAACTAATTTTCTGAAAATAAGTGTGCTGTTAGCCGAACTTTAAAGGACCAAATGAGGCATTAGACGTGATCTAGACGACCCGACCCATTGAGATTATGTTAGTTCATGTTATGACGAATCCGTGGATATAAAGAACGTAGAAAACGAGCTTATAACGACCGAGATTTACACGTTCGAAGCCGACGAACTCTATTCTATTTTTAGCCCTAATAGAAAGTATTTTTCTAAGTATATATGTTAACATCTTTGTCACACCCCCAAAAATGGTTTGCAGCGGAAAGTAATGTCTTTGGGGTGCAACTCAATTGGTATCATAACACAAGTGTAGAGAACGGTTTTCACATCAATCATTTAGAATATATTTGATAAGTCAAAAGTGTTAAGTTTACATTATGAAAAGTGGTGCGGAAGTTTGCCCATAAAATAAGTTAAGCGGTCCCAAATGTTTTATCAGAGTCTTCTATGACCATGCCATGCCCTGCCAAAAGCCTCCAGTAGCGTGCTGTTCCTTAGTTCCTGAAAATACATGCTAAAGTGTCAACACGAGGTTGGTGAGTTCATAGAGTTTGTTATAAATAAGTTGAAAAGCGTTTAAAGAAAGTTTCCATAGCATAGGCATTGTAAATCCACTCAGTTCCAAGCCCTGCCCATTCAAGACTTGCAACCTGTGTGTTTACAACCCAATGCTAACATAGTATGTCTAGGATAGATGACTTGCATACCAATGCACAATGTAATAGATGTCTTGCATACCAATGCAAAACGTAATAGTTGACTTGCATACCAATGCAAAACGTAATAGTTGACTTGCATACCAATGCAAAACGTAATAGATGTCTTGCATACCAATGCACAATAGAATAGATGACTTGCATACCAATGCAAAACGTAACAGATGCCTTGCATACCAATGCACAATGTAATAGATGACTTGCATACCAATGCAAAACGTATTTGATAAACGAGAAAAGTAATTTAAGCATGTATCTCCCCCAAAAGTTCAAAACGTATAAAAGTAGGGGCTATGAAACTCACCTGATGCGATAGCAACAATACTAGTAGTGAATATGCTGGAATGAGGCTCGGTCTCAATCCGCGACCTAATGTGAATGATATGATCTAAGGTAAGCAAATGAAATGATTCTACTCATGCAATTACGTATGTTAACGATACCACTCGTTAGTTTTGAAAATAACGTTTATCGTCGAAAACTACATTTTTGACGTCTCGGCAAGTTATGAACTACTTTTCGTGTAAATATGTTGAAACGATACTCTATGATCCTTGTTTGGTGTTTTATCGGTTAATATAATGTTTTCGTCGCAAAATAACCCTTTTTATAACTTGTGAAATATGACCAAACGGCCTCGCAAAACTAGTCGTAAAATATTGTACGTTAAGTGTTAGGAATAGAACTTGACGTTTTTGAAATCCTTGCAACAACATCTCAATGTCGTCTCTTTTGAGTTTTGATCATACACGTCTCGATCATGAAGAAAATCGGCTTTGAATATGGTGTCTTGCAAAACAATTTCTATACTTAGAAAGATTTTCTTGAAATAGTTGTTTTTGGCGATACTAGGAAATTCATAACTTACTCGTTATAAGTTCAATCAACAAGCGGTCGATTGATTTGGAAAATAGGCCGGGAATACTTCGTTTCACCTCAAGGAGTTTATGGCTCAAACCGTCTCGCTCAACGGGAAAATAGCTCGCAAGATGGTGCCTCGCAAAACTGTTTATACTTAGAAAATATTGGAATTATAGTGAGGCTGTCAAAATGAGTTTTGTTTGTCGGCTTTTCAGAAATTCATATCTCGGTCGTTACAAGTCGGTTTTCAACGTTCTTTATATCCACGCGATCGTCATAACATGAACTAACATATTCTCAGTGGCTCGGCTCAGCTAGACTATGGCTAACGCCTCGTTCTGTCCCCTGAAGTTCGGCCAACAGCCCGCATTTTCTGAAAATAATAGTTTTGCGTTGCTAACTTTAAAACATCGTATCTCCTTCGTTATAACTCGGTTTTTAGTGATTCAAGCGACCACGTTTTCGTGTTTGAGAGTACTTTCTAAATATGAAAGCTAAAATAACGCCATGTTTACTGATTTTTCCAAAGTTTACATTTCTGGACAGCGGGTATATATACATGTTAAAAACTCGTTTTCTTGGTTCGCGGCTTGATCAAACGACTACAACACAACTCCACAAGTACACACATCCTACCATACACCTTCTTAAGGTGTCATGGGTCCTAAACATCACTAAAAATAGTGGGCTTCGCGGGGTTGTTAATAAAACATGCCGATCTAAGGATTGAGATAGTTTTAATGAAAAATAAAACAAGTGGTATACATAACATAGGTTTTGCATGGATAGCTCTCGAAATAAATAGGAAATACATCAATATAAGAACAAAGAGAGTATGTAAAGATCAAAAATAGTGTTCTTGAGCTTACTTGATGATTGGTGTGCTAGGATGAAAAACGACCACAACCTTGGAGTTTTTATTACAAAACTCTAACAAGGAAGGTATTTGAGACATGATTAATACTTGAACTTTGAAAAACTATGGATTCTTCTTGGTCTTGTTCTTGAGGTCGTGGGTTTGAGGAGAGAAAAGAGAGTGTTTTGATCTTGTTTAGATTATCAAAAATGAAGTAAATGTGTTATAAAATGAAACTAGTTTAAGTAAAGTTTTGCATTCAAAGAATTTTGGAGTATTAGGCCAAATATGGTCAACAAAGGGCGGCAAGCTTCTTGGAGAAGCTTTAGCATGTGAAATTTTTCCTTAAAACATTTTTAGGATAAGTCTTAGTTAGTTTAGTGTGTAATTTCGGCGTTATCGGGTACCGGGTTAACTGAAAATAAAACGTGACGAATAAAAATAAAATTCGACAAAGTTGTAAAAACTCATGAAATCATGTTACTGATAAGAATCGGGTGTTAAAATAGTGTTCGTGATAAAATATCGCAAACCGATGGGGTTATAAGCCCTAACCGGGAAAATATAGCAAAAGGTTTTAAAACACCGGGTAAGTTAATAATATAATTTCTATATCATTATAATGAGCATGAAAATATGTTAGGATCATAGTCGGGAGTATTTGAGTATAATATTAGTAGTAATGACTGAGTGGTAACGTTTAATGAACATACGTAAATTGAAATGATGCAATCCCGTGCATAGCAAAGACTCGAAAATGCGAATTGTGACAGTCTCCACCCGTTAAGGAATTCAGTCCCTGAATTCAGCTCGCTCGTTCTACCTACGTACTTTCTCGTGGTCGGATTTGATGGGGGTAAACTTTCCCATGATCGAGCATAGCCTTCAAAAGACCTCTAGGTAACCAATTTTTACTTAATCCCACAACTCATCAAACAAGAACTGTCATGGGATTAGGCTAAATCGGTTTGAGGTTGTCGATTCAAATTCAATCTCACAACTCATCAAACAAGAACTGTCATGAGATTAAACTGAATCGGCTCGGGTAACAACTTGACTCTTAGCTTGATTTCGCAACTCATCAAACAAGAACTGTCACTAAATCAAGCTAGGAAACAAGTTGTTAGAAAGAATGGATTCAACATCCTGAAATGAGGTCTTTTGAAAGATTGGCTCGATAATGGAATTGCTTACACCGATCAAATCAATCTGGACATAATTTCCATTATAACTACCCTCAGTATTGCAAAATTCATCTCTGGGTCGAACATAGGTGGTCAGGCTATGTCCCACTGTCCCGGGTCGAATATAGATGACCAGTCTATATTCCACCGAGGTTCAATGAATTTTGGAATACTCAGCTTAGTTATAATAATACTATGTCCTTCACATGTAAGGGGTGGTTCAAATGACTAAGGCAGGTGATCAGGCTTGAGGTCGAAAGATGAAACTACGTAAGGAAAAGATGTAACGCTGTGACGTGTATGATATGTATGCACCCTTATATGTAAGACAATCACAGTAATCAACGAGAATAAGTGAGTATAATCCATCTGGCAATAAGATACAAATCTCATTAAATATGTCAGCAACAAACCACAAATGAGGCATCAGCTTGGCAGGCAAGCACGTGGCGGTCATAGGGTTAAGTTTTCGTAAAAGTAGCTATAGTTTAGGTTTTAAAATTACCCAATTCTCTATAGCCAAGGCTCTGATACCAATCTGTCACACCCCCAAAAATGGTTTGCAGCGGAAAGTAATGTCTTTGGGGTGCAACTCAATTGGTATCATAACACAAGTGTAAAGAACGGTTTTCACATCAATCATTTAGAATATATTTGATAAGTCAAAAGTGTTAAGTTTACATTATGAAAAGTGGTGCGGAAGTTTGCCCATAAAATAAGTTAAGCGGTCCTAAATGTTTTATCAGAGTCTTCTATGACCATGCCATGCCCTGCCAAAAGCCTCCAGTAGCGTGCTGTTGCTTAGTTCCTGAAAATACATGCTAAAGTGTCAACACGAGGTTGGTGAGTTCATAGAGTTTGTTATAAATAAGTTGAAAAGCGTTTAAAGAAAGTTTCCATAGCATAGGCATTGTAAATCCACTCAGTTCCAAGCCCTGCCCATTCAAGACTTGCAACCTGTGTGTTTACAACCCAATGCTAACATAGTATGTCTAGGATAGATGACTTGCATACCAATGCACAATGTAATAGATGTCTTGCATACCAATGCAAAACGTAATAGTTGACTTGCATACCAATGCAAAACGTAATAGTTGACTTGCATACCAATGCAAAACGTAATAGATGTCTTGCATACCAATGCACAATAGAATAGATGACTTGCATACCAATGCAAAACGTAACAGATGCCTTGCATACCAATGCACAATGTAATAGATGACTTGCATACCAATGCAAAACGTATTTGATAAACGAGAAAAGTAATTTAAGCATGTATCTCCCCCAAAAGTTCAAAACGTATAAAAGTAGGGGCTATGAAACTCACCTGATGCGATAGCAACAATACTAGTAGTGAATATGCTGGAATGAGGCTCGGTCTCAATCCGCGACCTAATGTGAATGATATGATCTAAGGTAAGCAAATGAAATGATTCTACTCATGCAATTACGTATGTTAACGATACCACTCGTTAGTTTTGAAAATAACGTTTATCGTCGAAAACTACATTTTTGACGTCTCGGCAAGTTATGAACTACTTTTCGTGTAAATAAGTTGAAACGATACTCTATGATCCTTGTTTGGTGTTTTATCGGTTAATATAATGTTTTCGTCGCAAAATAACCCTTTTTATAACTTGTGAAATATGACCAAACGGCCTCGCAAAACTAGTCGTAAAATATTGTACGTTAAGTGTTAGGAATAGAACTTGACGTTTTTGAAATCCTTGCAACAACATCTCGATGTCGTCTCTTTTGAGTTTTGATCATACACGTCTCGATCATGAAGAAAATCGGCTTTGAATATGGTGTCTTGCAAAACAATTTCTATACTTAGAAACATTTTCTTGAAATAGTTGTTTTTGGCGATACTAGGAAATTCATAACTTACTCGTTATAAGTTCAATCAACAAGCGGTCGATTGATTTGGAAAATAGGCCGGGAATACTTCGTTTCACATCAAGGAGTTTATGGCTCAAACCGTCTCTCTCAACGGGAAAATAGCTCGCAAGATGGTGCCTCGCAAAACTGTTTATACTTAGAAAATATTGGAATTATAGTGAGGCTGTCAAAATGAGTTTTGTTTGTCGGCTTTTCAGAAATTCATATCTCGGTCGTTACAAGTCGGTTTTCAACGTTCTTTACATCCACGCGATCGTCATAACATGAACTAACATATTCTCAGTGGCTCGGCTCAGCTAGACTACGGCTAACGCCTCGTTCTGTCCCCTGAAGTTCGGCCAACAGCCCGCATTTTCTGAAAATAATAGTTTTGCGTTGCTAACTTTAAAACATCGTATCTCCTTCGTTATAACTCGGTTTTTAGTGATTCAAGCGACCACGTTTTCGTGTTTGAGAGTACTTTCTAAATATGAAAGCTAAAATAACGCCATGTTTACTGATTTTTCCAAAGTTTACATTTCTGGACAGCGGGTATATATACATGTTAAAAACTCGTTTTCTTGGTTCGCGGCTTGATCAAACGACTACAACACAACTCCACAAGTACACACATCCTACCATACACCTTCTTAAGGTGTCATGGGTCCTAAACATCACTAAAAATAGTGGGCTTCGCGGGGTTGTTAATAAAACATGCCGATCTAAGGATTGAGATAGTTTTAATGAAAAATAAAACAAGTGGTATACATAACATAGGTTTTGCATGGATAGCTCTCGAAATAAATAGGAAATACATCAATATAAGAACAAAGAGAGTATGTAATGATCAAAAATAGTGTTCTTGAGCTTACTTGATGATTGGTGTGCTAGGATGAAAAACGACCACAACCTTGGAGTTTTTATTTCAAAACTCTAACAAGGAAGGTATTTGAGACATGATTAATACTTGAACTTTGAAAAACTATGGATTCTTCTTGGTCTTGTTCTTGAGGTCGTGGGTTTGAGGAGAGAAAAGAGAGTGTTTTGATCTTGTTTAGATTATCAAAAATGAAGTAAATGTGTTATAAAATGAAACTAGTTTAAGTAAAGTTTTGCATTTAAAGAATTTTGGAGTATTAGGCCAAATATGGTCAACAAAGGGCGGCAAGCTTCTTGGAGAAGCTTTAGCATGTGAAATTTTTCCTTAAAACATTTTTAGGATAAGTCTTAGTTAGTTTAGTGTGTAATTTCGGCGTTATCGGGTACCGGGTTAACTGAAAATAAAACGTGACGAATAAAAATAAAATTCGACAAAGTTGTAAAAACTCATGAAATCATGTTACTGATAAGAATTGGGTGTTAAAATAGTGTTCGTGATAAAATATCGCAAACCGATGGGGTTATAAGCCCTAACCGGGAAAATATAGCAAAAGGTTTTAAAACACCGGGTAAGTTAATAATATAATTTCTATATCATTATAATGAGCATGAAAATATGTTAGGATCATAGTCGGGAGTATTTGAGTATAACATTAGTAGTAATGACTGAGTGGTAACGTTTAATGAACATACGTAAATTGAAATGATGCAATCCCGTGCATAGCAAAGACTCGAAAATGCGAATTGTGACAATCTTTACAAGCCATTACATTAATAGCCGGTTTTCTATCTATTCAAGACGCGTATGATCAAAAGTCCAATAACACGACACGAAAAACTTGTAACAACGTTTTATTTTCAAGGACGTCAAATTAATTCACAACACTTAACGTGCACTAATTCGCGACTAGTTTTGCGAGGCCGTTTTGGATATATTGTCACAAGTATGAAAAGTATTGTTTTGCGATGAAAAAATTATATTTGCCAATAGAACATCAAACAAGGATCATGGAGTGTAGTTTTCATGGAGTGTAGTTTTAACATATTTACGCGAAATATGGTTTATAACTTAACAAGACGTCAAAATGTATTTTCGACGATAAACATTGTTTTCAAAACTTTCGAGTGGTATTAATAACATACGTGTTTGCATGAGTAACATCATTTCATTTGCTTACTTTAGATCATATCATTCATGATAGGTCGCGGTTAGGAACCGAGCCTCATCTCATCATATCCATTGTGATCATTGTTGCTATATCATATCAGGTGAGTTTTAATAGCCCCGTTTTAAATTGTTTATTGATTTCTAAACTCTCGGGGGAGAATACATTGCACCATTTTTATATGCGGACCAAAGTATACAAACTCATTACATTGCTTAAGTTACATCATTGCCCAGATTAAAGTCCCCTTATATTATCATGAACCGTTAATTGTTAGTAAGCGAGAGTGAGTGGATAGATCTATTGAGGGTGACTCCTCCGTTCGGGTTGGTAGCACCAACTGGTCAAACGAACGCATTTCATTTCTGTCATATTTGAGTGATTGGCAAACACTCGGTTGGGGCATTTCATTCAGTCTAGCTTCGGGGTCATGAGCTTAGAGCTAATGTATCATTTTTATGTGGCATGGATTTGTCATACACTTTATACTTGTGGTTTCCATACAATCATTCATTTACATAAACCTATGATCTCACCAACATTTTTGTTGACCATTTTTAGCAATGTATTTTCAGGTAATTAAGGTGTCGCATGTTGGCTTGCATATGGACATCATGGAGTCGCGGAGTCGACGCGTCTCACTTTATATTTTATGCACTTATCCATCGTTTGAATTGTATGAACTTGTTTTCTGAAAACTTCTTTCACCTTTTGGGACCTAGCTTTATAACTCTGAATGTTTTTAAATAATCAAACGATGTATTTTATAAACGACACTTTTGGTCGTTCAATATAACTACAACTTTGGTGCTATGACCAGTCGTGCCCCTGAATGACTTATTCCGCTGCAAGTCACGAAATTTGATATATATGTATATAAAATATAAAAATAGAAAATTTCAAAAAGACAAAAACAATATAAAATCAAAAATCCAAAAATATTCTTCTCACGACGTGTCTCTCGTGTAATCAATATTCTGTACTTATCTAGAAATGTCATTCAACAATGATACGGGCATGTACAGATGCTTGAGCGAGAGTTCATTTAAATTTTTTCCAAAACATGTCGTTTCTCAAAATTTCTTCATAAAGGCTTTCGTATATTTCAGTACGAAACCCGTTCTTAAACGTGAAATCTTTTATTGTAGCACGGGTATGCCAACTCAAAAAGATTTCAAACAAATGCTACGTTGAAGACTTCTGATTATTTCCGATCAGGACTCGCAATGTTAATGGCAAAAAGCAAAAAACGTGAGCACTTAATCAAAATTGTTTCAAAAAGATTTTTCAAAGTCTTTCTATAAATTTTGTGCTCACAATAACTCCTTCTAAGACCCTTAAATGCTTTTAAACTCAACCGTTTAAGTATATGCTCTGTTTAAGGCAATTTGGTATAAGGGGGGAGAGGACGTGATTAAAATGTGATCAAAAAGTTTTTGTGGTTTGAATCTCAAACGAGCTCTTCAAAAAGACTCAGAACAACCCTCGAATTGACGAAACTAAATGTCCGTTATCGAAAAGACTTGTCCGGGACGGGTAATAATTTCAAGCTGGTTTACCAGTGATGTAAGCGTGTCTCGCAAAGGACTTATCTGAGTAGAATGTACCAATTCGAGAGATGATCTTTGAATATGACCGGGACGGGTATTAATTTCAAGCTAGTCCAACTAGTGATGTAAGCGTGTCTCGCGAAGGTCATGTTCATTGAAAATCGATCATTTAAAAATGTGCGAACTCTACCCAACATGTGCAACTTATTTCAAAAATACATGAGCACATGTGAAGGGGGAGTGTTTCAAAAATGCAAAACTCTCAATGTCTTAAAAAAATGTGTTTTCTCATAAACACGTTGAGAGATTTTCACAATGTTTTATGGCATGTGATCAATAATCTAGGATAATCATGGAGTAATAAGGTGATTATGGTTAGGATATGTCCAATGATCCGCCAGAGCCGGAGGGATCTACCCAAGGACAATTCCAATAGATTAGAATTAGAAGTCCTTAGGTAAAATTGGAAAAAGGAGTAAATGAGAAAGGAGAAAGAAGGGGTTGAAGAATTAAAAAGAAAAGTTTAATGAAAGGGTGAAAAGAAATAGCCCTCCATGAAAACTTAGGACAGAAACCGGGTCAATACATCTGCTATCGGTACTCACTAAGGTGATACTGATATTGAAGACAAGACGTCATGGACCCAGTGACGCGTTGCACAAACCCCTCCTTGCCACTCAGATATAAAGATATTTGTTTCATTTCTCACGGAGAACACTGCATAATCTATCGACCTCTCACTCCGAGATGTGTTGATATTGAAAAGGTGGCACTCTGCTCCATGCCTCCGACGACTAAAATCAAAACGCACATTATCAAGTCTAGAGACATGAGATTCATCAAAGATCTCTTAGGAATACTTCCTATGCAATACACTTGTGTTCACCAAAAAGGATACAAGTTGTATGAGTCTTAATGAGATCTTCAGATCTTGCCTTATGTCATGATGGTTACATGCTTCAAACGGTCTACAGTCTTGAAGTGATACTTTGGTATATTTCAGAGGCTCTCAACGGCCTTGGCAAAGATTAGAGAAAGTTCTCACACTATGCTAATAACGATCTCGAAATCTGAACCTATAAGCGCTGGACGATTTATTGCTAATTGTCGTATGCAGGTACCGACGAAAGTCCAGTTATCATCATCATCTACAACGATGACGCGTCTGGACAGAAGAAGTAGATCAAGGCAAGAACGACCAAAAGATGATTATTTGAAGATCACATAGCATGAAGGAACAAGAACAAAGACTGCTATGCAACGACACACAAAGGCACAAGACAATGAAGACGAAAGACCAACTCACTCCGAGCATCATTTGAATGACAATCCCTTAGGGGGAGATTGTTAGGATTTACAAAAAGTGATGGTCATCGTCATTATTATTTTTGTTTTAAATGTGTCGTTGAATAAGTTAGTTTATTTAATGGGCTTGGACTTAAGGTTGTTAGTAAAATGTTGATCCATGTATAAGCCCACCCAAGTCCAAGCCCATCCAACTCAAACAAATATAAACCCACCTTATCCTCATTTGGATGGTGGGTGTTAACTGTGTGTAAGTGTGTGTGACTGAAACACAGCCATAAGAAGATAGCAAAGGTGGGAGTGTGTGAGCTTAATGTTTGTTGTTTGTTTCCTTTTTCTTGAAGCTAATAATCATCAAGTTAATGTATATGATCCACACTCTTCTCATCTTGTTCTCGTGTTGAGTACCATTCGATTTGTAATATAGTTTGTGTGATTAAGTGGTGATCATTGCCTATAACACAAACAATAATCGAAAAATAACGTGACTTCCAAATTTGTCCACCCAATTTTGACATGTTGTATCTCTCTATTGGATGATCTGATGCAAGATCCCTCCAGTGTGAACCTATATCTATTTATCTTAAACCAACATTTCGAATTTCGTGTAACTCCAACGGTTAACGAACTTGCATTGTCAATTCTACCACAGCTTCGCAGAAATGGACGAACCATGCACGGTTTCTTCTTTTATCTTGTCTTGGCTCTCCCCTCATTATGTGATTCTTTCTTCTTAAATGGATAAAAACTCTAATAAACCTAATCTTAGCACGAAATTGATAAAAGAGTGCACAAGATAAGTCACACCTTAAGATCACAAGATAATTGACAAAATAATTAATAACATGTACACAATATATACCCTCGAACCCCACTTTATCAACAACCAATAAGAGATTACATCAAGACACGAAGAATGAATTAACTAATATCCCTCTCACCTCTATTTATAAAGATGAGGAGGTACAATCTCTATGGAATTAGAATTTCAAAGTATCCTTGATTGCTTTACACATCAAGCAATCCTAGTTTATGTCTAACCCAGTTTAACTAAGTACAATTAAATCCTTATACATAGACTAATTACCCTTTAACCCACTAAGAATTGTTAATATATCATAACAATTTTCACCTAACTAGTGATTCTTAGTCTTTACTAATACTCAACATCTTCATCCATTGTTTCAACCTCGAACCAGGGACCATCTTGTTAACCAGGTATTGTACCTTAGTAAATATCCAAGATAGCTTCCTTAGACCTCATTCACATTCTTTCTTGCTCATTTGTTAATTACTAAAAACCTATGTTCTAGCAACATGGGTGTTTGGTAACTGCTGCACCAATTACCAATCACCCATGATGATGCATCAAGGGTAGTTTGGTAATTCTTGCATCAATTACAGAACATCATTGATGCTGCAACATAGGTGTTTGGTAATTGGTGCAACACTTACCAAACACCCTTGATGTTACATCAGGGGTGTTTGGTAACTGCTGCACCAATTACTAAACTCTCTTTCGTAATTATTATATTAACTTTCTTGTTTTGTTGAACTACAAGAGGAGAACTGAAAGACATTCAATACCAAGTCAAAGACGAAACCATCTCGTGCAAGACGGATAAAAAAATATTGGATGAAGTCCTTCAGAGCATAAATCGCGACCATGGAGTGGGTGTGGGCAGGAGGTAACCGGGTACGGGCTCAAGTTCTAGGAGCTCACAATTGGGCCTAGGTTATTGTACCCAGATAGAAGTTGCTGTGATAATGAGGCAAACTGAGTTGGAACAAGAGAGGTCGAGAAAACAAGCCGAGGAGTAAGCAAAAGCATTTGCAAGTCAAGCAAACGCATTCAAAGACTTTTTGGATTTCTACAACCGACAACAACCAAGCATTCTTTACAGTATACCGTTCCCGAAATATACACTCCCCAAGTGTTTCCCCACCCTAGTTACTCCTCCCGACCTTGGTTGTTATCTCCCGCCCTTTGATCCCAAAAGTAGTAGCCAGATTGTGTGTGGTGATTTAGATGGTGATGGCACAGGTGATTTAGATGGTGCTGGTGATTTGATGATGCTGATGACTAGTAGCTAGGGATATAGTATGTGATTTGTATTTCTTTTAACATCCTTTTGTTATTTGCATTCTCGTATTCGTGTTTAGCTAGATTGTATCGTTATATTTGAATAGAGTAAATTGCAAAAATCGTCCTTGTGGTTTCGTCAAATTGCACATTTAGTCCCTACTGTTCATTAAGTGCAAAAATGGTCTGGATTTGGCACTGTTTCATTCACTTTTGGTCCTTCGTCCTCCGAACCACAAGGACGAAATGTGCAATTTGGCCAAACCACACGGACGATTTTTGCATTGCCGAAGGACCAAAAGTGAATGAAACAGTGCCAAATCCGGACCATTTTTGCACTTAATGAACAGTAGGGAGCAAACGTGCAATTTGACCAAACCACAAGGATGATTTTTGCAATTGTCTCGTTATATTTGAATACTATGACTTCGTTTGGTTGTTTTGGAATGAATAAGTTGATGGATGAATTTTGTATCATACTTTTAGGTAATTTATAGGTTTGGTTTTGGTAGATTTGTTATGAAAAAAATTCCGAAAAAATTTAGGATCGGTAGCAGCTTCTTGCTATTTTTTTTAACAAAAATAGATGCCGTTAAATAAAGTGCAAATCATGGTCCTTTAGCAAGAATGTTACAGATTCTTTTGTATTTAAGACTACTCGTTATGGTCGACCAAACCAAGGGTCAGTCTACCCTCAGTAGGCGCATCCTTCCTACGAGCAGACCATAAGGACACGCCTCCCACCCCCTTCTCTTTGTGATGCTCGATCTCCTAGCACACCCAAAAGCAAACATACCCAACGGATCTTTTGACCTTTGGGAGGGGTTTATTTCAAAAACAAAATTCTGACATCTTAAGTATATCTGAAGCTGTGAAAATCTTGATGAGGGTTTGGTGATCGAAGATTAAATATTGATTCGAAAACTTCAATAACCTAAACATATCAGCAAATCAGAACTACTATTTATTTATTTTTTCTTTTTTTTTATATATATATATGGAGTACATTACTAGCGCATAAAAACAGAAACAAGGTTGATCTAAAATCAGCACCAGATTTGGCATTAAGGCATACATAAGTACTCGTGTAATAACACATCGATATGACTGAAATTCTCAATAAAAATTGGTGTTAACGTTTCTGTATAGTGAAGGTAAGTTGGTTTATCATAAGTACATTCAGTTCTTAGCTCATGTATATTTGTGTTGAACTCGGATTACTCTATAAAACATCTAACTAACTAGATGGTATATCTTCATTCAAAAGTTTAAACGTACAAGAAAATATGAAGGAACAATTTCTACATAATTGCTATATAAACCTATCTTATTCACCAGAATAAAAGTAATTGTATTCTATGCATATGGACATGAGTTAACTCATCTTAACCAACCGTGAAGGTTTAAGAATACCATAGCCACGATATCCTTGACTAATTTGTTCTCCTCCTTTGATTGCTATCCGCCGACTAGGACTAAAAAGACTACACGGTGTGTATCCAAATCCGCACCCATTAGACACTATTTCTTTAGCCTCCATCTCTGCCACCACTTTAAAAAAACCAAGAAATTAGCATAATATGAGGCTAGCTTATTTAGAGCTTATTTCCATTTGATAAATGTTCATTAGGGTAAAGGTAACTTAGGTTATCATCTGTTAGTAAGAATCATAACTCATTTAGTTCCTTTCTAGCCAAAAAATCCAAACAGTCCCTTTTAAGGGGTGTTTGGTAAAAGCTTGTGTAGGATCAAATCTTGTGAGCACTATTCATTTTCCATTGTGGGAGTTTTAATCTAGCTTATTGGATCATTGATAAGCTGTTTTCAGTAGATTTAAGTTGTTATGAGGCCATTTATAGTTTTTTTGAGTTTAATAGTGCAACATTATAGCTTAAACTTACCCAATTATGTCCTGCACCAACAGTCCATCATCAGACCTTGGTTCATCTTTTGGCTTAATCATTGCTTATTTGTTCTATCTTTAGCTTATTCTTTGTTACTTGGCTCATTTAGATCATGTTCAGTTTGTGTTAGCTTTTTTTTGTAGTTTGCTTTTAGCTTAATAGTCCATTTGCATAGCTTAGCTTATTTCCATAGTTGTCCAACTGATCAGACTTTTTAAGCATATTCAGAGCTTACTTTTGCTTTTCAAAAATCTTTTCAGTTTTGAAAATTGCTTATTTTCAGTTGGTTGTTGAGTTTCAAAAAGAAAAACAAAAAAAATAATAATAAAAAGAAAAGTGCCAAAACTGGGGATCGAACCCCAGTCTCCCAGCTCACACACCAACACCTTAACCACCTGCCCTTGGGACTTTTTCACTACATAGTTGCATTATTAATCTTTTAAAACCTCTTGTCCCTTTAAGCTTATCAGCCCCATTAAGCTTATTTCCAGCTTATCTAGATAAGCAGGCTTATGGAATTTATTTTTATTAAACTCAGTAGATTATTTAGGACTTTCACAAAAAAATTCAGATTTTTCTCATTAGTTTAAGTATTTTTAATTATTTAATTCCTCTAAAATAGTTTTTAATTCGTATTTAATTAATTAAAAGTCAAAAAAATTTAATTCTTTTTTTCTAAAATTTTCTTTTATTATTTAGGACTTAGAAAAATTAAATTTGCATCCGTAGGGTTAATTTTTAATGATTTTGACGTTTAGGCTTGTTTTTAGAATTCCATTCGCGTTTCGCTTTTTTAGTAATTAGATTTTTGCTTTCCTAGATTAAAAACCAAAACTAAAAATCCATATTTCAAGCATTTTAATACCAAACCATAAACGACATCCTCCATTCATGCCTCGCTGGGACACGACCCGGGTAATCACTTATCCGGTTTATATTTATTGATTTGTGCGTTGTGATTTGCACGTTGACCTTTTTCCGTAGAAGGTTGACTACAGTGTGAAAGCAACCTAATCAATTTTTGGCGCCGTTGCCGGGGAGGTGTGTTGCGACAATATCATTACGGTCTGACGATTAGTGACTTGAAGAACCTTCCTCGTGAAGTTTCGTGTAAATCTTGTGAATATTTTTTATCAAAAATCCAAAAAAATTGAAAAACCTTGAAAACCCAAAAATGTTTTCATCTCCAAATTTATTTTTCTTTTTCTTTTAAACTTCATGATCTTGGTGCATGCGCACAAGTTCTACTACTTCATCGAGTCCCTTTCTTGAATTCGTCGCAATTCCGCGAAGACGTAATCGAAGACGTGCTGCCTCATTAGTCAAACCCGAGATTTGAACTAATTCCGATCCTCCCATTGACATAATGGCGGATAATCGCACCATGTTGGAGCTTCTCCAAGCACCCATTGAGGGTTATGGAGATTCCATTGTTGTTACCCCGATCATTGCCGATAATTTTGAACTTAAACCAGCGTTACTATCCTTAGTAACGTCAAATCAATTTTTCGGTTTCGAGAGGGATGACCCTCGTTCCCACATTCGATGGTTTAACAAAATTTCATCTACCATCAAATGTAGGAATGTTCCCCAAGAAGCAATTAAATTACTTCTTTTTTCCTTTTTCTCTCGAGGGGGCAGCCCGGACTTGGCTTGAAAAACAACCCCCTCATTCTATCTTAACATGGGAAGATTTGGTGTTGAAATTTGTGAATGAATTCTTTCCACCTTCTAGAACTACAAGTCTTAAAAATGAAATCACCAAATTTACTCAAAAATTTAATGAATCATTTAGTGAAGCGTGGGACCGTTTTAAAGAATTACTTCGTAAATGTCCTCACCACGGTTTTTCTGAGTTACACCAAATTGATACGTTTTACAATGGATTGAACCAAGTCGACCAAGATTCTCTAAACGCCGCCTCGGGTGGTTATCTATTGAATCAGACTCCAACAGATGCTTTGTCCATCATCGAAAACAAGTCTAAGGTTCGCACTTCACGAAGCAAGCCGGTTGTTTCCCAAGTGAGTGCTTCGCCTTCTTGTTCACATTCGATAAATACTTCTAGCACGGATGCTTAGATTGACAAGCTTACGGATATAGTCCAAGCTTTGGTTCTCTCCACTCAGAAAAATCTCTCTTCTACCCCACAAGTTTCTCCACCAGCTCCAATCAAAGCGGTGGAAGAAAGTTGTGTCACTTGTGGTGGTCCTCATGCTTATTACAATTGTACCGCCACCGATGGCCGGCCTTTTAAAAGCAATGCCGTAGCCGGGTCTTTAAACCAAGGAGGTACTCAATACCGTCCTCAAGTTGACCCGAGCTATCGTGCTACCTATCAAGCAGGACCACCCGGTTTTTCTTAACCGAACAATCAAACTAGGTTTAATCAAAACCAAGGAAGAGGGCAAAATGTTCCATTTCAAGCCCCAATTAATCAATACCCGACCCAAGGGGTCAATTTCAATCAAGGGTATCAAGCTCCGAATTACCCATCCCCGATTGTTCCCTCCAATGATCTTGCAAATTACATTAAGACAAATGAGACGAACATGAGGTCTATGCAGAATCAAATCACAACTTTGAAAAATGATTTTACAAAACAGGGCAATGAGCTTAAGAATGATTTGAGAGCTACAAACATCAAAATTGATCAATCACAGACCAAAATTGAGAACATGTTTGATACTCTCATCAATCAATTTCAGCAAGCTAATCAAGCTAATCAAGCTTCAACTTCAGGAACTCTCCCAGCTAATACAATTCTTAACCCAAAGGGAGAGTTGAAAGGAATAACCACCCGAAGTGGTTTAGCTTATGATGGACTCACGGTTCAAGCTACTACTTCTTCCACTCCTCAAGTAGCTGACCGCGAGACCGAGGTGACCAAGGACACGGAACTTCCTACTAATAACGGAAGTACCGAATACATCCTACCCCCGGTTGTCCAAAGTGCTCCAAAGTTTAAAAAATCGTTACCTTATCCGACTAATCCAAAGCTCCGTGAGAAGAACAATCAACAAATGTTGAAATTCCTCCAACTCTTCCAAAAGCTTCATTTCGATTTGAGCTTTGCGGATGCTTTGCTTCATATGCGAAATTTTGCTTCAACTTTCAAGAACTTATTGAATAATAAGGAAAAGTTGTTTGAACTAGCAAATACAATGCTGAATGAGAATTGCTCGGCGGTTATCCTAAAGAAACTTCCAGAAAAATTAGGAGACCCCGGCAAATTTCTCATCCCTTGCGATTTCCCAGGAATGATTGAGGGCTTAGCCTTGGCCGATCTTGGTGCAAGCATCAATCTCATGCCTCTTTCTGTGTGGAAAAAGCTTTCTCTACCAGAACTTACTCCTACACGAATGACTCTCGAGCTCTCGGACCGTTCGATTACTCGAACAAAAGGTATCGCGGAAGATGTCATCGTCAAAGTAGGAAAGTTCCATTTCCCAGTTGACTTCGTTGTGTTTGATTTGGATGCCGATCCTCGGGTTCCCCTCATCCTAGGGAGATCCTTCTTGAGGATGGGCCGTGCTTTGATTGATGTATATGCTGAAGAAATAACTCTTCGAGTTAATGACGAAGCCGTTACTTTTAATCTTGACCAAACTGCAAGCTCCTCCTCTAGCTATGAAAAAATTTCGGTAAACCGAATTGACATCAAATAAGTTAAGGAGTATGCTCAAAAATTTCTGGAATTTTCAAACGGTTCTCCGAGTGGTAATCCCACTCCAACTTCTGAACCAATCATTTCCGAGTCTTCCCTTCTCTCACACCGGTTGAGGGAAGTGTTTTCACTATGGAAGAGCTCGAGGTTTTCTTTAATGATGGGCCAATTTCACCAGAAATTGATGACAGCATCTTTGATCCGGAGGGAGATATTCGTTTAATTGAAGAATTGCTATACAATGAGCCGTCACCTTCTCTCCCTCCGAAGGAAATTAAAATGTCTAATAGTGATCATCTTCTTGAGGAGTTTGCCGATGAACTCGCTCACATTGATCCAGTCCCACCGGGGGATGAAGATGATGACTTTGATTTCAAATCAGATCTGAGAGAAATTGAATATCTTTTATATCGTGATCCATCACTTGATTCCTACCCTTATACCGAGTTTAGTGATTCACAAAGTGATGACGATCTTTTCGACTTTGGATCTGATAAAAATGAATGGAAACACCTTTTATATGGGAAATCTTCTGATGATAAAACTTTTAAAGATAAAAACCCAAAAATGAAAATCGTGATTGAGGAACCTATGATTGTTTCAAATGACTTATCTCCTCAATCACCCGAGGGTGATTCTGTTTTCTCAGCTGAGACTTCCACCGAGTATCCTGTTTGTTTTTTTTGTGAAGACAAAGTGTTCAACCCAGGCATACTAGATGGCGGTGAAATTCATTCTATAATGAAATTGACTCCCGGCAAGAATTTAAAGTTACATACCTCATTCGAGGAACTTTTAATTCTGGAAAAAAGTGATTCCCCTCTGTTTTATCTTCATGGTGAACTCCTATTCTGCATGGAGTTAAATCTGACTAAAACTTTACTCTCATTTCCTTACGGAAATGAGGACAAAGTTTTTGACCCCGGCATCTCCGCTTATAGTTTCTACTATTTAGAGCCGTGGGCATCTCATCGGAGTGGAACTTTCATGAACTTCAATGTTTATCCAAACATTTTGAATGAAAGTCTGATGGAGATTTTCTCTTCCACTTGCTTCCCCATGGACAATTAAATTTGGGGTCGAGTCAAGCTCGTGACTCGGTTAACAATAAACAAGCGCTTCGTGGGTGGCAACTCATGCTTATCATTCTATCTTCTTTCTTATTTCTAACACTAAGTGTGGGGGAATTCCTCTACTAGTTGCTTTGTTCTTGTGTGTTTGCCTTTGTTTTTAGGATTCCCGTAGATCGTGATGATTGATGCGCCTGTTTTCAATCCAGCCGCCCAATATCCGATCTTTATGTTTATGTTTATCCAGGGATATCTTATTAATCCTTTTTGTGAAAAAGATTTCTTTTCCACACTTAGATGATAACATTACCTTTTTACGTTCTATAGTGTCGGCTTAGGCCGGTATTTTGCATATTGAGGGCAATATTCAATTCTAAGTGTGGGGGGGCGGGAATTCTTGCAAATTTGGCCTAAATTTCAAAACATTTCACATTTTGTACCTACTAGTCCCCTAGCACCCCCGTTTTGACCAAAATTTTAAAAATTTTATCGTCTTTTAATAAAAAATTGCATGAAAAAGAAGTGTTTTGCACACTAAAAAAATAATTTGCTATACATTAATGCTTCGGTATTTGTGGAAGTTTAGACTTGATTAGGCTAGAACAAGGGGAATCCCGACTCTGCTAGAGTGTTGATCTAGCTGCTACCCTTAACTTTTAGGCTAAGTTTTTACGAATTGTACAAATGAAAATGCTAAGCGTAGAGTAGTTGGTTCTCTTTAGAGCTTATGTAAGTAATCTATGGCTTTTCCTCCCAGATACTCCTAATCTGACTTAATAAGTACTTATTTTCAAACGATTGAACACAAAAATTATATTTTTTATACGATTTTGACAAATACTAGTTCAAAGTTTTATTTAAATTTTGGAACAAGCATACTTTCGTAAAAACATAATAAGAATGCAAAATAAAAGTGAGACGTTGCTTGAAAGTTGCAAAAATTAAAGTTTTGAGTATGAATAAATAAGTCCTAAGCTACGGTTCGAGATCGGTCCTTGGATCCTTATCTCCAAAAGGCGTTTAGGTCTTGGCTACCCTCTTACACCGGCCCTTGGATCTTTATTCAGGAAGGTGTGAGGTCTTGGTCTAACACCCTTGGAACCTCATTTCCGGAATGTCTAAAGTCTTGGAACTTTCCGTTGTAACGGCCCTTGGATCCTTTATTCCTAAGGTATAAGGTCTTGGAATTTCCCCGTGAAGCTCCGTAGTTTTTGGTACAATAAGAAGTAAAGTTGTAAAAAAAAAAAAAAAAAAAGTGAAAAAGTGATGAAAAATGAAAAAAAATGTATGGAAAATGTTTGTTATGAATAAATGTGCGAAACTTGCTTCTTGCAAAATTTAAATCAACCTTTCAACTAGTATTCGTGAAAGTCTTATAAAAATGTTGATTTTTCTGGTCAAAATTTGGAAAACAAGCACACACACCTAACTTATGAATAATTGTGGGAGCGAAAAGTTAAGTCTCGAGTTACATAGATTACTAATATAAGTAGTGTTAGCATTTTACAAAAACGTTTGCACAAGGGTTTTAAACTTAGTTGGGGAGTATAAAAAGAGGATGACGATCACGATTCCCCGGAGTCACCCATTTTGTGTGATTCCCGTTCCATGATGCCATTTTTGAAAATCAAGCATGATATTTACGTTTGTTCTCGTTTAAATTACTTGCATTATATAATAAGTCAAAACGGGGTAATATATTTTGGAAACCTTAATATTCTTTTGATCCTTTCATTACTTCATATTTTCTAATGGACAAAATTGGTCCCTAGATTAACTTTACAAAATTGGCAAGTTTGGTCCCTTAAAATTCATGGTTTACATTTTTAATCCTATCCTAATCCTAAACAACACCTATCCGGACCCTTAATTAAACCCACTATAACTACAACCCACTAACCGAAAGCCCAAACCCCCTATCCCTTTTAGCTAAAACAAACACACGGGGTCAAACCCACACCCTAACAACTATTCATCCACCCCTAACCTCACCTTTCCCGCTTAAACCTCTGCTAATCCATACCCGTCACTCTCATCCTCACTACCAGCCAAAGACTTCACATGGTCTTGTCTCCCCCCCCTCCAACGCCACGCTGGCAATCCATAACTCAAAAACCCATCAACGGTTGAGATTCATGGGATTGGGGACCAAGGCAATATCCAAGGGCCGAGAAGCTCACAGAGAAAGCACAAGTTGGAGTTCTCTCACAGAGAAAGCACAAGAAACACGAAGGAAAACCCTAGAATAGTAGTATAAATAGAATAGTTGTAGCAGTAGATAGTCAGGTTTTATTTAGCTTATTTTTAAGGTATTTTGTAACTTTTTAGCTTTTTATCTTTCCAGTTGTAATTTACTATTGATTTAATATAATTTCCAGTTCTTAGTTTTATTTATTCTAAAAAAATCCAAAATTAGTGCTTTTTAGCTTATTGCTTATATGTACTGTTCATCTGCTTATTTTTAGTTTATTTGTTGCTTTTTACATTAGTTATACTATTATATGCTTATGTAGGATAGGTTAGCAGCCCTTGTTTGCTTACTTTTTTTTCACCCTTAGGAACTTTTAAAAAAACCAAGAAATTAGCATAATATGAGTCTAGCTTATTTAGAGCTTATTTCCATTTGATAAATATTCATTAGGGTAAAGGTAACTTAGGTTATCATCTGTTAGTAAGAATCATAGCTCATTTAGTTCCTTTCTAGCCAAAAAATCCAAACAGTCCCTTTTAAGGGGTGTTTGGTAAAAGCTTGTTTAGGATCAAATCTTGTGAGCACTATTCATTTGCCATTGTGGGAGTTGTAATCTAGCTTATTGGATCATTGATAAGCTGTTTTGAGTAGATTTAAGTTGTTATGAGGCCATTTATAGTTTTTTTGTGTTTAATAGTACAACATTATAGCTTAAACTTACCCAATTATGTCCTGCACCAACAGTCCATCATCAGACCTTGGTTCATCTTTTGGCTTAATCATTGCTTATTTATTCTATATTTAGCTTATTCTGTGTTACTTGGCTCATTTAGATCATATTCAGTTTGTGTTAGATTTTTTCTTTTTGTAGTTTGCTTTTAGCTTAATAGTCCATTTGCATAGCTTAGCTTATTTCCATAGTTTTCCAACTGATCAGACTTTTTAAACATATTCAGAGCTTAATTTTGCTTTTCAAGAATCTTTTCAGTTTTGAAAATTGCTTATTTTCAGTTGGTTGTTGAGTTTCAAAAAGAAAAATAAAAAATAATAATAATAAAAAGAAAAGTGCCAAAACTGGGGATCGAACCCCAGTCTCCCAGCTCACACACCAACACCTTAACCAGCTGCCCTTAGGACTTTTTCACTACATAGTTGCATTATTAATCTTTTAAAACCTCTTGTCCCTTTAAGCTTATCAGCCCCATTAAGCTTATTTCCAGCTTATCTGGATAAGCTGGCTTATGGACTTTATTTTTCTTAAACTCAGTAGATCATTCAGGACTTTCACAAAAAATTTCAGATTTTTCTCATTAGTTTAAGTATTTTTAATTATTTAATTCCTCTAAAATAGTTTTTAATTCGTATTTAATTAATTAAAAGTCAAAAAAATATAATTCTTTTTTCTAAATTTTTCTTTTATTATTTAGGACTTAGGAAAATTAAATTTGCATCCGTAGGGTTAATTTTAATGATTTTGACATTTAGGCTTGTTTTTAGAATTCCGTTCGCGTTTCTCTTTTTTAGTAATTAGATTTTTGCTTTCCTAGATTAAAAACCAAAACTAAAAATCCATATATCAAGCATTTTAATACCAAACCATAAACGACATCCTCCATTCACGCCTCGCTGGGACACGACCCGGGTAATCACTTATCCGGTTTATATTTATTGATTTGTGCGTTGTGATTTGCACGTTGACCTTTTTTCGTAGAAGGTTGATTACAGTGTGAAAGCAACCTACACGTATCATTCTCACTTACGTTCTGAACTTATCGCATCTAGCCTTTAGCTTTCAAACTTTTTTTTTTTTTTTTTTTTTTTTTTTTTTTTTTTTTTTTTTTTTAAGCTCCATCCTATATATACCCACACCCTTTATCACAACTTCACGTTCAAACTTAAACGTCAAGTACTTTACCCTACCATTACCCCGTCTCTATACCACTTCAATATTAGTCTTTGGTCACTAAATATAATGAGACCATATGTTTGTCTCATTTCAAACTATCATTCCCTAACCTCATTCTTTAACCTTTACTAGATCATTATTCTTCCGGACACCATACATACAAGTCATTCATCAAACCACTATTATGACAATCTAAGTAAATTTTGCTCCTTTATGTATTATAGTATAACACATTCCTCACGTACAACTCATAATCCTTAAGACCTAGATTCACATAATTAAAACTTTAATCTATCCGACACGAGATCTATCATTCACTTACTTAACTCTTAGCACAATACTTTCCCACCTAGAATTCTTCACATATACATTGACACCATAAAACACGTACCACACTTATTGACTTAAATACATATACCACGTCTTGCATTTCATCACATAGTTAAGGCAATCTCTAATTCGCGTCTAATTCATCACTTTTATGTCCATCTACATCCACATCACTTATATACATTACATCTTAGCTATAATCTAATCTCATTATTACTACAAACATTTCTACGTTATACCACAAAGACACTTACTAGTCGCATCACTTCAACTTACATACAACGCGTCTACGAGTGGTTTAAGTCTAGGCAACCTATAGTGGAAACCTAATTCACTTAAACCGAAGCTCTGATACCAAGTTGTTACACCCCGTGCCCGAGACCAAGTTGGTAGACCAAAATTTAAAACTTTTTACGCGAAAACTATTGACTTTTATGGACATCCGACCACTCTTTTAACAACTGACAAATATCTATAAACATTCAGCCCTTGAGGCTATTTTTAAATGAAAGTACACTCAATTACCTTCGAAACGATAGGTGGCACGACCTGTGACGACTTACGGATTAAAATATATGAATTTTTGAAAATTACCAAAAATCTGGAAAACAGTCCAAACCGCCGGTTTGAGTTCAAACCGCGATGGTTTGAACTTGCTGTCCCCGAAAATCAGTTTTCATTATCTCTGCTTGGAAACCCGACCTCATGAACTCGAAACTTAACCAAACTTTCCAGATATGATTGGTATATCTATAAGATCATTTCCAATACAAAACATTGACCGAACGACTTCCCGGAGTAGGACTTTTACAAATGAGACGGGTTATGCAATTTAACCCGTTTTGACCCATTTTCACTACAAACAACCCATACGACTTCCGTTTTGCACCAAACTTGACCAACTTCATTTATTTAACATATCAAACACGTTCCAACGACACTTGACCCGATTACAATCCAAAATGGGTACAAACACACTTAAACCAAACACCCCTTTAAACATTGACCGTAAACCATTTAACACACTTAGACACACCGTTAACCATCCAAACTTTACAACGACCTCGACATACAGTATACAAACCATTAGAAAGACTCTCGGGGTTACAACCTTGTCTCGAGCTCGGTATTCTACCTAGCTCCTAATACTTATTATCTTCCAAATCCACTTCCAAATCCTTATGCTATGACCCATAAACCTTCCTTCCGCTGTACATGAACCTACAAAACATTAACAACTAAAAGGGAAAGCTTACGCTTAGTAAGTAACCCGACATAAAACATATCTCATACACATATTTCCACATAAGCATCATAATCACATAAAAACCTCTAAACTACTTCATACCGCCCACATCACACACAACTTCATAATATAATTGCATCCATTCATCACGACCATAATTAACAACATACCTTAACTAGTCCAAGTCCATCAAGCTAACATAACCTTAGTCAAGATCACTAGCCAACCATCCTTAGCTTACAATCATTCTAAATCCAACTCCTATACTCTTATACAACCACAATACATACATGATAAATACACATATAATACATGTTTTAGTAAGAGTTACTTACCTCATATCCAAGCTAACTATTAACATAAATCCCACCATCAACATCTTCTAATCATCATCATCTTCATCTTTTACAATTTACCAAAACCTAACAACATAGCAATCAATAACATAACAAGGGTTAACATAACCCATTAAACACACTCATCTATCTTCCTACATCATCATATGATTATATCTTGATCATATGATGAAATCCCACTTTACCCTTAATCTATAACCTCATTAACATCAAGAACATAAATACTTACTTGTGATGATCATAACTAGGAAGGACCATAAACTTGAGAGCTTCATCTTCTTCTTCCTAAACCCATCAAGACTCACTTTTCTTCCCTCCCTTTTTCTCCATAGAACCGGCCTCACTCTCTCCATCTTAATAATTGAGGAATTATCTAGAATGAGCTAGTTATAACTAGTTAGGTGGTACTTTGTTCCCTTGGCACATTAAGCCCCTCAAGTCCTATTCTTTCTATTTAAGCCACAACACTTACTATAACATTTTACCACAATGGCAACTTAGGTCCCTTTTGTTACACACCATATTTTATATTACTACATTAGTCATACTTTGACTTTTAGCTTGACTATCGGGTTTAACTTTCACATAACTTTGTTGACCAACCAATCACATAAAGTCCTTAGCATATTCCATCCAGGGTGGGGCCTACTCATAACCGGGATACTGGTCTAACAATTCTACCCCCCTTATTTAGATTTCGTCCCCGAAATCTGTCATTCTTTACTAGCCTACACTTAGTCACATAACTCATCTCATTTCTAGCACCTTAATCCCTAGTTTACTTAGTGCAACGATCTAAGTGATCTTGCAACTCTATGCATACTATAACATATCACACATCCTTAATCCCTACTGCTTCCCGTTTAATTCTATTCCATCCAATTCTTGCTTAGATTTTACGTAATACAAGACATACTTATTGCCACTAGTCATCATTCTAGTCCACTCTATTACCGTTACATCACCTTCTCACTCGCCTTATCCTCTACTCTCATTCTTTGACTACTTGATACTTAAGAAACTCGTACTGTTTGACTTTACATAGTTACACTCGACTAATACGTTCACATTCTATTATTTTCGTTCATCATATTTTGTACCACACCGCAAGGCACATTATATCATCATTACAATTTCTCCATCCCAACAAGGTCTCTCCTAAGTCTCAACTAAAAGCCATGGTCTAATTCTAACCCTCCTATCTTAGTCCTTATAATTTCTAACTAATTTTAAACTCCCGCTTTCTACTTCTCTAGCCCTACTCGTGCCGTGTCGGCAACACATAAGCCCACTCGTTTATAATTCCTCATTTACATGGAGAGGCGTCCCAATCGATGTAAATCAAGAAATATAAACTCATGGTTATGTACTCCCGACATAACACTACTACTCCTATTTCCAAATTTAACTTTTATTATTTCAACCTGTTTATACTTCATATTTCCTTTTTAGACTTGGATCCATATTATTAACACATTCATTATGGGGATACTTTTCATTGCCAAAGATATAGGCAACCCCATTTGCCGATGAAGGCAATACTTTTCATCCCGAAGGATCGTTAACATTCATCCCGAAGGATTCTTTAACATTCATTTACTTGGTCATCCCGAAGGATACCACCATTCATCATCATTAGCTAGGTCATCCCGAAGGATGCCATCTTTAACCCTTCACATTTCAGTTATGGATCCAAGTCATTAACATTTTAACACATACACTTTCTCATCCATTTTATTTTGTCAGCGCAAGCTCATAATGCATATGAACTTGCTTATTATAAATACACATTTCTACGTGTTTTCACTCTTTATTACCTCTTACATTCTTAGCCCTCATTAATCATTTTCACATTCTTACATTACATTTTAGTCTACTCAACTCATTTACATCTAGACTTTGCACATATTGCCAATCGTAACTCATTCATTCATTATAATAATTACCGCTAATCGCCTTAGCCGTAATATGATAATTTCAGGACAACGCCTTTATCTCATACACGCCCCTCTCATTCTTTCTTAGATTTTTAATCCGCGTTAGTTATTTTCACATCTTTACTTTACCTTTAGCCTATCCGCTTCTTCTTTTCCGTGTTTAAACCTTACATAGATTTAACTACATTCGTTAGCATCATCCCTTCTTCCTACACATTTTCATCATGTTTTAATTACCAATACTTTCATTTTAATAAGCACCGCTAATGAGGCACATTAGCCGTGGTAATGATAATTTCAGGTCGCTACCTTAACTTCATACCTACTAATGAGTGGCCTTTTACTCATCATTTTATACCCGAAAAACCCCACAAAAATGACCAAATAGATCAAATATTGTTACAAATATCCTTGGATTGTGTTTTATGTGTTTCAGGTACAAAAGGATTGAAAACGGGGCAAATATGGACAAAACCGAGCTTGATTTGGAAAAGAGTTCAAAAGCCGAAGCCGGGAAAGAAATTCTTCATGGGAATTTAATTCAAGCTTAAAAGTCAAAACAGCCCTTGGATATTTTCTAATGGACAAAATTGGTCCCTAGATTAACTTTACAAAATTGGCAAGTTTGGTCCCTTAAAATTCATGGTTTACATTTTTAATCCTATCCTAATCCTAAACAACACCTATCCGGACCCTTAATTAAACCCACTATAACCACAGCCCACTAACCGAAAGCCCAAACCCCCTATCCCTTTTAAATATTTTTAATTATTTTTAATTATTTAATTCCTCTAAAATAGTTTGGTCCCTTAAAATTCATGGTTTAGATTTTTCTCATTAGTTTAAGTATTTTTAATTATTTAATTCCTCTAAAATAGTTTTTAATTCGTATTTAATTAATTAAAAGTCAAAAAAATATAATTATTTTTTCTAAAATTTTCTTTTATTATTTGGGACTTAGGAAAATTAAATTTCATCCGTTGGGTTAATTTTTAATGATTTTGACGTTTAGGCTTGTTTTTAGAATTCCGTTCGCGTTTCTCTTTTTTAGTAATTAGATTTTTGCTTTCCTAGATTAAAAACCAAAACTAAAAAAGTATATTTCAAGCATTTTAATACCAAACCATAAATGACATCCTCCATTCACGCCTCGCTGGGACACGACGTGGGTAATCACTTATCCGGTTTATATTTATTGATTTGTGCGTTGTGATTTGCACGTTGTCCTTTTTCCGTAGAAGGTTGACTACAGTGTGAAAGCAACCTAATCAATTTTTGGCGCCGCTGCCAGGGAGGTGTGTTGTGACAATATCGTTACAGTCTGACGATTAGTGACTTCAAGAACCTTCCTCGTGAAGTTTCGTGTAAATCTTGTGAATATTTTTTATCAAAAATCCAAAAAAATTGAAAAACCTTGAAAACCCAAAAATATTTTCATTTCCAAATTTATTTTTCTTTTTCTTTTAAACTTCATGATCTTGGTGCATGCGCACACGTTCTTCTACTTCATCGAGTCCCTTTCTTAAACTCGTCGCAATTCCGCGAAGACATAATCGAAGACGTGCTGCCTCATTAGTCGAACTCGAGATTAGTACTAATCCCGATCCTCCCATTTACATAATGGCGGATAATCGCACCATGTTGGAGCTTCTCCAAGCACCTATTGAGGTTTATGGAGATGCCATTGTTGTTCCCCCGATCGTTGCTGATGACATCAAATAACGACATATTATTAGCATCATTTATCCTATATTAATGACTTGTTTTATATCACTTTATATGAGAATTGATACTTAATCGTTTACTTTTGTAATTCTCAGTTATAAACAAGCATTAGGTGAAAGTTAATGATTTCGGACGGAAATTTGAGCAAAATGAATCAAGTTGGAAAAGTCTACTGAATTGAAGGAAGATGCGCCGTATCATTCTTGATAGATACGTCGTACATAAAGACTTAGACGAATCAAAGACCATTGCCGGACTTTGAAGCATGCGCCGCATCTGATTTTATCATGCGTCGCATATGAAACTTTGGTCAACGAAGAAGAACCAACTTGTTCTACTCCAGATACGCCGCATCGGACGAATCCGATGCGCCATATCGGCCATACACAATCCTTACCAAGAAATCAAGTGGAGATTAGAAGCTTAATGAAGAAGTCAAGATTACAAGTCGACACTTGAAGATGCTTTCGTATTTTGGCCATAAAATCTTCATCCGGACTCCGTTTTAGTTGATTCAAGCGGCCACGGAAAGAGAAAAAGGAGATCTACCAGTATCTGAAGGAGATGCGGCGCATCTGGTCTTTAGATGCGCCGTATTGGGAGATGCTCCATATCAGATTTATAGATGCGCTATATCGGGTCAGTTTCAGACTTGGAGGCTACGTTTACTTATAGATGCGGTGCATCTAACTCTCTAGATGCGCCGTATCGACCCAGATTTCAGAATCTATAAATACCGAACTCATTAACGAATTAGGGCATCATTGGGGACCCTCGGGATCATTCCCAGGCGTCTGTAAACGTCCCAAAACAGCAGAAGACTATATTGAAGATCCATTCCATCCACAAAGAACATCTCAAGCCAATTTACTTTGTTTAATCATTCGGTTAGCGTGTAGTTTTCATTATGATTTCTATCTTTTATGCTATGATTCAAACATTGTGTATTGTTACTGAGATTATGGGCTAACACCCTTAGGTGTTAGCCATGTTTATGAAGTTTTATTAGTTTTTATGATTTTGTCGATGTGTTTGCTTTGTTATTGGATTGGCTGCTTGTCGATAAAAACTCGTTTATTGCTTATAACTAGTAGAAGTCTATGTAACTAGGTTATGATCCTTATAACTTTAATTGATGTGACTTAACTACCCGTAATTGTGGTTTCTTAGGTTGAGTTATTTGCGTGTTAACCCGAATCTCTATTAGGAATCATTGTTTGGCATAAACGGAACGTGTCTACAACCTAATAGGACTAGTAGCGTGTAATACCGAACTAGGTTAGATGGTTTAAAGCAATAAGTTAGTATTGATGCTAGACGAGTCACTATGATCATGTCCTCTTTCCCACCACGATGGTAGGTTATTTAATCGTGACAGGATTAATAATCGGATTGGCGACAAAACAATTGAATGAATTAAAACAAGTAGACATAAGCATGTATAACTATAAAATGGATTAGACGTGGCTAACCCGTTCTTCCTATCTATCTTCATCTATCTTTAATTTGCTTTTAATTAGTTTAATATTTATTTTCTCGTATTTAGTTTAATTAAACACACAAAATTGTGATAGCCTCTCAGGCTAAAACCCCCAAAAATATTTACTTGCTTTCTAGGTTAGAATAGTTAGTTTAGTAATTAGAATACCTTTAGATCATCTTAGCTTCGCTCCTAGTGAACGACCCTTGCTTACCGAAAAACTATACACATTGATCGGGTACACTGCTCGTTAGTGTTTTAGTCTATAGGTTAGTTTGGCAATTATAAATTTAAAACTTGGTTAAAAATTATAGACTATAAAAAACACATCAAGTTTTTGGCGCCGTTGCCGGGGAGTGATTTTTTTAATTTGATTTATTGGTATTTTAGTTTAGTTAGTTTTATTTGTTTCTGTGTGTTTTTGTTTCTGTGTTTCTGTCTCAGAAAGGCAATACGGCGTATCCTTGTCTGTGGATGCGTCGTATCTGTCTTATATCAATATGGCGTATACAGGTCAATTGTATACGGCGTATTGACGTTCTGTGACCAATTTTTATTATCGTTTTTCTTTATTTTTGTTTATTTAATTTTTATTTTTCGTTTTAGTTTTTATTCTTTTTGTTTCGGTTACTGCTGTTCTTGGTTGTTTATCTTTCAGGTAATAATGATGATGGATAATCCGGACATAACTATGGAAGAATATCTTAGGCTTAACAATGAAAGATCCTTGAGCAATAAAAAGGTTTACGATTGGGAAAGAGCAAGATATGGTGCACAAGTCATCAATGATAAAGAACCCATGATGGAAGTGTACTTATTATCAAAGCAGGAAGAGTCAGGGAAAGAAAGAAAGACATTGCCATTTAAACACACTTGGACTTTATCCAATGATGATGATGAAGAAGAATCATACGATTTTGGTGCAATTAGGTTTCCGGAAATAGTTACTGATGATGTTATTTCTCCGGAAGTTGCCCAAGATGAAGAAGAGTCACAAGTGTTTGATTTGAATGAAAATCCGGAAATTGTTTACAAAGAAGCTTATTCATCCGAAAGTGCTTATGAAGAAAATGAAGATGAATGTGGAACAATGGTGTATGGTGCTATTACTTGTGATTTTTCACCCGAGTTGGAAAATATATTCTCATCATATCAAAAACACCATGATGATATTCCATCGGATGAAGATAATGAGTATTCTAATATTGAAAGTTTTGATTGTATTGTGTACGATGCCATACCGCAATTGCCACAACAAAATGAAATATTCATGCGTGGAACAGATGCGCCAGATTATGACCCCACAAAGGATTTTGAAGAAATGTGGGATGACTTATTTGAGGCGGCTATTCGGGATAAAGATGAAATACCAAGACCACTAGTTGAAGATGGAGATTCACAAGATGAATTGGAGTCACTTACAATAAAAAGCGGTACTAATTTATTTAATATTATTAATCCCGTTACTAATAATCTTGCTAGTTTTCCTAAACAGGTTGCAAAACGAAAGAATGATGAGGTGGAATTTACTACACCAACTAATGATGAATATAAAGCACCTGTTATCAACCCATTTTTGGTGGAACTCGAGAAAGAATTCAAGGATGAGCTGATGGACACGACCATGATTGAAGAGGATGATTTCAATCCTATGAAGGATATAGAGGAACCCGAACTTTTACTCGCCAAAGACCTTTTCTCATCTTTTATGGAAGTCAAGGGACGCCTTACTACCAATAGAACAAACGAAGAAGAAGGGAGATTCATTGATCCTCAACATACTACTCTCTCACATGTAATGTTCATGTCATACAATTTAACAACTAAACCAGGTAAGGTAATGAATGAAGTACACATATTGCCAAGGTATTATCTTTACATATTCTATCCATCTCTAGTAGCAAATTTACACCGTTATGGTGCTTACTGCTACTATCACCCGCACTTGACCGCAAGTGGGGGGAAAAAACACCCTATTGCCTAGTAAATAAGGGTGGAGTCAGGCTCGTGACTCTAACAAAAACAAGCGCTTCTTGGGAGGCAACCCATGCTTGTCTTTTATTTTGTTTTTAGTTTATTTTTATTTTCGTATTTCTGTCAGTTGGTCAAATACGACGCATGCACTTTTAGTAGATGCGTCGCATTTACCCATGACGTGCATTTTAGTATTTCCTACAGGTTGTTGATGCGGCGTATCCAATATTCCATGGATACGGCGCATCGACACTCTGACCTGTAATTTTTTCGTATTTTTATTTTCCTAACCAATGATTAACGAGATGCTCTCGAGATTCTTTTTCTGTGGTCTCTATATTTTTACAGGTCTGGAAAATTGAAGAGGTTGATGGACTCCCGCATTATATACGCTCGCATGTTTACATTGGAAGATCATACCGAGCAAATCTTAGGGGAGTTCTCCGTGTTAAGTCTTTCTATCTCTTGTTTTTAATTTTAAATACAAACAACGAGGACGTTGTTTAACTTAAGTGGGAGAATGGAGAATTAGAACGTTACTTGTCCTAAATTTTCAAAAATATGCTTTAATCTATGCTTAATTATCAAAATTTAATTTTTTTAGCATGTTTTTGTTTAATCTAAGTTGCATAGCTGCACACATAATTTTATTTTCAAAAATTGTGAACTTTTCAAAATTCACAAATCTATGAGTGTGCCGGTGACTTGTAAACTTTAGAACTTGGCTTGTATACTATTCGAGACCACCATAATAAGTATTATCTATATAATTGGAATGACTTGTCTAAATTCGTAAATTTCTAGGATTACACCCAAATAGCCTTTATATGTTATGTGATATTAACTAACTACACTGGTTAGTTAACCCCCGTATAAACCCTTTGTTACTCTCACTTTTAGAGTAAGATACCCCTAGAAAAACACTCAGAGCCATTCCTTTCGTTTCTTACACCTTTGTTATAATGTTTCGTTACACCCTTACACCTTAGCCTACCCTGTAGATTAAAATCCGTGGTTGGTTAATTGCTTTAGGCAAAGTGTGTTTCCTTACATTACCTGTGTTCGTGTGCGTAATTCATTATCTTTGGTTGAGTCAGGAAATTGCACAATGCAATTGGTATGAAAGTAAATATTGTATATCTTTGAGTTTATTTTTCGTGTGTTTACTACTTTCGCTATTACAGTTATTTCTGAAAGTATGAAGAGTATGGAAAAATTATCCGGAAAAATGGTGATAGTAAAGTTGTGAAATTTTACACATATATGTTGATGTAAAAAAAAAAAAAAAAAAAAAAAAAGTTGGAAGTTTGTTTTAACCAACTTATGTAAAGTTTTGTATTAAGTGGGCGATATCACCACTATTTGTTGTATATTATATTTATGGATTGAATGGGAGTTGGCCGTTATGGGAACGCCAACTAAGGTTATTCTTTGATTGAGATCTTGTTGAGTATAATTCGTGTCTACCTAAAGCGTGTGTTTCAAGTGTTAAAGCGTGAGTTATTCAATGATATGAGTCTTATTCATGGGATGGTTGGGAAAGTAGTTTATCACACTTAGGATTTTAATTTATCTGTTTTGTTTATTTTTCATTTTACACCAATTTGTATCCCAAATATTATCCATACCCTATATTATTCTTTATCCAAACCTTTGATTTATTGAGATTAGGGATTTGAGCAATCTTAAGTATCGTAGTCGTGGATTCGACTATGTATTTATGATTTTGTCGCCCTTTTTGATATAATATTATTGGTAAAGATTACTTGGTCCTATCTTTAGCCTATTCGAGTTAATGATTTGAGCAATTGCAAGTATCGTGGTCGTGGATTCGATCATGTATTTGTGATTTTGTCGCCTTTTCTGGAATATGAGATCGATAGAGATTAAGAAGAATGATCAACCCTTAACCAACAAACCCCTTTTACCACTTTAGACTTGTTACTCCTTAGCTTTAGTGGGGGAGATGTGTATCATTGCCAAGCTTATGATAGAATATTTGTCACGACTGGACAGTTAAACGATTAGATTTGCTTTTATCAAAATATTTTATTTTGTTTCTAATTCGTTAAATGTTTGGTTGTGCAATTATGATAAAATGAATAAATGCTTAATTGTAAAAATACATCCTATTCAGGATACATTTTCATAATTTTTAATCTAAGGTTTACTTGAGGACAAGTAAAGTTCAAGTGGGGGGGATATTTGATGATATCAAATAACGACATATTATTAGCATCATTTATCCTATATTAATGACTTGTTTTATATCACTTTATATGAGAATTGATACTTAATCGTTTACTTTTGTAATTCTTAGTTATAAACAAGCATTAGGTGAAAGTTAATGATTTCGGACGGAAATTGGAGCAAAATGAATCAAGTTGGAAAAGTGTACTGAATTGAAGGAAGATGCGCCGTATCATTCTTGATAGATACGTCGTACATAAAGACTTAGACGAATCAAAGACCATTGCCTGACTTTGAAGCATGCGCCGCATCTGATTTTATCATGCGTCGCATATGAAACTTTGGTCAACAAAGAAGAACCAACTTGTTCTACTCCAGATACGCCGCATCGGACCAATCCGATACGTCGTATCGGCAATACACAATCCTTACCAAGAAATCAAGTGGAGATTAGAAGCTTAATGAAGAAGTCAAGATTACAAGTCGACACTTGAAGATGCTTTCGTATTTTGGCCATAAAATCTTCATCCGGACTCCGTTTTAGTTTATTCAAGCGGCCACGGAAAGAGAAAAAGGAGATCTACCTGTATCTGAAGGAGATGCGGCGCATCTGGTCTTTAGATGCACCGTATTGGGAGATGCTCCATATCAGATTTATAGATGCGCCATATCGGGTCAGTTTCAGACTTGGAGGCTACGTTTACTTATAGATGCAGCGCATCTAACTCTCTAGATGCGCCGTATCGACCCAGATTTCAGAATCTATAAATACCGAACTCATTAATGAATTAGGGCATCATTGGGGACCCTCGGGATCATTCCCATGTGTCTGTAAACGTCCCAAAACAGCAGAAGACTATATTGAAGATCCATTCCATCCACGAAGAACATCTCAAGCCAATTTACTTTGTTTAATCATTCGGTTAGCGTGTAGTTTTCATTATGATTTCTATCTTTTATGCTATGATTCAAACATTGTGTATTGTTACTGAGATTATGGGCTAACACCCTTAGGTGTTAGCCATGTTTATGAAGTTTTATTAGTTTTTATGATTTTGTCGATGTGTTTGTTTTGTTATTGGATTGGGTGTTAGTCGATAAAAACTCGTTTATTGCTTATAACTAGTAGAAGTCTATGTAACTAGGTTATGATCCTTATAACTTTAATTGATGTGACTTAACAACCTGTAATTGTGGTTGCTTAGGTTGAGTTATTTGCGTGTTAACCCGAATCTCTATTAGGAATCAATTTTTGGCATAAACGGAACGTGTCTACAACCTAATAGGACTAGTAGGGTGTAATACCGAACTAGGTTAGATGGTTTAAAGCAATAAGTTAGTATTGATGCTAGACGAGTCACTATGATCATGTCCTCTTTCCCACCACGATGGTAGGTTATTTAATCGTGACAGGATTAATAATCGGATTGGAGACAAAACAATTGAATGAATTAAAACAAGTAGACATAAGCATGTATAACTATAAAATGGATTAGACGTGGCTAACCCGTTCTTCCTATCTTTCTTCATCTATCTTTAATTTTCTTTTAATTAGTTTAATATTTATTTTCTCGTATTTAGTTTAATTAAACACACAAAATCGTGATAGCCTCTCAGGCTAAAACCCCCAAAAATATTTACTTGATTTCTAGGTTAGAATAGTTAGTTTAGTAATTAGAATACCTTTAGATCATCTTAGCTTCGCTCCTAGTGAACGACCCTTGCTTACCGAAAAACTATACACATTGATCGGGTACACTGTTCGTTAGTGTTTTAGTATATAGGTTAGTTCGGCAATTATAAATTTAAAACTTGGTTAAAAATTATAGACTATAAAAAACACATCAGTTGCCGATAATTTTGAACTTAAACCAGCGTTACTATCCTTAGTAACGTCAAATCAATTTTTCGGTTTCGAGAGGGATGACCCTCATTCCCACATTCGATGGTTTAACAAAATTTCGTCTACCATCAAATGTAGGAATGTTCCCCAAGAAGCAATTAAATTACTTCTTTTTCCTTTTTCTCTCGAGGGGGCAGCCCGGACTTGGCTTGAAAAACAACCCCCTCATTCTATCTTAACATAGGAAGATTTGGTGTCGAAATTTGTAAATGAATTCTTTCCACGTTCTAGAACAACAAGTCTTAAAAATGAAATCACCAAATTTACTCAAAATTTTGATGAATCATTTAGTGAAGCGTGGGACCGTTTTAAAGAATTACTTCGTAAATGTCCTCACCACGGTTTTTCTGAGTTACACCAAATTGATACGTTTTACAATGGATTGAACCAAGTCGACCAAGATTCTCTAAACGCTGCTTCGGGTGGTTATCTATTGAATCGGACTCCAACAGATGCTTTGTCCATCATCGAAAACAAGTCTAAGGTTCGCACTTCACGAAGCAAGCCGGTTGTTTCCCAAGTGAGTGCTTCGCCTTCTTGTTCACATTCGATAAATACTTCTAGCACGGATGCTTAGATTGACAAGCTTACGAATATAGTCCATGCTTTGGTTCTCTCCACTCAGAAAAATCTCTCTTCTACCCCACAAGTTTCTCCACCAGCTCCAATCAAAGCGGTGGAAGAAAGTTGTGTCACTTGTGGTGGTCCTCATGCTTATTACAATTTTACCGCCATCGATGGCCGGCTTTTTAAAAGCAATGCCGTAGCCGGGTCTTTAAACCAAGGAGGTACTCAATACCGTCCTCAAGTTGACCCAAGCTATCGTGCTACCTATCAAGCAGGACCACCTGGTTTTTCTCAACCGAACAATCAAACTAGGTTTAATCGAAACCAAGGAAGAGGACAAAATGTTCCATTTCAAGCCCCAATTAATCAATACCCGACCCAAGGGGTCAATTTCAATCAAGGGAATCAAGCTACGAATTACCCATCCCCGATTGTTCCCTCCAATGATCTTGCAAATTACATTAAGACAAATGAGGCGAACATGAGGTCTATGCAGAATCAAATCACAACTTTGAAAAATGATTTTACAAAACAGGGTAATGAGCTTAAGAATGATTTGAGAGCTACAAACATCAAAATCGATCAATCACAGACCAAAATTGAGAACATGTTTGATACTCTCATCAATCAATTTCAGAAAGCTAATCAAGCTAATCAAGCTTCAACTTCAGGAACTCTCCCAGCTAATACAATTCTTAACCCAAAGGGAGAGTTGAAAGCAATAACCACCCGAAGTGGTTTAGCTTATGATGGACCCACGGTTCAAGCTACTACTCCTTCCTCTCCTCGAGTAGTTGACCGTGAGACCGTGGTGTCCAAGGACACGGAACTTCCTACTAATAACGGAAGTACCGAATATGTCCTACCCCCGGTTGTCCAAAGTGCTCCAAAGTTTAAAAAATTGTTACCTTATCCGACTAATCCAAAGCTCCATGAGAAGAACAATCAACAAATGTTGAAATTCCTCCAACTCTTCAAAAAGCTTCATTTCGATTTGAGCTTTGCGGATGCTTTGCTTCATATGCCAAAGTTTGCTTCAACTTTCAAGAATTTATTGAATAATAAGGAAAAGTTGTTTGAACTAGCAAATACACCACTGAATGAGAATTGCTTGGCGGTTATCCTAAAGAAACTTCCATAAAAATTAGGAGTCCCCGGCAAATTTCTCATCCCTTGCGATTTCCCAGGAATGATTGAGTGCTTAGCCTTGGCCGATCTTGGTGCAAGCATCAATCTCATGCCTCTTTCTGTGTGGAAAAAGCTTTCTCTACCAGAAATTACTCCTACACGAATGACTCTCGAGCTCGCGGACCGGTCGATTACTTGAACAAAAGTTATCGCTGAAGATGTCATCGTCAAAGTAGGAAAGTTCCATTTCCCAGTTGACTTCGTTGTGGTTGATTTCGATGCCGATCCTCGGGTTCCCCTCATCCTAGGGAGATCCTTCTTGAGGACGGGCCGTGCTTTGATTGATGTATATGCTGAAGAAATAACTCTTCGAGTTAATGACGAAGCCGTTACTTTTAATCTTGACCAAACTCCAAGCTCCTCCTCTAGCTATGAAAAATTTTCGATAAACCGAATTGATATCAAAGAAGTTAAGGAGTATGCTCAAAAATTTATGGAATTTTCAAACGGTTCTCCGAGTGGAAATCCCACTCCAACTTCTGAACCAATCATTTCCGAGTCTTCCCTTCTCTCACACCGGTTGAGGGAAGTGTTTTCACTATGGAAGAGCTTGAGGTTTTCTTTAATGATGGGCCAATTTCACCAGAAATTGATGACAACATCTTTGATCCGGAGGGAGATATTTGTTTAATTGAAGAATTGCTATACAATGAGCCGTCACCTTCTCTCCCTCCGAAGGAAATTAAAATGTCTAATAGTGATCATCTTCTCAAGGAGTTCGTCGATGAACTCGCTCACATTGATCCAATCCCACCGGGGGATGAAGATGATGACTTTGATTTCAAATCAGATCTGAGAGAAATTGAATATCTTTTATATCGTGATCCATCACTTGATTCCTACCCTTATACCGAGTTTAGTGATTCACAAAGTGATGACGATCTTTTCGACTTTGGATCTGATAAAAATGAATGGAAACACCTTTTATATGGGAAATCTTCTGATGATAAAACTTTTGAAGATAAAAACCCAAAAATCAAAATCGTGATTGAGGAACCTACGATTGTTTCAAATGACTTATCTCCTCAATCACCCGAGGGTGATTCTCTTTTCTCAGCTGAGACTTCCACCGAGTATCCTGTTTTTTTTTTTTTTTTTTTTTTTTTTTTTTTTTTTTTTTTTTTTGTGAAGACAAAGTGTTCAACCCAGGCATACTAGATGGCGGTGAAATTCATTCTATAATGAAATTGACTCCCGACAAGAATTTAAAGTTACATACCTCATTCGAGGAACTTTTAATTCTGGAAAAAAGTGATTCCCCTCTGTTCTATCTTCATGGTGAACTCCTATTATGCATGGAGTTAAATCTGACTAAAACTTTACTCTCATTTCCTTACGGAAATGAGGACAAAGTTTTTGACCCCGGCATCTCCGCTTATAGTTTCTACTATTTAGAGTCGTGGGCATCTCATCGGAGTGGAACTTTCGTGAACTTCAATGTTTATCCAAACATTTTGAATGAAAGTCCGATGGAGATTTTCTCTTCCACTTGCTTCCCCATGGAGAATTAAATTCGGGGTCGAGTCAAGCTCGTGACTCGGTTAACAATAAACAAGCGCTTTGTGGGTGGCAACCCATGCTTATCATTCTATCTTCTTTCTTATTTCTAACACTAAGTGTGGGGGAATTCCTCTACTTGTTGCTTTGTTGTTGTGTGTTTGCCTTTGTTTTCAGGATTCCCGTAGATCGTGATGATTGATGCGCCTGTTTTCAATCCAGCCGCCCAATATCCGATCTTTATGTTTATGTTTATCCAGGGATATCTTATTAATCCTTTTTGTGAAAAAGATTTCTTTTCCACACTTAGATGATAACATTACCCTTTTACGTTCTATAGTGTCGGCTTAGGCCGGTACTTTGAATATTGAGGGCAATATTCAATTTTAAGTGTGGGGGGGGGGGGGGGGGAATTCTTGCAAATTTTACCTAAATTTCAAAAAATTTCACATTTTGTACCTACTAGTCCCCTAGCACCCCCGTTTTGACCAAAATTTTAAAATTTTTATCGTCTTTTAATTAAAAATTGCATGAAAAAGAAGTGCTTTTGTCACAACTCGTAATTTCAGGTCATTTTCCAAACCTCGACAATTTACTATTCATGAGTTACTATTCATCAAACACTATTCATCGATCACTATTCATCATTTCACTATTTATCGTTTTTGAATTCAGTTTGAGACTATGAGAAGTCGTCAAAAAATTTACTATTCACATGATACTATTCATTCCCGGAAGGAAATCACTATTCACGGGCATCATTCATCAGGTCGTAAACTAGGTTTACGAGTATTCCAATGCGCGTAACCAGTTAGGTTTAGCTGCGTATTCATGCATCATCAGTAAAGACACATCATACGGACTAGGGTAGTCTGCATATTATCTGTAACATCATTTCCATATCAGTTCATGCATGTGTTTGTGTGATTTTCATTAACGTATGCTTAATTGTTTAATTAACGTTACCACTCAGTCATTTCTACTAACAGTAAACCCAATACTCCCGAAAATGATCCTAATACATTTTCAAGCTAATTATAATGATATAGAAATTATATTATTACTTTTCCCGGTGTTTTTAAACCAATCGCTACATTTTTCGTTTGACGCTTATAACTCCGTCGGTTTACGAAATTTCAATCCGATTATCATTCTAACACCCGATTCTTGCAAGGAACATGATTTTACAATTTTTACAACTTCATCGTATCTCATTTCACCTCGTCACGAGTTATTTCTAGTTAACTCGGTACCCGATAACACTCAATGTATTCACTAAACTAGCTAATATCTAATTAAATGGGGACAATTGCATTAATGAACATCAAATCCTCTTCTTTTAACCCATGTGTGCCCCCCCCCCTCATCCCCCTAATTCTCTATATCACTTGATTACAAGTACACTAGCATTAAATGAATTTCCTTGATTTTTTTTTTATTTTTTATTTTTTTGAAAAGTGAACTTCATTAAAAACGCAACGGGCCCTCAAAACAAGGACCGAAGCAACAAAGGACTACAACATATACAACGGACACAACGCCCAATCCTTCCAGACCAACTTTTTAAACCTGGATCTAGCCCTTAACAAAAGAAAAGATAAAGACTTAACTTTAGCCACTACATCTACAATTTTAACTTCTTTGCCTCAAAAGATCTTTTCATTTCGCGCATTCCAAATGACCCACATAGTGACCATAACAATCCCTTGAATAATCTTTGTCGCTTCCTTGTTTCGTCTCCCATTCACAAGATTTAACAAGTCTTTGACTTCAAAGGCGAAAATAGGGCCTAATTTACACCAGGACCCTATAGCCGACCATACACCAAACGCACAACCACATCCGGTAAAAACATGCATGGAAGTCTCCTCCTCCACGTCACAAAGCACACAAGTAGCATCCGGAATATTGATCTGTCTCTTGCGAAGAGCAATCCGGGTCGGAATACGATCCATTTCAAGACGCCAAATAAATAAATTTATCTTTAACGGAACCCACACAATCCATTGCATACAAAACGGTCTACCTTGGATCCTTTCTTGGGTCAACAGATTCTTGAAATCGGCCACCTTATAGATTCCTTCGCTATTTCCTTCCCAATTCCAGCGATCAACAGACTTGACAAGAACCAGCCCATTGAGACGCAACTTTAACTGATCAGCCTCTTCTAATTCGACCGCCGAAGTGAGATTTCTTTTCCACCTGCACTTGTGTTCAGCCACTTCATTGTTCCAGGAACTATCGACGGAAGCCTGTTTGTCGACTACTAAACGGAATAAGTTTGGAAAGGCGTCTTTAAAAGGGGCACCCCCACGCCATTTATCGAACCAGAATCTAACGTCTCTCCCATTCCCGACGACTCCTCTAAACTGAGTATTAATATTTCTGGACTGCAGCACCATTTTATTAAGACAAGATACCATCGACTTCCATCCACCCGAAACAGATCTGTTACAAGGAAGAATGTCCCAATTTTTGTTGTGGCCATGACAGACATCGATTACTTTCCTTTAAAAAGAAGGGCCATATTAACCTCGACTAGCTTTGAAACGCCCAAACCTCCATCCTTCTTAGGAGTCGTAACCACGTCCCAAGCGACCCAATGAATCTTTTTAACATTCTCATCACCCGCCCACAAGAAACGCTTCATAATAATTTCCATGTCTTCAATAACTTTCGCCGGAGCCTTATAAAGCTAAAAATAATAAATAGGCAAGCTAGATAATATCGACTTAATAAGGATGAGCCGACCACCAATCGAAAGAGACTTAGCCTTCCATAACTTCAGCCATGACTTACACTTATTAACTACCGAATCCCAATTCCGAATTCTATTCATATTGGCACCAACTTTTATTCCAAGATAATTAAAAGGGAGAGAACCATGCTTACATCCGCAAATATCTGCCAAAACTTTTAAATCTTCTTCCGAGCTTGCCTTAACCCTTTCTCGCATTAAAAAACATATGTAGGCGAACCATTCACTAACACCGAGGAGCGAGCTGACTTCAAAACCCCTTCAATCCACAAACACCAACGATCTGGGAAACCCATTTGCTTCATAATGGAGATCAAGAAACACCAATCTACATTATCATATGCTTTCTCAAAATTGATGTAATACCCGAAAATTCTAAACATGCAAAATGACCAAAATGCCCTTGAAATTTAAAATTTCATTAATAAATGAATAAAACGCCAAATAAATCCAAAACCTCTGTAAATGAGCAACATATGAAGTAAGGTAATTTTTGTGACAACATTTTAATATTTTGCAATGTACAAAAATATGTATCACACATAAAATTGTTGTATGGACCGAAAATAATTAATTCTTATATCATGGGTCATACACTTTGAATACGCCATATAGTAATGTACACTTCGAAAACTAATATAATGGTGATGGTTTCAAAATAAGCCTAGCACTGTTACTAAAAGATAGAGCCACCACTTTGGAAATATATATCACTTTGACTTATTGTATTGATATCTCATTATTTGAAGCACACCTCCCTGGTGAATATCAAGATAAAGTTCAAATGCCATATTAGAAAACACAAAGATCATGTTAGATAAGGAAAGTTACTATTACCAAATCATTTTACTATACCCTTATCAAAGACGTGTATTCCATACGCCTCACCACCACTTTTGAAAGATAAAAATCTCACAAATGTAGCCATAATTCACGCCAATCAAAACAAAATCAAAACACAGTTATAACTCCCTTATTTGACCAAAAATACGCTCCTCCTTCATCTTCCTTATAGGACACACCGAAGTTACACATTCATTATATACACATAAAAACAAAAAAAAAACCCTAGAACCTATACTAGTCGGCTGTTCTCTTTTTTTTTTCCACAAGAAAATCAAGCACGAAGGGTGTGGCTAATCTAGTGATTAGTTCGTGGTCATGATTCAAGGTGGGTGATTCGTTGGAGTATTTTTGGAGATTTGATTCGAACCCTAACCGTGTCCTATACGGTTTCTTATTCAAGCCGACTCAAGGTATTTTGCCTTCTATCTGTTATATTTCATTCGACTCATGTGCATGGCTAACTAAGAATAATAAGCACGCTACGAAACTTTCTAAATCCTGTTATAATATTTCTGTTAGTCTCGTTATCGTATCGCATGAAATAGTACATGAAATAACAAATATATGCCTCCGGTAAAATTGATTGTGTCGTGTGTTTATGGGTCTGTTTTGGAGTCGTGTTTGGCAGCCCATGCGTCGACCTCTAACCCAACTAAGACGAGCCTTAAACAACATTTTAACGACACATTTAATGAATACTTAAACTGGAAAACTAGGCGTGCTTGATAAAGGTCGAGCATGGCGTGTGTGTTGTGCTTCCTTGTCAATCGATCATGTCGTTGGTATAGATTGGTTAAAGTAAGATCGTTGGGTTTTGTGGTGGTTCATGAAAAGAGTGCGATGAGGGTGTGTTTGTGTGGGGGTGTCTCGGTGTTGTGTGGAGGTCAAGAGTCTCCGAGAGTGAGTGTGTCGAAAGGCATGTGTCTCGACTAGGTTTGATGGAGTGTGTTCGGATTCGGGTATCTTCGAATAAGATGCGCATGCTTGAGTGTGTAAGTTAAAAATAGGATGAATATATGTTTCGTATACGTCTGTTAGAAGTCTTAAAACTCATGTCACCATATTAAGCCCTAAACTTTGAAAGATTGACACATTTGGCCCTAAACCTAGTAATTTACATATTAAACCTCATCTTTGATAATTGTCATAATAAAGCCCAAACTATGATATTGGTTATATTAAGCATTTGAGTTTAATTGTCACTTATAACCCTAAAAGTTATTAATTTGGGAAACTTACTAAAAAGGAAGTTACTAAAAAATGGGAAGCCGACTAAAATGAGAAATCCGATTTAAATAAGATATAAATAATAAGACGATCATGTATTCATGTAGATTCGCTGAAGAAGGAGTTTGCTTCCGACCTTTATGTTTCTATTATATTTTCACTTGCGGACTAAGGTACAGATATTCTGAACCTTCTCACAGGTTTCTCATGATCTCTTTCATTTTCTGATCGGCCAGTTTCAGTATTTATGCCATTGCTATGATCCCCTTTGTTATAATCTTCTGATATTGAACCCTCTGATATGGAACCTTCTGATAATGAACCTTCTGATAATGGACCTTCTGATATTGAACCCTCTGATATGAACTTCTAATATGGACCTTTTGATATTGAAATTGAAATGGGAAAACCTTTCTTAAGTATATCTGAAAATGCTTTGAGAAAAACTATCTTAAAACGAGGTTATACCTCTTCTAAATGAAATTGTATTAACGGTTTTATGAAAATTCCTTTTTAAGAACTTTCTCGATAAAAAGGTTTTACTAATCATCATTTTGTGAAAGTCATTGAAGGATTATTTTAAATACAAGTTTAATATGAAACTATTGAATTAAATCTTTTCTGTGAACCTGTAAACCTTTTGATTTTGAACCTTAATTTCTGAACCCTGATTTGAACCTTGACCTGATATACTGTTCTGAACCTGGACTTGGGCATTTATTTATTAAACTCTGATTTTGATAAACTCTGATGTAACCAATCTGATTTCTGAACCAATGATATACATTTCTGTAACATCTGACATGGACCTTATAATCTGAACCTTTCGATATGACACTCTGATTATGACTTGATACTTGACCATGACCCACGGTTTGATACCCGAGCCACTCACTAGGCATGAGGGTTTCATGTCCATGTCATTGATGCACCGATGGCATGACTCTAGGGCAGGAGAGTGATGACCTGTCCCGTCCCTGACTTATTTTATCTGGTGTGTATTGGTAGACTCTGGCCACCTGGGGCGTATGGATGCATCCTAGATCTGATCTGATTTCTGTTATCTGTTTATATTATCTGTTATATCTCTGGTGACTGATGGTGTGTGCGATACACGTCTTTCACATATCTGGGAGCTAGCTACTCCATTTGATACATGAGGACACCCCTCATATTATCTGGTTACTGAGAGGACTCCCCTCTGATTGATGATTGATGACATGGTTACATTATATATATCTGTTTCTGGGCTCGTGGTGGATTACTGTTTACCTTTACCATATACATTACTTACCTTTGACCATTATTATACCTTGCACTATTTCCTTTTACCTTTACCTACTTATTATTCCCTATCCTTTATCCTTACTCCTTTATTTATCCTTTGATTTTGATTATATCTGCATGTCATATATTTCTGACACTCTGTACTATTCTTTATTACTGCTTTGTTACCGTTATATCTGTTCACTGAGCTCTCGTAGCTCAGCCGCATTCTTTTCCTGCGGCAGGTTTTTAGTAGGAAGCTGGGTATGAGCGGAGAGTACCATTGGACTTAGAAGACTACACTGTGATAGTTATTTTGTTATAGAGATGATTAGAAGAATTTAGATTTTCGAACTTAGTATTTATTCCTTTGTAAATTTTGTATTTCCTTGTAATTTCTTGTAACCTTTGTATTCCTTTGTATTATTGAAGATGTATGCTTGTGTATGTTTCTGATATGTCACCATTATTGTGACATCTCTACCCTTGTCGGGTCGGGGTGTTACAATTTATGGTATCAGAGAGACAGGCTGCGATTCGTAATACGTTTACCCTTGACCTGTGTAAGTTAGGACCACAAAGCTTTCCCTGTAAGCGCTCACCAGATAACCTTTGAGATTTTGCTTTAGGATTTCCCTATAGGACCTTAAGTTCTGATCAGTGAGGAATGGGTAGACTATAAGGCTTTTGTTTAAGTATCATTGCTTCCGCATCACTCTGATTCGTGCCTTGCTTTTGATTGAAGTCGGTTAAGATCACTTTTGGAAATTGAAAGCTTATGCTCTGCACTACCTAAAATCTGAACCTAAACAAATCTAGAAGGCCTTGAGAATTGCATAGTAATTGCCTGACACTATCTGATCCTTATTTTCAGAGTCTGACTCTGACCTCTGATCCTTCTGTTAATCATTTTGATGCCTCTTCGGGTATTCTGAAAATCTCCTTGGTGATGACGTACTTGATACATTCTGTGATCTGTCTCTGGCTTTTGATAAGCATCTATGAATTTTTTGATACTCTTTGATTTCGTCTTACCCATCTCTGTTCCTATGAGGAGTCTTGTGGTGCTAAACCACGAGTATAAGAATGTTTCCCTCTCATTTTGGACGATAAGTTTTGTCTTGTTGATCTGTCTTTCTGTGGACTGTTAACTCCAATGTTATTCTGATAAAGGATTGGTTGTTTGACAACTATCCTCCTATGTCTCATCTTTGACGTTTAAAACAATTTTGAACTCCCTACCACGATTACCGATTGTTAAACTTTCTGCTATCGCTACTACTCTGGAGACTCGTGTGTTACTTTCGTGATTATGAAGTTTTTCCTTGAACACCAGTGAATGAACCCATTTCGTATCTTGAGAAATTCTTGGCACCCTGAATTTTCTGAGCACAATTTCTGATTGAACCACCAAATTTTCCACTGGAGTGAGAAGTAAGTTTGCTTAAGTGTATTTTCTTGGCGTATTTCAGTTTTGTTCGCGATAAAGAAGAATGATGACAGGAGATATGTATTGATTTCTGGAAGCTGAACCGTATTGCTATTATTTCTCCACCCTGAGACGACTTTGTATCTATTCAATTTCAGAGCGCGAAGTTTCCTTCAGATGGAATTATGAATTGAGGTTATTCTTGAGATCGCTGTCCGCATTTGTAACGACTGATATAAAGATTTGTGACGCTAATAGTATTAGCTAAAGCTTTGACTACTCTGTAAATTTGATAAATGAATGTGTTCTCGTGAGTACTTGGGCAAATGGTCATTGTATGACTTAATAGTACATTCGGAGATGAAGAAGAACATGAAAATCATTTTTGCACTTTGTAAGAAATTTGACAATCACTTGTGCATTCTGAGAGATTAATATCTGTTGAGACAACTGTTTTTCTTGATTGAGAATATCCCTTTTAAATCCCGCAAATTTAGAAACTATCACCGAATGGTCAAGACCGATAACAAAATGGTAAACTGAAATCTTTTGAACCTTGCATCAGAATTCTGAAAGACGTCTACAACTTGCGTTACCCTTGATAAATATCATGACCAGAGAGAAACAACTTAGTCTGATCGAGAATGGAGTTTTGGAAAGCTGAAATAGAAATTTGTTTCCATACCCTCAGACGGAATAAATTTTGAGACATTTCAGAAAGAGACTCGGTTATCCTCCCTTGCAACACAGAAGGTTTTACGTATGCATCAACGCAACTAGAAACGCATCAGAAGAATTACTTCGCTACCTGGCCTGGAGTTGACAACAGCGGTGACTACCCTGAAGAGAGAAGACATTCCTTACAAGTGTTGGCGATACAGAAGGAATATGGCGACCTGGAAGCTGACGAAGATGTACAGTCTCACTTCCCTATTCATCTTGGTTGTACTAAGATGAATTGAGAGTGGAAGCAGACTGGATGATGAAGAGATTTAAAGATCGTGCCAAAAATCCACAACACTCCATCACACTCCAAGAAGAACTGCAGGAGGCTCGACGAACCAGACACAAGTTTCCGATTTTGGTTTCACTTCCCGACTAATGGACAAACGAAGACATATTAACCGGACTTGAAGAGAGTAGATGTTTTGAATGAACGGATTTCTGAATCAGACCTTTTATGTTTGGAAGAATTGATTCTGTGAAGACCAAAGTTATTGACAATTAGTTTTCATTTCCGTTGACCCCCTTGAACTTTGTTACATCGTGATAATATCCGCTAATGATTTAAGTTTCCTAGAAGCATTTCAGCCCCGTGCTTATTTTCGTATGTTCGATGATGGCTTTGTTCTGAGGAATTTTGGCAAACTATGGAAAATCTGATACTTGTGACGGCGTGCCTTACTCTGCTTGGCAATCTGAGATTCCGATACCCTTGCGAATAGTTTTGGTTTGCCCTCTTATTTATGTATTTGATATTATTGGCTCTGAGTTTGTAGAAGTACTAGGTGGATTAAGATAGGTTGTTATACTCGCGACTCGAGATAAAGTATGATCATCATGAAGGCATATTTATGTGGTGCTAGTATTATGACGCCTGATCAACGTGATAATACTTACACCATATAAAGTGCACTCATTGTGGCCATAGGATGTCTTGGGGGAGTACCTAAGAAGTTTAGAATCTGATCTCTGTTGGTTCATCCATGATTATTGAGATATTAGGTTCATTCTACCTTTGCGTACACTCTGTTTTCGTTCATTAAGTATCTGGATGAGTTTGAACTCTCGTTTGCATTCTGTTGGCCTCAGTTATAAATCTTAAGTTCTTGTAAAGCTCTCTTCTGTGGACACAATCAATTTGATTTGAAATCTTGTTCGTATTCTATGTGAGCTTTCTGAAGATTCACCTATCGTCCATTTTATGTGGCATGGACCTTTTTCTCTGAATCAACCTAATTTGTCTCCTTCTGAGGAATCTGAACCCATCTTGTTTTGATCGAGTCATGAGAAACCATTTGTTTTGAAGATCCTTCTGGAAGAACCTCCCCGGGCGTGAGAATTGTTCGCGACGACCTTTTACGATTTGCTACGACGTTGTCTAACCTTGCGACTTCAAATTTCGAGGACGAAATTTTTCTTTTAGAGAGGAAGAAATTGTAATACCCAAAAATTCTAAACATGCAAAATGACCAAAATGCCCTTGAAATTTAAAATTTCATTAATAAATGAATAAAACGCCAAATAAATCCAAAACCTCTGTAAATGAGCAACATATGAAGTAAGGTAATTTTTGTGACAACATTTTAATATTTTGCAATGTACAAAAATATGTATCACACATAAAATTGTTGTATGGACCGAAAATAATTAATTCTTATATCATGGGTCATACACTTTGAATACGCCATATAGTAATGTACACTTCGAATACTAATATAATGGTGATGGTTTCAAAATAAGCCTAGCACTGTTACTAAAAGATAGAGCCACCACTTTGGAAATATATATCACTTTGACTTATTGTATTGATATCTCATTATTTGAAGCACACCTCCCTGGTGAATATCAAGATAAAGTTCAAATGCCATATTAGAAAACACAAAGATCATGTTAGATAAGGAAAGTTACTATTACCAAATCATTTTACTATACCCTTATCAAAGACGTGTATTCCATACGCCTCACCACCACTTTTGAAAGATAAAAATCCCACAAATGTAGCCATAATTCACGCCAATCAAAACAAAATCAAAACACAATTATAACTCCCTTATTTGACCAAAAATACGCTCCTCCTTCATCTTCCTTATAGGACACACCGAAGTTACACATTCATTATATATACATAAAAACAAAAACAAAAAAACCCTAGAACCTATACTAGTCGGCTGTTCTCTTTTTTTTTCCACAAGAAAATCAAGCACGAAGGGTGTGGCTAATCTAGTGATCAGTTCGTGGTCATGATTCAAGGTGGGTGATTCGTTGGAGTATTTTTGGAGATTTGATTCGAACCCTAACCGTGTCCTATACGGTTTCTTATTCAAGCCGACTCAAGGTATTTTGCCTTCTATCTGTTATATTTCATTCGACTCATGTGCATGGCTAACTAAGAATAATAAGCACGCTACGAAACTGTCTAAATCCTGTTATAATATTTCTGTTAGTCTCGTTATCGTATCGCATGAAATAGTACATGAAATAACAAATATATGCCTCCGGTAAAATTGATTGTGTCGTGTGTTTATGGGTCTGTTTTGGAGTCGTGTTTGGCAGCCCATGCGTCGACCTCTAACCCAACTAAGACGAGCCTTAAACAACATTTTAACGACACATTTAATGAATACTTAAACTGGAAAACTAGGCGTGCTTGATAAAGGTCGAGCATGGCGTGTGTGTTGTGCTTCCTTGTCAATCGATCATGTCATTGGTATAGATTGGTTAAAGTAAGATCGTTGGGTTTTGTGGTGGTTCATGAAAAGAGTGCGATGAGGGTGTGTTTGTGTGGGGGTGTCTCGGTGTTGTTTGGAGGTCAAGAGGATACGAGAGTGAGTGTGTCGAAAGGCATGTGTCTCGACTAGGTTTGATGGAGTGTGTTCGGATTCGGGTATCTTCGAATAAGATGCGCATGCTTGAGTGTGTAAGTTAAAAATAGGATGAATATATGTTTCGTATACGTCTGTTAGAAGTCTTAAAAACTCATGTCACCATATTAAGCCCTAAACTTTGAAAGATTGACACATTTGGCCCTAAACCTAGTAATTTACATATTAAACCTCATCTTTGATAATTGTCATAATAAAGCCCAAACTATGATATTGGTTATATTAAGCATTTGAGTTTAATTGTCACTTATAACCCTAAAAGTTATTAATTTGGGAAACTTACTAAAAAGGAAGTTACTAAAAAATGGGAAGCCGACTAAAATGAGAAATCCGATTTAAATAAGATATAAATAATAAGACGATCATGTATTCATGTAGATTCGCTGAAGAAGGAGTTTGCTTCCGACCTTTATGTTTCTATTATATTTTCACTTGCGGACTAAGGTACAGATATTCTGAACCTTCTCACAGGTTTCTCATGATCTCTTTCATTTTCTGATCGGCCAGTTTCAGTATTTATGCCATTGCTATGATCCCCTTTGTTATAATCTTCTGATATTGAACCCTCTGATATGGAACCTTCTGATATTGAACCTTCTGATAATGGACCTTCTGATATTGAACCCTCTGATATGAACTTCTAATATGGACCTTTTGATATTGAAATTGAAATGGGAAAACCTTTCTTAAGTATATCTGAAAATGTTTTGAGAAAAACTATCTTAAAACGAGGTTATACCTCTTCTAAATGAAATTGTATTAACGGTTTTATGAAAACTCCTTTTTAAGAACTTTCTCGATAAAAAGGTTTTACTAATCATCATTTTGTGAAAGTCATTGAAGGATTATTTTAAATACAAGTTTAATATGAAACTATTGAATTAAATCTTTTCTATGAACCTGTAAACCTTTTGATTTTGATAAACTCTGATGTAACCAATCTGATTTCTGAACCAATGATATACATTTCTATAACATCTGACATGGACCTTATAATCTGAACCTTTCGATATGACACTCTGATTATGACTTGATACTTGACCATGACCCACGGTTTGATACCCGAGCCACCTCACTAGGCATGAGGGTTTCATGTCCATGTCATTGATGCACCGATGGCATGACTCTAGGGCAGGAGAGTGATGACCTGTCCCGTCCCTGACTTATTTTATCTGGTGTGTATTGGTAGACTCTGGCCACCTGGGGCGTATGGATGCATCCTAGATCTGATCTGATTTCTGTTATCTGTTTATATTATCTGTTATATCTCTTGTGACTGATGGTGTGTGCGATACACGTCTTTCACATATCTGGGAGCTAGCTACTCCAGTTGATACATGAGGACACCCCTCATATTATCTGGTTACTGAGAGGACTCCCCTCTGATTGATGATTGATGACATGGTTACATTATATATATCTGTTTCTGGGCTCGTGGTGGATTACTATTTACCTTTACCATATACATTACTTACCTTTGACCATTATTATACCTTGCACTATTTCCTTTTACCTTTACCTACTTATTATTCCCTATCCTTTATCCTTACTCCTTTATTTATCCTTTGATTTTGATTATATCTGCATGACATATATTTCTGACACTCTGTACTATTCTTTATTGCTGCTTTGTTACCGTTATATCTGTTCACTGAGCTCTCGTAGCTCAGCCGCATTCTTTTCCTGCGGCAGGTTTTTAGTAGGAAGTTGGGTATGAGCGGAGAGTACCATTGGACTTAGAAGACTACACTGTGATAGTTATTTTGTTATAGAGATGATTAGAAGAATTTAGATTTTCGAACTTAGTATTTATTCCTTTGTAAATTTTGTATTTCCTTGTAATTTCTTGTAACCTTTGTATTCCTTTGTATTATTGAAGATGTATGCTTGTGTATGTTTCTGATATGTCACCATTATTGTGGCATCTCTACCCTTGTCGGGTCGGGGTGTTACAATCGATCTTGAACATAAATGCTTTTTCACCTCTCCTCTTCAACCAGGATACTACTTCATTAATGATTAAAGGACCATCAAGAATAAACCAATCCGACAAAAAGCCACTCTGCGTTTCTGAAATAATAAATTTCATCACCTTCTTGATTCGATTCGCCAAGACTTTGGAAATAACTTTAGACATTATTCCAATCAACATAATGGGCCTGTAATCCTTTAAACCAATCGGGTTTTTAATCTTTGGAATAAGTGTGATAAAAGCCGCACTATATCCATGATTGATAGAACCCGTATTATAGAAATGTGTCATTAAATTGAAGAAATCATCCTCAAAAATGCCCAAAACTGCTTCAAAAATGAGAAATTAAAACCGTCTGGGCCCGGGGCTCGATCTCCACCACATTCGAAAACCGCTTTTTTGATTTCTTCTCTAGAGAACTCTGCCACTAATTCTTTTTTAGAATTGGCTTCCAACACTTTAAGTTCTCGCACATCATAACCGGCCTACCTGTAATATTAGAAGAAAACAAAGATCGAAAATATTGAAAAATATGTTTCTTCACTAGACTCGGCTTAGAAACCCAATTTCCTTCAACCATTAAGCCCGGGATATTATTTTTAGCCTTTCTCCCATTAACCACACAATGAAAAAAGGCCAAATTCTCATTGCCACTAGACGCCCATCGGATGCGAGACTTTTGTTTGACATCAAGAAATCGAAGGTGTTCAATCAAACCCACGCCTTTTTTACATTCTTCATACACCCATAAATCCTCTTCTTCCAACTCGGTATCTTCCATTTTTAATTCCAACCTAGCTATCTCGGCTTGCATATTTAATAGATCGGCCCCTTCTTTATTATTCAATTCCACCCACCACTCTTTAATAGCATCTCTAACTCTTTTAAATTTGGCAGCAATAACTACCTCAGGAGCACCAACGAAATGTCCACCATCCAAAATATCGATAATGAGTTGCTCACACCCATCCCGTTCCAACCACAAGTTAAACCACCGAAATGGTTTAGGCCCAAAGTTGGAGTCCACCAACGAAAGTAACAAAGGACAATGATCGGATCTTTCTCTAGGAAAGGCCCTAAACACCGCTTGAGGCCATCTATTTAAAAAATTTTGGCAAACAAGGACCCAATCAATCTTGCTAAATTTAAAGCCTTTATCATTACCAACCATGAAAGTAAATTTATTTCCTTTCATTTTATACTCTTTAAGCCCCATAAGATCTATAAAATTATTGAAATCTCCCGCACTAACTGAATTGAAACCAGAATTTTTACGCTCCTCGGGAAATCTAACAACATTGAAATCTCCTAATAAAATCCAAAAACCAGCATGAACTTGCATAATCTCCATTAATTGTTCCCAAAGACGCCTCTTTTGAACAACATTTTGGGGCCCATAAACGTTCTCTATGTTTAATGGAGAGTTGTCCGAGACTAGATTACCAATAGAGATAAGAAAATTCTGGTTCGAGATCGACATTCTTTTTGAAAAAACCTTCTCATCCCACACATTTATTAAACCACCCGACCTCCCTTCGGCATCAACTTTATCACAATCAAAACCCTTACAACCCCATAATCGATCTATGTTAACCGAGTCAGCGTTAGCCATTTGAGTTTCTTGTAACACCATAAAAGATACATCATTCTTAGCTTTTAAACCTTTAACCCAACCAATCCTCTCATCCGCCCCAATCCCTTTAACATTTATGGATAAAAAATTCATGGGTTACCTTGTTGTATACCTTCATCCACAACTGTGTTCCGAACCAATCTCTCAAACTCATTTAGATTTACTCCCAATTTACCTCCTAGATTCACGGTCTCATCCACCTCTGCTTGAACCTGTTTCTCTTCCCTGGTTTCATGACTAACTTCCCTATCTTCTAAAACAAATAATTTCGAATCCCCACTCTTCTCAGGTTGAGAGTTGAGATCGAACCTCCTATCTACCTCCTTTACAATCAGTTGAACATTATCATTCATAAATGAATCATCCTCTTGCACTGGTCTGACTTCTTCATTCTCCACAGGTTTATTCAATCCCAAAAGAACATCCAAGCCAAATGGATCCAACCCATTGGGGTCAAAATCCAATATGGGTCGTTTAAGTGGATTGGGCCTCTCATCAATAGAAATCATTTTGGGCTTGGGTTTTTTATTCATATTCTTTTTACCTTTTCTTTTATCGGCCTCAACACCCTGGCCCAATAAACTCACAGACAAAGCAGCCTGGCCCACTTCAATCCTTGGATTAAACTCGTTAGAATAATTAAAATTCTCTTTCCACGAATTAAAATTTATTACATTGTCAGTCAACCCCTCTTTATTAGGTAATGATTGATTGCCTTTGTCCTCATTCAAATGATTGGCGTTATCCTTAACAGCAGGCGACATTTTAGGACTTTCCTCATTACTATCATTAATTACCTCATCATTAACCTTCATCGGAGATACACCGAAATTTTCATCGGAGGCCAGAGAGACATCACCGTCCACTTTGTTGAATAAGAATTCCGGGATCCAATCGCCTATCTCCTCCATAACCCATACCCGGCACTTACGTCGCCTCCATTGTAGAGTCACCTCGTCCATTATCCTCCTTCCTTCTCCAACAAGAACTGCTACATACTCAAAGGACAAATCACTATCGCCTTGTTTAACGTTTGCTTTGTGAATGACCTTCCCAAAATGCGCACCAATCCAGTTCAAGGTTTCATTACCCATCACGTTCAATGGAATACCTTGAACTTTGAGCCATGCTACCCTTTCAAAAGGGAAGGACTGCCCTCTACAAGATTCTACTATTTGGAACAAATCCGTTTTCAGTAAAAGCTTTACCCGCATAATTTCGGCCTCTTCCTCAGACTGAAATGATAGGAGCACTGACAATCCACCCAAATATTGCATCGAAACAGCATGATGACATATATCTTTTAACACCGTCGGTATCTTCTTCAAGCACTCAATATCAAACATTGAAACGACCAATGCCCTGCCATGAATATCACTGAACTCATTGACAACATCTGGAATAACCATCACCTTCTCTTCTTTTCTCTCATCTTTGCTTCCTGTCAACATCTCTTTGAAAGAACTACCCTTATTATCGGATTGGAAAATCCGATCATTCGTCTAATTATTATTCAATGGAATAGTATCTCCTTTCATTGGTGGAAAACTCGCCTCCTTGTTCACTGTATTCTTGAGAACCTCCTCTGTTCCTGTAAACCTAGCAATGTTGGCTCGAAGTTTGTAAGATCCGAGCCATAAGTTCTGCATCATGTCTTCCAAATCATCTTTATTTCTATGAACTTTGAATGTTACAAATTCGAATCTCCTTCCCATTTTATCTCTCTTTCTTGCAATATATATCTTTAAAACTTCCCCATGATCTTTAAGAATACGTTCTAAATCTGCTCCACTACAACCATCCGGAAGGTTGGTGATGTAATACTTAACAGATCTGGCGTCGTTTGAACGATTATTCTCTTTGTGACTTGCTTCCTTGCCCGGTCTTCTATTGGGTGGTCTTCGGTCGCCCATGTCTCTAACTTTGGGTGATGTAATACTTTAATCCTTTTAACTTTTAGTCAACTCATGTTTTTTGGGCAATGTTTTTATCCTTAACTTTGTTTGACTACCCATCCACTAACTCTAACACATACATACATAACATTTAGCTAACAAAAGATCAAAACCCTCTCCATCTTCATCCCTATGATCGGCCAACCCAAGAACACCACCCAAAATCCATAGATTTTTCAAGAACAAAGCATAATCATACTCCATTTGCCTTCCTAGTTATGGATTTGTGATCAAACCTCAAGTTTATTGCTCATTTCTCATCAAAACTCATCCAATCATCAAGTAAGTTCCAAGAACATGTTTTGATCATTTATTACTTTCATTTGATATATATATATTCATGTATTTTCAAGTTATATTAATCATCCATGCAAGATACTTATGTTTTACATACCACATTTGAACATAAACTCTTTAAAACATTAGATCTATAGGTTTCACTAATGATCTCATGAAATCCACCAAGTTTGGTGATGTTTAGGACCCCATGACACCCTAAGAAGGTGTATGGTAGGATTTGCGAACTTGTGGAGTTAATTTGAGGTTGTATGAACAAGTTTAGAACCAAGAAAGTGAGTTTTTAACCATCTAAAATAGCTACTGTCCAAAAACGTGTAAACTGGAAAACTCAGTAATTTTTGGCATATTTTGGCCTTCATACTCAGAAAGTTCTTTCAAAAACGAAACCGTGGCCGCAAGAATCACTAAAAACCGACTTATAACGAAGGAGATATGATCGTTCGAAGTTAGACGACGAAAACTAATTTTCTGAAAATTTAGTTGCTGATCGCCGAGATTCAAAGGACAAAACGAGGCGTTAGACGTGATCTAGACGAACCGAACCATTGAGATTATGTTAGTTCATGTTTATACGAAGCCGTGGATGTAAGGAACATAGAAAACGAGCTTGTAAAGGCCGAGTTATTCACGTTTAAAGCCGACGAACTCTAATTTATTTTGACAGCCACTATTAGAAAGTGTTTTAAATATTAAAACTAGTGTTTTTGCGAAACATAACGTTGTTAGCCGATTTTCTAATTGATCGAGGCATGTACAACCGGAAGTTAAAGGAAACGACATTTATACATGGTTACAAGGTTTTCTAAAACGTCGAGTTTGATCAACGAACACTTAACGTGCAATATTTCGCGACTAGTTTCACGAAGTCAATTTGGACATATTTTCACAAGCTAAGTAAAATATTAAATTGCGACGAAAACCTTATATTTGCTAATAGAACACCAAACAAGGATCGTGGAGTACCGTTTCAACATGTTTTCGCTTAAAGTAGTCTATAACTTAACGAGACGTCAAAAGTGTATTTTTAGTCGATAAAAGTTATTTTCAAAACTAACAAGTGGTATCGTTAACATACGTATTTGCATGTGTTGCATTGTATCGTTGCTTACATTGGATCACATCATTCATAATAGGTCGTGGTTAGAGACCGAGCCTTGTTTCATCATATCCATTGTGATCATTGTTGCTTTATCATATCAGGTGAGTTTTCATAGCCCCGTTTTAAATTGTTTATTGATTTCTAAACTCTCGGGGGAGAATACATTCCACCATTTTTATATGCGGACCAAAGTATACAAACTCATTACATTGCTTAAGTTACATCATTGCCCATATTAAAGTCCCCTTATATTATCATGAACCGTTAATTGTTAGCAAGCGAGAGTGAGTGGATAGATCTATTGAGGGTGACTCCTCCGTTCGGGTTGGTAGCACCAACTGGTCAAACAAACGCATTTCATTTCTGTCATATTTGAGTGATTGGCAAACACTCGGTTGGGGAATTTCATTCAGTCTAGCTTCGGGGTCATGAGCTTAGAGCTAATATATCATTTTTATGTGGCATGGTTTTGTCATACACTTTATACTTGTGGTTTCCATACAATATTTCATTTACATAAACCTATGATCTCACCAACATTTTTGTTGACCATTTTTAGCAATGTATTTTCAGGTAATTAAGGTATCGCATGTTGGCTTGCATATGGACATCATGGAGTCGCGGAGTCGACGCGTCTCACTTTATATTTTATGCACTTATCCATCGTTTGAATTGTATGAACTTGTTTTCTGAAAACTTGTTTCACCTTTTGGGACCTAGCTTTATAACTCTGAATGTTTTAAATAATCAAACGATGTATCTTCTAAACGATACTTTAGGTCGTTCAATATAACTGCAACTTTGGTGCTATGACCAGTCGTGCCCCTGAATGACTTATTCCGCTGCAAGTCACGAAATTTGGAGGAGTGACAGCTTTGCACACTAAAAAAATAATTTGCCATACATTAATGCTTCGTATTAGTGGAAGTTTAGACTTGATTAGGCTAGAACAAGGGGAATCCCAACTCTGCTAGAGTGTTGATCTAGCTGCTACCCTTAACTTTTAGGCTAAGTTTTTACGAATTGTGCAAATGAAAATGCTAAGCATAGAGTAGTTGGTTCTCTGTAGAGCTTATATAAGTAATCTATGGCTTTTCCTCCCAGAAACTCCTAATGTGACTTAATAAGTGCTTATTTTCAAACGATTGAACACAAAAATTATATTTTTTATACGATTTTGACAAATACTAGTTCAAAGTTTTATTTAAATTTCGGAACAAGCGTACTTTCGTAAAAACATAATAAGAATGCAAAATAAAAGTGAGACGTTGCTTGAAAGTTGCAAAAGTTAAAGTTTTGAGTATGAATAAATATGTCCTAAGCTACGGTTCGAGATCGGTCCTTGGATCCTTATCTCCAAAAGGCGTTTAGGTCTTGGCTACCCTCTTACACCGGCCCTTGGATCTTTATTCAGGAAGGTGTGAGGTCTTGGTCTAACACCCTTGGAACCTCATTTCCGGAATGTCTAAAGTCTTGGAACTTTCCGTTGTAACGGCCCTTGGATCCTTTATTCCTAAGGTATAAGGTCTTGGAATTTCCCCGTGAAGCTCCGTAGTTTTTGGTACAATAAGAAGTAAAAAAAAAAAAAAAAGGTGAAAAGGTGATGAAAAATGAAAAAAAAAATGTATGGAAAATGTTTGTTATGAATAAATGTGCGAAACTTGCTTCTTGCAAAATTTAAATCAACCTTTCAACTAGTATTCGTGAAAGTCTTATAAAAATGTTGAGTTTTCCGGTCAAAATTTTGAAAACAAGCACACACACCTAACTTATGAATAATTGTGGGAGCGAAAAGTTAAGTCTCGACTTACATATATTACTAATATAAGCAGTGTTAGCATTTTACAAAAAACGTTGGCACAAGGGTTTTAAACTTAGTTGGGGAGTATAAAAAGATGATGACGATTACAATTCCCCGGAGTCACCCATTTTGTGTGATTCCCGTTCCATGATGCCATTTTTGAAAATCAAGCATGATATTTACGTTTGTTCTCGTTTAAATTACTTGCATTATATAATAAGTTAAAACGGGGTAATATTTTTGGAAACCTTAATATTCTTTTGATCCTTTCATTACTTCATATGATCGGATTGCTAGGGACTAGCAGTTGCTTAGTGTGGGGGGATGATGAGTGGCCTTTTACTCATCATTTTATACCCGAAAAACCCCACAAAAATGACCAAATAGATCAAATATTGTTACAAATATCCTTGGATTGTGTTTTATGTGTTTTAGGTACAAAAGGATTGAAAACGGGGCAAATATGGACAAAACCGAGCTTGATTTGGAAAAGAGTTCAAAAGCCGAAGCCGGGAAAGAAATTCTTCATGGGAATTTAATTCAAGCTCAAAAGTCAAAACAGCCCTTGGATATTTTCTAATGGACAAAATTGGTCCCTAGATTAACTTTACAAAATTGGCAAGTTTGGTCCCTTAAAATTCATCGTTTACATTTTTAATCCTATCCTAATCCTAAACAACACCTATCCGGACCCTTAATTAAACCCACTATAACCACAGCCCACTAACCGAAAGCCCAAACCCCCTATCCCTTTTAGCTAAAACAAACACACGGGGTCAAACCCACACCCTAACCACTATTCATCCACCCCTAACCTCACCTTTCCCGCTTAAACCTCTGCTAATCCATACCCGTCACTCTCATCCTCACTACCAGCCAAAGACTTCACATGGTCTTGTCTCTCTCCCCCCCCCCCCCTTCCAAGGCCACGCTGGCAATCCACAACTCAAAAACCCATCAACGGTTGAGATTCATGGGATTGGGGACCAAGGCAATATCCAAGGGCCGAGAAGCTCACAGAGAAAGCACAAGTTGGAGTTCTCTCACAGAGAAAGCACAAGAAACACAAAGGAAAACCCTAGAATAGTAGTATAAATAGAATAGTTGTAGCAGTAGATAGTCAGGTTTTATTTAGCTTATTTTTAAGGTATTTTGTAACTTGTTAGCTTTTTATCTTTCCAGTTGTAATTTACTATTGATTTAATATAATTTCCAGTTCTTAGTTTTATTTATTCTAAAAAAATCCAAAATTAGTGCTTTTTAGCTTATTGCTTATATGTACTGTTCATCTCCTTATTTTTAGTTTATTTGTTGTTTTTTTGCATTAGTTATAATATTATATGCTTATGTAGGATAGGTTAGCAACCCTTGTTTGCTTACTTTTTTTTTCAGCCTTAGGAACTTTTAAAAAAACCAAGAAATTAGCATAATATGAGTCTAGCTTATTTAGAGCTTATTTCCATTTGATAAATGTTCATTAGGGTAAAGGTAACTTAGGTTATCATCTGTTAGTAAGAATCATAGCTCATTTAGTTCCTTTCTAGCCAAAAAATCCAAACAGTCCCTTTTAAGGGGTGTTTGGTAAAAGCTTGTTTAGGATCAAATCTTGTGACCACTATTCATTTGCCATTGTGGTAGTTTTAATCTAGCTTATTGGATCATTGATAAGCTGTTTTCAGTAGATTTAAGTTGTTATGAGGCCATTTATAGTTTTTTTGAGTTTAATAGTGCAACATTATAGCTTAAACTTACCCAATTATGTCCTGCACCAACAGTCCATCATCAGACCTTGGTTCATCTTTTGGCTTAATCATTGCTTATTTGTTCTATCTTTAGCTTATTCTTTGTTACTTGGCTCATTTAGATCATGTTCAGTTTGTGTTAGCTTTTTTTTTTGTAGTTTGCTTTTAGCTTAATAGTCCATTTGCATAGCTTAGCTTATTTCCATAGTTGTCCAACTGATCAGACTTTTTAAGCATATTCAGAGCTTAATTTTGCTTTTCAAAAATCTTTTTAGTTTTGAAAATTGCTTATTTTCAGTTGGTTGTTGAGTTTCAAAAAGAAAAAAAAAAAAAAATAATAATAATAAAAAGAAAAGTGCCAAAACTGGGGATCGAACCCCAGTCTCCCAGCTCACACACCAACACCTTAACCAGCTGCCCTTGGGACTTTTTCACTACATAGTTGCATTATTAATCTTTTAAAACCTCTTGTCCCTTTAAGCTTATCAGCCCCATTAAGCTTATTTCCAGCTTATCTGGGTAAGCTGGCTTATGGACTTTATTTTTCTTAAACTCAGTAGATCATTCAGGACTTTCACAAAAAATTTCAGATTTTTCTCATTAGTTTAAGTATTTTTAATTATTTAATTCCTCTAAAATAGTTTTTAATTCGTATTTAATTAATTAAAAGTCAAAAAAATATAATTCTTTTTTCTAAAATTTTCTTTTATTATTTAGGACTTAGAAAAATTAAATTTGCATCCGTAGGGTTAATTTTTAATGATTTTGACGTTTAGGCTTGTTTTTAGAATTCCATTCGCGTTTCGCTTTTTTAGTAATTAGATTTTTGCTTTCCTAGATTAAAAACCAAAACTAAAAATCCATATTTCAAGCATTTTAATACCAAACCATAAACGACATCCTCCATTCACGCCTCGCTGGGACACGACCCGGGTAATCACTTATCCGGTTTATATTTATTGATTTGTGCGTTGTGATTTGCACGTTGACCTTTTTCCGTAGAAGGTTGATTACAGTGTGAAAGCAACCTAATCACCTACACGTATCATTCTCACTTACGTTCTTAACTTATCAAATCTAGCACTTAACTTTTTTTTTTTTTTTTTTTTTTTTTTTTTTTTTTTTTAATTTTATTATTATTATTATTATTATTATTTTTTGTTTAAGCTCCATCCTATATATACCCACACCCTTTATCACAACTTCACGTTCAAACTTAAACCTCAAGTACTTTACCCTACCGTTACCCCGTCTCTATACCACTTCAATATTAGTCTTTGGTCACTAAATATAATGAGACCATATGTTGGTCTCATTTCGAACTATCATTCCCTAACCTCATTCTTTAACCTTTACTAGATCATTATTCTTCCGGACACAATACATACAAGTCATTCATCAAACCACTATTATGACAATCTAAGTGAATTTTGCTCCTTTATGTATTATAGTATAACACATTCCTCACCTACAACTCATAATCCTTAAGACCTAGATTCACATAATTAAAACTTTAATCTATCCGACACGAGATCTATCATTCACTTACTTAACTCTTAGCACAATACTTTCCCACCTAGAATTCTTCACATATACATTGACACCATAAAACACGTACCACACTTATCTACTTAAATACATATACCACGTCTTGCATTCCATCACATAGTTAAGGCAATCTCTAATTCGCATCTAATTCATCACTTTTATGTCCATCTACATCGACATCACATATGTACATTACATCTTAGCTATAATCTAATCTCATTATTACTACAAGCATTTCTACGTTATACCACAAAGACACTTACTAGTCGCATCACTTCAACTTACATACAACGCATCTACGAGTGGTTTAAGTCTAGGCAACCTATAGTGGAAACCTAATTCACTTAAACCGAAGCTCTGATACCAAGTTGTTACACCTCGTGCCCGATTAGACCAAAATTTAAAACTTTTTACGTGAAAACGATTGACTTTTATGGACATCCGACCACTCTTTTAACAACTGACAAAAATCTATAAACAGTAAGCCCTTGAGGCTATTTTTAAATGAAAGTACACTCAATTACCTTCGAAACGATAGGTGGCACGACCCGTGACGACTTACTGATTAAAAGATATGAATTTTTGAAAATTACCAAAAATCTGAAAAATAGTCCAAACCGCCGGTTTGAGTTCAAACCGCGACGGTTTGAACTTGCTGTCCCCGAAAATCAGTTTTCATTATCTCCGCTTGGAAACCCGACCTCCCGAACTCGAAACTTAACCAAACTTTCCAGATATGATTGGTATATCTATAAGATCATTTCCAATACAAAACATTGACCGAACGACTTCCCGGAATAGGACTTTTACAAATGAGACGGGTTATGCAATATAACCCGTTTTGACCCATTTTCACTACAAACAACCCATACGACTTCCGTTTTGCACAAAACTTGACCAACTTCATTTATTTAACATATCAAACACGTTCCAATGACACTTGACCCGATTACAATCCAAAATGGGTACAAACACACTTAAACCAAACACCCCTTTAAACATTGACCGTAAACCATTTAACACACTTAGACACACCGTTAACCATCCAAACTTTACAACGACCTCGACACACATTATACAAACCATAAGAAAGACTCTCGGGGGTACAACCTTGTCTCGAGCTCGGTATTCTACCTAGCTCCTAATACTTATTATCTTCCAAATCTACTTCCAAATCCTTATGCTATGACCCATAAACCTTCCTTCCGCCGTACATGAACCTACAAAACATTAACAACTAAAAGGTTAAGCTTACGCTTATTAAGTAACCCGACATAAAATATATCTCATACACATATTTCCACATAAGCATCATAATCACATAAAAGCCTCTAAACTACTTCATACCGCCCATATCACACACAACTTCATAATATAATTGCATCCATTCATCAAGACCATAATTAACAATATACCTTAACTAGTCCAAGTCCATCAAGCTAACATACCCTTAGTCAAGATCACTAGCCAACCATCCTTAGCTAACAATCATTCTAAATCCAACTCCTATACTCTTATCCAACCACAATACATACATGATAAATACACATATAATACATGTTTTAGTAATAGTTACTTACCTCATATCCAAGCTAACTATTAACATAAATCCGACCATCAACATCTTCTAATCATCATCATCTTCATCTTTTACAATATACCAAAACCTAACAACATAGCAATCAATAACATAACAAGGGTTAACATAACCCATTAAACACACTCATCTATCTTCCTACATCATCATATGATCATATCTTGATCATATGATGAAATCCCACTTTACCCTTAATCTATAACCTCATTAACATCAAGAACATAAATACTTACTTGTGATGATCATAACTAGGAAGGACCATAAACTTGAGAGCTTCATCTTCTTCTTCCTAAACCCATCAAGACTCACTTTTCTTCCCTCCCTTTTTCTCCATAGAACCGGCCTCACTCTCTCCATCTTAATAATTGAGGAATTATCTAGAATGAGCTAGTTATAACTAGTTAGGTGGTACTTTGGTCCCTTGGCACATTAAGCTCCTCAAGTCCTATTCTTTCTATTTAAGCCACAACACTTACTATAACATTTTACCACAATGGCAACTTAGGTCCCTTTAGTTACACACCATATTTTATATTACTACATTAGTCATACTTTGACTTTTAGTTTGACTATCGGGTTTAACTTTCACATAACTTTGTTGACCAACCAATCACATAAAGTCTTTAGCATATTCCATTCAGGGTGGGGCCTACTCATAACCGGGATACGGGTCTAACACTTCATTGGTGACTCCATGAAAAGGGTATTTTAGAATGTGGGTGATGGCAAAATAAATAAGGGTTTGAATATGGACAGGTTAGTCTGTGATATAAGAAAAGTGGTTTTGTGTTTTGTTTGTGAAGTTTTTGGATTTGAGGATAAAGTATGAAGATTCACTTGCATGCTTTTTATAGTATAAATTTTCAAATATAAAATTATGGATTAACTGAATATAGGTTATCTGACCAAGTGGATAAGACAAAGTCTTTGAGATGAGAACTTAACTAGGTAGTAACTACAATATTTTCTCAGCCCACCAAGGATAAACTTTTCATTTAATTTAGCACACATGTGTTTGACTGTTGGGATTTGGTGGGAGCATTATTTTTGTGCTTTCCATCAGGGTGTGCAGAGATAATTAAGCTAATATTGTTTGAATGGATAGGTTTTGTTTAGAGATGAATGTTATTGTTAGTCGTAAGTTTTCTCCCTATGCGTGAAAATTTAAAATCTAATAGCTAGTTTAGCTATAAAAAGGATATGATTCAAGTGGTTTAAAAGGCGAAGAGCCTGAACTTAAATGCTTAATCGCAATATTTTCATAACTTGTTATTTTAAAATTTGGTCAGTATGGTGTTTGTAAACATGCGTACTTAATATGCATTGTAGATGAGTTATTTTTAAATATTTAAATACAATCGACAAAAAGCGAATTATGAAACGACCAGTTTTGAGCAACAAAGTTTATAAATTACTCAATTCGTACTCATCAAAATTATGTCGCTCCTTGATCTTTTGCTTCAGGGCCAACACCACCGCTAATTGTTTTCCGGTTAAATGGTCATGGGGTTCACTGTAATACATGATGTCTTTCTTTATTTTCTTTTGTTGTTTAATATCAAAAACTTGACGTTGCAGCTCTAATTCTTTATCCCTTTGTGTAGGCCTCTGTTGTTCCAATTTTTTCTCTTGTGCAAGCTTTAGTCTCTCCAATTCCGCTTGATCCTGATGCCTCAGATCTTCCGGTTTCAATTTCAACTCCTTTATTCTCAAATACTCATAGGAGGCTTCCTTCCTCTACGAAAATAGCGGCGTTGCGACCTTTGTGAATTTACTGAGCAACGCGTCAACAAGACCAGGATCAACAACTACCGAAGATTCCGAACGAGAAGTAGAAGATGATCCTTTCTTCTTAGACCTGTCTCGACCCATTGGCTGAACCTCTTGAACCTCCACATCCTTTGAATACGTTGTTTCGTCGTTTAGATCCAAACCAATATGTTTTGAGTCCGAAGTGTCATGTGAGGTGATTTCCGATGTCCTCGATTTTTTTGAAGCGGCCTTTTTAGATTTGAAAAACTTTGGCATTTCTATATGTTTCCATTTTCTATGGTCCTTCCAAATCCTCCAGCATTCAATCAGTGTGAAAAGGCGCATGGTAAATAGTGTGATATTCTTTGCACGCTGCTACGTAGATAGCAGAGTCACATGCTCCACTCTGGTGCCTCACTTTGACGCTATTGTAAACCTCACAAATTTGACTAAATTTAGGACGAATCCTATTTTTTCATTTTTAGTGAGGGAATCCTAGCTTCTTTTCGCATCCCCCATTTCCTTCTCAAAGTAGTCTACTACTTCCGTCCATAACCCTTGCACCTTTTTAGAATTATCGTCAACGCTATTCTCGGATACGTCTAACCAAGATTTGTACAAAGCTATCTATTCCTGAGGGCTCCATGGATCATTTAAATCTTTGTCATTCTTCTTGGCTGCTTGACACCTTTTCGTATACTTTCTTTTGACGGGCGCAACCTCCTCGCCGGTAGAGTCGTCTTCAATGGGTTGGGATGGACCTTCTGAACCTTGAGCCAAAAAAGGTTGAGAAGGTTGACCAAATAACGGATCAAAATCCTCATCAATATCTAAACGGTTAACCGGAGAAAAAGGTTGAGAAGGTTGAGATTAGTACGGTGGTGATGACATGTGTGGACGATACCCGTATTGTTGGTTAAACGCTTGGTGCATTTGATTTTGTTGTTGTTGGTTAAATGATTGGTGCATTTGGTTTTTTTTGTTGTTGGAACGAAGGAAAAAACAGATTATTTGTGTAAATAGAAGGTTGTTGCATTGATTGGTATGTGAAACTAGCAGGATGAAAATTAATCGGTGATGATCGTCTGGTTAACATAAAATTGGGGTCGGTTGCCGTTTGAACGTTTTGTTGTCGTCATGATTTTTGTGTTTTATTTTTGGGAGTTTTGTGAGACATTTTTTTAGTTGGTAAATAGTTGATAGTTGTAGAAGAGAGTATAAAAATGAGAAGAGAAAGTGCGGTTTTATAGAGAAAAAAGTGGGTCTAAAAAATCGAAAATACAAACACCCCCAACGTCTATTTCAGTACCCGTTGGCTACTTTTTCTCCTCAATTCTTTCGATCGCCTGACAGACCAAACAATTCATTTTCTAGGGAAGGGGGCATGTCTGGTTGACCCGGACCGACCGAATCGGTTTTGTCTCGTTACGAGTGGTGTTACATTAAGCTTCAAATTCTTGATAAGAATTTTGTTAAAGTTTTTAGTTGGTGGAACTCAACGTCATACATTCTAAAGTTCATATTTATGTTAAAGTCGTATAATACTCGATAGAACAGTGTCGTCTTTGAGTTACGGAAGCCCGTGCATAATTCAGTTCAATAATAAAAATGGGGCTTAAAATAGAAAGCAAATGATTTTCTAAAGAGATACAATGAGAAATTATTGTTTTGAAAGTGCTTCGGCTAGCATTTTCAATGCAACTTCTTAAATCAAATATTTGTAGTTACTTTTATAAAATATATATACATATAATATAAATATTTTGAGTCCCCTATAATTTGGAGGCTCTGTGGGACAGCACATCTCGCACACCCTTATATACGGCTCTGATACATAACAATTGTCTCATTTGCAGATGTAATTCCATCTTCCTTCAAAGTTTGAAACAACAAAATATGAAAAAATAATCTTACAAAATTAAGAATAATAGTCTTCCATGCATGTGCAAATAAGTTAACTCGTCTTAATCAACCGTGAAGGTGTAAGAACACCATAACCACCATACTCTTTACCCATCAATTCGCCTCTAGTTTTCACTATCCACCGGCTAGGACTAGTACCAAACCCACACCCACGTGGCTCCATATCTCTAGCCTCCGGCCATCTCCGCTAACACTTCATAAAAATGATCCAATTCACAAGGAAGCAATATGGGACCAGGTGTATTATACCCATATTCAATTTCAGTTTCATCAAGAAGTACTTGAAATAAAGGATGATTAGCATACTTCATCTTCATAGCGAACCACAACCTATCTGGTCCAACATAGACAGGGAAAAACCCTTTTGGAGCCTTCTTCTTGCACGAGCTAGGCATGGACCGACACCTTTCCCATGTCTTGATTAGAATGTTTTTCTTTCCTGAACTAGCCTGCACTAGTGACGCCATGCAAAGGGTAATTGAGTGATTAAGGAATAAGGGTTTTTTTATGGACAAAGCTGTGTGTGCTACAAGAAAATTAGTATATGTTTTTTTGTGTTTGAAGGATCTAATTTCAGTTGCATGTATTTATAGAGATGTGAATCCAAACATATAGGGTGTGTTTGGCAGCAGCTTATTATGGAGATTATGGGAGCTAAAGATTATTTTTTTTAAAAATAAGCTCTCATCTAAAAAGTAGCCTCGTTTGGCTGCGCAAGATTATTGAAACTTTAGCAAAATAATCTCCAAAAAAAAAAGCTACTCATAGGAACTTTTCAGAAAATCCTAGAGATTATAATTTGTAAATTTACCAAGTTACCCTTCCTAATACCCCTCTTTTATTATAAATCCATATTAACCCTAACAGGATTTCATCTTCCACAATCTCATACATAGCTCTCAATCACTTGTTGGAGGCTTGGCTGTAATTCCATCTATCTTTTTCATCTCTCACTTGTGGTAAGTATCATATGTTAATTAATTATTATATTAAATTTTATACGATTAACAATGTTTTTCTCTCACAGTGTCAAAAAGACACTTATAATTTACAATAAATCTAAGTAATTTATCATGTCGTGTTAGATAGATATGGTGGAATTATAATATGGTGGAATTATAATATGGTGGAATATGGTGGAATAGGTACAGGTATTATTGTTTAGGTATGATCGTAGATATTGTGGAATTATAATTATAATAAGATTAAACTGTAATTGGCTATTGTTTAGGTTACTGACATCAATGACCCTAGAGAAACATAACAACAAATAAGGTGTTCTTCCATGATACAAAATTCTTGTCGTTTTCTTGGATTATCTCTAGGCTCTTGAATTTTAACGACAAATAAGGTGTTCTTCCAATAACGACAAATATCTATCGAAAAAAAACCTTATTTCATAGGCTTTCTTCTAAAATTATCATCTTCAACCTCATAATTATTTACGTAAATATTTCTATATTACTTGTAGAATTACTTATTTTGTTTCTTAACTATTTTACCAGGTAAATACTATTTGGTAGATAAAGGATATCCCGATAGAAACGGATATCTTGTTCCATATTCCAAGACAAGATACCATCAATCTGAGTTTGAATATGAGCCACCAAACAACATGCAAGAAGCTTTCAACCGCAAGCATTCATCTTTACGGAGTTATATTGAAAGATCATTTGGTGTCTTAAAGAAACGATGGAAAATACTTGGTGGAATGCCTAAATTTAGCGTGCAAACTCAGATTGATGTTATTATAGCTACATTTGCTTTACATAACTACATCCGTAACAGCTCACAAGAAGACATGATGTTTACGGTGATGGACGACAATCCGGATTATATACCACGAGACGAACTTCACGATGTTCATACTCATGAAAGGAACAATGAAAACAATTCTGAAGGAGCATCTAACGAGATGAAGCAGATGCGTAACGATATTGCTACTTCAATATGGAATGCGCATCGTGGATGATAATTTAACATCATTTTAACGTTGTTTCTATTTTTACATGGATTTTCATGCAATGCTACATATTTATGAATTATATCAATAATTTTATTTACTATTCTTATTCATATTGGGTTTATTATCTGTATGTCCAATTACGTCATTTTATAATTTTAATCTACAATTACAGCTAGTTTGCCAAACACTACTACAAAAAAAAGGCTACATTTTTAATCTTTTTCAGCACCAGCACCAGCACCAGCACCAGCACTTTTTGCCAAACACACCCATAGAATTATATGATTGATCATTGAATCTAACCAAGTGGATAAGAGGAAAGTCCTTGAGATGAGGATTGAACTAGATACCAACTGTTACTTTGTCAACCCAAGGTTTCCTCTACTAATTTGTTTGCAATAAATTTGTCACCCTTTTGTTAAGGAATTGATATTTAGACATAGCAAATTGATCAATACACATAATCTTTTTGTGAACTGACAGTTATGCTCTCCCTATATTTAGTCTATTATTTGACTTTTACTCTCAAAAATTGCAGAAAGCCCTCCATTTTATTTTTACTTCTCGTCACTTTTTTCCCGGTTTCACCATCTACATTTTCTTGTGTTTCAAATTATATACTCCGTATTTAACAAGTATTCTTCTCAAAACTTGTAGCAACCCGTCATTTTAGTTGTAAAATCCCTAAGCATTTTTTACGTTATACAGTACATAAGGCGCTCGTAATAAATTAAAAGGCTTGAATTGTACGTATATAACATGCTCGTATACAAATCCGCATCGTATAAATTTATCACGATAATTCTATCTAGTTTTACATGAAATTGCAAATTTTCTATTCATGATTTCTGAAGTGAAGCAAACTGCAATTTTAGTTCCATCTTGTTGTTTTGGCACTTGCTAATCCTAGATGAATAAGGAGTACAGACATTTTGTTATGATCCAGTATAAATATTTTTTTTCCTTAACAAAGCAAACCTTAATTGAAGTAAAAAAAATAAATAAATAAATAAAATTAAAAAAAAAATAAAAAAACCCAATGGCAACAATACAAAACTTGTCATAAACCTTGCGACAAACACTAGAACACATATGTACATAAAAACGTTCAGCAACATACAGCAGAATCAACAACCTTAGGCACATTAGCTCGAGCTAATGTCAAACTAGAAATCTAACCTTATCACTACAACTACTCTACTAAAGAACGTGACACTCAACAGAAATAAAGATGAGAAGAAGATGTGGCGTGGTGATGATGTTTAAACCGAATGTTATTAATAAAGCATGAGAGAACAAACAAACATGAAACACACACTACACACTCTCACCTTTACTACACTATGAGGCACACACAAAATGGGGTGAGAGTGTGGTTATATAGTGCAAATGGCCGGCGCCCTAAAGGCTCTTGGTGGGCTTTGGTGGGCTTTGTGTTTGACTTGGACTTTTAAATATTACATGGACTTGTCTAATACAAACTAACATAGTCCAACACAAAGTCTTCACATACTATTCTATGGCATACAATCGACATAAACTTACATAGTTAATAAATTACAAATGACCATCACTTCAATATTAAATTTAAATGCTAACAATCTCCCCCTAAGGGATGGTCATTTCAATGATGCTCCCGGTGATAGGTCTTTTGTCTTCAACGTCTTGAACTTTGTGTGTCGATGTAGAATAGTCTTCATTCATCGTTCCTTCATGCTATGTGATCTTCAAAGTAATCGTCTTTTGATCGTTCTTGCCTTGATCAACATCTTCATGTGTTTATGCGTCGTGTCCTCCAACATACTCATACATTGTTAACTTCATACTTATGCTAACAATCTCCCCTTATTGTTTCCTCATTTGTTATATGAGCTCGTTCTTGACATCTTGATTAGCTTTTTGACTTTGTCGTTACATTTTGTCTTTAACTTGATCCTTTTGTCTTGAACTTTTATACTTGAGCTTTGTTAAGGATGATCTTCATAAGTATGAGTATGTGGAGGTGAAGATGTTTGATATCTCTGATGATGGTAAATGGACTTTTGTCAGTACCTGCATAAAACAGTTAGCAATAAATCGTCCAGCGCTTACAGGTTCAGATTTCGAGATTGTTAACAGCATAATGTGAAAACTTTCTCTAATCTGTACCAAGGCCATTCTGAATCGGATACCCCCTAAAGGGCTTACACAGCCACACCGAAGTGCACCCACGATTCAGTGAGTCGCTGGAGATCACCCCACGACTGTAAACCGTTTGAAGCATAGAAACCATCATGATATAAATGGCAAGATCCGAAGATCTCATTAAGACTCTTGTACACCTTGTGTCCTTTTTGGTGAACACAAGGGTATTCTTATGGAAGTGTTCCTAAGAGATTTTTGATGAATCTCATGGCTCTAGACTCGATAATGTGCGTTTTGGTTTAGTAGTCGGAGGCATGGAGCAGAGTGCCACCTTTTCAATATCAACACATCTCGGAATGAGAAGCCGATACATTATGTAGTGTTCTCCGTGAGACATGAAACAAATATCTTTTAAGAGATATCTGAGTGGCTAGGAGGGGTGGTGCAGCGCGTTACTGGGTCCATGACGTCTTGTCTTCAATATCAGTATCACCTTAGTGAATACCGATAGCAGATGTATTGACCCAGTTTCTGCCCTAAGTTTTCATGGAGGGCTATTTCTTTTCACCCTTTCATTAAACTTTTCTTTTTAATTCTTCAACCCCTTCTTTCCCTTTCTCATTTACTCCTTTTTTCAATCTTTCCTACGAACTTCTAATTCTAATCTATTGGAATTGTCCTTGGGTAGATCCCTCCGGCTCTGGCGGATCATAGGACATAACCTAACCATAATCACCTTATTACTCCATGATTATCCTAGATTTATTGATCACTTGCCATAAAACCTTTTGTGAAAATCTCTCAAAGTGTTTATGAATAAAACACATTTTAGATAACACTTCGAGAGTTTTACATTTTCCGAAATACTCCCCCTTCACATGTGCTCATGCATTTTTAAGATAAATTTGCACATGTTGGGTAGAGTTCGCACATTTTGAATTGATCGATTTTCAGTTAATATGACCTTCGCGAGACACGTTTACATCATTAGTTATACTAGCTTGAAATTATTACCCATCCCGGTCATATCAAAATCTTATCTCTCGAATTGGTACATTCTACTCAGACAAGTCCTTTGCGAGACACGTTTACATCACTGGAAAACCAGCTTGAAATTATTACCCGTCCCGGACAAGTCTTTTCGGTAACGGACATTTAGTTTCGTCAATTCAAGGGTTAAAACTAAGTCTATCTGGTGAGCTCCTCTGAGATTCAATTCCACGATCTTTGATCACATTTAATCACGTCTTCTCCCCCTTTTACCTAATCTCCCCCTCAAAAATAGCACGAAGTGATATTTTTTATTTCAGCTGATTAAATGAGATTCTTTGTGAAGAGATAGACGGATTTGCATGAAGTTGTGTAATCGTCACAATCTAACCTTATCTAACAACTACAATCAATGAGAGGCACTAGAGAGAAGTGTGGTGAATGATTTCTAGTGAGATAAACTAGAGAGAGAAAATTACACATATAAAACACACACCTCCAACTGCCAAATGGGAGGGTTGGAGGCTTTTTATAGTTTTACAACTTGGGTGGGCTTGGGCTTTTCTTTGGGCTTTCTTTTTGCCTATTAGATTAACTCAAGCCCATTGACTATTCTTTTAACTAAAACAACTACACTTTTACAAAAAATAATAAAACACAAATGACCATCACTTTTTATAAAAGCTAACAATCTCCCCCTAAGGGATGGTCATTCAAATGATGCTCCGTGTGATTAGGTCTTTTGTCTTCATTGTCTTGAGCTTAGTGTGTTGTTTTAGAATAGTCTTGCTTGTTTGTTCCTTCATGCTTTGTGATCTTCAAAGTATTTTCTTTTGGTCGTTCTTGCCTTGATCAACATCTTCTGTACCATTGCATCGTCGTTGTAGATGTTGAAATGTATGATGATGGTGAATGGACTTTCGTCAGTACCTGCATAAAACGGTTAGCAATAAATCGTCCAGCGCTTATAGGTTCAGATTTCAAGATCATTATCAGCATAGTGTGAAAACTTTCTCTAATCTTTACCAAGGCCGTTAAGAGCCTCTGAAGTATACCGAGGTATCACTTCAAGACTGTAGACCGTTTGAAGCGAGTAACCATAATGACATAAAGCAAGATCCTTAGATCTCATTCAGACTCATACAACTTGTGTCCTTTTTGGTGAAGACAAGTGTATTGTATTGGAAGTGTTCCTAAGAGATCTTTTGATGAATCTCATGGCTCTAGACTCAATAATGTGCGTTTTGGTTTTAGTCATCGGAGGCATGGAGCAGAGTGCCACCTTTTCAATATCAACTCATCTCGGAGTGAGAGGTCGATAGATTATGCATTGATCTCCGTGAGAAATGAAACAAATATCTTTTAAGAGATATCTGAGTGGGTAGGAGGGGTGGTGCAATGCGTCACTGGGTCCATGACGTCTTGTCTTCAATATCAATATCACCTTAGTGAGTACCAATAGCAGATGTATTGACCCGGTTTCTGACCTAAGTTTTCATGGAGGGCTATTTCTTTTCACCCTATCATTAAACTTTTCTTTTTCATTCTTCAACCCCTTCTTTCTCCTTTCTCATTATAATCCTTTTTTTCAATCTTACCCAAGGACTTCTAATTCTAAGCTATTGGAATTGTCCTTGGGTAGATCCCTCCGGTTCTGGCGGATCATTGGACATAACCTAGCCATAATCACCTTATTACTCCATGATTATCCTAGATTATTTGTCACATACCATTAAACCCTTTTATGAAAATCTCTCAAGGTGTTTATTAGAAAAACACATTTTGTTAACACAATAAGAGTTTTTGCATTTTTGAAACACTCCCCCTTCACATGTGCTCATGCATTTTTAAAATAAATTGCACATGTTGGGTAGAGTTCGCACATTTGAAATGATCGATTTTCAATGATCATGACCTTCGCGAGACACGCTTGCATCACTAGTTAGACTAGCTTGAAATTATTACCCGCCCCGGTCATATTCAATGATCATCTCTCGAATTGGTACATTCTACTCAGACAAGTCCTTTGCGAGACACGCTTACATCACTGGAAAACCAGCTTGAAGTTATTACCCGTCCCGGACTAGTCTTTTCGATAACGGACAGTTAGTTTCATCAATTCGAGGGTTATCACTGAGTCTTGAGATTCTAACGACAAAAACTTTTTGATCACATTTTAATCATGTCCTCTCCCCCTTATGTTTAATAAACACTTAATCCCCCCCTCAAAAATAGCATGAAGTGGTATTTTTGAAAACAGTTGATTAAAATGAAACTTTTTGTGGAGAGACGGACTGATTTTAGCATGAAAAATGGAACATTTTTCTTTGCATTCTCCCCCTTAAACAGAGCGTAAGTTTTAAACTTTTGAGTTTAAAAGCAGTTAGAGAGCTAACCAGGGGTGAATCGAGGTGTTTTGTGAGCACAAAATTTATAGAAAGACTTTGAAAAATCCTTTTGAAACAATTTTGATTAAGTGGTCACTGTTTTTGCTTTTTGCCATTAACATTGCGAGTCCTGATCAGAAATAATCAGAAGTCATCATTGTAGCCTTTATATGAAATCTTTTCGAGTTGAATTACTCGGGCCACTATAAAAGATTTCACAATAAAGCACGGGTTCCGTACTGAAAGTATACGAAAGCCTTTATGAAGAAAAATTTGAGAAACGACATGTTTTGGAAAAACATAAAAAGAACTCTCCCTCAAGCATCTGTACATGCCCGTATCATTGTTGAATGACATTTCTAGATATGTACAGAATATCGATTATACGAGAGACATGTCGAGAGAAGAATATTTTTGGTTTTTGAGTTTTCTATTTCTTATGTCGTTTTGAAATTTTCTATTTTTATATTTTTGTTTTTGAAAAAGCATATATTTACAAAAATATTTACATGCGAAGCTTGTTGATATAAATCAAGAAGATTCGAGAAAACTTTCTAACTCTTCTGGAGTTAGGCTTCGCATTCCATTTCAACGAACTAAATTTTCAAACCGCTCTTTTGGGAGGGCCTTAGTAAATAGATCGGCGAGTTGATATTCAGTCTTCACAAAAAACAATTCAATAGTACCCTCTTCAACGTGCTCTTTTATGAAGTGATAGCGGACTCTAATATGCTTGGTCTTGGAGTGTTGCACTGGATTGCACGAGATGGCTATGGCACTTTTCGAGTCGCAATACAAAGGTATGCGGTCGAAAGAGAAACCATAATCTGTGAGCTGTGTCCTCATCCATAGAAATTGGGCACAACACGCAGATAGAGACACATACTCGGCTTATGCTGTTGATAAAGCAGTGCAGTCTTGTTTCCTTGAGGACCAGTCTACTAGCTTTTCTCCCAGAAATTGCGCTCCGCCTGACGTACTTTTCGCTGTAACTTGGCAACCGGCATGGTCTGCATCTGAAAATGCTATTAGTGTAAACTCCGAATCCTTCGGATACCAAAGTCCCATGTTATTGGTTCTTCGAAGGTATCGAAAGATCCGTTTAACCTCTTGGAGGTGAAGTTCGGTAGGCCTTGCCTGAAACCGATCAAGTAAACAAACAGCAAAATGAATATCTGGTCGGCTAGCAGTTAAGTACATGAGAGACCCAATCATGCTCCGATATTTCTTCGGATCCATGGGTTTCCCATTTAGGTCAGCGCCTATCTTGGGTGAAGTGACCATTGGAGTACCAACAGAGTCACAATTGTCCATTCCATGTTTTTTCAAAATCTCAATTGTGTATTTAGCCTGATTAAGAAAAATACCACGTGGGGATTGATGAATTTGTAAGCCTAAAAAAATTTTAATTCACCCATCATGGACATTTCAAATTTGCTTTTCACGATATTTTCAAAATGTTTTGAATGTGTCGGATTAGTGGACCCAAATATTATGTCGTCTACGTAAATCTGAACAATCAAAATATCATTTTTGTATTTTCTTGTAAACAAGGTCGGATCAATTGTTCCTTTGGTGAAATTATTATGAAGTAGGAAAGATGATAACTCATCATACCACGCCCGTGGGGCTTGTTTCAAACCATAGATTGCTTTCTTTAGCTTGTAGACGTATTCCGGATGATCTTTGTCAACGAATCCGTCTGGCTGACTCACGTACGCTTCTTCTTTCAGAGTACCATTCAAGAAAGCCGTCTTGATGTCCATCTGATAAACCGTGATGTTCTTGTGAGCCGCATAAGCTAAGAAAATCCTGACTGCTTCAAGCCTTGCAACTGGTGCGAATGACTTTTCAAAATCTATCCCTTCTTCCTGTCTGTATCCCTTTGCCACCAGACGAGCTTTGTTGCGAATTACAGTCATTTCTTCATCATTTTTGTTTTTCCATAACCACTTAAGATCAATGACTAGTTTGTCAATTGGTCTTGGAACTAAATCCCAGGTGTCATGGATTTGAAATTGAAGAAGTTCTTCCTGCATCGCTTCAATCCAGGCATTATCTGCCATTGCTTCCCGAATGTTCTTAGGTTCTATGAGACTGACTGAGTAAACATAGATGCACATGTCTCAATCGGTGTTTAGTTGTTTTCTCGTCTGAATTGGTCTTGAGGGTTCACCAATAACCTGTTCAATTGGATGGTCTTTTGTCCACTGTAGAGTTGAAGGGTACCTTGGTCTGAACGAATGTGTGTTAGACGGTTCATGTAATCTGGAAGATGATTCACCAGATTCCGTTCCAAACGGGTTTTCAAAGACTTCTTCGTCTAACACTGCATGATTTTGTTCTTGCTCATCAATTCTTGGTAGAACAATTTCAATGAATGGATTTGCGGGAGTAAATGTAGATGATGTTGAGGTTGAGGGAGTTGGTGCGCCAGCTTCGAATGTTGTGGATGCATCTGGATTTGGTGGTAGTGGTGGTGGTTGTTGAGTGGGTGCAGCGGAATGTTGGTTAGATGCATTTTTCGAAGCGCCACCATAGTATTCATCGTACATGAACTCGAAGAAATTATCCAGTTCCTGATTTGTGGGTTGTTCGTTATGAATTGATTGAGCTCCTTGAGGTGCGAGTCCCAAACTGATATGTCCGGAAGTCATCGGGTTAAGCGTCGGTTCTAGAGCGAGTCTCTCAGAAGCCATTTGTGAAATTTCATCAAACTTCACATTCATCGTCTCCATGATCTTTTTCGTTCTCCTGTTATACACCCTGAATGCCCTCGAGTTCTCAGATCTTCTCTATCATTTGTTGGATAACATAAAGCACCAAATACATGTAGGTAAGAGATATCGGGTTTTCAGTTGTTGATATGTTCATATGGGGTTTTATTGAATCTTGGATGGATTAGGGATCGGTTTTGAGTAAAACAAGCAGTAGAAACAGCATCAGCCCATAAGAATAACGGTGCACTGGAATAAATCAGCATTGTGCGAGCAGCTTCCACAAGAGTTCTGTTTCTTCTTTCAACTACTCCATTCTGCTGTGGAGTTCTGACAGCTGATGTCTGGTGTGTAATACCAGTTTCTTCAAAGAATGTTCTTAACTCCTGATTTACAAATTTTGTGCCATTGTCCGTTCTTACTATCCTAACTGGAGCTTGAAGAAGAACTTGGATCCGCTTCAGAAAGGTGATGATGGTGCTTGGTACTTCATCTTTTGATCTCAAAAACTTTACCCATGTATATCTTGAATAGTCGTCAACAATTACAAGAATATACTTTTTCCCATTTATGCTTTGAACTCTCATTGGGCCACATAAGTCCATGTTCAGTAGATGTAACCTATCAACCGAACTAGGTACGGGTTTAGGTTTGAATGTTGCTCTTTTGCTCTTTCCTTGCTCACAGGATGGACATAGGTGTTCTTTGGTGTATTTAAACTTTGGAAGACCGGAGACGATGTTGTCTTTGGCAAGCTTGTTGATCGTGTCAAAGTTCAGATGGGACAAACGTCTATGCCACAACCAGGATTTTGTTTCGCCTGCCCTGGTCATGAGACAAATAGGAGATGAAGAAGCCATTTGGTTTATGTCAATTGCATAGAGATTGGTGCCACGATTCCCAATTAAGAGATCATTTCCATCCAAATTTCTAACAAAGCAAGTGTTTCTCCTAAAAGCAACCTCTAAATGTGCATCACAAAACTGCCCGACTGAGAACAGATTGTGTCCCAACCCTTCGACATAGTAAACTCGAGCGATCAAGTAATTTCCAAACCGAAGATCTCCATAACCCAGAATAGCTGCAACATGATCATTCCCAAACCGTACAGTCCCCATGAACTGCCACACAAAATTGATCAGCAGCTTCAGATTCCCGGTCATGTGCTTGGAGCAACCCGAGTCGACGATCCAAAGACAAATTTCAATGACCTGCAAAGAACAGAGGATTTTGTGTATGGAAACCGTTTAACATTTGGTTCCAAGGGGTTAAAAGTAACAGGTTTATTACACTTAGAACTGGTTTCCTTAGATGCATTGGGAACTATTTCTAATGTGCCATTCTTAAGTGCAAACTTTCTACCCGTTGGTTTCCATGCACAAAACTTGGTGTGATCCTTAGGTAATAGGCTGCTAGTGGTTTTCCTAGCTTTTGCAATAAGTCTTCGAATATATCTAGACTTAGCCCTAGTTACTGAAGGAACCTTTTTCTGTTCAGGCATATCATTCACATTCACAGTATCAGAAACAATATCATCACAAGCATTTACAGACAAAGTTTGCTTTTGCATTAAACCAACAGAGTCATTACTTGCATTCAAAACACTGGTCTTTTCATTACATCCAGATGATATTCGTTTCTTATTTGAAAGCTTTAAATTCCTAGGGTGTTCTTCTACTTTCTTGCATTCACTCTCAGATACAGGCGAGACACTAGTTTTCTTGGTCTTGCTCCTAGTCTTTCATCTACTCCTAGAGTTGCTTTCTAATCCTGTAGAAGGTAAGGCACACTCATTAGAATTTTGGGGGGTTTGTCCTTAGATGTTGTTGTAGCATTCCTAGACTCATTTGGATTATCTTTCTTACTTTTGTCTATCGCCCTATATGTTTTAGATGTAGAGGCAGACGCAGTAGTGGGACTAATCCTATAAAGGCCAGGTGCTATTACATTTGATGTTTGGACAACTGCTTTCTCTTTTTATTTCTCATTAGGCAAGGGGGTTGATGGTGCAATACCCTTTGTTTCCTCACCCTTCCCTTTTTGACTTTCAAGCTGAGATTTCAAAAGATCAATTTGTTTTTGCATGTTGTGGTAAGAACGCTCATACGACAATTTGTCATACTTGCATTCTTCCTTTTTCTGATCAAGTTGTTTAAAATATGTGATATTTTGTTTTTCAATCTTGGCAAGTGCCTTTTCATATTTTACAACAATTTGGGAAGTCTCAGCTCGAAGTCGTTCATCATCCTCAACAGAATATGTTTGGTAGATAATAGACATAATATCAGTCGATAGAGCTTCGAAGGAGAGAGATTCATTTTGTTTTTCCAAAATCGTTATGCGTTCCAAGTATTCATTAGCTTCATTCACTAAGGATTTGTGGTCCTTAAAGAATTCTGCTGACTCTTTCAAAAGATTGTGTTCCACATTTTGAACAACCGCATAGATTGCAGTAATGTGTGGATTAATGTCTTTGTCAAACATTCCTTTTAGTTCAGTCTGAAAACTTGAAAACCAGTCTTTGTTGTTACTGTTTGTTTTGGATGCCACAATACTTTGAAGTGTTTCAATTCTCTGTTTAAGATCAACCAAATATAGTCTAGCTGCACTTGTTTCACAAGTGTTTTTAGATGCCATTTGTTCGATGTTAGACAAATGTTTTGAGACAAATATTCGTTTTGCGACAGCCACTGGTTTTTTGAAAAACAGTGGTGACTCTTTTGGAACTAAATGAATGCCATAGTCTATGTTGAGCTGGTTATAGTCTATTGGTTTAATTTCTGGGTTCATTTGTCTCATTTTAATTCTACTCTCCTGAGCAAGCTCGATCGTTTCATCAGAATCATGAACCTCTATAGGATCATGTTTATCATTTATAAGAGTACCATCATATAACACATTATGTTCTTTCTGAGCTTTCTTGAGATAATAAGGGTTTTCATAACCGATAGCCACTTTCTTCATTGTATGTGAAATCAGGTTTTTATCATTTATTTACAAATTAATTGTTTGTGCAGAATGTCTCGTTTTTACAAGTAAATCTTCCAACTTTGCAATGGTTTCATTTTTGTCAGTAATCTCTTTAAGAAGATCCTTTTCACCTTTTGAAAACCTTTCATTCAACTCCTTCTTTTCTTTTTCAAGATTGGAATAAGTTGATTTTGTTTTGAAAGCTGGTTGGTTAGTTCAGAAATTTCTTTGTTAAGAGATTTGATTTGCAAATTCAAATTAACATCGAGAGTGTCAAATTTTATTTGCAAATGTTTCTCCCTTAACTCAGAATCTCTTAAGCTAACCTAAAGAGCTGTCTGACGTTTGTTGTGAAAATCAAAAGCTTTTGCATTTTCCTTATAACTCTCAAGCTCAGTGGTCAAGATTGCATTCGCGGCCTTAACATCACGATTGATCTTTTTGACCTTTTCAATTTCCATACTACAATTTTGCAATAATGATTCAAACATAGCACGTGTTTCCTCATCATTATCAGTATGCCGTGACTCGAATTCTTCATTAGGATCCATATCTGGAGTTACCAAATTAGTATTACTACAACTTAGTTCATCCATGTATGTATCATAAATGAGATTAGGAGTCTCAGGATGCTGTTCATTTTGAGGTGACATATCAAACATTTCATTATTGTGACATGTAGCATATGGTTGTACCTCAGAAACCGCATTTGTGTTGAAAGCAGAAGGTGCTTCCGAATCCGTGTCGTACTTTGCCTCCTGGAGATTTGCCATAAAAATGCAGTTTGCATCGATGTCCTCTTGATCTTCAGAATTATCCATAATAGCCATGAAGTCATTCTCTTCTGCACTCAACTGAAGCCCAGCCATTTCCTTCTGTGCCAACATTAATGCTTTCTGCAAATACGCTGGATCCCGCTTATTCGGCTTGTTGGGACAGTTCCTAGCCATGTGACCAATACCCTGACAGTTGAAGCATTTCATCACATTACCCTAATTCACATTCCCAGCTCCCTGAGCAACATTCCCAAACTGATTCCCAGCATTCTGTACCCTTTGATTACCAACAGCTGTACCCATCTGATTCCCTGTATACTGACCCATTTGATTACCAACATACTGCCCTGCATTCTGATTACCCATCTGATATCTTGGAGCATATCCCTGCTGATTCCCATATCCCCCAACCATCTGTCCTTGCTGTCCCATGTTGAAACTCGGCTGTGCAATTTGCTTGTTGCGAGTGTTCGATGAGATTCGTTGATTGTTGTTGGTGGGTGTGGAGTAGCGTCCTTGGAATGCTTTTGTTAGGTAAGCAAAAGCTTGAGTCAAAGCAGTAGTTAACTCATCTTGAACATTAAGATCGGGTTCTTGGTGTTGCGGGTATTGTTGTTGTGGGATTACCTGTTGTTGTTGTGGGTAGAACGGTGTTTGAGGATTGTATTGTTGTTGCATGAATTGTTGGGATGAAGATGAAGAAGGTTGTGCATTAACTGTTGCAGGTGTAGGTGTTTGGACTATGAGTGCAAGAGGATCTTGTTGTTTTGTTTGTTTCTCTTTTCTGACTTCATTCGCCTCTGCTTGGTTTTGTTTTAGAAAGTCATAGAGCTGATCATAGTTCACATCGTGAAGATTCTTAGTTTGGTTGACAATAGTGACATATCGTCCCCATTCTTCTGGAAGGTTGTTGATGAACTTGATGTTTTGAACAATTGGTTTAGGTGCCAGATTGTTTCTGATCAACTCATTCATTAGAGTACTAAACCGTGTGTAGTAAGATTCAATCTGTTCAGCTGGAGTGGATGTGAACTTCTCCCATTCAGTCAGAAGCTTGTTTTCCATGTCTTGTTTACCAATGTCTGTACCATAACAGAGTCTTTTGACTCGTTCCCACATAGCATGAGCCGTTTCACAACTGTCTACAGCACATAATATTTCTTGTGGTAAACCAAGTTGGATTAAATGCATTGCCAAGTCATCTGCTTCAATTTGCTTCCAATCTGCCAATGTATATTCCTCTTCCGTTTGAGTCCGGAAGGTTGCTTCAATTGGAGGGGTTGCATCAGGATTCCCAGCTGTGACTTGAATCTGACAAGGCTTGAATGGACCTTCCTCTATGGATTTGATCAAGAGTCTACCTTGTCCTTGAGGCTTTTTTTTCATGTATCTTTTCGTACGACTCATCCAAGGAAGATAACCACCTTTTTCTAACATTGGAGGACGGTTTTCTGAACCTGCGGCATGAATGTCTTGTTGAGTCGTCATTGATGAAGTTGTGTATGATAAAGTTGATGTTGGATCGGTTCAAAGAAATAGGAGTTGTGTTTGATGTTAGTATTGTCCTTTCTCGAGTTTTGCTTATTTGATGGATTTCTAAGTTGAAGGCTTCATAAGTTGAAGGATTCCTAAGTAGGAGAAAAACTTCTTACTCAAAAAATATGTGCCTAACTCTAAAAAAATATCCTTGCTCGGAAAATATTTGCTCAGAAAAGAGTTGCTCGGAAGTTTTGGGTCTTACTCAGAAGTTTTGTTTTTTCACTTACACGGAAAGTATTGAACTTACTCGGAATCTTTTGCTCGGAAAAACTTTTCTCGGAAGAAAAACCTTGCTTGAAATGTCCTATCTCGGAAAATTTGTACTTACTCGGAAGTTTTGGGTCTAACTCGGAGGAAATTATCCTTGCTCGGAAGTTTCTGTGCTAACTCGGAACTCCTTACTCGGAAGTTTCTGTGCTAACTCGGAGGAATTTCCACTTACTCGGAAGTTTCTGTGCTAACTCGGAACTCCTTACTCGGAAGTTTCTGTGCTAACTCAGAGGAATTTCTACTTACTCGGAAGTTTTTGTTTCCTAACTCGGAAATTTTTGGACTTACTCGGAGAAAAATTTCCTAACTCGGAAATATCGCTAAGAACAGTTCCGAAAATCAAAAATTAAACCCCTAGATCAATGTTTGGCTGTTGATACCACTTGTAATCGTCACAATCTAACCTTATCTAACAACTACAATCAATGAGAGGCACTAGAGAGAAGTGTGGTGAATGATTTCTAGTGAGATAAACTAGAGAGAGAAACTTACACATATAAAACACACACCTCCAACTGCCAAATGGGAGGGTTGGAGGCTTTTTATAGTTTTACAACTTTGGTGGGCTTGGGCTTTTCTTTGGGCTTTCTTTTTGCCTATTAGATTAACTCAAGCCCATTGACTATTCTTTTAACTAAAACAACTACACTTTTACAAAAAATAATAAAACATAAATGACCATCACTTTTTATAAAAGCTAACAAGTTGGTATACGTTGTCTTTGATTACGAGTTCTGATCAGCAATAATCAGAAATCTTCATGTAGGTGCGGGTTTCGTACTGATATATACGAAAACCATCATTGAGGTTCGGGTCCGAAACTGAGTTGTTCCGAAGCCAATATGAAGAAATTTAGAAAGACGATATGTTCTCGCTCAAGCATATGTACACATCCATATCATTGTTGAATGAAATTTCTAGACACATACAGAATATTGATTATACAAGAGACATATCGGAAAAAGAATATACATCATTTTTTTTATTTTTTTATTTTTTTAATCTAACTATCTATGTCTATATCTATATCTCCTTTTTTTTTTTTTTTTTTTTTTTTTTTTTTTTTTTTTTTTTTTACTATCTATCTATCTATATTTATCTACAGCGGAATAGTTTCAAGAAGTTTCGAAAAGACTTTCTAACTCTTCGGGAGTTAGGCTCCGCATGCCAATTCGTCGAACCAAGTTGTCGAATCTTTCCTTTGGAAGAGCTTTAGTGAATAGGTCGGCGAGTTGGTATTCAGTCTTCACGAAAAATAGTTCCACAGTGCCCTCTTCTACGTGTTCCTTTATGAAGTGACAGCGGACTCTAATATGTTTGGTCTTTGACTGTTGAACTGGATTGCACGAGATGGCTATGGCACTTTTCGAATCACAATACATAGGTATGCCGTCGAAAGTGAAACCATAATCTGTGAGTTGTGTCCTCATCCATAGAACTTGGGCACAACACGCAGATAGAGACACGTACTCGGCTTCTGAGGTTGACAACGCTGTACAGTCTTGTTTCCGTGATGACCAGCCTACTAGCTTTTCTCCCAGAAATTGTGCTCCCCCGGATGTACTTTTTGCGGTAACTTGGCATCCAGAATGGTCGGCATCTGAAAAGGCTGTTAGTGTAAACTCCGAATCCTTCGGATACCAAAGTCCCATGTTAATGGTTCTTCGTAGGTACCGAAAGATCCGTTTAACCTCTTGGAGGTGAAGTTCGGTAGGCCTTGCCTGAAACCGTGCTAATAAACAGACAGCAAAATGTAAATCGGGTCGACTCGGAGTTAAGTACATGAGAGACCCAATCATGCTCCGATATTTCTTCGGATCGATGGGTTTCCCATATAAGTCAGAGCCTATTTTGGGTGAAGTGACCTAGAGTCACAATTTTCCATTCTATGTTTTTTCAAAATCTCAATTGTATATTTAGCCTGATTTATAAAAATACCACGTGGGGTTTGATGAATTTGTAAACCAAGAAAGAATTTTAATTCCCCCATCATGGACATTTCAAATTTGTATTTCATGAGATTTTCAAAATGTTTTGAATGTTTCGGATTAGTGGACCCAAAAATTATGTCGTCCACGTAAATCTAAACAATCAAAATGTCATCTTTGAATTTTTTGGTAAACAAGGTCGGGTCAATTGTTCCTTTGGTGAAATTGTTTTGAAGTAGGAAAGATGATAACTCGTCATACCATTACCACGCCCCGTGGGGCTTGTTTCAAACCATAGATAGCTTCCTTAAGCTTGTAGACGTAGTCGGGATGATCTTTGTCAACGAATCCATCTGGCTGACTCATGTACACCTCTTCTTTCAGAGTTCCATTCAAGAAAGCTGTCTTGATATCCATCTGATAGACCGTGATGTTTTTGTGAGCTGCATATGCTAAGAAAATCCTGACTGCCTCAAGCCTTGCTACTGGCGCGAATGACTCTTCAAAATCTATTCCTTCTTCCTGTCTGTTGTAGCTCGAAATCCTACTTTATCATACACTTCTTTTGTTGATCGAATGGCAGCTTAAAGATATAAGAGAAATAGATGGAAATAAGAAAGAGAATAAGAACTAAAGATGAGATGATTGGGACAGTAAGGAGATGAGATGGAACAATGTATAGATTAGATTGTAAGATAAGAAAGAAGAAGAATATAAAGAGAAGCACACACTCCCACCTTATCTTACTTACTGCACTCTGACAAATGTGGTGGGAGAGTGCTAAATACAAAGAGAGAAATACCCTAGTGGGCTTTGGTGGGCTCGTGGGATGGACTTGGGTTTTCTTACATTACATGAACTTATGTATTTAATAGAACATACATATATTTGTCCAATCCCACTCGCCCTTCATCTATTCTACAATATTACATACTACACAAATACAAAGTTCTAATATTTGGAATGACCATCACTTCAACATATAAAATCAATGCTAACAATCTCCCCCTAAGGGATGGTCATTTCAATGATGCTCCCGTGATTGGTCTTTTGCCTTCAATGTCTTGTACTTGGTGTGTCAATGTATAATAGTCTTTAATCAATGTTCTTTCATGCACTGTGATCTTCAAAGAATCGACTTCTGGTCTTTCTTGCCTTGATCTACACCTTCTGTCCAGATGCGTCGTCGTTGTAGATGATGATGGTGGATGGACTTTCGTCGGTACCTGCATAAGACAGTTAGCAATAAATCGTCCAGCGGCCATCATGTCATGAGGCAAGATCCTTGGATCTCATTAAGACTCATACAACTTGTATCCTTTTGAGTAAACACAAGTGTATTGCATAGGAAGTGTTCCTAAGAGATCTTTGATGAATCTCATGTCTCTAGACTCAATAATGTGCGTTTTAGTTTTAGTCGTCGGAGGCATGGAGCAGAGTGCCACCTTTTCAATATCAACACATCTCGGAGTGAGAGGCCGATAGATTATGTAGTGTTCTCCGTGAGAAATGAAAAAAATATCTTTTGAGAGATATCTGAGTGTATAGGAAGGGTGGTGCAATGCGTCACTGGGTCCATGACGTCTTGTCTTCAATATCAGTACCACCTTAGTGAGTACCGATAGCAGATGTATTGACCCGGTTTCTGACCTAAGTTTTCTTGGAGGGCTATTTCTTTTCACCCTTTCATTAAACTTTTCTTTTTCATTCTTCCACCCCTTCTTTCTCCTGTCTCTTTTACTCCTTTTTTCAATCATACCTAAGGACTTCTAATTCTAATCTATTGGAATTGTCCTTGGGTAGATCCCTCCGGCTCTGGCGGATCATTGGACATTACCTAACCATAATCACCTTATTACTCCATGATTATCCTAGATTTGTTGATCACGTGCCATTAAACCTTGTGAAAATCTCTCAACGTGTTTATGAGAAAACATATTTTGTTAACACATGGAGAGTTTTGCATTTTTGAAACACTCCCCCTTCACATGTGCTCATGCATTTTTGAAATAAATTGCACATGTCGGGTAGAGTTCGCACATTTGAAATGATCGATTTTCAATGAACATGACCTTCGCGAGACACGCTTACATCACTAGTTAGACTAGCTTGAAATTATTACCCGTCTCGGTCATATTCAATGGTCATCTCTCGAATTGGTACATTCTACTCAGACAAATCCTTTGCGAGACACGCTTACATCACCGGTAAACCAGCTTGAAGTTATTACCCATCCCAGACTAGTCTTTTCGATAACTGACATTTATCTTTTTTCAATGCGAGGGTTCATACTGAGTCTTTTTGAGAGCTCTTTTTGAGATTACTTTTTGATCACATTTTAATCATGTCTTCTCCCCCTCAAAAATAGCATGCAGTGATATTTTTGATATCAACTGATTAAAATGTAACTTTTTGGAGAGATAGACGGATTTTAGCATGAAATTGGAACATTTTTGTATTATACTCCCCCTTACACAACTCATATGTTAGAACATTTGAGATTAAAAATTATTTTTGAGGGTCTAGAGGGAGTTATCTTGAGCACTTTATGAAAGATTTTGGAAAATCTTTTTAGGATAAGTGCTTTGAAAGATTTTGAATAAGCACTTTCCTTTCTTTGAAGCGCGGGTCCTGAACTGATGTGTCCAAGAGCCATTAAGTTAAGCTCGGGTTTCGTACTGAAGTATACGAAAGCCATTGGGTTAAGCGCGGGTTCTGGAGTGAGTCTCTCAGAAGCCATTGAGATTTTTAAGAAAACGACATGTTTTGAAAACATTTAACTGAACTCTCGCTCAAGCATTTGTACATGCCCGTACCATTGTTAAATGACATTTCTAGGTACGTACAGAATATCGATTATACGAGAGACATGTCGGAGAAGAATCTTTTTTGGATTTTTGAAATTTTCTATTTTTGTATTTTGCTTTTGAGTTTTTTTTTTTCAAAAAATGTATATATGTACAAAGAATGATTAAGTATGAACAAGTAAAAGTAGAGTTAAGAGTGGAACAAGACCAGGATTTCCAAATGAAATGTTGGCATAAAGCTCTTCTTTTCCACATTCAGCGTATGAAGTCTTGACACTTTCACAAGTACCTGCATTCACAGAATCCACAAAAGAAGAATATGCACAAATAACAGTGTTAGAAGAACATGAATCATCACATTGAGGGTGTCCACTATCAACGGTTGTAGTGGTTTCTACATCCTTATCCTGATGATTTTCACTATTACTTGTTGTGGTGCAACTATCAAGAATCCATCTAAGACCAACTGTTTTAAAAACATTTCCCGTGGGAATCCACCTAGGGCTAGATCTAGGAGTTGTTTTCTTTTCAGATGCAGCGGAAGTCTCATTTTGAGAAGAACTACGTCCTGTAGAGATCCACCTAGTTGGTTTCTTAGCCTTTTGCTGTTTATCAACGGGCTTGTTTCTTTTTGGTGTCTTAGTGGATTGTGCCTTAGCACTTGCATTTGCTTTCTTGATATACTGTGCAACACATGCATCATGATTAGCTGAAAAGACACATTTTTGACATGTAGGACAAACAAATTCAACATTCTTGTTTAAAACGACAACCTTAACTTTGTCACTACTGTCATTTTGAACTTGCTTTGTGTTCGAATAGGAATTTGAATTCTTAGTGCTGGATTCTACGTGGATAACATTTTGTTTTTCGCAACTACTCTTAGATGCAATCCAATCCCTAGTCTTTAGTTGAATGATCCTAGGTAGTGGTTTACTACTACTGGCAGTGCTTGGTAATGTTGTAGAATTTATCACTCTAGGTTTTGTACCTAAAATTCCATCTTTTCGAACCTGTGCCTTTTGCCTAGCTGTTTCTAGGTAGTGATTGTGGACCGTTTTGTTTGAACCAACTGATTCCTTAACTGTTTGTGTGGTCACATTCGGTGAGCAATTCCTAGAAAGACCAGGTGTTATCACTTTTGGTGTTTTAGGCAAGGGTGTTGGAGTGACTGGTTTTGTCAAATCAATTGTCACATCAACTGTTGGAACCGTTAGAGAAATCGACATTTTTTGTTGTTCCGAAGTTGATGGTTTTGCAAACTTAGTTTCCTCACCCTTCCTTTTTTGACTATCCAGCTGAGACTTCAAAAGATCATTTTGTTCTTTCATATTTTTGTAAGCACGCTCATACGAAAATTTGTCATACTTGCATTCTTCCTTTTTCTGATCAAGTTGTTTAAAATATGTGACATTTTGTTTCTCAATCTTAGCAAGCGCATTTTCATATTTTAAAACAAGTTCAGAAGTCTCAGCTCAGAGTCTTTCATCATCTTCCACAGAATATGTTTGGTAAATAATTGACATGATATCGGTCGATAGAGCTTCGAAGCAGAGATTGTCATTATGTTTTTCCAATGCCTTGATGTGTTCAATGTTTTCATTTGCTTCCTTCACTAAGGATTCGTGGTCCTTAACAAATTCTGCTGACTCTTTCAAAAGATTATTTTCCACATTTTGAACAACCGCATAGATTGCAGCAATATGTGGATTAATTTCCCTTTCAAACATCTTTTTCAGTTCTGAATGAACACCATCTGAAAACCATTCAAATTTTTTACTGTTTGTTTTGGAAGCCACAATACGTTGAAGTGTTTAAATTCTCTTTTTAAGATCAACCAAATATAGTCTTGCTGCACTTGAATCATAAGTGCTTTTAGATGCCATTTGTTCGATGTTAGGCAGATGTTTTGAAACAAATAAATGTTTTGCGACAGCCACTGGTCTTTTGAAAAACATTGGTGACTCCTTTTTAACAAGATGAACCCCTGAAAGTTTGTTAAGTTCATTATAGTCAATGGGTTTTATTTCTCTGTTCATTTGTCGCATTTTTTTTCTGCTCATTTCGGAAAGCTCAATCGTTTCACAAGAATCATAACCCGGAGGAGAGCCATGGATATCATTTATTAAATTACCATTATAAAGCACATTCTGTTCTTTCTGAGCTTTCTTGAGATTATAAGGGTTTTCATAACCGATAGCCACTTTCTTTATTGTATGTAAAATCGGGTTTGGATCGTTTTTTAACAAGTTAACTGTTTGTGCAGAATGACCCGTTTTTACAAGCAAATCTTCCAACTTTGCAATGGTTTCCTTTTTTTCATTGATCTCTTTAAAAAGATCCTTTTCTCGTTTTAAAAACCTTTCATTCAACTCTTTCTTTTCCTTTTCAAGATTAGAATAAGTTGATTTTTGTTTTGAAAGCTGGTTGGTTAGTTCAGAAATTTCCTTGTTTAAAGATTTTATTTTGTTGTTCAAATTGACATCTAGAGTGTCATATTTGATTTGCAAATGTTTTTCTCTTAAAACAGAATCTCTTAAACTATTTTCAAGTTCAGACTGTCGATTGTTGTGAAAATCAAAAGCTCTTGCATTGACCTTATAACTCTCAAGCTCAGTGGTCAATTTCACATTCGCGGCTTTTACCTCGCGATTGATCTTTTTGACCTTTTCAATCTCTATTTGACAATTTTGAAGTAATGATTCAAATAGAGCATGGGTTTCCTCATTATTAGCATCATTTTGTGCGACTTGAACTTCATTAGGATGCATATATGAAGTTTCACAGTTAACATTGCTATTAACTTTCTCCCCCACATATGTATCGAAATTAGGTTCGAGAGGCACAGAATGTGGCTTGTCATGAGCAAACAATGATGGTACCTCATGGAGTGGTTCTGTGTCATAAGATGGAGGAGTTTCAGAATCACTGCATGATGTTGGTTCTTGCTGATCTGGCATAGGATCGGAGACTCTAGTGACTTCTGTAGAATTATCATTGATTCTAGTTGAAAGCAAGAAGTTGGATTCCTCAGCAGTCAAAGGTATTCCCGAATGTTCCTTGTTGGCTAGCATCAGCATGTACTGGAGCTTTTCCACCTTTGTCATTGCAGGAACATTACCAATTCTACCTATATCACTCCTTTGGATTTCAGATGAAGTCAAGAAACAATAATCCTCATTTTGATTGACCCCATTCTGATTCACAAACGGATACCATTGAATTTCCGTATACTGCCCTGCATATTGCATTTGATTCCCCTTCAGTATACCCATAGCATTTCCTTGCTGATTCCCGATAACATCAACCATTTGTCCATTGGTTTTTGTTATGTGGTTCGATGTTTAATGCCCTGGATAACAAAGAAAAACCATTTGCCAAAGCAGCTGTGATATCGTCTTGGTGCGTTGCCATTGATGATTGGTACGACAAAGTGGATACTGGATAGTTGCAACAAAGTAGGAGATGTGGTTGAAGGTTAAACTTGGTTGTTGTTGTGAAGCCTTGGTTTGTTGTTGATGATCGTTGAAATCTTTCGTAATGGTGAATTCTGGTTTCCCTCCAAATTTTGAATTTGAAAAATTTCTCTACCAGAATTTGAAATACTCTATAAAATGCAATTATAAGGTTATTTGAAAATTTTGAGTTTTAAAAATTTTTAAGTCAAATTTTGCCGAAAAAATTCGAATTTTGGCCTAAAATTTTGAATTTTGGGCCAAAATTTTCACGTTAGTACCAAAATTTGAATTTCGCGTAAAAATTGAATGTTTAGTCTCCTATAAAAATTAAATTTTAATCGGATTTTCCCGCCAATTTTTTTTTCCCTTTTTTTTTTTTTTTTTTTTTTTTTTTTTTTTTTTTTTAAATTGCAATAAAGTATTTAGAATTGTGTTGGAAAATTTTTGTCAAATTCGAAAAGTGAAAGTCTGATGTCAATTGCGAAAACTGGTTGAAATTGCGAAATTATGAACCAATTGCGAAGAACTGCCTGAATTGCGAAACTGTCTCTCAATTCCGACAGTCTAGTCCAATTCTGAAACTTTGGTCCAATTTCGAAACTTTGTATCAATTCCGAAAGAAAAGTGCAATTGCGAGAGATGTTCGCAATTCCGAAAGAGGCTCCAATTTTGACAGAATATGCCAATTTCAAAATCAATTGCGAAACTAACCCAATTCCGAAACCAATTTAGAAACTAATTCTGAAACCAATTCCAAAAAGAATTCAGAAACAAATTCCAAAAATCTGTTACAATTTCGAAATTCTGTGGCAATTGAGAAAAGCTGTTGCAATTCCGAAAGACAGTAGCAATTCCGAAGGTTTTGCCAATTTCGAAGAAAATGCTCAATTCCGAAAGATCAGTGAATTGCGAGAAGTGGGTTGACTTTCTGAATTGCGAGAAGCAGCTGTTCACCTTCTTTTGACTTTTTCTTCACTTGCCCACTTGTAACCTTATCTTTGAAGATATTTCCCTGAAAACTTTTCACCAACTATCCCACTTGAACCAATAATTCACTTAAACAATGATTATTCCAAATAAAATAACCACTATATTCCAAAAACACATCAAATACTTCTTCCTTGATTTGATTTCGATCTAAAGATTTAGAACACCAAAAGAAGTATCTTTTAAATCCAATCTACGAATGAATAATAATCACAGAAACATCAACCAAGTCATGAACATATTAACAAACACAACCTTACTCAATATTTTTGCTATTTGATTCCCAGAAAAACATCCACGATGTCACATTTTTAAGAAGCCAAAAATACAACAGTTGGTTTCTTGTAAACACAAACCGAACACAAAAACTTCCTACCTCGTTGTATGGCTGTTGATACCACTTGTTGTAGCTCGAAATCCTACTTTATCATACACTTCTTTTGTTGATCGAATGGCAGCTTAAAGATATAAGAGAAATAGATGGAAATAAGAAAGAGAATAAGAACTATAGATGAGATGATTGGGACAGTAAGGAGATGAGATGGAACAATGTATAGATTAGATTAGAAGATAAGAAAGAAGAAGAATACAAAGAGAAGCACACACTCCCACCTTATCTTACTTACTGCACTCTGACAAATGTGGTGGGAGAGTGTGCTAAATACAAAGAGAGAAATACCCTAGTGGGCTTTGGTGGGCTCGTGGGATGGACTTGGGTTTTCTTTCATTACATGGACTTATGTATTTAATAGAACATACATATATTTGTCCAATCCCACTCGCCCTTAATCTATTCTACAATATTACATACGACACAAATACAAAGTTCTAATATTTGGAATGACCATCACTTCAACATATAAAATCAATGCTAACACTGTCTAAATCACTTGGCCACGAGACGAGCTTTGTTGCGAATTACAATCATCTCGTCATCCTTTTTGTTCTTCCATAACCACTTAAGATCAATGCCAAGTTTGTCGATTGGTCTTGGCACTAAATCCCAAGTGTCATGTAATTGATATTGGAGAAGTTCGTCCTACATCGCTTCAATCCATGCATTATCTGCCATCGCCTCCCGAATGTTCTTTGGCTCTTTTAGATTTACTGAGCAGACGTATATGCACATATCGGAATTGGTGGCGAGCTGTTTCCTTTTCTGAACTGGCCGTGAAGGTTCACCAATTACTTGTTCTATTGGATGGTATTTAGTCCACTGTAACATTGAAGGGTACCTTGGATTTGACAAATGCGCGTTAGATGGTTCATGTAATCTAGAAGATGATTCAGTAGAATCCGTTGCAAATGGGTTCTCGAATGGTTCTTCTTCTAACACAGCATCGTTCTGTTGTTGTTCTTCTTGAATTGGTGTGGTTTGGTTTTGCTCATCAACTCTTGGTAACACAATCTCAATTACTAGAGTTGCTGGAGTAGATGTTGATGATGTTGAGGAAGTTGGTGCGTCAGCTTCGAATGTTGTTGATGCATCTGGCGGTGGTGGTGGTGGTGGTTGATGTTGTTGAGCGGGTGCAGCGGAACGTTGTTGTGATGCATTTGTCGAAGCTCCACCATAGTACTCATCATACATATACTCGAAGAAAGTGTCCAGTTCTTGATTTGTTGGATTGTCAATATTAGTTGACTGAGCTCCTTAGGGTACGAGTCCTGAACTGATATGTCCAGAAGTCTGACTGTTTGGTGCGGGTCCTAATCTGGTATGATTAGAAGCCATCGGGTTAAGCGCGGGTTCTAGAGCGAGTCTCTCAGAAGCCATCTGTGAAATCTCATCAAATTTCACATTCCTCGTCTCCATAATCCTCTTAGTTCTCCTATTATACACTCTGAATGCCCTCGAGTTATCCGAATAACCAATGAAGATTCCAATATCACCCTTTGCTTTCAGTTTTCCCAGATCATCTCTGTCGTTCGTAGGATAGTACAAATCGCCAAATACATGAAGGTAAGAGATGTCGGGTTTTCTATTGTTTACTAGATCATATGGGGTTTTATTAAATCTTGGATGGATTAGGGATCGGTTTTGAGTGAAACAAGCAGTGGCAACAGCATCAGCCCATAAGAATAACGGTGCACTGGAATAAATCAGCATTGTGCGAGCAGCTTCCACAAGGGTTCTGTTTCTTCTTTCAACTACCCCATTCTGCTGTTGAGTTCCAACAGCTGATGTCTGGTGAGTAATTTCAGTTTCTTCAAAATATGTTCTTAACTCCTGATTTGTGAATTCCGTGCCATTGTCAGTTCTTACTATCCTAACTGGAGCTTGAAGAAGGACTTGAATACGCTTCAGAAAGGTGATGATGATTCCTGGTGCTTCGTCTTTTGACCTTAGAAACTTTACCCATGTGTATCTTGAATAATCATCAACGATAACAAGAATATACTTCTTCCCATTGATACTTTCAACTCTCATTGGGCCACATAAGTCCATATGCAACAAATGTAACTTATCAACCGAACTGGGAACGATTTTAGGTTTATAAGTTGCTCTTTTGCTTTTGCCTTGCTCACAGGATGGACATAAGTGCTCTTTGGTGTATATGAACTTAGGGAGACCGTTGACGATGTTGTCTTTGGCTAGCTTGGTTAAGGTGTCAAAGTTGAGATGGGATAAACGTCTGTGCCACAACCAGGACTTAGTTTCACAAGCTCTTGTCATGAGACATATTGATGATGAAGATGCTATTTGGTTGATGTCGATAGCATTAAGGTTGGTGCCATGATTCCCGGTTAAGAGATCATCTCCAATCAAGTTCCTAATGAAGAAAGTATTTCTCCTAAATGAAACCTCTAAATCTGCATCGCAAAATAGTCCAAATGAAAACAGATTGTGTCCCAACCCTTCGACGTAGTAAACCCGAGTGACTAAGAAGTTTCCAAACTGAAGATCTCCATAACCCAGAATAGCTGTTACATGATCATTTCCAAACCGAACAGTTCCTATGAACTTCCATACAAAGTTGATCAGCAGCTTTAGATTCCCGGTCATGTGCTTGGAGCAACCCGAGTCGACGATCCAAAGACATATTTCAATAACCTGCCAATAACAGAAGATTGTGCATTTGGAAACCGTTTATCATTTGGTTCCATGGGATTAGGGGTAACAGAAGAATCACATTCATAGATGGTTTTTAGTGGTTCTTTTGGAGCCTTTAATTTACCATTTACTAAAGTGAATTCTCTACCCGTTGGTATCCATATGCACAACTTAAGATAGTTCCTAGGCAATATTCTACTAGTGGTTTTCCTAGATTTTGCAATAAGTCTTTGAATATATCTAGTTTTAGCACTAGTTCCTAGAGGAACATCTTTCTGTTCAGGCATATCATTCACATGCACATTATTAGAAACAATATCATCACAAACATTTTCAGATAACGATTTCTTATACATTAAACAAACAGAGTCATTACATGCACTCGAAACAGTACTCTTAACATTACATCCAGATGACATATGTTTCTTATTCGAAAGCGATAAGTTCCTAGGGTGTTCTTCTACATCTTCCGTTTTATTCTTGCTTTCACTCTTAGAGGCAGGCGAGACTCTATTGTTCCTTGTATTGCTCCTAGGCTTTAGTCTGCTGCTCCTAGAGGTACTTTCTACTCCTGTAGAAGGTAAGGCACACACATTAGGATTTATCTTGTTGTCATTTGAATTTGTTTTAGCATTCCTAGTTTCATTAGGATTATTTTTCACATTTTTGTCTATCGCCCTATATGTTTGAGATGTAGAGGTAGACGCAGTAGTGGTACTAATCCTATAAAGTCCAGGTGCTATCACATTCGGTGTTTCGACAACTGCTTTCCCTTTATCAACACTTGTTGATTTTTCACATTGCTTAGGCAAGGGTGTTGGAATACATTGAGAAATCGACATTTTTGGTTTTGCGATCTTAGTTTCCTCACCCTTCCTATTTTGACTTTCAAGCTGAGACTTCAAATGATCATTTTGCACTTTCATGTTTTTGTATGCACGCTCATATGACAATTTTTCATACTTACATTCTTCCTTTTTCCGATCAAGTTGTTTAAAAATATGTTACATTTTCCTTTTCAAGCTTTGAAAGCGCATTTTCATATTTTAAAACAATTTTAGAAGTCTCAGCTCTCAGTCTTTCATCATCTTCAACAGAATATGTTTGGTAAATAATGGACATAATTTCGATCGATAGAACTGCCTCGAAGAGAGTATCATTGTGGGTTTCCAAAACTTTGATGCGTTCAATGTTTTCATTTGCTTCCTTTACCAGGGATTTGTGGTCCTCGACAAAGTCAGCTATTTCTTTTAAAATTGCATTTTCAACATGGATTACTCTTGCATGAATTGCAGTTAATGTAGGAGTAATTTCTATTTCAAACATCTTTTTCTGTTCAGTATGAAAAATTGAATACCAGTCGTTGAATTTAAGATTTGTTTTAATTGCCACAATCATTTGAAGCGTTTCAACTCTCTTTTTAAGATCATCCAAATATTTTCTAGCATCACTTGTCTTAAAAGTGTTATTAGAGGACATTTGTTCGATGTTAGGAAGATGTTTTGAAACAACTTTTCGTTTTGAAACAACAACTGGTTTTTTGAAAAACATTGGTGACTCTTTTTGAACAAGATGTACTCCAAAAATTATGTTAAGCTTATTATAATCAATTGGTTTGATTTCTGGGTTTATTTGTCTCATTTTGATTCTACTCTCTTCAGCAAGCTCAATCGTTTCAAAAGAATCCCGAACTTCAGGAGGATCATGTTTATCATTTTGCACACTACCATTATATAACACATTATGTTCTTGCTGAGCTTTCTTGAGATGATAAGGGTTTTCACAACCGATAGCCATTTTCTTCATTGTATGTAAAAGCGGGTTTGGATCGTTAATTAGCATGTTAATGATTTGAGTAGAATGACCCGTTTTTACAAGCAGGTTTTCCAACTTTTTAATGGTTTCTTGTTTGTCAATGATTTCATCAAGAAGATCATTTTCACGATTTGAAAACCTTGCATTCAACTCTTTCTTTTCTTTTTCAAGATCCGAACAAGTTGATTTTTGTTTAGAAAGTTGGTTGGTTAATTCAGAAATTTCCGTGTTTAAGGATTTTATTTTCATGTTCAAATTAACATCGAGTGTGTCATATTTGATTTGCAAATGTTTTTCTCTTAAAACAGAATCTCTATAACCAATTTCAAGTTCTGACTGTCGTTTGTTATTAAATTCAAAGGCTTGTTCATTCACCTTATATCTCTCAGGCTCAGCGGTCAATTTTTCATTCGCGGCCTTAACATCGGGATTGATCTGTTTGACCTTTTCAATTTCAATACTACAATGTAGCAATAATGATTCAAATAAAGCACGTGTTTCCTCTTTATTCTCAGTATGCTGTGACTCGAAGCCTCCATTAGGATCCATATCTGGAGTTGCCAAGTTAATATTGCTACAACTTGGCGTGTCCATATATGTATCGTAAGTGGTTACAGGAGTCGTAGGATGATGTTCATTCTGAGGTGACATATCAAATATTTCATTATTGTGACATGTAGCATATGGTGGTACCTCAGAGATTCCATTGATATCATAAGCAGGAGGTGCTTCAGAATTCGTGTCATACTTAGCCTCCTGAAGATTTGCCATGAAAATGCAGTTGGCATCAATGTCTTCAAGGTCTTCCATATCATCCATAAGAACCAGGAAGTCATGTTCTTCTGCATTCAACTGTAATCCTGCCTTTTCCTTCTGAGCCAACAACACTGCTTTTTGTAGGTACTCAAGATCTTTCTTTTTCGGCCTGCTAAGACAGTTCCTTGCCATATGACTGACTCCCTGACAGTTGAAACACTTTAACAAATTTCCTTGATTCACATTTCCAACATTCCCAGCAACTGGAGCAACATTCCCAAACTGATTACCAACATTCTGATTCCCAACATTCTGACCCCTTTGATTTTCAAAAAATTGTCCCATCTGATTCCCTGCATACTGCCCTTGATTACCCATCTGATATCTAGGAGCATATCCCTGTTGATTCCCATAACCTCCAATCATTTTTCCTTGCTGACCCAATTGAAACTTGGCTGTGCAATCTGCCTGTTGCTAGTGTTCGATGAGATTCTTTTATTGTTGTTGGTAGGTGTGGAATAGCGTCCTTGGAATGCTTTTGATATTAAGGCAAATGCATGTGTCATAGCAGCAATAGCTTCATCCTGGTTATTGACTTCTGGTTCTTGGAATGGTGGATACTGTTGTTGTGGAATAACTTGTTGTTGTGGTAGAACTGTTGTTGTGGTATGACAGCAGTTTGTGGAGTGAATTGTTGTTGCATGTAGTTCTGAGTAGAAGATGATGATGATGATGGTTGTGTATTCACTGTTACAGGTGTTGGTGTCTGATGCGTGGTTTTGCAACCTTACAACAGGTTTTACCTCTCGAGGGATCTCAAGAGGCTTACAACCCCACCAGGCAGTGTACCTGACCGATGTAGTATAGTGTAGTGGTAAGTACGGGGGATTGATCGTTCTCCACAGGGAATAGTGTTCGTTAGGTATGAAAAACTACTCTAATAGGTCTAAGGGTGAGAGAAGATTCTTTTTTATGTTTTTATAATTTTATGAAAGCAAGTAAAATCTCGGGTTTGAAAGAGTGGGCGGAATTAGTTGCTAGTCAACTAACCCAGATAACTACGAATGCAAATAAAATAAAATAACTGAAAATGAAAAGGTGGTAAAACTTATATAGAGAGAAATGTGTTTACTTAGATTTCCTTACTCCCTAACTATCTTTTACCGGTTGATTAGTGTGTATTAGTTGCGTGGATGACAGGTGTATTCCTTAATACCATTTGTGGGGTGGCGTACGTACTTCCCCAACTCTACAAGCTCCTACTTCACTCCTATGTCGAGCCGGCTAGGAAGCTCCTAACATGGGATCACTAGAATTCGCTTGTGCATTAAATACAACCATAAAAACCTTTAGTACGCATTGGTTCATGTTTCTTAAGACGTTCAAGCAAGTTACCGAATAGGAAGTTAGCCAGTTTTCTTAAGCCTAACATAGATGAACAATCATCCAATACAACTAACAACACACTAATAACCAATAATCAATAGCTAGGTTTCATTAGATCTAAGCAAACACAAGATAAATCTAGCCTAGCATGTTAAACAAAAGACAAGAACAAGATAGAATCAAACAACACATAGACATATTGAATGATTAATTGATAACTTATCTTCAATGTAACATGGAAGATCTCAAGGCAAAAAGCCTTGAAAAAGCTGCTAAATTCGTCTTAGGGTTTTCACACACAAAGTTCCTCAATAAGTTCCACACCAATGACAAAAAATTGCAAAACTATATATAGACTTTCAGATCTGACGGCGTCACGTTATGGAGTGTGACGCCGTCACCCTCGCCGCTTTTAGGGTTCCCGGATGACCTTCTTGACGCCGTCCCTCTTTAGCTCTCCAAAATCCGTTCTGGCTTATCAAGGCTTGACGCCGTCAGATTTAGTCGTGACACCGTCCCTCTTTAAATTAAGCCGTGACGACCTTGATCAGATTAAAGGGTGACGCCGTCAGAATTCCCATGCAAATTTCCCTGGCTTATCATGAGTAATTTTCACATCCACCTTTTCTTGCCAAGCCATGACGCCGTCCAGGGATAATCCTGACGCCGTCAAAGGTAGTTTCCAGCATAATTTTGAGACTTTGTCGTTTTCTTCACTTTTATGCTCCAAAAACGTCCAAAATGCCTCCTTTTCCAGATTTCTCCTCAAAAGTACCTAAAATGACAAAAGGAACGATTTAGGGCAATATTTGATCAAATAAATACGATTTAGGGCTTAAATGACCCCTTAAAAGCGGTACACTTTTCGCTTCATCAAATACCCTTACACTTGAGATTTGCTTGTCCTCAAGCAAATGCGCTTTTATTCTAATCAAAATACAAGTTAGGGGTCATTTAATGCTAACATAAAAGTAATTACAACAAATAATCATTCCACTTTAATCATAATAAGCACGGAGATTACAAACTAGCACCTCACAAGTAGTGTTTAGATACTCACATCTCTCAAGTGTCATCAAAATAAATCTCATAAATGAAAACGGATAATATCTCTCACTACCTGTCATATCAAATAGATTACCATAGGCTTGGGAAAGGATCGAAAACCTCCTCCACTAGGCGTAAGAACCAAAGATAAACTATCAAAGAGGGCTTTTAAACGGGTTATAACGTTAGGTGTAGGGAAAAGGAACACACGGTTTTGTTGGATAAAGGATATTTTACTGGTGGCGAGTTAAAGATCTTGATCAATTACATGTACTATACAATGTTGCTAAGCCAAGACTCGACTCGATCTTAAGCTAAAAATAAAATAACAAAAACATAAAATAAACATAAAATAAAACGGGATGGTAGTCCGTATGTTTTTTCTACTTTTCTTTTTCTCATTTTTTTGTATTTTTCTTGATTTTTCGATTTTTTTTTTTTTTTTTTTTTTTTTTTTTTTTTTTTTGCATACACTTTTGCCCTACCATCCAAAATAATACATCATAGGGGCGTTGCATTCCCCTTACACTTGAACTTTTACATAACTTTACAAATAACTATTCTAATGACTCGAATTAAGATAATTGAAAAACTTGGAGTACTTTTAAAATATTTAGCACATATGGGGGTAATAAATGATGTTCTTCCCCATTACTCCATTACACTAGTACTTTACCCATGAGTCCCAATCGTCCCAAAACAATATGTACAAGGATATGACTCGACTTAGCAACCATGTAATCAACTAGATAATTAACTTGGCGATTTGGGTGTACATTTTAGTGGGGTGTAACAAATTCTTCCTTTAAGTAAAATGCTTAAAGGTCGAAACGAAAAGATAGGCTCTGAGGGGTGTACTAGGGGTATCGTGTACTAAAAATGAGTACAACGCAAAGGGTGTGGGAGAATTACTTGACCAATGTAGCCAATGTAATTATAACAAAAACACAGGTGTAAAACAATGGGTTAATCCTAATGCCTCTTATCATGTAGTAAATCTAACTACACGAATGTAGTCTCACTTGTGGCCTCGGAATGGTCCTAACGCAAGTTCTAGAATCTAAGTGCTACCGGTACACACATCATAGCATAAATGCTTTTCCTACCAATTCTAGGGGCGAACCTCACATATTTGGGGTGGAAAATTTTTTTAGTGGTACGGTTTTTGTGCTAGTCATATAACTCCTATCCGTGAGACGCTCATTAAGATCAAAGTTTCACTCCTATATGTTGTAAAAAAATTTAAATTTGGCACTAAAATTGCCCTAACAGGTATTTATCTCAGTTTTATTACACATCTACTATTAAACAAACAAAAATCAAGCGTAATAGCATTCTCTAATCGTACTTTTACCCCCCCCCCCCCCCCTTACACTTAAGATGAACATTGTCCCCAATGTTCAAATTACAAATGTAAAAGCATAAAGTAAAAGAATGAAATCAAAGACTCCCCTGATTCGCTCGGTGGATAATGAAGTAACACGGTTAGATCTTCTTCCAAAGAGAATGTAAAAGCTTCATGACTAATGCATCGCCAAAAGCTTGATCCAAAACATTTCCTTGTCCAAAATAACCTGTTAAACCTGAGAAAACAAACACGAAAACCTGCATAACATCGGCGGGATAAACTCTATATATAAGGATATAATGCTTGTGGAATGATAATTTTGCAGATTCCTGGAGATTATAAGTTAGAGATTTAATAAAAACTTTTTATGAAAACAAAACTTTCAAAAATTTTCAGAAAATTAAACCTGACGCCGTCAGGTTATAACTCCTGACGCCGTCAGAAATGATCTGACAGAATTCTCATGTTACGTTTCCGGAAAAAATTTTGGAAAAACCTATACCTTACTTCCTTGAAATCCTGCAAAACATCATTATGACTCGATACAAGCATTTGACTCAAACAATTACTAATATGTATGTTAATTTAATATTGTTATGATTCATGTTCATTCTTGTTCTTGTAAACAAATTTGGATTCCCTTACACTTAACTTTTGCAAAATACCTTTACATGTAGTTAAGACGAAGTTAAAAACAAGATAAAGCATTTTCACAATTTAGTTTCGAACATGAATCAATAATAATAAAAATTAAACATACATATGGAAGCAAATAAAATCAAACAAACAAACAAAACAAACAAACAAAGCAAATAAAGCTTGGGTTGCCTCCCAAGAAGCGCTTGTTTTTGTTCGAGTCACGAGCCTGACTCTACCCTTATTTAACGGAAATAGGGGAGGTTTTCCCTACACTTAGGATTAAGTGTGGGTGAAAGTAGCGATACACACCCTTAGGGTGGAAATATGCCACGTGAGGAAAGAGTGACGGGTGAATTATATGCTCAAAGGTGCGGGATCCTATCATCATAACCGAACCTAATTCAATTGGGTTAGTGGGTGGATTAAGATTTTCTCCTAGAAAGGGATCATCTTCTATCAACTTCGAGAGACTCCAAGTTAAGAATCCACTTTGACCTAATAAACCCGGTTTAAACCCATAATGTTTCTTGTGATTAATCATGAATGGGTGATGTAAGTATGAAAGGTTATGGTTCACTCCTATGTCAGCTTCCTCTCTACAAGGCTTAGAGTCTACTACCTTCAACATAAACCTACCTGGACTATATGGTTTGATGGGTGGGTCGGGACCTAATTCAATTCCTAAGTTCACATCTAAAGATGGAAGATTAGGTAACGGTTTTGGTTGAGGCTCCGGTTCATCAAAACTAGGAACTTCCATAGAACTAAAAGAAAGGTTGTGACTACAAGTATTCAAACCTATTTCTTCTAGTTGTGTTTGGTCCAAGGGCTCTACCTCTATTGGGGTTCCTATAGTCTCTTATACTTTTTCCGGGTAAGTTACGGGCGGTGTGTTAACCTCAAATGATGGTAGGACTTGTGGGGTACTTGGTAGGCTTATGTTACTTACCTCATCATTCCTTGTGTCAAGACCACCTATATCCTCATCATGTGTTTTATTAGAATCTAACCCTAACATTTTCCCTAGTATCTCAAGTGCTTCTCTAGGCATCTCAACTTCTATATCCGAATCATAAGGATCATCCTCAATATTCTGACTGCTATATTCAAATTGCCCAAAAGATTCATCATGTGTTTCTTGAGATTCATCGTCATCGATCATAAAACCTAGGTCTTTTTGATCAATGTGATCATGCTCGGCAAAATCCTCCATCACATCAAGGTCACCTATGTGTTCATCCTGTATTATGGTAGTACCTAACCATGACGTGCAGTTAGGTGGCTCAACTCTACCCTCATCCCCAAACAAACTTGTTTCATGATCCTTGAAATTTGTGGTCAATTGACTTGTATTAATTTTTGTTGGGTTGTCTACCATATAATAATATTGGGCATAATTCTCAATAGCTTCCCATGCTTTCTCAGCACTTAATTCCCTAATATCCCTGCCGGCAATATGGTAAATGTCCCTTTGGGCATGTCGGTCGACATGATTGTAAAAGATTTGAGTTAGGGACCAAAAATCGAAGTTATGATGAGGGACTTTTTGGAGTAAATATTTAAAACGAGTCCATGCATCATAGAGAGGTTCATCTTTATGTTGTTTAAACATCAAGATGTCATATGGAGTGGGTGAATTACGTGGTTGGTGGTATGGTGGATTCGCGTTCTCTATAATGGTGAACGGAAGAGTCAATGGAAATCTTATACGAACAAAAGCACGAAGAAAATAGATAGACTAAAGAAAAACCTAGAAAAATAAAATAAAAATCTCACTAGAAAGGAATCTAGTGAGTAGACCTATAAAATAAAAATTCAACCTAAACAATAACTATCCCCGGCAATGGCGCCAAAAACTTGATGCGTGGTTTTGCAACCTTACAACAGGTTTTACCTCTCGAGGGATCTCAAGAGGCTTACAACCCCACCAGGCAGTGTACCTGACCGATGTAGTATAGTGTAGTGGTAAGTACGGGGGATTGATCGTTCTCCACAGGGAATAGTGTTCGTTAGGTATGAAAAACTACTCTAATAGGTCTAAGGGTGAGAGAAGATTCTTTTTTATGTTTTTATAATTTTATGAAAGCAAGTAAAATCTCGGGTTTGAAAGAGTGGGCGGAATTAGTTGCTAGTCAACTAACCCAGATAACTACGAATGCAAATAAAATAAAATAACTGAAAATGAAAAGGTGGTAAAACTTATATAGAGAGAAATGTGTTTACTTAGATTTCCTTACTCCCTAACTATCTTTTACCGGTTGATTAGTGTGTATTAGTTGCGTGGATGACGGGTGTATTCCTTAATACCATTTGTGGGGTGGCGTACGTACTTCCCCAACTCTACAAGCTCCTACTTCACTCCTATGTCGAGCCGGCTAGGAAGCTCCTAACATGGGATCACTAGAATTCGCTTGTGCATTAAATACAACCATAAAAACCTTTAGTACGCATTGGTTCATGTTTCTTAAGACGTTCAAGCAAGTTACCGAATAGGAAGTTAGCCAGTTTTCTTAAGCCTAACATAGATGAACAATCATCCAATACAACTAACAACACACTAATAACCAATAATCAATAGCTAGGTTTCATTAGATCTAAGCAAACACAAGATAAATCTAGCCTAGCATGTTAAACAAAAGACAAGAACAAGATAGAATCAAACAACACATAGACATATTGAATGATTAATTGATAACTTATCTTCAATGTAACATGGAAGATCTCAAGGCAAAAAGCCTTGAAAAAGCTGCTAAATTCGTCTTAGGGTTTTCACACACAAAGTTCCTCAATAAGTTCCACACCAATGACAAAAAATTGCAAAACTATATATAGACTTTCAGATCTGACGGCGTCACGTTATGGAGTGTGACGCCGTCACCTCGCCGCTTTTAGGGTTCCCGGATGACCTTCTTGACGCCGTCCCTCTTTAGCTCTCCAAAATCCGTTCTGGCTTATCAAGGCTTGACGCCGTCAGATTTAGTCGTGACGCCGTCCCTCTTTAAATTAAGCCGTGACGACCTTGATCAGATTAAAGGGTGACGCCGTCAGAATTCCCAAGCAAATTTCCCTGGCTTATCATGAGTAATTTTCACATCCACCTTTTCTTGCCAAGCCATGACGCCGTCCAGGGATAATCCTGACGCCGTCAAAGGTAGTTTCCAGCACAATTTTGAGACTTTGTCGTTTTCTTCACTTTTATGCTCCAAAAACGTCCAAAATGCCTCCTTTTCCAGATTTCTCCTCAAAAGTACCTAAAATGACAAAAGGAACGATTTAGGGCAATATTTGATCAAATAAATACGATTTAGGGCTTAAATGACTCCTTAAAAGCGGTACACTTTTCGCTTCATCAGTGTCTGAGCAATGAGTGCAAGAGGATCACGATGTTTGGCTAACTTTTCTTTCTTTACTTCATCTGCCTCTTTCTGGTTTTGCTTTAGGAAATCATAGAGCTGATCATAGTTTACGTTGTGAAGGTTCTTTGTTTGGTTAACAATTGTGTCATACCGTCCCCATTCTTCTGGTAAATTGTTGATGAACTTGATGTTTTGAACAATTGGTTTTGGTGTCAACTTGTTCCTGATCAGCTCATTCATTAGAGTGCAAAACCTTTTGTAGTAAGATTCAATTGGTTCAGCTGGAGTGGATGTGAACTTCTCCCATTCAGTTAGAAGCTTGTTTTCAGTATCTTGTTATCCAATTTCTGTGGCATGACAAAGCCTGCGAACTCGTTCCCACATATCATAAGTAGTTTCACAACTGTCAATAGCAGCAAAGATCTCTCGTGGTAAACCAAGTTGAATCAAGTGCATTGCTAAGTCATCAGCTTCAATTTGTTTCCAATCCTCTGCTGTGTATTCCTCTTCTTTTTTATCATGAAAGGACGGTGGAATGGGAGGTGTTGCATTTGGATCACCAGCTACTTGAATCTGACGAGGCTTGAATGGTCCTTTCTGGATGGAGTTGAGCAGAAGTCTACCTTGACCATTAGGTTTGGTTTTGATATATCGAATCATACGACTCGTCCATGGAAGATAACCACCTTTTTCAAGCATTGGAGGACGGTTCTCAGCACCAGCTGAATGGATGTCTTGTTGAGTTGCCATTGATGATGTTGTATGATAAAGTTGATTCAGGATCGTTGCAACGAAATAGGAGTTGTGGTTGTTGAAGGTTAAACTTAGTTGTTGTTGAGAAGTCGTGGTCCTTTGCTGAAGATCGTTTGAAGTTTCTTGCAATTTGAATAAACTATGATAATTTAGATAAACGTAGCAAATTAAATAAAGTTACTAAATTTGACTAGACTATAATTTAGACAAGATCAAATGTAAATTCGACAAAGTTATGTAAATTACAATTTAGATAAAACCACAATTTCTATAGAAATCTTAATTTAGACAAAATTTATACAAATTTTGGCCAAATTTTGAATTTGTATTGAAATATGCAATTTATATAAATTTGCAATTTATATAAACGATCTAACTAATTTATACAAATTAGTAGATATTCTCTTGTCGAAGTATTTGTCACACTTATACAAGTGAGAAAATACCGAGTTCACTTTCAATGTTGTAGAAATTAAGTTCAAATTGAATTTATAAAAATTATTGAAGTTGCTAGTATTCTCTACAATTGCGAAAGAAATCTAAAGAGACAATTGCGAAAGGTCTTTAAATGCCACAATTGCGATAAAGCTTGTTAGACAATTGCGATAGGGATCTCGGACAAGAATTGCGATAAAGATCTTGGACAACAATTGCGATAAAGATCTCGGACAACAATTGCGATAAGGATCTCGGACAACAATTGCGATAAAGATCTCGGAAAACAATTGCGATAAAAGCGGACCAGGGACAATTGCGATAAGACCACTTGGACAATTTCGATAAAAATGCTCTTGACAATTGCGATAAAATGACTGTCCCACAATTTCTATAGAAATTTACAATTTCTATAAACCCTCTTTTATAGAAATTCTCAAACACAAGAATTCCTATAAACCTTCTTTTATCTAAATTCTTGTACAAGAAAATAGATATTTTTATGTCGATGTAGCTCCTTTTTTTTTTTTTTTTTATCACACTTCTTATAAAAGAAATGGATAAAAATCGCAAGATTATGAGGATTCGAACCGCAACCTTTTGTAGTCCCTTTTTTTTCTCGATCAACAACTTCAATATCACGTACAAACTAATAAATTTTAATCCCGAGTATGCCCTAAGTATTTAACGATAATAAGTGAACAAATAAAACGAATGTACACATTTTAACAAATTAAATCCCATGCCTAACTTTAACATATAAGCTCCCACTTGAAACCATTCACATGTTTTTCTTTTTATGTGATTCCTTTGGGCCCATTTTACCTTGTCACTTGTGTACAACCTTTTGGCCTTAATCCATAATGATAGCATTACAACTTAGCCCATTCTTTCTCCTAAAAACCCTCACAAAACTGGACATAAACCCCTCCCTAATCTCATTATACGGCACATTCAAAAAAAAAAAAAGAAAAAAAACCCTAACATCTTTTTCTTCCCATCTTTTTGTACGGCATCAAGAAAAAAAATGAAACAAGCCCTAGCAAACCTATGCAATTCGAAATCAAGAAGAGGAGAAGAAGAAGCAATCAATTGATCTTTGTCATTATTCAATTCACATCATAAGGTAAACGAATACCACATAAATTCATCAATTCGAATTTTTGATTAAACCCTAATCGAACCATATTTTGTTGTTCTTCTAATCGACCTAATCAAGAAGAAGGAAGGAAGAAATCGTTGGTGATTAGTTCGTGTGGTGTTCGTGTGTCTTGATCACGCTACGAGGGTATTGTGCATCATCCATTCGTGTTTGGATTTTTGTTCGTGTTCTTGTGTTCTTGTTGTAATATAAACACATATGATAATAAGAATAACGTGCACATGAAATAACAACCTTAAAGATTAATTATGAATTGAATATGTATATGAATCTGAAAATTAATTGATATCAGCATGTTAAAACATGTAAGGATCGACCTAGGGATGCTTTAATGTCAATTATGATTGCTTGTTATCATGGAATAATCATTGGAATAGAAAAACCCTAAAAGAACACATGAATTAATGAACCAGTTTTCTGATCAGGAAATTGGTCCGAATTTAATTGATTGTATCTCTATGATGAAAACGTATTTTTGAGAGTTTCGGGAGTCTAGAATGAAGTTTAATGAATTAGATTTCTGGAGAAATTAATCTTGTAATTTTTAGAGGCCTGGAAGACCACTTTTTGATTTTTGGAAAATTAAGTGTCAGATCGAATTCGTATGTCTGGAAAAATAGTCCGGATTTTTCATTTATCATTTTCAAACCATGTCTAATTGGAAGGTTTTCTTTGAACTGGGTAATATTTGATATGTCTATTAGTTAATGGAATTTTTGTAGAATTTTATAAATTATTTGGATGGGTCTGTGAACTGCTAAGTTTTCGTATGTTAAAACTGATCAGTAATCTGGATGACTTGAATTAAAGGATTTTTAAACTATAGTTATACTTAATAATAAATTCTGGAAAATTAGGGTAAGTTATTAAGACATATGGGTACGTGTATGAATTTTTTGGAATTTTTATTCTGAGTTCTTATAAGGATGAAAAATCGTACAAAACAGGTCTAATTTGTGTGTAAAATCTGTGAAAAGTTTTAAGGATATTAAAAAGGTGTAAAGTGTTTATTTTTTCAAACTAAAGGGTCTAAATTGTCATTTTTCTAAAACTAAGGGACTTAACTGATGAAAACATGTAACTTGATAATATTTACATTTTACACCCTAATCTTATCATAATGACACTATTAACCCTAAACTTGTTATAATTGCATAATAAACCCTAAACTTATATAATCAACATTATGAACCTTGAACTAATATCATTGTCACATTTGAATACTTGAACTTATGATATTCTAAATATGGGAACCTACTAATTCTGAAAACTTACTAAATCGGGAAACCTGATAAAAATAGAAACCTGCAAAAAAAAATAGGAAGCCGACTAAAACGAGAAAATCTTATTTAAATAAGATATTAATTGTAAGACGACCATGTATTTGTGTAGATTCGCTGAAGGTGGAGTTTGTTTCCGATCTTGGTATTTCTAGATGTATCTTCACTTACGGTATAAGGTACAGATATTCTACCTTTCTCAGTAAGGGTATTTTCGTTCTCTTGACTTCTGATCTTGATTCATTAGGATTCCCCAAGCCATTGCTATGTTTTCCCTTGTATTGTGAACCTTTGATATGATCCACTTGATTTGAACCTTGCTTTGAACCCTTGCCTTGATTTCTTGTTTTGAACCTTGCCATGTTCCCTTGATACTTGACATACTTCGTTCATCACCTTTGACCTGAATATTCAAATCCTTGGACACCTAGAAGATCTACTTGATATCAAAACTGGATGTGGAAACTTTCTTAATTATATATGAAAATGTTTTGAGAAAAGCTATTTTAAAACGATGCGATACCACTTTTAAATGTAATTCTACTAAAGTTTTATGAAAATAACTCTTAAGGACTATCTTTATGAAAAACTGATTTGAAAGACCATTGTTGTGAAAACTATTTTGAAAGATCATTTTTATTAAAACCATTATTAAAGGAGTTCTTTTAAATGAACTTTTAAATTGAACCTTTGCTATGATCTCTTGTCTTGAATCTTGACTTGAACCTTGATATACTTGAATTGGAAACTTGACTTGAACCTTGATACACTTGAATTAGAAACTTGACTTAAACCACTTGAAATGGGAAACTTGATTTGAACAACTTGATATGGAACTTGAACTTGAACTTGGAACTTGAACTTGATACTTGATACTTTACCCTTGACCCACAGTTTGAGATTACGAGCCATAACTAGGCATGAGGGTTTCATGTCCATGTCATTAATGCACCGATGGCATGACTCTAGGGCAGGAGAGTGATGACCTGTCCCGTCCCTGACTTGATTTGATTTGTTATGTAGAGGCAGACTTTGGCCACCTGGGGCGTATGAATGCATCCTAGATTTGACTTGACTAGTTTAGATTACTTGTTATACTTGGTGACTTATGGTGTGTGCGATACACGTCTTTCACATCTTGGGAGCTCATGACTCCACCCCTTGGAGGTATCCCCTCACCTTGTACTTGGTACCGAGGTCTCCCCTCCGTACACCTTGCTACTTGATTTCTTGACTTGATACTTGACTTGACTTGGGCTCGTAATGGATTACTGTTTTTCCCTTTACCTTATAACCTTGTGCTTAGTATTCCGAGGTCACCCCTCCGGATACATACTTGACCTGACACTTGTCTTAATACTTGACTTGACTTGATTTGATTTGGGCTCGGGTTGGGATTACTTTTCCCTTTCCTCTTATCTTTTGTAACTATTCCTTAACTCTTGGTATATCTGCATAACCTTTTATCTTTCTTTCTATCCTCACTCTTGTTACACTTTGCATTGTTTCACTTACATCACTATCCCATTATTACTGCTTGTTACCTTTATATCTGTTCACTGGGCTTTTTAAGCTCAGCCGCATTTCTTTTCCTGCGGCAGGTTTTAGTTGGAAGCTGGGTATGAGTGGAGAGTACCTTGGACTTAGAAGACCTTATTAGCTATTTTGAATCAGATGACTAGAAGAGCTTATATTCAGACTTAGTAATTATTGTATTTCTCATTTGTAACCTTGTAATTTCAGATTTTCTCTTGTAACCATTGGAATTCTTATTGTATTATTTATGTCATATGCTTGTGTTTGCTCTGATACCAAAAATTGTAACACCCCAACCCGAAGGGTTGGGGTGTTACAATTTTTGGTATCAGAGACGACAGGCTGCGACTCGTAATACATTACCCTTGACCTGTGAGTTTTGGACCATTAGGCTTCCACTGTAAGAACATAGGAGAACACTTGAGAACTTGCTTTAGGATTTCTTGATGTGAACTTAAGTTTTGACCAGTGAGGAATGGGTAGACTATAAGGCATTTGTTTAAGTATCATTGCTTCCGCACCACTCTGATTCGTGCCTTGCTTTTGATTAAAGCCTGTTAAGATCACTTTTGAAGATTGAAAGCTTATGCTTTGCACCACCTAAGATTTGAAATCTAAATAAATCTTGAAGCCATTGAAAATTGCATAGTAATTGTTTGACACTATTTGATCCTTATCTTCAGATTTCGACTCTGACCTCTGATCCTTTTGTTAATCATTTTGATGCCTTTTCGGTCATTTTAGAATCTCTATGGCGATGACGTACTTGATACATTCTGTGATTTGTCTCTTTCTATTGATAAGCATGTATGAATCTTCCGACGCTATTTGATTTCGTCTTACCCATCTCTATCCCTATGAGAAGTCTTATGGTGTTTAACCACGAGTATAAGAATGTTTTCCTCTCATTTTGAACTATAAGATTTGCATTGTTGATCTGTCTTTCTTTGGATAGTTAACCTTGATTTTATTCTGATAAAGGATTGGTTGATTGAACATTCAAAATATTGACAACTATCCTCCTATGTCTCACCTTTGGCGTTTGAAACAATTTTGAACTCCCTACCATAATTACCGATTGTTAAACTCTTGGCTATCACTATTACTCTGGAGACTCATGTGTTACCTTCGCGGTTATGAAATTTTCCTCGAACCCATTTCGTACACCAATGAATGAACCTTATCTTGAGAGTTATTTGGCACCTTGAATTTTCTGAATATGATTCTTGGTTGAACCACCAAGTTTTCCACCGGATTGTGAAGTAGGATTTGACATGATACTGAGAGATTGTCTAGCCAGCAAGCGAAGATGTCTTTCAGATCATACCAGTTTGATTTGAGCAACCGGGAAGAGCAGCAACCGAAGACCAGGAAATGAGTTAACTTAAGTGTATCTTCTGGGCGTGTTTCATTTTTGTTCGCGATAAAGAAGGATGGTGACAGGGGATATGTAGTAATTACTGGAAGCTGAACCGTATAGCTGTTAGGAACCGTTATTTCTCCACCCTGAAACGACTATGTATCTGTTCAATTTCAGAGCGCGAAGTTTCTTTTAGATGGAAGTATGAATTGAAGTTATTCTTGGAATCGCCTTCCGTATTCGTAACGACTGCTATGACGGTTAATGACGCTAATAGTATTAGCTAAAGCTCTGACCGTTTTGTGAATGTGATAAATGATGTTTCTCGTGAGTATTTGGGAAAATGGTCATTGTATGACTTAATAGTACATTCGGAGACGAGGAAGAGCATGAAAATCATTTTTGCACCTTCTAAGAAATTTGACGATCATTTGTACTTTCTGGGAGGTTGATATTGTTGAGACAACTAGAAGCATATCAGAAGAATTACTTCACTGTATGACCTGGAGTTGACAACAACGGTGTCTACCTGAAGAGTGAAGACATTCCTTACAAGGCAGAAGTGTTGGCGATGCAGAAGAAGGAAATCTAGTCAAGATGGCGAACCTGGAGCTGATGAAGACATGCAGTCTCACTTCCCTATTCATCTTGGTTGTACTAAGATGAATTAAGAGCGGAAGCAGACTGGATGATGAAGGGATTTGAAGACCGTGCCAGAAATTCATATTACTCCATTACATTCCAAGAAGAACTACAGAAGGCTTGATGAACCAGACACAAGTTCACGATTTTGTTTCACTTTCAGATTGATGGACAAACGAAGACAGTTAACCGGACTTGAAGAGATTAAATGTTTTGAATGAACGGATTTTTGAAACAGACCTTTCATGGTTGGAAGAATTGATTATGTGAAGACCGAAGATTTTGACGACTAATTTTCACTTCCATTGACTCACTTAAGCTTCGTATATCGTAATAAGATCCTCTAATGAGTTAAGTTCCCTAGAAGCATTTCAGTTCCGTGTTTAATTTTTTGTATGTTCGATGATAGTTTTGTTTTGGGAATTTTGGCGAATTGTGGAAGATCTGATGCTTGTGGACGGCATACCTTACTTCTGCTAGGCAATCTGGGATTCCGATACTCTTGCAAGTAGTCTTGTTTTCGCTCTTGACTATGACATTGATTTGGATGACCTCTGAGACTACGGAAGTACTAGGTAGATTAAGATAGGTTGTTTTGCTCACGACTCGAGATAAAGTATGACCATCATGAGGGCATATTTATATGATGCCAGTATTATGACGTCTGACCTACGTGATAATACTTACGTCATATAACGTGCACTTCTTGTGGGTATAGGATATTTTGAGAAGTGCCTTAGAAGCCTTAGAATTCTGATAGCTGTTTGAGATTATCTACGTTAGTGAGACTTTAGGTTCTTTCCACCTATGCGTTTAATCTGCTTTCACCGTTATATGTATACTCTGCCTTTGTTTATTAGATGTCTGGATGAGCTTGAATCCTCGTTTTGCACTCTGTTGACCTCAGTTATAAATCTTGAACTCTTGTAGAGCTTTCTACTGTTGATACACTCTACTGTTGATACAGTTAATTTAATCTGAAATCTTGTTCGTATTTCCATATGAGCTTTTCTTTTTGGAAGAACCTCTTCGAGCGTGAGAATGTTGGCGACGATCTTTTGCGCCTTGCTGCAGCTTCGTCTAACTTTGCGACTTCGAATTTCGAGGACGAAAATTTTCTTTTACAGGGGAAGAAGTTGTAATACCTAAAATTTAAAATCACGCAAAATAACCAAATTACCCTTGATCTCAAATTCATGAATGACGTTTAAAATTTTAAGACGTTTTAAATCCCGAGTATGCCCTAAGTACTTAACGATAATAAGTGAACAAATAAAACGAATGTACACATTTTAACAAATTAAATCCCATGCCTAACTTTAACATATAAGCTCCCACTTGAAACCATTCACACGTTTTTCTTTTTATGTGATTCCTTTGGGCCGATTTTACCTTGTCACTTGTGTACAACCTTTGGGCCTTAATCCATAATGATAGCATTACAACTTGGCCCATTCTTTCTCCTAAAAACCCTCACAAAACTGGACATAAACCCCTCCCTAATCTCATTATACGGCACATTCAAAAAAAAAGAAAAGAAAAAAAACCCTAACATCTTTTTCTTCCCATCTTTTTGTACGGCATCAAGAAAAAAAAATGAAACTAGCCCTAGCAAACCTATGCAATTCGAAATCAAGAAGAGGAGAAGAAGAAGCAATCAATTGATCTTTGTCATTATTCAATTCACATCATAAGGTAAACGAATACCACATAAATTCATCAATTCGAATTTTTGATTAAACCCTAATCGAACCATATTTTGTTGTTCTTCTAATCGACCTAATCAAGAAGAAGGAAGGAAGAAATCGTTGGTGATTAGTTCATGTGGTGTTCGTGTGTCTTGATCACGCTACGAGGGTATTGTGCATCATCCATTCGTGTTTGGATTTTTGTTCGTGTTCTTGTGTTCTTGTTGTAATATAAACACATATGATAATAAGAATAACGTGCACATGAAATAACAACCTTAAAGATTAATTATGAATTGAATATGTATATGAATCTGAAAATTAATTGATATAAGCATGTTAAAACACGTAAGGATCGAACTAGGGATGCTTTAATGTCAATTATGATTGCTTGTTATCATGGAATAATCATTGGAATAGAAAAACCCTAAAAGAACACATGAATTAATGAACCAGTTTTCTGATCAGGAAATTGGTCCGAATTTAATTGATTGTATCTCTATGATGAAAACGTATTTTTGAGAGTTTCTGGAGTCTAGAATGAAGTTTAATGAAATAGCTTTCTGGAGAAATTAATCTTGTAATTTTTAGAGGCATGGAAGACCACTTTTTGATTTTTGGAAAATTAAGTGTCAGATCGAATTCGTATGTCTGGAAAAACAGTCCGGGTTTTTCATTTATCATTTTCATACCATGTCTAATTCGAAGGTGTCCTTTGAACTGAGTAATATTTTATATCTCTATTAGTTATTGGAATTTTGGTAGAATTTTATAAATTATTTTGATGGGTTTGTGAACTGCTAAGTTTTCGTATGTTAAAACTGATCAGTAATCTGGATGACTTGAATTAAAGGATTTTTAAACTATAGTTATACTAAATAATAAATTCTGGAAAAATTTGGGTAAGTTCTTAAGATATATGGGTACGTGTATGAATTTTTAGGAATTTTTATTCTGAGTTCTTATAAGGATTAAAAATCATACAAAACAGGTCTAATTTGTGTGTAAAATCTGTGAAAAGTTTTAAGGATATTAAAAAGGTGTAAAGTGTTTATTTTTTCAAACTAAAGGGTCTAAATTGTCATTTTTCTAAAACTAAGGGACTTAACTGATGAAAACATGTAACTTGATAATATTTACATTTTACACCCTAATCTTATCATAATGACACTATTAACCCTAAACTTGTTATAATTGCATAATAAACCCTAAACTTATATAATCAACATTATGAACCTTGAACTAATATCATTGTCACATTTGAATACTTGAACTTATGATATTCTAAATATGGGAACCTACTAATTCTGAAAACTTACTAAATCGGGAAACCTGATAAAAATAGAAACCTGCAAAAAAAAAATAGGAAGCCGACTAAAACGAGAAAATCTTATTTAAATAAGATATTAATTGTAAGACGACCATGTATTCGTGTAGATTCGCTGAAGGTGGAGTTTGTTTCCGATCTTGGTATTTCTAGATGTATCTTCACTTACGGTATAAGGTACAGATATTCCACCTTTCTCAGTAAGGGTGTTTTCGTTCTCTTGACTTCTGATCTTGATTCATTAGGATTCCCCAAGCCATTGCTATGTTTCCCCATGTATTGTGAACCTTTGATATGATCCACTTGATTTGAACCTTGCTTTGAACCCTTGCCTTGATTTCTTGTTTTGAACCTTGCCATGTTCCCTTGATACTTGACATACTTCGTTCATCACCTTTGACCTGAATATTCAAATCCTTGGACACCTAGAAGATCTACTTGATATCAAAACTGGATGTGGAAACTTTCTTAATTATATATGAAAATGTTTTGAGAAAAGCTATTTTAAAACGATGCGATACCACTTTTAAATGTAAGTCTACTAAAGTTTTATGAAAATAACTCTTAAGGACTATCTTTATGAAAAACTGATTTGAAAGACCATTGTTGTGAAAACTATTTGGAAAGATCATTTTGACTAAAACCATTATTAAAGGAGTTCTTTTAAATGAACTTTTAAATTGAACCTTTGCTATGATCTCTTGTCTTGAACCTTGACTTGAACCTTGATATACTTGAATTGGAAACTTGACTTGAACCTTGATACACTTGAATTGGAAACTTGACTTGAACCACTTGAAATGGGAAACTTGACTTGAACCACTTGAAATGGGAAACTTGACTTGAACAACTTGATATGGAACTTGAACTTGATACTTGATACTTGACCCTTGACCCACAGTTTAAGATTACGAGCCATAACTAGGCATGAGGGTTTCATGTCCATGTCATTGATGCACCGATGGCATGACTCTAGGGCAGGAGAGTGATGACCTGTCCCGTCCCTGACTTGATTTGATTTGTTATGTAGAGGCAGACTTTGGCCACCTGGGGCGTATGGATGCATCCTAGATTTGACTTGACTTGTTTAGATTACTTGTTATACTTGGTGACTGATGGTGTGTGCGATACACGTCTTTCACATCTTGGGAGCTCATGACTCCACCCCTTGGAGGTATCCCCTCACCTTGTACTTGGTACCGAGGTCTCCCCTCCGTACACCTTGCTACTTGATTTCTTGACTTGATACTTGACTTGACTTGGGCTCGTAATAGATTACTGTTTTTCCCTTTACCTTATAACCTTGTGCTTAGTATTCCGAGGTCACCCCTCCGGATACATACTTGACCTGACACTTGTCTTAATACTTGACTTGACTTGATTTGATTTGGGCTCGGGTTGGGATTACTTTTCCCTTTCCTCTTATCTTTTGTAACTATTCCTTAACTCTTGGTATATCTGCATAACCTTTTATCTTTCTTTCTATCCTCACTCTTGTTACACTTTGCATTGTTTCACTTACATCACTATCCCATTATTACTACTTGTTACCTTTATATCTGTTCACTGGGCGTTTTAAGCTCAGCCGCATTTCTTTTCCTGCGGCAGGTTTTAGTTGGAAGCTGGGTATGAGTGGAGAGTAGCTTGGACTTAGAAGACCTTATTAGCTATTTTGAATCAGATGACTAGAAGAGCTTATATTCAGACTTAGTAATTATTGTATTTCTCATTTGGAACCTTGTAATTTCAGATTTTCTCTTGTAACCATTGGAATTCTTATTGTATTATTTATGTCATATGCTTGTGTTTGTTCTGATATAGAACCATCATTGTGACATCTCTACCCTTGTCGGGTTGGGGTGTTACACCTTTTGTCGCCAATATTTTGTATAACCAAGTTTTCGACACAAAAGATAAAACCTTTTCACTAAAGCTCAATAAACCTGACGTAAACAATATAAAGCTTCAACCTTTTTTACTTAAACTAGCTAATCTTCACGTAAAACTCAAAAAGCTACAAGCTTTAACTTCAAAACTCACGTAACAAGTAAAAAGTTTGAACCTTTATCTCTAAATCTTACGTAAAATCAAAAATAACCACAAAACCGAACACAACTAACTCCTACCTTGTTGTATGGTGTATTGATACCACTTGTAATGACTAGAAATCTAACCTTATCACTACAACTACACTACTAAAGAACGTGACACTCAACAGAAATAAAGATGAGAAGAAGATGTGGCGTGGTGATGATGTTTAAACCGAATGTTATCAATAATGCATGAGAGAACAAACAAACATGAAACACACACTACACACTCTCACCTTTACTACACTATGAGGCACACACAAAAAGGGGTGAGAGTGTGGTTATATAGTGCAAATGGCCGGTGCCCTAAGGGCTCTTGGTGGGCTTTGTGTTGGACTTGGACTTTTAAATATTACATGGACTTGTCTAATACAAACTAGCATAGTCCAACACAAAGTCTTCACATACTATTCTATGGCATACAATCGACACACACTTACATAGTTAATAAATTACAAATGACCATCACTTCAATATTAAATTTAAATGCTAACAAAGTCATATGCAATTTAGCTTGATCTAATGTCAATAAAGTCATATGTAAAAACGTTCAGCAAAATAAATAGAACAGTTTGATCTAATGTCAATAGAGTCATATGTAATTTAGCTTTACCGTTTATTATATTCTTTCATGTAGTTCACGTATGATTAGTAAGTTCAATATGATACATGTAAAATTGTAGGGATTGATATTTACACATAGCAAATTTATCAACAAGTTATCGAATAATACTTTGGTATTTCAAAAAATATAAGAAAAACCCATTGTTTCCCATGATTTAGATATAGGACAAAGCATATTCGAGGAAAAGTTAGAAAAAAATAGAATAAAGACAAGGTCGGCAAAGTTCATCCCACATCGGAATGAAAAAGATGAGTTCATTGTGAATATAACTATAGACACTTCAATTTTAGGCCCCTTGACCAATAAATGGACTCAATTTTGGACCTTCCAAAAATGTGAGGCCGCAGTGAGGCTGACTCTACAGGCTAATATTCGGCCTCTATTAAACCGAGAACAACCTTACATCATCCAGTAGTTCATCTTCATTACGATGAGGATTTCAGATGATGATACAGGGACGGAGACAGAAAATTGTGTTAAAGGGGGCCGTAAATAATTTGCATGGTAAGATAAAACTCATAGACCAATTACTTTACCTGTTCAATGGTTCAACCAACCCGATGGATCTTAAACACAAATGAAATTACATTTAGGTATTTGATTTACGGTGTATGATATTAAAACATCAACAAAATACTAACATGATGTCAAATTAACAGGTATCAAGCTTTTGCTAATTTTATATACTTATCTAAAGAGCAAAAGAAAACATCGAAACTAAAATTAAGAATGAACGGGTAGAAACAAACAATAAAAACTGATTTCCCTTTCCCAAAGCAATCTTAAAAAAAGCAATCTTACAAAAAGCAGTGAAAATACTATTACTCACACAAAACATACTTTTATATACTGTAATATTTGCAATCTTCGTTCTTAGGGTGAAGGGTGTGGTTGCCTCCTTTTCCTTGCCACATCAGTGACAACTCAGCAATTTCTATCACCTCAACTCTTTCTCTCTATATTCCCTCAACCTTTGCAGCACATTCTATCTCCTACTCTCAAATTTTACTATTTTTTTTATTATTTACCATATTACTTAATTTATATAAAACAAAACATTCACTTATTAATTTAAAATAAAACATTACAATTTTGTTAAAATAATAATAATAATAATAATAAAACATAACTTGAAAAATAAAATGACACAAACATAAATAATAAATTTAGTCTTCAAGGTTGTATTTTTCTTTGATTTCCTTTTTCGTTTTTGAATGTGCTCAAGTCTTTTTCCGTGTAAACCTTCAAACTCAGTATAGTAGTAGTCTAAATCTTTGTTTCTTTATTTATCTTCATATGCCTTGGCTTGTTTTTCGGTGGCTTCTACCAACTTTTTTTGCGTCTGTATTAAATCTTCTTTTTTCTTGTCTCTCGCATCATCCCTTTTTTGGAACTCATACACATGGTTCATCAAAGCTGCAAACCCTTCTTCCATCCGGGACAACGCGACTTCCATGTTAGGAGACGATGTTGATGTTCAACCTCGAACATAGACTAATTACCCTTTAACCCACTAAGAATTGTTAATATATCATAACAATTTTTCACATAACTAGTGATTCTTAGTCTTTACTAATACTCAACATCTTCATCCATTGTTTCAACCTCAAACCAGGCACCATCTTGTTAACCAGGTATTGTACCTTAGTAAATATCCAAGATAGCTTCCTTAGACCTCATTCATATTCTTTCTTGCTCATTTGTTAATTACTAAATGTAGGATCGATAAATATAATATGATTTATGTGGTTTGGGGGGTCGGGGAAGGTCAAAGTAAAGATTAAACATGGTATATTAGATTAAAGAATGGAGAAGGTGTGTGTGCTTTCTAGAGAGAGAAAGGGAAAGACACACACACCTTGATGATACAAAAACGAAACATCCCACCTTCCTAGTTGTGACTAGGAAGGTATTTATACAAGAATACAAGCCTAACTTAGCAATATTGACTAAACTAGTCCTTGTACATAGAAAGAAATGCAATTCCCGAATATGACTTTACTTTAAGGCTAACAATCTCTCCCCAAAGTGATGTCATACGGGAATTGCTTACAATGTTCCCTACAAGTCAAATTAGATACAAAACATAAGCACAACAGCTCCGAGAATGGTCTTCAATCTTCATTACTTCTTTCAGCTTGAAGAATCTTCTCAGCTGCTATCTCTTTACTTGCAGAAGAACAATGTGAGCAAATCTAATTAGGGATTAAATCAGGCTTTTCACTCTCCCCTAATTAGTGCTCTCCCCCAAACTGACAAACTTTCTAATGAATGCCCAGAATCTGAAAAAGTCTTTTGATAATTAAATGCATTCCGTCTTTAGTCTTCTAACACGCAGCGGAAAATGTAGAACAGACTGTAGACTCGACCTTCTTCAAGATTGTCCATTCGGGGGAATAGAGTATCAACATCTTCATCTCACCAAATGCATCCCAGTTATCTTTCATAAGAAAAATCAGCCCGTAACGTACACATGAAATGATAACACCAAAGTAGCAAGTTGAACCACTTATCATCTTGATTTTGTTGCCCGAAGTTGGTGAAGGTAGAAGTACGTAGAAAAAAGATGAGAAGATAAGAAATAGAATCAACTAATCTCCGACACAAATCGTTTCATAAATCATTAAACCAGATCACGTGAACTTGTTGTGCATCCTCGATGTACACATTTCTCTCCCCTGATGGTTACAATTTATCAAAATCAGCATAATGGCGTGTACGTGAAGCATTAACTGAAAGCACTTTATCATTAAACATATAGCTCGTGAGAAGATGTCGACAAACCCAATCTACTAACAATACCATTTAGAATGTCTAACTCTTTACCAACCCCCTGTATCAATAACATCGGCTATCTTTAGTAACCACAAGTGAAGAAAACCCGATATGACGAACTTGAGAATGAAGTAAAATCCCCCAGACTTGTGACTTAAGCTTGTACTATCCTGTGACTAAGAACGGCGTACCTTATACCCTTAACAAAAGTATTAGTACAAAACCTCTTGACATATCCTCCACTACGTGAGACACTGAGCACTACAACGTAATTCCTTAAAGTGATAGCTACTTTGTGAGTATCGAGAGAAAGAATCCCAAAAGTAACTAGATATCAAAGTCTTCGTAACCATTAATATATGCCCAAACAAGTCATCTTCGCGGGAGGGAAGAAAGAAAGAAGATGAAATAAGTACACGCATCCGTAAAAAGTTTCTTCAAACCCAAATAAATAATATCGAATTATCCCCGCAGTGACATTTGATATTCATTGAAAACTTTAGCCGTGAAATATGTATCCCCGTGAAATTTGCAATACCAAAAGACCACTCATTAGCCAATACTATCAATAATGTATTATTTGAAAATAATATCCGGATTAACACAATTATAGTGCACATCCACAAGCCCACTTGGTCAAAATCTCAGCCCAGTTCTATTCAATCGAGACCCGGTCCATGCAGACTGATAGAGCCCGATCCATTGATTGATATATTTAAACACTCATATCCTCTAACCTAAACCTAATCACATATGCGATAATCCGCCCCCTTCCAACTCTCTCTCACCAATCGTAGTCAACCAAATCCAATCAATCTTAAATCTGCTCATCATCTCCAAAACTCATATACTCTCATTTCAACTCCATCATCCATATATAATCCGAACACAACCCAATAAAGTATCACACGAAAACACAACCATAATAGATGTATTCATTTTCAGCTTAAACCGAATCAAGATAGATCCTTTGGAGGGTCTCAGACAGGTATTATTGTTTTGTGTTTTGTTTTTGGTTTAAACGAATCAAAGAAGGAAAGTAACATACTTGTTATATTTCTTTCTTGATATTCAAAAAAAAAATGGAAGTAAAACTTCTGATAGATCGATGATAGTTTTTTCGTTTGCTTGACCATTGAAGGTCTTGATTATTCTTTGAATATCACGAACGAAGTTGAGATCTTGTAATTATCATTTTGGTTCGAGTCTTATGATTGACTGGAGATGGGATAGAACTAGTTGTTGTTGTTGTTTTATATGAGTGGAGGATGTGATTAGGATAGAAAAGATGTGGGTAATGGACTGTGTTCGTGGCTGAGGTTGACTAACAGTCAACGTACAAGTCATTTTTGATTTTAACTTTTAGTCTAGCGACTTGTGATGGTAACTGAAGTCACAAGAGTGTTTGTTTGGTATTTTGGTTGTGGTCGAGGTCGTCTGCTTCATCTCAATTCTTTTTTTCTTTTCTTTTTTTTATACAATTCCGATAAGTTGCCATAGACCCAATTCCGATGGGTTTGAGTTATTGATGAATTGCGATAAAAAATCCAATTTCGACAGGTTTGACCGTTTTACCTGTCGAATTGCGATAAAATCCAATTCCGACAGGTTTGACCGTTTGACCTGTCGAATTGCGATAAAAATCCAATTCCGATGGCTACAGAATTGCGACAATCCTTATACAAGGAATTGCGACAAGTCTGGAATTGCGACAGGTATGAATTTCGATAATGCTGAATTTCGATAAACCCTACAATTTCGACAAACCCTTGTTTGTCTGAATTGCCAATTTCGACAAGTCCATTCTGCCAATTTCGACAAACCCTTATACAAGGGAATTTCGATAAAAGAGGGTTTTGACTTTTTGCCCAATATTTTCGACGTGATTTCGACCAATAGTTCTAACCATCTTTATAAGACCAGTATTCTGACCAAGAGTCAACCAGAATAAGCGACCACTTTTCAGGTTAAAATGACAAAACAAGTCATAGATCTGAGATGAAACTGTGTAAGCCCATGACTTTTTGACCATTTATGATACATAAAAAGTGTAATAGATCTGTTTATCCGAATGATACGGAAAAAAATTCCGATGACCGGAAAAAAATTTCCGATGACTAAAAAAAATGATAAAAACAGCCTAAAATAGTGTATTCGAACCACAAAAACCAGTGTGTAACACAACCTAAAAGTAATCAAATCAGTTGATAAGAAACATACTTTGTCGGAATTGGATCGATTTCTTGTAAAGAAATTCAATAAGAAACCGTCGGAATTGATCCATCGGAATTGAAACCGTCGGAATTAACCCGTCGGAATTCAACTTATGTTGTCGGAATTGGTTTTTTATCGGAATTTGATTGGGTTATCGAAATTGAGTTGACTGTCGGAATCAGTGTGTTGTGTTATCGGAATTGCTTTGTCGGAATTAGACTATAACAGCATACAACAGACAATAACTACAACCAAACAACAACTACAACAAAACAACAGACAACAACAACAACATCAACAGATAACAATTGCAACCTATAACTCAAACAGTCAATAACAACAACAACAACAACAACAACAACAAAAAAAAAAACACCACCAACAACAACAGCTACATCCCCTCATCTAAGACTCAAACAACAAAATCCCCTCGTCTCATCTATCCTAAAACCATCTCAACAAAAATCCATCCCCTCGTCTCATCTCAACAGAAGCATACTCAAATGGAAAAAAAAAACAAAAAATAAACCAAAACAAAACAAAAACAAAAACAATCTCTAATCCTACAACCATCTCTGATTCGAGACATAAAAGAAAAAGAAACAATCAATTCGATCTCATATTTTTCGTGTGTTACCCAAAGCATATCATACCATTGAAAGTCATTCAAACACGAAATAACAATCCATCATTGATCCAGTTTTAGAAGCATACACTTCTATTTCTATCCGAAAAGTAAAGAAAAGATCATAACAATAGTTTTACTTCTTTCACTTTCTTTCGGTTTAATTAATCAAATCTCACACGAGAAAAAAAAAAGGGAAATAAATTCGAAGATCTCAGATTTTTTTTTCTTTGATAATTTAAGACCATTAACGATCTTTGCACTCAAAGATATTTTATCATCATAGATCTAGTTTCATTCGGATATAAGCAAATCGACATAAAAAAAACAAGGAGAAACCTACCGTGTGTTTGGATTTAATCGACACAATAACAAGGGACGTTTTTCTTTGTTGCATGCGTTAGGTTGAAAGAAGATAGAAGAAAAAGTGGTTGCGTTTAGTTTAAGGATTAGGGTTAGGGTGTTACAAAATATTAGGGGAGAGTGATTAGTGTGTTTATATACCGAGTTAATTAGGGTTAAGCTTAGATTGGACTTGGTTTCTATTGGGATGGACGTTTTTCTTTGTATATTGGGCTTCAGATTACTAAGTGGATCAGAGTTGGACGGACTACTATCACAAACAAGGAACAAACTGTTTTGAATTTTTATCTTAAGATGTGTTAGTTGAATTTTTTTCTTTGGGTATAATTTTGGAAAACGATTTTGATTGAGCTTCAATTATCCGAGATTAATTTTAATTTTGGGTGAAATTTTTCGGGTTCGTTGGATATAACTACCGTGCTAGTTATTGGATAACTCGATTCGTTAACAAAAAATTACTTCTTTATCGTCTACAAGATCCGTATTCATTTCACACGATCAAAATGTCTTTTCTCACCAATTTCTTTTCATCGATTGATATGGATCCTCTTCTTCAATTCTTTGCTCCATATCCTAAGACTGAGAAGACGGTGACTAAGACTAAGGAAATATTGTCTGAGACTGAGAAGCTGTCAACTCATAATGAACAAGACGTTGAAGAAAATGAGCTTCCAGAGCACTTCAAATCACTTGACTTGAGATTTCCTATTACATTTGCTGCGCATATGAAGCGATGGTCAGAAACGGAACGAAGTGCTGAAGCATTGTTTGAGTCTAAGTCAGATGCACCTAAAAATGCTACGGGTATTCAAATGCAAAATGCAGGGCAGTATGCTGGAAATCAGAGGGGTCAGATTATGAATCATAACGTGGTTAGTCAAAATAGGAATTATTGTTTTATTACTACGATTCAGAAACCTACATCTGAAATTCACAATAGTTACAACAATAGTGATATTGAAGTTGCTAGTATTCTCTGCAATTGCAAAAGAAATCTAAAGAGACAATTGCGAAAGGTCTTTAAATGCCACAATTGCGATAAAGCTTGTTAGACAATTTCGATAGGGATCTCGGACAAGAATTGCGATAAAGATCTCGGACAACAATTGCGATAAGGATCTCGGAGAACAATTGCGATAAGGATCTCGGAGAACAATTGCGATAAAATCGGACCAGGGACAATTGCGATAAGACCACTTGGACAATTTCGATAAAACTGCTCTTGACAATTGCGATAAAATGACTCTCCCACAATTTCGATAACTCCCACAATTTCTATAGAAATTTACAATTTCTATAAACTCTCTTTTATAGAAATTCTCAAACACAAGAATTCCTATAAACCCTCTTTTATCTAAATTCTTGTACAAGAAAATAGATATTTTTATGTCGATGTAGCTCCTTTTTTTTTATCACACTTCTTATACAAGAAAAGGATAAAAATCGCAAGATTATGAGGATTTGAACCGCAACCTTTTGTAGTCCCTTTTTTTTTTCGATCAACAACTTCAATATCACGTACAAACAAATAAATTTTAATCCTTCTGCCGCCAATATTTTGTATAACCAAGTTTTCGACACAAAAGATAAAACTTTTTCACTAAAGCTCAATAAACCTTATGTAAACAATATAAAGCTTCAACCTTTTTTACTTAAACTTTCTAATCTTCACGTAAAACTCAAAAAGCTACAAGCTTTAACTTCAAAACTCACATAACAAGTAAAAAGTTTGAACCTTTATCTCTAAATCTTGCGTAAAATCAAAAATAACCACAAAACCGAACACAACTAACTCCTACCTTGTTGTATGGCGTATTGATACCACTTGTAATGACTAGAAATCTAATCTTATCACTACAACTACACTACTAAAGAATGTGACACTCAACAGAAATAAAGATGAGAAGAAGATGTGGCGTGGTTATGATGTTTAAACCGAATGTTATTATTAAACCATGAGAGAACAAACAAACATGGAACACACACTACACACTCTCACCTTTACTACACTATAAGGCATACATAAAAAGGGGTGAGAGTGTGGTTATATAGTGCAAATGGCCGGTGCCCTAAGGGCTCTTGGTAGGCTTTGTGTTGAACTTGGACTTTTAAATATTACATGGACTTGTCTAATACAAACTAGCATAGTCCAACACAAAGTCTTCACATACTATTCTATGGGGTACAATCGACACACACTTACATAGTTAATAAATTACAAATGACCATCACTTCAATATTAAATTTAAATGCTAACAAAGTCATATGCAATTTAGCTTGATCTAATGTCAATAAAGTCATATGTAAAAACGTTCAGCAAAATAAATAGAACAGTTTGATCTAATGTCAATAAAGTCATATGTAATTTAGCTTTACCGTATATTATATTCTTTCATGTAGTTCACGTATGATTAGTAAGTTCAATATGATACATGTAAAATTGTAGGGATTGATATTTACACATAGCAAATTTATCAACAAGTTATCTAATAATACTTTGGTATTTCAAAAAATATAAGAAAAACCCATTGTTTCCCATGATTTAGATATAGGACAAAGCATATTTGAGGAAAAGTTAGAAAAAGATAGAATAAAGACAAGGTCGGCAAAGTTCATCCCACATCGGAATGAAAAAGATGAGTTCATTGTGAATATAACTATAGACACTTCAATTTTAGGCCCTTTGACCAATAAATGGACTCAATTTTGGACCTTCCAAAAATGTGAGGCCGCAGTGAGGCTGACTCTACAGGCTAATATTCGGCCTCTATTAAACCGAGAACAACCTTACATCATCCAGTAGTTCATCTTCATTACGATGAGGATTTCAGATGATGATACAGGGACGGAGACAGAAAATTGTGTTAAAGGGGGCCGTAAATAATTTGCATAGTAAGATAAAACTCATAGACCAATTACTTTACCTGTTCAATGGTTCAACCAACCCGATGGATCTTAAACACAAATGAAATTACATCTAGGTATTTGATTTACGGTGTATGATATTAAAACATCAACAAAATACTAACATGATGTCAAATTAACAGGTATCAAGCTTTTGCTAATTTTATATACTTATCTAAAGAGCAAAAGAAGACATCGAAACTAAAATTAAGAATGAACGAGTAGAAACAAACAATAAAAACTGATTTCCCTTTCCCAAAGCAATCTTACAAAAAGCGTGAAAATACTATTACTCACACAAAACATTCTTTTATATACTGTAATATTTTCAATCTTCGTTCTTAGGGTGAAGGGTGTGGTTGCCTCCTTTCCCTTGCCACATCAGTGACAACTCAGCAATTTCTATCACCTCAACTCTTTCTCTCAACATTCCCTCAACCTTTGCTGCACATTCTATCTCCTACTCTCAAATTTTACTATTTTTTTATTAATTTAAACAACACAATAGTATATAAAACTAAACATTCATTTATTAATTAAAAATAAAACATTACAATTTTATTAAAATAATAATAATAATAATAAAACATAACTTGAAAAATAAAATGACACAAACATAAATAATAAATTTAGTCTTCAAGGTTGTATTTTTCTTTGATTTCCTTTTTTCGTTTTTGAATGTGCTCAAGTCTTTTTCCGTGTAAACCTTCAAACTCAGTATAGTAGTAGTCCAAATCTTTGTTTCTTTATTTATCTTCATATGCCTTGGCTTGTTTTTCGGTGGCTTCTACCAACTTTTTTTGCGTCTGTATTAAATCTTCTTTTTTCTTGTCTCTCGCATCATCCCTTTTTTGGAACTCATACACATGGTTCACCAAAGCTACAAACCCTTCTTCCATCCGAGACAACGCGACTTCCATGTTAGGAGACGATGTTGATGTTCAACCTCGAACATAGACTAATTACCCTTTAACCCACGAAGAATTGTTAATAAATCATAACAATTTTTCACATAACTAGTGATTCTTAGTCTTTACTAATACTCAACATCTTCATCCATTGTTTCAACCTCGAACCAGGCACCATCTTGTTAACCAGGTATTGTACCTTAGTAAATATCCAAGATAGCTTCCTTAGACCTCATTCATATTCTTTCTTGCTCATTTGTTAATTACTAAATGTAGGATCGATAAATATAATATGATTTATGTGGTTTGGGGGGTCGGGGAAGGTCAAAGTAAAGATTAAACATGGTATATTAGATTAAAGAATGGAGAAGGTGTGTGTGCTTTCTAGAGAGAGAAAGGGAAAGACACACACACCTTGATGATACAAAAACGAGACATCCCACCTTCCTAGTTGTGACTAGGAAGGTATTTATACAAGAATACAAGCCTAACTTAGCAATATTGACTAAACTAGTCCTTGTACATAGAAAGAAATGCAATTCCTGAATATGACTTTACTTTAAGGCTAACAATCTCTCCCCAAAGTGATGTCATACGGGAATTGCTTACAATGTTCCCTACAAGTCTAATTAGATACAAAACATAAGCACAACAACTCCGAGAATGGTCTTCAATCTTCATTACTTCTTTCAGCTTGAAGAATCTTCTCAGCTGCTATCTCTTTACTTGCAGAAGAACAATGTGAGCAAATCTAATTAGGGATTAAATCTGGCTTTTCACTCTCCCATAATTAGTGCTCTCCCCCAAACTGACAAACTTTCTAATGAATGCCCAGAATCTAAAAAGGTCTTTAGATAATTAAATGCATTCCGTCTTTAGTCTTCTAACACGCAGCGGAAAATGTAGAACAGACTGTAGACTCGACCTTCTTCAAGATTGTCCATTCGGGGGAAAAGAGTATCAACATCTTCATCTCACCAAATGCATCCCAGTTATCTTTCATATGAAAAATCAGCCCGTAACGTACACATGAAATGATAACACCAAAGTAGCAAGTTGAACCACTTATCATCTTGATTTTGTTGCCCGAAGTTGGTGAAGGTAGAAGTACGTAGAAAAAAGATGAGAAGATAAGAAATAGAATCAACCAATCTCCGACACAAATCGTTTCATAAATCATTAAACCAGATCACGTGAACTTGTTGTGCATCCTCGATGTACACATTTCTCTCCCCTGATGGTTACGATTTATTGGAAACAGCATAATGACGTGTACGTGAAGCATTAACTGAAAGCACTTTATCATTAAACATATAGCCCATGAGAAGATGTCGATAAACCCAATCTACTAACAATACCATTTAGAATGTCTAAATCTTTACCAACCCCCTGTATCAATAACATCGGCTATCTTTAGTAACCACAAGTGAAGAAAACCCGATATGACGAACTTGAGAATGAAGTAAAATCCCCCAGACTTGTGACTTAAGCTTGTACTGTCCTGTGACTAAGAACGGTGTGCCTTATACCCTCAACAAAAGTATTAGTACAAAACCTCTTGACATATCCTCCACTATGTGAGACACTGAGCACTACAACGTAATTCCTTAAAGTGATAGCAACTTAATGACTATAGAGAGAAAGAATCACAAAAGTAACTAGATATCAAAGTCTTCGTCACCATTAATATATGCCCAAACAAGTCATCTTCGCGGGAGGGAAGAATGAAAGAAGATGAAATAAGTACACGCATCCGTAAAAAGTTTCTTCAAACCCAAATAAATAATATCGAATTATCCCCGCTGTGACATTTGATATTCATTGAAAACTTTAGCCGTGAAATATGTATCCCCGTGAAATTTGCAATACCAAAAGACCACTCATTAGCCAATACTATCAATAATGTATTATTTGAAAATAATATCCGGATTAACACAATGATAGTGCACGTCCACAAGCCCACTTGGTCAAAATCTCAGCCCAGTTCTATTCAATCGAGACCCGGTCCATGCAGACTGATAAAGCCCGATCCATTGATTGATATATTTAAACACTCATATCCTCTAACCTAAACCTAATCACATATGCGATAATCCGCCCCCTTCCAACTCTCTCTCACCAATCGCAGTCAACTGATGCGTGGTTTTGCAACCTTACAACAGGTTTTACCTCTCGAGGGATCTCAAGAGGCTTACAACCCCACCAGGCAGTGTACCTGACCGATGTAGTATAGTGTAGTGGTAAGTACGGGGGATTGATCGTTCTCCACAGGGAATAGTGTTCGTTAGGTATGAAAAACTACTCTAATAGGTCTAAGGGTTGAGGAAGATTCTTTTTTATGTTTTTATATTTTTATGAAAGCAAGTAAAATCTCGGGTTTGAAGGAGTGGGCGGAATTAGTTGCTAGTCAACTAACCCAAATAACTACAAATGCAAATAAAATAAATAACTGAAAATGAAAATGTGGTGAGAAACTTATGTGTAGAGAAATGTGTTTACTTAGATTTCCTTACTCCCTAACTATCTTTTACCGGTTGATTAGTGTGTATTAGTCGCGTGGATGACGGGTGTATTCCTTAATACCATTCGTGGGGTGGCGTACTTACTTCCCCAACTCTACAAGCTCCTACTTCACTCCTATGTCGAGCCGGCTAGGAAGCTCCTAACATGGGATCACTAGAATTCGCTTGTGCATTAAATACAACCATAAAAACCTTTAGTACGCATTTGGTTCATGTTTCTTAAGACGTTCAAGCAAGTTACCGAATAGGAAGTTAGCCAGTTTTCTTAAGCCTAACATAGATAAACAATCATCCAATACAACTAACAACACACTAATAACCAATAATCAATAGCTAGGTTTCATTAGATCTAAGCAAACACAAGATAAATTTAGCCTAACATGTTAAACAAAAGACAAGAACAAGATAAAATCAAACAACACATAGACATATTGAATGATTAACTGATAACTTATCTTTCAATGTAACATGGAAGATCTCAAGGCAAAAAGCCTTGAAAAAGAAGCTAAAATCGTCTTAGGGTTTTCTCCCAAAATTCCACACACTAAGTTCTCTCTAATGACAAAAAATTAGAAAACTATATATAGATTTTTGGATCTGACGGCGTCACGTTATGGAGTGTGACGCCGTCACCTCGCCGCTTTTAGGGTTCCCGGATGACCTTCTTGACGCCGTCCCTCTTTAGCTCTTCAAAAATCCATTCTGGCTTATCAAGGCTTGACGCCGTCGAACCTTGAACGTGACGCCGTCCCTCTTTGATTTAAGCCGTGACGCCCTTGATCAAGTTAAAGCGTGACGCCGTCAGAATTCACATGCTATTTTCACTGGCTTATCATGAGTAAATTTCATGTCCACTTTTTCTTGCCAAGGCATGATGCCGTCTGGGGTTAATTTGTGACGCCGTCAAAGGTAACTTTTAGCCGATTTTTGAGACTTTGCCGTTTCCTTCACTTTTATGCTCCAAAAACGTCCAAAATGCCTCCTTTTCCAGATTTCTCCTCAAAAGTACCTAAAATGACAAAAGGAACGATTTAGGGCGATATTTGATCAAATAAATACGATTTAGGGCTTAAGTGACCCCTTAAAAGCGGTACACTTTTCGCTTCATCAAATACCCTTACACTTGAGATTTGCTTGTCCTCAAGCAAATGCGCTTTTATTCTAATCAAAATACAAGTTAGGGGTCATTTAATGCAAACATAAAAGTAATTACAACAAATATTCGTTCCACTTCAATCATAATAAGCACGGAGATTACAAACTAGCACCTCACAAGTAGTGTTTAGATACTCACATCTCTCAAGTGTCATCAAAATAAATCTCATAAATGAAAACGGATAATATCTCTCACTACCTGTCATAGCAAATAGATTACCATAGGCTTGGGAAAGGATCGAAAACCTCCTCCACTAGGCGTAAGCACCTAAGATAAACTATCAAAGAGGGCTTTTAAATGGGTTATAACGTTAGGTGTAGGGAAAAGGAAAACACGGTTTTGTTGGATAAGGGATATTTTACTGGTGGCGAGTTAAAAATCTTGATCAATTACATGTACTATACAATGTTGCTAAGCCAAGACTAGACTCGAACTTAAGCTAGAAACGAAATAACAAAAACAAAAACATAAAATAAACATAAAATGAAACGGGATGGTAGTCCGTATGTTTTTTCTATTTTTTTCTTTTCTCATTTTTTTGTATTTTTCTTGATTTTTTTTTTTTTTTTTTTTTTTTTTTTTTTTTTTTTCATATACTTTTGCCCTACCATCCAAAATAATACATCATAGGGGCATCGCATTCCCCTTACACTTGAACTTTTACATAACTTTACAAATAACTATTCTAATGACTCGAATTAAGATAATTGAAAAACTTGGAGTACTTTTAAAACATTTAGCACATATGGGGGTAATAAATGATGTTCTTCTCCATTACTCCATTACACTAGTACTTTACCCATGAGTCCCAATCGTCCCAAAACAATATGTACAAGGATATGACTCGACTTAGCAACCATGTAATCAATTAGATAATTAACTTGGGTTTAAACAAATGTTGTAACAATAATGCACTAAAAATGAGTGGATACAAGGTAGGCTAAGGCGATTTGGGTGTACATTTAAGTGGGGTGTAACAAATTCTTCCTTTAAGTAAAATGCTTAAAGGTCGAAATGAAAAGATAGGCTCTGAGGGGTGTACTAGGGGTATCGTGTACTAAAAATGAGTACAACGCAAAGGGTGTGGGAGAATTACTTGACCAATGTAGCCAAAGTAATTATAACAAAAACACAGGTGTAAAACAATGGGTTAATCCTAATGCCTCTTATCATGTAGTAAATCTAACTATACGAATGTAGTCTCACTTGTGGCCTCGGAATGGTCCTAACGCAAGTTCTAGAATCTAAGTGCTACCGGTACACACATCATAGCAAAATGCTTTTCCTACCAATTCTAGAGGCGAACCTCACATATTTGGGGGTGGAAAATTTTTTAGTGGTACGGTTTTTGTGCTAGTCATATAACTCCTATCCGTGAGACGCTCATTAAGATCAAAGTTTCACTCCTAAGTGTTGTAAAAAAAATTTTAAATTTGGCACTAAAATTACCCTAACAGGTATTTATCTCAGTTTTATTACACATCTACTATTAAACAAACAAAAATCAAGCGCAATAGCATTCTCTAATCGTACTTTTACCTCCCCCTTACACTTAAGATGAACATTGTCCCCAATGTTCAAATAACAAATGTAAAAGCATAAAGTGAAAGAATGAAATCAAATACTCCCCTGATTCGCTCGGTGGATAATGAAATAACACGGTTAAATCTTCTTCCAAAGTAATGTTGAAGCTCCATGACTAATGCATCGCCAAAAGCTTGATCCAAAAACATTTCCTTGTCCAAAATAACCTGTTAAACCTGAGAAAACAAACACGGAAACCTGCATAACATCGGCGGGAAAAAATCTATATATAAGGATATAATGCTTGTGGAATGATAACTTTGCAGATTCCTGGAGATTATAAGTTGGAGATTTTAATAAAAACTTTTTAAAAACAAAACTTTCAAAAATTTCTGAAAATTAAATCTGACGCCGTCAAGTTATAAACCCTGACGCCGTCAGAAATGACCTGACAAAAATTTTCATTTTAAGTTTCCGGAAAATTTCTGGAAAAACTTTTACCTTACTTCCTGGAAATCCTGCAAAACATCATTATGACTCGATACAAGCATTTGACTCAAACAAATACTAATATGTATGCTAATTTATTATAATTACGATTCATGTTAATTGTGTGTTCTAATAAACCGATTTAGATTTCCCTTACACTTATCTTTTGCAAAATACCTTTATATGTAGTTAAGACGAAGTTAAAAACAAAATAAAGCATTTTCACAATTTAATTTTGAACATGAATCAATACTAATAAAAATTAAACACACATACGGAAACAAATAAAATCAAACAAACAAATAAATAAACACACAAAGCAAATAAAACAAATCAAATGAGGCTAGCATGCGATAAATAAAATCAATGTAACAAATGTTTTAAGGCAAACAGATGCCTTCCCTAAATTATTACAGACCATATTGTTTCAACACATACAACCAAATATCAAATTGTTCAAACATCAAAACATCAAATCACATCATCACTGGGGTGGAGGTCCTTGGCGATAGTCATAGCCAGGAGGAAGATGCCCGTGGTACCCATATGGAGGGTAATCCTGCTCACGACCCGGGAAAGGGTCAACCTGCAGATGCGGGTCCAACTGATCACGTGTAGATAGATGCTGCATCTGACGAACCGTGTGATCATACATCCAGTCGAACCTCTCGTCCACCCTGGTCCTCCACGTATCAACCTGGCCCATCTAGGTCCCCTGGTGAGCCTGCCAGTCCCCCTGCTCATGTGCCGGTAGTAATCAGCTGTACCGGCCTCATACCCCTCATGCTGCTGCTGCTGGGGCTCCTCCTCCTCCTCATCATCCTCATCATCATCATCCTCAGCTCTGACCGGATGATACCACATAAAGGACCCATCATGCATCTCCATAATCACCTCCATCTGCTTCAAGGACCTCTCCTTCACCGTCCTGCATGCATCACCACTCAAATACCTCATGACCTCGGGCCTGAGGACTCCATAAGACTGAGCCAGTCGGGTGATAAACATCCCACCATAAATCCTGTCTCCTTCCCTCTCCCCAACTCCACCATGCATAAAGCTAGCAACCCAAAACGAGATGTTGCAGTAAACATCATTAGAGTAGATGGTGTACAGGTAGAAGAGATCAGAAGCAGTGACACGGTGGTGAGAGCTGTGACGCCCCGTCAAGCTGTAGGTGAGGCATCGATGAGTCAACCGAACCCTAGGATCCCTGATTTGGGATGCTACAGTGGTCGATGTGTATACCCCATCCCCAATAGTCTGCCAGAACATGGAACACCTAAAATCATTCTTCATCGACTCCCCATGCAACAACCTCTGCATGAACCCTGCCTGAATGGTATCATGCTGATCGTACAACCCAAGTCTCCACCCAAACTCAGTAACCGAACACGTCCTTAGCTCACCCCCCAGCCTGAAATAGATCGTGGTACTGCCTACATCAGTCCTTGCCTCAGCCATGTCAAAATGAAAGGTGGCAAAGAACTCACGTACCAATTCCTCATATACCGGCTCCTGAATTTTAAACAGTCTTTCCCACTGGGGGCCGGTAAATCCATCCGTCTGAAAACTTTGGAGAAAGGTCTGCTCAAGACCTTCTCTCCTCAGAAAGTTCCAATCAACTACGGCCCCATTTTCGACCTTGTGTAGTAGCAGTTGTGCGTATTTGCTTGTAGCAGCATCGTTGTCAAAGACACCCCAACTGAGGACCGTATCCCCAAAGTTTTCTTGTTGAGATCGGGAAGAACTTCCTCGGCTGGGTCTTTGACGCTTACTCATTATCTGGAACAAAGCAGGAGGAACAAAAGTGTTAATATGTGAATTAAAGACTTGGTGGCGTATCAGACAGGTCTGACGCCGTCACCCTTTGATAGGTGACGCCGTCAGGTTCAACCACATTTAAATCCAAAATTACGAGGGAAAAATCAATATTCAAACTTTAAGCTTATAAACCAAACGCCCTTTTTACAGCAAAATGGGTGATTGGATCATAGATTATGGTTCAAATTCGTGGCCTCCCTATTAGTGAATAGACCCAATTGATTGCCAATCATCAAATGCTTTAATCTTTGTTAAATAACACTAATTAAAACACATTATGAGTTCTAAGCATGAATCAATCCTAGGGTTTCACGAGTTGGGGATTTTCGAAATTTACAAATCCTATGAGTAATTGAAGCGAAAAGAATGAGTAAAAATTACTTACCACGTGAAGATTGGAAGCGAAAATTGGCGAATTTGCCCTGGGAAATTCGGAGGTGGGGTTGGAGTGGATATGGTTTGTGGGGTTTGTGATGAAAGTGATGGAAATTAAGTTATTATTGCTGTGCAGACGGGGTGACGGCGTCACGTTTAAATTCTGACGCCGTCAGATTAGCGTATATTACTACTTTGTGCCAGTTTACAAATGAGCCCCTCGTACTTTAAGAGAGCAGCTAGTCAGGGTCAATAATCCTGATAGCTAGTCTCGTTAACAAGTTCCTCCTGGGTCAAATGTTTTGTTACTGTCACGGGGTGTAGTAAAATGTTGAAAAGGGTCGGTTGACGTCTTATTCGGGTCCCAATTTCCATCAAGGCGAGTATTCAGGGAGTGAGAGGAACTTTCCCAGGGGGTTTTCGAAATGATGGTGTGCTTTAATTGAGTTCTTCTCACACCTGGCTTAAAGCCAAAAGATCGTTTCCTAGCTTCATGAAAGTTAGGGAGCGTGACAACCATGCTCCCCACGAAAATGCTACGATCTTGAGAGTTTTTCTCGCGAGAGGATCCAAATAGATAAGAGGGTTTTGAAAGTGAAGGCTCGGGGAGGAGGGTTTCATCATCCCATTCGTTGTATGGTTCATTAGGGACCGGGAGTTCAAAGATCTTCTCGATCTTTTTGTGTGAGGCTTCTTCCCTAATTTTCTCCTTTATTCTCACGATAAACTTTTCTGCTAGTTCCATGAACATATCTTGGGTGTTTTTCAAGTGAGTCTCTAATTCCCGGATCCGCCTTTCTTGGTTGTTCACGAAAGTTAGCATTATCCCTTCAAACTCATCTTGTCGTGAGAATTGATGAAACGTATGTTTACCAATTGTGTTCACGCACTTATCGGGATTTTCATCAGCCGTAGGTGTCTCAGCTTTCATTAAGCTCTCAACCTGCCTTTTTATGTTTTCGAACAGCTGTTCTAGGGTTGCACTCATGCAATTTAAAATCCCTTCTTCCGAGAACGTTGAGTCATTCCATTCTTCCTCTTCGTATTGTGCTAAGTCCTCAATGACTTCCCAGCACTTATCGACACTGAGCCTGCTCAATCTCCCATTGGCGGCGTAATCTATGGCTCTTCTAGTTTGATGATTGACACCATCATAGAAGATTTGGATCTGTAGCCAAGGATCCATGCCATGGTGAGGGACCTTTCGGAGTAAGTCCTTGAATCGAGTCCATGCCTCGTAGAGGGTTTCGCCTTGACGTTGTTGGAACATCAAGATATCATTCTTTAGCTTGGTAGTTCTTCCCGGTGGGAAAAACTGAGCAAGGAAACGAGTGGTGAGATCATCCCAAGAGGTGATGGATCCTGCGGGTTGACGTTCTAGCCACTGACTAGCTTGGTCCCGCAGAGAGAATTGGAAGAGACGCAATCGGGTCGTCTCTCGAGTGGCAACATCAAGGTCTATAGAATCAACGATTTTAAGAAATTCCTTGAGGTGTTGATTAGGATCTTCAGAACGAAGTCCATGGAATGCGCATCCGCTTTGCACCAACCGGATGGTGTCGGATCGCAAGGGTGTGATATTGGCTCCTTGAATGAGCTCAATGGTGTTTCGATAGCCATGGTGCCTAGGATGGGAATACTCTCCTAAAGTACGGGCTCTAGGAGGTGGTGGTTGTTGTTGTGGTGGTGGGTTATGGGGGTTAAGGATATTACCATCTTCCATGATGTCGGATGGTATGGTTACGAACAAAGACACGAAGAAAATAGATAGACTAAAGAAAACCTAGAAAAATAAAATAAAAATCTCACTAGAAAGGAATCTAGTGAGTAGACCTAATAGAAATAAAAATTCAACCTAAACAATAACTATTCCCCGGCAGCGGCGCCAAAAACTTGATGCGTGGTTTTGCAACCTTACAACAGGTTTTACCTCTCGAGGGATCTCAAGAGGCTTACAACCCCACCAGGCAGTGTACCTGACCGATGTAGTATAGTGTAGTGGTAAGTACGGGGGATTGATCGTTCTCCACAGGGAATAGTGTTCGTTAGGTATGAAAAACTACTCTAATAGGTCTAAGGGTTGAGGAAGATTCTTTTTTATGTTTTTATATTTTTATGAAAGCAAGTAAAATCTCGGGTTTGAAGGAGTGGGCGAAATTAGTTGCTAGTCAACTAACCCAAATAACTACAAATGCAAATAAAATAAATAACTGAAAATGAAAATGTGGTGAGAAACTTATGTGTAGAGAAATGTGTTTACTTAGATTTCCTTACTCCCTAACTATCTTTTACCGGTTGATTAGTGTGTATTAGTCGCGTGGATGACGGGTGTATTCCTTAATACCATTCGTGGGGTGGCGTACTTACTTCCCCAACTCTACAAGCTCCTACTTCACTCCTATGTCGAGCCGGCTAGGAAGCTCCTAACATGGGATCACTAGAATTCGCTTGTGCATTAAATACAACCATAAAAACCTTTAGTACGCATTTGGTTCATGTTTCTTAAGACGTTCAAGCAAGTTACCGAATAGGAAGTTAGCCAGTTTTCTTAAGCCTAACATAGATAAACAATCATCCAATACAACTAACAACACACTAATAACCAATAATCAATAGCTAGGTTTCATTAGATCTAAGCAAACACAAGATAAATTTAGCCTAACATGTTAAACAAAAGACAAGAATAAGATAAAATCAAACAACACATAGACATATTGAATGATTAATTGATAACTTATCATTCAATGTAACATGGAAGATCTCAAGGCAAAAAGCCTTGAAAAAGAAGCTAAAATCGTCTTAGGGTTTTCTCCCAAAATTCCACACACTAAGTTCTCCCTAATGACAAAAAATTAGAAAACTATATATAGATTTTTGGATCTGACGGCGTCACGTTATGGAGTGTGACGCCGTCACCTCGCCGCTTTTAGGGTTCCCGGATGACCTTCTTGACGCCGTCCCTCTTTAGCTCTTCAAAAATCCATTCTGGCTTATCAAGGCTTGACGCCGTCGAACCTTGAACGTGACGCCGTCCCTCTTTGATTTAAGCCGTGACGCCCTTGATCAAGTTAAAGCGTGACGCCGTCAGAATTCACATGCTATTTTCACTGGCTTATCATGAGTAAATTTCACGTCCACTTTTTCTTGCCAAGGCATGACGCCGTCTGGGGTTAATTGTGACGCCGTCAAAGGTAACTTTTAGCCGATTTTTGAGACTTTGCCGTTTCCTTCACTTTTATGCTCCAAAAACGTCCAAAATGCCTCCTTTTCCAGATTTCTCCTCAAAAGTACCTAAAATGACAAAAGGAACGATTTAGGGCGATATTTGATCAAATAAATACGATTTAGGGCTTAAATGACCCCTTAAAAGCGGTACACTTTTCGCTTCATCATCAACCAAATCCAATCAATCTTAAATCTGCTCATCATCTCCAAAACTCATATACTCTCATCTCAACTCCATCATCCATCTATAATCCGAACACAACCCAATAAAGTATCACACGAAAACACAACCATACTAGATGTATTCATTTTCAGCTTAAACCGAATCAAGATAGATCCTTTGGAGGGTCTCAGACAGGTATTATTGTTTTGTGTTTTGTTTTTGGTTTAAACGAATCAAAGAAGGAAAGTAACATACTTGTTATATTTCTTTCTTTATATTCGAAAAAAAAATGGAAGTAAAACTTCTGATAGATCGATGATAGTTTTTTCGTTTGCTTGACCATTGAAGGTCTTGATTATTCTTTGAATATCACGAACGAAGTTGAGATCTTGTAATTATCATTTTGGTTCGAGTCTTATGATTGACTGGAGATGGGATAGAACTATTTGTTGTTGGTGTTTTATATGAGTGGAGGATGTGATTAGGATAGAAAAGATGTGGGTAATGGACTGTGTTCGTAGCTGAGGTTGACTAATAGTCAACTTACAAGTCATTTTTTATTTTATCTTTTAGTCTAGTGACTTGTGATGGTAACTGAAGTCACAAGAGTGTTTGTTTGGTATTTTGGTTGTGGTCGAGGTCGTCTGCTTCATCTCAATTCTTTTTTTCTTTTTTTTTATGCAATTCCGATAAGTTGCCATAGACCAGTATTCCGACCAAGAGTCAACCAGAATAAGCGACCACTTTTCATGATAAAATGACAAAACAAGTCATAGATCTGAGATGAAACTGAGTAAGCCCATGACTTTTTGACCATTTATGATACATAAAACGTGTAATAGATCTGTTTATCCGAATGATACGGATAAAAAAATTCCGATGACCGGAAAAAATTTTCCGATGACTAAAAAATGATAAAAATAGCCTAAAATAGTGTATTCGAACCACAAAAATCAGTGTGTAGCACAACCTAAAAGTAATCAAATCAGTTGATAAGAAACATACTTTGTCGGAATTGGATCGATTTCTTGTAAAGAAATTCGATAAGAAACCGTCGGAATTGAAAACCGTCGGAATTGATCCATCGGAATTGAAACCGTCGGAATTAACCCGTCGGAATTCAACTTATGTTGTCGGAATTGGTTTTTTATCGGAATTTGATTGGGTTATCGAAATTGAGTTGACTGTCGGAATCAGTGTGTTATCAGAATTGCTTTGTCGGAATTGGACTATAACAGCATACAACAGACAATAACTACAACCAAACAACAACTACAACAACAACAACAACAACAACAACAACATCAACAGATAACAATTGCAACCTATATCTCAAACAGTCAACAAAAAAAAAAAAAAAAAAAAAAAAAAAAAAAAAAAAAACAACAACAACAACAACAACAACAAAAACAACAACAACAACAAGAACTACATCCCCTAATCTAAGACTCGAACCAACCATACCAATCAAAGACTCGAACAACAAAATCCCCTCGTCTCATCTATTCTAAAACCATCTCAACAAAAATCCATCCCCTCGTCTCAACTCAACAGAATCTCAACAGAAGCATACGCAAATGGAAAAAAAAAAAAAAAAACAAAACAAAAACAAAAACAATCTCTAATCCTACAACCATCTTTGATTCGAGACGTAAAAGAAAAAGAAACAATCAATTCGATCTCATATTTTTCGTGTGTTACCCAAAGCATATCATACCATTGAAAGTCATTCAAACACGAAATAACAATCCATCATTGATCCAGTTTTAGAAGCATACACTTCTATTTCTATCCGAAAAGTAAAGAAAAGATCATAACAATAGTGTTACTTCTTTCACTTTCTTTCGGTTTAATTAATCAAATCTCACACGAAAAAAAAAGGGAAATAAATTCGAAGATCTCAGATTTTTTTTTCTTTAATAATTTAAGACCATTAACGATCTTTGCACTCAAAGATATTTTATCATCATAGATCTAGTTTCATTCGGATATAAGCAAATCGACATAAAAAAAAACAAGGAGAAACCTACCGTGTGTTTGTATTTAATCGACACAATAACAAGGGACGTTTTTCTTTGTTGCCTGCGTTAGGTTGAAAGAAGATAGAAGAAAAAGTGGTTGCGTTTAGTTTAAGGATTAGGGTTAGGGTGTTACAAAATATTAGGGGAGAGTGATTAGTGTGTTTTTATACCGAGTTTATTAGGGTTAAGCATATATTGGACTAGGTTTCTATTGGGCTTGATGAACTCAAATAAGTACATTTTATTATCATCATTTATCCTATTTATTTGACTTGTTTTATTATATTATATATGAGAATTGATACGTTAATGTTTACTTTTGTAACTCTCAGGTAAAAACAAGTATTATGTGAAACTTGGCGATTTTGGACTAATTATGGAGCAAAACAAGCAAGATGTTAAGAGTCTACTGAAATGTACAAGATCAAGATCATTCTAGACCAGATACGCCGCAACATACTTCTTACATACGGCGTATCACTATCAAGATTTCACAAGTTACAATCCAAGACAGCAAAGGACATGCGCCGCATAGAGAAATGGAGTTACGCCGCATCTTAAGGCGGTGTACGAATATTCTTGAATATATTAATCTTGGACCCCACGCGAAGTTAAGTCAATGCGCCGCATCTACTTATCCTATGCGCCGCATCTAACCCTCAGACAGAAACTATAAATACCCCAAGGTCAGACGAATTTTAAAAAGGTTGGACAGTGCAGAATACCATACGTACGAGTACCAAACCAGAGACTAATTCAGACGTATTAGCAGCACAAGACACACCCTGAATGAAGATACAAGAGCTGTAAGAAGGTCCTGCATGTATTCAATTCGTTAAGTAGTTTTGTTTTATTCTATTAGTACTCTTTAATTCATCAAGATTGATGGGCTGATATCATTTGACTACGGAATATCATGGGCACCCCTTAAAATTGCTTTCTCATTAATTAAAGTTTATATGTTGATGTCTTTGGTGACTTTTATTAGTGCATTGATAACCTCTGTGTCTAGCTAAGCATTGCTTGGGTCGCCATGCCCCTTCCTTGCCTATTTATTCTATCGTTTCTAGGATAGTGGGATAGACATAAGTGATCATTAAGGGTTTACTCGTCGATAAGATTAGAGCCAACGAGAAAGGGTTAATTATATACACTTCATATAAAACTAGCAATAAAACAAGTGACAAGCTACTTAATTATAAGGACAGGTCTTCTTATTGTCTCAAGTATCTATCTATGTACGTGTGTGCTAATCGCTGATTCGTGCTCATTAGTTTAGTTTACTATTTAATCATAACCAAACCGTGCCAGTCTCTCAGGCTGAACCCCCCTTGCGTTAGATTATGTTGTATAGCTAACTTAGGATATTAAAATACTGATTAGACTAACTAGATAATACGTTCCACTCTTAGTGATCGACACTCTACTTACCATTATATTCATACTGACCGGGTACACTGCTCGTTAAGTGTGTGTGTTATTGATAAGTCGGCTAAATATAAATTTAAAACTTGAGTAGGCATTAATACTGCTAAACCGCAACGACACATCACGCGCATCAGGGCTGGACGATTTTCTTTGTATATTGGGCTTCAGATTACTAAGTGGATCAGAGTTGGACGGACTGCTATCACAAACAAGGAACAAACTGTTTTGAATTTTTATCTTAAGTTGTGTTAGTTGAATTTTTTCCTTTGGGTATAATTTTGGAAAACGATTTTGATTGAGCTTCAATTATCCGAGATTAATTTTAATTTTGGGTGAAATTTTTTGGGTTCGTTGGATATAACTACCGTGCTAGTTATTGGATAACTCGATTCGTTAACAAAAAATTACTTCTTTATCGTCTACAAGATCCGTATTCATTTCACACGATCAAAATGTCTTTTCTCACCAATTTCTTTTCATCGATTGATATGGATCCTCTCATTTAATTCTTTGCTCCATATCCTAAGACTGAGAAGACGGTGACTGAGACTGAGGAAATATTGTCTGAGACTGAGAAGCTTTTAACTCATGATGAACAAGACGTTGAAGAAAATGAGCTTCCAGAGCACTTAAAATCACTTGACTTGAGATTTCCTATTACATTTTGTAGGGTATTCACAATACATGAATCACTAGTTTGAGGCTTGTTTGGATCGAATAGAAGAGGTTTTAGAGTGAGAAAGTGGGAGCCTTTTTAGAGAGAAAAACAAGGTGATATTAGATTAATGTGAAAAGGTCCAACCCTTCCCATGGGTGTTTCGCTGAAAACGGAGTTACGGTTCAAAAGTTATGGCCGTTTGAAGTTTTGACGTAAAAAATCAACTTTGGATACAAACCGCCTAGACAAACCGCGTAGACACAAACCGAGTAAACTCCTCAGAGACAAACCGAGTCTACACAAACCGAGTGCACGTAACTGGGACAAACCGAGTAGACACAAACCGAGTAAATTCTTCAGAGACAAACCGAGTCTACACAAACCGAGTAAATTTCTCAGAGACAAACCGAGTCTACACAAACCGAGTAAATTTTTCAGAGACAAACCGAGTCTACACAAGCCGAGTAAATTTCTCAGAGACAAACCGAGTCTACACAAACCGAGTAGACTTTTCAGGGACAAACCGAGTACGCGCAGCAGGGACAAACCGAGTAGACACAAACTCCCAAGCACGTCGCTTTCACTGCCTTTTGTCTTTTTGCCTAAACGAGTAATAGGACAAACCGTATCCAAGAATAGACACAAACCGAGTCCAAGAATACTTCCCAAGTAGACAAACCGCTGCCAAGAACAACTCAACTAATACCCACGAATTTCCCCAAAAACACCACACTGTTCTTAGATCTGTGAATCCAAACACTAAGTACCACTCTAATACTATTCTTAAGCTAGAAAGTACAAAGTAAAACAACTTCTAATCACTAAACAAAGCACAAAATGAAATTTATGCTACTAACCAAACCGAACAAAAAAAACTTAAAAACCACAAATCTAACCAAGAAAAAAACCTAAAGAGCTACACGAATACAAGGTAAAACGACTACTAATCACTAAACAAAGCACAAAATGAAGTTTATGCTACTAATCAAACCGAACCAAAAAAGACTTGAAAACTACAAATCGACCCAAGAATAAAAAACCTCACAAACTACACAAATCCGTGAATACCAACTCTCATGGACCTAACCATGGCTCTGATACCAATTGTAGGGTATTCAAAATACATGAATCACTAGTTTGAGGCTTGTTTGGATCGAATAGAAGAGGTTTTAGAGTGAGAAAGTGGGAGCCTTTTTAGAGAGAGAAACAAGGTGATATTAGATTAATGTGAAAGGTCCAACCCTTCCCATGGGTGGGAAGGGTGTATTTATACTATTACATAATATGTCCCTAGTGGACTGTGGAGCGAGCTGACAGTGGGGAAAGCCCCGACCCACTCCACAAATATAGATAATAACTAAACTACTAATAATATTACTAATGATCCTACGAGCTATGATGTGCTACTAAGTACTCGGGGTGACCGAGTCTTCAACTGAATATTTATATTCCTAACAAGGTTCATCATTTGCTGCGCATATGAAGCGATGGTCAGAAACGGAACGAAGTGCTGAAGCATTGTTTGAGTCTAAGTCAGATGCACCTAAAAATGCTACGGGTATTCAAATACAAAATGCAAGGCAGTATGCTGGAAATCAGAGGGGTCAGATTATGAATCAGAACGTGGTTAGTCAAAATGGGAATTATTGTTTTATGCCTACGATTCAAAAACCTACATCTGAAATTCACAATAGTTACAAAAATAGTGATATTGGTAAAGATTGCAATGTCAATGCAATGAAGAAGCTACAAAAGCTCCAGTACATGTTGACACTAGCCAATAAACAAGAGTCGGGAATACCGTTGAATGCTTCGGAATACCACTTCATGGTTACAACAAGTGTTAATGATAATGCAACAGATCTCAATGGAAACTTCAACTTTATGGCTAGTCAGCAAGAAACAACATCAAGCAGTGATTCTGAAATTCCTCCTACTTATGACACAGAACCACTCCATGACGTACCAAATTATAATAATGATGCTAATCCGTTTGCTCATGAAAAGCCACATTCCGTGCCTCCCGAACCTAATTATGACACATATGTGGGGGAGAAAATTAATCGCAATATTAACTATGAAACTCCAGACATGGATCCTAATGAAGTTCAAGTTGCACAAAATGATGCCAATGATGAGGAATCCCGTGCTCTCTTTGAATCATTACTGAATTATTGTAGCATTGAGATTGAAAAGGTGAAAAAGGTCAATCGGGATCTTAAGGCCGCGAATGTGAAAATGACCGCTGAGCTTGAGAGGTATAAGGAAAACGAAAAAGCTTTTGAGTTTCATAAAACACGACAGTCAGAATTAGAAACTGTTTATCGAAATTTCATGTTAAGAGAAAAACAATTGCAAATCAAGTTTGACACACTCGATGTTAACTTAAACATGAAAATAAAATCCTTAAACGCGGAAATTTCTTATTTGAAAAACCAACTTTCTAAACAAAAATCAACTTGTTCTGATCTTGAAAAAGAAAAAAAAACAGTTGAAAGCAGATTTTTTAAAAAGAGAAAATGATCTTCTTGACGAAATCATTGAGAAACAAGAAACAATTAAAAAGTTAGAAGATTTGCTTGTGAAAACGGGTCATTCTGCTTAAACCATTCATATGCTAATTAAAGATCCAAACCCGCTTTTATACACAATGAAGAAAATGGCTATCGGTTGTGAAAACCCTTATAATCTCAAGAAAGCTCAGAAAGAACAGAATGTTTTGTACAATGGTAATGTGATATTTGCTAAACATGATCCTCCCGAGGTTCGGGATTTTGATGAAACGATTGAGCTTGCCGAAGAGAGTAGAATCAAAATGAGACAAATGAACCCAGAAATTAAACCAATTGATTATGACAAACTCAACATACTTTCTGGAGTAAATTTTGTTAAACAACAACAAATACCAAAGGTCTTCAAAAAACCAGTTGTTTCCAAAAATCTTTCAAACTTGGAACAAATGTCCTCTAGCAACCCTTTTAACACAAGTGAAGCTAGAAGATGTTTGGATGATCTTAAACAGAGAGTGAAAACACTTCAAAGTATTGTTGAATCTAAAACAAATATTAGTATCAACAACTGGCATTCAAGTTTTCATATTGAAATGAAAAAGGTGTTTCAAACAGAAATTACTACTCCACTAAATGCCATTAGTGCGAGAGTAATTCATGTTGAAAATGCAATTTTGAAAGAAACAGCCGACTTTGTCAAGGACCACAAATCCCTGGTTAAGGAAGCTAATGCAAACATTGAATACATCAAAGTTTTGGAAAACCTTCATGATTCTCTCTTCGAAGCAGCTATGTCGACTGATATTATGTCCATTACTTATCAAACATATTCTGTTGAAGACGATGAAAGGCTGCAAGCTGAGACCTCTATAATTGTTTCAAAATATGAAAATGCTCTTATTAAACTTGAAAAAGAAAATGTGTTATATTTTAAACAACTTGATCGAAAAACTGAGGAATGCAAGTATGACAAATTGCCGTATGAGCGTGCCTACAAGGACATGCAAGAGCAAAATGATCTTTTGAGAGCTCAGCTGCAAAGTCTAAAAGGGAAGGGTATGGATACTAAGATTGCAAAACCATCGACTCCGGAGAAACCAAATGCTTCAAAACCGGTTGAAAAACCAAAAATGTCAATTTCCCGGTTTGCTCCAAAAGTCGATGAGAAAAATGATTTGTCAAAACCAGTCACTCCACATTCCTTGCCCATCAAGAAAAGAATATTAAAATTGATGAAAAAGGTGTTGAAAATGAAAAAGCAGTTTTCGAAACACCAAAAGTGATAGCACCTGGCCTTTCTAGGAATAGCTCACCGAATGTGACCACAAAACTGTTAAAGCATAGGTTAGTTCTAACGACATGGTATACACTCACTATCTAGAAAAAGCTAGGAAAAAGGCACAGCTTCGAAAAGACGGAATTTTAGGTACAAAACCTAGGGTGATGAATTCTACAACATTACAATGCACTGCTAGTAATAGTAAACCATTGCCTAGGAACACTCAACAAAAGACTAGGGATTGGCTTGCATCTAAGAGTAGTTGCTCAACAGAAAATGTTATGCACGTAGAATGCAACACTAAGAATTCAAATTCCTCTTCGAACAAGAAACAATTTTCAAATGACAGTAGTGACAAAGTTAAGGTTGCTGTTTTAAACCAAAATGTTGAATTTGTCTGTCCTACATGTAAAAAATGTATCTTTTCAGCTAATCATGATGCATGTGTTGCACAGTATATCAATGTAGGATACTCAAAGATCAAACTCGTATGGTTCTTTGTGTTCTTGGCCGATTCTAGAGAGAGAATAAGAGAGAAAATGGGAGCCTTAGAGAGAGAAAGTGAATTGATATTAGGTTAACTAATGAAAGGTCCAAACCTTCCCATGCATGGGAAGGGCTATTTATACAATACATAAAACGCCTCTAGTAAGCTATGGACCGGGCTGAAAGTGGGTAAAGACCTGACCCGACTCCATGGTGAAACGATATCTATACTAATATAATTAAACCTACGAGCTAATTAATGCTAATCCATACTCGGGGTGACCGAGTCTTTCATATGAATATTTATATTCCTAACAATCTCCCCCTAAGGGAGGTCACCCTGGAAATTACATTTCGAATTCTAGCATTCTATTACATGAATTTAATTTCCGAGCTCGTAGTCTTTGATTCTTCAAATTCTTTAATCATTGTACTTTTAGTAGTGGACTTTTGATGACTGTTCATTTGTCTTGGATGATCTTTGAGGATTCTTTGAGGTCATCATCCAACATATGTCTTCAAGTCATCTTGTAGCAGTATTGTTTCCATGTGATGTTGTAATCTTTGGATCGACATGCTCACACTTTTTAGGATCATGATTTTCAGCATCAGAGTTGCGAAAGCAGTGATGAAAGCCTTTCAATTATCATGATTTCTTTGTTTATGATGGGGAAGTGTGAGCATGAGGTGATGGATCGGCATCTTTTCGGCAATCAGCTGCAATCGCCAGGGATTCCTTCATACGACAGTTAGCAATAAAACGTTCGGTACTTACAGGTTCAGACTTCGAGATTGTTAACAGCATATTGTGAAAACTTTCTCTAATCCTTGCCAAGGCCGTTCCTGAATCAGATACCCCCAAGAGGGCTTACAAGATCTACCGAAGTACATCAACGATTAGGTGAGTCGATGGAGTTCACTCCACGACTGTAGACCGTTTGAAACCGCCACGATCACTAAGCGTAATCTACAAGGAATTACCGAAGTGACCTGCTTTCAGGGCTGTTTAATGTTGACCCTGGCAGGAATTTCCATTCAATCACTGAGAATTACATTTGTAAATTCCCTCATAAATGTTCTGGCAGATTGCTAAGATCTACGTAGGACTCATAAGTTTACATCTGGTGTCTTTAATGTTGAACAACCAGTGTAGAAGTAACATGTGTTCCTATAAGATCTTTTTATGTATCTTGCGGCTCTAGACTCGATAAGTGCAATTTTTGGTAGGCGGAGACTGGAGCGGTGTCTCCTGTTTCAATATCAACATAACTCGTAATGAGCGGTCGATAGATTATATAAGGTTCCCCGTGAGAATGAAACAAGTTCATTTAAGAGAACTTGAGTGGCTAGAAGGTTTAGTGCAGTGCGTCACTAGGTCCATGACGTCTTGTCTTCAATACCGAAGTCACCTTAGTAACAACCAGTAGCATATGAGTTGAACCCAGTTTTTGCCCTAAGGTTGAATAATTGGAGGGCTATTTCTTTTCACTCTTTCTCATTACATTTCTTTTTAATTCTTCAACCCCTTCTTTCTCCTTTCTCATATTACTCCTTTTTTTCATAATCATACCTAAGGACTTTCTAATACTAACTATTCGGTATTGTCCTTGGGTAGATCCCTCCGGCTCTGGCGGATCATAGGACGGTTTTCCTAACCTTAGCCATCTTATAACTTCATGACTATCCTATGTTGCCGTTGACCAAATCCTTGAAAAATCTCTCAAAGTGTTTATGATTATGAAACACATTTTGCTAACACTTTGAGAGTTTTATACTTTTCAAATGCTCCCCCTTAACATGTGCTCGGATGATTTTATTATAAATTTGCACATGTTGGGAGGAGTTCGTACTTTTTGAATTGATCCACTTTCAATGAACATCACCGATTCGAGACACACTTACATCACTAGTTAGACTAGCTTGAAATAATTACTCGGCCTGGTCAAGTCCACAGAAAGTTTCTCGAAATGGTACACTCTACTCAGACAAGTCCTCTTTGAGACACGCTTACATTACTGGTTAGACCAGCTTGAAATTATTACCCGGCCAGGACAAGTCCTTTTGATTAATGACAGTTTTTGTTTTGTCAATTCATTGGTGAAGTCTGAGTCGCGCTCACATGAAATGCCATATCCCTTTTGTCACCACAAACCATTTGCTACCCCTCAATATGTGCATTGATATACAAAAGAGTTTAGCATATATGGGAGAGCTTACCTTTAAGTCCAAAACATCACATTTTTATCATATTGCATATTTAAATCACATTCTCTCCCCCGATCAGAAATTTCAAACTTTTGAGATTTTGTGATCCCAATTGATTTAAATAAGTTTAAATATAGGAGAAAATGTGGTCAGGTTTAATATGGGCTGATAATGGAACATACTAATGCTCCCCCTCAATCAACGAGGGAGAATGTTAGTGTCAGGTATGATAAGTTTGAAAGATATTTGAATTAAAAATTCATACACTGACACATAACAACACGTTTCATTAAGTTCACTGCTTATTATGTACAAAGTGACTTGTTTTGATGATATAAAAATTTTGAAATCACTCCCCCCCTCAATCGATGACCCGTTTTCTATTTAAAGAGCTGTAGTCATTGATTGAGTGATAGATTTTTATGAAAAGTTCAATTCTGATTGATATTCAAAAATCATGGTACCACCAAGTTTAGCACAAATACTTTCCTGAAGAATCATAGATGGAAAAGAATATGTGATGTAAAGAAGACTTCTCTTCTTATACGAGAAATGATGCACTGAAACGTGCTTTCCCCATAATGAGGAACAGCCGTCTTTTTGGCGACGTGCTTTCCCCATAATGAGGAACGGGTTACAGTCTGAAGTAACTGCAAGCCATTTAGGCATGTTTTGAAAACTTTTTGAACTTATGCTCGAACTTCATTTAAAGACCCGTGTCATTATTGAATGACATTTCTAGGACCGTAAATGTTATCGATACCAGAAGACATGCCTTGAAAAACTATTTTTGTAATTTTCTATTTTTTTTATTTTTATGGTTTTTGTAGGTTTAAGATATGTACAACGTGGAAAATGTTTTTGAGTTTTTATGATTTATATATATACAGAGGATACATGAAGAATTACCACCTCTATTCTTCCTTAGATAGATAAGAGTTCAATCAGATCGTTTTCTGCCGAATGGTATCGGATGTCCATGTGAATCAAACTAGCACCATTTGGCATGGATTTGTGGTTGACTTCTTGTCGAAACAGGTCTAGAAGAATTGCCAATCACATTCTCCAATGGGTGAGCCTTTGACCACTTACTGATATAATGAAACGATTGATTAAGCTGATGAGAATCTAATCAAATAACCCTTTGTGAAGATGATTCTCCAGAACTCGGGTCTGGAGTAAGATTATGGAGGAGGGGTTCATTATCAATCTCGGGAGGTAGAATTCCATGAATTTATTCTTCAACAGCTTGATGAATGACTAGAGATATAATTTCATATGTTGTTGGGGAGGTACTAACATATGGTACTTCTTGAACCGTTGTGGTTCAAGAAGGAGTACCGGTTGTATCAGCAGATATTTGTGCATTAGCGGGAAACATAGGAGATACAACACTTGATGGAGCTGAAAGTATTCTTCAAACCAATGGTTGAAACAATATATCTTCTTTCTTCATGGACAGTGGAACATATAGTGTTGAAGAAGCTTGGTTTGCACGACTCCTGAACTGATGTATTCAGGAGCCGTATGACCATTTCTCAAACATCAATCAACATGTAGTTTATTCACCCTTCTCCCCCTCAAAAATTGCATATGACTACCATTTTTGATTGAATGACTGAATAAGAATGCCATCAACGGTAAGTAGATCCACTTGATAACTGACATTTTGTTTATTCACCCTTCTCCCCCTCAAAAATTGCATATGACTGCCATTTTTTGATTGAACGAGTGAATAAGAATACAATCAACGGTAAGTAAATCCACTTGATGACTGACATTTAGTTTATTCACACTTCTCCCCCTCAAAAATTGCATATGAGGTTGCCATTTTTGATAGAACAAGTGAATAAGAATATACTCCAATGTACGTTGATCCACTTGATGACTGAATGAGCATGGGAAGAGCATGAAGCTTGTTGATGAGAATGGTCATAAACAAGAAGATTTTTCTTCTTCCGAAGATAAAGCGCACTTAAGCGCTGATAACGCTCAAATCTAACATGTTTTTAGGAGCGTTATTGTGGATTTTATGCATATATATTGGTCACTTTTATGAACTTATGGTACTTAATGGAGTATAATTTACATTTTAGGTTCATGGAAGCTCAAGTACAAGAAAATGAAGAAAAAGACGCAAAAATGATCAATAAACGAAGATTTATGCATGTACGAAGAATTCCCGACAAATGAGAGTCTCTTGGAGTATATTCGAGAAGATAAAGTCATGAAGTTGTCACTCCAAAGACTCAAGAATAAAGCACAAGAGGGAAAACGAGGAAAGAAATGAAGAAAAGAAGCTCAAACGAATAAATAATGAAAGCCTCGTTGTTCCCGACACACCTTCACCATTTTGGCCATAACTTGAGCATACGAACTCGGATTTAGTTGATTCAAGCGGCCACGGAAAGCTAAGAGAAAGATCTACAACTTTTCTTTTTATCATTTTTGGCCAGAATGCTCCATCCGATCGGTAGGAGCCCGCAACCGATTCGGATGGAGCTAACTTTTGCATCCATCCGATCGGTATTGCCCCGTATCCGATCGGATGGCTGAATCTGACTTCTCCAAGTTATTTTTAATGCTTCTTTAAGTGCCATTAAGTCCCAAGTCCGATCATGTGCCTCCATTAACTCAATTTCCTGTCATTTTAATGACACTTGGAGGAGAAGTTTAGCCAAGGCTCTCTCATAAGCATATATACACCTATTTTTGCATTTGGAGGTGTGTGACATATCCAACTATTCTCATCTCTCATGTAAACTCAATAACCATCTCTCTTAACCACCCCTCACCCTTTTCCAGAGGTGTTGAGGGGGTGGTTTGGTCGAATTCATAGGAAGGAAAGAAGGATTGTATTTCATCTTATGAACTTTGGTATTTTCTCTTTTAATATTAAGCATGTTTGTTTCTTTGATTGTGTTGATATGATGTCTTAATACTTGTTTGGTTTATATGATAACTTGTGATAATAGGATGTTTGGATATAATTAGTGTTTGTTTGATAACATCATATTTGGTTAAATTGGATATTGTCTTGTTTATTGTTTTGATTAATCATTGTTGGGTCTACATGTCGACGGGATTCTCAATAGTGGTTGATTTCAATTCATTAGTCGACGAATGTTTTGGTCTTGTACTTTGTGATGATTGTATAAGAAACTTAATAAACATGACAAGTGAATGTTTAATTTGGATTTAAGGTCGAAAGACATCTTTTGAATATGTGTTCATCAAGTAAATGGAACTTCACGAATTAATAACATCAAAGTTATGGGATCGAAAGAACTCTTTGTTTGTTGTTGGTTTAGGCATAAGTTTTATGACATGACCAATTGATTAAGACTTATGTATATTTGATTTATAAAACACTAAATTATTATTGGTTCTAAAGGTCGAAATGATTACCTTTGATAATATGTTTTCCAAACTAGTAAAGGCTTACACCAAGTCCTTACACCAAGTCCTAGTAAAGACTTACACCAAGTTCTTACTCACTTATTATCATTGCCAAACATGTATGTTCTTTGTGTGATTGTTCTCATATTGCTTTTCTTGTTGGTTTGATCCGTGACAATCATAACCATCAACTTGTTACTTGCTTAAACAAACAAACGACACTTGAGTGCAACCAAGTCTCTTGGGACGACCTTGACTTACCACAACCTCTATACTACAATTGACTAGGGTATACTTGCCCGAATGTGTTCCTAGTTAACCGGTAATTCTTGTTTATAAATTTAAAGCTCGGTGAACGCATCAAGTTTTTGGCGCCGTTGCCGGGGATTTGGTTTTTGTTCTTAGGTGTTTGTTTGTTTGTTCGTTTCCTTGATATATTGATTGATTGCTTGCTTGCTTGCTTGCTTGTTGCTCTTGATGTTTGCTTAAATTGCTTGCCGTGATTTTTGTTTCAAAAATTTCCCATTTCTCATATTTTCTAAAAAGATCTTGGCATCAAAATCAAGTGTTTTGGTGTTGGGATTTGGTTTCATGTGTTCTAAAAATGCTCATTTCAATGTTTGCTTCACAAGTTTTCTCGAAAGTGTTTGCGAAAAAAAAAAAAAAAACCACCCAAACAATCCCAACCGAATCGGATGGATTTCCATCCGATCGGATGGAGCTCTCGGTAAAAAAAAAAAAAAAAAAAAAAATTAAGTTTTGTTATTTTTCGTTTTCTTTAGTATTTAATGTTTGGTTTATGTTAGTTAAAGTTTATAAATGAAACTTAAAAAAAAATAATAATAATAAAAAAAATAAAAATAAAATAAATACCGAGCCTTCTATCCGATCGGTTTGACACCCAACCGTTCGGCTGGACCACCCAAATCATTCCAACCGATCAGTCACCACCCGTAACCGATTCGGTTGGAGGCTTCTGTCCCAATTTTTTTTCTTGTTTTGTGAGTTTTATATTTTATATATTATGTGATCTCTTGCATGTTTTTGTGTTTCTTTTTGTTTTAAGTGTCGTATTATGTTCTTGATGTTTTTCTAGTTTATGTGTTTATGTGTTTTATTTTCTTGTGTTTATTTTCGTGATCGTTATGTTTTAAGTAAAACTTGTTTTCATAAAAAATAAAAAAAAAAAAGTAAAAAAAGTTTTTTCGAGCTGTCCAACCGATCGGATGTGCAAGCATCCGATTCGGTTGGAAGTTGCATGATTTAACGAAATTATCCAACCGACCGGTTAGATCCGCTAACCGATCGGACGACGCTCTCGATAAATATTTTCCAACCCAACCGATTCGGTTAGATACCCTGACCGATCGGATGGACCAATCGGTAAAGAAAAAAAAATGTTTTTCATTTTTCGTATTTTGTTCTTGTGTGTTTGTGTTTAGATCGAATAAGTTTAAATGTCTTTTGGTTTTTGCAAGAGTATCATTTCCTTTATTTTACTTAAATTTTTTTTTTTTTTAATTTTGTTAATTTAGTACATTGTGAATAAATAAGTACTTGTTTTAAAAATAAAAAAAATGTTTTGAACTTTGTGGGTATGTTCACTGGAAACCCTCACGAGACTTCACTCGTCCACTCGGGCCACCGAGGGGTTTAAAAGGCTTGTTGCATACGCTAAATGCAATCGTGATGCCTACGAAAGTGAGTTTTAGAATTTTACGTATTTTTTGTAGTTTAGTTTATTTTTGCAGATTTAGTAAGCTCTTGGAGATTGGATTATTGGTGATACTATACTTGGTGTGGAGATGTTTTGTTCAATGAGAAATTGATTGATCTCATAAGCTTATGCTAGCATTTGCTTAGCACCTTATCATATGGAGTTCGATCACGATTTCTTGGCCCGGGAAGTTTCGTTTCTCTTGGACTATTTATTTACTCATTTATTTTCCCTATTTTACATGCTTTGAAGTTTATTTTTCACAATGAGTATAATGCGTAACTTAAGTGTGGGGAAAGTTAGATAGTGGAAAACGAAACTGCTTTTCAAATTTATAATTTTTGGGGTCAATTTAAAATTATTGTAAACTTGTTTGCCCTTGTGATCTAATTGTTTTCGCGCTTTTAGGATAATATATTAGAATAACTGGATCATCCACTGGTGAAATCTGTAATTTTGAAAAATTTGAGATGTGTCCCGATTAATATTGCAATCCATTCTGGGATCGATAACATTTGCTAGCACATATTATAGCCCTTAATTGTGAGGATTTGAGCCTGTTTCGTATATAGCATACATCTTTTATGCTTGAATCTTTTGCTATGAGTGTGCCGGTGATTTTATTTATTCTAGAACTTGTACTTGTAAATCATTACCAGACCGCAGTAAGATCGCATTCGTGTGATATAAGTGTATATGCGTGATAAAGAGGCATCCTTAGGAATAAAACCAAATGGCCTTCATTTTACATCTAATGATATATTAGCTAGCCACACTGGTTAGTTAACCTCCCATATGGACCCATTTGTTAGCGTTTATCTTTAGCGCTAGATACCCCTAGTTAAACCCTTCGAGCCATCCTTTTCATTTTTGATTAAATCCAGAAAAAATACAAAAATATTTTACACTTTAAACCTTAGCCTAACCCTTTGTCAAAGTCTAAATGGTTGGTTGCTAGTTGCTTGGTATGTTGGATTGTTTTTGATGATTAATAGTTTGGTTACACTTCGTTATTTGAATGTGCCATTTCGACAAAGATGAAGATTGATCACCTTTATGTTTTGTATTTTTGTGGTGTATGCTTATGCGAAGTGTGGGGGAGATGTGATGTATGAAGGAGAAAGGTGTTGAAAAAAAAAATGTGTGAAAAAAAAAGAAGAAAAAAAAAAAAAATGAATAAGTCATCGAAAAAAAAAAGAAAGAAAAAAATATATGTGATGACAATTATGAAGATGAAGGAAGATGAAGTATGTTTGAGATATCGATTAGCCAATGTGCTAAGACGTGATATACATATATATTTGGTGATCGATATGTGAAGAGGAGAAAGTTGTTAACTATAATCATTTACGGGTTTGCGGTTTGTTCGGTAACTAGCAACATGGGTATTAGACTTGACTTTATTTTTCTTTTAAAACCAATTTCATAAATACTCCCATGCCTTATCCTTACCCTTTTGACTTTGTGAAATTATCAAGTGTATTGACATGTAGTGACCATCCGATTTCTTGAGGAATTAGGTAGCGTTGTTAGCGATCTAAGGTTATCCTTAGTGACCATCCGTTATTTGGTGATGCAAGAATTCGTTGTTAGCGAGCTATTATGTTTTGCATAAGATAGTTGCACGTAAGTCTGATATAACCCTTTAAGCCTTAAACCCGAATAAAAGACCTCTTTAGATGTTTACACTTTGTGCTTACGCCTCGTCGGTGGAGTTTTGTTTCTTGTATAAGCCTATGGTAATAAACGGATCATGACTGAGCAATGAGTGTGATTTCTCTTATATATACTCCACTACCTAAATAAATGAGTGATTGAGTGAATTATACTTTGTTCCTTTTTCGTGAGGTGTTTAGAAATGTTGCTCAAGCAAGAAAATCCATGGTCATACATCTCGGTTTTTCACCATACGCTTAAAAATGATGAATCGTATCTTGTACTTGTACTTGGTAGATTTGCATCATAATTTTTATAATCATTTTTCATGCACCATGTGGGATTTATTTTTCTTATTATTTGCTTGAGGGCAAGCAAACCCTTAAGTGTGGGGGAGTTTGCGCTCATTTTTCGCTTATTTTCTCTTTTATTATTAAATATATATAAAAAAATATATAATTTTTTTTTGTCCAACCGATCGGATGTGCGAGCACCCGATTCGGTTGGCAGGCTGCATGTTTCTACGAATTGTCCATCCGATCGGATGGAAGTGCAAACCGATCGGATGGATGCCTCGTTAAAGTTTTTAAATTTTTAAATTTTCTTTTCGTTTTGTCATTTAAGTATGAATTTTAATTTTTCTTTTCTTAGATTTGCTTGAGGGCAAGCAAAGTTCAAGTGTGGGGGATTTGATAACGCTCAAATCTAACATGTTTTTAGGAGCGTTATTGTGGATTTTATGCATATATATTGGTCACTTTTATGAACTTATGGTACTTAATGGAGTATAATTTACATTTTAGGTTCATGGAAGCTCAAGTACAAGAAAATGAAGAAAAAGACGCAAAAATGATCAATAAACGAAGATTTATGCATGTACGAAGAATTCCCGACAAATGAGAGTCTCTTGGAGTATATTCGAGAAGATAAAGTCATGAAGTTGTCACTCCAAAGACTCAAGAATAAAGCACAAGAGGGAAAACGAGGAAAGAAATGAAGAAAAGAAGCTCAAATGAATAAATAATGAAAGCCTCGTTGTTCCCGACACACCTTCACCATTTTGGCCATAACTTGAGCATACGAACTCGGATTTAGTTGATTCAAGCGGCCACGGAAAGCTAAGAGAAAGATCTACAACTTTGGTTTTTATCATTTTTGGCCAGAATGCTCCATCCGATCGGTAGGAGCCCGCAACCGATTCGGATGGAGCTAACTTTTGCATCCATCCGATCGGTATTGCCCCGTATCCGATCGGATGGCTGAATCTGACTTCTCCAAGTTATTTTTAATGCTTCTTTAAGTGCCATTAAGTCCCAAGTCCGATCATGTGCCTCCATTAACTCAATTTCCTGTCATTTTAATGACACTTGGAGGAGAAGTTTAGCCAAGGCTCTCTCATAAGCATATATACACCTATTTTTGCATTTGGAGGTGTGTGACATATCCAACTATTCTCATCTCTCATGTAAACTCAATAACCATCTCTCTTAACCACCCCTCACCCTTTTCCAGAGGTGTTGAGGGGGTGGTTTGGTCGATTTCATAGGAAGGAAAGAAGAATTGTATTTCATCTTATGAACTTTGGTATTCTCTTTTAATATTAAGCATGTTTGTTTCTTTGATTGTGTTGATATGATGTCTTAATACTTGTTTGGTTTATATGATAACTTGTGATAATAGGATGTTTGGATATAATTAGTGTTTGTTTGATAACATCATATTTGGTTAAATTGGATATTGTCTTGTTTATTGTTTTGATTAATCATTGTTGGGTCTACATGTCGACGGGATTCTCAATAGTGGTTGATTTCAATTCATTAGTCGACGAATGTTTTGGTCTTGTACTTTGTGACGATTGTATAAGAAACTTAATAAACATGACAAGTGAATGTTTAATTTGGATTTAAGGTCGAAAGACATCTTTTGAATATGTGTTCATCAAGTAAATGGAACTTCACGAATTAATAACATCAAAGTTATGGGATCGAAAGAACTCTTTGTTTGTTGTTGGTTTAGGCATAAGTTTTATGACATGACCAATTGATTAAGACTTATGTATATTTGATTTATAAAACACTAAATTATTATTGGTTCTAAAGGTCGAAATGATTACCTTTGATAATATGTTTTCCAAACTAGTAAAGGCTTACACCAAGTCCTTACACCAAGTCCTAGTAAAGACTTACACCAAGTTCTTACTCACTTATTATCATTGCCAAACATGTATGTTCTTTGTGTGATTGTTCTCATAGTGCTTTTCTTGTTGGTTTGATCCGTGACAATCATAACCATCAACTTGTTACTTGCTTAAACAAACAAACGACACGTGAGTGCAACCAAGTCTCTTGGGACGACCTTGACTTACCACAACCTCTATACTACAATTGACTAGGGTATACTTGCCCGAATGTGTTCCTAGTTAACCGGTAATTCTTGTTTATAAATTTAAAGCTCGGTGAACGCATCAAGCGCACACCTTTCTTTTCTTTGAGGAGCGGGGCCTAAAGTGTTGTTTGCAGACGCCATTATGTTGACATTGAGGCCCGAGGCTTGAACTGCAGTGTTCAAACATCATATTTCGCTAAAGAACGAGGCTTTAACTGATGTGTTCAAACATCATTGTCGTTGAAGAACGAGGCTTGAACTGATGTGTCCAAATGTCATAAGTCATTGAAGAACGAGGCTTGAACTGATGTGTTCAAACGTCATTTGTCGATTTCCCCTCATATGTTGTGAGCAGCCTGAGTCCAAATGTCAAAGGACGATCTGTACGACCTGCATTTGAAAACAGAAGAAAATAGAAAGTTTGGAGTGCCGGATCCCCAATTTAAGTTGGGGTCCAGTTGGTTAGTGGGAACAGGAGCATCATTTGCCTGAGTCTCAGTAGAAGTTGGAATGCTAGTGGAAGTAGCCTTTTTCTGTTTGTTTCTACGTTTGAACATAGTTAACGATGTATGAGAATTGTTACAAAATCTCTCAGCGATGACACTTTCACTAGTACTAAAGTGTTTGGGTAGTGTTAAAGGCACCGTTTCGGATTTAGTAGACCTAATTAAAGGGCACTGTTCTCCTACAGGGAATTTCCTTCCAGTTGGCTTCCATTGACGTACAGGCACTACTTTAGACTTAGTTATCCTAGTTAAAGGGCATTGTTCTCCTAAAGTGAATTTCCTTCAAGTGGGCTTCCATTGATAACCAACATTAGCAAACATATTTCCTGTTGCTTTCCAAGTTTGCTTGACATGCTTGGCTCTCCAACCTTGCTTGATAGGGGTTTTGTTGGACGACTTCAAAAATTTCTCAACACATTTATCATGATTACCCGAAATTAAACATTCATTACATGTTTTGCAAAGTGAATTAGGATTCGAATTATGATTCTTTTTGTTCAAACAAATTTATTGTTCCTCATGTGGTCTTCTACTTTCTTCTTAGGAACACTTTTAGCTGGTGAAGTCTAATAGATCTTTATATTTCTCCTAGGTTTTGACTCGCTAGCTTTAGTGTCACTGTTAACTCCTTTAGAAGGACTGATGGGAACCTTAGTCCTTTTCACTTCCAGTTGCAGAACATGTTTTGATGTGTTGGGATCTGAAGTATCCAAGGGTGCCTCAAAGGTTACATGCTTGTTCTTAGTCATTGAGGATGATGCAATAAACCTATCTCGCTTGTTATCAGTCTTAGGACATGTGCCAATGACGTATTCTAAGAGTTCCTGAGATCGTTTAGTGAGGAAGCAGGCATCTACAACTGCACTATCAAGTGGTTTCTCTATCCTATCTGCTTCTACAATCTCACGAAGAGTGTCAAGACTATCCTTAAGATGTGCGAGATAATCATGATGAGCTAACCTATTGTTCCTAAGGGGAAGGGGAATAGGCAGAGCATCAATTGCATACTTCTTACAAGCAGAAACCTTTGGAACATCATTATCACTAGTGATGATTGGCATTTTCCTTTTCACCTGAGTCTTTAGATTCTCAATCTCATTCAGCAAAGAAGTTATCTTTTCATTGTAATTGTTACGTGTGACTTTAATCGAGTCATATAACTCTTTGTAATGCAGTTTAACTTTTGAATTTTTAGCTTGAAAACAATCATTTTCCTGTTGCAATTTATTGATGATGTCTTGAAATTGAAAATTTTGAGAATCTAGAGGTGGTGGTTTATGGGCGCCAATCACATCACTACTATTGGCCTTCAATTGAGAGATTTGTTGTTAGACCCGTTTCCCGGGTACTTGTAGCCCGCCCTAGATGAAAGTGGACCAACGGCTTTACGAGATTGGCCAGTCAATGAATGTAAAGTTATAGTCAAACCCGATAGTCAAAGTGATAGTGAAAGCATGTGTAATAAGATTATGAAAGTATTGTGACTTCAAGGGCTTAAGTTGTCATATGCCAAATTGTGTTATAGTAAGTATTTGTGGCCAATGTGGAAGAAAGGGGACTTGAGGGGCTTAGTGTGCCATATGGGCAAACTTATCCCCTACAAGTGTCTAGATACTTCTTATATCTTCATTTTATTTCCAGGAGATAGAGTGAGTAGGGGAAGTTCAGTTCAAGAGAAAAAGGAGGGAAAGGAAGTAGCTTGATAATGAAGAGATTGATTAGTGACTGATTCCATATCAAGAGATAAGCCCCTATCAATGATCCTTGTAAGTAAATAATCTCTCTATCTTGTGTTAATTGATGAATTGAGAAGTTAGGGTTTAGGGAAAGATGGGTAAGTGGTGGTTAAGTATAATTAAGAGGTAATGATGGTTATGTGATGTGTTGATAGTGGGTTTAAGTTAGTAAATGATGGGATTGATTATCATGTAATCAATGTATGATTATATGATGATTGGAGATGGTTAGAAGTAAGTTGATGGTTGTATCAACCATTATTATGGTTATTATGATATGTGTTCTAAGTGTTTGTATGATGTTATGATTCAAGGTGTTTATGATGATGATGAGGCCCTGATGTACTTAGCTTGGAGCTAAGGTAAGTAAAATGATGATGACATGTGTTATATGGATTTCTAACATATGTGTGTTATGTATGTTTTATGTCAAGTATTATGGATTGATATATGCTTAAGTGATGTGATGAATATGGCCTATGTGATGAGTTTATGTTATGGAGTAAATTGATGTTATGTGTTAGATGAGAGGTGGAGTAGTAAGCTCGTATGTAAGTGTTTATTGTATATGATGCTTATGTGTTGATTGAAGTATAATGGTATGTTACGATCGCTTTACTTATCAAGCAAAAGCTTATGGTTTAGTTGTCTAACCATTTTGTAGGTTTGTATGCTATCATGGAAGGCTTGGACTAAGGATAAAGACTTGGTTATGTGATATTAGAAGGATGGTAAGAAAGTAGAGCTTAGGTAGATACCAAGCTCAAGTGTAAAGTTTGTACCCCCGTGAGTCAAGTAATGTTTTGTAAAGTGTAGCCAAGTGGCAAAATGTATGTCAAGGTTGTCCTAACGATTTGGTGGTCAACCGTTGTGTTAAAGTATGTTTTATTTGTTTAAGGGTAAAGTTAGAGGGGCGTTTGGCTTAAGAGTAAATATACCCATTTTGTGTTGTATACGGGTCAAGTGTTTATGGAACATGTCTTGTATGTTACAGTAATGATAATGGTCAAGTTTGGTGGGTAAATGAATTGGTAAAGATGGTTTGTAGTGTAAATGGGTCAAAACGGGTATCTTGGCATAATACCCGTTACTTTGTAAAGCATGTTTCCGCGGGTCGTTATGACCAAGTTTATACCATATATTTGATGTTTATAACGCCCTAATGATTTCTGGAAGTTTTGGTGTTATGTATTGTTATAGAAGCCGTTTTTCGGGAAATGGGTCAAAAGTGCATAAAAGGGTTATGCAGAAAAAGGGGTGTTTGGGACAAGGTCCATTTTAACCCGTTTTGGGTCAAATGGGTTAAGAATTTAGGGAAACAATGTATATGGTATATTTTGGGTTCAATGTGTATTAAATGTGTTTAAATATAGGTCTAAAGTGTCGACTTTTGTGTTTAAAGGCGTACGGGTTATTTTAAGAAAATAGTGCACTTTAGGGGTCCATAGTGCACCGGAGGTGTTATAGTGCACTTTAGGGGTCCATAGTACACCAGAGGTGTAATAGTGCACTTTAGGGGTCCATAGTGCACCGGAGGTGGTTATAGTGCACTTTAGGGTCCATAGTGTACCGGAGTTGTAATAGTGCACTTTAGGGGTCCATAGTGCACCGAGGTGTCATAGTGCACTTCAGAGGTCCATAGTGCACTGGAGGTGTTATAGTGCACTTAGGGGTCCTTAGTGCACAGTACAGGTTACAGTGCACTTTAGGGTGCCACCCGTTATTTTAAAAGTATTTGAGTATAGTCTCATTTAAAAATGAGTTCAAGGTCTATATGTCTAAGGATTTTGTTAATGGTTAAAAGAGTTTTGAAATGAAGGTCAAAGTTGGGTCGTTTCCGCGTAAAAGTCAAAGTTTTTGGTCAAAGCGGGCACGGGGTATAACAACTTGGTATTAGAGTTTCGGTTTAAGTGAGTTAGGTTTCCACTATAGGTTGCCTAGTCTTAAACCACTCGTAAAAGCATTGGACGTAAGTGTTAGTCGCGCGGAAAGTAATTGCTAAGTGTTAAACGGACTATGTTTTATGCTAGTTGAGCTTATTGATGATAGATGATGCATGTGTGTAATAGTGTTGATGTGTATGAGATATAAGTCCATGGGGACTTGAGATGCTTAAATGATTAGTTGGTCGTACACCTCGGTTGGTGCCGGTGTTTGTATTACGTTTATGTGAATGTATGATAGAGTTATGGTGATGGAATGTGAGTAGGAATTCTAAGTGGTATTAGAGATGGGCTAGTAAGTGAATTAAAGTGTCATGATGCCTTAGTTATGAGGTAAGCTAGTGCTTGCGGCTAATTATAATGTTGATGCTTAGACACAGATTGATTGTGCAATGTGATGTGTGAACCATAGACTTCATAATTTGATTATGATTATAAATGTTTTAACACTTGTCGGATAAGTGTTAAGTGTTATGATATGATTGCTTATGTGATGTTAAGTCTATGATAGCTTATTATATGTCTAAGTTTTATGTGGTGTACTTGAGGGCATGATTGCATAGATGTGATGAATGAGATGCAGATTGTGCTAGAAGTCATAAGTGATATGAAGTGCGCTATAAAGAATTGTAAAACATGAATATAATCATGTTAATATATTGGAATGTGTATGATGATATTAATGAAAGTGTTATAGAATAAACCTAAGTAAGGTTTATATGCGTAAAAGTTGAATAGACTAACGAAGTGAAAATGTAGGATGAGAAGAAGGTCAACAAGGGGTTGACGGGTAATAGTAAAAGTGTGTTGTTAGAACACATATAAAATGTGTAAATTGAATTGGACAAGCATCATACATAACTTGTCTAAAATAAAGATGACGCGTAGTGAGTGTGTGAGTCAACTTAGGGTTGACGGATGTTGATACAAAAGTTGGGTGTTCCTTGATAGGGCTTCTATTCTCGTACCAATTCGAATCTTAATGCTTGATGAGACCTGCGCACTAAGAAAAAGAACAAACACCGTTAGGCTTATCGAGGGATTGTCTCCCCCGATTATCCTCCGGCGTGAGAGTAAGTAATCGAATGTAGGGTTTAGTTTATGGTTAGGGTTTATTGAAGATCGTACCTTTTACCGAGGGCTTGGGTGCCCTTTATATATGCATGAAACCCTAGTGGGTTTCGTGTTCCCTACTCTTCGGCGTGTTAGCCGACATCGGGTATATAGTATATATCTTCTTTATTTAGAAGATATTCTATATATTATCCGGAAATAACTTTGGGCTTGGGCCTTGTCGACCCAAGCCGCATAACTGGTAGTCCAGTTGCGGCCCAAGCGTGGTGGGCTTAATTGTTAGTATTGTTTACTAACCGGGTTCGTGACCCGGGTGTAGACTATACGTCATCATGTCCCCCCAGTCTAGTGTGCGCAGGGTAAAACCTGCGGACGCTAGACTAGAGTCATGTCGAAATTATTCCCCACGCGTACGCGGGAAGCTTTCAAAAAATATACCGCCAAAAACACACGTGTGATGTATCTAGTCCAAAAAAGTGCAATTTGGGTACCTTGGGAAATGGAGAGGTTGCCCACTTGCCTTGTACCGTCATTTATCCTAGCCACACGATTGGGGCTAGTGGGATACACGTGTCACTTATCTGTGGTGGATGGGAAAAGTATATAAACTACCGCCTCTCATTCACTGTGACATCCACAGTTAAAAAATCGCCATTCCTCCATTTTTACATCTTCAAATCTTCTTCCAAAAAAGATAATTCAAAGGTAATTGCGCGTGCGCACATAATCTGAATCAAAAAATGGTAGCGCAACTTCGTGATTTCCATTCTAACATAACCGAGGAGGAACTGATTCAGTTTACCTCGGATTATTTTATCCCTATGGGCCTGCGCCCTGAGGTACCAGGCCCAAATGACACCATCGCGGATTTCCCTGCTGGGAAGGTGGGGTTATATACGCGCTTTTTCGAGTGGGCGAATCAGCGCGTCCCCATCTCCGTGTTACTGAGTGACATACTCAATTATTACAATCTCCATATCTCCCAGTTGCATTGTATTGGTGCTGGGAAGATTGCTAACTTTGAGGTGAACTGTCGCTTGTTGGCGATTCACCCAACCCTCCACTTATTTCGCGCGTTTTATCACGCAACGTGGTCAAATGGGTGGGTTACCTTCTCGAAGCGCGTTGGAAAGTTACAGTGTTACGTGCAGAAGGTAGATAAGCTCAAGGATTGGAGGGAAAAATTCTTTTGGGTTGATGAAGCCGTCTTCCCTGACCATTTTCCATTTTACACCCGTGCCGATCTGCCCAAGGATGAGCGCCCCCCTGAGACGTGGTATAACGCGGATCATGCGGCGATCATTGATGAGAACCGTATTCCCATCAAGCCATATCCGGAGGCGTTCCTGGTGCATATGGGCATCAGTCGCAACTACTTCGAGCATGAGACGGAGGTCCCCACATTCTTGAATGCGGATGGCACGGGTGGGTGCTCCTTCTGTCGCCTTACTGTCGTTATTAGTGTAAGCGCTTCTTCTTTTTCCATACTTTATGTAACTTGCTTTTCTTTGTTTACTTGATGCGCAGATATGGATCTGTTCGCTGTTGTGAGGCTGGAGAATCCGCGTTCCGTGGCGGTGGGAGTGCGTCCTCTGGGGGACGGTGAGCAGACTATTCTGCAGGCGACGGCAGGTCGCGTCGTGGATTTGGTTATCCCAGATCCCGAAGGCTCCCCTGATGTGATAGCGGCTGAGCCAATACAGGAGGTGGCTCCTCCTGTGCAGCCAAGTCCTGACGCTGCGCAGCCTCCTCTTCCCGAAACGGTGATCCATTTAGAGGAGACTGACAGTGAGATGGAGGAGAGCTCCCCACTGACGCGCAAGAGAGCGCTTGGCAGTGATGGTGAAGGGCCGTCCAAGAGGCCGCGAACTGATGCTGGGGAAAGCTCGTCTCTTGCTGGGGTGCAGATGAAGTAAGTACTTTAGTAATGAACTTTTGTCAAGTTATATTTTGTGCTAACTTCGTTCCTTCGTATCTTCAGTGTGGATGTTGAGAAGTCTGGTGGAGGTGCGTCCACGACTGAGACTGAGAAGGAGAAGGACGTGTCCTCGACTCCTCCCCCCATGTAAGTATTATTTAGCATTTCCTTAGTATTTTGTGTATGATTGACCGTGCACTAACTTTGTCTCTTGATGGTTTTTGCAGCGAAAAGCCTGTGGAGGACGCTGGCGTCCTAGATGGGAGTGCGCCACCCGAGGTGAGTCATGCTCTGGACGGGGCGCGTTCACCGAGGGACGTTGAAGTGGAGTCAAGTCCGTTTGACTCTACGATGGAGGAGCTTGCCTCTATCGCTGTGCGCCAATCTGAGCTGGTGGCGCAAGCAAGGGTGCACAAGTCTGAGGAGGTTTCCAGACTGCAGGCGCAATTAGCGTCTGTGCAGGCTGAATTAGCAAGCTCTAAAGCTGAGCAGCTGAGCTCCAAGGCTAAACTGGAGCGCGCGGAGGCGTCTGCGCGAAAAATGGGTGAGGAGAAGGTTATGGTGATGGCTGAGTTGGAGCGGGAGCGCGCTTTTGCAGACCGTCAGAGGCGTAACTCTTTATGGGCGCTGAAGTACTTGGAACAGAATAGGAGCAAGCATTTTGCCAATATTGAAGAGTTCCGCAGCCGCATTGAGCTTGCCCTGAAGACGCAAGAGGAGAAGCTCCGCCAGCTCAGCATTGAGTACGATGAGGAGCTGTACCCCCATCTTGTTCAGTCTGTGGCTGAGCGCAGGTACATGCTGTTTTACTTCTTTATATCTTGTATATATTTGGGACCCTTTTTCTTATTAACACTTGTGTTATTTCGTAGGTGGTTGATCAGTCATGGTCTTCGCCTGGCCGCCATGTGTACGCTGGAGCATCCTGAGGTCACCGCATCCTTTGGGAAGGTTGTGAATTGCGCTATTGCGCACGGTGAGACCTCGGCCGCAGACAAGCTTGGGTATAAGGCGGATGCCCATGCTGAGCTTGTTGCTGCCATGGAGGAGCTAAAGAAGCTTGAGCTTCCGCACATCGCTCTCTTGGAGCGTGATCAGGACCAGCCGATCAGCGTGATCATGGCGGGGCTCACTCTTCCTAGGCATCTGCAGGATGATGCAGATCAGCAGGTGGACTTCTACTTGAAGCCTGATGTGGCGCAGTTGAAGGTACCCATTTTTGCTCAGCCTCGTGACATTCTGAATCCTTTCCGTCTTGAGAAAGAGATTTCTTTGCAAAGGTCGCTAAATGCGCATGTTTCCAGGGTCGCACGAAAGAAAGGCGAGAAAGGAAAGGCCATTCTGTGCGGCATAGGCGCTGCGCATCAGCCTAGATCCGATGGTGTGCCTGTCTGCGTGGCCACTGTTTCCCTTGATGACGCAGAGTTGTTGAAGAGGCTCGCAGATGCAAAGGAAGCGGCTTTGAGCGGGGGTTCCAGCCAGTTAAGGCGTACATATAGTATTTAGTTCTTTTGTACAAGTCTTTTTGTAGAACCGTATTCTATGAATAAAAAGTTGTTTTTGTACTTAGTGTTTCTATAACTTCTAAATACTTATGCTTTTTGAACTCGTAGTTCTTATATGACTTATGTATCCTTGCGTGAAGATAGCTTTAAGTGTTTAAGCGTATTTAGAAAATAAGGGTCATAATCGTGTATGAATTTCCTTAAGGACCGTAGTCGCGTGTTGAATTTTTCCAACTTAATCATAGTCGTCTATGTATTTTTGTAAGTTTACTTGTCGTATTGTACTTTAAGGAATCAAGAGTCTTGATTTCCTGAGTTGTTAAACGCGCACAGTGTGCTTTATCGCGCATCCGTCGTGGGGTGCGTGAGGAGCTTGCGCCAACGTCTTGAGCGCAAGGTGTTTAACAAGGATTCGTGATCCGGTGTTGATGGGTTTGCAACCCTCTTACTCAACGAGTTGTTTATTAGGTTAACTCATCCTTTCTGCCATCGTGGGTCTTAGTGTGTGCATGCACGCCATGTAGGCAAGAATATAACAATATTGAAACATGATAATAAAAGATGCAAACAATAAAGTTAAATGTGTTATGGAGTTAGCTAGAAACCATAACGTTTTATTAATACTTGCAAGTTTTGAAAAAGAATGTTTATCTAGATAATACTTAAAAAATGAAATTACATGGATCTTTATTGAGGGCACTTTCTAAAGCGCATGAGTGTCCATGTTGGGCCGTAGCCTTCTTCAAAGATAGCACCGTTTAAGGTTGCGGACGTTCCATGTTCGCTGTAGCTCATTTTCGTCCTTGTCGCGTAGCTTGTACGCTCCATTGCCAAGTGCTTCTATGACCTCGTAAGGTCCTTCCCACTTTGGTCCTAGCTTTCCAGTGTCTTCTGCGCGGCTTGAGTCGTTTTCGCGGTATACGAAGTCGCCTGGTCTGAATGAAGTGCTGCGTACTTTGGTATCATAGTATTTTTTCATTCTCGACTTGGCTTTCTCTTCGCGTATTGCTGCGCGTTCACGTCGCTCTTCCAATAGATCTAAGTCTATGCGCCGCTCATCATCATTGGTTGCCACGTTAACTTCCGCAGTACGGATGGTTGGCATTCCAATTTCAGCTGGTATAACCGCTTCTGTCCCATAGACCAAAGAGAAGGGAGTGTCCCCGTTGCTAACCTTGATGGTTGTTCGGTGCGCCCAAAGAACATGTGATAGTTCTTCTACCCATCTACCTTTGTGTCTGTCCAGGCGCGCTTTTATTCCTTCGCCAAGGCTTCTGTTTGCGCGCTCGACCAGACCATTGGTTTGTGGATGAGTTACTGATGCAAAGTGCTGCGTGATGTTCAGCTGTGCGCACCAGTCCTTGAACGGGTTATCACGGAATTGTTTTCCGTTATCAGAGATAATTTCTCCAGGTAATCCAAAGCGACATACTATGTTGTCCCACACGAATCGTTTCACCTGGTTACCTGTTATAGTCGCTACTGCCTTTGCTTCGATCCACTTGGTAAAGTAATCTATTGCCACAATGAGGAATTTCAATCCTCCTGCGGCAATGGGGAAAGGTCCAGCGATGTCGATACCCCATTTGTAGAAGGGCCATGGCGATGTAATAGGTGTTAGTTCATGTTGTGGTCGGCGCGGAATAGGTCTGTGAACTTGGCAATCGTTGCACTTCCGTACCAAGTCACGTGCGTCACGGTGCATAGTTGGCCAATAGTATCCAGACCTTAGGGCGCGCGCTACAATGGATCGTGGTCCTGAGTGCATGCTACATGAGCCTGCGTGGATCTCTCGAAGTACATAGTCTGCCTGGAGAGGTCCGACACACCTAAGCCATGGTTGTAGGAATGAACGTCTATATAAGACGTTGTCTCTGAGCTCGAATCGCTGCGCTGTGCGTCGGATTCTTCGAGCTTCCTTCTGCTCTTGGGGAAGTATGCCCTTGCTGATGAAGTCAATAATCGGTGTCATCCACGTAGGATTTTCCTCTTCTATCACCGTGGATATTTCCATCTCTGTGATTGACTTGTTTTTCAAGGTTTCCACCAAAACTTGTTTTGATAGATGCGCAAAACTGGTGGATGCAATTTTGCTCAGCGCATCTGCTTTCCTATTTTCACTCCTGGGAACCTGCTTGATGATGAATCTATCGAAGTTCTGGATCAGAGATTTGGTCTTTTCGAGGTATTGGATCATGTGTTCCTCCTTTGCTATATATTCTCCTGAAACGTGGTTAGCCACTAGCCGCGAATCGACGTTTACTTCTAGGTTGCGTGCACCCATTTGAGTTGTGATGCGTAACCCAGCTAGGAGTGCTTCGTATTCTGCCTCGTTGTTCGTGGCTGTGAATTCAAAACGCAGTGCGTAGGTGAATTCAACTCCTTCTGGGTTGGTGAGAATAAGGCCGCCTCCTGATCCATCTACGCATGAGGATCCATCAGTAAATAGAATCCATGGTTCTTGAAGTTCCTCCTTGCTTGTCGCAGGTGGAGTATCTGTATCCGGCTTCTCGATGATGAAGTCGGCCAATATCTGCCCTTTAATTGCAGTGCGCGGTCTGTATGATATGTTATGCTCGCCCAGTAACACACTCCATTTTTGTAGGCGTCCCGATGCGTCGGGTTTCGATATAACCTGTTTGATGGGTTGGTCTGTGATAACAGCGATTGGATGCGCCTGGAAGTACCTGCGCAGTCTTTTCGCTGCAAACACTAAGGCTAGGACCAATTTCTCCATTGCAGTGTAGTTAATCTCCGTTTTCTTCAGCGCCTTACTAACAAAATAGATAGGTGTTTGGACGGAGTTCCTGTCTGTCAGTAGGACTGCGCTGACTGCTCCTTGAGTCGCAGATAGGTATATTATCAGCTCTTCCCCTGGTCGGGGTGCAACAAGCTTTGGGAGCGATGCTATGTGTTGTTTGAGCTGTTGGAAGGCTTCTTCTGCCTCCGCAGTCCACCTGAAATCTCCCTTTTTGGTGCACTTCTTGAGTGTCTTGAATAGGGGAAGTGACTTGTCTGCTGATTTAGATAAGAATCGGTTCAGTCCGGCTAGCTTGCCGTTTAGTGACTGAACTTCTTTTAGTGTGCGCGGTGAGGGGAGGTCAATGACTGCTTGAGTCTTCTCTGGGCAAGGTTTGATCCCATCGGGTTCTATCAAATACCCGAGAAACATGCCTTCCGTAGCGCCAAACGTACACTTCTTGGGGTTCAATTTCATGTTGATTCTCCTGAGTGTGTTGAACGTTTCCTCCATGTCGCGCACCAGCTCGTCCTCTGTATGGCTTTTGATGACGAGATCATCGACGTATACTTCCAAGTTGCGTCCCACTTGTTTCTCGAACGCAGTGTCCACCAATCTTTGGTATGTTGCTCCTGCGTTCTTTAGGCCGAAGGGCATCTTTGTGTAGCAGTAGACCCCTTGACTTGTGTGGAAGGCCGTCTTTTCTTCGTCTTCCTCCGCCATTTGAATTTGGTGGTATCCCTTGTATGCGTCCAGGAAGCATTTGAAGGGATATCCACATAGAGACTCAATTTTCCAGTCTATTTCCGGTAGCGGGTAGCAGTCCTGTGGACATGCTTTATTGAGATCCGTAAAGTCTACGCACATCCTCCAACTGCCATCGCTCTTCTTTACCATCACTGGGTTAGAGAGCCAGTCATGGTAGTAGACTTCACGCATGATGCCTGCGTCTACCAGCTTATGTACTTCTTCCAGGATGGCTTTTGCGCGGTCTGGAGCTTGTCCGCGCTTTTTCTGTCGTATTGGAGGATATCCTTGTCGGATTTGTAGCTTATGTTCCGTGATGGAGCGTGGCACTCCTGTCATATGCTTAGGTTCCCATGCAAAAATATCCAAATTATTTTGCAAGAGTGCGCATATTGCTGACCTGCCTTTGTCAGACAGAGACCCACCAATAGATACCTGTTGATCCGGGTATTCAGGGTGAATGGCGACCGTTAGGTTTGGGACTTTGATTGCGCGCTGTTCTGGAACAATACTTACGTCACTTGTCAATGCGTTACATTCCTTGGGTGGTGTGGTGGTATTGTAAAGGGTGACAATACCTCCTTCCACTGGGAACTTTAGCATCCCGTGCGCTGTGGATGGCACGGCGCGGATAGATGATATTCCAGGTCTCCCGATGATACCATTGTACGGAGAGGGGGATCTGATTATCATGAAATCCATCCAGGTAACTGTAGAGTGTGGTTTGTCACCAACTTCTACAAATAGACGCAATTGCCCCGTGGGCCATATCTTCTCTCCTGTGAAGCCAGTGAGCGGTGCTGTGGCTGGGATCAACTGACTCTGTATCTCAGGTCGCAGTTTCTTGAAGCAGTGTTCATATATAATATTAGCGGATGCACCTCCATCTATATACATGCGACGGATGTCGTGACCCCCCGTATGTATTTCAATGGTAAGTGGATCCACCACTGCGTTGTTCGCAGTCAGGGAGGGGAAAGAGATTTCGTTTCCCTTAGAGAAACGCTGACTAACTTTTTGTCTTGTCGCGCGCGGCCATGGCTGTATCATGTAGATGATATCTGCCTTTTCTCTTGGCGTCTCTTTCTTGGCCACTGGTTTTTGTTTATCTTTCCCTTCTCTGATGTTTTTTACGAGGTGGTCCATCTTTCCTTCCTTTACCAATTTTTCAATCAATTGGCGCAGTTGAACGCAATCGTTAGTTGTGTGGCCCTTCTGTCCATGGTATTCGCAATAACCATTCCCTACACGCTTATCCTCTGGGGTGCGGATTGGTGGTGGTTTCGGGAAGTTCGCTCCTTCTGTTGCGAATATCTCCTTTGGAGTTTTTGTTAATGGGGTATACTTGTCGTTTCCCCTTCCGCCGCCTTGATTACGGTAACTCCTATTACGATTGCCGCTCTGGTCATTGGATTGTCTCCTTGACTCTTCTTGCGACCTATGGTTCGAATAGCTTTTCCTGCTATCCGCGGCGGCTTCTTCTCCTTGGACGAAAGACCTCGTGCGCTTCATGAGCTCATCGAAGGTTAGGGGAACCTTATCATTTAGCTTTTTTATCAGATCTGGGTTATTGATTGCATTCATAAAACCCGATATTTTGAGTATCTCTGGACACGCCTTGACTTTCATGCACTCGTCCTTGAAGCGTTCCATGAAAGCGCTTGTGGATTCCCCTTGTCGCTGTTTAACCCTAGCGAGTTCGACAGGGTTTTTTGCGCACTTCTTTCTTTGGGTGAAGTTTAAGCGAAACGCTCTGCGCAACTCTTCAAACCCACCAATGCTTCTGCGTGGAAGCTTACTAAACCAGTTGCGCGCATTTCCTACTAATGTGGAGTTGAACATATGGCACCACACAGGCTGTGGCCAATTTTCGATAGTAGCTGCTGATTCGAAAATTTTTAGGTGATCATCAGGATCACCTGTCCCATCATATGTTTTGACATTAGCAGGCATGCGCCTTTTCTTATTTTCAGAAAAGTCACTGATGCGCCTAGTAAACGCATCAACCTTTTGGCGACGCCAGGGGAGAGAGATGTCTTCATCATCCTGGTCGCGGTATTTCCCTCTTGATTTCCAGTGTCCAGTCTCGCTGTCCGAGGAATCTCTTGAGGATGAGCGGACTCTTTTGTGACGCTTGAGTCGACTATCATCAGAGTCTGAGCTTGCTCCTCTGCGGCGCTTGCGCCGACTATCCTCAGAGTCAGAGCTTGAGGGGCTTTCACTTGGGGAACATCGTCGCCCAAGCCTATCTTGGATTCTGCGTCTGCCAAGCCTAGCGTGGACATTGGCGCGCCGCTCCCCCTCTTCAGGCTCTTCCAGATGTTGAAGGTCGGCTGCTTCATCGTCCACAACCTTCCTTCCAATCCTGGCGAACACTGGCTGTTTACGGCTATCCCTCTCGCGTCTTTCCTTTCGGTAGCGCGGTGGGGATGCGTCAGGATTAGGGTCAAAGTTGAGTCTGGCGTGCAGACTTTGGCTTGACCTCTTCTTTGCCTCCTCTCGCATGAGCGCAGTCAAGGCTTCGTAGTTTTGAGATACGAAGTCACTTGGGGCTAATTCGGAGGCAACTCCTTCTAGCGCGATAGAGTCGGTTTCCAAAGCTGGATCCTTGTTTCGTACAGGCGCGTTGGGAGGCTCAGTGAAGTTTACTTCTGGCATGGCAAGAGGTGTGCGCTCCAGTTCTATCTCACTAGTACTTGTCGTAATAGCGGGGGTAAACCTGGTAAGCGATTCCACTGCAGGAAAGACCAGATTTGGGTGCGCTCCTAAGTTTTGAGGCGTACTGGTTGTCCCAGAGGCCTGTTTAGAAGCCGTATCAATTTGATGCTTCTTTCCTAGTGGATCGTCCTGCGTTTTCTTCCCATGCGGACTCTTATGACTTCCGTGTTTCGTCATTCTAGTTTTTTGGTAAAATCCTTAGTGTAGGGTCCCACGGATGGCGCCACTTGTTGATACAAAAGTTGGGCGTTCCTTGATAGGGCTTCTATTCTCGTACCAATTCGAATCTTAATGCTTGATGAGACCTGCGCACTAAGAAAAAGAACAAACACCGTTAGGCTTATCGAGGGATTGTCTCCCCCGATTATCCTCCGGCGTGAGAGTAAGTAATCGAATGTAGGGTTTAGTTTATGGTTAGGGTTTATTGAAGATCGTACCTTTTACCGAGGGCTTGGGTGCCATTTATATATGCATGAAACCCTAGTGGGTTTCGTGTTCCCTACTCTTCGGCGTGTTAGCCGACATCGGGTATATAGTATATATCTTCTTTATTTAGAAGATATTCTATATATTATCCAGAAATAACTTTGGGCTTGGGCCTTGTCGACCCAAGCCGCATAACTGGTAGTCCAGTTGCGGCCCAAGCGTGGTGGGCTTAATTGTTAGTATTGTTTACTAACCGGGTTCGTGACCCGGGTGTAGACTATACGTCATCATAGGGTTGACGGATGAATGATAAGTTGCATTGTAAGAATGAAAATATAATAAATGGGCAAGTGTTATATAGAAACTTGTCTAGATGATAGTAAACATGGTAGTGAACGTTGAAATTGCTTAAGGCAATGAGAATTGAGAAAATGATAGTTTGTACTTAATGATAGAACTACATGAAAGATAAAATGAGTAAAGATGTTAAAGTAGATATAGCTTGGATCCAATGCTCTAGTTATGGTATCCTTCGGGATAGCCTAGCTTTCCTTTATGGCGTGTGTTTATGGTATCCTTTGGGATAGCCCAGCTTGCTTTTATGGCATGGTTGTTAGCTTGCCTTCACCGGCATGGTTTGCCTATATCCTTGGCATGTGTTTGGCATCCTTTGAGATGGCCTAGCTTGCCTTCATGGCATGGTTGTTAGCTTGCCTTCATGGCATGTGTTTGGCATCCTTTGAGATGGCCTAGCTTGCCTTTATGGCATGGATGTTTAGCTTGCCTTTATGGCATGGATGATAGCTTGCCTTTATGGCATGGATGTTTAGCTTGCCTTTATGGCATGGATGATAGCTTGCCTTTATGGCATGGATGTTTAGCTTGCCTTTATGGCATAGATGATAGCTTGCCTTTATGACATGGTGGTTAGCTTGCCTTTATGGCATGGATGGAAAGTTAGTGAGATTGGATCTAAGGCTAGAAAAGATGGAAAGTAAAGCAAGTACGAATGTTATGTCGGAAGCGTATAAGTTGGATGGTTTATGGTTTCTTGATTTAAATGGATTGGGACGCCTTTTCATTTAAATGAAGAATTGTAAATTGCCGAACCATAAGTTTATAATTCCTTACTTACATAGATTGGGACGCCTTTTTATGTAAATAAAGAGTTATAAACGAGTGGACTTATGTGTAGCCGATATGACATGAGTACGGATAGTGATATGAGAAAGTGAAAACTAAAACAGGTTAGACGTCATAAGAAAAGATAGACATGAATAAAAACTTATAACGGCGTAAAGGTCATGTGTGAAACCTTAAGATAAATGCGTAGAGCGAGTTTGTGCATTAAGTTGATAAGTTAATGACTAAGTATTCTCAAGATTTGACAAGAAGATTGCTTAGGTAATGCGAAGAAAAGATTTTGAAAGTGCCATTTAGATGGTACTTGATGTCTAAATTGAATTAAGTTGTCGGTTTTTGAAGTAGATAAGTGTTGGTATTATGTGAAATGTGAAAGTGGCCGGTATATGACTTTATGGCATGTTAGTTCACGGATTTATGATGTGGTAATAGTGCCGAAGTTTGACTTATATAAAGTCAAATAGTAAATGTTTCCGGATGACAAGTCGTCATTGTTGGAAATTTTGAGATAAGTTTGTGATGAGAAGCGCGTTTTAGTGGATTATGAGTTATGATTATGTATAGTAAGATTAGAATTTGCGAGATCATTTAGATCGTTGCAAGGTAATGGATTAGAAAGCATGAGAATAAGGACATGTATATGTTATAAATTGGTTTTGGATAGTAATAGACGAGAGATTTCGGGGACGAAATCTAAATAAGGGGGTAGAATTGTTAGACCCGTTTCCCGGGTACTTGTACACCACCCTAGATGAAAGTGGACCAACGGCTTTACGAGATTGGCCAGTCAATGAATGTAAAGTTATAGTCAAACCCAATAGTCAAAGTAATGGTCAATGCATGTGTAATAAGATTATGAAAGTATTGTGACTTCAAGGGCTTAAGTTGTCATATGCCAAATTGTGTTATAGTAAGTATTTGGGGCCAATGTGGAAGAAAGGGGACTAGAGGGGCTTAGTTTAACATATGCGCAAACTTATCCCCTACGAGTGTCAAGATACTTCTTGTATCTTCATTTTATTTCCAGGAGATAGAGTGAGTAGGGGAAGTTCGGTTCAAGAGAAAAAGGAGGGAAAGGAAGTAGCTTGATAATGAAGAGATTGATTAGTGAATGATTCTATATCAAGAGATAAGCCCCTAGCAATGATCCTTGTAAGTAAGTAATCTCTCTATCTTGTGTTAATTGATTAATTGAGAAGTTAGGGTTTGTAAAACCTAACTTGGGAAAGATGGGTAAGTGGTGGTTAAGTATAATTAAGAGGTAATGATGGTTATGTGATGTGTTGATAGTGGGTTTAAGTTAGTAAATGATGGGATTGATTATCATGTAATCAATGTATGATTATATGATGATTGGAGATGGTTAGAAGTAAGTTGATGGTTGTATCAACCATTATTATGGTTATTATGATATGTGTTCTAAGTGTTTGTATGATGTTATGATTCAAGGTGGTTATGATGATGATGATGATGATGAGGCCTTGATGTACTTAGCTTGGAGCTAAGGTAAGTAAAATGATGATGACATGTGTTATATGGATTTCTAACATATGTGTGTTATGTATGTTTTATGTCAAGTATTATGGATTGATATATGCTTAAGTGATGTGATGAATATGGCCTATGTGATGAGTTGATGTTATGGAATAAGTTGATGTTATGTGTTAGATGAGAGGTGGAGTAGTAAGCTCGTATGTAAGTATTTATTGTATATGATGCTTATGTGTTGATTGAAGTATAATGGTATGTTATGATCGTTTTACTTACTAAGCGAAAGCTTATGGTTTAGTTGTCTAACCATTTTGTAGGTTTGTATGCTATCATGGAAGGCTTGGACTAAGGATAAAGACTTGGTTATGTGATATTAGAAGGATGGTAAGTAAGTAGAGCTTAGGTAGATACCGAGCTCAAGTGTAAAGTTTGTACGCCCGTGAGTCAAGTAATGTTTTGTAAAGTGTAGCCAAGTGGCAAAATGTATGTCAAGGTTGTCCTAACGATTTGGTGGTCAACCGTTGTGTTAAAGTATGTTTTATGTGTTTAAGGGTAAAGTTATAGAGGCGTTTGGCTTAAGAGTAAATATACCCATTTTGGGTTGTAAACGGGTCAAGTGTTTATGGAACATGTCTTGTATGTTACAGTAATGATAATGGTCAAGTTTGGTGGGTAAATGAATTGGTAAAGATGGTTTGTAGTGTAAATGTGTCAAAACGGGTATTTTGGCATAATACCCGTTACTTTGTAAAGCATGTTTCCGCAGGTTGTTATGACCAAGTTTATACATATATTTGATGTTTATAACGTCCTAATGATTTCTGGAAGTTTTGGTGTTATGTCTTGTTAAAGAAGTCGTTTTCTGGAAAATGGGTCAAAAGTGCACAAAAGTGTTATGCAGAAAAAAGGGTGTTTGGGACAAGGTCCATTTTAACCCGTTTTGGGTCAAATGGGTTAAGAATTTTGGTAAATAATGTATATGGTATATTTTGGGTTCAATGTGTATTAAATGTGTTAAAATATAGGTCTAAAGTGTCGACTTTTGTGTTTAAAGGTGTACGGGTCATTTTAAGAAAATAGTGCACTTTTGGGGTCCATAGTGCACCGGAGGTGTTATAGTGCACTTTAGGGGTCCATAGTGCACCGAAGGTGTAATAGTGCACTTTAGGGGTCCATAGTGCACCGGAGGTGTTATAGTGCACTTTAGGGGTCCATAGTGCACCGGAGGTGTAATAGTGCACTTTAGGGGTCCATAGTGCACCGGAGGTGTTATAGTGCACTTCAGGGGTCCATAGTGTACCGGAGGTGTTATAGTGCACTTTAGGGGTCCTTAGTGCACAGTACAGGTTACAGTGCACTTTAGGGTGCCACCCGTCATTTTAAAAGTATTTGAGTATAGTCTCATTTAAAAATGAGTTGAAGGTCTATATGTCTAAGGATATTGTTAATGGTAAAAAGAGTTTTGGAATGAAGGTCAAAGTTGGGTCGTTTTCGCGTAAAAGTCATAGTTTTTGGTCAAAGCGGGCACAGGGTGTAACATTTGTTCTTTCAATTTTTGGATCGTGTTAGTGTGAGCTTGAATCCGTTCATCTCGTTTGCTTATTTCAGAATATGCATAAAATTCAGGAGCATCCAACGATGTCTTGGCATTTGAAGTTTTATTTCTTTCTTCTAGATGTTGAAATTTTTATTGCAAATTAAGATTATCAATCTCTAATTTAAACAAATGCCTGACCATGTTATCATTATCATCATTTTGGATTTTCTCATGCAATTTTTAATTCTCGGCTTCAAGCTCAATGACACGATTCTGGGCAATTTTAAAAGCAATCGATAGATCATGAAAGTGAAAAGCAGGTAACGCAGAATCAGTAGTAGTATAATACACATCCTGAGCAATACATCTCGCAATCAAATTCTCATTGGTGATGAGAATGTTCTTTCTCTCAATCTCACGACTCTTAAGTTCTATCACATTTTGGGACACCTCGTTTTCCATATCTTTAAATACTTCTCTCATCTCTTTTAATTCAGTTTCAATGGTTTTTTGCATGCCCTCAAAATGTTCTTTGAGGAGTTTAAAGAATGGAATAACCTCAGTTAAGTAGCACCGTTTTGTTTGTTCAAAGCCTCTTTCCCCTTCAGTAATTCTCGTTGGCGTAATTCTCTTCTTACATGTTTTATCGAAATCAGCAAATAGTTGACAAAGAACATATAGTTTTACATTTTGTGGGAAGAGTTAAAGGAACTAAGTGCATGGGTGTATTGGGTGGGTACACCGTTGCTGCAGCTATCTTTCTAAAGGGTGGAGTTTTGGCTTGAAATTCATCGGCTTTCCTTTTTTCTAAGTCTAAGGACCAAAATATTTGTTCTGGAGTCAACTTAGTTTGAGGTACAAAAATAGCCAATCGGTTCTCCTCAGAGTAATCATGGGGTTTGATTATGACTCGATTTTCTACACATTTGGGATCCTTCATTTTTTCAGCCAATTTTTCTCTATTTATTACTTCTATCTCATTACTCTCTTCAAATGATGACACGTCAGGAGGGGCATGACCAGGCTTAAGCAGTTCATTTCCATCATATAAGGAAGGTTGGGCTACTTTAGCACTCCTAAGGAAAGCTGATTTAGGTTCACCTACATTCTTTTCACTATGTTCATCACACAACCTTTTATGCTTTTGAATCATTTGAGCAGTTTTTCTGGTCTGGTCTTGTGCGTACAACTTGTTTTCAATCTTATTCTTTAACGTTTTAAGTCTAGAAAAATCATTTAAGAGTTTTGTTTCCTTTTCGTTGAAATCATGTTTTAGTGTAATTACACTTTCTTGGATCTCCTGTTTTTGTTTAACAGTTTGATCAAGTTGTTCTTGCAAAGAATATAACTCCTTTTCCAATGTTTCTTCCCTTAAATTATGTTTTGTTATGAATGTACGCATTTGACTATCCATTTTCTGCTTACGTTCAGTTAGCTCAATGTGTATATTGCAGGAGTTGTCACTTAAATCTCAATGTGTATATTGCAGGAGCTGTCACTTAAAAAAGATTACGGTGGATGATATAACCCGGCTAAACAAGTATCACTTAACGCTACATGAGTTTGTAAATTAGTTTGTTCATTGTTTGATATGAAAGTAAGCTTTACTTGGATATAGTTTTTGTTTGTTTTATACTGTATCCGATGTGTGGTAACCGTATACTGTATGTATATAGCTCTTATTTATGACTGATGTTAAGTGTTTGACTGATGTTAAGTGTTTGTTTGATATTTGAATGTGTTTTTCATGAAAAAACAAAAGAAAGCCACTTATATATAAAAGAAATACACATGGAACATTATCAGTTTCAATGGAATCAATATAAACCGTGGCAGCATAGGAATTAACATGATTGATAGTTTCATGTTTTTAATTCTTTTTGAAGTGTAGCTATTTATTGGCCGATCTTTTATGAAGGGTGGAATCAAGAAAACACGCATGTTATTCATCTGCAGCACCTCTATCCCGTAAGTTAGTAGGGTTTTTTTTTTTTTTAAATATAAAATTAATCATAGAAAGTAATATGTGTGTGTGCATATAAAGAATTCTGAGATAGTGTTTGGATGTGGGTCATAAATTTGATTATCTTATTATTCTGCTGATGGTGGTGTTGTTTCTGAACAAATATGATGTTGTTTTTTGTGTTTCTATCAACACGTTCGTGGCTCACATGGTTGTAAGTTGCAATTCATTCTTATATACATGCAAATATTATGCGGCTAGTGGTAAATTTGGAATAATTTGTGGTTTGGTTAGCCGGTCAAAGTAGGTACTTTTGGTATGGTTCAAGCTAACCAAAACACTATTAGTCAAGCATTTTTAACTTTTTAAGTGGAAGATGGATAACTTCTTAAGTACCTGATTTGGATGAAATGATGATAAAAAATATTTGTGGTTGTACATTTTTTAAGTTTTGGACCGTTCAAGTTGAAGTATTGATGACATCAAATAAGTACATATTATTAGCATCATTATCCCGTTTATATTGCTCATTTTATACTATTATGTGTGAGATTTGGTACTTAATCATTTACTTTTGTAAATCTCAGTAATATCGGAGCAATTGGAGAAAGTTATGGAAAAAGATGTGTTTTGGAGCAAAAACGAAGATATTGAAGAATGCCTACTGATCAGACACTCAATACGGCGTATCAACGCTAATTAGATACGCCGTATCCATATACTTAGAAGAGTTCAAGACCTTGCCTGACTTTGATGCATACGGCGTATCCATCTTTGGGAATACGCCGTATATGAAACTTGGTCGATTTGAAGAATACGGCGTATCGGATTCTATGAATACGCCGTATAGAAGCCCTAGATATTTGAAGACCAAGACGGGATTACATCGAATGCGGCGCATCCTATCCTTGAGATACGTCGTATATGAGCCTTAACCGATAAATCAAGTGAAGAATCGAAGCCAAATGAAGAAATAATGTTTACGTAACAACTTTAGAAGATGCTTCACTGTTTTGGTCATAAAATCTTCATCCGGACTCCGTTTTAGTTGATTCAAGCGGCCACGCGAAGAGAAAAAGAAAATCTATCTGTATCTGAAGGAGATGCGGCGCATCTGGTCCTTAGATGCGCCGTATTGAGAGATGAGGCGCATCTGGTATTTAGATGCGCCGTATTGGGTCAGTTTCAGACTTGGAGGCTACGTTTACTTATAGATGCGGCGCATCTAACTCTCTAGATGCGCCGTATCGACCCAGATTTCAGAATCTATAAATACCGAACTCATTAACGAATTAGGGTATCATTGGGGACCCTCGGGATCATTCCCAGACGTCTGTAAACATCCCAAAACAGCAGAAGACGATATTGAAGATCCATTCCATCCACGAAGAACATCTCAAGCCAATTTACTTTGTTTAATCATTCGGTTAGCGTGTAGTTTTCATTATGATTTCTATCTTTTATGCTATGATTCAAACATTGTGTATTGTTACTGAGATTATGGGCTAACACCCTTAGGTGTTAGCCAAGTTTATGAAGTCTATTTAGTTTATTTGTGTTCTTGATTACGTGTTTGCTTTGTTATTGGATTGGGTGCTTGTCGTTAAAAACTCGTTTATTGCTTATCACTAGTAGAAGTCTATGTAACTAGATTATGATCTTATTGGTTTAATTGGTGTAATTTAACTATCTGAAACTGTGGTTACTTTAATTGAATCATAAGTGTAGTAATCCGAATCCTATATAGACGGGCTTAGATGGAACACATCGGAACCGTGCCTTATGCCACTATTAGGACTAGTAGCGCGTAATGCCAAACTAGGTTAGATGGTGATTATGCAATAAGTTAGTATTGATGCTAGATAGGTCACTATGATCTTGGCCAATTTCCCGCTCCGTATAGCAAGTTATTAAATCGTGACAGGGTTTAGTAATTGGATCTTCGCCTTAACTTTTGAATGAAGTAAAACAAGTAGACATTAGCACATATATAACTATAAGATGGATTAGACTTGGCTAGCATGTTCTTCTATCATTGAATTCACCTTACTTTAATTTGCTTTTAATTAGTTTAATATTTATTTTCTCGTATTTAGTTTAATTAAACACACAAAATCGTGATAGCCTCTCAGGCTAAAACCCCCCTTTTTATTAGTTGCTTTATAGTTAGATTAGATAACGTCACTCCTAGTGAACGACCCTTGCTTACCTAAAAACTATCTACATTGATCGGGTACACTGCTCGTGAGTGTTTAGAGTCTATAGGTTAGTTCGGCAATAAATAAATTTAAAACTTGGTAGTTTATTATAGACTAAAAAAAACACATCAAGTTATTACAGACTGTCTGTAACAGAAAACTTTATATTTATTTTATTTTATTTTATTTCATTTTAGTTTAGTTCTTGTTTGAGCATATACTACTAATAATTCTACCTTTATTTTCAGTTATGATGGCTGGAAATAGATTCATGAATGCAACATATGAATATGACGAATGGAGAATCAACGATATATTGGAAAAGCTAATCAAAGTTCAATTGGATGAACATGAAAATACAGAGATATTCATTAAAGATTTCCGCAATACCAACGAAGTATTATTAAAAGAAACTTCGAACATGATTACTGGATTAGCAATAGAGGTACATGAGCTTGCAAGGAATCTGAAAAATGCTCTTTATATACAAGATGTTAAGGGTGTTACTACAAGAGGAGGAAAGAATACAATTGACCCGATTCCTAGTACTGAGGAAGCAATTCAGGATAAAGTGCAACCAGATGAGCAAGAAAAACCTAAGGAGGAGACTGTTAACATTGAACTTCCTAAAGTTCAAGGGCAACCGAAAGAACCTACATTTGTTGAACCTTACCGTCCCCCAATTCCATTCCCAAATAGGCTTAGAAAAGAGAAAGAGGAAGCTCAACAAAAGAAGTTTTTGGAGCAGTTTAAGCAATTACACATTAACATTCCTTTTATTGATGCTCTTGTGCAGATGCCGACATGTGCTAAATATTTTAAGGATTTGCTATCTAATAAAGCAAAGCTGGTAGAAGCATCAACCGTCATGATGAATGAAAAATGTTCAGCAGTTCTACTCAACAAATGGCCATCAAAAGAAAAGGATCCAGGAAGTTTCACTATCCCTTGTCAAATTAATGATTTATTTATTCCTAATGCTTTAGCTGACTTAGGTGCTAGTATTAGCTTGATGCCATTTACTATGTTTGAAAGATTAAAATTAGGTGAACCTAAACCTACTAGAATGAGTTTAGAACTTGCTGATAGATCAATACAATATCCAAGAGGAATAATAGAAAATGTACCTATTCAGATTGATAAGTTTGTTATTCCTGTGGATTTTGTTATTTTAGATATGCCTGAAGATTCTAGGATTCCTATAATTTTAGGAAGGCCCTTTTTAGCTACTACTCGTGCGTTAATTGATGTATTTAATAAAAAAATTACTCTTCAGGTAGGGAATGAAAAAGTAACATTTGATATGGAAAATTCAATAAAAAAACTTTTAGATAAGAAGGACGAATGTTACAATATTGATGCATTAGATGAAATAAATACTGAAGAAGCTGTTAAGTCATTAGAAAATGATCACTTAGATTCCTTTTTAGTGCACGATTTAGAAAGAGAAATTAGAGAGACAGATGAGGCTTATGAAGAAGAACCTAATAAGGAATTTGAGTCTATACAAATTACCGAAAATTTTAATATAGCTTATTCTATTAATCAGGAAAATTTACTTAATGATGAGGAAAATTCTGTTAAAGAAAATAAAACTAAAACTGAATTAAAAGAACTGCCCTCTCATTTAGAGTATGCATATTTAAATGATGACAAGAATTTTCCGGTAGTTATCTCTTCTAAGTTAACTAAAAATGAGAAGAAAATGCTGGTACAAGTTTTAGAAAAACATAAAGGGGCATTTGCTTGGAAAATGTCTGATATTCAGGGTATAAGTCCATCATTTTGTACTCATAAAATTCTTATGGAAGATAATTTCAAACCTGTCATTCAACCACAAAGACGTTTAAATCCTAAAGTACAAGATGTGGTAAAAAATGAAATTATCAAACTACTTGACTCTGGATTAATATATCCTATTTCTGACAGTCCTTGGGTTAGCCCTATTCATGTTGTTCCAAAGAAAGGTGGGACAACCGTTGTTTTAAATGAAAATAATGAGCTTATCCCTACTAGAACTGTTACTGGATGGCGTGTTTGTATTGACCATCGTAAACTTAATGATGCTACTCGAAAGGATCATTTCCCTCTTCCATTCATTGACCAAATGTTGGAAAGATTAGCTGGAAATGAATATTACTGTTTTCTTGATGGTTTTTCAGGATATTTTCAGATTCCCATAGCACCTGAAGATCAGGAGAAGACTACGTTTACTTGTCCATATGGGACGTTTGCTTATAGAAGAATGCCATTTGGACTATGCAATGCCCCTGCAACCTTCCAACGTTGTATGACCGCAATCTTTCATGATATGGTGGAGGATTTCATGGAGGTTTTCATGGACGACTTCTCTGTATTCGGTAACTCTTTTAATAGATGCTTAGGAAATTTAGATAAAATGCTTGCTAGATGTGAAGAAACTAACCTTGCACTTAATTGGGAAAAATGTCATTTTATGGTTAAAGAAGGTATAGTTTTAGGACATAAAATTTCTAAAGCAGGAATTGAGGTAGATAGAGCTAAAATTGACGTAATTGGGAAACTACCTTATCCTACTAATGTTAAAGGAGTTAGAAGTTTTTTAGGACATGCTGGATTCTATCGTAGATTTATCAAAGATTTTTCCATTATTTCTAGACCTATGACCCAGCTTTTATTAAAAGATGCCAAATTTGATTTTTCTAGCGAATGTAAAAAGGCCTTTAACATTTTAAAAGAGAAATTAACTACTGCTCCTATCTTAATCTCGCCTAATTGGGATTCATCTTTTGAACTTATGTGTGATGCTAGTGATTACGCTGTGGGAGCAGTGTTAGGGCAAAGAGTAGATGGTAAATTTAAGCCTATTTACTATGCTAGTAAAACATTAAATAATGCTCAAGAGCATTACACTACTACTGAAAAAGAACTTCTTGCTGTGGTTTTTGCTTTTGATAAATTTCGTTCATATCTTATTTTATCAAAAACTATTGTGTACACTGATCATTCTGCTTTGAAGTATTTATTTAATAAACAAGATGCTAAAGCTAGGCTTATACGTTGGGTCCTGTTGTTACAAGAGTTCAACATCGAAATCAAAGATAAAAAGGGAGCTGAAAATTTAGCTGCAGATCATTTGTCTAGGTTAGAGAATCCTGACTTGGGAATTTTAAATGATGAAGAGATAATTGACACATTTCCAGATGAGCACCTAAAGATGTTAGGAACAATTGATGAAGGACAACCTTGGTATGCCGATTATGTTAATTTCATTGTAGGAAAAATTGTGCCATCAAATATGAAGTATGCGGAAAGGAAAAGATTCTTATACCAAGCTAGAAGCTACTTGTGGGATGAACCGTACGCATTCAAACGTTGTGCCGATAATATAATCAGGAGATGTGTTGATGGACTTGAAAAGTTGGATGTTTTGAAACATTGTCATTCTGGGCCTACTGGAGGACATCATGGTGCTAATATTACAGCAAAGAAAGTTTACGAAGCTGGATTCTATTGGCCTAAAATTTTTAATGATGCTGCAGAATATGTGAAGAGATGTGATGAATGTCAAAGATCAGGAAATATTTCAGCTCGCAATGAGATGCCTCAATCGAATATTCAGGTATGTGAAGTTTTTGATATATGGGGGCTAGATTTTATGGGACCATTTCCTAATAGTAAAGGGAATAAATATATACTTGTAGCTGTTGATTATGTGTCAAAGTGGGTTGAAGCCAAAGCTTTACCAACAAATGATGCTCGAGTAGTGATTAAGTTTTTAAGGGAATTGTTCTCCAGATTTGGTGTACCTAAAGCCTTGATTAGTGATAGGGGAACACATTTTTGTAATGCTTTAATGGAAAAGACTCTATTAAAATATGGAGTAACACATAGGTTAGCTACAGCATATCACCCTCAATCAAATGGACAAACTGAGGTAACTAATAGAGCGATTAAAAGGATTCTGGAAAGGTCAGTTGGGTATAATCCTAGAGATTGGTCTGAAAAACTTACAGATGCTTTGTGGGCATTTAGAACTGCCTACAAGACACCCACGGGATGTACACCATTTCGATTGGTGTATGGTAAGGCATGCCATTTACCGGTCGAAATTGAACATAAGGCATATTGGGCTTTGAAACAATGTAACATTGATTTGATGAGAGCAGGTAAGAATCGTTTTATGCAGATGAATGAACTTTCTGAATTGAGGGATTCGGCTTATGATAATAACATCATCTTTAAAGAACGGACAAAGAAATGGCATGATGCAAGAATCCGTGATAATAAAGATTTTCGCGTAGGAAATAAGGTATTATTATATAACTCAAGATTGAAATTGTATCCAGGAAAGCTTAAATCAAAATGGTATGGGCCGTATATCGTTAAAACGGTTTACCCGTATGGAGCAGTAGAAATTACAAATAAAGATGGTGTAAGTTTCAAGGTCAATGGGCAACGTCTTAAAAAGTACTATGAACCTCACGGCAATGATGATAAGGAGGTTGTTGAATTGATTGAAGCAACGTAGAGCTGAAGGGAGTCGAACTTAAAGACTCCCCAATAAACAAAAGTGCTTGCCGGGAGACAACCCGGAAATCTATCCATTTAAATTTTCTGTCGAGTCTGTCCCAAGCCTTCGATGCGGCGTATCCAACCCCTATGGATACGGCGTATCGAATCATCTGGAATAATTTAGTCCGAACTGTTTTGCTGACATCAATGCGGCGTATCTATCTTTTTAGATACGGCGTATCGACCTGCCAGAATTGAATACAGTTCTTTGTTTTTCTTTTGTTTATCGTTTTCTAACCGATGATTAATGAGATGTTTCTCGAGATTTGTTTTTCCTGTGGTCTCTATATTTTTACAGGTCCGGAATATTGAAGATGTTGATGGACTCCCGCATTTTATATGCTCGCACACTTACATTGGAAGATCATACCGAGCAAATCTCAGGGGAGTTCTCCGTTCTAATTCTTTCTATCTCTTGTTTTTAATTTCAAATACAAACAACGAGGACGTTGTTTAACTTAAGTGGGGGGATGGAGAATTAGAACGTTACTTGTCCTAAATTTTCAAAAATATGCTTTAATCTATGCTTAATTATCAAAATTTATTTTTTTTTTTTTTTTTTTTTTTTTTAGCATGTTTTTGTTTAATCTAAGTTGCATAGCTGCACACATGACGTTATTTTCAAAAATTGTGAACTTATCAAAATTCACAAATCTATGAGTGTGCCGGTGACTTGTAAACTTTAGAACTTGGCTTGTATACTATTCAAGACCACCATAATAAGTATTATTTTATATAATTGGAATGACTTGTCTAAATTGGTAAATTTCTAGGATTACACCCAAATAGCCTTCATATGTTATGTGTTATTAACTAACTACATTGGTTAGTTAACCCCCATATAAACCCTTTTGTTACTCTCATTTTTAGAGTAAGATACCCCTAGAAAAACACTCAGAGCCATTCCTTTCGTTTCTTACACCTATGTTAAAATGTTTCGTTACACCCTTACACCTTAGCCTTCCCTGTAGATTAAAATCCGTGGTTGGTTAATTGCTATAGGCAAAGTGTGTTTCCTTACATTACCTGTGTTCGCGTGCGTAATTCATTATCTTTGGTTAGGTCGGGAAATTGCACAATGCAATTGGAGTGAAAGTAAATATTGTATATCTTTGAGTTTATTTTTCGTGTGTTTACTACTTTCGCTATTACCGTTATTTCTGAAAGTATGAAAAGTATGGAAAAATTATCCAGAATTATCATTATAGTGATGTGGTGAAATTTTACACATCTATGTTTATGTTTGAAAAAAAAAAAAAAAAAAAAAAAAAAAAAAATGGAAAAAAATGAGAAAAGAAAAAAAAAAAAAAAAAGAAGAAAGAGTTGGAAGTTTGTTATTAACCAACTTATGTAAAGTTATGTAAGTGGTCGATATCGCCACTATTTGTTATATACTATATCTATGGATTGAATGGGAATTGGCAGTTATGGGAACGCCGATTAAGGTTTATTCTTTGATTAAGATCTTGTTGAGTATAATTCGTGTCTACCTAAAGCGTGTGTTTCAAGTGTTAAAGCGTGAGTTATTCAGTGATATGAGTCTTATTCATGGGATGGTTGGGATAGTGATTAACCACACTTAGGATTTTAATTTATTTGTTTTGTTTATTTTTCATTTTACACCAATTTATATCCCAAATGTTATCCATACCCTATATTATTCTTTATCCAACCAAACCTTTGATTTATTGAGATTAGGGATTTGAGCAATCTTAAGTATCGTAGTCGTGGATTCGGCTATGTATTTATGATTTTGTCGCCCTTTTTGATATATTATTATTGGTGAAGTTTGGACCTATCTTTAGCCTATTCGAGTTAAGGATTTGAGCAATTGCAAGTATCGTGTTCGTGGATTCGATCATGTATTTGTGATTTTGTCGCCTTTTCTGGAATTTGAGATCGATAGAAAAGAGAATAATTAACCCTTAAGCCTAAAAACCCTTTTTACCGCTTTAGACTTGTTATTCCTTAGCTTTAGTGGGGGAGATGTGTATACTTGCCAAGCTTATGATAGAATATTCGTCGCGACTGGACAGTTAAACGATTAGATTTGCTTTTATCAACTTATTTTATTTTACTTCTAATTCGTTAAGTGTTTGGTTGTGTGATTATGAAATAAACGAATACATGCTTAATTATAAAAATACATCCTAATATCTTTTAGGATACATTTTCATAAGTTTTAATCTAAGGTTTACTTGAGGACAAGTAAAGTTCAAGTGGGGGGATATTTGATGACATCAAATAAGTACATATTATTAGCATCATTATCCCGTTTATATTGCTCATTTTATACTATTATGTGTGAGATTTGGTACTTAATCATTTACTTTTGTAAATCTCAGTAATATCGGAGCAATTGGAGAAAGTTATGGAAAAAGATGTGTTTTGGAGCAAAAACGAAGATATTGAAGAATGCCTACTGATCAGACACTCAATACGGCGTATCAACGCTAATTAGATACGCCGTATCCATATACTTAGAAGAGTTCAAGACCTTGCCTGACTTTGATGCATACGGCGTATCCATCTTTGGGAATACGCCGTATATGAAACTTGGTCGATTTGAAGAATACGGCGTATCGGATTCTATGAATACGCCGTATAGAAGCCCTAGATATTTGAAGACCAAGACGGGATTACATCGAATGCGGCGCATCCTATCCTTGAGATACGTCGTATATGAGCCTTAACCGATAAATCAAGTGAAGAATCGAAGCCAAATGAAGAAATAATGTTTACGTAACAACTTTAGAAGATGCTTCACTGTTTTGGTCATAAAATCTTCATCCGGACTCCGTTTTAGTTGATTCAAGCGGCCACGCGAAGAGAAAAAGAAAATCTATCTGTATCTGAAGGAGATGCGGCGCATCTGGTCCTTAGATGCGCCGTATTGAGAGATGAGGCGCATCTGGTATTTAGATGCGCCGTATTGGGTCAGTTTCAGACTTGGAGGCTACGTTTACTTATAGATGCGGCGCATCTAACTCTCTAGATGCGCCGTATCGACCCAGATTTCAGAATCTATAAATACCGAACTCATTAACGAATTAGGGTATCATTGGGGACCCTCGGGATCATTCCCAGACGTCTGTAAACATCCCAAAACAGCAGAAGATGATATTGAAGATCCATTCCATCCACGAAGAACATCTCGAGCCAATTTACTTTGTTTAATCATTCGGTTAGCGTGTAGTTTTCATTATGATTTCTATCTTTTATGCTATGATTCAAACATTGTGTATTGTTACTGAGATTATGGGCTAACACCCTTAGGTGTTAGCCAAGTTTATGAAGTCTATTTAGTTTATTTGTGTTCTTGATTACGTGTTGCTTTGTTATTGGATTGGGTGCTTGTCGTTAAAAACTCGTTTATTGCTTATCACTAGTAGAAGTCTATGTAACTAGATTATGATCTTATTGGTTTAATTGGTGTAATTTAACTATCTGAAACTGTGGTTACTTTAATTGAATCATAAGTGTAGTAATCCGAATCCTATATAGACGGGCTTAGATGGAACACATCGGAACCGTGCCTTATGCCACTATTAGGACTAGTAGCGCGTAATGCCAAACTAGGTTAGATGGTGATTATGCAATAAGTTAGTATTGATGCTAGATAGGTCACTATGATCTTGGCCAATTTCCCGCTCCGTATAGCAAGTTATTAAATCGTGACAGGGTTTAGTAATTGGATCTTCGCCTTAACTTTTGAATGAAGTAAAACAAGTAGACATTAGCACATATATAACTATAAGATGGATTAGACTTGGCTAGCATGTTCTTCTATCATTGAATTCACCTTACTTTAATTTGCTTTTAATTAGTTTAATATTTATTTTCTCGTATTTAGTTTAATTAAACACACAAAATCGTGATAGCCTCTAAGGCTAAAACCCCCTTTTTTATTAGTTGCTTTATAGTTAGATTAAATAACGTCACTCCTAGTGAACGACCCTTGCTTACCTAAAAACTATCTACATTGATCGGGTACACTGCTCGTGAGTGTTTAGAGTCTATAGGTTAGTTCGGCAATAAATAAATTTAAAACTTGGTAGTTTATTATAGACTATAAAAAACACATCAAGTATGAATCCTACTTCAACTTCATAAGGTATTCTTTATATGCATTTAATCATAATATAGCGTACAATTTTTTAGGACATGTTTGACATAATTGGTTGTAGTAAAAGGGATTGTTTGTGATAATGTTTGGAACTTATCAAAATTTGTTCATAAATTATACCATTCTGTTATTTTTTTTGTTAACAGGAGTAAGTTTACCCATTGACACGTTAGGTATGAGAGACTCACAAAACTAACCTATTCAGTAAGTAAATGGTACTCAAAATCCTTTTTTTGGTTTTACAATTAATTTTACCCGCTAGACAGGAAAGATTCAAAAAATTAACACATTTTGTAAGTAAATGGTACGCATAATCTCGATACATTGATCCGTAAGAAACCATTGATTGATATATAGATGATTGGGAGTTAAAATGAAGTTATCAGAAATAGTAATGGATTAAAGTTAAGGTTATTAGCAAAACATTTAGTTATCAACAAATATGATGTGGATTCTAATTCAATATAATGATCTTTTCAGTGGTTGTTTATAACTATTTATAACTGCTACAAAGGATCTTCCCAATTGTCTATTCATTTCTTAAATGTTAAGTTGATGCATTACTTGATTAACTTGGCTTTTGAGAATGGAAATAATGAAGACGACTATGTACCGAATAGTTGTTTGATGACACAATTGCAGGTGCGAAGTCATTTGTTAGAAAGTTTTATGTATATATGACTTACCCGTTAGTCAACACAAAGGACGACCTTTAGTTAACACATAGTCCTTTGCCATTCTTTGCACAAAATCTTTTTGTCTAAGCTTAAGCTTTGAATATGTTTTATTTGTGACATGCCCATAATAACCTTAAATTCGTTTGCAAATGAGACATCAAAACTATATGTTCCGAAGTTTTTGTAAACCATGGTTAGTAAAAAGCTTTGAGATTTTCATTTTTTGTGTTCTTGACAAATGCTTGCACATGAGCTTTTAGTGTTTCGCATCAAGTCCAAGAACTAAACTTATATATGATCAGTTAACTTTCTATTGATATGATCATACTAAGTCTTGATTTACCATTTGGTATGTGTGCACTTGATACTTGGTAGAAAGTTGTCCAAAGGGAAACTTTTATGCATAAAACCTCCCGTCATTTTTTATAAAGTAAAATATATTTTTAAATGGATATAGTTTTTGAAATCTTCCAGTACATAACACGTTGGTTTGAAATAAAAATTAGGCAGCTTTGTTAGAAAATAAGCAGATCTAATAATTGTAAGACGTAAAACCTCTTAAATAACATTATTTAAGAAATTAGGGTATCGAAACAATAAATCGTAAAAAATTGACCACATGTTAAAAATAGACTATTGGCTTAAATTCTAACAAAAGTTAAAGCAATTGATCTTGCTGATATCTTTCTTTTGGTTTATGTAGGTTGAAAAATTGAAGATGGTGTCATGTTCATCATCTCAAGTTCATAGGCGGCTTAAGGAGGAGTCAATATGGGCTATTTGGGTGGTATCCGACCTGTTGACCCATTTAGTAGCTATATTGGGTGGGTTAGACGGGTTGAAGAAAGAGTAAAAGTAGGCAATCTTTTAGTTTGGATTACGAGGCGGGAAATAACTTTCAAATGGGTCTAACATGGTATTGAAGTCACTTAACACTTTTTATCCTTTCATCAATTTTGTTAATATGTAACAAACTTTTAATTTATTATGAAAACTATTTTGTTAGGCTAATATTTTTGATGTTGGAATTTGACTCAATATTATGGTTTTACCTTATTTTTTTATAGTTTCTTTAAGGCAATTTTATTTTCCTCTGATTTTTGTTCTCATGGTTGCAACCTGATGGCGAATGAACATTCTCTCAACAAATTATCAAATTATCAGAAAATGAGGTGAGTAACTTTTTCATTATTGCTGTTATTTCTTCCTATTTTGTCTTAACTGCTTTACATAGCCTCTAGGAAGAAGTATGACATGGAGTTCATTGGTGCTTAGAGATTTGTGGTTATTCTTACATTTCTAAGCCATATTCTTTTCAACATTTCCATATCATATACTATCATCTATGTTTCCACAGTTTCGTCCATAGAGCTTTAGTTTAGGATTTACCTTTTCATCTTTTTTGAGCAAATGATCTACCCTCTCATATTACACCGAGATGCCCACATATTGTGTATTTTGCAAATACGGTTTCGTATTTTGATTTCTCTTGATGCTTGGTTCCGTTATAGCCTTTTTTTATCACATGCTAAAGTAACGAGTGACTTGAAAAAAGTTATAATGCAGGGTTAGAGTATAAATGCACGCAGGTTAGTGTCTCTTTACTAAACCAAAAACAACATGCTTACAAATGAATGTGGTGATTCGGGTTATATTTTATTTCAAAAGAGTAAAAAACAAGTAAATTCAACTACAAACGAAAAGTGTCCACTCTTAGGCCATAACTAAATGTCATTGAGGTTCAGTTTTTTATCAAATAGAAACTCTTAAACCATCATACGAACAATTTATAAATCGTAGATGACCTTTGAAGCCTATTTCTAAAAAAGTTATAAGCTTATGGTTAATTTGTTAGTTGTCGTGAGATAGAGAACATTTACAAAATAATGTGTTAACTTTGGATTTAGTTTCTCAATGAGGTTTTAGCTACTTAATGATCTCTTGCTGCTACTTAGTAAGACTTGTGAGCTAAATTGCAATTCATTGTCAAATGAACAATTTGTATGGCAACAATTGTTAAGAAAATGAATATAATTTCTATTGTTATTTTGTAGAATGCAAAAGTCCATGAAAAGTTTTAAGTTTGGTTGGGGTCACTTCAGAATATTTAGAACAATGGATTTGTACAAGTGTTTTGAGTTGGTCTTCAGGTTAATGTATATAAGCATAAGTCTTTGATTTGTCTATTAATCTGAGTTTGCATAAGCTACCAAATTCAAGCCACCGGTGTTCATAACTCAGTAATAAGATGTTTGATAAAGTGTGCATGGATCTGTCTATTTCTTGCTCATGTGCATTGAGATTATTCTTTAAATAGTCATTCATGTACTGTTTGAATTTTACAAAAGAAACATAAGCGTTGCAATTGTATTGCATCTTTGAAAGAGCATGTTTTTATTATGTACATATTGGTTATTTTTGCAAAACGTTGATTGCAGGTCACCGTCAACCACACATTTGCCTTGCTAAATATCTAAGAAAACTCGAAAGTTTAGATCTACCGGTTAGGGGGCAACATATATCTGACAATCTCAATCTGTCTAGGTTTTCTTTTATTTGAAAGTGATCTCAAAGTGACGTCAATCACTAACAGGTTAAATTTTTTTATTCATTAACACTTTATTTTGTATATTCGCTTTTGATTTTTCTTATTTGACTTGCGTTCTTGGCCCTTTGTGTGACTTAAATGCTTAATATGCTTAACAACATAGGGTTCTCTGCAATTATTTGTTCGATTAACAACATAGTGTTATTTTTGCAACTTTTTTGGATTTTTTAAAATATCTATGAAGTGTTTGACTTTAAATAAGAACAAGCTGATATTTAAGGTAGTTTGTCAGTATGAAATTTACTTGATAATTACATTTGAATAAAATTGTTTCGTTGGCGATGCTAATCGAGCCATACCTATAAATTTATGATCGGCTCAACTTAGTCGAAATCCGACTATAGATGCACCCGACCATAGGAGGAGTATAATGATAAGAAGGGTAGTGTGATTGGATGTGTAGATGGGCACATTGATACGATTCATAAACTTATGAGTGATGATTAGTTAACTACATACCAAAATTACCAATTTAAGTATTCCCTAAATGTGTATACATAAGTTAATCTGATATATATTTATTTTATAGGGGTATTAAGTGAAAGATATAGATTGAGCTGAAGCATGGAGAAAAGAATCATGCATGTTGCTCTAATACATATCAGGTGAGGAGGAATATGATTGTAGAAAAATCTACAAGATGTGTTGAAACATTTACACACAGAATGTGAAATGAAGAAAACAGCAAGGCCTTTAATTTTTTATGAATGTATTTAAGCATGTGCAAGTGTATAGGAGCATCACTTAAAATGTACGGTAATAGTTAGGGTATGTTTGCTAAAAGTAGTAGTGAGCAGTAGCAATGAGCTGTGAGCAATGAGCTGTGAGCAGTAGCTGTGAGTAGTAGCCACAGCTCACCGCTCACAGCTTCTTAAAGAAGCATTGGAAAAATGAGCATTCCTAAAAAATAGCAAAGCTCATCGCTCCCTTGCCAAACGAACAATAAAAATCAAAAAGCTCATTGTTCACCGCTCATCGCCCCAAAAAGCTGTGCGCCAAAAAGCTGTGCGCCAAACATAGCCTTCTCAAATGTGTATTCTGGCCGAGTCGAGTGACACCTTTATTTAGTTTTGTTTTGTCTTATTTTACTTGTGAATATAGCGGTTTAATTTTTTGTTGAGAAAGTATGTGGATGTTATGTTTTATTTGTTATCATTCTCATAGAAGTATTCATTTGATATTTTTTAAATGCTTACTGATCTTATCAATCTAATGGTTTAGAAATTCTTTCTTTTAAAAGGTGTTTGTTTAAGCTTATTTATGGGGCTAATGATGGTGTATATAAATAACAAAAGTATTTTAACTGTTTTAACAAAACTAGAAGGGTACCCGCGCAATGCGGTGGCGGGTACCCGGTGACTAAATGGTGGCGATGCTATTGATGATGGTGGCAGAGGGTGGCGGGTATGGAGTAAGGTAGAGATTGGTGTGTTTTGAGGGTAGAGAAATATAAGTGAAATATCAAATATATTTCGTGTGTTTTTATGTGTTTGGTCATTGTTGTATAATAGGCCTATATGTACAGTAGGTTGCTTAAAAGTTAAGGTTCGGTTTTAAGGGGATGTTACAAGCTTTTAATGAGCTATTACAAGTATGAGTTGTTACAAGTATGAGAATTTAAGACACTTTTTGAGCTGTTACAATTTTTTTAAATGGGTTGCATTAATATTTGTGTGTTATAATTTAAAACATTTAATTTTCCATAATATAGTAGAGATTTCCTATTAAAGAAATGTTTTTGGTCTTAAAAATTTTATGACTTCTTTATTTAGAAAGTCTTAAACCTTTTATAAAGTAGTATAGATATTAGGATTAATCATGGGGCAGGGGTTGTTCGGTTAGTTTAAAGATTTAAACTATCCATCGCGGGGCTAGTAATTCATTTTACTACCCGAAACCGAACCACACAAAGCGGGTAACCGGATATGCGGGTATTCGAAATGAGTGGTTACTCGCGGTTCGGTTCGTGGTTAACTATTTTAGACGTTTAAACGAGTTTAACCGTATGAACAATAACACGATTTAAAATGTAAAATGTAAAATGTAAATTTAGTATCTATACTATCTAAAGATTGAATTGGTTAATTTAATGTGCAGGAGGATTTTTGCACAAAGGAATGTACGGTACAACTAAGTTTAAGCTACATGTAAACTATATCAATTATTACGTATAAGAAATAGATTATTGAATGCAACCACATCAAATATGGTGTTACAGAACGCAAAAGGTCTCCAGTTTTGTAACCTCAAAGAATAAAAATCAAGCTGCAATTAAAACCATGTTAAATGTAGGCTGCATAAATGAGGCATGAAGCCCATTGCCTGTCCAGAAATTGTACGTGAGTCCAATAGTAGTAGAATTAAAAAGGCCCGTTCAATATATCATCATGGTTGCAGAAGTTGGAAGCGTGAGCTCTGAATTGTTCCTGGACGATCTCGAGTTGGACGTCACTGGTACGATTGTGGTGATGCTGTATAGGATGTGGGATGTAAACGTTGTTACTGGGCGATACTTGAGCACTGATTTTTTGGTCTCTGATGCTAAGGTATATTCATCTTTCTTTCACAAAAATCTGTGTAATACCAATACAGGAAAAAAAATTAAGAATCTATAGCCATTTTTAACACGCTTTTTTGGCAGGGTAATGTAATCCATTCTACTGCCAAGGGAACGATGGCTCACAATTTTTTGAGGTTAAAATAGGGGGGGTGTGTACTCGGTTAAAAATTTTGTGGTCATGCATAACAAGGAAGACTTTTGTATTAGGAAGGACGATACCTTTATGCTTGAGTTTGATGGAGCAACGACGATAAGGAAAGCTGTGGTAAAGCCAGAAGGGTTTGTTAGGTATTCTTTCCAACTGGTGGATTTTGATCACATCGTACCTACAGACAACAAGTATCTCATTGGTAATTTTCTATTTGGTTATGTACGTTCATTAATTTTTTGTCCTTAAATAGTGTTGCTAACCTGTCATAAAATATGTTACCTTTTAGATGTTGCAGGCTATGTAACAAATGTTGGGAGGATGAACTATACGAAAACAGGCTCAAAAAACCTTGATTTCTACCTGGCCAATCATAGGTTGTTATATTTATGTTTTACAATTGATGTTGTAAAATTGATGACTTCTTTGCCAATATCTATTAAGGAACTTACCGTTTATTGTAATTTTGTGTGTTGTGCATTAAGGGGCCAATCAATACGGGTGACTCTATGGGGAGGCCCTGGTGATATATTGATTGAGAAGAAAGCAAAATATGTAGGTTTGTTTCCTGTTGTAGTGACCTCCACATCTGCAAAACACTATTACAGTGAGTGGCCATGGACTATTTAGCTTAGTCATGTTAGGCAACTTTCACATGCTAATTTAAGTTTTAATGTTACCTTCCAGATAACGTATATTTAGCCAGTAGTTCATCCACCATGATATTGGATGATGTTGAGATCCCTGCAATTAAAGCGTTGAAATCAGAGACCAGGTATGAAGATGTATGAATTTAATGTTTATTATTGAAAAGTTCCTACAATCCACAAATTTAACAAAATCGTTTACCTGTTTGTTAGCAATGTTGAATCTTCAAAAGCAGCATCGCGTGTAGATAACTCTGAACCAAGGGAAGGGATGATCAAGAATCTCCTCATATGGGCCCGCAATCGAAAAAATGATGTATGTATTCTTTTGCATCCGCCATGTCTCTAGACTCATTCCCCTGCATAATATTGATATACCTTATTTCTACACAGTCGGCAACTTTCATTTGTAAGGCCCGGATCGAAAATGTGCGGACTAGGAAGGGATGGAATTTTCCATCATATGGAGGTGAAAAATGCAAAAAAGGTGCAACTAGAAAGGATGGGCGGTTCTGGTGTGATACGTGTGACAAGCCAATTGAATACCCAGTAATAAGGTAATGTTATGTTTATCACTAATAGTGTTTGCATTTGTATTCAATAAATGAAATGACTCACATTGATACATACCGTTTGCAACATGCCCTCTCCAGGTATCGCCGTGAGCTTGGTATCTCGGATGATACTGAACAGACTAAGGTAGTGCTTTTTGATGAGCCCGCGACCGAATTGGTGAAGTTCCCAGCTGCAACAATATTGGAAGAGGAGGATGAGGTATATTTATAAATTCCCTGTCCATTTCCAACCTCCATTACTCACGCCTTACCCTACAGAGTTTGGAAGACCACACAAACTTACCACCTGCTATAGCCAACCTCATTGGCACAACACATGTTTTTGAAATCAAGTCTCATACCTACTATGAGTATGGAAGCTTTGAGAGTTTTACCTGCTGGACGGTAGACCCGCCTCAACCGACGGTGGAAAGCGCAAGCTTAAGTACCGTTGATGATGGAACTGTCGCTGCAGGGTCATCATACAAACCACAGCACAAAGCCCCATTAGTTGTTACACCGACCAAGCCTACGGAGGATAAGGAAAAAAAAAGAGGTAAGCAAAGCAAATAATATTTGCCTACCAAAAAAATGCAAAACAGTAGTAAAGTGAACATCACAACCATGTTTCCATTGTTTGTAGGCCGGAGATTGAAGATTCGGATTCCGAAAATGAGCTGATTCCTGCTGATGATGTCCAAGGAGAAGCCAACACCCTAACTGCCAAGAAGAAGACAAGACGGTGATCACATGTTGCGCACACCCTTTGTTCACTAATTATTTTACATTTGTCCACGTATTAACACGGTTTCCTTTCTATATTTTATTGTCAGGTTTGTGGTGGAGATTCAGAATGAGTTTCAACAGGCTGCACACCAAGAAGCCTTTTTTAAAATAAACACTCAGGACATCAATAATATGTTGGATTAAAACTGTTTTGGGGATTCTTTGTTATTGTTGTTTGAAAGATACAACACCATCAACTGATTCATAGCATTATATTTTATTTTTGTTTCCGTTTGATGATTTATTCCACCTACCCAACATGGAAAGGGTGTTTCTTTTGTGTTGATATTGATTTCAGGTACATTGAAGTGGATCTACTGTGGTTGGGACACTTGCTGCACCTGATCAAATGCATGCAAAAAGGGATTTTATTGTATTTTTTTTCTTAAGTTTAATGGGCAAATGTTATGTATTAAAGATTGTCTCCATATGGTTTAAAGAATATGCTATGTATAATGTATAAGATTGTCCTATTTTTTAGAATCAGTGACCCAAAATATGAGTTCTGTACACTATTTCCTAGGGTATGTAACTAAATCTCTACTGTAACTAAATTTCTAAGGAATGAAATTCAATTCTCTATAATTTTGTAAATGTGATTTTTTAATTAATAGTTTCATGCTCTTATTGAACCCTTTCAAATACCAACCAACCTATTTAAAACCTTACCATGTTGTGTACCCAGCCCTTCATATGTATTGCAGAACAAAACTTCCGCTCTGATGTGTTTAGTATTTGCTGCTCATGACACTTTGATGTGAAAATGTATCTGCTACAATAACAGAAATACTGACATCATTTTATATCAATCAACCAGGCAACAACTTATTGGATAGTTATTGTATATATATCCAGGACGACAAGATGTTGTTAATTCAAGGAACAAAAATCCAAAACAGACCACCAAATCAATAGGTTGTGTAGAAATCAGTTCTCAGGTGTATTACTATAATGAAATTTATCCACTTACTTAAATTTTCATATTGCTTAGACAGATGGATCAACAAAAAATGTAACTCCTAGACAACTGTCATACATGAAGGGTCACTTAACTAAATAAATTTAGTTACAAATTCCTTTTTAATATCTAATAAATAGTGTTTATGGATAAATAGAAGTTACAAAACCTGTTAAACTACATGGAATCTCAGTGGATTACCAAGGCATTTAAAAGTCATATTATACCCTCTTTCCCAACTCATCCAGTTGTTATTGATATTCTAAATTCATGGCATTCACTAGAGAAATGATCGCACAATACTACTACATGCCAATAGCAAAAGCTGCAAAAGAGTTCAATGTTGGTCTAACTATTTTCAAAAGGCACTGTCGAGAACTGGGTATTCAGCGTTGGCCCTATCATAAGCTGAAGAGTATACAACTATTAATTAGCACTCTCCAGGTCAGAATTAAATTAAAGTTAACATTTTGTTTTTATGTTACTCACAAAGTTATCTTGCATTATAGGCTGAGAATGGAGGTGCAAAAGTTGATAGGAACACCCAAGAAATCATTACAAGGCTAGAAGAAGAAAAGAGGCTGGTAGAAGAAAACCCTGATACAGAACTTGCCGAAAGTACCAAAAGGTTGAGACAGTGTTATTTCAAATCCAAATACAAAAGAATAAAAAGCATGAGTTTGATATGGTCATTAACAAACCAACCAACAACAAGTGTGGCTACACAGTTGCAGTATTCGTCTCATAGAAGTAGCTCAGATCATGGAAATATTGAAGATGGTTATGGTACAGACTTTAGTGAGCAAGATTAGCTGAAAATTGCCTTTGAAAGATCCCAATTTAACTAAATGTTGAAAAATAAATTATGAATTTTTAAGTTTGATGGTTATGGTGCTGAATGTAGTGGGCAAGATTATGTGAGAATTGGGGTTGAAAGATCTTGGTTTTACATCCTATTATACCTTGATTTAAGTTATACATGGGAAATTAATGTTTCTACCATACCAGATGTCTTATAAGCAATTCTTAGAAGGGCATTTTTAAAAGACATTTCGTCCTACTTGATATTATATAAACATGTGCAACAATGCAGAGTAATTGACTTACTTCCAATGCTACATCGTTGCAGTTTCCGCTAAATTGTTGATGTTGCCATTCATTTGAAACCAATCTTTGATATATATACCTGAACTAGAATGTGTTTAGTGAATTGTTAAATAAAACGCATTATTGTGGAATTATTGAGAAACTCGGGATCATTATTAAAAAAAATAATAAGAATATTAAAAACCTGGCTACACTTATCATGCTCTACAAATGGCTGCCTTTTCATTGGTTATCACACTTATTGCATCAGTTCAGCAACAGAATTCCAAAAGATGGTTTTGGGACATCTTCAGTCTATATCTAGCCAAATTTGCAAGGTTTTGTGTTACAAAAGTAAATCAGATCCTCCAAATAAAAAATGAATAAAAGTACAATTGAATCTTACAAGTTTTCATACGTTGCAATTATTTTTCTGATTAAAGCCATATTTGTCTGTGTGTTACAGGATCACGGGCCGAAAATGCTGAAGTTCCATCCCTGTCAGGCATGTTGCACAAATCTTTGATCATTCATTCAAAAACAATTGTCAACCAAGATGGCAGAGTACAAAGCTATTGTGGTTTAAAACTGGCGGAAATTGTTGGACCATTTACAGGTAAACACAAACACCAAACCCTTACTTGAACTATGCAATTACAAAAATATTGAAAAAATGCATACCTGATTCGTGAATGTTGCATTTACAACATAATTTGTTAGGCCAAGTGTTACACCCAATAGGCACTTCAACAGATCTGCCACCGAGCCAAATGGCTTCTACTTCCAAAAGTCCCTTCATGTACAAAAAAAGAAGATCATCGGGTGATTAATTAACCAAATGATAGCAAAACTGAATACCTTTTAAGAAATGTTGTACATTTGGCAGACCTTTAATTTCATACAATTGTTTATTACCATTACGGTGCTTCTTACAAGACCATCCTATCTGCGTGCAGCTAAAAAAATCCCACAAGGAGCTGCATTTGCATCTGCAGGTAATTACACATGTTATAAATCTTGCCCCCTGTTATTTGATGCATAAAATGTTGTTCTTCACAGTAATATTTACCTCTTTTGGCAAGGTCTTCCTGTGGTTTACCATAATATTTGCCCTCCATCGTTTGAATGTCGAAATTGCAAGGCGGTTATGTGGTATGAAGAGAGAAGCATGAAAGCATTCAGCACTAGCAACCAAATATTATCCCTTTGCTGCTAAGAATGTAAGGTGCTTCTCCCCAGATTTAATGAAGCACCTTCGCCTCTTAACAAGCTTATGGACTATAACAATCATGCATCTTTAAGATTCAAAGAGCAGATTAGAGTCTATAATGGCATGTTTTGCTACACTTCTTTTGGAGCCAAAATAGATAATTCAATTAACACAGGCAAGGAACCATACACATTTAGAATAAATGGCCAAAGCTATCATCGAATAGGTTCTCTACTCCCTACACAGGGTACTCAACCCAAATATGCACAACTATACTTTTTTGATACTGGAAATGAAGTAAAGAACCGGATGGAAGCTTTTATAGACAAGGAGAGTAGCGAAGTGGTGGATGAAAAGATAGTAGCAAGCCTGATTCAAATGTTCGATCAATCAAGTTCAATTGCTAAGGCATTTCGAATGGCCAGGGATTGGTGTGACTCCCAGAATTCAGCCAAGTTTGAACTACGCCTGCTAAGTGGTCGGAGTGCAGCACGGCAATACAACGCCCCGACTGTGCCCGAAATAGTAGCTCTGATTACTAACGACTTTGGTGATGGCATTCCCACGAGAGATATTGTTGTAAGTAACAAGGATGAAGGTTTGAAACGTATTTTTGAGTTGCATTCAGAATACATGGCCCTCCAATATCCATTATTATTCCCGTATGGAGAGGAAGGATTTCATGAAAAAATACTGTATCACAACAACACAGGTGCCCGCAAGACCAAAAGAGGTTGTCTCACAATGAAAGAGTACTACGCATACATAATACATCAGCGAAATAACCAAGGTGCTACCTTGCTCAGAGGTGGGCGATTATTTCCACAATACCTGGTAGATGCATACACGGCTGTTGAGGAGGAAAGACTTAAATGGACTAGGTAAAATCAAGATACGTTACGTGTGGATCTATATCATAACCTGTGTGACGCTGTAACAAGGGGTGATACAAGTGCAGTAGGGCTCGGGAAACGAATCGTTCTACCAAGGAGTTTTACAGGCAGCCCAAGGTATATGATGCAAAACTACCAAGATGCTATGGCTATATGTCGAACCTATGGGAATCCAGACCTGTTCATCACTTTCACCGCCAATCCAAAATGGCCCAAGGTTGCTGAAATGTTAAATCACATCCGGAGACAAAAAGGTAATGACCGTCCAGAAGTGGCAACCCGTGTATTCAAGATTAAACTGACTGAAATGTTAGACGATCTTACAAAACACAATATTTTTTGTCATTCACGGGCAGGTAATACAACTTGGAGCAAAATGTCCATATGTCTTCTGTTCTACACCAAATTTATGCATCAGCTTATGCTTTTCTTCCATTTCCTTTCAGTTGTGTATGTCATAGAATTTCAAAAACGTGGCCTGCCACACGCTCATATCCTACTATGGCTAGAAGAAGACTTGAAATGCAAAACCCCAGCTGAGATAGATAACATGATTACAGCAGAGATACCATGTAAATCAATGATCCAGAAGGGTATAAAATAGTAACTGAATTTATGTTACATGGACCTTGCAGTCAAGATGCTAAGCACGCCCCATGTACAGTTGAGGGTAAGTGCTCGAAACATTTCCCTAAACCTTTTGTGGAAGAAAAAATAGTTGATAATGATGGCTATGCGATTTATCGTCGAAGGGATAATAAAGCTTACCATATAAAAGGAAAGTTTAAATACGATAACTGATATGTGGTTCCTCACAATCGTTATCTCCTTCTGAAGTACCAAGCCCACATTAATGTGGAATGGTGCAACAGATCAAAGGAAATTAAGTACTTATTTAAGTACTTAAATAAAGGGCCCGATAAAGCTACAATTGTTATACAAGAAAATGTCAGAAACGATGGTGATTTGGGAAATGTCCAAGTTTTGGAGGTGGACGAAATAAAAATTATTTGAATTGTCACTTCTTAGCTCCATGTGAGGCAGTGTGGCGTTTTTTTTCCTATGATATCCATTACTCATATCCATCAGTCATGAGACTGAATTACCACTTGCCAAATCAGAACGCAATCACACTTCGTGACTCAGAAAGCTTACGCGCCCTAATTCAAAGGGAAGGTATCGACATAACTATGTTCATTGACTGGTCTGAATTAAACAAGCATGATACATCAGCAAGGGCATACACATATGCTGAGATACCTCAACATTATGTGTGGCATGAGAAAGACAAAATGTGTAAACAAAGAAAACGTAGAAAATGCATTAGGAGGATTGTTTACTCTCACCCGGCTTCTAGAGAACGATATTATCTTAGAATGCTATTGAACATTGTGAGAGGGCCTGAATCTTTTCAAAAGCTCATGACTGTTAACACCAGACTATGTTCCACATTCAAAGAAGCCTGTTTTGCATATGGCCTTTTAAATGATGACACAGAATGGAAGCATGCTATATTAGAAGCAAGTGTATGGGCGTTCGGACCACAGATACATGAAATATTTGTGACAATTTTGTTGTTTTGCGATGTCAGCAGGCCTTTAAAATTATGGGAAGAAAACTGGGAGTCCTTATCAGAGGATATCCTACATAAGAAAAGGAAAATTTTTAAATATCCTAACTTGGAGTTGACGGATGAACAACTCCAGAACTATTGTTTGCTAGAAATCCAAGAGTTGTTAAATAGGCATGGAAGATCTTTATCAGAGTTTCAAGATCTACCACTGCCTAACCCAAAGTTACTAACCAACTTGGACAATCATCTCATCAGAGAAGCGTTGGATTATGAAATGAAGAAGAGTAGTCTTGAACATCAACAACTTCATTCATTGTTAAATCCCGAACAACGATTAATCTATGAAGAGGTGATTGAATCTGTCCATAATAAAAATGGGAATTTTTACTTTGTATACGGACCAGGAGGAACCGGGAAGAAATTTTTATACAAAACTATCATTTCAAGGTTAAGATCAGAACGTATGATAGTGCTTGCTGTCGCATCTTTAGGTACAAATGAATACTAAAATAAAACAATCAACTACTTTGTAAACTTAAAAAAATACATCTTGAACTAATAGTCTCAATTTGTGTAGGAATTGCTTCATTGTTGCTACCAGGAGGGAGAACCGCACATAGCCGTTTTGTTATACCACTTGAATTATTGGAGAACAGTACATGCGGCATAAAGCAAAACACACATATGGCAGAACTCATGTAGCAAGTTAAACTTATTATCCGGGATGAAGCTCCAATGACTCAAAAATATGCTTTTGAGGCATTGGGCAAGATGCTAAAGGATATTTTAGGATATCATGACCCGGACAGTAGGAGTCGAATCTTTGGAGGTGTGACGGTCTTACTGGGAGGTGACATTCGACAAGTTCTGCCAGTTATACCAAAAGGGAGCAGGCCCGACATTGTTCAATCCTGCATAAACCAGTCTGAGTTATGGAAGCATTGCAAGGTCTTCACCCTTACGCGCAGCATGCGTGTCAATGAGTATAATGAAAATGGGTAGATTGATACTCGAAAATAGGATTTCAATAGATGGGTTTTGGCTGTGGGGGATGGCACGTTGCCAGCAAAATGTAAAGAAGGGGAGGATGAGCCAACTTGGATTGACATTCCTGAAACCTTTCTAATTAAATCATGGGATTCTCCTATCGAGAAAATTGTTGCAGAGACATACCCTGATTTTACAACAAGACAAACTGACGATGTCTACCTCAAAGAAAGGGCAATTCTAACTCCTAGGAATGATGATGCTGGTGCCATCAATGATTATATGTTTAAACAGTTAGAAGGGACAACTGTTACATACAACAGCGCAGATGAGATTTGTAAGGGATCTACAGACAATCTAGAACAGCACGACCTCTATCCGATTGAATTTCTAAATTCCTTAAATTTCCCCGGTATGTCACCACATGCTCTTCAATTAAAAAAAGGAACTGCCCGTTATGCTCTTGCGGAATGTCAATCTAAGCAAAGGACTATGTAATGGAACAAGGTTGCTCATCACAGATCTAGGCCAGTTTGTTATTCATGCTAAGGTGCAAACAGGTTCAAATATAGGGGACAATGTCGTTATACACAGGATTATACTCACATCACCACTGTCCAAGTGGCCATTTGTCCTCAAACGTAGACAATTCCCTCTAAGACCATGTTATGCAATGACCATTAACAAAAGTCAGGGCCAGTCACTTAATTACGTTGGCCTCTATTTGCCTACTCCCGTATTCAGTCATGGACAACTTTATGTGGCATCATCTAGAGTTACCAGTCCTGATGGCCTTAAAATACTAATGACCGAATACAAGGACCCGGAACTTGCGCACTGCACGCGTAACATTGTTTTCAAGGAAACTTTCAGCAACCTATCTTAGCACAGCTATGTAATGTTCCCACATGATATCTAATAAAGACATGCATTGAATATTTAGCTTTGCCCTCAAATTGTAAACATGAATACAAACATCCAACAGACACTTACCATGCTAAATAGAAACTTACACATTATACCTAAAAAACAAATATACAGCTGACATAACAGACATAACCTGCTGAAATACATTGATTCAAACAGTGGCGGACCTTGAACGCTTTTCTTAGGGGGGCCGAAATCAAAGTCTATAAATGAGTACTTCTTATATAACAACAAAAGCCATATCATCACGTATGCAAAGACAAAAACTTTACTATGTAATGTCATTGATGAAAATAAATAGTAATACATGCATTTAAGACTTCATACAAATAAAATTGCACCGCAAAAGATACCAACTCAGATTGCCAAAGTACCTAAGATTAAAAGAAAGCATTGAATATCCAAATTACCTTTTGAGCAGATGATTCATCATGTTTGGGATTAAACGCAATAAGAGGTGTTTAGGATTATTAATTATGAACTTATACTCCCAAACTTCTTATTTCATCCTAAACAATGAATATCCTAATTCAATCAAATTTACTTAATCAAATTTGAAAACAGACATACAAATCAATAACCAAAATCCTCATATTCCCAAAACATGGATACTCATAAACATCTAACATAACGTCATCGGCTAATCGAGATCAAATAGGAAAATCCAAATTCATCATATAAACAAACAAATAAAAAGACAACATGTGGATAACGTATCCATTGATCGTTTCACAGTCCACCAATTACACAGCCAACCTTAATCTACCATAACAATGCTTTCCGACTTTAATATTGCAAAGGCGGCAGCCGTATATCTATAAAAAAAAACATGGTGATATTTGAAATTAGTGACTTAACCTACAAATCTGCACTAAACTGTCAAAGCTTGCAGCAAACATGACAAATGAACTACAAAATTACACTTATGATACAAACATTTGGATAACATATTTATTGATCATTTCACAATCAACCCTTACACAGCCATACGATTATCAGCCCTAGATGATCATTTCATGAAAATTGAATCAACAAATTCAATACACAAACACCACATGCCTTAAATCAAATGAACATATGCTTTAATTTGATTAATATGTTGTATAATTGATAGCCCTAATTTGAGATGAAACCCTAATTCAGTTTCGCCAGATCTCAAAAGTCTGTGTGTTTGACTCGTGTGTGTGTGAGAGAAAACCAACAGTTTCTCATAAAGTATAAAAGGAAAAAAGGAAAAAAGTAAATAAGTAAACGTATATACATAAACATAAAACTTATTATTATTAAACATTCGTTAGTCATCAAAGTCATTACATAAAACATCAAAGTCATAGCAGTTAACATCTACACCATCTGATCATCAAGACAAACAACCAAAAGAACAATCAAAAGACTACCCCAAAAGACATCCAACATGTGACCATACTGCTCTATTCATCATCAGAAAGCTCTTCATCATACTCCATAAGCCTCACATGGCCTTCCTTCTTATGAATACCATCGCGAACTTCAGCTAGGAGGTTGGTAATTGCTTGCAGCCTATCACGATCCCTTTGTTGTGTCTCAAGCAGACAGCGCAGCACGTCCACAGCTTTTTCATTGAAGGGGCCAAGGAAACGAGCCTCCCTTATACTGATCTCAGTCTTATCAATCTTGCTACGGAGTTGATTGGCTTCCTCCCCCATCCGAATCAAGAAGCCCTCCTCTTCAGTTATCTGATTGCTAAACAAAAACTTGAAGCAAGTCGCCAGATTATTGGAACCACAAACCTCCTTAAGTTCTTCGATATTGCGAGAGGCGGCCATTGGTCAGAGAGTTATGTGTGAGAGAATAGAGATTAGGGTTATAACCTAAACAGTGATAATCATGTGTATAAATAAGTAAAAAAGATAGATTATTGTGAGAAAACAAAGAGGTAATGAGACAACAAATAAGTAATGAGAAGTAATGATTGATAAACATAACTGAAGTATTAATTCAAGCAACAACTTCATCTTCCCATGCAGAACTATCATATCAGTATTGAAAATTGTATTTGCAAATATAACAAAAAAACCCTCACACTTTACCTTTTACATAAAAAAACCCATCACCTGCACAATGCTTACCATTAACATCCTAAACTTCATAAAAATGCTTATAACTTAGCCTTACATTTATATCTAAAAATTTCCCGTTTATGATGAAAATATTACTACAATCATAAATAAAAAGAAAAAACCATAACTAAACCAATATTAGTTCAAATAATAAACAATGGAGTCAATAGCAAAACGGATACTTATATTTATTTTAAATATCATAAACACGAAAACAAACAAAACATTAAAAATTCTCAATACCAACAAAAATATCTAAAACCAAACAACTAATTAAACTCATTCATCTTAATAGCATTAGCTTCTTCCTTACGGACACCAGCTTTCGCTTGATAAAACAAATTATTTAACTTTTCAAGTAATATCCGATGCCTCTCTTGAGTCTTTCTCAAAGCATCTAGCGAGTCCAAAGCAACACTACGAGCACCTAAAGCTTCCATGTTCGCCATTATGGTATGGTTCTTCACCATTACCCGCCTCAAATGTTGACAACAAGCAAAAAGTAATTTGGAAAATGCATCATCTTCACCTGCCTGTTGCACAAACCATAAACGCATACAATCATGCAATTTAGAAGAACCAGCAACATTCATTAAATTCTCGAACATCTCAAAATCTGCCATTGAAAACAAAATATATCAAAGTACAAATGGTTTTATAACTCACTATGACAAAAGTACCAAATAAATAGGCCAAAAATAATTGGGCAAACCCTTTAAAAACGTATGGAACTTGTCGTGAAAATTGGTTTTGCGTGACGAACAAAAAATGGGTAAAAAATGACAAATTATCTCCCAAAAACTAACTTATTTACGCATGAATTTACCTCCCCAACCGGTTTGCTCCATATCATCCGGTTGGTGCCACCTTTTTTTTTTTTTTTTTTTTTAATTGCCAGCCTGTATTATCCTCCACTAAAGAATTTTCTAATCTATGCAGGTGATAAAGGATTCAAGCATATAATTGACAATACCCCATCATCTTTTTTACCATAACAACAGTCCCCATCATCTTCATTAAAATTCCATCATCTTCATTAAAATTGACATTGAATTTATGAGGAACAATACCCCATCATCTTCATTAAAACAACAAAACCATAACAACAGCCCCATCATCTTCATTAAAATTGACAATGAATTTATGAGGAACAATACCCCATCATCTTCATTAAAACAACAAAACCACCATCTTGTCCGGCAAAAATACTACAACAGATTTTGTTGTTTTCGGTAACCAACCGAGGCGTGTGCCAACCTAAAACAACGGATTTTGTTGTTATCTACGGGTTCTAAGTCCTATGTAGTCCACAGAAAACAACTCAACCGAAAACAACAGTCCATTGGACATAAAATCCGTCAACCACCATCTTCTCCGGCAAAAATACTACAATAAGCAACACCCACAAACCTCCATATCCTAAATCCTATCTCCGAGGCTACAAAATATCACAACAACAACCCCTCAATAGAAAACAACAAAAGATCTACAAATCTTTTTTACCTGCGGGTGGTTGCCTCTGTGGTGGTGGGGTTTCGGTGGTTGAGGATTTACGGTGGTGGTGGGGTTTCGTTGGTGGTGTGATTTGGTAGTGGTGGTGTTCCTGTAAGTGACGCCGTGTAAACGCAACTTTTTTGGATTTATGTACACCGAGCATCTTTATATCTTGATGAGGGAAATATATGTGGTGGGTAAAAGAAAGAATGACTTGTAAATACAGGTAGCATTTTATGATATTGTTTTTTTGTAAATAAACTGGCAACCGGATTAAGGGGTAAAAGATTGCGTAAATAAGTGTGTTTTTGGGAGATAATTTGTCATTTTTTACCCATTTTTTGTTCGTCACGCAAAACTAATTTTCACGACAAGTTTCATACGTTTTTAAAGGGTTTGCCCAAAATAATTTACGTAACTTATTCATATTAAAAGATTACATGTGAAAAACCTCATTTAAATATAACATCTTGCAAAAAACCTCTTCGCATGTACTCTTTTAAAGTGAAGTAACTATTTTAAATAGTGAAAACCTAATTAGTACCAATCATTAAGCTATGAACACTTAGATACAATCGGTGCAACGCACGGGTTAACAAAGCCTCGTATTAAATAATATTGAATAGATTAAAGTCATATTAAAGTTATTCCGTCACAATAATTACATTAAATAAACATATATAACACATTAACACAAAATATTTGTTCAACGCTTATACCTTACAAACACATTAAATGTTTAGCATTAATATATTATATTTATACATCTAACATGTAATTTTTTTACATAATATCACAAATCAATCTCTTATATAAAATTGTCAACGGTTTTTAAGGCCCCGTGAATTTCACGGGTCAATAAACTAGTTGCTATATAAACCTATCTTATTCACCAGAATAAAAGTAATTGTATTCTATGCATATGGACATGAGTTAACTCATCTTAACCAACCGTGAAGGTGTAAGAATACCATAGCCACGATATCCTTGACTCATTTGTTCTCCTCCTTTGATTGCTATCCGCCGGCTAGGACTAAAAAGACTACACGGTGTGTATCCAAATCCGCACCCATTGGACACTATTTCTTTAGCCTCCGTCTCTGCCACCACTTTATAAAAAAGATCCAATTCGCATGGAAGCAATATGGGGCCGGGTGTATTGTACCCGTACTCGGTTTCAGAGTCTTCTAAAAGCATTTGAAATAATGGATGGTTAACATATTTCATTTTTACCGCAAACCTTTGCTTCTCCGGTCCAACATACACTGGGAAAAACCCGTCTGGAGCCACCTTCTTCGTGCCGGATCTAGGGACGGATCGAAACCGTTTCCATGTCTTTATTAGAATGTTTTTCTTACCTGAAACACCCTTCATTGGTGACTCCATGAAAAGGGTATTTTAGAATGTGGGTGATGGCAAAATAAATAAGGGTTTGAATATGGACAGGTTAGTCTGTGACATAAGAAAAGTGGTTTTGTGTTTTGTTTGTGAAGTTTTTGGATTTGAGGATAAAGCATGAAGATTCACTTGCATGCTTTTTATAGTATAAATTTTCAAATATAAAATTATGGATTAACTGAATATAGGTTATCTGACCAAGTGGATAAGACAAAGTCTTTGAGATGAGAACTGAACTAGGTAGTAACTACAATATTTTCTCAGCCCACCAAGGATAAACTTTTCATTTAATTTAGCACACATGTGTTTGACTGTTGGGATTTGGTGGGAGCAATATTTTTGTGCTTTCCATCAGGGTGTGCAGAGATAATTAAGCTAATATTGTTTGAATGGATAGGTTTTGTTTAGAGATGAATGTTATTGTTAGATCACTCCTAACAGTTAACTCACCTTTAAAATTTAAGGCATGTCACGTCAGCTTTAACACACTTTCCCTTAACTCAGCTTTAACACTCCCAACAATAACTCAGCTTTAACACACCTTAACTCACCTTTATATCAAATATTTTCAAATTCAACCCCTAATTTATAAATTACTTCATTTTTTAAAAATATAACATTCATAAAAAACATAACATTACATACTTAATAAAAAAAATTACAACGAAATTAAAAAAACATAACATTACATACAAATCACAATACGATACGAAATTTTATATAGATTTGTAATTGTCGATAAGATCCGACTTCTCCTCCCACACTTGTAACACCTGCTCCCTAACCATCTTCAAGGCGACATGAAGTTCCAGATCTGTTTCATCATTTCTTAGTAGAATTTCTAGACCGGCCTTGATAGCTGGATGGTCTTGAGGCAACTCACGCAACCTTTCGATCTCTGGAGCACGATTATGCATCTGTAGCATAATAAGAGTTATCTCACCAAACAAATTGTTAACCAGTTTGAGTTCTTTTTCTTGTTCAGTGCGTAATCGGGTGAGTATAGCCCTTTGCACCTCTGCTGGTTCGTTAGCCATAGTATTTGTGTTAAAATTAGTGACACTTGCGAGTGAGTTTTATAAGAAGTAGTGTGAGAAAATGAAGTGTTGTGAAAGTGGGTTTTATAGTGTAAATTAGCCGTTAAACTAGCCGTTGGAATTTGATTTTAAAAATCATACTCAAAGTAAAAGTAACCGTATGAGTATTAACGCTGCGTTAACGCAGCGTAGCCCCAACAAATAAAATTCAAATGCATTTTAAAAAAACGTGTGGATTTCTAGCCTATAAATACCCATACTTCTCAAACACATCTCACACACAAACACATCAGATATTGAAGATCCAACCTTCTCAATATCAAAATGTCTTTCAGAAAAGATTTCGGGCAACAATTTCCAAGTCCACCTCGCCAAAAGGATTTTAGGAAACAATTTCCAAGTCCACCTCGCCAAAATGAAGAATTTCATACTCCTCCCGAACATATCTTTCCGGTGAACAATCCACCAGAAAATGAACCGGTGCACAATCCACCGGTTGCCAACCAAGACCCAAATCCATTTGGGTTAACTGAGGAACAACTCAGACAAATGGACCAAGATATGCAAGTCTTCCTGAAATGGAACAACTTGAAAGAGAAGAGGAAGCTGCTCGTTTGGAGCGGCAAGCCAGGGAGGATGAAGAACGTAGGAAGAACTGGAAAAGTGGTTGGTTCCCACCTGATTCCTCTTCGACTGAAGATGGTTACCCAGACTCAGATGATACCTTCAATTAATATGTATCGTAGTTTCTTTTTAATTTCCTTATCGTATTTTCATTTGTAGTTTGGTTTTAATTTCCGTATCGTAGTTTAATGTAATTTATATTTGCCGTTTAATGTATTTGTATTTGATGTTTAATGTATTTTAATTTCCTAATTTAGAAAACTTTACAACTCTTCGTATATAAAAGCATTTCGTATCTAAAACACAAATCTAAAACACAAGGGGCAAAAATGAAGGAAAAAAAAAAAAAAAAAAAAAAAAAAAAAAAAAAAAAAAACTTTTCGTATAGAAAGCACAAGGGGCGAAAGTGTAATTTTTTTCTATTTTTTTTTTTACAAAAACACCCCTCTAACGCTGCGTTAACGCAGCTGGTCCCAACGGTTAACACGCCTTTAACGTGGGTTTTTTGCTCCTTAACGTGGGTTTGCCTCCCACCGTTGGGAGTGGTCTTAGTCGTAAGTTTTCTCCCTATGCGTGAAAACTTAAAATCTAATAGCTAGTTTAGCTATAAAAAGGATATGATTCAAGTGGTTTAAAAGGCGAAGAGCCTGAACTTGTTATTTTAAAATTTGGTCAGTATAATGTTTGTAAACATGCGTACTTAATATGCATTGTAGATGAGTTATTTTTAAATATTTAAATACAATCGACAAAAAGCTAATTATGAAACGACCAGTTTTGAGCAACAAAGTTTATAAATTACTCAATTCGTACTCATCTAAATTATGTCGCTCCTTGATCTTTTGCTTCAGGGCCAACACCACCGCTAATTGTTTTCCGGTTAAATGGTCATGGGGTTCACTGTAATACATGATGTTTTTCTTTATTTTCTTTTGTTGTTTAATATCAAAAACTTGACGTCGCAGCTCTAATTCTTTATCCCTTTATGTAGGCCTCTGTTGTTCCAATTTTTTCTCTTGTGCAAGCTTTAGTCTCTCCAATTCCACTTGATCCTGACGCCTCAGATCTTCCGGTTTCAATTTCCACTCCTTTATTCTCAAATACTCATAGGAGGCTTCCTTCCTCTACGAAAATAGCGGCGTTGCGACCTTTGTGAATTTACTGAGCAACGCGTCAACAAGACCAGGATCAACAGCAACTGAAGATTCCGAGCGAGAAGTAGAAGATGATCCTTTCTTCTTAGACATGTCTCGACCCATTGGCTGAACCTCTTGAACTCTACATCCTTTGAATACGTTGTTTCGTCGTTTAGATCCAAACCAATATGTTTTGAGTCCGAAGTGTCGTGTGAGGTGATTTCCGATGTCCTCGATTTTTTTGAAGCGGCCTTTTTAGATTTGAAAAACTTTGGCATTTCTATATATTTCCATTTTCTATGGTCCTTCCAAATCCTCCAGCATTCAGTCAGTGTGAAAAGGCGCATTGTAAATAGTGTGATATTCTTTACACGTAGCTACGTAGATAGCAGAGTCACATGCTCCACTCTGGTGCCTCACTTTGACGCTATTGTAAACCTCACAAATTTGACTAACTTTAGGACGAATCCTATTTTTTCATTTTTAGTCGAGGGAATCCTAGCTTCTTTTCGCATCCCCCATTTCGTTCTCAAAGTAGTCTACTACTTCCGTCCATAACCCTTGCACCTTTTTAGAATTATCGTCAACGCTATTCTCGGATACGTCTAACCAAGATTTGTACAAAGCTATCTATTCCTGAGGGCTCCATGGATCATTTAAATCTTTGTCATTCTTCTTGGCCTCTTGACGCCTTTTCGTATACCTTCTTTTGACGGGTGCAACCTCCTCGCCGGTAGAGTCGTCTTCAATGGGTTGGGATGGACCTTCTGAACCTTGAGCCAAAAAAGGTTGAGAAGGTTGACCAAATAACAGATCAAAATCCTCATCAATATCTAAAGGGTTAACCGGAGAAAAAGGTTGAGAAGGTTGAGATTAGTACGGTGGTGATGACATGTGTGGACGATACCCGTATTGTTGGTTAAACGCTTGGTGCATTTGATTTTGTTGTTGTTGGTTAAATGATTGGTGCATTTGGTTTTTTTGTTGTTGGAACGAAGGAGAAAACGGATTATTTGTGTAAATAGAAGGTTGTTGCATTGATTGGTATGTGAAACTAGCATGATGAAAATTAATAGGTGATGATCGTCCGGTTAACATAAAATTGGGGTCGGTTGTTGTTGGAACGTTTTGTTGTCATCGGGATTTTTGTGTTTTATTTTTGGGAGTTTTGTGAGACATTTTTTTAGTTGGTAAATAGTTGATAGTTGTAAAAGAGAGTATAAAAAATGAGAAGAGAAAGTGCGGTTTTATAGAGAAAAAAGTGGGTCTAAAAAATTGAAAATACAAACACCCCCAACGTCTATTTTAGTACCCGTTGGCTACTTTTTCTCCTCAATTCTTTCGATCGCCTGACAGACCAAACAATTCATTTTCTAGGGAAGCTGGGGGCATGTCTGGTTGACCCGGACCGACCGAATCGGTTTTGTCTCGTTACGAGTGGTCTTACATTAAGCTTCAAATTCATGATAAGAATTTTGTTAAAGTTTTTAGTTGGTGGAACTCAACGTCATACATTCTAAAGTTCATATTTGTGTTAAAGTCATATAATACTCGATAGAACAGTGTCGTCTTTGAGTTACGGAAGCCCCATGCATAATTCAGTTCAATAATAAAAATGGGGCTTAAAATAGAAAGCAAATGATTTTCTAAAGAGATACAATGAGAAATTATTGTTTTGAAAGTGCTTCGGCTAGCATTTTCAATGCAACTTCTTAAATCAAATATTTGTAGTCACTTTTATAAAATATATATACATATCATATAAATATTTTGAGTCCCCTATAATTTGGAGGCTCTGTGCGACAGCACACCTCGCACACCCTCATATACGGCTCTGATACATAACAATTGTCTCATTTGCAGATGTAATTCTATCTTCCTTCAAAGTTTGAAACAACAAAATATGAAAAAATAATCTTACAAAATTAAGAATAATAGTCTTCCATGCATGTGCAAATAAGTTAACTCGTCTTAATCAACCGTGAAGGTGTAAGAACACCATAACCACCATACCCTTTACCCATCAATTCGCCTCTATATCTCTAGCCTCCATCTCCGCTAACACTTCATAAAAATGATCCAATTCACAAGGAAGCAATATGGGACCAGGTGTATTATACCCATATTCAATTTCAGTTTCATCAAGAAGTACTTGAAATAAAGGATGATTAGCATACTTCATCTTCATAGCGAACCACAACCTATCTGGTCCAACATAGACAGGGAAAAACCCTTTTGGAGCCTTCTTCTTGCACGTGCTAGGCATGGACCGACACCTTTCCCATGTCTTGATTAGAATGTTTTTCTTTCCTGAACTAGCCTGCACTAGTGACGCCATGCAAAGGGTAATTGAGTGATTAAGGAATAAGGGTTTTTTTATGGACAAAGTTGTGTGTGCTACAAGAAAATTAGTATACGTTTTTTTGTTTTTGAAGGATCTAATTTCAGTTGCATGTATTTACAGAGATGTGAATCCAAACATATAGAATTATATGATTGATCATTGAATCTAACCAAGTGGATATGAGGAAAGTCTTTGAGATGATGATTGAACTAGATACCAACTGTTACTTTGTCAACCCAAGGTTTCCTCTACTAATTTAATTGTTTGCAATAAATTTGTCACCCTTTTGTTAAGGAATTGATATTTAGACATGGCAAATTGATCAATACACATAATCTTTTTGTGAACTGACAGTTATGCTCTCCCTATATTTAGTCTATTATTTGACTTTTACTCTCAAAAATTGCAGCAAGCCCTCCATTTTATTTTTACTTCTCGTCACTTTTTTCCCGGTTTCACCATCTACATTTTCTTGTGTTTCAAATTATATATTCCGTATTTAACAACTATTCTTCTCAAAACTTGTAGCAACCCCTCATTTTAGTTGTAAAATCCTTAAGCATTTTTAACGTTATACAGTACATAAGGCGCTCGTAATAAATTAAAAGGCTTGAATTGTACGTATATAACATGCTCGTATACAAATCCGCATCGTATAAATTTATCACGATAATTCTATCTAGTTTTACATGAAATTGCATATTTTCTGTTCATGATTTCTGAAGTGAAGCAAACTGCAATTTTAGTTCCATCTTGTTGTTTTGGCACTTGCTAATCCTAGATGAATAAGGAGTACAGACATTTTGTTGTGATCCAGTATAAATATTTTTTTCCTTAACAAAGCAAACCTTTATTGAAGTAAAAAAAAAAAACAATGGCAACAATACAAAACTTGTCATAAACCTTGCGACAAACACTAGAACACATATATTACATAAAAACGTTCAGCAACATACAGCAGAATCAACAACCTTAGGCACATTAGCTCGAGCTAATGTCAATATAAAGTCATATGCAATTTAGCTTGATCTAATGTCAATAAAGTCATATGTAAAAACGTTCAGCAAATAAATTGAACAGTTTGATCTAATGTCAATAAAGTCATATGTAATTTAGCGTTACCGTATATATTCTTTCATGTTGTTCACGTATGATTAGTAAGTTCAATATGATACATGTAAAATTGCAGGGATTGATATTTACGCATGGCAAATTTATCAACAAGTTATCTAATAATACTTTGGTATTTCAAAAAATATAAGAAAAAACCAATTGTTTCCCATGATTTAGATATAGGAGAAAGCATATTCGAGGAAAAGTTAGAAAAAAAATAGAATAAAGACAAGGTCGGCAAAGTTCATCCCACATCGGAATGAAAAAGATGAGTTAAGAGCAATAGGTGTCAGGGCAAGGCAAATCTCATTATTCGGGTCTCATGGGGTGTCACGTCACCATGACATACCTCCCTTTACAACCCTCTCTTCCCATAACATACCACAATTTACTCATTTGAGCTCCACAACTATCTATTTTTATTTTTTTTATTCCAAACTCTCTCACCCCATTTTCTTTTTATCTTCACCAGACAAAATCTTTCTCTTATTTTCTAAATACAAAACCCATGAACACACACATAACCATCACCTCCCAGCCACCACCTAATAGCCGCCGATCACCCCCACCTCGCAGCCGCCGACCACCCCTCACCTCACATCACAGCCGCCACCATCGAAACACCATAACCCGAAACCCATAACCACCGAAAATCCCACAACCACCAAAGTCTTCAATTAATTGTATGTTTTTTGAAGTATAATAAGGTTTTTAGTCTTTCTTTTCTAATAGATCTATATAAACTACAAGTTTGGAATATATAAACTCGGGACCAGTTTGGAATATACAACGCTGCCCACACCGATTGCTCTCATTGTGAATATAACTATAGATCTGACACTTCAATTTTAGGCCCCTTGACCAATAAATGGACTCAATTTTGGACCTTCCAAAAATGTGAGGCCGCAGTGAGGCTGACTCTACAGGCTAATATTCGGCCTCTGTTAAAACGACAACCACCTCACATCATCCAGTAGTTCATCTTCATTACGATGAGGATTTCAGATGACGATACAGGGATGGAGACAGGAAATTGTGTTAAAGGGGGCCGTAAATAATTTGTATAGTAAGATAAAACTCATAGACCAATTACTTTACCTCTTCAATGGTTCAACCAACCCGATTGATCTTAAACACAAATGAAATTACATCTAGGTATTTGAGTTACGGTGTATGATATTAAAACATCAACAAAATATTAACATGATGCCAAATTAACAGGTATCAAGCTTTTGCCAATTTTATATACATTATCTAAAGAGCAAAAGAAAACATCAAAACTAAAATTAAGAATGAACGAGTAGAAACAAACAATAAAAACTGGTTTCCCTTTCCCAAAGCAATCTTACAAAAAGCAGTGAAAATACTATTACTCACACAAAACACAAAACATACTTTTATATAATATTTTCAATCTTCCTTCTTAGGGTGGAGGAGGGTGTGGTTGCCTCCTTTCCCTTGCAACATCACTGACAACTCAGCAATTTCTATCACCTCTACTATTTCTCTCAACATTCTCTCAACCTCTGCAGCACCTTCTCTCTCCTCCTCTCAAATTTTACTATTTTTTTTATTATTTACCATATTACTTAATTTAAACAACACAATAGTATATAAAACTAAACATTCATTTATTAATTTAAAATAAAACATTATAACTTAATAAAAATAATAATAAAAAAACATAACTTGAAAAATAAAAAGACACAAACATAAATAATAAATTTAGTCTTCAAGGTTGTATTTTTCTTTGATTTCCTTTTTTCGTTTTTAAACGTGCTCAAGTCTTTTTCCGTGTAAACCTTCAAACTCAGTATAGTAGTAGTCCAAATATTTGTTTCTTTATTTATCTTCATATGCCTTGGCTTGTTTTTCGGTGGCTTCTACCAATTTTTTTTTGCGTCTGTATTAAATCTTCTTTTTTCTTGTCTCTCGCATCATCCCTTTTTTTGGAACTCATATACATGGTTCATCAAAGCTGCAAACCCTTCTTCCATCCGGTACAACGCGACTTCCATGTTAGGAGACGATGTTGATGTTCCTTTTCCTTTCACTTTCCTCTTTCGTTTTGAGGCTTGTGAAGATTGAGAATCACCAAAATTATCATCAAACTCTAGATTAAGATAAATGTGGTGACCGGATATACACACACTCCTTGTGTTAGATAGATACTTTGAATAATGTTAGTCTAGCACGCGGAATTTACTAGCCAACACTCAGAAGATTTATTTGATGTAGTTTTAGTATAAACGAATGTAACAGTGAATGAACAAGAGACAATTTACTTTAACTTTAACGATTCAATATTATTAAAACAATAATACGAGTACTCTTTGATAGTACTAGAGTTTACAACCTTGAATCTTAACAATCTAGATACGTACGTACAATGCATTAACCTAGGCAATCCTTTTATACACTAAGGATTCCTTTACAAGATAACTATCATCTATATTAATAAGATATACACAAAATCCTTTCTATACTTATCTTCTAATCGTTTACAAAAATTATAAGCAGTACTAACTATAATGTGTGAGTAGTACTAACTGACTTAGTACTGTCAACCTTGTCTTCAATATCTTCCAGCAGTACCAACTTATATGCAACAGTTTCAACTGTTTACCTTAATTCCTAACAATCCTCCCCTAAACTTATGATTTCTGTGCAAATCACTAAGTTTCTTCAAATTAAGCTTCATCTCCTATTATGGGGGGATTCTTCCAAACATCTATCATGTATGTCTCTTGTTTCTGGCTTTCTTTTGCTCTGCAAGGTTAAATATCTTTGTTACTAACATATATGCCATCTCAAAATCTTCTTTAACCTTGAGTGTCATTGATAGCATAGCCTTTAAAACAAGTAATCTGAGTGGATATTCTTTTTCCACCAACATATAAATTTCAATTCCATCTTTGGTAGAAACTCTATGCACTCCACATGTCTCAAATAATTTCCAATTAACATCCTTGACTTCAACTTGAAACCTCCACATTGATTCTCCATCATCAGGTTCATAAATCCTCTTCAATTGAACCCATAGTTCTTTATCTTTGTCTTCAAGTGGATCTTCAACTCTGAATTTTTCTTTTACTAAGCTCCACAGTTGATTAAGATCTTCTCTATCAAAACCTCTGAGTAAATCTTCAAACAACTTGTATCTTTCAGTTATTTCACTAAGTCTCATAATCTTCCACCCTTTCATCCTACCTTCTGTGAATACTTCCCAGCCAATGATGGGATGATTTACTTGTAAAGGTTTGATGTTTGATAACTCAGGGACTATCACTATCATGCTCTTGAGTTGTTCTTCAGTCAATCCTTCAGCTCCCTTCTTTTGTTTCTTTGTTGCATCAGACTCTAACAACTCTGCATCTCTTTTCTTTCCTTTTGTGGTATCCCTTGAAATTGGTGTATTCAAACTTGCATAAGCTTCATAATAAGCTTTTTCAATATCACCATCTGATTTTTCTTTAAAATCACTCATCTTCCAGTATGCTTGGTTCTTCAAATAGCTCTTCATAAAGCTGATTTGCTCCTTCTTGGTAGGCATCTTTGTTTTGAAACCAAACTTTTGTCTTTCTCTGATTTTCTCCATGAGATCATTCCATGCTACTTATCTGTTCTTTGATAAGATAAAACTTGTAAGCTTTTATGTCTTCTCTTCTTCACTTAAGTTCTTATCTTTCAAAATAAGTGCTGCTTGAGCTCTCACAATTAAATCTGAATCTAACAAATATTGTAACTGCTCATTGAATTGCTCTTGATCAACCTCAGCATTTGCATCAATCTTTTCTAACCTTGTTCTTTCCATAAACTCAGCTATATTTCTTACATCATCTGCAGCCATCTTTCTTGCTAATTCTGCATCAAGATTTATCTGAGCTTGTTCATCTGCTTGATCTTTTTCTAGAAGTTTCCTTGCAACTTCTGCATCATAATCAATCTGAGCTTGAGTTTTTGGTTTTCCTTTCTTGAGTCTTTCAGCTTCTTGTTTAGCTTCTTCAGGTGTCATTGGCTTCTTTCCCTTTGCTGATCTCTTTCTTTCATATTCTTCATCAGCAGTACCTGAATGTAAACTAGCAGTTTATACTTCTTCATGTTCTGTTTCAGCCGTATGAACTGCTTGTGCTTCTTTCTCACCAGTTTGAACTGTTTCTTGATTCTCAGCAGTTTCTTGAGGTTCTTGAGCTTCAACATTCATATCAGCTACATCACGAGTATCCATATCAATCTTTTCACTAGTTCCTTCATCTTGCCTCCCCTGAGTTTCTGATCTATCCCCTTTGCCTTTATGTGATATCCTCCCCTGTTTGGGAGAATCACCATCATCATCATCTGAATCATTTGAGTAGTCACTATCAAAAGAATCTTCATCTAATACTGCTCTTGCCCTTTTCCTCCTTAGATGTTCTTCTAGCTTCTTTACTCTACAAGTTAGCTTTGAATAAACTTTGGCAAAAAAAAATTTATGATCCTTAAGCTCCTTCTCCAAAGATTCTATCTTTTCAGTCAACTTGGTACTAAGAGCCATCAATTCAGATTGTAAAGAACTACCCTCATCACTTCTAGCTGTGTGACCTGCTAGGAGAGGTGAATCATGGGGCAAGGATCCAGTTGCAACTCTAGTATGACTAGGTTGAGACCTTCTCCTATAAGTTGTGATGGTTGGGGTGTTTGGGTATTTTTAGGATTTTGAATGGGTGTGTGATGGGGATCAGTTGGGTTGACTGACCCTTCACCTAATTCAATTTGAAGCATTTCAGAAAACAAATGTATTTCTACCCCTTTGAAAAGTCTACTAGCCATAGCCATATTTTGAAAAACCTTTGATTGTAGGCTAGGAGTAGTAAAAGTTTAAGTTGGTTTTGTAAGCAAATTCTTCTTTTTATTCAAAAGAGTTTGAACAAATCTTGGATACATAAGAAACTTTGTTTTGCTGTTAACATTTGATGCCATACTCTCAAACATAAACTTTGAAAAGTTAAAAACCTTATTTGTTGACAAGCAAATGAGAGCAATAGCAATATTGCTACTGAATTGCTCCCATGCTGTCTTTTTGGGTCTTAAGCAATGCAAGAGAGTATGTATCAAAAATCTTCATTGTGGGGAGAAACATCCTTTTTGAAAAGTCAGTTTTTGGTTGGATGTGTCGTACCCCATTCTGGCAAGTTCTTGCCAAATCTCAGTGTTTAGCATATTGATGATACCATCAGAATCTTGCAGCTTAAGATGTCTCCTAAGTGCAGACTCGGTAACAACAAAAAGTATGCCATCCACTTTAGAATGGATTTCTAAGTCTCCATCTTCACTAGTCAAGACAGTTGCATTCTGCCAGAACTATGTGATGTGAGAGACATAAAGAGTAGGAGAAACGGTTAAAGCATACCTTATGTGAGAATGGTTTAGGAAGTCCACAATCTCATAAAATTTTGGTCCGTCTCCTTCCTCTGTTTTCTCTAGAAAAGCGACTTTGTTGTGCGTCTTGACAAAATCCAAATTAGCCATGATATTCTTAGTAAAGTTTGATTTTAACTGTGGTGAATAATGAAGATTTAGGTTAGAAAGTAGAAGATGAAAGTTAGATGAGATATTATGGAGAGAAATAGGATTTTTAATTTGACCGACTTAAAGAATATGGTAACTTTTATTTTAGAATAAGAATATAATAGAATAAAAGTTAAAATATCTTGAAGATGATCCCTCGAAAATCGTAATTCAATCAGTAAAAATCGCAACAAACCACCAACGGCTAGTTTTTAACCGAACATTAATTACTGACACATTAGTCATAACGGCTAGTTCAGTAGTACTAAGTTTACACTAGCAGTATAAACATTGCACTAGCAGCACAAACCTTTATCAAAATTTTCAAAGAATATTATGAACTTATAGTGACTTCAAAAACATTATAACACACATATAGTTTTTAGCAAACTATCAGCTATCAACGGATTTGATATGTCTTTACCAATAGCCGTTTGCTTTGGACTAGCCAACTCTTCACTGTTAGATATGGTGAGTTGATAACCATACATTTTTTGGTAAATTGTCAACCATTAACGAATTTGATTAGTCTTTACCAGAAACCGTTTGCTCTGGACTAGTTGGTTCTTATGTGAGTTAGACATAGTGAACCAATAACCATTTGTTGTGTGCACAGATAACACACTGAGCTCCAAATCACCATTCAGTCCAAAACATAAAGCACTTGTAATTCCTTGGTGCTTATCATCCATTCCTGCAATTGTTAGTCTACAAACAAGGAAACAAAGTGCAAAGCACTTGTCTCACAACATAACAAGCATATGACTAACAATGCACATAAAAAAATAAATTAATTTCCTTGTGGCACCCAAGCCATAACAGACTTAGGCTTGCCTCTAGCATCAACATAATTAAATCTTTTTAAAACAGTTGGAGTACCATTGGATTGAAGTAGTCTCCAAACCCATGATGCAGATGCATTAATAACATTACCCATATTTCCCTTAGCAGTGTTTTTAAAACTTCTAGTGTTAACTGCTTGCCTAGTAGTATGAGCTGCTGGGTTTGCAATTGCAACTTTAGGTTTCCAAACTTGTTTATTAATCACTACATTGTTTTGAAATGGTCTTTTAACAGTTGTTGGTGCTGATTTAGAAAGAGTTTTTGCACCTTGAACTGTTTGTCTAGGGTAAAAAGGTCTGTTTGGTCTAACAGTATGAACTGCTGGTCTAGCAGTGTTAACTGTTTGTCCAACAGTATGAACTATTCTTGTTCCACACCTTAACAGAATTGATCTAGGTATCATTCTAGCATTTGTAGGGTGAGTGGGAGGTCTTACAGAGTTCACCCTAGGAGTTGAATACCTAGTTACCCTGTTGTTGCAATAAAATGCAAGATGATCAAAGCTACCACATGTGAAACAAGCTTTCCTATAACAGACAAAATCATCACCTAGTTGGTGAGACTTGAGGTTGTTCCAATTCCTTTTGTTACCTCGTGGCTTGTTTGTGGTTCTATACATTTCTGCATACCTAACTGTTGGTCTAAAAGGTTTTGCATTAGCTCTAGGCCTAACAGTCTCAGTCATAACCATCTTTGGAACTTTTGGTTCCTCTATCTTAACACTAACAGGCTTAACCACAGCCTGATCATCCTCATCATCAGAAGTCCAGTCCTCTATGGTTGGAACATTTGAGTCCTTAGCTGAGGACACCTTATCCTCAGAAAGTGAGGCATCACTTGCACTCTCATACACAGGTTTATCAACTACATTTTTTTTAGGTTGAGGACCATATTTAAGCTCAGGTAGTTGAAATTCAGGTAGTCCTGTGTGTTCTAGGTCAATTCCTGGAGGTGTTGGAATTCCCCTATATGGAGGTGGAACTAATTTGTATCCTAGGCCTGACTTAGCTTTATTGAGGATCTGACACTCAATTATCTTATTAACACCCTTAGATGCATACTCTAGTGTGTCTACACTCATCTGAATGTTTTCCTTTGCCTGTTTTATCTTTTCCAATTCATTTTTTAGCACACTAATTTCAGCATCCCTAAACATTATATCTCTCTTAAGTATAGCTACAATATTGATGCGTGGTTTTGCGACCTTACAACAGGTTTTACCTCCCGAGGGATCTCGAGAAGCTTGCAATCCCCACCAGGCAGTATACCTGACCGATGTAGTATAGTGAAGTGGCAAGTACCGGGGGATTGATCGTTCTCTAGGGGAATAGTGTCGTTAGGATTGAAAAATTACTCTAATAGGTCTAAGGGTGAGGGAAGATTCTTTTTGTATTTTTATATTTTTTATGAAAGCAAGTAAAATCTCGGGTTTGAAGGAGTGGGCGGAATTAGTTGCTAGTCAACTAACCCAAATAACTACAAATGCAAATAAAATAAAATAACTGAAAATGAAAGGTGGTGGAACTTATATGGAGAGAAATGTGTTTACTTAGATTTCCTTACTCCCTAACTATCTTTTACCGGTTGATTAGTGTGTATTAATTGCGTGGATGACGGGTGTATTCCTTAATACCAATCGTGGGGTGGCATACGTACTTCCCCAACTCTACAAGCTCCTACTTCACTCCTATGTTGAGCCAGCTAAGAAGCTCCTAACATGGGACCACTAGAATTCGCTCATGCATTAAATACAACCATAATAACCTTAGTACGCATTGGTTCATGTTTCTTAAGACGTTCAAGCAAATTACCGTATAGGAGGTTAGCCAGTTTTCTTAAGCCTAACATCGATAAACAATCATCCAAAACAATTGATAACACACTAATAACCAATAATCAATAGTTAGGTTTCATTAGATCTAAGCAAGCACAAGATAAATCTAGCCTAGCATGTTAATTAAAAGACAAGAACAAGATATAATCAAACAACACATAGACATATTGAATGATTAATTGATTACTTATCTTCAATTAAACATGGGAGATCCAAGGGTATAAAACCCTTAAAAATGGCAGAAAATTCGTCTTAGGGTTTCTCCTCACAAAGTTGCACACTAATGACTAAAAATTACAAAACTATATATAGAGTTTAGGGGCTGACGGCGTCACGTTGTAGGAGGTGACGCCGTCACCTCGCCGCGGCTAGGGTTCCCGGATGGTCTTCCTGACGCCGTCCCTCTTTAATCCTCCAAAATCCGCTCTGGCCTATCAAGGGTTGACGCCGTCAGAATAGTGCTTGACGCCGTCTCTCTTTAACTTAAACCGTGAATACCTTGATCACCTTAAAGGGTGACGCCGTCAGACTTTCCATTGCAAAACTCTCTGGCGCGTCACGTGTATTTTTTCATATCCACCTCTTTTGCCAAGCCATGACGCCGTCAGGAGCAATCCTTGACGCCGTCAAGTGTACTTTTCCAGCAGCTTTGGAGACTTTGTCGTTTTCTTCACTTTTATGCTCCAAAAACGTCCAAAATGCTTCCTTTTCCAGATTTCTTCTCCAAAGTACCTAAAATGAAAAAAGGAACGATTTAGGGCAATATTTGATCAAATAAATACGATTTAGGGCTTAAATGACCCCCTAAAAGCGGTACACTTTTCGCTTCATCAAATACCCTTACACTTGAGATTTGCTTGTCCTCAAGCAAATGCGCTTTTATTCTAATCAAAATACAAGTTAGGGGTCATTTAACGCTAATATAAAAGTAATTACAACAAATAATCGTTCCACTTTAATCATAATAAGCACGGAGATTACAAACTAGCACCTCACAAGTAGTGTTTAGATACTCACATCTCTCAGGTGTCATAAAAGTATATCTCATAAATGAAAACGGATAATATCTCTCACTACCTGTCATAGCAAATACATTACCATAGGCTTGGGAAAGGATCAAAAACCTCCTCCACTAGGCGTAAGCACCTAAGATAAACTATCAAAGAGGGCTTTTAAACGGGTTATAACGTTAGGTGTAGGGATATGATAAACACGGTTTTGTTGGATAAGGGATATTTTACTGGTGGCGAGTTAAAGATCTTGATTGATTACAAGTACAATATGGCGTTGCTAAGCCAAGACTAGACTCGACTAAAGCTAATCAAAAACTAATAAAACATAAAATAAACAAAGAAAGAAACGGGATGGTAGTCCGTATGTTTTTTTCTACTTTTCTTTTTCTCATTTTTTTGTATTTTTCTTTATTTTTTCGATTTTTTTTTTTTTTTTGAATACACTCTTGCCCTAACATCCAAAATAATACATCATAGGGGCGTTGCATCCCCTTACACTTGAACTTTTACATAACTTTACAAATAACTATTCTAATTACTCGAATTAAGATAATCGACACACTTGGAGTACTTTTTAAAATATTTAGCACATATGGGGGTAATAATGTTGTTCTTCCCCATTACTCCATTACACTAGTACTTTACCCATGAGTCCCAATCGTCCCAAAACAATATGTACAAGGATATGACTCGACTTAGCAACCATGTAATCAATTAGATAATTAACTTGGGGTTTAAACAAATGTTGTCACAATAATGCACTAAAAATGAGTGCATACAAGGTAGGCTAAGGCGATTTGGGTGCACATTTAAGTGGGGTGTAAACAAATTCTTACTTTAAGTAAAATGCTTAAAGTTAGAAACGAAAAGATAGGCTCTGAGGGGTGTACTAGGGGTATCGTGTACTAAAAATGAGTACAACGCAAAGGGTGTGGGAGAATTACTTGACCAATGTAGCCAACGTAATTATAACAAAAACACAGGTGTAAAACAATGGGTTAATCCTAATGCCTCTTATCATGTAGTAAATCTAACTACACGAATGTAGTCTCACTTGTGGCCTCGGAATGGTCCTAACGCAAGTTCTAGAATCTAAGTGCTACCGGTACACACATCATAGCGTAAATGCTTTTCCTACCAATTCTAGGGGCGAACCTCACATATTTGGGGGTGGAAATTTTTTTAGTGGTACGATTTTGGGCTAGTCATATAACTCCTATCCATGAGACGCTCATTAAGATCAAAGTTTCACTCCTATATGTTGTAAAAAAATTTAAATTTGGCACTAAAATTGCCTTAACAAGTATTTCTCTCAGTTTTATTACACATCTACCATTAAACAAACAAAAATCAAGCGCAATTGTATTCTCTAAAGTATCGTACTTTACCCCCCTCCCCCCTTACACTTAAGATGAACATTGTCCTCAATGTTCAAATAACAAGATGTAAAAGTAATAAGGTAAAAGAATGAAATCAAATACTCCCCTGATTCGCTCGGTGGATAAAGGGGTAACATGGTTAGATCTTCTTCCTAGGTAATGTTGAAGCTCCAAGACTAAAGCATCGCCAAAAGCTAGATTCCACTTACATCTCGTTGTCCAAAATAACCTGTTAAACCTGAGAAAACAAACACGAAAACCTGCATAACATCGGCGGGATAAATCTATATAAGGATATAATGCTTGTGGAATGATTATTTTGCAGATTCCTGGAGTTTATAAGTTAGAGATTTAATAAAAACTTTTTATGAAAACAAAACTTTCAAAAATTTCAGAAAATTAAAACCTGACGCCGTCAGGTTGTAAAGCCTGACGCCGTCAGAAATGATCTGACAGAATTCTCATGTTAAGTTTCCGGAAAATTTCTGGAAAAACCTATACCTCACTTCCTGGAAATCCTGCAAAATATTCATTATGACTCGATACAAGCATTTGACTCTAACAATTACTAGTATGCATGCTCATTTAATATTGTTGTGATTCATGTTCAATCTTGTTCTTGTAAACAAATTTGGATTCCCTTACACTTATCTTTTGCAAAATACCTTTATATGTAGTTAAGACGAAGTTAAAAACAAAATAAAGCATTTTCACAATTTACTTTGAAACATGAGCACAAACAATAACAATTAAACTTGCATACGGAAACAAATAAAATCAAACAAACAAACAAATAAACACACAAAGCAAATAAAGCTTGGGTTGCCTCCCAAGAAGCGCTTGTTTTTGTTCGAGTCACGAGCCTGACTCTACCCTTATTTAACGGAAATAGGGGAGGTTTTCCCTACACTTAGGATTAAGTGCGGGTGAAAGTAGCGATACACACCCTTAGGGTGGAAATATGCCACGTGAGGTGAAGGGGGTGAGTGAATGGCTTCCTTCATCCTAAAACTACCCGGATAATATTGGTTGATGGGTGGGTCGGTTCCTCTTTTGTCTCCTAGAAATATATCTAAGGATGGAAAGGTGTGTAAAGATTGAGGTTCCGGCTCATCAACACTAGGAAATTTCCTAGAACTAAGGGTAAGGTTATCATTACAAGTATTCAAACCTATATCCTATAGTGGTGCTTGTTCCAAGGGTTCTACCTCCATCGGAATTCCTAAAGTTTCTTCTACATCTTCCGGGTAAGTCACGGGCGGTGTGTATGCCTTAAACAATGCTTGGACTTGTGGGCTACTTGGTGGGCTTGGGGTTTCTACTATATCCTCCATCACATCAAGATTACCTATGTGTTCATCATGTATTATGGTAGTGCCTAACCATGACATGCACTTAGGTGGCTCAACTCTACCCTCATGTGTGTCGTATGTTTTGGTGAAATCTATCCCACTCATGCAACTAGGTAGTTCAACACTAACCATCTCAGAATCTTGGTTTGACTCTAAGTCCATGTTCTTAGAAACTAGGTCTTTTTGCTCATACAAATCCACTAATTCGTTCCACTTATGGGTCATGGTTAGGAAGCTTTCCTCAAAATTCATCCAAAGGGTCTTACTAAAAGGAATTGATCCTGATAATGATCGTCTAATAGAAATCACACATGCATAGAATTCATTAAACCCATCTAACTTTACCCCCAACTCCTCTTGGAAATCACTAAGAGTACACAAAAATTCATTGGAATGATAGGAAGCAAATCTATTAGTGAAATATAGTTGTTCCTCTATTGTCAATGATCTAAATGGAGTTTCATCCGCCATAGTGACAAATGAAAATGGTTTTACAAACAAAGGGCACAAAGAAAAGATAGACTACAAGAAAGCTAATAAAAAGAAAATAAAAATCTCACTAAGATAGGAATCTAATGAGTAGACCTATAAAAAGAAATTTCAACCTAAGCAATAACTACTCCCCGGGCTGCGGCGCCAAAAACTTGATGCGTGGTTTTGCGACCTTACAACAGGTTTTATCTCTCGAGGGATCTCGAGAAGCTTGCAATCCCCACCAGGCAGTGTACCTGACTGATGTAGTATAGTGAAGTGGCAAGTACCGGGGGATTGATCGTTCTCTAGGGGAATAGTGTCGTTATGATTGAAAAACTACTCTAATAGGTCTAAGGGTGAGGGAAGATTCTTTTTGTATTTTTATATTTTTTATGAAAGCAAGTAAAATCTCGGGTTTGAAGGAGTGGGCGGAATTAGTTGCTAGTCAACTAACCCAAATAACTACAAATGCAAATAAAATAAAATAACTGAAAATGAAAGGTGGTGGAACTTATATGGAGAGAAATGCGTTTACTTAGATTTCCTTACTCCCTAACTATCTTTTACCGGTTGATTAGTGTGTATTAATTGCGTGGATGACGGGTGTATTCCTTAATACCAATCGTGGGGTGGCGTACGTACTTCCCCAACTCTACAAGCTCCTACTTCACTCCTATGTCGAGCCGGCTAAGAAGCTCCTAACATGGGATCACTAGAATTCGCTCATGCATTAAATACAACCATAATAACCTTAGTACGCATTGGTTCATGTTTCTTAAGACGTTCAAGCAAATTACCGTATAGGAGGTTAGCCAGTTTTCTTAAGCCTGACATCGATAAACAATCATCCAAAACAATTGATAACACACTAATAACCAATAATCAATAGTTATGTTTCATTAGATCTAAGCAAACACAAGATAAATCTAGCCTAGCATGTTAATTAAAAGACAAGAACAAGATATAATCAAACAACACATTGACATATTGAATGATTAATTGATTACTTATCTTCAATTAAACATGGGAGATCCAAGGGTATAAAACCCTTAAAAATGGCAGAAAATTCGTCTTAGGGTTTCTCCTCACAAAGTTGCACACTAATGACTAAAAATTGCAAAACTATATATAGAGTTTAGGGGCTGACGGCGTCACGTTGTAGGAGGTGACGCCGTCACCTCGCCGAGGCTAGGGTTCCCGGATGGTCTTCCTGACGCCGTCCCTCTTTAATCCTCCAAAATCCACTCTGGCCTATCAAGGGTTGACGCCGTCAGAATAGTGCTTGACGCCGTCTCTCTTTAACTTAAACCGTGACAACCTTGATCACCTTAAAGGGTGACGCCGTCAGACTTTCCATTGCAAAACTCTTTGGCGCGTCACGTGTATTTTGTCATATCCACCTCTTTTGCCAAGCCATGACGCCGTCAGGAGCAATCCTTGACGCCGTCAAGTGTACTTTTCCAGCAGCTTTGGAGACTTTGTCGTTTTCTTCACTTTTATGCTCCAAAAACGTCCAAAATGCTTCCTTTTCCAGATTTCTTCTCCAAAGTACCTAAAATGACAAAAGGAACGATTTAGGGCAATATTTGATCAAATAAATACGATTTAGGGCTTAAATGACCCCCTAAAAGCGGTACACTTTTCGCTTCATCAAGTATCACTAAAGGTAGACTCATTTTCCTTATATTGAACTATCTGTTCTTCTAATACAGCCAAACCTCTCTTATGATTTGCTAAATTAAAAGTAGTCTGGTTTAGCTCTATTCTCTGATTATCATATTGTTTTCTAAGTGTTTCTAATTCTTTTAATGCATCACATGATTTAGAACATTTAGAAATTTGTACCTCAGAGTCTGAGAAAGCCATAAGTGCCATCTCTGTAGATGCTTCTACTTCCTCCTCTGCAATGTAGCTCCAGTCAAACCCTAAGCCATCAATAGCAACCATAGCCTTTGAGCTTGAATCTGACACTTCCACAACCCTTTATTTGCTTCCAAATCCTCTGCTATTGCCATCTTGTTGCTTTGGCATTCTACACTCCCTTGAATAATGACCTTTCTTGTGGCAGTTATAGCATTCAATCTTTGACTTGTCATACCTAGCAACATCATTGCTGTTTATGATTATCTTTTTGCCAGTCTTCTTCAAGAATCTTCTAGCTCTCAAGCTGAGAAGAGAGAGTTGCCACTTGATATTCATCTCTTCAATATCATCTTCATCAATCTCTTGAAGATCTGCATGAGTCAACATACTTCCATTGTCTTGAGTAGTCAAGAAAGCACAATAAGTATTCTCATCCAAAAGTCCATTAGTACTGCTTGAGGTACTAGCAGTACCATTATTAGAAATAGCAGTTCCTACTGCTCCAGCAACTTGAACTTCTTCTTCTGGATTAGAGGTACTGGGAGTTGACACAAAGGCCAAATTTCCAGAACTTGAGCTTGAACTTGATCCAGCAGACTTCTTCACTTCATGTTCTACTATCTTGAAGTTGCTATAGAGATCCATCAGACTCATAGAATCAATGTCTGGTTTATTCTTCCAGACAACTACATGCATAGCCCATTCTGATGGTAGACTCCTTAGGAATTTTGAGTTGAGATCTTCCTGAGGCATCTCAATTCCTAGAACAGCAAGTTGACTCACTAGCTTTTGAAGCCTATTAAACATATGATCTAGTGACTCATTGCTTGTTGCTGTGAAATTCTCAAACTGTTGCTTGAGAAGTGTCTTCTGGGTTTTCTTGGTGGCTTCATTCCCACCATACCTTGCAACAATAGCTTCAAAATGAGTTTTGGCACACTTGTATTTGCTGAAGTTCAGTAATTGATCATTGGGGATTGTCATCAGCAGCATGCTTCTTGCTTTAACATTGATGCGTGGTTTTGCGACCTTACAACAGGTTTTACCTCTCGATGGATCTCAAGAGGCTTGCAATCCCCACCAGGCAGTGTACCTGACCGATGTAGTATAGTGAAGTGGCAAGTACCCGGGGATTGATCGTTCTCTAGGGGAATAGTGTCGTTAGGATTGAAAAACTACTCTAATAGGTCTAAGGGTGAGGAAAGATTCTTTTTGTATTTTTATATTTTTATGAAAGCAAGTAAAATCTCGGGTTTGAAGGAGTGGGCGAAATTAGTTACTAGTCAACTAACCCAAATAACTACAAATGCAAATAAAATAAAATAACTGAAAATGAAAAGGTTGTGAAACTTATATGGAGAGAAATGTGTTTACTTAGATTTCCTTACTCCCTAACTATCTTTTACCGGTTGATTAGTGTGTATTAATTGCGTGGATGATGGGTGTATTCCTTAATACCAATCGTGGGGTGGCGTACGTACTTCCCCAACTCTACAAGCTCCTACTTCACTCCTATGTCGAGCCGGCTAAGAAGCTCCTAACATGGGATCACTAGAATTCGCTCATGCATTAAATACAACCATATAAACCTAGTACGCATTGGTTCATGTTTCTTAAGACGTTCAAGCAAATTACCGTATAGGAGGTTAGCCAGTTTTCTTAAGCCTAACATCGATAAACAATCATCCAATACAATCAATAACACACTAACAACTAATAATCGATAGTTAGGTTTCATTAGATCTAAGCAAACACAAGATAAATCTAGCCTAGCATGTTAATTAAAAGACAAGAACAAGATATAATCAAACAACACATAGACATATTGATTGATTAAGTGATTACTTATCTTCAATTAAACATGGGAGATCCAAGGGTATGAAAACCCTTTAAAATGGCAGAAATTCGTCTTAGGGTTTCTCCTCACAAAGTTGCACACTAATGACAAAAAATTGCAAAACTATATATAGAACTTAGTGGCTGACGGCGTCACGTTATAGATCTTGACGCCGTCACCTCGCCGTGTCTAGGGTTCCCGGATGGTCTTCCTGACGCCGTCCCTCTTTAATCCTCCAAAATCGTCCCTGGCTTATCAAGGCTTGACGACCTTCGTGACGCCGTCCCCCTTTAATCTTCCAAAATTTCTCTGGCTTATCAAGGTCTGACGGCGTCACAATAGAGCTTGACGCCGTCACATGTACTTTCCAGCATATTTTTGAGACTTTGTCGTTTTCTTCACTTTTATGCTCCAAAAACGTCCAAAATGCTTCCTTTTCCAGATTTCTTCTCCAAAGTACCTAAAATGACAAAAGGAACGATTTAGGGCAATATTTGATCAAATAAATACGATTTAGGGCTTAAATGACCCCCTAAAAGCGGTACACTTTTCGCTTCATCAAATACCCTTACACTTGAGATTTGCTTGTCCTCAAGCAAATGCGCTTTTATTCTAATCAAAATACAAGTTAGGGGTCATTTAATGCTAATATAAAAGTAATTACAACAAATAGTCGTTCCAATTTAATCATAATAAGCACGGAGATTACAAACTAGCACCTCACAAGTAGTGTTTAGATACTCACATCTCTCAGGTGTCATAAAAGTATATCTCATAATTGAAAACGGATAATATCTCTCACTACCTGTCATAGCAAATAGATTACCATAGGCTTGGGAAAGGATCAAAAACCTCCTCCACTAGGCGTAAGCACCTAAGATAAACTATCAAAAAGGGCTTTTACATGGGTTATAACGTGAGGTGTAGGGATATGATAAACACGGATTTGTTGGATAAGGGATATTTTACTGGTTGCGAGTTAAAGATCTTGATTAATTACATGTACAATATGGCGTTGCTAAGCCAAGACTAGACTCGACTTAAGCTAGAAACAGAAATAACAAAAACATAAAATAAACATAAAATGAAACGGGATGGTAGTCCGTATGTTTTTTCTACTTTTCTTTTTCTCATTTTTTTTTTGTATATTTCTTGATTTTTTTTTTTTTTTTTTTTTTTTTTTCATACACTCTTGCCCTACCATCCAATATAATACATCATAGGGGCGTTGCATTCCCCTTACACTTGAACTTTTACATAACTTTACAAATAACTATTCTAATGACTCGAATTAAGATAATCGAAACACTTGGAGTACTTTTAAAATATTTAGCACAAATGGGGGTAATAATGTTCTTCTTCCCCATTACTCCATTACACTAGTACCTTACCCATGAGTCCCAATCGTCCCAAAACAATATGTACAAGGATATGACTCGACTTAGCAACCATGTAATCAATTAGATAATTAACTAAGGGTTTAAACAAATGTTGTCACAATAATGCACTAAAAATGAGTGCATACAAGGTAGGCTAAGGCGATTTGGGTGTACATTTAAGTGGGGTGTAACAAATTCTTCCTTTAAGTAAAATGCTTAAAGTTAGAAACGAAAAGATAGGCTCTTAGGGGTGTACTAGGGGTATCGTGTACTAAAAATGAGTACAACGCAAAGGGTGTGGGAGAATTACTTGACCAATGTAGCCAATGTAATTATAACAAAAACACAGGTGTAAAACAATGGGTTAATCCTAATGCCTCTTATCATGTAGTAAATCTAACTACACGAATGTAGTCTCACTTGTGGCCTCGGAATGGTCCTAACGCAAGTTCTAGAACCTAAGTGCTACCGGTACACACATCATAGCATAAATGCTTTTCCTACCAATTCTAGGGGCGAACCTCACATATTTGGGGGTGGAAAATTTTTTAGTGATACGGTTTTGTGCTAGTCATATAACTCCTATCCATGAGACGCTCATTAAGATCAAAGTTTCACTCCTATATGTTGTAAAAAATTTTAAATTTGGCACTAAAATTGCCCTAACAGGTATTTCTCTCAGTTTTATTACACATTTACTATCAAACAAACAAAAATCAAGCTTAATTGCATTCTCTAAAGTATCGTACTTTTACCCCCCCCCCCCCTTACACTTACGATGAACATTGTCCCCAATGTTCAAATAACAAGATGTAAAAGTAAATAAGGTAAAAGAATGAAATCAAATACTCCCCTGATTCGTTCGGTGGATAAAAGGGTAACATGGTTAGATCTTCTTCCAAGAGAAAGTAGAAGCTCCAAGACTAATGCATCGCCAAAAGCTAGATTCCACACACATTTCCTTGTCCAAAATAACTTGTTAAACCTGAGGAAACAAACACGAAAACCTGCATAACAACGGCGGGATAAATCTATATAAGGATATAATGCTTGTGGAATGATTATTTTGCAGATTCCTGGAGTTTATAAGTTAGAGATTTAATAAAAAACTTTTTATGAAAACAAAACTTTCAAAAATTTCAGAAAATTAAAACCTGACGCCGTCAGGTTGTAAGGCCTGACGCCGTCAGAAATGATCTGACAGAATTCTCATGTTAAGTTTCCGGAAAATTTCTGGAAAAACCGATACCTTACTTCCTGGAAATCCCGCAAAACATCATTATGACTCGATACAAGCATTTGACTCAAACAAATACTAATATGTATGTTAATTTATTATTGTTATGATTCATGTTCATTTGTTCTAATAAACCGATTTGGATTTCCCTTACACTTATCTTTTGCAAAATACCTTTATATGTAGTTAAGACGAAGTTAAAAACAAGATAAAGCATTTTCACAATTTTGTTTTGAACATGAATCAATAATAATAAAAATTAAACATACATACGGAAGCAAATAAAATCAAACAAACAAATAAATAAACACACAAAGCAAATAAAGCTTGGGTTGCCTCCCAAGAAGCGCTTGTTTTTGTTCGAGTCACGAGCCTGACTCTACCCTTATTTAACGGATAAAGGAGAGGTTTTCCCTACACTTAGGGTTAAGTGCGGGTGATAGTAGCGATACACACCGACTCGGTATGAGTATGCTTCGTGAGGAAAGAGTGGTGGATGAATTATATGCTCAAAGATGTGGGATCCAATCATCATAACCTTACTTAGTTCAATTGGGTCAATGGGTGAATTGAAGTTTTCTCCTAGAAAGGGATCATCTTCTATCAACTTCGAGAGACTCCTAGTTGGGAATCCATCTTGACCTAATAAACCCGGTTTAAACCCATAGTGTTTCTTGTGATTAATCATGAATGGGTGATGTAAGTATGAAAGGTTATGGTTCACTCCTATGTCAGCTTCCTCTCTACAAGGCTTAGAGTCTACTACCTTCAACATAAAACTACCCAGACTATATGGTTTGATGGGTGGGTCGGGACCTAATTCAATTCCTAAGTTCACATCTAAGGATGGAAGACTAGGTAACGGTTTTGGTTTAGGCTCCGGTTCATCAAAACTAGGAACTTCCATAGAACTAAGAGTAAGGTTGTGATCACTAAAAGCATTCAAACCTATATCCTCTAGTTGTGTTTGGTTCAAAGGTTCTACCTCTATTGGGGTTCCTATAGTCTCTTCTACTTCTTCTGGGTAAGTCACGGGTGGTGTGTGTGCCTCGAATGATGGTAGGACTTGTGGGGTACTTTGTAGGTTTGTTTTATTTACCTCATCCTTCCTTGTCTCTATATCAATTATATCCACATCATGTGTTTTAGTAGAATCTAACCCAAACATTTTCCTAAGTATCTCAAATCCTTCTCTAGCCATTTCAAGTTCTAAGTCCGATTCATAAGAATCTTCCCCGATAACATGATTACTATGTTCAATTTGCCTAAAGGATTCATCATGTGTTCCTTGAGATTCAAAGTCATTGATCATAAAACCTAGGTCTTTTTGCTCAATATGCTTATGTTTGGCTAAATCCTCCTCAATTGTTTCCTCAAGTTGTGATGTATACGAACCTATTAATTCATTAAACTTATGGTTCACGGTTAGGAGGCTTTCCTCAAAAAATTTCCAAAGGGTCTTATTAAAAGGAGTTGATCCTAACAATGATTGTTTAATAGAAGCCACACATGCACATAATTCATCAAACCTATCAAACTTTATACCCATCTCCTCTTGTATATATCTAAGATCACTTAAAAATTCATTGGAACAACAGGAAGCAAATCTATCCGTGTAAAGTAATTGTTCCTCTATTGTTAATGATCTAAATGGAATTTCATCCGCCATGGTGACAAATGAAACTGGTTTTACAAACAAAGGGCACAAAGAAAAAGATAGACTAAAGAAATCTAATAAAAAGAAAAATAAAAATCTCACTAGAAAGGAATCTAATGAGTAGACCAAATAAAAATAAATTTCAACCTAAGCAATAACTACTCCCCGGGCTGCGGCGCCAAAAACTTGATGCGTGGTTTTGCGACCTTACAACAGGTTTTACCTCTCGAGGGATCTCAAGAGGCTTGCAATCCCCACCAGGCAGTGTACCTGACCGATGTAGTATAGTGAAGTGGCAAGTACCGGGGGATTGATCGTTCTCTAGGGGAATAGTGTCGTTAGGATTGAAAAACTACTCTAATAGGTCTAAGGGTGAGGGAAGATTCTTTTTGTATTTTTATATTTTTATGAAAGCAAGTAAAATCTCGGGTTTGAAGGAGTGGGCGGAATTAGTTGCTAGTCAACTAACCCAAATAACTACAAATGCAAATAAAATAAAATAACTGAAAATGAAAAGGTTGTGAAACTTATATGGAGAGAAATGTGTTTACTTAGATTTCCTTACTCCCTAACTATCTTTTACCGGTTGATTAGTATGTATTAATTGCGTGGATGACGGGTGTATTCCTTAATACCAATCGTGGGGTGGCGTACGTACTTCCCCAACTCTACAAGCTCCTACTTCACTCCTATGTCGAGCCGGCTAAGAAGCTCCTAACATGGGATCACTAGAATTCGCTCATGCATTAAATACAACCATATAAACCTAGTACGCATTGGTTCTTGTTTCTTAAGACGTTCAAGCAAATTACCGTATAGGAGGTTAGCCAGTTTTCTTAAGCCTAACATCGATAAATAATCATCCAATACAATCAATAACACACTAACAACTAATAATCGATAGTTAGGTTTCATTAGATCTAAGCAAACACAAGATAAATCTTGCCTAGCCTGTTAATTAAAAGACAAGAACAAGATATAATCAAACAACACATAGACATATTGATTGATTAAGTGATTACTTATCTTCAATTAAACATGGGAGATCCAAGGGTATGAAAACCCTTAAAAATGGTAGAAATTCGTCTTAGGGTTTCTCCTCACAAAGTTGCACACTAATGACAAAAAATTGCAAAACTATATATAGAACTTAGTAGCTGACGGCGTCACGTTATAGATCTTGACGCCGTCACCTCGCCGTGGCTAGGGTTCCCGGATGGTCTTCCTGACGCTGTCCCTCTTTAATCCTCCAAAATCGTCCCTGGCTTATCAAGGGTTGACGACCTTCGTGACGCCGTCCCCCTTTAATCTTCCAAAATTTCTCTGGCTTATCAAGGTCTGACGGCTTCACAATAGAGCTTGACGCCGTCACATGTACTTTCCAGCATATTTTTGAGACTTTGTCGTTTTCTTCACTTTTATGCTCCAAAAACGTCCAAAATGCTTCCTTTTCCAGATTTCTTCTCCAAAGTACCTAAAATGACAAAAGGAACGATTTAGGGCAATATTTGATCAAATAAATACGATTTAGGGCTTAAATGACCCCCTAAAAGCGGTACACTTTTCGCTTCATCAAACATCATTCTTGTGTTGAGCCTTCTCATCAGTAGTTAATGGCTTGGTCTGCACAGTTGTTTCAGTCTTGCCCTCAACAACAGTTGTAGTGGTTGTAGGCTTAAAAGAGTTCCCATCTTCTATAATCTCCCAAAGTGCATAATCCTGCACTTGAAAGAATTGTTCAACTCTTAGTCTCCACATATCGAACTCATTAGGTTTAAGCATTGGCAACTTAGCAGCAATGTTTGTTTGGGTTGTTGTCTCCATGTCCATCTTCTTCTTAATCAAAATCGTCTGGATCTTCTAAATCAAAGTATCAGTAACCTGTCTCTGATACCACCTGTAGAACTTATGTACGCCATCATCAAATAAGTTCTTGGACTGTTTTGGACTATAGGTTGTTTAGACCTTGATCTAGGATAAACAATAAACACAATAATAATGATCAAAACAAGATGCACAGCGGAATAAAAAAAGATTCATTATTATTATCAAGGTTCTTCGTCATCATTTCTAACAACTACTAACATACACAAAACCTAGGCATCCATTGTAGGAACTCGATGCCTAGACACACCCTACACCTTTACTCAGAAGTCTACATCTTTACACACACACATATAAAAACATACGCCTCTAATCCTCTTTATATAATAGAGGATTAGGGTTTACAAATGATATATTCTAGAATAATAAAAGATACATAGTAATCTTTTCCTTTTGTGAAGTTTCATCCTTTGTCTCCATAAGTCCCTCATCTTTCATTGTTTTTTCTTATCAACTCAAATATAATTCCCAACATGTGGGGTATTTATAAAGATAAAGTGAGATATAAAAAAGAGAAGGAAAAAAAAAAAAAAAAAAAAAAAAAAAAAAAAAAAAAAAAAAAAAATATATACCGGCCATGCAAAAGTTTGGACTTTTTGGAATTTTGTGACAAAATGAGGCTCGAGACTATACTACTGCGGGAAAATTATATCACTTTACCACATTGAGAGGAGTGGTGATTTAAAGGGTCCCGCGTGCAAAAGTCATTTTCTTGCTTTGTTTCCCGAACCGCTCATCTATGTAGTCATTGTACCCTTTCAAACGAATTATTGATTTGAAATCATTTCCAAACACTCAAATATTTTATAAATTCTGTAAAATGATTAGAACAGAGTGTTCCACAAATATTTGAAACCATTGAAAACCATACTCAACAAGTTGAGACTATGAAGAAAACAAGCAAACGAATGGCTTAAAGCAACTTGAAGACTCCATATATGAAGAATTTATAAAACGACTGCCGAAAAACTAGCTAAAAGTTGGGGTTGCTGAGCCGGTTGGCTGTGGCCGAGCACCCGCCAGCCCCCTTCCGGCTACGTCTCAGTGATGATACATGATGCACAATACATTGTATGTGCAGCAATTGAGTTAGCATACGGTGGTGGTAATTTAAAGAAGATTTTTGGTCACGTACTCACGTGCTGGAGGGGGTGGTTGGTGTTGGGATTTAATTAACATGTTAACCATTAACACTACGAGTGCGCAGCGGATAATGGATCTAGTTTAGCAATTATTTTTAACACATATAATAAACAAATTAAGGTAAAAAAGAAAACAAGAAAACTAACCCTCGAAGCAACAACAAATAAAACTTAGTGATTAAAACAATCACCTCTAACGAATGCATACACTACACGTCAAACGAAGCACGTTAGGATGCTAGTCCTTGTTTCACGAATAATTCACACTTGTTTCCAGTGTCGAAGTAAAAGACTAAAACAAATAACACTAATTGGTTACTTGTTTCCTATGTCGAAGTAAAAGACTAAAACAAATAACACTAATTGGTTTAATCTCTTGCCAATTCATGTCTTTGTTGAAAAGTCAACAAAAGTAGGAAGAAAGAAATAGTTCTTTTCTCTTCGTAGATGAATATGCAATTAGGTATGATTGTGTGTCGTATCAAACAATGAGGGCAAGGGGTGTTTATTTAGCACACCAACTTGTCCAACAAGTCATTGTTATTCACCTCATTTAGTTAGCCAAAGCTGACACATAGCACCCCTCCTAGATCCTTCCATAACTGGCCACTTTAGAGGGAGGTCCGGGAGTTTCGTTTTCCGACATCCAAGTCCCTCTCTTTTATATTTAACGTATACTTGTTAGTTATTATGTCTAACGATAAACTAATAATCATTAAATAATTATTTCGTAAAGCATATTATACATTTAATAAATATAAAACATATATGTATTAAATATATAATAAACGTGTTCTTCGTGTATACGTGTGTGCCCCGAGAGGCTCACACACCTTTAGTCGTATTTGGCTAATCCAACTCTCACATTCCAACAGCTCCCACTTGGGAGTTGGAGTAGCAGATAGCACAAATACCAACGACGAAAACGTCTAGCAACGCTCTCACTCGCTATTTAAACTAAAGGTGTCTGAGATAAAGTTTCATAAATCATTCTCAATAGCATGGTCATTTATGTCTTGCTTTCATCATCCTTTGTTATATATACTGTTAAAGAATGGATATGGATCATAACTCATTCCATATAGTTTAACCATTCAGTTTCTCGTTATAGAATTTAATTAGATATACCAAATGTAATCAAGAATCATCTTGCATTACCCTTTAGGTTTGGCCGAACAATTATCTGATTAATTCTAGAGATGGCCCATGGTATCTTTCTACACATATCAAGTGGAGTAACAAATCCTTTGTTGATTACAAGTGTTGTGGATGCTGCTTCACATCACTCCGAAGCATAGCTTTTATAACTACCTTATTCAGGACAGTGTTTGGCATATAATTACAAAAGTGATACCCACACATAACAGAACTTGCTTGTATCTCAATTCTAAGGATGACTTAACAAACCATTTCAATATTTTACTCACGACAAGGATCCAAAAGTAAATGTTTAAAAGTTTGGGTATCCAATATGCATCCCTTGTGAATACATATGAGTTTGGCTGGAACAATCCACATTCTCATAGAATATAACCAACACTCACATATGCCTTTCATAACAATATTCCCATATTGTTAACCGACAATGGACATATTTAGAATGATAAATCATTTCATGGATTAAACATGCAAATATGGAATAACAGGTTATGTGAACAAAATAAAAAAATACCTCGTATCCTTATTTATCAGAAAATAAAATTGTCTTACAATTCCAAATTATTCAAATACTAAATAACACACAGATTTACATGAGACTACTAGCTGGTATCAAACCAATATTCCTAGTCAATTTAGAATGCTTAGGATATGCTAAGGCCTTCGTAAAGGGATCAGCTAGATTGTCATCTGTGTGAACTTTTAATATCTTCACGTCACTCATTTCAATGATTTCTCGAAGATAATGAACTTTTACGCGATAATGTCTAGCACCCTTGTGATTCCACTTTCATTAGCTATAGTAATGGCTCCTGTATTATCACAATACATATTTATGGGTTCTTCAATTGTAGGAACAATGCCAAGCCCAGAAATGAATTTTCGAATCCATACAGCCTCTTTAGATGCATCATAAGCAGCTATATACTCAGCTTCTATAGATGAAGTTGCAGAAATACTCTGCTTTATGCTTTTCCTGTCAACAGCACCTCCATTTAAAACGAATACATATCCAGTCTGAGATTTTAGGCCATCATCATCTGTTAGATATCCAGCATCAATGTAGCAAGAAACCATGAGCTCTCGTTTCATATAACCTCTGTAAACCACAAACATATCCTTAGTATTGCGTAAATACTTAAGAATATTCTTAACAGCAGTCCAGTGAAGCTCACCTGGATTTTGTTGAAAACGGCTTGTCATGTTCTGAGCGAACGCAACATCAGGACGAGTACATCTCACAGCATACATAATTGATCATATAGCCAAGGCGTAGGGAACTCTCTGCATGCGCTCTTTTTCAGCAGGTGTCTCAGCACCTTGTGATTTACTCAATTTAGGCTCATCTTGCATTGGGATAGTTCCTCGTTTGGAATTCTCTATGAAATATCTTTTCAAGATTTTCTCAATGTAAGCACTTTGACACAAACCAATTAACCGCCTTGATCTATCTCTATAGATCTTGATTCCAAGAATATATGCAGCTTCTCCTAGATCTTTCATGGCAAAACATTTTCCAAGATAGGATTTTACATCTTGTAACATTGGAATGTTGTTTCCCATGAGTAATATGTCATCAACATATAGAATTAGGAAAGTGGCATAACTCCCACTAGCTTTCTGATATACACATGGCTCATCTTGATTCTGAGTGAAACCGAATTTCTTAATCTCATTATCAAAACGTTTATTCCATTGCCTAGATGCTTGCTTAAGTCCATAAATAGAACGCTTGAGCTTGCATACTCAGTTAGGATATTTTGGATTAACAAAATCTTCAGGTTGCACCATCACTAGTACAAAACTGGGCTTTCGTCACACCAAAAATGTGTGACTATATGCATATAGTCACACACATTTTTTTTGGTGTGTGTGACGAAAAGTCGCGCCACCATAGGGTTCATATGGTCACATTGTTTAGTTTGTGACCGTTTTCATTGAAAAAGAGTGACCAAAACCCGAATATGTGTGACTAATTAGGCACAAGTTTTGTTGGATTTATCAGTATGTGTGACTATTTCCCATCCTATGGCCACATGAATATATAATAAATGTGACATTTGTGATGATTTAGTCACACAACATGTTTTGTTTTTTTCGAGTTAGTCACATACAGTTTAAAAAACAGTGGCCAAAAGTGTTAATAAGTGTGACCATATACTGTTTAAAGTAAAGAAATGTGTATTTTGTGTGACTATTGATCATCAATTGGCCACATGAATTTTTAGTTTGTGTGGCCTTTTGTAATATTTAGTCACACAAAGCATGTTTGTTTTGGTATTTAGTCACATACAATTAAGCAAAAAGTGGCCAAAAGAATTAATAAGTGTGACCATATGTTGTTTAAAGTGAAGAAATGTGTATTTTGTGTGACTATTGATCATCCAATGGTCACATGAATTTTAGTTTGTGTGACCTTTTGTAATATTTAGTCATACAAAGCATGTTTGTTTTAGGTATTTAGTCACATATAATTAAACATAAAGTGGCCAAAAGTGCTAATAAGTGTGACCATATGCTGTTTAAAGTGAAGAAATGTGTATTTTGTGTGACTATTGATCATCCAATGGTCACATGAATTTTTAGTTTATGTGGCCTTTTGTAATATTTAGTCACACAACGAATTAAACAAACAGTAACCAAAAGTGTTTATAAGTGTGACTATACACATCTTTTAGTCACATTTAAGAAATCAATATATATCAAAACAAATTCAAATATATATCAAAACAAATTCAAATACAATAATATCTAACAGCAGTACTAACTATATGAACCAACAGTACTAACTTATAACTAACAGTTGTAACTAATACACTAGCAGTATTAAAAATGATCCATCTGCTCATACTATATTATCTAACAGCAACATTAACGTCGACTTTGGATTTGATCAGCAACTTCACAATTTGCATGGCACTAACTTGAACTGCGTAATGAAGTGGAGTAGCGCCATCCTATCATGAGGATATATAGTAATTCTGTAAACCGACACAAAGAATAATAATAATAATAATGGGGATATTGACATAAAAGTGTCGTACCAGATCTTAAACATAATATATACTTTTTTAAATTATCAAATCAATAAGACAATGAAGTTCTTGTCTTAAGTGTTCTAACCTGCATGATCTGCTCAAGCTCTATATTTAGCGCCTGGTTGAACTGACTCTCACTTACACCATCCCTAAAAATGATAATATGCTGTGGTTTCAGCTGAAAGGTGGAACTTGTATAGTAGTCATCCAACAGTTCCCTGTAATCAAAAACAATATTAGTTTGCAACAATGATTTAAAGCTAAAGTTTCAAGAGATTTGTAAATGTTTATAATTGGAAAAGAATTACGCTTAATATAATTAGGATTGATCTAGGGGTTTAATACAGTATCTCACTTTGTTTAATAACAATCAAACCGATTCCTGATAACTAATCAAAGTATCAAACTATCCAATTTACTTTCCATTTCTTGTTAATCGAGTTAGTTCATTACAGCTTTATTGTCTAAAAACTAATTTTAATTTTGTCATGAAAGATAGGTTATAGTAAAACAATACGTACAGCTGCAATAGAGGGAACATCAGAACGTCCCGGTGAAAAATGACCACTTATAATGATCCAGGGCATAATGCAAAAATATCCCAATTCCACCCTATCGTGATCTTACCTGGTTTAATTTTTTTGCTAGTTGTGGCACGCCGCAACGATCTGCGAGCTCATTATAGACCTACACATTGTGAAAACTAGCTAAACAAGCTGAAAAAACATATCTGATACATAGTCAAAGGTGGAGGAGAATGCATCATACCGGGAGGCTGCGAAAGAATTTATTGCTTGCGTCTACCATTCTTCTCAAAGGTTTTGCAGTCTGTTTTTATTCTGTCAGCGTACATAGGGAGACGAACGATATCATGGATCTCGTTCAAGACTACCTCTTCTGTGATGTTATCCTTGATGCTCCTCATAACCTAAATTGGTAAAGCAGGAAGAGTTGATCAATGGTCAATACAAAAATGGAAGTATGATTGTCAATGAGAGAAAGTAGACCTTTTTGAAGGTTATAATTTCGTTAGGTGTGGACTTTTTGGGTCGCATCCGCATAAAGACCCATACATTTTCCTCGAAATCCCATGAACATTCTATTATCTTCCCTGATAATGAGAATATGTCTATTGATGGATCTGCAAATGCAATTCATAATGGTAAGAGCAAGACAAGACGATGCAAATGAGGTTATTCATTTGAGCAAGAGACTATTCATTCAAGCTGTATATGCCAAACAGATGGATCGGGCTGGGCAGGTTAGTTAACAGATCAAACAGGTAATATTTATTAGCGGGTCAAAATGGGTAGGTTCAGGCTTGGCCAATCCGCCAACACACTTTTTTTAGTATTCTGTAAATAAATTATGTATTCAATATGTTTAAAGTTTAAACACGGAAAGTGCTAACTATAGCCTCATACCGAGTTTTCAATAACACATTTAATATGTTGGTGATTGGTAGTTGAGAAAATACATTAGGCAGTTTAGTGATTACTATCCAAACCTTAACCACCTTCAGTAATTAATGGTTAACAAAACAACCTCGCATGATTGGTATGGCTGAAAACCCAATTCAAAGCAGTCAGTTTTAGCTAAATTTCTACATTTGACCCGTTATCAATGAAATATAACCCATGTTGACCCGTTATCAGAAACCCATGTGTAGCGCACTTGCCCCATAATGCACGAGTCAAAGCCATATTGAACCTATTAACAATAAAATAAAATAAAAATCTGATGTCAATTCCTATTTTTGTTAATCTTAATATTTTTAGCGGGAGACCGACAAACGTACCCTTATTTTTAGCAGGAGAGAAAATGCTCTAGGATACCATTAATGTTCAGCAACAAGAACACGACTACGAATACCCACAGATACCAGCTGCAAATGATAACATCAATAATAAGTAAATCAAAGAATCCAACATAAGGAAACTTACCATTCTAGCAAGATCCCCCACAGTCACAAGAACCCCACTGACGGTCCCATTGTTTGTATTCACTCCTGTTGTTCCCTCGCATAGTTTAGCCAAAAGCGCCTGGAAGAAACAACTTTAGCTAAACAAGAAGTTGATAAGAAAACAAAATAATGTGCAAGGTTATTAAATAAATACCTTGTGTACTGGAGCAACATATGGAAGTATAAGTCGTTCACAATTGCGGATTAGGCAACCCAACAACTTTGCACTCTCTTCTCGGCATTTGCTATCAGCACTGTTATATGTAGAGAAATTATAAATAAGACCACCAGATGATACCTCATATCAATGTTTATTCGCAAGAAAAATATCGACTTAACCTTTTCCCAAGATATGTTAACAGCTGAATCAGGTGGCGCCTGAGCGCTGGAAGAACATATGCAGGATTCTTTTCAGATAATCTACAGGCCATTGATATTGCATACTCCCGAACTTGAAAATCCTAGGTAGATATACAGATAAACCAGTAATTTTAGTTTGTCTGCTCAACATTAAAATATGCCACATTCAGGATTAGTTCAATAACAATATCATTTTAGTTTATAAATAAGAAATATTCAATTCAATTTAAAATATGCCACATTCAAGATTAGTTCAATAACAATATCATTTTAGTTTATAAATGAGAAATGTTCAATTCAACACAGCTCAAGCTCTATTTATATTAGTAGAAGTAAGATTCAAGAAAAACAAAGCATACTCACAAGAAAAGAAACAATCGAGATAGATCTACGCATAATTTTGCAACTGGTCTAATTCCAGTAATTCAAGACCTTCATACATAATGCTCAACCGTAAAAATATTTATATGCTTGATTCCCATTTGTTACACATCCAATAGCATTAATGAATTAATATTATACATGAATTCATATATGAGGCATAAACTGCCAAGTGCCAACACAACCATTGTATATGTTAAAATTGAAAGGTCTAACAATATTTAGTGTCCGTCAATAAAGAGACCACGGCCACGGGTCCGATGGCTATATCTCGTGAAAGGTCTAACAATATATAGCACAATTAAATTATAAGACACAGTCGACTTACAAATCACCACAAGATCCAGATGCAACTTTTTCCCCTACTTTAATTAATCTTATATCTATCTCTAACGGGCCAATTGAGTATCATTTCTGTAGGTGACTTGTTTTCGGTTGGAGGATTTGAGGAGATAGTGGTGGATTTGAAGCCGGCAACGATGGCGGCATAAGTAGGCCGTTGGATAGGGTTGTTCTCCGGTTGCCCGAGATGGGAGGGTTTGATTGTGTATAAAATCAATCAACTGAAGATGAATAATAATGTGTTTAGGGTTTTAGGGTTTGTGAGAATATGCAATGGGTTGGCTGTGTTTTAGGTGAGGAGAGCGTTGATATTTGCTATGAAATATTTGGGAAGGAGGGCAATTTGATTTCTGGGAAAAATTTAGGCAGGGTTTGTGAAAAGTAGAGTGGGAAATTTTATTTTGGGAAAAATTAAGTGCTGCACCTTATGATTTAGTCAATTTTAAATAATGTGTGACAAACTTTACAATATGATTTAGTCACTTTTAAATAATGTGTGACAAACTTGACTATATGATTTAGTCACATACACAATTACTTCATGTGACAATATATGGATTTTGGTCACACATTTCAATTGTGTGACATATATTTGTCACATATGTATATCTATAGTGTGACTAATGTTTCAAACTTATTTGTATCTGTCACACGCTCTAAATTATAAATGACTAAATAATCAAAAAAAAATTTACCATTTACCTCTAGTCACATAAATATTCAAATGTGTGACAATGTAATTCCAAAATGGTCACACAAGTCGGATCAAGTGTGGCTGTTTATTTTATTCCGGTACATTTAGTCACATAAAAAAGTTACTGTGTGGCCATTCGAAAAACTGCATGTGTGACTAAATCCCATTTTTGTACTAGTGCATATAGACTTCTTCTGAAAGATGTCCATTAAGGAAGGCGGTTTTGACGTCCATTTGCCAAATCTCATAGTCATAGAATGCAGCTATGGCTATGAGAATCCTTATAGCTCTAATGTCTTGCAACAGTAGAAAAGGTCTCTTCTTAATCAACCCCGTAGGTTTGAGTGAAGCCCTTTGCTGCGAGACGAGCTTTAAAGGTGTGTATTGCACCATCCATGTCAATCTTCTTTTTGAAGAGTCATTTGCTACCAACGGTTTTGCCGTTATGAGGAAGATCAACTAAGTCCCAGACTTCATTATCTTTAATGGATCTCATTTCCACATTCATCGCATCAAGCTATTTCTTGGATTCAGGATCCAACAATACCGCTTTATAGTTATTGAGTTCACCAAGATCCCCAAACTCATGCTCCTCAGCATCGACATATAAACACATTCGATCTTGGGCACGGCGTTTCCAAGTGGACTTACGAATGGGATTTATATCACTTTGAGGTTCATCAATTTCTTGATCATCCTCATCATGACCTAAGCTAGTGTCTACAGAAGGATTTGTATCTTCTTCTTGAATAATTTCAAGATCTTCTAGACTCCCAATTGCTTCATGATCCAAGAGATTTTTCTCAAAGAATTCAGCATTCCAAGCAACAATTACTTTGTTCTCGGATGGAAGGTAGAAAGAATATCCCATTGTTTCCTTTGGGTATCCTACGAAGATACACTTAATAGATCTGGGTTCCAGTTTGTCAGGTTTGGTAAGTGTATCACGCTTAACAAGTGCCTCACAACCCCAGACTTTTAAGTAAGACAACTTAGGGGCTTTCCCATGTCATACCTCGTATGGTGTCTTATCAACCTTCTTAATTGGAACCATGTTGAGAATGCGTACAGCAGACTCAATGGCATAATCCCAAAAGGACTTTGGAAGAGTAGTTTGACTCATCATGGAGCGAACCATGTCTAGCAGTGTTCGATTTCTCCTCTCAGACACACCATTATGTTGTGGCGTGTAAGGAGGAGTGCGATGGGCAATAATCCCATGCTCCTTAAGATGATCCAAAAACTATTGACTCATATATTCACCTCCACGATCAGAACGTAGTGACTTAATGGTCTTCCCGAGTTGGTTTTCTACTTCCTTTTGAAACACTTTAAATGTTTCAAACATTTCATGTTTATGTTTCAGCAGGTAAACATAACCATACCTACTATAGTCGTCAGTAAAAGTGACAAAGTAACTAGCTCCTTGTCTTGACACAGTTCTAAATGGGCCACATACATCAGTGTGTATTAGTCCAAGTAGATCCTTAGCCCTTTCCACTTGATGTAAATAGGGTTTTCTTGCCATCATACCAAACATGCAGGAAACACACTTTTCAAATGACTTGATGTCAGTTGAGTTGAGAAGTCCATCATGTTGCAACTTCTCCATGTGTTTCTTGCTAATGTGTCAAAGACGACAATGCCACAAGAGAGTAGAGTCCAAGGTGAGATTGTGTCTTTTATTGCTAACATCAAACATAGAACTATCATTTGTTTTAGAACAAGACATATCAATTTCAAAAATACCATCCCTTGGGATAGCACTAAAATAAACAACATTATTCCTAGAAACTGAAATTGTATTATTCAATTCAAAGCGGTTAATAAAACCATCGTCAAACAAACGTGAAACTGAAATAATTCCTCTAGTAATAGAGGGAGCATAATGACAATTGTTCAAAACAACTACTAATCCACTAGGGAGACATAAATGATAACTTCCAATAGCTTCAACTCCTGCACGTTCACCCTAAGTAGTATTACAGATGTGAGTACCACAACCCGTGTCATAAACCCAAGATGTACTAGGAAAAGAATAGAGTTCTATGGTGAAAATACCTGAAGTGCTAGCTCCTTGAGATAGCTTCTTCTTTTTCAGCAACTCGGCGAGATACACGGGACAGTTCCTTCTCCAATGACCTGTTTCACCACATTGGTGACAGGTCGCATCCCTTGCAGGGTTATCCTTCTTGGGTGGTGGAGGTTTCTTGGGCTTGGAAGCATAAGATGGTTTATGCTCAGGAGCATAAGCCAACTTATACTTTCCATTCCCTTGTTTCCCCTTAGCAGCCTTGAACGGTTTTTTACCTTGGTTTTTCTGGACCTTTCCTGCACGTATAACATGAAGTGCAGGTGCAACATCTTTCTTGGGTAGCGTCTGCTCATGTTCTTTAAGCAAAGCATGTAATTCACTCACAGTCTTCCCCATACTGTGCATATTACAGTTCTGCACAAAGCTGTCATACTCCTTAGAGAGTCCAATCAAGATTAGGCTTACTCCATGGTTCAAAGTGACGGGATGACCGAGACATTCCAAGTTGTCAATGTAGCTCTTCATCTTTAGAACATATGAGCTAACAGATTGACCTTCTTCTTGCTTGCACGAGTGAAATTCCCTCGCAATTTGAAGAAGTTCCTGTTCTGCCTGTTGAGCAAACATACTTTTCAACTCATGTAGCATATCATATGCACCAAGGTGAGATAGATTTCGTTGGATTTCTAAGTCCATGGTCATAAGCATGAATGCAGCAATGTCCTTTGATCCCTTGACCCAAGTAGTGTGAGCTGCCAAAGCCTCAGGAGGGACTGGGTGTTCAGGAGTTGCAACAGGTGCAGCAGGAATAGGATGTTCCAAGTAATTTTCCTTATCTTCAGCTGACAGGATAATGCGAAGCTGGCGATACCAGTCAATGAAGTTAGGTCCAGTGAGTTTTTGTTTCTCAAAGAAACTCCTGAGTACTGAATTGTTTCCGACTGAGGTAGTCATCTACAATTAATAAGTTCAAATAATTAGTATTTTCAATAATTAAATTCTTAATAGAATTAACTACCCAATTAATTACTAATTAGGACTAAGAACCAACTTGACCTCCCACTTATTACCAAAGGTCTAACAAATGTGCAAACAAGTGGGGCAAGAGGTAAGCGACAAGCGTTAATTGCATAAAATGCAACTCTTAGACTTATGAGACTGATCAAGACATTAGTAGGCAAGTAATAATGTCATGAGCATGTTTAGTCTCATCTTATGCCTCGGGTCCAAGGTCTGACCAAGCATACTCGAAATAAGTCGACCAAGCAAGAACGTGCAAAAATTACCAAAAGTCTGACCAATGAACAAAATTCGTCATGGGTTTAGAATGGCCCTAAGGTCTGACCAAAGAGGTCAAGCCAAAAGCACGTGTTCTTGGTTGGCTGGCATAGACTTAAAATTTACACATAGGGTATACACATAAATGTGTTAAAATCGTATACAAAGAAGCATGCAAAACAACTTCGTAACACTTATTTTAAAAACTTTTAGTAATGACACTGTAGTGATCATCATGGTTCACGGTAGCTCCAATCGAACTCGCAAGGAAGCGGAGGACCAGGTCAGGGCGAAACATATGACCGGAAATCCTTTAGGTGTGACTGTGCGCACCGCCTTATACCCCCTTATAGTTTGTTCTAGTGGGTGAGCCTTACTTCCCATATGTCCATAGCATCCAGTTTTTAATTTCATGAAAAACTTGTTTCAATATATTTAGGTCACTTAATTTTACAAAAACCAATTTTTCACGAATCAAATAGCAGGTCACAATTGAGCATGGTATTTAGGCGTATAAATTAAGACCATATTAGTGTCATGATTTCGATATGTATTATTCCATATTGCATGCAATTAGGTGTGTAAAACATGTAACAATTAAGCAAATGAGGAGTCAAATACATAAACAAATACATTAATTAAACACATAAAATCCGAGTCCTCTAGCGAGTCTTCCCCAAATGGAGAGCCAAAAGACTCTCACTAGGCTTTCATCAAGTGCCTAGATCGCCACATGCATCATAAAAATAATAATTGTGTAGGTCTTATAGCCGGAATACACACATAAAATAATCATAGCAAACTAATTAACTTTTAATATGCTATTTTATGTATCTAATTAACCATTAATTTTAATTCATTAGCTTCTAGGTATTTTTTATTAATTAATGACAAGTATTGCATGATAGTTGTCAAAACAAAAAATAAAACGAATAACTAAGTTAGATTTCATGCAGCCTTTTCGCGTGTTTATTAAATCGTGTAACCCATAACCACCAAACGAGTTGACTCGTGATGCCACTGTTGGGATTTAATTAACATGTTAACCATTAACACTACGAGTGCGCAGCGGATAATGGATCTAGTTTAGCAATTATGATTAACACATATAATAAACAAATTAAGGTAAAAAGGGAAACAAGAAAACTAACCCTCGAAGCAACTGCAAATGAAACTTAGTGATTAAAATAATCACCTCTAACGAATGCACACACTACATGTCAAACGAAGCACGTTAGGATGCTATTCCTTGTTTCACGAATAATTTACACTTGTTTCCTGTGTCGAAGTAAAAGACTAAAACAAATAACACTAATTGGTTACTTGTTTCCTATGTCGAAGTAAAAGACTAAAACAAATAACACTAATTGGTTTAATGTCTTGCCAATTAATGTCATTGTTGAAAAGTCAACAAAAGTAGGAAGAAAGAAACAATTCTTTTCTCTTCGTAGATGAATATGCAATTAGGTATGATTGTGTGTCGTATCAAACAATGAGGGCAAGGGGTGTTTATATAGCACCCCAACTTGTCCAACAAGTCATTGTTATTCACCTCCTCTAGTTAGCCAAAACCGACACATAGCACCCCTTCTAGATCCTTCCATAACTGGCCACTTTAGAGGGAGGTCCGGGAGTTTCGTTTTTCGACATCCAAGTCCCTCTCTTTTATATTTAATGTATATTCGTTAGTTATTGCGTCTAACAATAAACTAATAATCGTTAAATAATTATTTCGTGAAGCATATTATACATTTAATATATATAAAATGTTAGCATTGATAAAAAAAAAGTGATGGTCATTTGCTTATTAACAACTTTGTATTGTGTCGTGTAAAATGTATTAGAATAGTAAAAAGGGCTCACGGATTTGGACTAAGCTAAATGGTTAATTGTTAGTTTATACTAGTCCATTGAATGTAAGTAATCCATAGTCCAATCCATGATCATGAAAACCCATAGAAAAAGCCCATTGGCTCGTTAGGCATTCTCTATAAATACCACACTTCTCACCTCATTTAGCGTGTGCTTTAGAGGTGTATAGGTGAGGCGTGCGTGTGTTATGTATGTGTTTTCTCTTCATCTCTTAATCTAATATACACACGGTTTGCATACATTATACATATACGATCCATCTCTCTTGTGCCTTATACGAGTTACTTTAGGGTGTGATAAAGTTAGACCTTGTGTTCTACAAGTGGTATCATATAGCCAGACAACGATTTAGGATAGGTTGTTTTCATTTTTTTTTATCAAAGTTATAGCAAAAGGTTGCGTTTTTGTCATAAAAATGTTACCTTTTTGTAAAAAGCTTTGAGTTTTACGCATATTTAGGTTAAAAGTTGTTGTATTTAATAGTCTCTTACATATTTCTAGTGAGTTTTGGTAGTTAATATCGAATCTATATCTCAAAATCTGGTCTTTTATCATTAAATAGGGTTCTAGCATTTTATCGAAATTGGTTAAACTTGAATATAGGCGATAAAGGTTGGAACTTTATACTTATTTGTGAGTTTTTGAAGATATTTGATCGTGAAAATCAGTTTAGAAGTGTGCTCTTTAGTAGTTATTTGGATCTTCATTCGAACAATGCAATTGCTGCAATTCCTTGTATAAGGGTTTGTCGCAATTCCTCTTACTAGGGTTTGTCGGAATTTAAGTGGCTTAAGGGTTTTTCGAAATTCGAAATTCAGATAGACAAGGGTTTGTCGCAATTTAAAGGTTGTCGCAATTCTAGGGTTTGTCGCAATTCAAAGGTTTTCGCAATTCAAAGGTTTGTCGCAATTCAAAGGTTGTCGCAATTCAAAGGTTGTCGCATTTCAAAAGGTTATCGAAATTCTACTTGAACTTAGTTTCTTCGAGATCAAACGAGAACTCAGTATTCCCGTGCTTGTATAAGTGTGTGGAATACTTCGACAAAGGAAAACATCTTCTAATTTGTACTAATTAGATAGATTTTTTTTTCGAAATTGCAAATTTATCTAAATTGCATATTTCTATCGAAATTCAAATTTTGTCGAAATTGTATAATTTTGTCGAAATTGAGATTTCCATCGAAATTGTGATTTTGTCGAAATTGTAATTTTCTGATTTTGTCGGAATTGTGATCGTGTGATTTTGTCGGAATTATAATCTTGTCGGAATTATCACTTTTGTCGAAATTTCTACTCATCGGAATTGAGCTTTTGTCAGAATTGTGAGTTTCATCAAACGTGCCCTAATCCATCTAAATTGCAAGAAAACCATCGAAATTTGCCCTAATCTATCGGAGTTATAAGAAATCCATCGGAATTGCATTCTGCTTGATTATTAAAGACTAAACTTCAAATGATCATAAGTTTAAGACCAAAGCTTCACTACAACAACTGAAGTTAACCTACAAAACACAACTCCTATTTCGTTGCACCGATCCAAGATCAACTTTATCATACCAAACTTCATCAATGGCAACTCAGCAAGCCATTCATGCAGCCGGTGCAGAAAACCGTCCTCCTATGCTTGAAAAAGGTGGATATCTTCCATGGACGAGCCGTATGCTTCGCTACATCAAAACTAAACCTGATGGTAAACTCCTGCTTAAATCCATCCATAATGGACCATTCAAGCCTCGTCAGATTCAAGACCCTGGAGAACCTAATGGAACACCTGCCGTACCACCGTTCTTTCGTGAACAATCAGAAGCAGAATACACAGAAGAAGACTGGAAGCAAATAGCAGATGATGATATGGCAATGCACTTAATCCAACTAGGATTACCACGGGAAATCTTTGCTGCTGTCGACAGTTGTGAAACTGCCTATGATATGTGGGAATGAGTTAGAAGGCTTTGTCATGGCACAGAAATTGGGCAACAAGATGTTGAAAACAAGCTACTAACTGAATGGGAGAAGTTTACATCTACTCCAGGAGAACCCATTGAATCATACTATACCAGATTTTGCACTCTAATGAACGAGCTCATCAGAAACAAGTTGACACCAAGACAAATCGTAAGCAACATCAAGTTCATCAACAATCTTCCAGAAAAATGGGGACGATTTGTCACTATTGTCAACCAAACCAAGGATCTACACCAGGTGAACTATGATCAGCTCTATGATTTTCTAAAGCAAAACCAGGCCGAGGCAAATGAAGTCAGGAAAGAGAAATTAGCAAAGAATCATGATCCTTTTGCATTAATTGCTCAAACACCAACACCTGTACCAGTGAATACACAACCATCATCATCTTCCACTCACAACTACATGCAATAACAATATGTTCCACAACAACATACTACTGTAATTCCACAAAAACAATTCTACCCACATCAACAACAGTATCCACACTTTCAAGAACCAGAATTCACTGACAATGATGAGTCCACTGCTGCTTTAACACAAGAATTTGCTTACTTAACAAAGGCATTCCAAGGACGCTATTCAACACCAACTAACAACAACCAAATAATTTCATCGAACACTCGCATCAGGCAGATTGCACAGCCAAGTTTCAATATGGGTCAACAAGGACAAATGGTTGGAGTTATGGGGAATCAGCAGGGATATGCTTCTAGATTTCAGATGGGTAATCAGAATGCAGAGCAGTATGTAGGAAATCAGATGGGTCAGTATGCAGGGAATCAGATGGGTCAAGTTGGTGGAAATCAGAGGGGTCAGAATGATGGGAATCAGAATGTTGGTAATCAGATTGGGAATGTTGCTGCTCTAGTTGCTGGGAATTATGGAAATATGAATCAGGGTAATCCAGTAAAGTGTTTCAATTGTCAGGGAGTCGGTCACATGGCAAAGAACTGTCCCACCAAGCCAAAAAAGAAAGATCTAGCTTATCTGCAGAAAGCAGTGTTGTTGGCACAAAAGGAAACGGCAGGGTTTCAGTTGAATGTAGAAGAAAATGACTTTATGGCACTCATGGATGATATGGAAGACATTGAAGATATTGATGCAAACTGCATATTCATGGCAAATCTTCAGGAGGCTAAGTATGACACGGATTCTGAGATACCTCCTGTTTATGACACCAATGCAGTCTCTGAGGTACCATCATTCACTACATGCCACAATAATGAAATATTTGATATGTCTCCTCATGAGGAACATCATCTTGAGACTCCAGCTCCTAATTATGATACATACCTGGACACGCCAAGGAGTCACAGCATGCTGAGAATGATAAGGAAACACGTGCTCTCTTTGAATCATTATTGAACAACTATAGTATTGAGATTGAGAAAGTTAAAAAGGTCAATCGCGATGTTAAGGCCACGAATGAGAAAATGACCGCTGAGCTTGAGAGGTATAAGGAAAATGAAAAAGCTTTTGAATTTCATCAAAAACGACAGTCAGAATTAGAAACTGGTTATAAAAACTCCGTTTTAAGAGAAAAACAATTGCAAATCAAGTTTGACACACTTGATGTTAACTTAAACATGAAAATAAAATCCTTAAACGCGGAAGTTTCAGATTTAAAAAACCAACTTTCTAAACAAAAATCAACTTGTTCTGATCTTGAAAAAGAAAAGAAACAATTGAAAGCATATTTTTCAAAACGATCTTCTTGATGAAATCATTGAGAAACAAGAAACAATTAAAAAGTTGGAAGATTTGCTGGTAAAAATGGGTCATTCTGCTCAAACAATTCATATGCTAATTAAAGATCCAAACCTGCTTTTACACACAATGAAGAAAATGGCTATCGGTTGTGAAAACCCTTATACTCTCAAGAAAGCTCAGAAAGAACAGAATGTGTTGTACAATGGTAATTTGATATTTTCTAAACATGATCCTCCCGCTGTTCGGGATTCTGATGAAACAATTGAGCTTGCTGAAGAGAGTCAAATCAAAATGAAACAAAAGAACCCAGAAATAAAACCAATTTATTATAACAAACTTAACATACCTTCTGGAGTTAATTTTGTTCAACAAAAACAAACACCAAAGGTTTCCAAAAAACCAGTTGTTTCAACAAAACAAAAAGTTGTATCTAAAAATCTTTCAAACTTGGAACAAATGTCCTCAAGTAATCCTTTTAACACAGGTGATGCTAGAAGATATTTGGATGATCTTAAAAAGAGAATTGAAACACTTCAAAGTATTGTTGCATCCAAAACAAATATTAGTATCAACAACTGGCATTCAAGTTTTTATGTTGAAATGAAAAAGGTGTTTGAAACAGAAATTACTACTCCACTAAATGCAATTCATGCGAGAGTAATTCATGTTGAACAAGCAATTTTGAAAGAAACAGCCGACTTTGTCAAGGACCACAAATCCCTGGTTAAGGAAGCTAATGAAAATCTTTAATACATCAAAGTTTTAGAAAATCATCATGATTCTCTCTTCGAAGCAGCTTTATCGACTGATATTATGTCCATCATTTTACAAACATATTTTGTTGAAGACGATGAAAGTCTCCGAGCTGAGACTTCTGCAATTGTTTTAAAATATGAAAATGCTCTTGTTAAACTTGAAAAAGAAAATGTCTCATATTTTAAACAACTTGATCGAAAAACCAAGGAATGCAAATATGACAAATTGTCGTATGAGCGTGCCTACAAGGACATGCAAGAGCAAAACGATCTTTTGAGGTCTCAGTTGGAAAGTCAAAAAGGGAAGGGTGTGGAAACTAAGTTTGCAAAACCATCGCCTTCGAAAAAACCGGTTGTTAAACCAAAAATGTCAATTTCTCAATCTGTTCCAAAAGTTGATGTGAAAAATGATTTGACAAAACTAGTCACTCTAACAACCTTGCCCAATTCAAATGAAAAAGAAAAAGGAAAAGCAGTTGTCGAAACATCAAATGTGATAGCACTAGGTCTTTATAGGATTAGTCTCACTATTGCGTCTAACTCTACATCTCAAACATATAGGGCAATAGACAAGAGCATTAAAGATATTCCAAAAGAGTCTAGGACTGCTAAAACAACTTCAAAGGACAACAATATAAATCCTAATGTGTGTGCCTTACCTTCTACAGGAATAGAAAGCACCTCTAAGAGCAGCAGACTACAGCCTAGGAGCAATACAAGGAACAATAGAGTCTCGCCTATCTCTGAGAGTAGATGCCAGAATAAAAATGAAGAAGTAGAAGAACACCTTAGGAGTTTATCGCTTTCTAATAAGAAACATATGTTATCTGGATGTAATGTTAAAAGTACTGTTTCTAGTGCATGTAATGACTCTGTTTGTTTAATGCGCAAGAAATCTTTATCTAATGATGTTTGTGATGATAATGTTTCTAAGAATGTGAATGTCATGATTAAACAGAAGGATGTTCCTCAAGGAACTAGTGCTAGATCTAGATATATAAATAGACTAATTGCAGGATGTAGGTCAACCACTAGTAGTCAATTGCCTAGGAACTATCTTAAGTTGTGTGCATGGAAACCAACGGGTAGAGAATTCATACTCGTGAATGGAAAATTGAAAACGGTTCCAAAAGAACCAATAGAAACCTTCCATGAGTGTGATTCGGATGTTACCCCTAACCCCATGGAACCAAATGTTAAACGGTTTCCAAAATGCAAAATCTTATGTTCTTCGCAGGTTATCGAAATATGTCTTTGGATTGTCGACTCGGGTTGCTCCAAGCACATGAACGGGAATCTAAAGCTGCTGATCAACTTTGTATGGAAGTTCATGGGAACTGTACGCTTTGGAAATGATCATGTAGCAGCTATTCTGGGTTATGGAGATCTTCAGTTTGGGAACTACTTAATCACTCGAGTTTACTACGTCGAAGGGTTGGGACACAACTTGTTTTCAGTCGGACAGTTTTGTGACGCTGATTTAGAGGTTACATTTAGGAGAAACACTTGCTTCGTTAGAAATTTGATTGGCGATGATCTCTTAACTGGGAATTGTGGCACCAATCTATATGCTATCGACATCAACCAAATAGCCTCTGCATCACCAATTTGCCTTATGATAAGAGCTTGCGAAACAAAGTCCTGGCTATGGAATAGAAGATTATCCCATCTCAACTTTGACACCATCAACAAGTTAGCCAAAGACAATATCGTCAACGGACTTCCTAAGTTCAAATACACCAAAGATCACCTATGTCCATCATGCGAATAAGGAAAAAGCAAAAGGGCATCATATAAACCTAAAACCGTACCCAGTTCGGTAGATAAGTTACATATGTTGCACATGGACTTATGTGGCCCAATGAGAATTGAAAGCATAAATGGGAAGAAGTATATTCTTGTTATCAACAATGACTATTCAAGATATACATGGGTAAAGTTTCTGAGATCAAAAGATGAAGCACCAGGCATCATCATCACCTTTTTGAAGCGTATTCAAGTCCTACTTCAAGCTCCAGTAAGGATTGTAAGAACAAACAATGGCACAGAATTTACTAACCAGGAGTTAAGAACCTATTTTGAAGATACTGGAATCACACACCGGACATATGTTGTCAGAACTCCACAGCAGAATGGGGCAGTTGAAAGAAGAAACAGAACTCTTGTGGAAGCTGCTCGCACGATGCTGATTTATTCTAGTGCACCACTATTCTTATGGGCTGATGTTGTTGCCACTGCTTGTTTCACTCAGAACCGTTCCCTAATCCATCCAAGATTCAATAAAACCCCATATGAACTAGCCAACAACAGAAAACCGGATATCTCTTACCTTCACGTGTTTGGCGCTTTGTGCTATCCAACGAATGACAGAAAAGATCTAGGGAAGTTGAAAGCTAAGGGTGATATTGGAATCTTCATTGATTACTCAGAAAACTCGAGGGCATTCCGGGTGTATAACAGAAGAACTAAAAGGATAATGGAGACGTTGAATGTGAAGTTTGAAGGGATTTCACAAATGGCTTCTGAGAGACTCGCTCTAGAACCCGCGCTTAACCCAATGGCTTCTAATCAAAACAGATTAGGACCCGTACCAAACGTTCAGACTTCTGGACATATTAGTTCAGGACTCGTACCTCAAGGAGCTCAGTCAACCAACAATGAAAAACCTTCATAACAAGAATTGGAAAATTTCTTCGAGTTTATGTTTGATGAATACTATGGTGGAACTTCGGCAATTGCATCACAACAACATTCCGCTGCACCCGCTCAAAACCATCAACCACCACCACCACCACAAGATGCATCAACAACAATCGAAGCTGACGCACCAACTCCCTCCACGTCATCAACATCTACTCCAGCAACTCCAGTAATTGAAATTGTTCTACCAAGAGTTGATGAGCAAAACTACAATACACCATTTCAAGAAGAACAACACCAAAATGATGTTGCGTTAGAAGAAGAAGTGTTCGAAAACCCGTTTGCAATGGACTCGGCTGAATCATCTTCAAGGTTACAAGAACCATCTAACACACATTCGTTAAACCCAAGGTACCCTTCTGCACTACAGTGGACTAAAGACCATCCAATAGAACAAGTAATTGGTGAACCTTCAAGGCCAGTTCAGACGAGAAAACAACTCGCCACCAACCCTGATATGTGCATCTACGTTTGCTCAGTTAGCTTAAAAGAACCAAAGAACATTCGGGAGGCAATGGCAGACAATGCATAGATAGAAGCAATGCAGGAAGAACTTCTTCAATACCAGTTACATGATACATGGGAATTAGTTCCAAGACCAATTGACAAACTTGACATTGATCTCAAATGGTTATGGAAAAACAAAAAGTATGAAGAAATGATTGTCATTCGCAACAAAACTCGTCTAGTGGCTAAAGGATTCAGACAGTAAGAAGGGATAGATTTCGAAGAATCATTCGCGCCAGTAGCAATAATTGAGGCAGTTCAGATTTTCTTAGCCTATGCAGCTCACAAAAACATCACAGTCTATCAGATGGACATCAAAACGGCCTTCTTGAATGGAACTCTGAAAGAAGAAGTGTATGTGAGTCAGCCAGAGATGGATTCGTTGATAAAGAACATCCAGAATATGTCTGCAAGCTAAAGAAATCCATTTATGGTTTAAAACAAGCTCCAAGGGCATGGTATAAAGAAATATCATCTTTCCTGATCAAAAATAATTTCACCAAAGGAACAGTTGATTCCACCTCGTTTACCAGAAAATATATAGATGACATTTTGATTGTTCAGATTTACGTGGACGACATTATCTTTGGGTCTACTAATCCGAAACATTCAAAACATTTTGAAAATCTCATGAAAAGCAAATTTGAAATGTCCATGATGGGGGAACTAAAATTCTTTCTTGTTTTACAAATACACCAATCCCCTCGTGGTATTTTTATAAATCAAGCTCAATAGGTATGGATAATTGTGACTCTGTTGGTACACCAATGGTCAATTCACCAAAAATAGGTGCTGATTTATTTGGGAAACCCATGGATCTGAAGAAATATCAGTGCATGATTGGTTCTCTCATGTACCTTACTGCTAGTCGACCCGATATTCATTTTGCTGTTTGCTTATTAGCACGGTTTCAGGCAAGGCCTACCGAACTTCACCTCCAAGAGGTCAAACGGATCTTTCGGTACCTACGAAGAACCATTAACATGGGACTTTGGTATCCGAAGGATTCCGAGTTTAAACTAATAGCATTTTCAGATGCCGACCATGCAGGTTGCCAAGTTACAGCAAAAAGTACATCAGGTGGAGCACAATTTTTAGGTGAAAAGCTAGTAGGCTGGTCATCAAGGAAACAAGATTGTACTGCATTATCAACCGTGGAAGCCGAGTATGTGTCTCTATCTGCGTGTTGTGCCCAAGTTCTATGGATGAGGACACAACTCACAGATTATGGCTTTACTTTCGACATAATACCGATGTATTGTGATTCGAAAAGTGCCATAGCCATCTCGTGCAATCCAGTACAACACTCGAAGACCAAGCATATTAGAGTCCGCTACCACTTCATCAAAGAACACGTAGAAGAGGGTACTGTTGAATTACTTTTCGTGAAGAATGATTACCAAATCGCCGATCTATTTACTAAAGCCCTTCTAAAAGATAGGTTTGACAATTTAGTTCGATGAATTGGCATGCGAAGCCTAACTTCTGAGGAGCTAGAAAGTCTTCTCGAATCTTCTTGAAAATTGTTTTCAAATACCTTCGTTGTAAATATTTTTGAAAATCAAAATACAAAATTTGAAAAATCAACAAAAACAAAATACAAAATTTGAAAAAACATCAAAAACAAAATATAAAAATAGAAAATTTTCAAAAATACAAAAACAATATAAAATCTAAAAACCAAAAATATTCTTCTCACGACATGTCTCTCGTATAATCGATATTCTGTACGTATCTAGATATAACACCGCCAAAATCTGGTTTAGCGGAAGCATACATGTCACTGGGGTGCTACTCAATTGGTATCATAACACAAAGTATAAAGAACGATTTTAACTCAACCGTTTAAATTAGATTCCATATTCAAAAATGATTTGTTTTCAACATTTCAAAATTGATGCGGAAATAATAACCCATAAAAGATTTCAAGTGGTCCCAATTATATCAGAGTCTTCTATGACCATGCCATGCCTTGCCAAAAGTCTTCGCCACATAATTATCATCTTAAACTTGAAAATACATGCTAAAAAGGGTCAATACTAAGTTGGTGAGTTCATAGATTTGATTAAAACAGATTATGTTACGTAGAATATCATAAAGTTCAGTATTAAAGTTTGGTTAATCGGTTCGCTCGCTATGACCAGTACGCCTGATAATGAAACCGTTTCGCCCGGTCAATGTAACCGGTACGCCCGGTGCTGTTCTGTACGCCTGATCTATGAACAAGTTAAGTATACATATATAGCTTTCAAGTAAACCACTCTTGTATAGGTCTGACCAGTACTCCTAGTCTATATACATGTGTCCAAATAAGGCATTCAAGTAACAGTCTAGCATATAACACCAATCACATTTCAAGTAAAACAATCAATTCTAGATTTCATATACCAAATAAACAGTCATTGTTGGGAATTATGATGCATATCAAGAACAGACTACTTAGGTCTGGTAGTTTACTACTTAGGTCTGGTCGTTTACTGAGTTAGGTCTGTTTGTGTTTTAGGTCTGGTTATGTAATGATTAAGTCTGGTAGTTATATGTTAAGTCTGGTTGACTTATTAAGTCTGGTCTGGTCGTGAAGATAGGAAAGTTTGTTAGAGATATATTAGGAAAAGATACATTGCGTGTATGTATCTTTATAGAAGATTTGTGTATATCTTCTGTGTCATCTAGGGTTTCCTTGTGTTATAAAAGGATCCCTAAAGGTTGTTAGCAAATGTGTGAGTTGTACGAATTGATAATAGTGAATATCAATATACGAAGTTAGTGATATCCCTGCTTGTGTTCTAAATTGTTCTTGTTAAGATTCCGCATTAACATTAACAATCACTTAGGGTTTCTCACTTAGATTGGTTCGGATTTATCCTAACCATCTGCTAGGTATTCAAAACTACTTAGTGATCCATATACAATTTGTGGACCAACAAGTGGTATCAAAGCAAGGGAGAGACTCTGAATTCGTAGAACACTAAAACCTAATTCTCACTCAAATCACCCTTCACAATGTCTGAACTCGATAAGCCTGAAACTTTCTCAATCCATAACAGTGAGGATGAGCAATCAAACCATGAAGATGAAGGAAAAACCGAAACCAGTAACTCTCAAACACAACAACAACCCATCCCTTCCACAACCACAATCTCAAACATAAAACTTCCACTACTGAAGAGAGAAGAATATGATATATGGGCCATGGAGATGGAACATTATCTGGAATACATTGATAGTGATGTATGGAAAGTGATCCAGAAGGGAAATTCTAAGAAGAGAATTTCACAAGGGAATGATGGGCAACTCAGAATAATGCCACCAGTATCTGCTGAGGAGATTAGGGCTGTGGAGAAGGAAAAGAAGGCCAGAACCTTGCTTCTTATGGCTATTCCTAAGGAGCATCTACAAAGGTTTCATGGCATTCTTGATGCTAAGGAGATGTGGGAAGCTATCAAGAAACGATTTGGAGGTAATGCTAACTCCAAGAAGATGCAAAAGGCTGTTCTTAAACAGCAATTTGAAACATTTAGTGTTTCAAAGACTGAAGGTTTGGAGAAGGGCTATGACAGATTTCAACATCTGTTAACACAATTGGAAGTTCATGGTGCAGCAGTCTCGAATGAGGATGCAAATCACAAATTCCTTAGATCTTTACCATCAGAATGGGGCAATGTATCTGTGGCAATGAGGATTAAGGAGGAAGTAGACTCTATGACACCTGATGACCTTTACAATAATCTCAGGATGTTTGAAAGGGACATCAGTAACAACACTCAGGGTTCAACCAGTTCCTCAAATGTTGCTTTTGTATCTCAAAACAAAAGCAGTACTTACAAGGTTAGATCTGGTGTTAGGTCTGGTAACTATGAAACTCCTTCAAGTGAAAGGTCTGCTTCAAGTTTCACTGATGAGGTCATACATTCTTTCTTTGCCAATCAAACGGAAGATGAAAGCTTTATTAGTGAAGACCTTGAACAAATTAATGATGCTGAAGTTGAGGAGATGGATATAAAATGGCACATTGCCATGGTTGCTTTAAGGGTCAAACGATTTCAGAAGCAATATGGTAGGACTATCAACTTCAACAACAAATCACCAGTGGGATACACAAAGAGGACTGTTGAATGCTACAACTGTCACAAGCATGGGCATTTTTCAAGAGATTGTCCAGAGAAGAAGTCTGCTGATGAGAAAAGAATTGAAGATGGGAAGATGGAAAAGAATCAGATGAGTCTGCTGACAATGGAAGCTGGAGGAGTCAATTGGGGTGAGCATCCAAGAGTAAATGAGGAGTCTGATCATGCTCTCATGGCCATTGGTAATGAGGTATCATTATGCTCTAAATTATGTACTGACTCATATAATCATGTTAAGGCTTTATGTGATGAGCAGCAAGAACAAATAGGTGATCTAGAAGTAAATTTATTAGCACATAAAAATGCTGTGAAAACTTTAGAGGCACAAAAGGTCACCCTTCAAAACCAACATGCTGCTTTAAATGAAAAACTATACTTTCAAGCTAATAAGATATATGAACAAGATGAGAAGCTTAAAAGGTATAGACAGTTAGGGCTTAAAATTCAGAAGGAAAGGGATGAGCTGAGAAAAAGGGTAGATCAATGGAACAATTCAAATAAAAACCTGTTTAAGTGTTGGGATTCTCAAATTAAGTCAAATAAAAAATGTGGCTTAGGATATGAGGAAAATGAGAATAGGGATATATTTAAGAATAGAGAAGAGGACTATGCTGATAAACCTTTGTACAATAGGTTTGTTAAGACTGGTGATTTTAAGGGAGTACCACCACCTTTGAGTGATGACTATACTCCTCTTGAAAAAGAAGAGTTGGATGATTCACTCTTTGTGTATGGTAAGAAAGGTCCTCAAGTGTCTGAATCAACTACCTCAGAGGACAAATCTAGTAGATATTCTTCTTGTCAATCCAATGACTCTGAAGGATCTATTGATAATTCCTCTGATCACTCTAAATCTGAGTCAAACAATGAGGAAAAAGAGAATCCTGAACCTAAGGTTGTTAAGAAGTGTGAACCTGTTGTTCCTAAACCTATAGTGACTGAACAAAAGGCTGAAACAGTTAAACCTAGTTGTGTCAATCACATAAAAACTCCTAGGGAATCTGTTAAATTGAATGAGTCACCTAGAAGCAATAGTGTTCACAGAGAAAGTAGGAGTAGTTACAATTATGCTCCTAAAAGATGTTTTGTGTGTGGAAGTTTAAGTCATTTAATAAGAGATTGTGACTTCCATGAAAAGAGAATGAAAAGAGAGGCTGAGCAAAAGAGAATGAATGCTAATAAGGTTAATGGTTCAAATAAACCAGTTTGGAACAATGCTAGTAGAGTTAATCATGCTAACCAGTTTGTTCCCAGACCTGTTCAATTAAATAACACTACCAGACCTAACTCCTTTGTTAGTTCTGGTAGACCAAATTTTGGGTCTGGCTACAGAAACTTTAATGTGAATAGGCAAAATCCTAATTTTATGAGGCCTACAGTGAGACCTAATGTGAATACTGGTTATGTTAACTCTGTGAGACCTAATGTGAACTCTGGTTTTGTAATACCCAAGAAACCTTTTCAAAAACCTCAGGTGAATGAAAATTTTCAAAGAAATAATTTTTACAAAGCTCATTCACCTGTGAGAAGACTAGTTGGAAAGCAAACAGCAAAACCTTTAAAGGGAAAAGGGGGTTCTGCTGTTAAGACCTCAGCATGTATGTCTTGGGATTCGAATAAAAATAAATCCATGTATAAATCCCAAAACAACAGTGGATCAGGTTCAATTAAGAAATTCAAGCATATTGATCCACAAGGCGGACCCAAGCCTACTCAGGCCTGGGTTCCTAAGAGAAACTAATTTCTCTTCTTTTTGTGCAGGATCATCCACTTTGCTATATGGAAGATAGAGGAATACTTGACAGTGGATGCTCTGGGCACATGACTGGTAACAAGAACTATCTTAATGATTTTCATGAATTCGAGGGAGGTTCTGTTACTTTTGGAGGAAGCAAGGGACAGATAACTGGTAAAGGAAGAATCATTGTGGGCAACATAGAATTTGACAATGTATCTTTTGTGAAAGAACTTGGGCAGTTCAACCTTTTCTCAATATCACAGATTTGTGATACTCAGCATAAGGTGCTTTTTACTGAAACTGATTGTCTTGTGTTGACTCCGGACTTTAAAATGCCTGAAGAACATCAAATTCTTCTTAAAGTTCCCAGACAACACAAAATGTACAGTTTTGATATGAAAGCATCTAATTCTGCAAAAGGTGCTACCTGTTTAATTGCAAAAGCTACATTGGATGAATCTAAGTTGTGGCACAGAAGGTTAGGCCATGTGAATTTCAAAAATATGAATAAACTTGTGAAGAATAACCTTGTGAGAGGTTTGCCTTCAAAATTGTTTAAAAATGATCATACCTGTGTGGCTTGCAACAAGGGAAAACAACATAGGGCATCCTGTAAGGTTAAATTAGAAAGATTAATAACTGAACCTTTGCATACCTTACATATGGATCTTTTTGGCCCTACATCTGTCCATAGTATAAATTTTGCATGCTATTGCCTTGTCATTACAGATGATTGTACTAGATATTGTTGGGTGTTCTTTATGTCTAGGAAGGATGAAGCTACCCCTTTGATTCAAAATTTCATTAGACAGATTGAAAACCTTATTGATAAACGAGTCAAAATCATTAGGAGTGATAATGGCACTGAATTTAAAAACAAGAGCATGCTAGATTTTTGTGGTAATAAAGGAATTAAACAACAATTCAGTAATGCAAGAACTCCTCAGCAAAATGGAGTTGCAGAGAGAATGAACAGGACACTTATTGAGGCAGCTAGGACTATGCTAGCAGATTCACTTTTACCTACTACATTTTGGGCTGAAGCAGTCAGTAATGCCTGCTACATCTTTAATAGGGTTAGAGTGACCAAGCCTCAAAATAGAACTCCTTATGAGCTTATGTTTGGCCACAAACCAGTTGTTAGCCATATAAGACCTTTTGGGTGTCATGTTACCATTCTTGATACTTTAAGTGTTCTTGGAAAATTTGAAGGAAAGTCTGATGAAGGGTTTTTACTTGGGTATGCATTAAACAGTAAAGCCTTTAGGGTTTACAATCTAGTATCCAAGAAAGTAGAAGAAAATCTGCATGTAAACTTTCTTGAGGAAAAACCCAATGTCAAGGGAATTGGTCATAGGTGGATGTTTGATATTGATTATTTGACTGATTCTATGAATTATGTTCCTGTCTCCAAGGAGAATCAAATTAACCCTATTGCAGGTACGCAAGAAGTTACTAACATTGCAGGTACCAAAGATTCTTCAAATTCAGGGAACATTGATGACATGGCTGAGCTCGTTGTGATTCCATCAACAGAGAACAAGTCTGATGCTGCTGAAGCAGTGATCAAGGATTCTTCACTTCAGAAAACAGACTCTGAAGTTAAGTCTGGCAAAGTCAAATCACCTAGTATGAGCAGTACTTCACTTTTTAAGTCTGGTAGTGATGTTCTACCAGACCTTTCTTCAAATACTGAATGTGCTGATTCTGAGATGCCAGAACTTGAAGTATTTCCTAATCCTAATGAAGGTGTTTTTCATGGGGCTTCCTATGATGATGGAGGTATTATTACTGATTTCAACAATTTACCTACTGAAGTGGAAGTAAGTCCAACTCCCACTCTCAGGATCCACACCATTCATCCCAAAAGCCAAATAATTGGTAACCCCAAGTCTGCTGTTCAAACAAGAAGTAGAGTGCAACATCAGTCTGCCTCTCTTGCACTCATTAGCCTGATCAAGCAACAACAAAGGGTCAACCATAAAGACCAGCAACATTGCTTATTTGCTTGCTTTCTTTCTCAAAGTGAACCCACTACAGTTTCTGAAGCTTTAGGGGAGGAAAGTTGGGTAGAAGCCATGCAAGAAGAGTTGTTGCAGTTCAAGCTACAGAAAGTATGGGTTCTTGTAGACCTACCTAATGGAGCTAAAGTTATTGGTACTAAATGGGTCTTCAGGAATAAAAGGGATGAAAGAGGGGTGGTTGTAAGGAACAAAGCAAGGTTGGTAGCTCAAGGATACAAACAGGAGGAGGGCATAGATTATGATGAGGTTTTTGCTCCTGTAGCAAGGATTGAAGCTATCAGGTTATTCTTGGCTTATGCATCATATATGGGATTCAAGGTATATCAAATGGATGTCAAAAGTGCTTTCCTTTATGGCACTATTGATGAAGATGTGTATGTACATCAACCTCCTGGCTTTGAGGATCCTGCTAACCCCAATCAAGTGTATAAGGTTATTAAAGCTCTATATGGTCTTCATCAGGCTCCTAGAGCTTGGTATGAAACTCTTTCACAGTTTCTTGAAGAACATGGATACATCAGGGGTGTAATTGACAAGACATTGTTTATCAAGAGAGATCAGAAGGATATTATTCTTGTCCAAATTTATGTGGATGATATCATTTTTGGATCCACAAGAAAGTCTTGGTGTGATGAATTTGAAGGATTAATGAAGAGCAGGTTTGAAATGAGTTCAATGGGAGAACTTACATTTTTCTTGGGATTGCAAGTTAAGCAAAAGGATGATGGACTTTTTATTTCTCAAGACAAGTATGTTGCAGAAATTTTGAAAAGTTTGAATTCTCAAATGTGAAGGCAGCAGTCACTCCCATGGAGAACAAAGTGCCTTTAACAAAGGATGAAGATGCTGCTGATGTGAATGTGCATCTTTACAGATCCATGATAGGTTCTCTCATGTATCTTACTGCTTCTAGACCTGATATTATGTATGCAGTTTGTATTTGTTCACGTTTTCAGGTTCAACCAAAGACTTCACATCTTCATGCTGTGAAGAGAATCTTTAGGTACTTAAAGGGAAAACCTAATTTGGGCCTTTGGTATCCTAAGGAGTCAGCTTTTGACCTGACAGCTTATTCAGACAGTGACTATGCTGGTGCAAGTCTGGATAGGAAATCAACAACAGGAGGTTGTCAGTTCCTTGGAAGGAGGTTAATATCTTGGCAATGCAAGAAGCAGACGATTGTGGCTAATTCAACTACTGAGGCTGAGTATGTAGCAGCTGCTCATTGCTGTGGACAAGTTTTGTGGATTCAGAATCAGATGCTGGACTATGGTTTGAATTTTATGAATACTGTTATCCACATAGATAATAAGAGTACTATCTGTATTGTTAAGAATCCAGTATATCACTCTAAAACTAAGCATATAGAAATAAGGCATCATTTCATTAGGGATTGCTTTGAAAAGAAGTTGATTAGAGTGGAGAAAATACATACAGATTTTAATGTTGCTGACCTGTTAACTAAGGCATTTGATGGTCCTAGATTCAATTATCTGGTAGTTAACATTGGTATGATGAACCCCTAGTTTGAATTAAGGGGAGGTTTGGCCTAAGGGGAGGTCAAACTGTGAAGTATGTAAAGTATGAATACTTACCAGTATTTAGGTTAATTTTTAAAGTCTTGTAGTTCTGGTAGTGATAAAAAAAAAAAAAAAAAAAAAAAAAATCTTTGGTTTGTTTTATCTATATCTTTTATTTCTTTTATAGGCAATGCTGGTTTAAGTATATTTTCACAAGTTGTTGAGTGAGACTATTGGAACTTCTCACTTGGTGGAGGTGCTTTGCACTAACACATCAAAAGGTTATCAGTCCACCTTGTCTCATCAACACAAGGACTGGCTAATCCTGAGCAAACGGCTAACAGGTAAAGATTGCTCAAATCCGTTTATGGCTGACAATTTGCCAAAAATTGTATGGTATTCAACTCACCATATCTAAGATAAGTGAAGAGTTGGCTAGCCCACAAGGTTATGGCTTGTGGTAAAGGCTGTGGAAAACCATAAATGGTAATCAATTCACCATGATGAGGTGCTTTTCCATCAAAGAATTGACTAGTCCAGAAGCAAACGGCTTTTGGTAAAGACTTAACAAATCCGTTGATAAGCTGATGATTTGCTTAAAATCATATGGTTATCAGTGTACCATGGTCTTGCACACCAAAACATTTGGCTACTCCAGTAGTAATGGCTATTGGTAAAGAGACATCAAATCCATTAAATTTCAATGATTCACCTCTCACAGGTGTTAACACACCTGGAAGTGATGAGAATAGCTATGAAACTTAATATGAATTGATGTACATATAGTCATTGTTGCTGTCAAGTCTATATCAGAAGAGCTTATCAAAGATTCAAGCTGCTAGAAAGGAACAAGACCTAAATATATTTCAAAGTGTTCAAGATTCAATCCTCAGAAAGCTAAATCAGAAGAACTTGAAGTTCATGAAGCATGAAGATCAAGTTAGGGGAGGATTGTTGGGAATTATGATGCATATCAAGAACAGACTACTTAGGTCTGGTAGTTTACTACTTAGGTCTGGTCGTTTACTGAGTTAGGTCTGTTTGTGTTTTAGGTCTGGTTATGTAATGATTAAGTCTGGTAGTTATATGTTAAGTCTGGTTGACTTATTAAGTCTGGTCTGGTCGTGAAGATAGGAAAGTTTGTTAGAGATATATTAGGAAAAGATACATTGCGTGTATGTATCTTTATAGAAGATTTGTGTATATCTTCTGTGTCATCTAGGGTTTCCTTGTGTTATAAAAGGATCCCTAAAGGTTGTTAGCAAATGTGTGAGTTGTACGAATTGATAATAGTGAATATCAATATACGAAGTTAGTGATATCCCTGCTTGTGTTCTAAATTGTTCTTGTTAAGATTCCGCATTAACATTAACAATCACTTAGGGTTTCTCACTTAGATTGGTTCGGATTTATCCTAACCATCTGCTAGGTATTCAAAACTACTTAGTGATCCATATACAATTTGTGGACCAACAGTCATTGAATTTAGTTAAAAACAAGCATGTATTCTCCCCCAAAACAGTTATAAAAATAAGTAAAAGTAGGGGTCATGAACTCACCTTTAATGGTCTGAACAGTGAATACTGTGAAGTTAAGGAGTGCACGGCACCAACACGCAACCTAGATTAAATAACCATATCTTAGTTCCAAGTATTAAATTTAAGTCTTTTCATAATTTAATTTCAATGTTTTAGAGTATTTATGTTGTTGTCACTTGTGTGGCGGCAAGTGTCGTTACGAAGGAATTTCCTAAGTAAGGTTTAGCTCTACGAATGACCTATTAAAGCACGAATGGACTAAATCGAGATGTGATACATATATATATATATATATATTATATATATATATATATATATATATATATATATATATATATATATTTTAGTTGTGTAGTTTGATCGTTATATCTGATTGTGTTGATTTTAGAAGTAAGGCTCAACGTAAGTTACGTTTATAATCTACTAGTTAAATGTTTTGAGAAAATTTAATATAACGTTGATTTTAATCAAAATTGGAAGATTAAAATTTAACTAAGTTTGCATTGTTATTAATAAATTGGTTATGACTCATAAATTATAAGTTTAGAAACAATTGAACTCGTTTAATTTGTTTAAGTAAGGTTCAAGGCTAATATTTAATTTTCTAGTTTTTGTTATTGACGTTTATATTAATTGACTTAGTTTTAAAATGACAAATGTATGAGTTTCCATTTATATATATATTTCCCGGCACGTGTTATATGTCTATACTTAACGTGTAATTGTTTTGTCGTTTATTTCACTTGAGTTTCATATTTTTAACTACACATGTGTGTATAAAATTTATATTTCCTTTGCCGATTGTATGCTCTACCAATTGTGAAATCGTGAAATAATATCTATAGTGCTAGTATAGTCTAAATGATTCAATTATTGTAGTCGAGTTTTACATTATGGCTATTCGAGTTTTATGTACATATATGCTAGTTCAATGTGAAGTTTAATTGTGTATTCGGATATACAAGTTTTATGACCATGGGCTCTAAGGTTGGGTTTGGCCTGGCACAGTATACACAGAACACTCACAAGTATAAAAGACTTGTGTTGCTCCTTCCTGGGATTTCTCTTGGTCGCATCTAGTTACCAAAGGAGGTCTAGTACTTCTCTTCTCGGCTAGACTTTGAGTACTACTCAACTCCGAAGCCTTGGGAGTCTAGGCGTTAACAAAGGGTTTTGGCTCTTGGCCCAATTCTATGTCTCGACAAGGGGTAGAAATCATCTTCGAGTGGAGCTTAATTCCTATGACTCAAGGTGTTACTTTATTTCTAGCATTGAATCCTATTTCCTATAAAGAAAAGAGTACTCCATTCGATTACTAACAACCCTTGGTGGGTTTGCTCTGGGGCGAATTGGTGCTATCTTTTTGGGGTTTTGGTCTTGAGTTTGAGAGGGCACATCCCAGATTCGAACCGAGGGTACAACCCTCGAATCTTGGGTTTAACTTGGCAAGAAATCTTAGCCAGTATCTCCCCTACGCAGGGAGACTTTCCAACCAATACTACCACCAACACACCTTGTTTTGGGTGATCATTAATCGGATAGAGGTAGCCATGGTGGCTCGTTAACGCTAACCTAGCAAGAATCGCACCATCCTACATGATTTCTCTACTCTAGCCTATTGTTTACTACCACAAATTTCTCATCCTTGAATCCATGGTTCTTGGAATTATTCGAACCACATCATAGCTACAACGACCAACTAGATTTTCAACTTATAAATCGAGTCCTAGGGTTTCTAGCTTCTTACGCCACACAATAACAACAAGATTTTCCTCAAAATCAATCATTATTTATGGACAATTACAACCGAAACTAAACATAACAATACCTAATTTAAATCCTTCATTTGGCCTAAGAAATTCTAACATAAATGGAATTAAAAAATAAAAATGTATCCGAATATAACACAATCCTTACAGTGATTTTTGAGAGATGAACAACTCGAATGAAGCTCCAAATCCGAATAACCCAAATACTCCAAACCGAACCACAATCACCACAACACTTATCATTTCTTGAGTGATTCTCAGAATCTTGGTGGGTTCTTGTTGAGTTGTGGTTCGATATCCCCTAGAGAGTCGGATTAAATGGATGATTTTGGAGAGTAACTCCATAGAGACTTTCGGATTTGGGATGGGTAAACTTTCCATTCGTGTGTTCAATCCACTTCTATGGTGTTATCCTAGGTTTGACTTGGGTGTATTTCAAGATCCGTGAAGAAGATAGGGTCTCTAGGTCAAAAAGAAAGTGTTAACAATGATGGAGGATAGGGATGGTTCGAATGGTGTTTTGGGATGAAGGTGGGCGGACCAAAGGGTGGGAATACCTAGGGTTGAAGAAACAGATTTTTGGGTAATAATGTGAGCGTGTGAAAGGTTTTATTTTAAGTATTTTAGAGATGGATTTAATTAAAGAGTGGGTATATTATACCCGCGTCTTCGCTAAACTAAGTTAAACTCGGGTCCTTCCCGGAACCATCATAAATATGGGAGATTGTATTTTTCAGAGTCGTTTTCATAATATTTGAATGTATTTCTGAGTTTTTGAGTATTCACTAATATTCCTGAGTTTCTGATTAATCTCTGGTTTGCGTGTGGTGTCAGTCTGAGTGAAACTGGGATAACCTCCCGTTTTTACTACAATATAGTGATTAAATTGTGAGATGTGATAATTTCACTGTTCTTTGGTGAGATTTCCGGGTGACATAGTGTGCAAGTCTGTTATCCGTGTTAAACATATAATGGTCTAGTCAGGTGTTTTAGTCACAGAAAATAAACTATCATAAATTTAAATATTAGGGAAATTTATCATTTATCACACTAGAAATGTCATTCAACAATGATACTGACATGTACAGATGCTTGAGCGAGAGTTCATTTAAAATTTTCCTAAAACATGTTGTTTCTCAAAATTTCTTCACTATGGCTTTCGTATACTTCAGTATGAAACCCGGACCTAAATGATGACTTCTGATTATATCAGATCTGGACTCGTAACTTTAAAGTCAAAAATTCTTGAGCACATGATCAAGATTTTTCAAAATGATTTTTCAAAATCTTTCTCAATATTCTGTGCTCAAAATAACTCCCTCCATACCCTGAAAATTGATTTTAAACTCTATGTTTAAAAATATGCTTTATTTAAGGGGGAGTATAAAATCAAAATCAAAATGTTCCGAATTCATGCTAAAACAGATCCGTCTATCTCTCCAACAAGCTTCCTTTTAATCAGTTGATAACAAAAATATCACGACATGCTATTTTTGAGGCGGAGAAGACGTGATTAAAATGTGATCAGAAATGTTTAAAGATCGTAATCGAATCTCAAAAGAGCTCGACTCAGATTTTACCCTCGAATTGACGAAAATTAAATGTCATTTATCGAAAAGACTTGTCCGGGACGAGTAATAATTTCAAGCTGGTTTATCCAGTGATGTAAACGTGTCTCGCAAAGGACTTGTCTGAGTAGAATGTACCAATTCGAGAGATTCTCTTTGAATATGACCAGGACGGGTAATAATTTCAAGCTAGTCTAACTAGTGATGTAAACGTGTCTCGCAACGGTCATGTTCACTGAAAAAATCGATCAATTCAAATGTGCAAACTCTACCCTCCATGTGGAAACTTATTTTAAAAATGCATAAGCACATGTGTAGGGGGAGTATTTCAGAAAATGCAAAACTCTCGAAGTGTTAACAAAATGTGTTTTATTCATAAACACTTTGAGAGATTTTCATAAAAGGTTTTATGGCAAGTGATCAATAAATCTAGGATAATCAAGGAGTAATAAGATGATTATGGTTAGGTTTATGTCCTATGATCCGCCAGAGCCGGAAGGATCTACCCAAGGACAATTTCAATAGATTAGAATTAGAAGTCCTTAGGTAAGATTGAAAAAATGAGTAAATGAGAAAGGGAAAGAAGGGGTTGAAGAATGAAAAAGAAAAGTTTATGAAAGGGTGAAAAGAAATAGCCCTCCATGAAAACTTAGGGCAGAAATCGGGTCAATACATCTACTATCGGTTATCACAAAGTTGATACTGATATTGAAGACAAGACGTCATGGACCCAGTGACATGCTGCACTACCCCTCCTAGCCACTCAGATATCTCTTAAAAGATATTTGTTTCATTTCTCACGGAGAACACTGCATAATCTATTGGCCTCTCACTTCGAGATGTGTTGATATTGAAAAGGTGGCACTCTGCTCCATGCCTCCGACTACTAAAACCAAAACACACATAATCGAGTCTAGAGCCATGAGGTTCATTTAAAATTTTCTTAGGATACACTTCCAATATAATACACCTGTGTTCGCCAAAAAGGACACAAGGTGTACAAAAGTCTTAATGAGATCTACGGATCTTGCCTTATATCTTGACGGTTACTTGCTTCAAACGGTATACTTCAGTGGCTCACCTGAATCATTGATACACTTCTGTGTATCTGAGTTAGCTCTCTCGAGGGCATCCGGTTCAGAACGGCCTTGATAAGGATCAGAGAAAATTTTCACACTATGCTGTTAACGATCTCAAAGTCCGAACCTGTAAGTGTTGGACGATTTATTACTAACAGTTTTATGCAGGTACTGAGGAAAGTCCATCAATCATCATCATATAGCACAACATCTACATCTCCTCATACTCATACTTATGAAGATCATCCTCAACAAAGCTCAAGTGAAAAGTTCAAGACAAGAAGATCAAGTTAAAGACAAAGTGTTACAACAAAGTCAAGAAGCTAATCAAGATGTCAAGAGCAAGTTCATGTATCAAGTGAGGAAGACATAAGTATGAAGATCAAAGTATAATCAAGAAGTATGATTATGATGGAAGAGACGACAATGCAAATGTATAGAAGATGTTGATCAAAGGCAAGAAGGATCGAAAGACGATTACTTTGAAAGATCACAAAGCATGAAGGAACAAAGAACCAAGACTATTCTACATCGACACACAAAGTTCAAGAACAATAAGACAAAAGACCCAATCACAGGGATCATCATTTGAATGACCATCCCTTATGGGGAGATTGTTAGCATTGATAAAAAAAGTGATGGTCATTTGCTTATTAACAACTTTGTATTGTGTCGTGTAAAATGTATTAGACTAGTAAAAAGGGCTCATGGATTTGGACTAAGCTAAATGGTTAATTGTTAGTTTATACTAGTCCATTGAATGTAAGTAATCCATAGTCCAATCCATGATCATGAAAAGCCCATAGAAAAAGCCATTGGCTCGTTAGGCATTATCTATAAATACCACACTCCTCACCTCATTTAGCGTGTGCTTTAGAGGTGTATAGGTGAGGCGTGTGTGTGTTATGTATGTGTTTTCTCTTCATCTCTTAATCTAATATACACACGGATTGCATACATAATACATATACGATCCATCTCTCTTGTGCCTTATACGAGTTACTTTAGGGTGTGATAAAGTTAGACCTTGTGTTCTACATAAAACATATATATATTAAATATATAATAAACGTGTTCTTCGTGTATACGTGTGTGCCCCGATAGGCTCACACACCTTTAGTCGTATTAGGCTAATAAAACTCTCACATTCCAACAGTTAGATAGTAGAGTTTTGCAAAATGAGAATGATTTGGAAAAAGTTTGGGCTAATGTTTTAATGTAGTATGGTGTTAGCTATTATGCATTCTACAAATATGAGGTTCGTAGTTATGTACTATTAAAGAAAGATAAATTCAAGAAGAATAAAGGGGAAGAAGATAAAGGTATTTTGGTCCATTCTCTTTTAATGATCAACAAGGGGCAGTTTATAAGGACCCCCTTTATTTGGGGGGGGGGGGGGGGGGGGGGTTCCAATGATTGCAAGTTTCGGACGGTTGTAACATGTGTTTCGCGTTTTAAACATATAGCCCATAGGGAGGATATGTATAAAATACACCGATCAACAATATTACGAAAATTTCAAAAATTTGAAAGCGCTTTTAGGATATTGAAAAAGAGAATGTAAGGGTGACTTTAGTCGAAGAAAAATTATTTTAATTTTCTATTTCAATTTCTTTAGAAACAAAAAAAGGTTTTTATTTATGAAAATATGCTATAAATTTTGAGAACGCGTTTAGATAATATTTTTTTTAAAATTAAAAAATGCAAGGGGGTGTAAAAAAATGGAAGGAACAATATTGGAAAGAGTAAAAAGCTATTTCTTAAATTCTTGTTAAATTTTGCAAAATGATGTTTTCATTCTCTTAGAAAATTTTCTAAAAAATGTGTGACAAACGGATTTTCAGTTTTTTCAGTTTTTAATGTAAAACTTCTTGGAAAATGGAGGGTTTTTTCACCAATTAAACACACCCTAAGTTATTCGATATGAAAATTTTGAAAAAGTAAGTTAGGTATTTTCAGCCTTTACCTAAATAATTAACCAAGTGTTTATAAGTTGATCAACGTGAATCGTATAGCTTACAATAACTTTTTGTCAAGAAGTCAAATACACATACACCTAAATAATGCAAATTTTTACACCTACATAAATCATATAACTTGCCTCTTAACTGACTTGAACCAATAATCAATATGTTAAAATATAAGTACTTCTAAACCAAAATCTCATTGGTTTAACATATCATATTCTTTTAATCATATGATCTCTGCTAACATATACTCTATCCGTCTCAAAATAATAGTCCATATTTCTATTTCGGGATGTCTCAAAATAATTGTCCACTTTCCTTTTTAAGTAAAAACTAGAGAACTTTGAGGGAGAATATTCTATTTGAGTGGTTGAAAATTAAAATGGCCTCATTTTTATTAAACTTTGTGATTTTTATCTCATGACAATTATTTTGAGACGGAGGGAGTATAATATCATTCCCTACATTGTTGTCACAAATGAACAAAGGGTTGTGTTATACAAAAGCTGAGAAAAAAGTACCCTCCCACTAGGGAGGGTTTGGCAGTCCTGCAGCCCTATGCCCATAGACCCGTTCTTATAACACAACCCATTGTGGGTTGTGTTATAAGAACGGGTCTATGGGCATAGGGCTGCAGGACTGCCAAACCCTCCCTAGTGGGAGGGTACTTTTTTCTCAGCTTTTGTATTTTTTTTTTCTTCCAGCTTTTGTCTTTTGCTGTTTTTTTTTTTTTTTTTTTTTTTTTTTTTTTTTGTCCAAGTTTTGTCCATGTTTTTTGTCTAAGTTTTTTGTCCAAGTTCAGTTTGCACACAAAACACACTTTTTTTTGTCCAAGTGCAGATTGCACACAAGCAAAGCAGGCTCAGATTAACACGTAATCGTCATCGCCTTATAGTCTGAAAATAATTAACTCACAAATATGTTAGGCTCGGATATGAAGGTTGCAAAGTGATAAAAATATCACTTTGCCATCCTTTCGGTTTTTAGAAAACCATTCGTCATCGCCTTTTTAGAAAACCATTTGTCCAAGTGCAGATTGCACACAAGTCTCACAAGCTCACATTCCACACAATACACATGTTACACAAGTCTCGCAAGCTCAGATTCCACAAGCTCAGACTGTCAGGTACAACAAAGTTCTCACAAGGCAAAAGTAAAGATTCTCAAACTGCAAGTTCTCACAAGACAATAGTAAAGATTCTCAAACTGCAAGTTCTCACAAGACAATAGTAAAGATTCTCACAAGACGATAGTAAAGGCTCGTGATATATTGAGCCTCAGCACAAAGCAGTATCACAAAGCAATCTCAATCACAAATTCAACAAAGCAGTATCACAAAGCAACTCTCAATCAGTATCACAAACAAAGCAAAACAAGTACCCCCTAAATAATAAGCAGTATCACAACAATATTGTAAAACAATATATTGACCCTCCCTATTTAGATATTCTAACAAACCACAAAGAAGCAGATTGCACATAAGTGAAACACAAGCCGCAAGTGACAGCCGCAAGTGAAACACAATCAGTTGCACAAACACTACAACAAATATCTTAGGCTGCCGAAATGTCGAATTCACCATTTAACACACAAGATTCACCATTTAACAGACAAGAGGTAATAATCTTGCCTTTACGCTAATTCAATATTACATGTATACAAAACATTAAAAAGACATCGAGATAACATTATGCTCAGATTATATATTGTTGCAACATAAGCAAGTTTTATCATATATGGATGCAACATCAAATGTTGCAAAATCAAGTTTTTTTTGCCGTCCATTCGGAAATGCCACGCCAAAATCAAATTTTTTTTAAATCATCATCGCCGTATCTCGGTTTTTTTTTTAAAACAAACTGCTTATCAAGTTTCATAAGCAAACTGCTTAAACCAAGTTTCAAATCTGCTTAAAATAACAAACTGCTTATAAAGCATATAAGCAGTTTCATCACCAAACCCTCTACATAATAGGGAGGGTCATTATAACCCAACCCTAATTTTGAAATATATTGCAAACTGCTTACAGATCTGATAAATTACTTGGTAAATCTTTCAATTAACCAAGATTAACTGAAATATATTACATCAATTTTGAAAAACCCTCAATTTTTCAAGAAACCCTAATTTTTAAAAAATTAGGCGTTTTAATCAAAACTTGCAGATCTGATAAATTACTTGGTAAATCTTTCAATTAACCAAGATTAACTGAAATATATTGCATCAATTTTGAAAAACCCTCAATTTTTCAAGAAACCCTAATTTTTTAAAAATTAGGTGTTTTAATCAAAACTTACAGATCTGATAAATTACTTGGTAAATCTTTCAATTAACCAAGATTAACTGAAATATATTGCATCATTTTGAAAAACCCTCAATTTTTCAAGAAACCCTAATTTTTAAAAAAATTAGGTGTTTTAATCAAAATTAGGGCAAACCCTAATTTTTATCCCAACATCATCACAGAAACATCACTAATTGAAAGATATAATCGGATTTTGAAAAACCCCCCAATTTTTTTTACCACAGAAACCCTAAAAAGCCATCACAGATAACCAACAACATCACCACTCACCATAAAATCCATCACAGATCACCAACAACATCACAAAATAACGAGTGAGATCTAAAAACGTTTTTAGATCTAAAATAGAGAGAGAAAAGAGAGAGTCAGATGAGTGTGTGTGAGATAGAGAGAGAGAGAGAGAGATAGAGAGTTATGTGAGTGTGTGTGTGTGATAGAGAGATAGAGTGTGTTATGTGTGAGTGTGTGTGTGTGGGTCCGCGTAAAAACGCGTTTTCGTTTTTTTTTTTTTTTTTTTTTTTTTAATTATTTCAAAGTATAAGTTTTAAAAAAAAAAGTATAAGTTTTAAAAAAAAGTGTAAGTTTTAAAAAAAAATGTGTAAGTTATAAAGTTGTAATAAAAAGTAAAACAAAAGTAAAAGTATTTTGTTAAAAAAAATTAGTTGTATAAGTATTTTGTTAAAAAAAATAGTTATAAAAGTATTAGTTAAAAAAAGTATGTTATAAAATTTGTTATGTATTTTTAGGTTTTCGGTTCTCACGAGCAAGTAACTGAGTGGGTGCAAAATATAGCTCGGGAGCCCAATTTTGTCATTGTTAAAAATAGAACCAAATCAGAAAATGGTCAGATGTACGAAGTCAATTATAGGTGTTCAAAGGGTGGGAATTATGAACCTCAAGGTATTGGAAAACGGAAGACCAAAACATCTAAAACTAATTGTCCATTCAAATTAGTTGCGAAATATCATCAAAAACAAAATTATTGGATTTTGAGGGTGAAGGTTGATAGGCATAATCATGATTTGCTAGAGTCGTTGCATGGTTTGCCATATGCAATGCGATTAGATGTTGTTATTTTTAAATAATGTGGTAACGTTGTTGTTTAATTTAATAATAACAGTTGTTGTTGTGGTTATTTAATGTGGTAATATTTAACGTGTTATTGTTTTTGTTGTTAATTAAATAAAAACACATTAGACGTTATTATTCAATTAAACATTATACAAACAAAATAAATTATATGTATGTGAAACAACCCACAGTTTTGACCCATGTATGCTTTTATGTGAGAGTGATTGATGTTTTAGGTTTTGTTTGGTGTTATTATATACGTTTGTTTAGATATTTTGTAATATTTAGTTTCTTGCTAGTTATTTTTCTAATATAAAAGAAGAAAATTTGCCGTTATAATAAATGCTTTTAAGTGAGATTGACTACTTTTATCACGATATACAAATATGGATTAATCGACCACGATATACAAATATGGATTAAAAAATAGCACGTGTATCATCCGGCACATGACCTTACCTTATATTTTTTGTCTAATATATGAGCTTGGAGTAGTTTATAGTGTTTTATTAATGGAAAGTAATTTGCACACTCTTTAATTTATTGTGATACTCTTTTTTATGTTTTAGTTATATAGTTGTACAAAACTTACATTATGCTTTATCTGCTTGTATTGTAGAGTGTGTCAATCACTTTACTTTATTAATAAAGCTTATCCTATCGTCCGCAGTTTATATAATGATGTTAATGATTTACGAAGTGACAATGATCAAAAGATTCATCACACCTAACTCATTAAGCTTGTGGCATGTATTTGTTTTTGGAGTTAGTACGTTATCCTTTCAATCTTCTCGAGCGCCATAATTTTCATAACCTAAGCACGTACAGTACTATTGTTCTTACATCATATTTTGCTTCGTATTTTTTGTAATAAGTATAGTGTTAAAAATAATCCAAGTCTAGAACATAAATACTTCAGGGACTGATTGTATTATTTTCTTATTTTGTAGTTTGGGTCACTTTGCATATTTGTCAAACACTTGCCTCAAGAAGCAAAATGGAAAAGCACGGAGGGATTTGAAGTTGCAATTTCCTAAGATTTCTCGGATTGTCGTATAAATCTGAAAGATCAGAGCACGGGTTAATAATGTAACCCTTAAATCTCCTCAAACTTCTCTCTACTTTTTCACATACAAAATTCGATCATCTTTTTCGATCTTGTTGTTCGGTTTTTTAAAGTTGTAAAAGCACATTCACTAATTAGATGAATGCTCTACACCTGATTAGCAGTTGTATATTGTGAGTTTGAGATTTGATATTCTGGTTTTTAGGGTTTCTTAATTTTGGGTCTTTGTTTTTAGGGTTTCTTGAGTCGATTAACCTTTGTTAATCGATATATTTGGCATTGTTTTTGTTGAAATGAAAGTTTCAAAGAAAAGACTCATTTTCTTCAAAATTAGGGTTTTGTAAAATTTGAGGCTTTTGTTCATAGAGGCTTCTATATTTCGATTATGGTGTGCTAATCGATAGATCTTGAGGTTAATCGTGTTCTTGAGAAATTTGGTAGAAAATTCCTAATTTTGTGATAATAAATCTGCAGTTGAGGATATAGTGTTGGTATTATAATTGTATTTGTTTTGCTTTTGGGTCCCATCTTTTTTTACTCCAATTAGCTTGTTAATTGAGGTGAGATGCTTGTTTTGTATCTTTCTTTGTTTTTGTAGTTCTTAATAAAATATTGTCTTTCTAAAAAAAAGACTACGTACATAAAAAGTGTGGTCCTCCATGGAAATCATAATCAGTCGTACTCGTGACAATGGACGATAAGCTCTTAATCATCATTTTAGATTACCATAATATATATAGATACTACACTACGGTGGACTAATTATATAAACTCCAAGATTCTGACGTATGAAAACATGAACAATGAAAAGAAGCATGATGTTAACTATAATAGGATGACTTATACGTCAATCATGTTGCCCCTTAGGTGACCCACTAGGGCCTCATCGTCCGAAATGAGGTTTAGCTATCGATTATGCAACCTGTTGGTGAATTCCGAAAGCCAAATAACTTAAGCATATGGATGAAAGGTTATTATCAGATTAAGCCATCACGCGTGTGTCAAAGCATTAAAAATGGAGGGAAATTTTAAATAGCTAAAGTATAGGGTTAACATATTATTCACTGACAATCTCAAATTAAGGCTTCGTTTGGATAAATTAAAGAGTTAAGATGAATATAGGGAATCTAAAATGATACACACTATGAAACAATGAAAATATGGAAAATTGGGAGGGAAATTAAAAGAAGTAGATCACGATTATTCAAATTATTTTATAGCTGAACAAGGGTGGCCTAGAATCTAGAGCATACGAAGAAGGTTGCAAACTCTCATATTACAAGCTCGAACTAGTCTTTACTACATATAATGCATGGATGAATCTCTCTCCTCTTGGTCTTAAAATTAAGACTTACAAGATATAATGCTTATTGTACAATACACAAAGCACTATTAATGAACTTTCTCATCAATCTTAATTTTAAGACTTACAAGTGTTAAAGCTTAATGTACAAAATACAAAGCACTATTAATTTGGTCAAGATATTTAATGTAGTCAATTAATTAACTGGTCAATAAATACAATTAATGTAGTTATTAAAACACCCCTTACATAAGAAATACAAATTATCAAGCATATTGTACAATCAACTTAAACACAATTCCTGCATTAAATGTTACTAATACAAATAATAAAACACGTTATACAAATATTCAAGCACGAACGGTCAACGGGCCAAATGGGCTCGAGCCCGAACGGGCACGGGCCAAACGGGCACTGGTCAAACGGGCTCATGTTATACGAATGACTTTAAAAAAGACCTAAAAAGACGACATAAATTCCTTAGTTAAGGAGTTGAAATACGTCACATGAAATTCTTGATATCCGTAAATTTATTATCAAAAATAACATAATAAACTAAAATACATGATTCACTGAAAAATATTATTTTAGGGTACCCGCCGCCGTAACGCGAGGGTACCCTGCTAGTATAACTTTACATGTTTAGAGATCATAGGTTAATTTTATTTTATTTTGAACGGCAATTTGTTGTATTATAAAGCATCCTAGCAAGAAGCTTGGAACGAAAAAAAATTGCAAAGTACTCGAAATAGCGTTACAATGATTCCCAAACCACTCGATCCAATTGAGGGAAAAATTCCTGTGTCTAGTGGAGATCCAGTTGTTGGAGCAGAGCTTTTTTTTTTTTTTGACCGGCGACTTTCATTTTTTGGATTAGAGTCGCACCTGCCGAAATCAGCAGGCCCTCATCCACCACATACCCAGACTATGTTGTCTGAACCGGGTCCACGCTGGCGCAGTGGGGATTTTTAGCGGCGTCCGCCCGGAAACCGTATCGCCTCCACACGAGTTTCCTCGCTGGAGTAACGGCCGGATGAAAACCGGGTCCGGCTCGGATTCGAACCTGCGCAACCATTGGCTAACAGGCTCTCCTCTTCATTGCCTAATACCAACAGAGATTTGTGGCCCTTGTGAGAACTTCCCGGCAGGTCACCCAAACCGGTACTACTCCCACACGAGCACGCTTAACCACCAAAGTGATTACCGCTAGGCCACAAACCCTTTGGTTGGAGCGGAGCTTGATATCATTGAATATGAGCTCAATCTTTGGCCTTTTAACTTCAAAAAGAGAATTTGTTTCTAGTACGCCACAGGACCCAAAAAGTTGTTTGTACCACTACATCAAAGAAGATTTGGTGAGAAGCTTTAATGTTGACTTTACTCAGGAGTGAATGCATCAGTCAGACATGAAATGTTAACATTATGTGTTATTCCTTTTCGAGAGCATCGTCACAAATGGGCATCTAACGAAAGTGAAATCGATGTCTCTTTTATCCAAGTTAATTTTTGTAGGAAATCTCGGGTTTGCAATTCTCCACGATGAAACGTTTACCTTAATCGGGAGAAGTTTGTTCCATTTGTAAATTTGTGAGGACATGGTGGGGTTAAGCTGAGAAATATGCCGTTGCATGGAGTTAACAAAAAATGCCCTTGAGTCGGTTAACTTACAATCATGTGATTCAGGGACATCCGAGAGGCATAAGTTACACAAGAGGCTAATCAAACTGTTTAGTTCCAAAATTTCAACCACTATTCCCCATTCTCCAGACTCATTGGAAAGTAAGACCTGGAGGCTGAGATCTGTTCCGCCAGAATAACTGTTAGAACCACACCAACGGTCGACTTTAGAGACTGGTAGCAAGGGTCAATTTTAGTCATCTAGTAACAAAGTCGCACGAACAATCGAGTAACAAACAAACAATAATTTTTTTTTTTGTTCTTAACATGTACCGACTCTGCTTTGCATGCAGGGGCGGCTCAATCCTTACCGAGGCCTAAAGCAAAGTTTAAAAACGGGGCCTTTCGATTGTTTGCTATGATTTTAGTAAAATTGTCTTTATAACATCTATCTAGGAAAACCAATAACGCTTAGTAGATTAAGAGCCGGTTGATGACCGAAAGACAAAATGACAAATAGAGAAACAAACGTCGTTGTTTCGGTGATCTAGAACTAGGGCTAAGACGACAGAATTGAACCAACACGAGTGTGCTTCTAGTGTTCTTTCGTGAACATTTAATCAAACAAACCCTACATGAATATTAAAACAATTAAGCGAAAGAAATATTATGCTCGTGCTCATTGTATATGAAAAAAGTTTCTTCGTATTCATTTATTAACACACTAAACAAAAAGTACAAAAAATACATGATCAAAAGAGCATAAGAAGGTTCACAAACATATCGTCAAACTTTTAGTTCATTTACAACCCTATGTATTACTCCAGTCTCAGAATTGGATTTACAAAAATGAGCTTAATTCATATTTTTTTTCCATTACCTTAAAAGATGACCTTGGTCCACTTTATAAAACTAAAATGATGGAGTTGGTGTCTGATTGTCCGTATGTTTAAAGAATAAAGATAAAACTAGATGAAGCCTCAAATTATAACTTGTATCAGGTATTTTAGTAAATCGGTCCCCTAAAAATTACTAAAATGAGCTTAATTCATTGTTTTTCATTGCCCCAAAAGACAATCTTGATTGTTTTCATAAAACTAAAATGATGGACTTAGTATCTAATAAACTTTAGGCCTAAAAACAAAGATAAATGTAGATGCGGCTTCAAATCCTAAATTGTATTAGGTATTTTAGGAAATTGGGGGGGGGGGGGGGGCTCAAAAAATGTATGGGTTCTAAAAGTGATGCTGAAGAATATATGTAACGACTTTATACATGATGATGCTTTAGAAAATCGGGAGCCTTAAAAATTCGGTGGCCTAAAGCGATGGCTTTGGTAGCTTCACCCTTGAGCCACCACTGTTTACATGTTACATGTTACATATTAATAGCATCAAGAACAAAAGAATTGGAATATTTGTTTGCACGGTCGCCAAGAAGAAAAAAATAATATCTTCTCAATCTGCTTGTACTCTTTGAATGAAAAACCTGTGTCGGCTAAATAACAAAAAAAATAAAAAAAAAAAAAAAAAAAAATTGTTCTTTTTTTTGGAAAAGGGATAAATAGTGGAGGCTAGGGTTTGACGGGTGACATAGAGGAAACGGCTCACGGTGAGGATCAGACCCGCTCCGATACCATATTAGAACATTAAAACCCCGTAGGTATAGTTTTTATTATTAACCATTATTTATAGGGGCAATTAATTTTGTAGCCCGGTCACTAGAAGTGTTGGGTTTTTGTGGCCCGAAATTAGCGACTTTCATGAAATGGCCTGGTCGCCCGGCGACTTTTCTTGAAAAATTGAGAAATTGACATGTGGCACTTAAAAAGTAGCGCCCAATCATTAAAGCTGTACTTTGTGTCATAGCCCACTATGTGTACTTTTTTAAGCGACTTTTTTCCAGCGACTTTTCACACATTAAGCGACCTTCTATTTTGTCTTTTTCCGACCAAAAAGTCAAACTTCAAAAATATTTATTTTATTCTTTTTTATCCTTTCCAATGTTGAGCGACTTTTTTTACTTTAAGCGACTTTCAGATTGTACTTTTAGCGACTTTTTTTACGTGCAACCTTTTTGTACTTGTGTCATAGATTTTGTACTTTTCAACTTTTTTTACTTTTAACCTTTTTGTATTATTTTTTAAATACTTTTTAAAATACTTTATAAACACTTTTTTATTTCAAAATCTTTAGCGACTTTAAAAAAAATTTAAGCGACTATATTTTATTTAAGCGACTTTTTTTTGTTTTGAAACACCCTTCCAGTAACCCCCACACAAACACACACTCCAATTCCCCCAAAATAAATAAATTCCTCTTCACTAACCTTTATACCCATTGTAAATCTAACCCAAAATTAAAATCAAAATCAAAGCATGTGTATTTTATTTTATTTTTTAGAACAACAATTTTCATTCACAAAAACCGAAAAACCCCAACGAGCAAGACACACGAGGGGCCCGAGAAAAACGAAAACAAACTAAAGACTAAAAGAACACCAATCTAACCACTCCATACTAAGATTTCTACTTCTATTTATACACCATAAATACGATAAACTTTTTATGTCCATTATAATACGCGCCATCGACGGTCTTCTATTCCGGAAAATTGCCTCGTTTCGCTCCCGCCAAATGCACCAACAGCCGACTCTAATAATCGCTTTTATAACTTCCTTTTTCTTTTTGTCACTAACCAGATTCTTATCCATGGAGAAGAAGCCTTTCATATCAAAAGCGAACAACGGACTAATCTTACACCACTGCCCGATGACGCACCAAACCACGTCCGCCAAACCACAATGCAAAAACAAATGCAACGAGTTCTCTGGAAACTCCTCACAAAGAACACAAAGATCAGAGTTTAGAGGAACATGCCTTTTCGCTAACTGGTCCCGGGTAGCGATTCTATCAATGTAAGATCTCCAACAATGAATGTTCACTTTGGTAGGAATGAGTCTGCTCCACGAGTACCCGTTAACCTCATCCGTACCATTAAGATTTTCCAGAATTTTTCGAAGCGATTGTGCCGTGAACTTATTGCCTTTATCGCCCTCCCATATCCACTTGAAGTCCTCCATGCGAATCATCTCCCGAATTTGAATACCTTTTTTGCTTAACCACCCATCAACTTTTGACACTTCTTTCCAAGTTCCCGTTAAATATTTGTTACACGGAATGAACGAGAGACATCTACCACTATCGTGAAAAGAGTAGATAACTTTCCGCCACAATCTCCTCGGTTCCGTTTTATATCTCCAAATCCATTTCGATAGAAAGCTTTGATTAATGAATTCCAGCGAACTTAAACTGAGGCCACCATCTTTTTTTGGTTTACAAACTTTATCTTTCGCCACCCAGTGAGATTTAGCTTTCCCGTCTTCGATCCCCCACAGAAAGTTCATCCGTAACCTATCGAGCTTATCAATCACCTGTTTCGGAGCTTTGAATAAAGAAAAATAGTATATAGGCAAGCTGTCAAGAACCGCTTTCGTAAGGATGATCCTCCCACCCATGGATAGGTGTTTAGCTTTCCACAACGAAAGCCTGGATTCAAACGCTGCCACGACCGAATTCCAACTATTCACCCTGTTCAAATTACCACCCACCAAGATGCCAAGATGCACGAACGGTAATGACCCGATTTGACAATTAAAGATACTTGCACCCTGCAAAATTTCTACATCCAAAAGATTAAGACCAAAAAAGGAACATTTGTTTAGATTTACCTTTAACCCGGAGACCAAATACTTTTAACTCTTATACTCAGTCTCATTTTATTCTTCACTTACCTTTACACGCATCTTCTCGGATTGTTCTATTCTCGAGCTCCTAAGTTTAATAATGTTTCATATTAGGGTATGTATACTGTTATTTTGCAATCGATTTACTTGATGTATGTTTTTTTGTTGTTCTTTATTACTGTATTTTACAGCAACCATATTTGGCTATTGGAGTACTTTGTAATATATCACTGTTTAATGAAATCAATGTTACCTTAAACTGTCAAAAAAAGGAAAAATTATTAGCATTTATGTCTATTGGAGTACTTTGTCATAAAAATATTAGCATTTACAACACCACCTGTTTGAATAGATGGTTGTCATTCATTTATAGTTCACCTTGTTTGAATAGATGGTTGTTATTCATTTATAGCACTGTTTAAACTGTAAAAAAAAGCTAAAAATACGAGCATTTATGTCTACCGGAGTACTTTGTCACTAAAATATGAGTATTTATAGCACAACCTGTTTCATTATAATAGCTTTTAGACTAGGTTTTGTTTTGTTTTTGTTCTTGTAGGAATATGAAGCCAAAGCCATTGTCAGAAGTAAACCAAATTACTTTTCTTTAATGAAATCCAAATTGGATAAAAAACGAAGGAAGTTGTTTCGGGCTACTTGTTTTGGTAAATGGTTGGACCTTTGTTATTTTGACCACGAAGCACATATGATAGATTATATCTTACAGAAACAACGTTGTTCGAGTAATGCTCATTATGATATACCCATTGTATATTATGTTGAAGAACGTCCTCTACATTTCGGCCGACCAGAATTTTGTCTTATCACTGGTTTTCGTTTTTGAAATGTAAGTTTTAGCGCTTATTAATCGGGACACCTCAATTTTAGGAACAGGGTTTTCCCATGCCATGTAGGTAAAAAAGTAACCAATTTAGATATTGTTGGTCTAATTGAAGATGAGGAGGCATTTGGTATTATATTTGAAGAAGATGCAGTACGTCTTTGTCTATTGTTAGCATTGGAGGTTATCTTTATGGGCAGATTATTGGTTGAAGAAGTTGATGATACACTCTTCCGATTGATTGAAAACCTTGATGACTGGGATGCTTTTCCATGGGGGGAGTATATTTGGAGACATTTGTATGATCAAATTTTGGACGTGGCGGATAAACAGAGGTATAAATTCCTTGAAGGTATTAACAAAGACCGTAAGTTTGTTCCAACATATACGCTTTCAGGCTTAGTGTGGGCTTTCAAGGTTAGTATTTTTTTTTTATCATTATAGACAGTGTATGCTATTTATGTTATGTTTGTTTCACTGAATTTGAAACATTTGTTAACATTTTATAGATATGGATAATGGAATCATTTGAAAGAAGCATTATTTGGTGGAATAAAGTGCCAGAAATGATACCAAGAGGAGTATCGTGGTCAAAGAACGCAACATTTAAAAGATCAGATTATAAGTATCTTTTTGGAAAGATAAAACTCTTCATCAAATTTGTCGTAATGGTTTCCGTTATTATAAATTAAATGTTTTTTCTAATTTTTTTTTAAGGAATCGAATGTTGTTCAAGATCTTAGACCGACATTAGCTGAGAGGAAATCTGATTGGTATATACAGTTTATGGAATTTTTCCATCACTACATACCTAGAACTCCCCCAGTCAAAACCACACATCTCGCTGATGAGTATTTCAAGAAGTTGGCCGCAGCACGCAAACGTGGCAAGATAGAACGGAAACATTTACCTATTATACGCAAAAGTGAGAGCAGTATAATAGAGACCAGCATAATTCATGATGGTGTTATTACAGAGTTGAATGCACGTTTGTTCAAACTCGAGGGAATTATTCAGGTTCTTGCTCGAGAAAGAAATGGGGTAATATATCCTGTTGACTTGTTTACTTACACTGACATGCCTTTTTGCTTATTGATTATGTTTTTTAACCACTATTGTTCACTGACATGCCTTTTTGCTTATTGATTATGTTTTTTAACCACTATTGTTCATTCGCAGGAGAAATTGGTGTTTGATGATGATCTTTGGAATCTCAGTGCAGAGTTTTGTGACGAGCTTAATCATGATTTTCTTGAGTTGTTCCATTCAAGTATGGATACCAGTTGCTCACAACGTGTAAATGTGGATGACGATGACGATGTTGCAAAGGTAAATTACAGATTGAATGTACATGTACACTCTTACCATACCGTAAGATATTATATCAACTCTAAACTAAGTTAACTTTGACAGGAATTTATTATTCAAGAAGAATTAAGACTGCGACGTGAAGAATTAGAAAAGGTGCGGTTAAAAGAGCAGAAGTTGATGCAAGAGGAGAAGAGGTTGAGGATGGAAGAGGATAAGATGATAAGGATGGAAGAGAAAAAGAAATTGCTGGATGAAAGGGAAGTAAAGAAAAGTAAAGAAGCGCTTAAGAATTCTAATCACTAGAAAAATGCTATAGCGCGCACAGCCCATACAAAGAGGAGTGAAACTTCTGGTGAAGCTAATGCGTATTATTGGACTAAAGCATATGCGAAAAAGAAAGCACAATGCTTTGGCTTACTGAATCCAGATATGACGGAACAGCTTAAGAATGTTAAGCCATGGGTTGAGGTATGAAAACTACTTCTTTGATGTTTAAAATATATCTTATTTTTCATTGATGATCATAATCATAATTGTGTCATATACTAGGATCTGAAATGCTGGAACAATGCTGCGAACAAGGTTCATTTGAGTGATGAATATAACCGATATCTTGGTCAAATTGGTCCGCGTGTCAAGATGTGAATGTGGATAGAAGGTTCTGGGAAACTTTAGTTTGCTTAGACCCGACTAGGCAAGGTTGGCTAATGGATGAGGCAAGTACTTATACAACTGTAATTCACCCTATATTATTGAATTAATTTCTTTTAAGTTTGTTCACGCTCGTTTATGTTTCATAAATTACAGCACATAGAGTTGTGGGTTAATTACATGTGGCACGTTAGACCCGATACGGCTGATTGAGCGATGGTTAGTGGCTACTTTGTTTAGCTTCTACTTCAACACTCGCTGCCTTTGTGGTATGCTAATGAGGAAAGGTACTCAATTCCATGGTCTGATGTTAACCATGTAAGTCCTTTGATTTCCATATTGGTAGCATAATCCACTTGCTTGATTTTTTAAACCATTTGCTTCACGTAACCCAATACTTTTTTTTGGCACAACTGCTTTGTAGGTTTTTATGCCTATTAATGAAACAGAAAGTCATTGGTTTCTTGCTCGTTTTGAGATAGAGACAGGAGTAGTTACATTTTACAATAGCGGTGAAATTTATGTCGAGGAATTGCCAGATTTTTATATCGCAGTGATGGATTGTTTACAGGTAAGGCTATATATCCATATAATTAAGGTTGAAACATTAGATTGTTTTAACACTTTTAAAATTTTTCCACAGTCTCAACTACCTGAGGTCCTAAGTCAAGCGCAAGTATTTGAGAAGAAAGGCATAAATCCTTCAACTTACAACATTACCTTTTTTCACGCTGACAAAGTACCTAAGCAGGCCGGGATATTTGGTGATTGTGGTATTTGGGTATGAATTTTTTTATACCGCTTGGCTTATGGTAAGTCGTTGGACGTTAAGGATCCTATTCAGACTGCACTTGCATACCGTGAACAAATGGCTAAGTTTTTTTTTTAAACATCGGGTTTGTATTTAGTCATGTGTCAAGTATGTTGTAGTATCTCAAAACATTTGATGAGCATATGATGCCTTTAATGGGTTCAACCTTTTGCATGTCTACTGTTTTTCGACGTATCGAGTATGTTGTAGTATATTTGATGTCTTTTGTGATACACCCGGACACCTTAACTTTCTGTATTTTTTGAAAATTGCAAATCATTATTGCCACAATTTTTATTGTTGTCTTAATTAGCATACACATCATATATATATATAAAGATTAACCCCTGTTGATCCCAGTTGAGCTATTCATCTTGTTAGTTATCTTAGATATAAATCTAAAACAACAAGTATAGAAACTATTCTTGAAACACTATTATACACTATGCGGAATCTAATGTTTAATCTTAAGAAGAATGATTAATAAAACAGTAGAATTCTCTCAACAAACACTTCAATATATTAATATGAAAAAGTATTAGGGTTTTACAAAACTCTAACCCTAGAACCTCCTTTTATAGGATATATGCAAGAAACGTATAAGTCTAACTAAATAGGATATATACAAAATCATTTCCATACTTATCTAACCGACCATACATACTTATCACATAAACAATAGAAACTAACTCTAGCAGTAGTATCTACTTAGTGTATTATCTTGATCTTTATCAGCAACTCTAGCAGTAGTATGAATACACTAGCAGTAGTATCATTGTAGCCAGCAGTAGTATGATACTTGGACAATTTTCCATTGAGCATCATAAGCAGTAGTATCTTTTCTGAGCAGCAGCATCTCAAAACCCAACAATCCTCCCCTAAACTTGATATTTTACACCAAAATCATCAAGTTTCCTTTAAGCATAAACCTTCACCAGGAGGATGCTTCCAAACACTCACTTCTTTTTCCTTGGGTTGAGAATCTTCTCATACTTCTTTAAAATTTTATAGGCTTGATCATCAAATGAGAAGTTTTTCTGCATTTCCAACCTTCCAGGCTTTATCATCTGATGAATAATTTCTTTATTGAAGTTCAGTGCAGGATAATCTTTTTCCACCAACATGTAGATGATCACTCCATGAGCACTTAAAGCATGAACACCACAAGACTGATATAAATACCATCTATGAACTATTTTGTGTTTTAACTTCATCCATTCTATATCTCCATCATGTGGTTCAAACATTATCTTCAGATAGTAATAGATTACCCTTTCATACACCTCCGATGGTCTTGTATCACCATATCTTCCTTTGTATAACCTCCAGAAGTTAACCACATCATCTCTATCCATCCAATACAGCATTTGTGGCAACTTATGAAACCTATAATATAAACCATTGGTCCTTTTAAACTCCCAAAAGGCTGCACTCCCATCATGGATTCCAGAATTATATGAGATGATTGGATGTTTGGCTACTAAAGGAACTGCATTAATGACCTCAGGTTCTTGATGTCTAGAAAGAACTGTAAGATCCATCATTCTTTCCATATCATCTTCAGATTCCTCCTCACCATCAACCTTTTCTTCATTTTTTGTTCTGACTCAGAATCCTGCTCCACTGCCTTTGACTTATCAGCTTTCCTTTTCTTCCTTCCAACAGATTTCAAAACCCTTCCAGGTCTCTTGACTCCAATACTAGAACTCTCGTTCTCTTCCTCCTTTACCTTTTCTTTAACATGCTCTTCCACATTTTCTTCTACCTTCTCTTCTACCTTTTCTTCACCATCCCTCTTTTCCACTCTTACCTCAAAAGTATTACCTTTCAGTAACTTGGTAAGTCTGGCATGTGTCTTGGTATAAATCTCTTCAATTTCTTTATAAGTCCTACGCTTGAAGTGTTTCTCTTGCCAATTATCTTGTCCTTTCAAGTAGGCTTTCATATACTTCAATTTCTCAGCTTTTGAAGGAGGTTTCTTGACATAATTTTTCTTCTTATTCAACTTCTGTCTCATTTGAAATATCATGTCATCAATTGCATCTTGTTGCTCTTCAGGAGTATACTTTAATCTTTCTTCTTCTTGTGCTTTTTGTGCTAACTCCCAATCTAATTGAGCTTGCTTTCTTCTTGTCTCTTCCTCTTCAGCATCAAGCTCAGCTTGCACTTTTCTTGCAACTTCTTCATTAAATGAAATCTGCTTCTCCTTAGGCCAAAACTCAAAAGGTATTTCAGGTTCAGGTTCAGGTTCTTCAATCATTTTACCCTTACCTTTACCTGAATACGAAGGTTCTTGTGAAACATTCTTCTTGGGAATAGATGCAGGTTCTCTAATTGTCACTTCTTTGACAGATGGTCTTGATACTTTTTGTGGTTGGGATTGTAGTTGTGGTTGTGGTTGTTGTTGTGGTTTAGATGGTTGTGATGTTTTCAATTTGATGATAGCTTCATCTAAACTCACATCATCATCAAATAACTTGGCAATAGAATCTTTCTCTGGTTCAGCAGTAAAAACTTTAATACCAGCAGTAGGATCATCATGTACTTGAGCAGAAGGATCATCATGTACTTGAACAGTAGGATCATTAACATGCACCAGCAGCAGAATGAATTACCTCAGTAGTAGAATCATCCTTGGCTATATTTTCTTTTTCACCAACAGCAGAACCAACTTTATCCTTAGCAGTAGGATCACCCAAGCTTTTGATTGACTCCATCATAACCTCAGAAGCTTTCACAAGCTGCTTAGCATCCAAAGTCTTTAATTTCTCTACAAGCTGCTCCTTTTTCCCTTTTTCAAGCACCACCTCTTTACCATCTTTATCATGCACCACAAATACATCAACATTATCACCACTATCCATATCCATATCCAAATTTTCATTACCATCAGCACCTTCAACATTCAAATCCTTAGCCTCCCCTGAATCCTTGGTAGCCTCCCCTGAATCCTTGTCTAAATTCCTCCCCTGTTTAGGAGCATCCTCCCCCAAACTTGGTTCAGAAGAATCCAACCTTGCAACAGATCCAATCTTGTACAATCTCTTTGTTTTGTGTGTTCTTGATCTCTGTAAACCTTCAAGATGCCTAACCCTTTGCTTAAATTTTCTGATTTCAACACCTTGAGAAGATTTAAACTTCTGTAACTCCTTTTTGAGACCAAGAACCTCCATTGACAATTGTGTACATTTTTTCATCAATTCTTTTACAAGTTTCATACTATCCTCACCACTTCGGCCTGTGTTACCTGGCCCGAGAGGTGGATCACCAGAATTGTCATTTTGTACATGGTGGGGTGCCATCAATTCCTCAGTATCATTTCTACCCTCATCACTTCGGGATGTGTTACCTTCCCTGAAAAGGTGAATCATAGGATGTAAACTCAGTATTAAACCTAGTTTGATCATCTGAGCCCCCCATATTTGCCATTTGGCTGGGGTTTTCATCACCTGCTTCTGGTTCAATTGAACCTTCAGCATTAGATGTTGCCTTGGTTGGGGTCTTATTTATGTTGCCACTGACCTGCTCTGCTTCTAAGCTAGAAGCAGTAGTGGTAGCCCCTTCCAACATGTCACCTCCTACACCTGTGACAGCCTCATCTGGTCCATCCATCCTAACACTAGCCTGAGGTAGCTCAGTGTTCTTATTTTGTGAATTCCTAGGGTTTTGGGTCTTTTCAGGTTGGGAAGATGATGTATCCAAAGTGGGTGTGTGTTGGGTAGCAGTAGTGTTTTCTGCACCTTCACCCTGATTTTGAACTAATGACAACATATAAGGAAATAATGGTGTCACAGTTCCAAGAAAATCTTTGCCATCCTTTTTCAAGTATGAAAATAATTTCTTTTGAAGCACAGGGCAAAACCGAAGCCTTTTATGTACCTTAGGATTTGAAAGTTGATTGTTTAGAATTAGTTGCAAAAACCTTGGATAAATGTAATATTTTCCTTGTACATTCTTTTTCAAACCATCCATTATCATAGCCGAAAAATTATAAGGTTGTCCTTTGGCTAGACAAATCATAGCAGATGCTTGAGTTGTACTGAATTTATTCCAACATGAAGTTTTAGGACTTAGACAATGGAGAATGGTGTGAATTAAAAACTTCCATTGTGGACAGAGAAGACCCTTATAAAATTTTAAACCATCAGTTTTCTTCTCATATCCCATATTTTTAAGTTCCTTAAAAATGATAGAATTTTCAAGACAAGTTATTTCTTCATCATCTGCAAAGTGAAGAGCTTCTCTCACAGATGATTCAGAAACAACTATCTTGTGGCCATCTACCTTAGCCTTTAAATATTCTTCCCCATTTGTAGTTTTGATCTTAACAGTAGACCAAAACTTATCAATATGGGAAACATATATAGTAGGGTTTGCTGTTAATGCGTACCTAATGTATGTAGCATTAAGAAAGTCTATTACCTCAGCAAAACCTTCAGGTTCTTTGGGCTTTTCAAGAAAAGCAACTTAATTGTGGCTATCGGAAAAGATTCTTGTCATCATTGTTAATTAGGGTTTTGATTCTGGGGGTTTTTTAAATCAGATGTTAAAAAGTGTGCTAGGGTTTGAATTAAATTGAATTTTGGGCACACAAAGTTAATAATGAGATCCAATTTGGTTTTTTAAGCCCTTCGGATCGAATTAGGTTTTGTTGGCGCCAAAATTTACAAAACCGTCCCTCCACTTTCAAACCAAGCAGTAGAATCCCAGAAGTTACAAAGCGAACAGTAGAACCCTCAGCAGTAGAAAGTTTTACCTAGCAGCAGAAACTTTGTAACTAGCAGTAGAATGTCTGCTGATCTTTCCAAACACCCTTTTCTCATCAGACAAGCATTCCCCTTTGAATTTTCTTGCAAAAGATTAGTCCAAAACCACAAAAACACAAGAAAGAATATACCACAATAATCACAATTCATAGTTATACTTGGCATTTGTATAAGCAACAAGTAGTAGAACTAAATATAACTAGCAACACATAGCAAGCAGCAGAAACAACTTATTGACTAATAACAGAACAAATCCTTACAAAACATTACAAAAACACAAAGAGATAAGAATTTTCAAAGATTGATCATTCCAATACTAATAATTAAAAATTGAAATCTACCCACATCCAAACCTTTTGTGAGCAAATCTGCAACATTATTGTCAGTATGAATTTTAACAATTTGAATTAATTTCTTTTCAAAAGAATCTCTTATAAAGTGATGTCTTATCTCAGTATGTTTTGTTTTAGAATGAAAAACAGGATTTTTAATAATACACATTGTACTGTTATTATCAATGCAAATTTTGGTGTGCATGAAATTATACTCATAGTCCAGCAATTGATTCTGAATCCAAAGTACTTGACCACAACAACTTGAAGCAGCTACATACTCAGCTTCAGTTGTAGAATTTGCCACCATAGTCTGTTTCTTGCATTGCCATGAAATCAACCTATGTCCAAGAAATTGACACCCTCCAGTTGTTGATTTCCTATCTAAACAGTAGTATCTACTTAGTGTATTCTCTTGATCTTTATCAGCAACTACAGCAGTAGTATGAATACACTAGCAGTAGTATCATTGTAACCAACAGTAGTATGATACTTGGACAATTTTCCATTGAGCATCATAAGCAGTAGTATATTTTCTGAGCAGCAGCATCTCAAAACCCAACATATTTACATCGAATCAACTAAAAGTTAAATAAAGATATATCAAAATGTTATTTACGAGATTCGAATTTGAGAACTCTTGCTAAAAAAAATGGCATGTTACCTGCCGGTTTAGGACACTTATTTATTTACATGTCTCCATTGTTTTGATTATATACCACGAGGCCTTACGAACCAGTGCGATGCACAGGCTGTCTCCACTATTTTTGTTTTACTATCTTGATTGTTTTTTTAGATCTCATAATTAATCGATAACACCTTAACGATCATGGTTACGATACCTGACTAGCGCCTTCAAAAGAACTAATTAATTCTCTAATGTAGTTTTATGATTTTATTATAAGAAAATAATTAAATAATAAGTTAAATATTTTCAGGAATACATATTCTCTTAAATACTTTTCTAAATCGCTTAATACTCATGTATACAATATATTTTAAATATTGGCATTAATTTGTAATTAGTTAAACTTTCTTAACATATATCTCATTCAATGCAAAGTCTTTATTAAGTTAAATTTAAATTTAAAATATATCTATATCTCGGTTCTTGATTAAGTCTAACAAATTCCCTTTGGAGATTCCCTAGGATATTGTTGATATCCCATTTTCGACCCACCGTAACTTTTATTTAAGTATCAACATCTTTAGTCGCTTAACTTGACGCTCCAATTTTACACGTGAGGGACCGACTCACATGTTTAGTAGATTGGTCTTTGCAATTCTTATTGATGGACAAAGCTCATCAATTTTTGTCTAAAAAATTGAGTTTGGACATATAAAAAAAAATAATTATAATAATAATAAAAAAAAAACCTGTGCATCGCACGATTCTGAATGAATGCCAAGTGAACTTAAGTTTATGTATTTTATGTATTTTGTGATATTCTCGGACAACTTAAGTTTATGTATTTTTTTTAAAATTGCAAATCATTATGAGTAAATTTTTATTGCTGTCTTAATTAGCATACACATAAGAAATAAGACACACTCAAACATTTTAATAGACATAAATTATATAAACTTTTATGTGTTAATATCCTCCTCAACACCTAGTTAAAAAGATAAGGAATAAGGCACACACCAACTACATCTATTGTCTTATAGATATAAGAGATACAAACAGTAGATGTATTGTACAACATGTAAGTATTTGTACTACATAACAGCTTCCCATGCATTTTATCTTTGGACCTATCAACTGGTATCATAAAAATATAAAAATAACCACTTTGTATTCTTTATATTTTCAGTTTTCATCAAAGGGATGTCATCTACTGAATCAGGATCAACAACCTGTAATGATACTGGGTTTGACCAATGCGTGTATGTTTCTCTATTATTTTTTCTATTCTTTTTAAAGATTTATTGTTTGTGTAATAATATATGCTTGTTTTAATTCTTTCCATTGTTACACAGGAACTCTAATAACCCTGGTGAGCTTGTGTTTGAGGTACATTATGGTAGTGTTTTTATGTATCTTCCCTTAAGGTACGCCGGTGGAGAACTTATAGACTTGAAGTTGTCTAGGTCAAGCAGGTTATGTTACTCTGAGATGTGTGAGCTTTTGTTGAAAAACATAAAAGAGGATATATGGGCGTGGTTTTATTGTAAACCTAGGTGTAGCTTGGAAGAAGGTTTGACCATTGTCAAAACTGATAATGATGTCAAGAAAATGTATGAATTTGCTGAGATTAATGGGGTCATTGAGGTATTTGTTAGTGCAATTCAGCAAGCACATTTAGTTACCCACTATAATAAGAACTTGCCCTTTGATGACTCTGACGATGAGGTTACATCTAAAGTCATAATGCATGAAAAAATAAAGAAAGATTATGAAAACATGTCGTTGGAAGAAAAAATTGGCTGGGAACAAGCAAAACAAAATTCGCCAGGTATCCTTAGGACCCCTTATGTTAAGTCTTTTGTCGAAGCAAGTCTTTTTAGAGGGAGGGGAGAGATGGCATATAATGATCACTTCTGTGATTGTCCGGCTTTTTTAAGGTCTGTTAATAGCCCGTACATGCCAAAGGATTGTGATTGTGGCTGTAGGTCTCCGAATTTTGTAAGGTCTCTTGTTAATGACACTGACGATGATCCTACAGTTGGAGGGTCCACTGTTATCGAAAATGTGGCAAAGGAATCTATTCCTTATAAGGGTAAGAGGCTTTTAAACGACCTACATGATGGTGATACAGTTGGACGATCTACTATCGTCTAAAAAATGGCAAAAGAAAGTCATTTTCAAGATATAAGTTTCAAAGGTAGGAAACTTTCGAACGACTTCGAATCCGTTGGGGATGATGTTCAGTAAGTCTTTTGACGTTAAGGATCCTATTCAGGTTGCACTTGGATACCGTGAACAAATGGCTAAGTTTTTTTTTAAACATCGGGTTTGTATTTAGTCATGTATCAAGTATGTTGTAGTATCTCAAAACAATTGCTGAGCATACAACGCCTTTAATAGGTTCAACCTTTTGTATGTCTACTCTTGTTTGATATATCGCATATGTTGTAGTATATTTGATGTCTTTTGTGATATACCCGGACGACTTAACTATCTGTTTTTTTGGTAAATTTCAAATCATTATGACTAAATTTTTATTGCTGTCTTAATCAGCATACACATAAGAAATAAGAAACACTCCTAAAGTTTTATCGTATTTTAGGGTACGTTAAATATTGTAATAGGCTAATTTGTAAAATCTAACACAATGCGTATTGATCTTTGCGTATTCAGGTTCCTTAACGAAAGCAACTTTTTTATATCTAGTTAAATAAGCTAGAAAATAGCTAAAACAGCAAAGCGGAATAGAAAAGCATGGAGGAGCGAAAAAGTTATGCTAATGAGCGAAAAAGTCCCTCAAGCGACTTTTAACTTGGTAGATAAGTGACTTTCTAAAATCCAACTCTAGGGTGCAAGTGGCATGTAATGATGACTGCATTGCTTGTCAGGGTAAACAAGTCAATCAGACAAGTGGTTAGATTCAAGCGACTTTTTTTAAGTGACCTTTTATGATATAGCGACTTGTTACCCAACCACCAAAATATTTTGTGCTTTTTGTTTTGTTACTTTAATAGGGTCTTGTACTTAATAAAATATTGGAACTCATGTAGTATGTTTGTCATTTTTTTGTGCAGCTTCATTCCATGTCACTATTTAGTCAACATTTTGTTCTACTACAAGAAAGGCTTTATCAAGTTTGAAATTGAAATTGTTACTTAAAAAATTTTAACACGTACAACAAATACTATGAACAGGCTAATCATATAGTACTTTAATGAAACATAGAAAAACTACTAATCATACAGTTCATTATTAGCGCAACAAATACTTTTTGAGCGACTTTATCTTGGCAACTTATAACGTTGGTGGTTGTTTTTTCCTTTACCGCAAGACCATAGTGGCATTCACTTGGGTTTAACGCAACTAATAACCACATGAAACAAGAAAGTAAAGCACAAATACGCACAAAAAAAGAGTAAGTGTGTGGAAACAAAGGTCAACATATTTTATAATTACAAAATACATAAGCGCAAAACAAAAAATACATGGGATAAAAAACTAAACAGTGTACATCAACCACACTGTCTAAAATCAAAACCCATAAAAAAGAAGCCTATAACAATTTTTTCCTTTTTCCTTGTTCGTTTGGTTGATCATTATAGACTTTCCATATGGTTGACTTGCCTCTAAGTGTCTCCTCGATACTTGGTTTAACACTGCCACTTGGTTCAGCATTTGGTTTAACACAACCACTTGGGTTAACAACTTCTACTTGTTCCTCACCGTATACTTGTCGTCTTAGCTCTTCGAGAATTTTAGGTGGCAATTGCTTCTTCGGTTCAGCATTTGGGCCATATCTCTCATAAATCTCTGGAAATATGACATCTCTTAATACCTTGTTTGACCATTCCCTATCATCAACATTATGCTCGAACCTAACTCTTTTACCAGTTGACATTTTTTGAACGAAGTAATGCTAATATGGTGAAGAAAGTGATGAAAATGGAGCGTAAAATGAGATGAGGGAAAATGGTGCGATTTATTACCCCACGTGAGATCCAAATTTGTGGTTGGGGTTGTATGCTTTTTTCAACACTTTATTCCCCCGTATCTACCTAGAAAACACTAACATTATCACGCTTGCATGGTTAGTTGTTGCTTGGTTAATCTAAAATAAGGAAAAACTGGTTAAGTAAATATTAAATGCATCCTTAATCGAAAAAGACCCAAGGGCGCAGTTGGTGTTGGTGTGGTGTATATGACGGTTGAGGTTGGTTGAGGTCGGAGGTTCGAGCCCTGTTCACCCCTGGCTTCCCAACTTTCCGTTTTTAATTTTTTTTACCAAAAACTTTTTATGGAACTTTTTTAAGCTCTTAAAAATAAGCATTTTTAATGAAAGCAACTTTTTTATATCTAGTGAAATAAGCTAAAAAATAGCTGAAACAGCCAACAGCTATGCTGAGGATTGGAAAAAGTCTCTTATGCGACTTTTCGTAGGGTAAATAAGCGACTTTCTGAAAACCAACTATAGGGTGTAAGTAACCGACTTTTTTGATTTATTTATTACAAGGGTATAATAGTCTGACCACATTTCTAACCATACTGTAGTTAAATCTAACCCAAAAGTTGTACCGTAGTATTGTTTCCCTCTTACTTATATTCTATAAAAACCATAAATTACCAGCAACACACATTCAACCAAAATAACTAACAATGGCACAAAATGATAAGGGGAAGGCTTTGTACAGTGGGTTAAGGAAAGAGGATTGCGCCAATCAAGACCGTTTGGGTGTTAAGAAGGAGAAGGAAGAGGCTGCCGACATCGGGTTATCAAAGCTTTCTGATTTGGAAACAAGGAGTAAGAATCTTGAAGCTGTGTTTAAATATCTAAAGGAAAGGAAGGAAATGAAGGAAAATAGTGATAGGAAAAGTTGTGGGTCTAGCTAAGTGTATGTTTAGATGATAGGGAAGTTTGTAATGGTTGTCAACATGAAACCGATGAATAAAAATTTGGGATAAATGATAGTGTTTGGCAATCAAAAGTTTGCTTGTTGTTGGTAATTGGTTAGTTTGATTTTTACAAGTCAATTTGGCAGTTTCACTATTAGATTTATAAGTAAGTAACTGATTTGCCTTTTGAATATAGTGGGTGTTTGGATTAGCATTTGCATTTTGGAATTGGATGGCAAAATATGTAAAGCATTTTTATTTTGAATACATGTAACCTTTTACAATTACTGGGTATGGTTTAAACATATGTTCCATGCATCAGTTGTTAAGTGCCCACTTGGGTTTTAATTGCAAAACTAGGGTTAGTAACGTTAAGTTACTACTGCTCAGTTACTTTGGCTTATTTCTAGCTTATTTACAAAGTTATAGAAAAATTATTTTCACACAAAGTTTTAGGAAAAACTTGTCAACGCAATACTATGGTGGCATTACACTAGAAAGCAAGTAATAAGCATATGAAACGCGAAAGTAAAGCACAAATACGCAAAAACATAAATTAAACTAGAAACGGGCTTAAGATAATCTAAAAATGAAAAATTAACCCTACATGTGTAAATTTGATTTCTAAAAGTTCTAAATGATAAAAAATAATTTTAGGAAAAAGAATGAAATTTTTTTGCTTAATATTTTATTTTTAATGAATTAAAAACACTTTTATAGTAAAAATAATATTAAAAATACTAAATTAGTATAAAAAAATTATGAAAATTTCTGGAAAACTACTTTAAGATGTAAGGAGGTTAGAAAAAATAAAAAAGGAATCACCAGCTTATCCAGATAAGCTGTGAATAAGCTAAAAGGGGAATTAGCCTAAATAAGGAAAAACTTATTAAGTAAATATTAAATGCAAACTTAGTCGAAAAAGACCCAAGGGCGCAGTTGGTGTTGGTGTGGTGTGTAAGACGGGTGAGTTTGGTTGAGGTCAGGTGTTCGAGCCCTGCTCACCCCTGTCTTCCCAACTTCCCTTTTTTTTTATTTTTTTAAGTAAAACTTTTTATGAAACTTTTATAACCAATAAAAAAGAAGCATTTTTAATGAAAGCAACTTTTTTATATCTAGTTACATAAGCTAGAAAATAGCTAAAACAACCAACAATTAGGATAAGGATCCAAAAAAAAGTCTATTATGCGACTTTTAAGTGGGTAGATATGCGACATTTTAAAATACACTTTGTTGATATAAATAATGCCTAAACACGTTAATAATATTATTCGATATCTCTATGTTTTGATAATCACAAAATGTAAAATCATTAATCGGAAAATTATGACGTAAACAAGTATTTAGATGTAAATATCTATTTCTACAACTCAAATCACTTAAGGTATGAATGAACTAATGCTTAATACATTATATGATCAAAGGAACATTTTCTTAAACACTAGATTTTTTATAAAATGTCAAGAACATTTTATATCTTTTAGAAAAACATTTTTGGTAATAAATAAAAAGGTTTAATTCATTATAAATTTATGAATTCAAATTTTCAACCAAAATCAGTAAAAATGTTCCAGAAAAACCTTCCCCACAAAAAGACAAAACTGGGCAACGGCTGGCTTGGGCGGCCCCCTTAATTTTGCTAGGCGGCCCCCTTAAAATTAAGGGGACCGCCCCCTATTTAAGGGGGCCGGCCACACTCCAGTAGCTTTCCAGCTGTCTAGTTTTCTGCCTATAAATACCAGCCTTCCCCTGGATTTTTACTCACCTTTTGCACCCCAAACCTTCTGTTTTAAATCTTGTAAATCCTTTCTAAAAACCCATTGATTATATTCTCTTAAGCATTGGTTTTCAAGTGATCCAAGCTTCCACCATCAAAGTGCAAAAGAAGAATACTCCTTCAACTAGAGAAGAAGTATTATAGCTTAACTCATATCATCATTGTAGTTGTGTAAAGTGTTGTATAGTTGTGATAAGTAGATCTAAGTGTAAGTAACTAGTTGTGTTGTAAAGAAGTAGTGTAGAAGTAGTTGTGAAGTAGTTGTGATGTTGTCGTGGAGAAGAAGTCGTGAAGAAGTCGTGAAGCCGTCGTGAAGCAGTCGTGATTAAGTTGTGTACAAGTCGTGAGATTGGTTCTAGCTACGATTAGAACTCGACATCAAGCTTTGTGTCGTTAAACTGGTGTAAGCTAAAGTTGTGTAAGGTTTCACCGCCATAAGGGAGTTTGTTGACATAGTGAAGAAAACTCTCGAGTAGGTGACTCGGGGAGTGGAGTAGGGCAAGGAAGGTGTCCTTGTAGCCGAACCACTATAAATCTTCGTGTTGTGGTTTGATCTTTCCATCTCTATCTTTCATTTCATTATATTTACTTTACTTGCATTGCTTATCTATACTTGTTTATATTTGTTCATATTGATCAAGAGTTGAATTCACATAAGATAGAATCGATGTTTTTAAAAAGTAAACAAAAGTTTTCATAATTTAAAAAGACGTAAAACTATTCAACCCCCCTTCTAGTTTTCCACAATTGGTATCAAGAACCACGTCAAACAAGATTTTTAAAATAAACTGTATTTTAAAACTTGAAACGATCTATGGAATCTGAAAAATATTTAGAAGGGCAGTCTATGCAAAGACCACCACTATTTGAAAGTGATGGATTTCTTTATTGGAAAATCGATTCGAAACTTATGTGAAATCAAAAGATCTAGATCTTTGGCATGTTATTACTAATGGTGATTTTTTACCTATTCAACATAATCTTGATACTAAAAAGGATGAAATAGTACCTTTTGAATAACAAAGTGATGATTTAAAAAGAAAGCTTTCTAAAAATAATGAGGCAAAAATGGTTATTTATAATGCGTTACCACGTAAAGAATACGAAAGGATCTTTATGTGTGAAACCGCAAAAGAAATTTGGAACTCTTTACTAATAACTCACCAAGGTAATAGTCAAGTCAAAGACAATAAAATAGATCTTCTTGTTCAACAATATGAACAATTTACGATTCCGGAAGAGGAATCAATTGATAATGCTTTTGCTAGGTTTAACACAATCATCACAAGTTTAAAGGCACCTGATGAGAGTTTTTCTAGTAAGAATTTTGTTAGGAAATTTCTTAGGGCTCTTCATCCAAAATGGCGAGCTAAAGTTACGGCGATTGAAGAATCAAAGAACTTGTCAACTCTTCAACTTGACGAGTTGATTGGCAACTTGAAGGTCTACGAAGCAATAATCAAGAAAGACTCCGAGATGGTCAAAGGAAAGAAAGAGCAAAGCAAGTCAATCGCGTTGAAAGCTAGGAAAGCATCAAGTGACGAGGATAGCTCAACCTCCGATAGTGATGACGAAGAATATGCCATGGCCGTAAGAGACTTCAAGAAGTTTTTCAAAAGACGAGGAAGATTCGTTAGACAACCACAGAAACAAAGACGACAAAGGTAGCAAGAGCGAGAGGAAGTGCTTCAAATGCGGTGATCCAAATCATCTCATCGGAAGATGTCCTATGATGTCAAAGGAGCAAAACCAAAAGGCGTTCGTTGGAGGAGCATGGAGTAATAGTGACGAAGACGAGAAAGAAACCACAAAGGAGGAGAAATGTCTTATGGCTAAGACATCAAGTGAGGTACATTCCGAAACCGAATACTTTAGTGATGAATATTTATCATTAGATGAAAAAGACTTAGATAGCGAATATAATAAATTATGCAAACTAGGTCAAAAAGTAATGAGTAAAAATAAATCACTAAAACATAAAAATAACCAATTAGAAAAGGAAATACTAGAATTAAAAATTAAACTGCATAACTTAGAAAAAGGGAAAGAAGTTTTTGAATGTAGAACATGTCAAGAAACTAAAAATGAAAACGAAATACTTAAGAAAGAAATTTGTAAACTTAACAAATTCGAAAATAGTAGTAATTCACTTATGGAAATAATAAGTATTCAAAGGATATCAGGAGATAAAACCGGATTAGGATTTAATTCAACTAAGGATTCAAATAGTGAAACTAAAAATATAAAGTTTGAATGTGAAACTAGTGAGCAAAAACCTTTAGAGTCAAAACCTAAGTATATACTTATGAAAGATAGAAAAATACCCATAGCTAGTAATGAGGATGTAAAAACCTTTTATAAACCATCTTTAAAAAATGAAGTAGAACACTCTAAACCAAAGTTAAGGTCAAAAACACCTCCTCCTAGTAGACCACCTAGTCCTCACCCTCGGCCTAAAACTCCTCAACCTAGAAGAAATTAAAATAGACCAAACCGTCAAAATAATAGTCACCCAATGTGGAATTATCCAAATCCACCAAGTTTTAATCCTTGGGGAATACTTCCACCATATATGCATCCGAGTCAATTGCAAACCATGTTTGGTTCAAACAACTATGGACCAATCAGACCATGGGGACCAAGTGGCTAGAATTTCAACTCATCGGGAAAGTCGGAATCTCTTTCGTAATTGGCTTTTATAAGTCAATACTCTTTGAAGTATTTGAAGACCACATATTGAAGACAAAAAGGTACGCCTCTCTTTCATGCTCACCACTATATGCGTACATATCCTCTCATAACCTAGATACGTCATTTGTTGACTATCTAGAACTAAAAGAAATTGTTCGTCCTCGAACCTTTTCTTTCCCCTTTGCCTCTTTTGGACTATAACGTTCAACATGAAAATCTTCTATGTCCTCTCTCGCAAAACTCATGGTGATGAAGAGAAGTGAGTTGAGTGGATCAACATAGAAGTCGGAGCCGAACCTTCGAACAAGAAAACTATGTAACAAACTCCCATCGTCGTCAGCACCCATCTCCGTCCTTTCCTCATTATCCCTCAACATCATTCAACATCCCACCTTAACATATATATATATATATATATATATATATATATATATAATATATATATATATATATATATATATATATATATATATACACACATACACATTCTCTTTTCATTTCTTAAATCCACCTTTGTCAGCTTGACGTCTTGTTTATTTTATCCAAAATACTCAAGATATATTTTGTTAACGAAATGTTAATAAAATGCGCCAAGTATTCCCTCTTCGTGCTAATAAAACCTAACGTATTTTTGATATATATAATAAATCTATATACATAAAAATATTTTGCTATCAGAAATAAAATTCGACAAAATCCAATTTTTGGGCCGGAGGCCCCCTTAATTTTAAGGGGACCGGCTTGAAAACGGGGGCGGCCCCCTTAATAATTAAGGGGACCGGCCTACTGTTACCTCCAAAAACGTTTTTCCTTCAAAAATCTTTGCCAAACACCCCATTTTTCAAACACACCTCTCACTCCCTCTGCTGTGAACAAGCTGCAACCCCAAAACTACTCACCAAATCACCATTTCCGGCTAATTTCGCAAGGGGCAAACACCTATATTTCGATTAGCAACACATTTTGTAAGTTTTCCAATATACATTTTATCTAATTTCATCCAATTTTGAGTCTAATCATAATTAGGTCTTTTACTTAATTTTTCAAAATTCAAATTTTTTTTGAAATTGAGTCTAGGAATGTTATAATCAAATGCTCCCCATAGGATTAGAATGCTTAATCAACCTAGAAACTAAGTAATTAGATACCCTCATGTCAAAAATTTGAAAAACCAAACACTCCTATTCAAAACTTGTTATACATTGTTGAATTATGCCATAAACACTTGTTAAAACTAATCACATTGTTACATCATAACCTCTTAATTCTAAAAATATATTTTTCGAATCATAAAAATGTTTTTATTAAATATAAGAGAGTGTTTGGATTAGGAGCTAGAGTCATCGAAATTTAATCAAAATTAAGTTCACAACTACTTGCCAAGTTTATAAACACGCAATTAGTTGTTTTGAGTCATCAAGATACATAATTTATATGTATATTGAAATTTTAGTAGTTATTTTTATAATTAAGGGAGCATTTGGCATAACATTTTGAAAGAAATTTTTGAGTCAAAATCTAAGTTTTCACCTTTTTCAATAAGTTACTTAACATAAACACTCGTAAGAAATAGCTAGATATACAATCTAATGTTTGTCTAGCCACATTTCAAAATAGCTTATGACGTATAAAGGAGCGTTTGGATATTTTTGATTTCTTATCATAATATCCATGTAACTATTCTTAAACATCATAAAATACATTTTAAGCGAGTTAAAAATTAAAACTAAAGAACATTGTAAACTACTTCTTAGGATTAAAAGTTTTAGAGTCGAAGTATGTTTACGTCCCACATAAGTAACATATATAATATATACATGTCATTTTCTTATTTTGTGTGTGTTGCTTTCTTGTATATGTGAAAATGCCTAAAGCTACAGTCGGTGATCTCTCCAAAACCAAGGCCTACATTCCAAAAGTCTCCGAAACTCCCGGCATATCTCCTTCTGTTACATGTTTCTATCGGCCCATCGAAAGTAGAAACATTCACGAAGGTAGAGTTGTTGAACCATCTTTCTATCAATCCGATCAAATCGAGCGAATGTTCTCAAATGTTCGTCTCGATTGTCTCTTCAAAATCAATGAGCCAATCATTCCTCGCTTCGTTCTAGACTTCTATAGCCAAGTGACGGTGCAAACCGATCAATATGGCTATATTCTTATTTCCTTTATGATCCAAAACGAATTTATCACTCTCAATCTAGCTCAGTTTGGTCAAATTCTCAAAATTCCTTACAACGGTCAAGCCGTTTTCTCAAATGAATGGGATCTCTCATCTCTTGAGAAAAATCGGCCTCAGAATGGTCCGTACTATTCTGATATTCCTTCTCCTGACGAGATTCGTGGACTTCTCGAGCTAGAATGTGGTACGACTAGCCGAAAGATCAAGTCGAAAAATGTTGAAATCCATGCAAACCAAATCATCCTTAAAGAGCTAAGCCCCGACATGAAGCGTTGGGAAGAACTCATTCGTGAGAATGCGTTCGGTACCGGTGGTCACCGTGATCATCTCACGGCGAGCATTGCTCACATGTTGTATTGTATTGTTGCAGAAGAACAATACAATTTGGCTTACCTCTTTGTCTATCGCATCATGTCAATCAAAAACACTCCCAACGCCAACCTTCCTTATGGCATGTTCCTCACCCGTCTCTATCGTTATGTCATGGAAAATTTCCCTCATCTCGAAAGTAATGTTTACCTATTCGTTCATCCCATCCTACGCCCTCTCTCTCGTAGCCAACTTCATCTATCTCGTAGTGACAAGGGCAAATCTAGACGCCCTAATCTCTATGCACCTCGTAGTTCCACATGTCATCGGGTAGATGATGATGAGGAGGAGGAAGGCACCTCACGTGTCAGTACTCCATCTCCCACGAGGTTCGTGGACAATCTCCCGGAACTTAACTATTCCAATTATCAAGTTCCTCGTCCTTCCGAACAAACCGAACAAATCCTATTTGAACGACAAACCGCATTACTCAACACAACTCAACAGATGCATGAAGAAGTTAGAGGTGGCTTCAAGTCGATAGGGAAAGCTTTCAAGAATATTTTCGGAAAGAAGAAAAGAATAGATGTGGAAGTTGGTTTATTAGAACTATATTGTGTTTAGATATTTTATTTTGTTTTGTATTTGAGAATTATTTATTTCTTGCATGTCATAGTATGTTAGTATCTATTTTCTTGATTAGAACTTGAATGCTATGCTTAAATTAATATGCTTGCTAATGATTAATAACATGCTTATTCTATAATATAATTATTTTTAGCCTTAATGTATACATGCTTATTTAAACATGTTTATGCCACTATTTAATCATTCTTCTTGTACATGATTCAAATGGAGCTTACTGCAAATACACCCTAACAATGACCCTTTTCTGGAAATTTTTCAAATTTGGTCGCCTGGGAAAACATCAGATGGGCGGCCCCCTTAATTCCCTAGGCGGTCCCCTTAATTTTAAGGGGGCCGGCCAGCAATTAAGGGGACCGGCCATCTGGGCAGTGAAATTCACTGTTTTCTTTTGCATCATGTGACCCCTTTTATCTAGCCCCAGCTACCATTTCTCTTAATGGACGAACTGGTATTGGAATCTTACAACAAAACCTCAAAAATTTACCTAAACTAACCACATTTTCATATTATAAATTCCCTCCAAACAATCACCTCTCATTCCATCATCCTTCATCATCCCAAATCACCATGTTATCACCTAAATCCTCCATCTCTAAGACTCCAAGGAAGCAAAGACTTGTCATCATACCTCCAAAACAACTTTTTATAGACTTAACCCAAGATGACACCAAAACTCCATCACCACCACCTCAATGTTCATCCCCAAGTGCACCAAATGCACCATCAAAAACACCATCTACTCATGGCACATCATCCTCCTCCATACCATCCACTTCATCCATCAATGACTATATCAACTCCCATCTATCATCATCACCACAAAGAGCATCATCACCACCTCCCACTCAAGAACCTCTATCCACCCAACTTGCCATTTCCTTATCACCCATCACACCTCTTGATGCTCACTTCTCACCATCACCAATCCCACAACCATTCTTTCCCATACCTTGGGAATTGCTTGAAGCCCATGGTGACAATTGTCTTTGTTGCATCCATAACCGGACCATAATCTTTGGTCTTAGAGATGAGATACACTACATGTTTTCATCACTTGAACACATGATTACCAACCCACCACCACTACCACCTCTACCACCTTCACCCACTACACCACCACCACCTCCATTTTCACCCAATTAAGCATATGCAATGCTTAATTAAAAATAATTTTCAAAACCATTTTGTGTGCAAGCCCCATGGAAGATCATGTACTCCTAGAATGATTATGTAGATTGCATTACTTACTAGCTTATGTAGGATTAAATTTAATCTTGTATGTTTGTGTATTTATACAAAACATTTTTAATGAATATCTTTCTTTTATATGCATGCTTATTTTTTTGCTATATATATGCTTGTGCTTCTAATATTTTTCTTGCAAGAATTCCATATATCGATTCATTTATGCACACAAACGAGGGGGAGTACACACCTAGGGGGAGTCATCGTCCCGACAAATCTCATGACTAATATTTGTCGGCTTAACCTTTTTGATTCTACAAAAAGGGGGAGAAATAGATATAAACTCACTAAATACTTGTCTAAAAACTAATCTTTAGATTTAATGAGTTTAGATTTTGTAATCATCAAAAAGGGGGAGACTGTTGATATAAATAATGCCTAAACACGTTATTAATATTTTTCGATATCTCTACGTTTTGATAATCACAAAATGTAAAATCATTAATCGGAAAATTATGACGTAAACAAGTATTTAGTTGTAAATATCTATTTCTACAACTCAAATCACTTAAGGTATGAATGAACTAATGCTTAATGCATTATATGATCAAAGGGACATTTTCTTAAACACTAGATTTTTTATAAAATGTCAAAAACATTTTATATCTTTTAGAAAAACATTTTTGGTAATAAATAAAAATGTTTAATTCATTATAAATTTTTGAATTCAAATTTTCAACCAAAATCAGTAAAAATGTTCCAGAAAAACCTTCCCCACAAAAAGACAAAACTGGGCAACGGCTGGCTTGGGCGGCCCCCTTAATTTTGCTAGGCGGCCCCCTTAAAATTAAGGAGACCGCCCCCCTATTTAAGGGGGCCGGCCACGCTCCAGTAGCTTTCCAGCTGTCCAGTTTTCTGCCTATAAATACCAGCCTTCCCCTGTATTTTTACTCACCTTTTGCACCCCAAACCTTCTGTTTTAAATCTTGTAAATCCTTTCTAAAAACCCTTTGATCATATTCTCTTAAGCATTGGTTTCCAAGTGATCCAAGCTTCCACCATCAAAGAGCAAAAGAAGAATACTCCTTCAACTAGAGAAGAAGTATTATAGCTTAACTCATATCATCATTGTAGTTGTGTAAAGTGTTGTATAGTTGTGATAAGTAGATCTAAGTGTAAGTAACTAGTTGTGTTGTAAAGAAGTATTGTAGAAGTAGTTGTGAAGTAGTTGTGAAGTAGTCGTGGAGAAGAAGTCGTGAAGAAGTCATGAAGAAGTCGTGAAGCCGTCGTGAAGCAGTCGTGATTAAGTTGTGTACAAGTCGTGAGATTGGTTCTAGCTGCGATTAGAACTCGACATCTAGCTTTGTGTTGTTAAACCGGTGTAAGCTAAAGTTGTGTAAGGTTTCTCCGCCATAAGGGAGTTTGTTGACATAGTGAAGAAAACTCTCGAGTAGGTGACTCGGGGAGTGGAGTAGGGCAAGGAAGGTTTCCTTGTAGCCGAACCACTATAAATCTTCGTGTTGCGGTTTGATCTTTCCATCTCTATCTTTCATTTCATTATATTTACTTTACTTGCATTGCTTATCTATATTTGTTTATATTTGTTCATATTGATCAAGAGTTGAATTCACATAAGATAGAATCGAAGTTTTTAAAAAGTAAACAAAAGTTTTCATAATTTAAAAAGACTTAAAACTATTCAACCCCCCTTCTAGTTTTCCACACACTTTTATGCAAGTGGCATGTAATGATGACCTTATTTCTTGTCAGGGTAAAGATGGCTTCATTTCTTGTCAGGGTACACAAGTCAGTCTGAAATGTACCTAGATTCAAGCGCTTTTTTTTAATAGACATTTTATGGCGCGTAAAGGAAATAATGCGGGAAAAAAGTTGGTATTTGTTGAGAATTAAATATTCTGAAGTTTAAGTATCGGGAAATACTCAAAGTGTGTTCCTGCTGCTAGTGCATTTGTTCCTGCTGGTAGTGTTATTATTGCTGCTGGTTGTTCCTGCTGCTAGCATTAACACATTGCTGCTGCTGATGCTGCTGCTAGTTAAAACGTGTTCCTGCTGCTAGTATAATCTGTTGTTGCTGGTGAATGGATAAGCTTGGAAAAGTCAAAGATAGAATAAGAAATATCTTTTGTTGTATCATCAGTGAAGTAAACAAATTGTATACTCTTAAGTGTATCAGTTGTTTCAATGACTCTTATAAGCTATAGCAAGTAGCTTATAGCTTGACAAGACTTTAACATATTGTAAAGATCTTCTTGGACAATAAAAGAAGATCTTAGACTAGATATTAGTGTACGTTATTATTTAGAACTCATAACTGTTAAGACATAGAACAAACACAAGAATATCACAAGTTGTAAGAAAATAAGATTCAAGGTCTTTGTAACCCTAGTGATAGAAAGATCACTCGTATTATTTTGAATAATATTGAATCGTTTTGGTGAAAAGCTTTCATTGTTTATTGTCATATAACTAATCATAACCGTTCCATTTCCATAACAAAAATAACCTTCTAAGTGTGATTAAGTAAATTCCGCGTACTTAATTATATTAACTCAATATATCATACACACAAAGTCACAAGGTTTAACCACCTTAACCGTGTGTCGAATCCTAGCAAGTGGTATCTGAGCAAGGTTGATATAGTTGATTTAGAAGCTAAAATAGAAATGGATGTACAAGATGCTCAGGTTTCAAATGTTGCTGCAAAGTTGCCCATGATCAAACAGAATGAGTTTGAGTTATGGAGGATGAGAATTGAGCAATATTTTATGGTTCAAGATTATACTCTTTGGGATATCATTATGTATGGTGATTCTTTTTCACCAAGCTATTCAGATGTTGTCCTTGAAGGCAAAACACTTAGGAAAAGAAATACTGGACCAGTTTCCAATGATGAAAAGATACATAAGAGAAATGATCAAAAAGCAAGAAATTTGTTGCTTATGACCATTCCTGGTGAGCAGATGCTATCTTTTAACAAGTATCTTGATGCAAAAACTCTTTTTGAAGAGATTTGTGCATGGTTTGGTGGTAATGAAACTACCAAAAAGACACAGAAGACATTGCTGAAGCAACAATTTGAAAACTTTACTGCTTTTAGCAATGAAACTCTTGATAAGCTGTTCTCAAGGTTGCACAAGTTTGTCAGTCAGTTAGCTGTGTTGGGTGTTGAGATAGAGAAGGAAGATCTCAACATGAAGTTTTTGAGAAGTCTACCTGATGAGTTCCATACTCATGTTATTGTCTGGATGAACAAGCCAGACATTGAAACCATGAAACTCAATGATTTGCACAACAACTTCAAAATTGTTGAAAAAAGTCTAAAGAAGTCTGGAAACTATGGTACTAGTTCTGGGAATGCTGCACTCTTATCATTTCCTAGTATTAGTAAGACTGAAGAGGTAGATGAAGTTGAAAGTGTTTCTAATGCTACTTATGGTGGTCCTTCTACTAGTTCACAAAAGGACGTTGCTGGACTTGGAGATCCAACATTTATGCCTTTATAACCAGTCAATCTAGTGGTTCTCCTCTAAATCATGAAGACCTTGAGCAGGTAGATGGTGATGATTTGAAAGAGATGGATATTAAGTGGCAGGTTGCTTTACTTAGCATGAGGGCTAAGAAGTTTTGGCAAAGAACTGGGAAGCAAATTACCATAAATGGTAATGAAACTGCTGGGTTTGATAAGAAGAAAGTGGAGTGTTTCAACTGTCATAGGTTAGGACACTTTGCTAAAGAATGTAGAAGCCCAAGGAAGCAGGATAATAGGAACACATGGTATAAGCAAGATAAGAGAAAGGAAGTAATAGTTGAAGAGCCAAAGGCTATGTTGGCTATTGATGGTGTTGGATACGATTGGAGCTCTATGGCTAATGAAGAGGATGCACCACCAAATGCTGCTCTTGTTGCCAATGATATTGCTCTAATGGCCTTTTCTGATTCAGAGGTAAACTCTATCATAAATTGTACTGAATCATGCTCTAATCTTAAAGCTTATGAAGACCTTAGTAAGAGATTTGATGCTCATCGAGAAGAGCTACTTAATGCTCTTTTTAATTTAGCTAATCACAAAAGAGGTCTAGGTGTTCTAGAAAAACAAGTCTTACATTTTCAAAATAATGAATCTAGTCTTGTTAATGAAATTAATATACTTAAAAATGACATAAGGATCAAAGATGAGTGTATTGTTGAGCTGAATGATTCATTAGCTAGACACAAAAAGGAAAAAGGAAATGTTAAGATAACTGTAGATGCTTTAGCTCATGCCTCAGAGGGAGTTAATAAGCTTTTTGAAGCTCAAGTAACCAATAAAGCTAATTCTGGAGTAGGTTATAACACTGTTCCTCCACCATATAGAGGTATTCATTCACCTCCAGGTATTGACCTAGCACACACAGGTTTAGCTGAGTTTCAAGAACCAATCATGGAATATGGTTCTAAGGCTAACAAGAGCCTTATGGTAGAAAAGATAAGTAAAAGTTTAGATAAAACTTTACTTTATCAGGATAAGGTGTCCTTTGTTAAGAAAGGAGATGCTATAGTTGTTGAGGATTGTACAACTGATAGTGATGATGATGAAGAACAGGTTATGTCTAAACCTGTCTTGGTTAAGAAAGTAGGAACAAAGGTTCCTAAGATAGTCAATCATAATACTAACAGGCCTAAGAACAATGTTAAACATGTTAGGCAACCAGTTAGATATTGTGAACAATATAGAACTACAAACAAGCCCAGAGGCAACCAAAGGAATTGGAATGGCCTTAAGTCTCACCAACTAGGTGATGACTTTTATTATTATAACAAAGCTTGTTACACATGTGGTAGTTTTGACCATCTTGCTGCTTTCTGCAACCAATGGGTATCTGGGTATGAAAACAATAGAGTGAACTACAAAAGGCAAACTCCTAAGTCTCACTCTCACTCTAGTTCTAAGAGAACAAACCCTAGAGTAGTCAAAAACAAGTTTGGCTCAAACACAGATCCTGCTGCTAGACTAATGGTTCCTGCTGCTAGACAAATTGTTCCTGTTGCTCGACCATTTATGACTATTAACCCAAAATCAACAGCTAAGGGTGCAAAAATAACTTTCAAACATGCACCAACAACTGTTCTAAGGCCCATTCAAACAAAAGTAGTGGTCCAAAAACAAGTTTGGAAACCAAAGGGTAGAACTAAAAAGCTAGCAGTTCCTGCTGCTAAGCAATCAGTTCATTCTGCTACTAAGGGAAACAGGGAAAATGCTGTTAAGGCCTCAGCATGTTGGATTCTTAAATCCAATGTTGCATCAACTGTTCTCAAAAGATTTCACTTCATTGATGCAAGAGGCAGATCCAAGTCAGTAATGGCTTGAGTCCTCAAAAGAAACTAACACTCTTATTTGTGTGCAGAAACATTCAACTGATAAACAAGGAGATCAAGGATACTCAGATAGTGGATGTTCAAGGCACATGACAGGCAACAAGTCTTATCTCTCAGATTTTCAATCAATAGATGGAGGCTATGTTACCTTTGGAGGGGGTGTTCGTGGCAAAATTTCCGGTAAAGGTACCATTAAAACTGGAAATTTAGATTTTGAAGATGTGTTCTATGTAAAAGAGCTAAATTATAATCTTTTTAGTGTCTCACAAATGTGTGACAAAAAGAACAATGTTCTTTTCTGTGAGACTGAATGTCTTGTACTTTCTCCTGATTTTAAGATGCCTGATGAAAGTCAAGTACTTCTTAGAATTCCTAGAAAGGGCAATATGTACAGTGTAGACATGAAGAACATTGTTCCTAAAAAGAATTTAACTTGTCTTGTTGCAAAGGCCACATTGGATGAATCAATGAAATGGCATAGAAGGCTTGGTCATATTAATTTCAAAACCATAAATAAAATTGTTAAGAATGGTTTGGTAAGAGGTTTACCTCACAAAAGATTTGAAAATGATCAAACATGCATTGCTTGTCTTAAAGGCAAACAACACAAAGCCACTTGTAAGCCCAAGATTTTTAACTCTATCAATCAATCTTTGTTTATGCTTCATATGGACTTATTTGGACCTGTTTCAGTAATGAGCATAATGCATAAGAGATATTGTCTAGTTATTACTGATGACTATAGCAGATTTACATGGGTTTTCTTTTTAGCTACTAAGGATGAGACATCAAGCATCCTTAAGGATTTCATTACACAGATAGAAAACCAAGTAAGCAAGAAAGTAAAAGTCATTAGATGTTATAATGGGACAGAGTTTAAGAATAGAGTTATGGATGATTTCTGCAAAGAAAAAGGTATTAGGAGAGAATTTAGTGTTGCTAGAACTCCACAACAGAATGGAGTAGCTGAAAGAAAGAATAGAACACTAATAGAAGCTGCTATAACAATGTTAGCTGATTCTAAGCTACCTATAACTTTTTGGGCAGAGGCAGTCAACACTGCTTGCTATGTTCAAAATAGAGTTTTAGTTGTGCAGCCTCACAATAAGACATCATATGAACTTTTTAATGGTAGAACTCCTGCAATAGGATTTCTTAGACCTTTTGGATGTCATGTGACTATTCTCAATACCTTAGACCGTTTAGGAAAATTTGATGGTAAAGCAGATGAAGGATTCTTTGTTGGATATTCTCTTAATAGCAAAGCATTTAGAGTTTACAACACAAGAACAGAAATAGTAGAGGAAAACCTACATGTGGAGTTTTTAGAAAACAAATCCAATGTAGAAGGTCAAGGACCAAAATGGCTATTTGATCTAGAGTATCTAACCAATTCAATGAATTATGTGCCTATTGTTGCAAAAACTAATGATTTTGCAGGTTCTAATACAACAAATGAGGCAGAGTTAGAGAAAGATCAAAATGATGTGATAATGCCAATAGGGTCAAGTACAAGTGTAGAATCAACTTCAACAACTGATGAATCTTCTTATGATAAAACTAAAGAAGGTGTTGAAGATGCAAGCAAAGAAGATGGAACTCAGGAACAACAAAATGTTTCTGCTGGTAGCATTTCTGTTGCTTCTGGTAGTGTATCTGTTTCTGCTGGTAATACTGCTGCTGAGCCAGAGCACTCTGCTGCTAGGCTTAATGTTCCTGCTGCTGGGCCAAATACTTCTGATACAGGCCTATCACACACAAGAGAAGCAGAATTCCAAGAAGATGAAGTGGATTTGAGTAATCTCCCACCATCTTATCAAGTTCCTACTACACCACACACAAGAATTCACAAAGTCCACTCCCTGGAACATGTGATTGGAGATGTACAATATGGTGTGAAGACAAGACAACAATTGATGTCTTCAGACCAACAAGGGCTTCTTGATGCCCTTTATGCTTCAAAACAGCATGAGCTTTCAAACTCTTGCTTGTTTGTATGTTTTCTCTCACAGGATGAACCAAAGAACATTCCTAAGGCCCTAGATGATTCAAGCTGGTTAGAGGCTATGCAAGAAGAGCTTCTTCAGTTCAAGATTCAAAAGGTTTGGGTGCTAGTTGATTTACCTACAGGTGTGAAGGTAATTGGCACTAGATGGGGTTTTAAGAACAAAAGGGATGAAAGGGGAATAGTGATTAAGAATAAGGCTAGATTAGTAGCCCAAGGGTACACACAAAAAGAAGGAATAGACTATGATGAGGTTTATGCTCCTGTAGCAAGGATTGAGGCAATTAGGCTTTTCTTAGCTTATGCTTCATTTTTAGGCTTCACAGTCTAACAAATGGATGTCAAGAGTGCATTTTTATATGGAACAATTGAAGAAGAGGTGTATGTTTCACAACCTCCAGGCTTCATTGATACACAACATCCAAACAAAGTGTACAAAGTAGTGAAAGCTCTATATGGCCTTCATCAGGCACCAAGAGCTTGGTATGCAACACTAGCTTCCTATTTATTAGAGAATGAATTTCAAAGAGGAAAGATTGATCAGACACTTTTCATCAAACAGCACAAGAAGGATCTTCTGTTAGTGCAGGTGTATGTAGATGACATTATCTTTGGATCTACTAGGAAAGATATGTGTTTAGAATTTGAGAAGCTTATGAAAGATAAGTTTCAGATGAGTTCCATGGGGGAACTTACATTCTTTTTGGGTTTGCAAGTTAAGCAATCATCTGAAGGCATATTTATTAGTCAAGACAAATATGTTGTAGAGATACTTAGAAATTTTCAATTTGCTGATTCAAAAATAGCAAGCACACCAATGGACTCTGAGAAGCACCTTCTGAAAGATGAAGATGGAGAGAGTGTGGATGTACGCACATACAGATCTATGATAGGTTCTTTGATGTACCTTACATCATCTAGACCTGATATCATGTTCCCTGTTTGTGTTTGTGCAAGATTTCAAGTAACTCCAAAGGTTTCTCATTTAACTGCAGTCAAGAGAATTTTTAGATATCTCAAAGGTCAACCAAGGTTGGGTATATGGTATTCTAGGGAATCTCCTTTTGACTTGGTAGCATATTCGGATAGTGATTATGCTGGTGCTAGCTTGGACAGAAAGTCAACAACTGGAGGATGTCAATTCCTTGGGTGTAGACTTGTCTCATGGCAGTGTAAGAAGCAAACAAGTGTGGCAAATTCAACAACTGAAGCTGAATATATAGCTGCTGCAAGTTGCTCTAGTCAAGTTCTATGGCTTCAAAACCAACTTCTTGATTATGGGTACAATTTCTTAAACACTGTTATTCATATTGATAATAGTAGTACAATTTGTATTATTAAAAATCCAGTGCAACATTCTAAAACAAAACACATTGAAATTAGACATCACTTTATAAGAGACTACAATGAGAAAAAGTTAATTCAAGTTCTTAAAGTTGCTTAAGAACACAACTTTGCAGATCTACTAACAAAAGCTTTTGATGTTTCAAGATTTCAGTACTTGGTAGCAAGTATTGGAATGCTTAATCTTTGAATTTTCAATCTGATGTATTTTTGTAAATAAAATTTTGATTCTGCTGCTGGCTTTACAAGATACTACTGCTATTACAAAAGTTTGTGCTGCTAGTACAAATTTAAAATGTGTTATTCATACAGTTGGTCTTATGATTATTCTAATGCAAGACAAGTACTTTGTACATTGTTCTTTTGTTTTTAGACTAACAATTTCAGGTATGAATATGTGAACACAAAGGAAATTTCAAGTGAAATGGAAGCAACAAAATGCTGATATTGGCTGCTGCCATAATAGGTTTATGATGGACTGAGTTTGGGAATTTAAAACTCCTTAAAACTACTTTCTTGAAACCTAGTTATGATATTTCACATTGAATTGATGACTTCGTTGATCAGATAGTAACTGATGCAACTCACTTTCTATCATTTTATACTTTTAAGTATAATGTGCAAGTCTAAGGACATCTGATAGAAAGAACAGCTAGTAAAAGTGAATCTAACACTTGTGTTAGAGGCAACAACTACTATGAGCTGGAAACCCTGTCAGGAAAGCTCTTTGAATGAGTTTATCTGCACACAGGCAGTTATTTATAACTGAAAAACATTGGTTCTCACACAACCAGAGGTTGCTTTAAACCAAAATTTTGATTAAGTGTCTGTTATACACTTGATCCCTTCAAAATGGTTGGAAGCAGTATGATTTTTCAAAACTAAAATCATAGACATAATGCTAAGGCAAAAAGTTTCTTAAAAGGATTTTTCAAGAGACTCACAAAAACCATCTATTGATGGACCATGAGTCAAATGTCCACTGATTCACCTCTCATAGGACTTAACACACCAAGAAGTGATGAGGGCAGCAAACTTAAACTCTTAAGGAATTGATGGCATCATGTACAACATTGTCTGACAACAAGTTCTAAATGATGGATCGGATGATAAGGAAAGATATATTTTGGTACATAGTGAGATCTTCCAAAAAAAGGGGAGGAAAAAAAAGTTGTTTGTATCTCAGGTGAGGTAACAATCTCAGGGTAGGAAATAATAGCCCAGAAAAGGAAGATAATCCAATGAAAGGAAGGAGAAGACAAGAGCATACAAGATGATGACATGGAGGTTGAAAATGACAAGAACATTCCAAAGGAGAAAGTTCTATCTAGGTTAAACGAAGAAAAGTTTCAATTTCAGTTTACCACGTTTGTTCATCACTTGAAAAGGCATGTTGATAGATGATTTCACTTGTTGAAACAAGCATCCAAGATACACAGCACCATTGCCTCTTATAATTCCTCCATCCAAGGAAATTGCACCATCTTTTAGTCCAAGATTGGAGCAATGTTTTGATATTGTTAAAGTCAAAGAAGAACAAAGCAGATAAGTTCAGAATAGAAGAAAGTTCAGATCAAGGGTCTGACTATGAAGTGTTTGAAAGATCTTCACAAGTCCTCATTTAATTCAGAAAACATGTTGAAAAGGATTCACATGTTTAGGGGAGGATTGTTGGGAATTAAATATTCTGAAGTTTAAGTATCGGGAAATACTCAAAGTGTGTTCCTGCTGCTAGTGCATTTGTTCCTGCTGGTAGTGTTATTATTGTTGCTGGTTGTTCCTGCTGCTAGCGTTAACACATTGCTGCTGCTGATGCTGCTGCTAGTTAAAACGTGTTCCTGCTGCTAGTATAATCTGTTGCTGCTGGTGAATGGATAAGCTTGGAAAAGTCAAAGATAGAATAAGAAATATCTTTTGTTGTGTCATCAGTGAAGTAAACAAATTGTATACTCTTAAGTGTATGAGTTGTTTCAATGACTCTTATAAGCTATAGCAAGTAGCTTATAGCTTGACAAGACTTTAACATATTGTAAAGATCTTCTTGGACAATAAAAGAAGATCTTAGACTAGATATTAGTGTACGTTATTATTTAGAACTCATAACTGTTAAGACATAGAACAAACACAAGAATATCACAAGTTGTAAGAACATAAGATTCAAGGTCTTTGTAACCCTAGTGATAGAAAGATCACTCGTATTATTTTGAATAATATTGAATCGTTTTGGTGAAAAGCTTTCATTGTTTATTGTCATATAACTAATCATAACCGTTCCATTTCCATAACAAAAATAACCTTCTAAGTGTGATTAAGTAAATTTCACGTACTTAATCATATTAACTCAATATATCATACACACAATGTCACAAGGTTTAACCACCTTAACCGTGTGTCGAATCCTAGCAGTATTTAAGCGACTTTATAAAATCCAAGGCTATGGTGCAAGTGGCATGTAATGATGACTTCAGTCCTGGTAAACAAGTAGCAAGCATGTAATGAAGCCACTTTTTATAACCGACATTTTATTATTTATTTTTTAAAGCGATTTGTTGCCCAAACACCAAAAAATTTTATACAAAAAAATAATAAATTAATACGAAAAATTATGAAAATTTCTGGAATACTACTTTAAGGTATAAGGAATGTAGGAAAAATAAAAAGGTCCTCCATTCGACCGACTTTTAAACACTCACACACAAACACATTAAACAAAAAAAAAAAAAAAAAAAAAAAAAAAAAAAAAAACAACTATAAATACTAACCTGTATTCAAACACACACACAAACTCAACATTCAAAACTGCAAATGTCTCGTAAAGATTTCTCTCAACAATTCTCCAGTCCTCCTCGTCGAGATTTCTCCCAACAATTCCCCAGTCCTCCTCGTCGAGATTTCTCCCAGCAATTCCGCAGTCCTCCAAATGAAGTTGATCACACTCCACCAGAAGATATCTTTCTGATTTTTCAACCTGAAAATGAACTGGTTGACACTCCACCTGTTGTCGAACAAGAACCAAATCCATTTGGTCTAACTGAAGATGAACTCAGACAACTGGATCAAGATGAGGAAGTCCGGCGAGAAATGGAAACACGTGAACTAAAAGAGGAAACTGCTCGTTTGGAGCAGGAAGCCAGGGATGAAGAAGAACGGAGGAAGAACTAGGAAATGGGTTGGTTCTCAAATGATTACTCTTCGAGTGAAGACGGTTGGGTCTCAGATGATTCATTTTATTAATTTGTAGTTTCATTACCATATGATAGTTTATATTCCACGCTTTATGTAATTTTCATTTTATGTAGTTTGGATAATTAAATAGTTAATCTAACATTCGTACAGTAATTTTTATCTTGCTATTAGTTTGTATTGTTAATGAATTTTAATTTTTTTTTAAATGTTTGATTAAGAAAAAAAATAAAAAAATAATAATACATGGGAAACTAAATCGACTGGGAAAATAATACATCAGTTAAGTTTTGTAATCATGTAGCCTGTTCAGTCCCAATTTAGTTTCATTACTTATAAATGCCTTAATACTAGTGTTAGGTTTTATAATCTTTTTTATCCTTTTTCACCCCCAAAAAAAAACTCTCCGACTCATATCAAACCAATCAAACAATGGCTGACAATGTTGAAACCCCTCTGATCAACGAACTGAAACAAGTAACTGGGTCAGAAAAGCTACACAAAGCCTTCAGTTTTGTGTTTGTTCAAGAGCATACAGAGGATGAAGCGTTCCTCAGGTATCTTGGGGAGAAACGTAATGAGCTTCAAACAAGGATTGAAAAAAGGACAGCGAGAATGGCTGAAGTGTGGTCGCTCAACTATGACGATGAAGAAGCTGGTGGTGACACTTATGAATGCTTGCACAAGGCTCATATCAGGGATAGGAGGAGGCTGGAGGCCGTTACGGCCATGATGGTTGAGGTGCGTGATGGTTTATCTGAGAAGGATCATCACCTCACTATCATGGATAAGTATGATTAGGCCTTTATAGGCACAGCTTAGTTAGCTTCTTTTGTGGATTTTAACATCGTGGTTGGTTATATGTTGTCTTCTTTTGTGGATATATATTACTTTTGCAGTTGTCTTATTTATTTATCCATTTTTTATTATATATATATATATATATATATATATATATATATGTATATATATATATATATGTATATATATATATATATATATATATATATATATATATATATATATATATATATATATATATATATATATATATTTTACGTTATACAATGTCGTTTTAGGTAGTTTAACTTGGCAGTCATTCGTATATAATAACAGACACTTGTCAGTCACCCACAAAAATTCTATTAAGCGACTTTTTAGGGGTAGAAATGCGACTTTCTAAAACCCAACTCTAGTGGCATGTAATGATGACTTCATTGTTGTCAGGCTAAACAGGTCAAACATAATTGTACTTATATATATTTTACGTTATACAATGTCGTTTTAGGTAGTTTGACTTGTCAGTCATTCGTATATAATAACAGACACTTGTCAGTCACCCACAAAAATTCTATTAAGCGACTTTTTAGGGGTAGAAATGCGACTTTCTAAAACCCAACTCTATTACGTGGCATGTAATGATGACTTCATTGTTGTCAGGCTAAACAGGTCAAACATAATTGTACTTATATATATTTTACGTTATACAATGTCGTTTTAGGTAGTTTGACTTGTCAGTCATTCGTATATAATAACAGACACTTGTCAGTCACCCACAAAAATTCTATTAAGCGACTTTTTAGGGGTAGAAATGCGACTTTCTAAAACCCAACTCTAGTGGCATGTAATGATGACTTCATTGTTGTCAGGCTAAACAGGTCAAACATAATTGTACTTATAATCAAGCGACTTTTTTTAAGCGACAATCAATTTATTATTTATTTATTTAAGCGACTTAATTGTTGTGTATGCGGGAAAAAAAGGCGGGTAAAATAAATAAGATAAGGCGGGAAAATAGTCTCTTATGCGACTTTTAAGGAGTAGATAAGCGACATTCTGTATTTATTTATTAAAGCGACTTAATTGTTGTGTACGCGGGTAAAAAAGGCGAGTAAAAGAAATAAGGAGGGTAAAAAGTCTCTAAAGCGACTTTGTAGGGGCTATTTTTTGAACTTAGTTTGCAAGAAATGTTATGTTGTCTTTCAGTGTAAATGTAATTTAACTGATATGTTGTAATTAATATGTTATTAACAATGCAGTATGGTTACTACTTTTTTTTTAGCTGTTGACTTTATAAGTGAAACTGGGTTATTCCAAACACTCCACTAAACCGCATATGAAAGTGCAAACTGAAATATGTAAGCAGCAAGATCAAATCTACAAATGCAAACAAATTATGTTTTAAAGTGCTTATTTTTAAGTTGTTTAAAATTTTCGTAAAAAGTTTTTATAAAAAACAAGAAAATGGGAATTTGGGAACCCACGACCTCAACCAAAAGTCAACCATTTAACATACAAACCAATACCAACTGCGCCCTTGGGTGTTTTTCGACTAAGGTTGTATTTGAAATTTACTTAAACGTATTTCACCCTTTTAGCTTAATTTCCTTTGTAGGTTATTCACAGCTTATATAGATAAGCTGTCAACCCAATTGTATTTTTCCTATATTCCTCATTGTTTAAGGTACTTTTCATTGATTTTTCATATTTTTGTTAAATAGTTTACTATTTTTTTTTTTTTTTTACATTCAAAGTATTTTTAACTCATAATAAATAAAATAAAAATCAACAAAATATAATTCTTTTTTTGAAAAATTATTTTTACTAATTTAGGAGTTTTAGAAATTAAATTTACACATGTAGGGTTAAATTATGATTTTTGATGGGTAAAAGAAAGATCGCGGGAAAAAGTCTCTTAATCGACTTTTTAGAGGGTGTATAAGCGAATTCTAAAATACAACTATAGGTTGCAAGTTGCATGATGACTTCAACGTTGTCAGAATTGAAGTCATCATTACTCTGTCTTCCTTTGATGGGAACTAGAAAAAAGGCAGGAAAAAAGTCTCTTAAGCGACTTTTTATGGGGTAAGTAAGCGACTTCTGGGGTGCAAGTGGGCATGTAATGATGACTTCTCACCAAAACACAAAAATATTTTGTAGAGTAATTATTTTCTAAAAGATTGTTGTGTACTTTATTTTTAATTTCGTAGTTTTTAAATTTTTTTATGTATTGTGTTTTTTGTTATGTAACTTTAATAGGGTATTGTAGTTAATAATTTATTGTTGTGATTTTTTGTTACCATTTTTCGGCTAAAAGATTGTTGTGTTTTTATTTTTAAAAATACAACGTTTTTGCATTCACTGAAAATTACTACAAGATCAAATCTACAAATGCAAACAAATTATGTATTAAAGTGCTTATTTTTAAGTTGTTTAAAATTTCCGTAAAAAGTTTTTATAAAAAAAAAATAAAATGGGAATTTGGGAACCCACGACCTCAACCAGAAGTCAACCATTTAACACACAAACCAATACCAACTGCACCCTTGGGTGTTTTTCGACTAAGGTTGTATTTGAAATTTACTTAAACCTATTTCACCCTTTTAGCTTAATATCCTTTGTAGGTTATTCACAGCTTATATAGATAAGCTGTCAACCCAATTGTATTTTTCATATATTCCTCATTGTTTAAGGTACTTTTGATTGATTTTTCATATTTTTGTTAAATATTTTACTATTTTTTAAACTTTTTTTACATTCAAAGTATTTTTAATTCATAATAAATAAAATAAAAATTAACAAAATATAATTCTTTTTTGAAAAATTATTTTTACTAATTTAGGAGTTTTAGAAATTAAATTTACACATGTAGGGTTAAATTATGATTTTTGATGGGTAAAAGAAAGATCGCGGGAAAAAGTCTCTTAATCGACTTTTTAGAGGGTGTATAAGCGAATTCTAAAATACAAGTATAGGTTGCAAGTTGCATGATGAATTCAAAGTTGTCAGAATTGAAGTCATCATTACTCTGTCTTCCTTTGATGGGTACTAGAAAAAAGTCTCTTAAGCGACTTTTTATGGGGTAAGTAAGCGACTTCTGGGGTGCAAGTGGGCATGTAATGATGACTTCTCACCAAAACACAAAAATATTTTGTAGGGTAATTATTTTCTAAAAGATTGTTGTGTACTTTATTTTTAATTTCGTAGTTTTTAAATTTTTTATGTATTGTGTTTTTTGTTATGTAACTTTAATAGGGTATTGTAGTTAATAATTTATTGTTGTGATTTTTTTCACCATTTTTCGGCTAAAAGATTGTTGTGTTTTTATTTTTAAAAATACAACATTTTTCCATTCACTGAAAATTACTACAAGTTTTATGTCTACTGATACAATAATAATAATAATAATAATAATAATAATAATAATAATAATAATAATAATAATAATAATAATAATAATAATAATAATAATAATAATAATAATAATAATAATTGGTTCAACTTTTACCTTATTTATTTTTGCTGGTGTTATGTAATACTTGATGCAATATATATAAATGGATTGGGTTTTAAATGTATTTTTCATTGGTATAATTCTTCATCAACTATTATATAACACAAAAGAAATATTTAAGGTCATAAGTTAAACGAGTTTGACTCTGAAAAGTCAAACTGGACACTTATTTTGGGACCCGGGGGGGGGGGTATAATAATACACAATTATTTGCATGGAAAAAGAGAAGATGAGCTTGTTAGTTGTTTGTGTGTCTCGATCTCATCATTACTTATATAAACATCTAGTCATTCACGAGATCATCCATCACATTTTCTCTCATCAAATAAGTTCAAAACTAAATTCATACTCTCTATTAAGAAAAATGTCTACCTCCCTCTCAATATGCGAACAATTAGCAAAATTGGCCAAATCCAGGCTAGTGAAAGACATTATGCTTGCACATTACTGGGAGGAAGTTAAAGACACTGTTCGTGATGAATCAGATGTCAGGTCAAAAGCTTCTGAAATCAGTGCACGTCTTGATCGTAGGATTAAAACTATTGATGAACTTCTCCATCTTTCGGGGTCAGACACGGCTCTCAAAAGTATTGACGACATGCTGAGAATGAATGTAGAAGACCTGTGTGACGTTGATAGGCTGCTCCTTGTTGCTTCACAGAAGCGTGTCCGCATTCGTGATTTGGTTCACTTCATTGACAAGCTGGAGATGATGCCGAGTTAATGTCTTGCATTGTGGTTTTTGGGGTTTTTTTTATGGTCAGTAGTTCATGCTTTGTGTAGATGAATATGGGGTTTTAGGTTATGTTTGGGTGTTGGTGTTTGTGCGTTGCACATCTTTTGGGATAGTTATGTAAATTAATGGTTATACAGTTATCATTGTTGTATTATGATGGTGTTGGTGAGGTGAACATCTTTTGTGTATTAACTAATGGGGATTATGATGTTATGAATATAATGTTTATGTTAGTATTTATGTTAGAATATAATGTTTATGTTAGTATTTATTTAAGGATGAAGTTTGCATCGACATATACGCTCGATCATATATAGCATACTCATCTAAGGATGAAGTTTGCATCGATTATTTTTCGTCTTTATTGTAGGTTTATCTTGACGTCCTAAAGCAAGGGGGAGCCTTCTTCAAACACTTTTAGAATGCATCATATACACGCATTGGTGTATATCACATACTTGTCCAAGGACAAATATTGTTTTATACTAACCTTTATTTTGTAGGATTCCTCATCCTTGGATCATATACGTCAGTACCCTAGCAACGGGGAGTATTGATCAAGGGGGAGCATATCATGTACTAATCCTTGTTTTGTAGCATTCATAATCCTTACATCATATACGTTGGTACCCTAGCAACGGGGAGTATTGATTAAGGGGGAGCTACAGTCAAGGGGGAGCATGCTCGTATTCTTAAGAATTCTCATTCTTCGACATACTTTTGTGTTTCTACAAAAAGGAGGAGATAGGTCAACATAATCCAACATAGCTTACCCACGTGTATCGTTGGCTATTTGCATTTCATTTATCATGCATTTTTCATATATATTCTTTTTATGCTGCACACCACTAACCTTGATGTAGGATAAGAGTCTTAATTTGATCCATGGATCCGCTTACAACCTAGGAGACGCAACAACCATAGGAGATTGGAGTACTATAATTAACTTCACTAGGGATGATGCAAGCTCGCCATTTCGGGGAGAAATGAAGTTAACTCCAAGGACACACCCTTTTTGCTTCGACAAAAGGGGGAGAAAGGTGTAAACGGAGAAAGTAATAGGCTAGAAGAGTTGAGAAAGGTGTAAACGGAGAAGGTAATGTTAAAGGTAGTACAGACACAAGTAACTTTTTTACATTTTACTTTCTATCACATTTACATATTTTGTCATCATCAAAAAGGGGGAGATTGTTAGTGCAAACAGTCTCGTTGGGGAGATTGTTAGTGCAAGCAGTCTCGTTTGTTTTGATTGATGATAAACATGTAACTTGATACATAACGTAAAATGCACAAGTTACTTGTAATCATATCTTGTCTCAACATACATTCAACACCTCTCGAGTCCTCGTATGATACAACACATGTTCGTACATGTTTGTTATGTGGCATTATGATCAAACCCTTAACAAACCATTTAGAATGTTTAAAATACGGCTAGGTCATTAAGTATTTTAAAAAGACTAACCATTCTACTTAGAACATCATTTCACATTTTGCATATACAAGTATTTTTACTTGTACATCATGTTTCCTAAGTTTAATAGGATAAGTACACTCTAGGTGTCAAACTAACATGATACATCTTGGTAAACATATATTAGTTAAGCTAGTATATACATGCTACATGATCACTAGGATACATGTTACATACATATATACATTTACATGTTTATGTTTATTTCTTAAATTAGAAATATTTAACATGACATCATGGCATGCATCACTTACATATCTTGGAAGATTTGTAATATATTTTGCATAGATCTTCAAGCTAACAAGTTGACTTTTGAAGATATGGTAAGATCTTGGCAAGATTTGGAAAGATTTTGGGAGATTTTTTGTCAGACATCGGCGGATCCCTTTGGTAAAAAGGGCGGATCCAAATTTAGGCATCCGCCAAATCCGTGGCATGTACAAATTGTTTTCCTATAAATAGTAGCCCATTGTTTGCCCATAGTTTTAAGCCACTAGAACATACATTCCCTTTACCATTTGCATACACTTAGATCAGTAGCAAACCATGTAGATTTATACATTAATCACCCATTACATAATGATCATAATGTTACTAACTTTCATAATGTTGTAAGCATACATTCGTTATGATCCTGTGAAGCAAGCTCAAGATCATGAGTCATCATCCATAGCATACTTCCTGATCCACCATGAAGGTTACAAGATCTTGAAGTCATCATCCACCAAAGCATTCCAACATATGAAGATTCAAGGGTACTTGACATCCTCAATGATTGAAGACTTCTCATTCAAGAAGTTCATGTAGATCTCACTTGCATACATGAAGATCCATCACAACAAGTTTAGGGAACTTGTGATCTTCATCCATTGAATACTTCCTTTTAATGGAAGTTCATTTAGACTAGTCATTCATATCCATGATACACTTATGTCATGGATCATCATTGTAAACACCAAACTAGATTAGGTGGTTTATGTGTTTGGGCCATAAAACACAAGGTTTCTATGTTGGGCCACAAAACATAGCGGGAGTGGTTGTACCCTTGTAAAAGAACTAGCGGGAGTGGTTGAACCCTTGTAAAGAACTCGACATCTAGCTTAGTGTCGGAAATTGTATAGGCAACGTCAAGTTGGTTCTACCTTGAACTAGAACCCGGTATTTAGCTTTGTACCGGAAAAAGTGTAAGCGACGATTGTAAGGTTTTCTCCGCCGAGAAGGGAGCTTGTTGATCTAGTGAAGTAACTCTCGAGTTGGGTACTCGGGGAGTGGAGTAGGGCGGAGAGCTCCGTGACCGAACCACTATAAATCATCGTGTTCGGTTTGCACTTTTTTTTACTTATCTCTTTACTTTTATATTTGCTTTATGTGATTGATTGTGGTGTGACTTGTTGATAATACTTGTGTGACAACATGTTTTAACTTATGCAAGTTAGAAACATCGTTCATATTAGAACAAGCTTAAACGATCATTTGATACAACAAGTTTTAAGATTTTAAAACGGTAACGTATTCACCCCCCTCTACGTTTTCACAATTGGTATCAGAGCCTCGTGGCTCTTATTTTCAAAACAAATGGTTTTTAAAATAGAGTACGATCGATGTATCAAATCACTATTGAAGCGGAATATAATATGAAAAATGTTTTGCTAAGTATACTTAGAAATTTTTTTGTTAAATATTACTTTGTATACAAGCTTGAAGATGTCTTTGGTAAATCAAAAGAAAAGATTTCTTAAAATGATTAAGTGTCAAATTGTGTGCGTAAAGCTAATTTACGAAAAACACGGGTTTTAAAGGGGCGTTTGGGATAACTATTAGTTTAGTTGAAAAATCATCTCCGTAATGTTTAGATAAGTCACATAAGTAGAAATGTTGTTAAATATGTGTAATATATGTTTAATATTAAGTCTAGCAAGTCCTACATGTTTTCTCTATGTCAAAATACGAGTTTAGGGGAATTTGTCACAGACACCCACGGATCCCTTTGTTACAAAGGGCGGAACCCTCAAAAAGGATCCGCCAAATCCGTCTGTTCAGTATGCAGTTTTTGTCAAACTTCAAAAATCATAACTAATTAACCGTAAGTCCGTAGGAGTCGTGCCACCTATCATTTTCAAGGGAATTGAGTCTACTTTCATTTAAAAATACTCTTAGGACCTGTATCTAATTTCAAAATGAGTGAAATAAATCAAATGATACCGTGTGTCGAAAATATTAAGTTTCACTTTGACACAGTAACTTAAACTGTTGAGTCAGGCAATATATGTTGGTATCCTTTGAACATTGATATGATTTCTATTGAAACTAAAGAATTTAGTTTATATAAAGGAAACAAATCAAGCTTTGTATACATCGTCATATTTAAACACAAAGTGACGAAAAGTATATTTTTATGCTATGTGACTACTTGTTCTAGTTGTTTACATATATGTTGTTTGCTTGTTGATAAGTATGATTGTACTTGTTTATTTGTAATACATAAGTGTCTTGCCATGATACTTACTTGCTTGTTTACCAATTGCTTGTCTTATGCATAATAGAACATTTGCTAGATATTGTGCAATAAATTGATAAACTGTGTTTGTTTCACTTATAGACTTAGATATTTTTGTTTGCATATGTTATGTGAAATATTTGCATAACTTAATTAGGAATATGATCTAAGTAAAACTAGTTAAGTATCTTGAAAATTGTTGATTAGCACATGATCTCACCTAATGGTTCAAACATTGAAATATGTCACTGCCTTAAGAGTTTATCTAACAGTATCTTTGAAAAAGGTGTTTGGTATAGTTGCTTTCAACAAAGATGTTTGATGTATTTATCTTGTCATAGGATAGAAACTTATCTTTGAATGATCATGTGAACTAACCGTGTCATGCAGGACGATAACACTTTGATGTTATCAAGTTTCCGTGTTTAAGCCACTGTTTGGCTTAACATCTATTTATGGTAAGTTATTATCATCAGATTAATCTATGTGTAAATGTGTGTTAGAATCCATGTTTTTAGTTTTAGTCTATTACATATTAGTAGTTACATATGTTTGAGGACAATTTTCGGAATTTGAACAAGTAACGAAAAATTTGACATATGTTCTATTTAGAATTAGAACCTCCGTATGGCGGATATGGCGGATCCCAAATTTTGGATCCGCCTAGTGTATGCTTTGGATCCGCCAGTCCTGAACTCACGGATTCCGCGGAACCTAAAAGAGGGTTCCGCCAGTGTTGTGATTTGGATCCGCAGAACTAACAGCTAGTTTTTCAAATTTTAGTTTAAATCCTTCACTTAAGATCACTCACTTGTATCACTAGAATTATGTTCACTGATGTTCACTCAAATTAGGATTAGGACATCTCACTTACACCAAATAGGATAATCATATCCAATCACAGTTTCAAATTTCATGAATATGCTCCAAAGTATCTTTTTAGTAAACCACTGAGTATTTGTGTTCATTACACACACTCATTGCATCCTCCTATCCTTTACTCATCCATTAGATTGATTTGTTAATTGACAACTTCACAATAAATCCAAACTCCTCATTTACAAAGATATCACAGATCACAAACTGTTGATATTATCTTGTATTCACAAATGTTGCCTCACTTGGTTAACATGTCATCCTTCAAGACAATTTACATCAAGTCTCACACTCAGGTTATAGAGGTAATTATCAAGTCTTGTCATCCTTTTCTCAAAGTAGGATTGACAACTTAAGTATTTCATCCGAAATATTCAAGTATATCTGACTTACGATTGTAGTCATTAAAAGTCATATCCGAAACAATCAACTCCCAAGTATTTTAACAACGTATGTTAAAACACTTATCCTATCATAACTAGAACATTTGTTCTTCATCCCGTCACATTCAACCCCTAGGTTTCACAAACATAACTAAGCACTTCATCCACTAGTGAACCACAAGAATCAGTATCTATTCTTGTCATTTTCAACATCCATGTAACCTAAGTACTCTTGTACTTTCACCATCATCACATCACATTCACCTCTGTGATCTATCTCAGGCCCTAAACCTCAAATCATGTCACCCACTAGTGAACCATAAGAATTAGTATCCATCCTTGTTGTCTTCAACATCCAAGAAACCTAAGTACACCCATAGCACAATAAATCCCTACAACACCTCAATTCTTACCATCATTTGAATCCATTGAGTTCATTGCTCAAAAAGCCCTTTGTCCAAATACTCGTATCAAATCAAGCACTCGTTAAACAAACTCAACCATACTTTACCACTTATAGGATTAGAACTTTCAACATCAATTGAGCATGAAGCTCACATTCATTTACACTAGGTTTAAGTAGAACCACTTTCACAAGTAATCAAGGTATTGATAATACTTTGACACCAAGCTTCTGGTTATGTCTCAAATCAATAATTTAACAACATATGTTAAAATGCAAAATCTCAAAGACAACCTCATACACCCCAAGTAACAATGACTCTTGAGGAGTATACATAAGAAACTCAAGTGAATTCTTCATGTCATCCCCAAGTTTATTTAGGACTATCTAAACACTTAGGCTTTTTATCTTCATTTAGGAAAACATGATGTTTCAAGAAAACATTATGCCTAAAATATCATATGTTTAGTTTTCATATTGTTAAAAGGATAATATATATCCTATGCATCATTTTCTCTTTGCAACATGAATGGTTATGTTACAAGAGATTTCATTACACCTCATCGGCTAAATGATCTTAAAACAAACATCCACTAGTTCTATGAACTATCTTCCTCATTGAGCACTAGTTAAATCTTACTTGTTGAAAGATACCATACGTATCTATTTCCTTTCAAGCGTACATTAAACCTTGGTCAAACCTTGTGCATATCCACATCTCTGGAGCATACACAAGACCTATTAAAGTTGGTAACTTTATTTAGATTCTTGTTCCAAAGAACTTTCTTCAGAACATTCTTAACATATCCCATTACCACACACACACACATGTCTTGATCTTAGATGATCAAATCACTTGCATAACTCATACTTAAACTCAACTCAAAGGATGTCATCCTTTAGATCATTCAACCTTAGATTCCAAATACAAAGATTAAAATCTATTGACACATATTTGTCAAATTTACGTGTATAACATGACATCTTCATCACATTAGTTCTAATAGAAATAGTTGAGTCTCATTAAGCCAAGTAATTGGTAAACTATCATATTTTATATACCTTGATAGGCAAGAATAGGAATTCCTATCTTTCAGACATGAGAATGACTACTGGAGAATTTATTGCACTAGAAACTCAATTTAACCTAACGGTTAAATTGCTTCTAGCAGAGAAGTTGGGTATGTGGAATCACCCGTAAAAATGGTCGTGTTTAGCCTGAATTGAGCACCACTAGTAATAGTCTCATATTCATTCTCCAACTTGAAAAATATTTATTCCTATACTTGCCTAAAGTAAGTAATAAAAGAGGATATTTTATCTTGTCTTAGGAATTCTAATCAAACAAGTAGTAGATGTGATTTTTCTTAGCAAAATCACTTGCATTACACATACATGTGTTGATTACATGTTATTTGATATGATTTAGTATCTTGACGTTATCATTATTTGATAGTCAAATAAGTAGACCTTGAAAAGGTTTTGTCTGCATGCTTATATATGTTTCATGCTACTAGATGTTAACATAATTTGCATGATACTTGATATATGATATTTCACAAGATTAACATGATTCTTGTTAACTTACGATATGTCATTTTTAATCCATGGTGTTAGATAGCTCTTGTCCTTAGTTGACATTCATTGAGCTTTTTCATAGGATAGTCTAAGTGATGCATGCTTCCAAAATGTTAAAATTGGTTGCAAAAATCTGTCGTCTCATTTCTTTTGTGACTTTGTCACACTATTTGTTTGCCATGTGTGCACTTTGTCTAAGTGGTTTTGGTATGATGAACATTTAGAAGTTATCTTATTTTACACATAGATCATTGTGTTAATTAATGGGTAAGTATGCTTAAGTGACTAGGCCTAACTTCAAAACAATTTCACAATATAGTATCTAAAACAATGTCATGCTATCTTGCAATATGATTATTTGTCTTGATGTCATATGGTAGCTTTTTGTCTAATAGATGAATATTTGTTTACATAAGTTGTTATATGATATTCACATCTTTTGTCATTAAGACTTTTGTCTTGTAGGTTGATAACAAATTATTTGTTATTTCTCTTTGTAATGCATATTTTACGTAATTGTTGTTCCTTTATTGCTACTTAGATTAGTAATATGTTTATGGGATCCATTTTCTTGCATATAACTTTAAAAGCTAATAGAATTAAGTTTTGGAGGTTTGAAATTTGTGTTTGGATATCTTTCAACATACCTCTTTTCTAATCGTATTGTTGCTTCCGCTTTCCTAACAACATCTCCATCATCTTTTAGTTATAACAATGCACCTTCCATGAGAAAACCACATGCCTCATCGTACGATCATCTCGCATTGATAGAGAAGAGCTACGTGACTTCAAGGATGAAGTTATTTGTAAGCTAACCAACATCCGCAAAAATATTACTAAGCTCATCGCTTTCATTAACCTACAACCTCCTAACCATTTCATCGTCATTCTTCATTTGATGCATCACAGATTATGTTGAATGTCCACCAATTAAGGGGGAGAGAAATTCATTCACATAATTGTATCTTTATATCAAAGAACACTTACTCAAGTCCCTTACACCCTCAAATACAGACACATAGGTTCAAACCATTTAGTTAAAACTTGTTCACAAAATCACAAGTGTTTCAAACCTTATTAACCCAACATCACAGTTATGCACCAATACCTCGTCAAAAACACATCATGTGTTTGACAAACCCTTTTAAACAAGAAGCATTAACTTTCATTAGACTTCAACAAGGATTAGTGAAACCAAATTCATAGTTATAAGTAAATAGACCTTAGCTTGAACCTTCGTTTGATCAAAAATGACAGAACATGACCAAATCAAATTCTGGTCCCACGGTACCTTTCGATAAGACGGACAGAACCAAAGTTTTGGTTCCGCCCAATCCGCGGGTACCAGATTCAGTTTTTAACCATTTAAAACAGACAACCCTCTCACAAACAAGTCTAGGATTTACTATCACATCTTTATTGTCTAGAACAACTTCATTGTCTAGAACACCTTCATAGGATCTCATCCTTTTCATTCTTGATACATATCAAGCACTTCATTGTGAGTGCAAACAAAACCATCATTCTCAACACGTTGGTCCAACCAACACTCTCATCATATGATGCCATTTTCATCCGCATATAGGTATCTAGTATTTCTTATTGTTGCATATGGAATTTATATTCCTAAGTGATCATTGTCTTCACTTCCACCTATTTCCATTCGAGCATTTATTTTGGCACGATTCATCATCTTTGGTAGATGATAATATCATAACCGTAACCATCTTCAAATACTCTTATAGCATTTTCTATACATTAGAGTTTCTTAATTCATTGCATTCACTATAACCACCACCTTCCATCACCTCTTTCACTAATCATCAACCCCATGGATTAGCGAAAAACTTACTTGCATCAATCTTTAGTTATCAAGTTATTACTAGTAAACTAACACCAACACTAGGATCACTCATATCCTCCTCATAGGCACTGCTTTGTAGGATTTTATCATATTATATTCTTATGATTGTAATTCTTATTAGAAGATTACACACTTTATAACATAGTTTACTAGATAATCACAATCGGTATCACAATTGGTATGACATGGTTTGCCAAATAATCATAGTTCTCTGACTTAAGTTGCTTGTGATTAGATTATTGATATGTTGCATCATATTTTTCTTTGAGATAAAATATATTGCACTAACCATTTCATTGTAGGTTCATCAACATATACGCTCGATCGTATATAGCATACTCATCTAAGGATGAAGTTTGCATCGATTATTTTTCGTCTTTATTGTAGGTTTATCTTGACGTCCTAAAGCAAGGGGGAGCCTTCTTCAAACACTTTTAGAATGCATCATATACACGCATTGGTGTATATCACATACTTGTCCAAGGAAAAATATTGTTTTATACTAACCTTTATTTTGTAGGATTCTTCATCCTTGGATCATATACGTCGGTACCCTAGCAACGGGGAGTATTGATCAAGGGGGAGCATATCATGTACTAATCCTTGTTTTGTAGCATTCATAATCCTTACATCATATACGTTGGTACCCTAGCAACGGGGAGTATTGATTAAGGGGGAGCTACAGTCAAGGGGGAGCATGCTCGTATACTTAAGAATTCTCATTCTTCGACATACTTTTGTGTTTCGACAAAAAGGAGGAGATAGGTCAACATAGTCCAACATAGCTTACCCACGTGTATCGTTGGCTATTTGCATTTCATTTATCATGCATTTTTCATATATATTCTTTTTATGTTGCACACCACTAACCTTGATGTAGGATAAGAGTCCTAATTTGATCCATGGATCCGCTTACAACCTAGGAGACGCAAAAACCATAGGAGATTGGAGTAGTATAATTAACTTCACTAGGGATGATGCAAGCTCGCCATTTCGGGGAGAAATGAAGTTAACTCCAAGGACACACCCTTTTTGCTTCGACAAAAGGGGGAGAAAGGTGTAAACGGAGAAATTAATAGGCTAGAAGAGTTGAGAAACGTGTAAACAGAGAAGGTAATGTTAAAGGTAGTACGGACACAAGTAACTTTTTTACATTTTACTTTCTATCACGTTTACATATTTTGTCATCATCAAAAAGGGGGAGATTGTTAGTGCTAACAGTCTCATTGGGGAGATTGTTAGTGCAAGCAGTCTCGATTGTTTTGATTGAAGACAAACATGTAACTTGATACATAACGTAAAATGCACAAGTTACTTGTAATCATATCTTGTCTCAACATACATTCAACACCTCTTGAGTCCTCGTATGATACAACATAGGTTCGTACATGTTTGTTATGTGACATTATGATCAAACCCTTAACAAACCATTTAGAATGTTTAAAATACGGCTAGGTCATTAAGTATTTTAAAAAGACTAACCATTCTACTTAGAACATCATTTCACATTTTGCATATACAAGTATTTTTACTTGTACATCTTGTTTCCTAAGTTTAATAGGATAAGTACACTCTAGGTGTCAAACTAACATGATACATCTTGGTAAACATATATTAGTTAAGCTAGTATATACATGCTACATGATCACTAGGATACATGTTACATACATATATACATTTACATGTTTATGTTTATTTCTTAAATTAGAAATATTTAACATGACATCATGGCATGCATCACTTACATATCTTGGAAGATTTGTAATATATTTTTAGCATAGAACTTCAAGCAAACAAGTTGACTTTTGAAGATATGGTAAGATCTTGGCAAGATTTGGAAAGATTTTGGGAGATTTTTTGTCAGACATCGGCGGATCCAAATGGTATAAAGGGCGGATCCATTTGGTATAAAGGGCGGATAAAAATTCAGGCATCCGCCAAATCCGTGGCATGTACAAATTGTTTTCCTATAAATAGTAGCCCATTGTTTGCCCATTGTTTTAAGCCACTAGAACATACATTCCCTTTACCATTTGCATACACTTAGATCAGTAGCAAACCATGTAGATTTATACATTAATCACCCATTACATAATGATCATAATGTTACTAACTTTCATAATGTTGTAAGCATACATTCGTTATGATCCTGTGAAGCAAGCTCAAGATCATGAGTCATCATCCATAGCATACTTCCTGATCCACCATGAAGGTTACAAGATCTTGAAGTCATCATCCACCAAAGCATTCCAACATATGAAGATTCAAGGGTACTTGACATCCTCAATGATTGAAGACTTCTCATTCAAGAAGTTCATGTAGATCTCACTTGCATACATGAAGATCCATCACAACAAGTTTAGGGAACTTGTGATCTTCATCCATTGAAGACTTCCTTTCAATGGAAGTTCATTTAGAATAGTCATTCATATCCATGATACACTTATGTCATGGATCATCATTGATCATTGTGATCATCATTGTAAACACCAAACTAGATTAGGTGGTTTATGTGTTTGGGCCATAAAACACAAGGTTTCTATGTTGGGCCACAAAACATAGCGGGAGTGGTTGTACCCTTGTAAAAGAACTAGCGGGAGTGGTTGAACCCTTGTAAAGAACTCGACATCTATCTTAGTGTCGGAAATTGTATAGGCGACGTCAGGTTGGTTCTACCTTGAACTAGAACCCGGTATTTAGCTTTGTACCGGAAAAAGTGTAAGCGATGAATGTAAGGTTTTCTCCGCCGAGAAGGGAGCTTGTTGATCTAGTGAAGTAACTCTCGAGTTGGGTACTCGTGGAGTGGAGTAGGGCGGAGAGGAGCTCCGTGACCGAACCACTATAAATCATCGTGTTCGGTTTGCACTTTCTTTTACTTATCTCTTTACTTTTATATTTGTATTATGTGATTGATTGTGGTGTGACTTGTTGATAATACTTGTGTGACAACATGTTTTAACTTATGCAAGTTAGAAACATCTTTCTTATTAGAACAAGCTTAAACGGATATTTGATACAACAAGTTTTAAGATTTTAAAATGGTAACGTATTCACCCCCCCCCCCCTCTACGTTTTCACACAGGATATACCTTTTCTTGGTACGTATTTTTTAGTGCTATTTTCTTAAACCATTTTAATGCCCAACTGCTATTGTTATTCAAACCTTCAGCTCTAGATACAGCACAAACATGCCCACACGGTAGACCAGATAGTTGCCATTTACGGCAACTGCACTCTTTTTTATCAAAGTCAACAATATGAACTTCTCGTGAATCAGTAACTTGGTACATTTTGAACATCTCAATCCCTTTAACAACCCAATTAGCGCTCTTTACCATTCTATTGTTTACTTTTGCAGCTGCCCATTCAGTTAGTTCATCCGTTGGTGCATCTAAAATTAAAAAAGAAAATACTCTTACATAAATGAAATGTTAAACAAAACATAATACACATTTTTTTTGAATTACCTTTGTATTTTGCTCGATGATCACAATACCAGGTTTGGAGAAGCTTTCTGTAGTACTCCATTAGCATGGTTATTGGAACTTTTCGAACAGTTTTGGTCAAAGAGTTTACTGATTCTGCACTATTTGAGGTCAAATAATTGTACCTGTTTGCAGGGCAATAAGCCCGTGACCACTTACCAAATCCAGCGTCTTCTAGTTTTCTATAGACATCAAGTTTTACGCTTTGAATTTCAGATATTGAATCATCAAACTTCCTCTCTGTATATGTTTTGCATGTCCTCCAATATATAGCCTTCCACTTTCTAGTCTTGAAATTGGAATTCATCATTAAATGACGACAACAATAACCATGAAAGGCATTCGGAAAAACGGTACTACACGCATGTGCAATTGTCGGATGTTTGTCAGAGATAATGGCCAAATCGGCAACATCACCAATGCATTCTTTAAGTTTAGTCATAAACCAAGGCCATGATTCATTAGTCTTACCTTCACAAACACCGGTGGAAATAGGTAAGATCTGGTTTTTACCGTCCATTCCAACACCAACCATGTTTGTTCCACGGTATCTCCCTTTAAGATGTGCGGCATCAATTATTATCAATGGCCGCAAAAAAACCCAAGAAGCACCAAATCTATTTTATTAAAGCACATATTGGTTATTGAGAAAACAATTATATGTACATAATAATCAAGGTAAAAATTAAAAAAAGTTAAGACAAGCTTACCGCAAAACCGAAGCCAATGAATACCATCTTAAATCGATCTTCATCATCTGTCTCAATGTGTGTTACCGTCCCTTCATTTTCTAACTTTAAGTTATAGCAATAATACGGTAACTACTCAAAAGAATCCGTAGGGCAACCGTATACCAACTCTAATGCAATGTTTTTCCCCCACCACGCTCGTTTATAAGAAACGTCAATTTTCCATTCAATATTCAAATCTTTTTGTATGTCCTTACATGTATAGATCCTTCTGCTATCCTTCAGTTTGCCTACCAGTATGCGACCCAACAATTTTTTGGTAGCGTTTCGATGATTAGGATAAATTCTAGTTCGGGAACATGTATGCACGTCGTTAATGCTTGACACATAGAATCTACATGTTTTAATACTTTTTCGTGCGTGAATGTTCCATTTGCAACTCTTTTCCACACACTTTACACTGAACCTACTCTTATTAGACTTAAGTACTTTAAACTCAAAACGTTCGGTTAAAGCTTTTATTCCTATTGCATAAATGCATGCTTCCTTATCATCAAACCAACCACAATCATTTCCTTTAGATACCACAGCGTGTCTAAGGGTATTAACCATTTTAATTATAGGATCAGGTGCATTGGGTGGGATAGGCATACTTTCAAATGTGCATTTCTGCCAACGGGGATGAACATCGTGATTGACGTGTTCGCCTGCACCCTCATTATTTTGATATTCAACTTTCGGTGTTTGATAATCAGATTCTTCAGGGAACAAAGAAACATTAAGATCGATATCAAGAGGCTTAGAAGAAAAAGATGTTTTTACCTCCAAAGTTTGATCGATATGTTTGATGTATAGTGCCTGAACCATGGTATGCTTACAACATACTTCAGTAACAAAGAAGGCAACGTCATCATTGTCACATACATCAATATTGTTGGATCTAGATATGTAGTGTAAACTGACATCCTTATCTGTAATCTCATATTTTTTCTTGACATACGTTACCAAGTTGATGTAATTAACGTCTAATGGAAGTAAAACTCCAAGAATTGATTTTTGAAAATCCAATAAAAGTTTGCATTTTGAGGAATTAGTTGAGTTCATTTAATTTGGTGTGTAAAAATATCAGCAATTCTGACTGATTAGTGGTGTAGGATTGTGAAGAAACCCACCTACCAAGTCGCATAAGAATGTACGATCCGGTCGCTCAATTGAGAAGTCGCTTAAAAATTTCCCTCCAAACTGTCATTTCCCTCTCATTTGCACTCTATATTTCCCGCCAAAATTCTTTTTCCCTCTCATTTTCCATGTATGTAAGCTTGTCAAAAAACTGGCCAAATAACTTAAAAAATGGCTTCCTCTACTTCCACTTCCAAATAAAATCAAAAAACCGTGGAATACTACCTCAATGCTACACATTGCGAATGTCCAAAACCATTACCAGTCGTACTACAAACTGCTTGGACCCCGACAAATCCTGGTAGAAGATTCAAGGCTTGTCCCATTTATGTAAGATTATTATCCCAAAATTTTATTATACTTGTTTAATTTGTTATGTTCAATATGTGAATCTAAAAAATAATTTTTCAAGGACAAGGACATGAAATGTAATTTTATGGGTTCATAGACCCGAAGCTACCAAGTCAATACTACAAAGATTTGTTTTACAAAGAACATGAGGAAAAGAAAATGATATACAAGAAAGTGGGAAAGAGTACAGTTCCCAATGAAGGTGTTGCAATTTCACAAAATGAACTGATGATGAAAATGTATGAGGAGTTGACTTTTATCAATTCAAAAGTGAAAGTTCATGACAAAGTTGTATTTCTTTTATCTGTTGTTGTTCTGTTTATTGCTTTTGTTTTAGCAACAAGTGTTATCTACTAAGTGTTATGTAGTGGCCTGTAATAAACTGGTAATGGCTGTTTACAAGTTAATTTGTTGTTTTAATGCGCATCACATGCACTCACAGTTGTGGTGCTCTACATAGTCAAACAGTCAATGAATATACAGACACCTACAATGCGGAATCTTATGTTTAATCTTAAGAAGAACAAATAATGAAACAATAGAATTCTCAAAAATCACTTAAATATATTAATACGAATACTCAAAAGTATTAGGGTTACAAAAACCTTGAAGTGAATAAACTCTAACAATGATACGTATCTAACTCTAACCCTATAACCTCCTTTTATAGACTAAGGAGTCTTAGTCGGTTTACAATAGCTTTCTATACAAGATAAATCTTTTCGTATCTATTCTAAACTTATCCAAACATACTATACATAGTTATCTCTTCAGCAGTAGCATGATATACTCTAACAGCTGTATCTTTTACTCCAGCAGTAGTACTCTTGTAGCAGTAGGATCTCCAACACCAGCAGTAGTATAGAATACACTAGCAGTAGTATGACACTTAGAGTATTTTCCATTATGATCCATGAGCAGTTGTATCCATTCTGAGCAGCAGAATCTCAAAACCCAACAATCCTCCCCTAAACTAGATATTTTCTCCCAAAATCATCAAGTTTCTTTTAAGCTTGAAACGTTCACAAGGAGGATGCTTCCAAACACTTACACCTTTTTATTTGGGTTGAGAATCTTTTCATTCTTCTTTATAAGTTGATAAGCCTGATTTTGAAAATGAAATTCTTTCTGCAATTGCAACATTCCAGGCTTCAACATTTAATGAATAATCTCTTTATGAAAGTTTAGTGCAGGATAATCCATTTCAACCAACATATAGATAACCACCCCATGAGCATGCAAAGCATGTACACCACAAGACTGATATAAATACCATTTTTTAACTGGGTTGTGGTTTATCTTCATCCACTCAATATCTTTATCATGAGGTTCAAACATAATCTTCAGATACTAATAGATTACCCTTTCAAAAACCTCTTCTGGTCTTGTATCACCATATTTCTCCTTGTATAACTTCCAGAGGGTCACTATATCATCTCTATCCATGTAAAATAACATTTGTGAAAACCTAATGAACCTATAATACTTCCCATTTGTTCTTTTGAACTCCCAAAAGGCTTCACTTCCATCATGGATTCCATAAGTATATGAGATGATTAGATGTTTTATCTCTAAAGGATCTGCATTAATGACCTCAGGTTCTTTATGTTTAGAAAGAACTGTAAGAGCCATTATTTTTTCTATGTCATAGAATTCTCAACAATCACTTCAATATATTAATATGAATACTAAAAAGTATTAGGGTTACAAAAACCTTGAAGTGAATAAACTCTAACAATGATACGTATCTAACTCTAACCTTAGAACCTCCTTTTATAGACTAACGAGTCCTAGTCAGTTTACAATAGCTTTCTATACAAGATAAATCTTTTCGTATCTATTCTAAGCTTATCCAAACATACTATACATAGTTATCTCTTCAGCAGTAGTATGATATACTCTAACAGCCGTATCTTTTACTCCAGCTATAGTATTCTTGTAGCAGTAGGATCTCCAACACCAGCAGTAGTATAGAATACATTAGCAGTAGTATGAGGTGAAGGTATCCCGAATATGGTCGTTAGTAAAATTAGAATTCAAATTGGTCGAGAAAGAAGAAAATGAAATACGAACAACCGCGCTGGTTGTAATACATCGACTTTCTTTTTTTGCAATCTTATAAGTTTTGTCTGTCAAACAAAGCATATATTTTAATTAACTTATTTTTCAAATAATAAGCATAATATTTCAATACTCTCGTGTGCCAAACATACTCTAAGATTATACACCACATTTGTACTACAATTATATTTTGGTCAATATAAACGAAATTCCATTATGATCCATGAGCAGTTGTATCCATTCTGAGCAGCAGCATCTCAAAACCCAACATAAAATAGCAATTGGATGCCTAAAAACTCATTTTGACCACCAAATTGAAAACTGCAAACCGACCAAATGATCAAGAAAACAAAACACATTTCTTCATATCGAACACCCACCGTTAACGTTCCCAATACTCCACCAATTATATATTTTGTCCCATAATCCCATTGCCATAGAACACAAAACCAAACTATGATCGCACGACTCCACTATATCATTACAGGACAGGCAAAGTAAGGTATCTAAATCGACTTTGTCAAGCTCCACACGAACCAGTAATGCATATGTAAAAGCTCTCCATACAAATACGTTTACCTTATTCGGCACCAGCTTGGTCCAAATCGTCTCTTGGCTATCGCTTCCCACACACAAAGTTCTTTCCACCTCTAAAGATCCCTACAAACATCAGAGATCGCAACATTTTGTAAAACTCCTAAAAGATCCTCTACATCCCCACATGCTCTCCCTCTAAGATACCAAACCCAATCCCATTCCCATTTCCAAACTCCATCCAACCATCTCCCCATGCTGTAGTTACATGACTAAACCATCTCAGACCAACTTAAATGTTGTCGTTACATTTAGTTCAGACTAAAAAAATATTACAACCACCATATAAACCATAATTTAGTCACCCTTTGTATGAACAACCACCTTATACTTCAAAAAGTATCTTACCATGTGCTATCGATAGGCTAACGCTACCTGAAGAGGATTATCAACCCTCATACTCAATTTGTTAGCTAACCTATGCAAAAAAATGCATACCCAAACTCCACAGTTACCATATTCGTTAGATTGTCTAGGGACATTATCAGCCACTCGAAAAGTGATCTTGTAATTTGAAGCAGACATGGATTTGGCTTGGAAAACTTTACACAACTCTAGATGCTCCGGGAGCATTCTCTCAAAAGTGGCCCTCATCTTTAGATTCTCCTTTCTGGTTTCTGGGTCTGGCGTACCAAGGGAAACGTAAATAGTTACGAGTTCGGTAGTAATTTGTAACTCTGCCAAAAACCAGTGGTCCTGTGGAACGTTGACAGGAAAGTACACCTATATTTGAAAACAAAAATACTATGATTAAATAAAATAAAATAAAATAAATATTACAAATATTTACAAGAAAAAATGCCGTTTATATACCCACCTTGTCAACACTAGACCATGGCACATGATACCGTTTTCCGGTTGCGTGGTAGGAACGCATATTTCCCTGCAGAAGACTAGTCGAGAAGAACGGACCCGCCATAGCCCAATCAGCATTGGCTGGTCTGAAGTGCCACATTAGATCAACCCAAAGATCCAAATGTTGTACGGTTTATATAAAAATCATACTGTAAAGCTACTAAAATATAAAGCCATTGTATTATGTAAATTAATTAAATATTTAATAAAACACATACACCAACTGATTAATTTAGTACCTCATCCCCAAGCCATCCTCCTTTGTTACCTCTTCCATATCCCAACAATGCTAACCAAAATGGGCGACGAACAACAACGTCGAATTTACCCCAAGGAAATGTATGAGCTGACTTCAAACCTTTTTTCAGATAAATCTTCATACATTCTGGCACAATTACCTTGTGAGTTGCCTTGTTGTTAGTAAGGAAACCAGCTGGACGTTTTAGATTCTGAAAAAAAAATTTAATAAAACATATTAATGCATCGTCTAGTACCTTTAATTACCAGGATCCTATATAACCAATTGAGTTAAGTTGTAGTATACCTCTACCCAAGGTTCCAACTAATTGACAGGTGGGAAACTAATTACTTGACTGAGTGTTTTGGAACGCTTTTTGGGCACTTGTGGAGTTGTAGTTGGTAGGTTAACATAGGGGTCCTTCAAAGACTTACCAACCGCTTTCGTCCTCTTTGGTTCAACATCTGGTTTCAACTCAATATTCTTATTTTTTGGCCTACCGCATTTCTTTTGTTGTTGTCCAACATAGGGTGACTGTACAGCCTTACCCAAGTTCCTCTTCCTTTTTAGACGCGTGAAAGTTTCCTGTACGCAAAGTTCAGCATTGATATTAACATCGTTATTGACCTTTGATATTTGTAATAAAAAAATAATGTAGTCATACATTAAAGTACCTCAGGAACTTCAGTCATAGGCTTGTTGACTTGTCCTTTCACAACCTCCTGACCAGTGTTTTTTTCATATTTAACAAAAACGGCGTTCCTTGCTTTCTCGGCTTCCTGGTCGATTTTGTCAAAAAACGACTTGGTTACTGCCTCATTTCCAATATCAGATACCGTTTCTTTTAACTTTTGACAACTATAATCACAAGCTATGTTGTCTTCAACATCCATGTCCTGGACATCATCCATTAATTTCTCACCACCAACAATGTTCTGGTCAACATCCATGTCCTGACCAGCCATCGTCTCTTCCATACCTAAAACCGTATCGATTACTTTCTCAGAATCATTGTCACTGGCCTCACCAACATGGCCATCAGCCTTGTTCTCTTCAACATAGTTAGATTCAGCAGCCTTCGTCTTTTCCATATCAGCTAGATGCGCATGCTCAATCTTCTCAACCGTTTTTAACACACTCTCGCTTACTTTCTCAAAATCATGAGCTTCTGTATCAACTACATGCCCATGGTTAATCTTCTCATCCATTTGCCCATCATCAATCTTCTCAACCGTTTCTAACACAGGCTCGCTTACTTTCTCAACAGCATCAGCTTCTGTATCAGCTACATGCCCATGGTCAATCTTATCATCCATATCTAACAGAGTCTCGCTTACTTTTTCACCTTCATGTTCATGATTCTCATTTTTGTGACAATCATGCCTATCAGCCTTGCTCTCATCAACAGCAGACACAGACTCTCCTAAATTCATTACGACCATTTGATTTATCTTCTAAAGCCATTAATTCAGCAACCGCTACTACCGTATCACTGAAATCATCATTAAATTGTTGGCATTGGAAGTTTACATGAAAAAACAAATATAATAAGAAAGTGAGTGTAGCAAACAACTCTAAAGTGTGGATTTTTTTAAATTGTATACGTACATCAATAGCCGATTGTGAAAAATGGTCATTTAAATTAGGTAAATGGATATCACTAGAATTATCAAGTTGCATGTGATCAACTACCGGGTAATCTCCAACTGTAAGAAAATTCTCAAGTTGTGACATGGAGGATGGATACACGGCAGAGTCAAGATAATTAAGCTTCCCATGTTCGTCATTCCTTTGAGCAGCAGATATTGATGTCTCGCATGATACATAAGCCGTTAGGCTAACGGTCTGTAATTAACAACATATGAATAGGTGGGTTAAAAAAGAAACATAAACAAATTTGGAGAATATTACCTTTTCAACATCATTATTGTCAAACAGCGTCCCATGTTGGCCGCCAACATCAGTACGAACAGGGCTTTCTTTCTCAATAGGGCTTGAAATCTGAATTTTATAAAAAAACAAAAAAATATAATAATAGAATGATACCTAAAGGATTAAAAACTATCAAAGGATATTACTATGCCATCTTTGGAAGCTAAATCTTCATGCACCTGAAATTGTACCTCTGAATTGTCATGAATAGGACTTGAAGTCTGAAATTCAAAATATAATCTGAATTTACTATCAAAAAAGAAATATAGATATACATGACAATTGAAAATATCATCTTACATTTGCAACTTTGGAAACAAAGTGATCACCAACATTTGGCCTTACTTCAGACGTTTCATGAATAGATGTTGAAGCCTGTTTCATTAAATATATATATTTTCTTCATTTTTTTAGGAAAAAGAAAATAAATAAATTTAGACAGCTCACCCCTTGATGTTGTATGTTCAGAGATTTCTCAACAATCGCAAGTCTTTTTTGAACATCATTAAGCACGTTAACATCAAGCAAGTTAACTAGTGGCTTCAAGGCCGCAACCTCAGCAAGTATGTTAAGTCTTTTGGAGTTTTCTTCTGGTCCAGCTGATTGCACCTCTCGCTCTTGTGCATCTACATGTATCTCTCCATCATCTACACCAGCATTTGCCTACAGAACAATGTAAATTGCTATCAAAATATGTTTGAAGTATGGTCATAGACCCCAAGAGGTACAAAACCTTGTAGTTATACACTATATAGTTAAACATTTTGTTAATGCTTAAAAGGGTTTATAGCTGAGGCCCTAATCTTATGTCTTGAAATGGCATATTTCTACCCGTATTTATTATGATTTCTGCAAATGTAGAACAATAATTTATGTCTCAATATTTGAAGGGGTTTAGTATCAAACAAAATTTTTTGAAAATTTACAATTTGCCGCAACGGCATCATCTGCAACGTCTCCTTGGATTTCAATAAGATTCTGCTCAACAAAATAGTGATTACTACGTACAAACCATGGTTGCAACCATTCTTCACTAGTTGGAACAAGTTTCAATATTGGCTTAAAACCCTAGGTAACAAATTATTGTAATGTGAAAAACAAATATAGAGAAGTCGTAACTTATTTCACAAATAAGAAAAAACAATGGAAATGGTTACCGAATCACAAAGTAGATTATGATCACGTTTTCGGAACGTTTTACACTTTGACCATGAAAGACCACGTGGGATCTTACTCGGGTCTTTGCTCCACCATGACCTGCTGTTGGGATAACTCTCAAGAATCCAAATCTAACACAAAAAAAATACAACTAATGTTACTCTTAGTACACGAAAACACAACAACAATTACAAAAAGTTTTTTTCGAAAATCAAACCTTAAAAGCCCAAATAAAACCAGATAGAGTATATGTGGGACTTTTAGTTGGCCTTGACTCGTGCTTCTTCTTGTAGTAAGATTCATAATGCCTAGGAAATACATTTGCTAAATAGGCGTACAACCGTCTCCACAAGAACTCCCCCCATGAATATGCATTCCAATCAGAAAAATCCTCAACCAGTTTAAAAAAATGATTAGGAACAACGTACCAAGATTCACGAGCATTGAATATGACCTCAGTCACTATCAACATGCAAACTCTAACGGCATCCTCATTTGATAATGCATCAAATTTTTGATCGTTTTCCAAAATATCTAAAAGCTCACTACCTTTCACACTAAACTTTTTCTTAACCTCTTTTTCAAGAAAGAGTCGCAAGCCAAACGGGGTAATATCAACTTTTGGAAGGTCAGGCAAAGGACCAAAAAACTAAACCAGTAATCAATAGAAACTCCCAACGACCAAATTGCAAAACATTATCACCAATTCTGTAAGAAATAGGGGGCAATGATCAACCAATTCTGGAATAAATACCTGGTGCTGTAAAACGAAGTTTAGCAAATGGTTATCATTGGCATGACAAGGGGGTATATCTAACCATGGACCGAAAAAACTCTCTCGGAACAGGCTAATTCGATCTTGATTCTTTTCCAACTTACCTTTAATTGTTTCTAGATAATGTACATTCGAACGAACAGTGATCTTTGCATCAAAGTATTTGCTAAGATTTCCCATGCGTCTAGGGTTAGGTTTTATTGAAATTGACCCCTTTATTGAAATTGGTATAAGGGATATTTGGGGTTAGGGTTTATGCTTTGATTTTGATTTTAATTTTGGGTTAGATTTACAGTGGGTATAAAGGTTAGTGAAGAGGAATTTATTTGTTTTGGGGGAATTGGAGTGTGTGTTTGTGTGGGGGTTACTGGGAGGGTGTTTCAAAAAAAAAAAATTACTTAAAGAAAATATAGTCGCTTAAATTTTTTTTAAAGTCGCTAAAGATTTTGAAATAAAAAAGTGTTTATAAAGTATTTTAAAAAGTATTTAAAAGATAATACAAAAAGGTTAAAAGTAAAAAAAAGTTGAAAAGTACAAAATCTATGACACAAGAACAAAAATGTGGCAGGTAAAAAAAGTCGCTAAAAGTACAATCTGAAAGTCGCTTAAAGTAAAAAAAAAGTCGCTCAACATTGGGAAGGAGCAAAAAGAATAAAATAAACATTTTCGAAGTTTGACTTTTAGGTCAGAAAAAGAAAAAATAGAAGGTTGCTTAATGTGTGAAAAGTCGCTTAAAAAGTACACATAGTGGGCTATGACACAAAGTACAGCTTTAATGATTGGGCGTCACTTTTTAAGTGTCACATGTCGACTTCTCAATTTTTTGCGAAAAGTCGCCAGGCGACCGGGCCTTTTCAGAAAAGTCGCTAATTTCAGGCCACAAAACCCCAACACTTCTAGCGACCGGGCTACAAAATTAATTGCCCTTTACTTATAATAGTGAAACCTTAGATACCCTAAACCTACAAACCGGGCTTGAGCCTATTTATTCTCTAATAATAACTACAAGAAATGGCTTGTTAAGTTAATCTTCTAGAGAAAAGCACATGGGATAATGAAAAGAATGCTTTGTGTGAACTTTGAGAAACTTACGAGATTAAATTCTTTAAGTATCGTGAATCAATATTGTCGATATTATTGTGGACCGGACATTGGGATATTCGTAGAGGTGGCAAAACGGGCGAGTCGGGCGGGTATGAGCATGGGCTAGAACGGGCACGGGTTAGAATGGGCACGGGCTAAACGGGCACATGTTATACAAATCGCTTTATAGAAGACCGAAAATGACGAAATAAATTCCTTAAACGTAATACCCCATTTATATTTAAAAAATTAAATATATTATATATATAAGTTTTTCTTCAAAAACGATTATAATGTTCTCTAATTGAGAGAAAATATATGACCGTTGTGACCATTTAACTTTTTAATAGGCTAAATGTGCCCATTTCAATAAAAGGATGGGGTTAAATGTGCCCAAATCTTTTACAAAGTAGTCAAAATTAGCCTCTTTTTTTTTTTTTTTTTTTTTTTTTTTTTTTTTTTTGGCACAAATTGAAACCTCTAGATAATCGTTAACGTTAATGGTTTATCTACATCAAATGGCTTGTGTTCCAGTGCTATCTTTTTTTGTGTGAGAAGCTCGCCAACCTAATGATGGTAGGTTCAAGTCCTGCTTAAGAGATATAAAATGTATAATTTTTAGATAATTAATTGCCGTTTAAAAATATATATATATATATATAAAAGAAAAAGAAAAAAAAAAATGGTTTATCTAAAATTGGTCCTGGCTAAGGGTATATGTTAATGTGCATGTATTTAATAAATTTAGGATTTGCTTTTGAAATCAAATACAGATTTAGCAAGTTCTCCTTTGGTTAAAGCTGTAACAAGAGTCTCCACGTAAACAGGCTAGACGAATTTGTATATGATCAGTTCAAAGATACAAAACAACATTGTGAACGGTGGTGGCTTAGCCACTAAAGCCATCGCTTTAGGCCCCCGAATATATATGACCCCCAATTTTCTAACACCCTTTATTAATATATAGTCGGTCACATATATTATTGGGCATCATCTTGAGATCTCGATATATAAAAGACCACTATTGGCAAAACTGTTATAATTATCAAGAATATTTGCTTTCTTGTCGTTTTTTTTTTTTTTAAATCCATAGCACTAAGTGCTTATTTGAGTTTAAAAAACATGACCATGTCCATCTTATTTTCACAAAACGATGAGTTGGACTAATTTAATGCTACAAATTCTAATTACTTTTAGTCGATACTGTAAACAAATTAAACATTTTTAAGAATCGCTCATGAATAGTGCCTTAATGAACAGATAAAAATAACCTATTTTTCAACGAACAAACATGAGCACCAATGTCCGTTTGTTTTAAATATTCATATTAGTTTGTTTATTCGGTTAACCAAAACTAACAAACACGAATAAGCCCCGTTCGTGTTGTTATGGTTCTTTAGTCCTACTTATAGATTATGGGCAATTGCAAATATACCCACTAAAACTTGCATATTTGCATATAGGGAAAATAGACAAAGTTGTTACTAAAGTTTGGCCAAATGTTCACCTAAGTTACTAAAGTTTTGAACGTTACAAAGAGGTTACTCAAGTTTTGGTAACCGGTTACGTAAGTCACTGAAAATGTTTTAACCCTTTGATACCGGTTTTATTGCCCTCGTGGCTTTTTTTTTTTTTTTTTTTTTTTTTTAGTAACAGCGACAAAGAGGTTGACTTATATTGATGGTCCCCATATTTCTTAGTGATCTCAGTGAGATAAACAATGATCTGATACGAAACTACATATGTTCTGTTATTTTACTGATCTCAGTGGATTTTACAGCCATTCAGATTAAACTCACGGGCAGTAGCATAATATGATCATGATAATTCTCTTACAAAAAAGGGATTAAAACATACAACACGAAAACAAAGAAATGATACAACTAGATATTCTAGTTTGAGAAGATGGACTCATCTATCTCAATCTTAACAACTTCACCATCGTCAAACTTGTCCATTTTTTCCCAACATCAGATCTTTTAAAACAAGATCACTATCTTCATACACGTTTTGGTTTATCTCTACTATGTTGAAGTTAAAGTTCCTATCACTCTTGTTACTGGCATTTATCACAATTTGTTTGACATGCTTAGCCTCAAAGTGTGAATTCCCACTTTCACTCGAATCCATCTTCACTCCTGATTTACCACAACCCAAATCCACCAAACTTATTACTTCCTTGTTCTCTATACCCTCTTCATCTTGACTTTGCAGGACATCACATGTGGCACCTTCTTTTATATCCCTAGTTGTCCCTTTTACAAAAATAGAACCAACACAATCAATTTCCACTCCGAAATCCCACTAAACGTGTCCTCCAACTCATTGTCTTTAACTTCGTTAAGCTCAACACCATTTTCAACAAGTTTTTTCCCCTCGACTCCATCCATCTTCTCAAACCCAGGAGAACCATTACCAAACAACTCAAGTTCGCCGCTTTCTTCATTCTCATGAACAAACCCATCAAAAAGTACCAAACTTTCATTGTTATCACACCCTTTCTTTGAGTCAATGGTTTGAATTTCCATACTGTTAACATCTTTTGCACAGACTTTATGTTAGAGTTATGGAAAAAATATTAAGAAGTGTATGACTAGAATCGAACACGGGACTGAGGGATTGCACACTTTACGTATGAATGATCAAAGAAATAATTAATATATATAACTATTATATATTTTAATTATTTGGACACGAAATATAACTAACGGACGTTAAAGTAATTAACGAAATTGACTAATGACCGTTAGTAAATAAAGGAGGGGGTTAAGTGTCGAGTTTTGAAACTTGAGGAGGTATTAGACTCAAACTTAGAGAGCAAGTTTGGAGCCTATATAAACACCCTCAAACCCTTCAAAAGGGACGACATAAAAAATATACACTAAAAAGTCAATCGACTTTATTCCCAGCTATCTATGCATCGTACAGTACATACAGATGGATATCTTTGACTTATGAAAGATATGGATTGTACATGCATGATAATAGTCATATACATGTGTAGCGTACAGTGTGTATATATATATATATACATATTATTTAATTCCTTCTTGAATAATAGATTCAAGGTTTATTGAACAAAATAGTTTTGATTTAATAATCGTGTTCATTCACAAGCATCAACCTTTGATCGGTTATAGTACGTGTGTACATGAACTTGGATATAACTTACTTAAGTTATTGATCTTGGATTGTGAAACAAAACGGTAAGGGGTTTCACGGTAATCCTTTTATTTGATCAAGAGAAGTGAAGAGAAGATTAGATCCTCGTTTAGCTAGGATCAAAAGGTATGTAACTATTTATTATTCGGTAATACTTTATATGTGTTAAATTAAAGATCCTTACTTCCGCTATATGCTCTTTAATGTTGACAAACTAAAAAGTTGGTATAAGGTTGGTTTCGCATTAAAATGTGGCCTTAAAGAGACTCCATTCTGTCTCTCCGCTCGCCTGTGCGTCAAATTAGACACTACTAGAAAAACAGCTATTCTTGACTCCAAATGCGAGTCAAGAAGAGGCCTTATGACGCGCAAATGCGAGTCAAGAATGGACCCGTCATAAAGCTTCATGACTCGCATTTGTGCGCCATCCCTCTATGACGCGCATTTATGACCCACGTTTTATGACTCTCCTTTTTGCGAGTCATAACCTAATTTTTTTCAGTTCCTAATTTTCTATTAAATGACAATTAAAAACCTGATAATACAAAATTAAAAACACAAATATCAAAATAACGCATTTCATATATTAAAAACCTGATAATACAAAATTAAAAACTCAAATATTTTCCTTGTTGCTACTAGAACTAAAATCAACCTAACTTTGCCTATGTTAAAAACCCGCTATACACCATCTCTAACTTTGCCTATACAACAAGACTACCCGAGTATAATGTTGCGGCTGCTGCATGACATTTGGTGGCCTCTGTTGAGGCATAATCGGCTGATACCCCATGTGATGCATCGGTTGTTGATGTGGATACTGGTAGCCCTGTGATTGGTCCATACGAGCACCCTGATATTCCTTGCTGAGGTGGGCTTGATGGTACCGGTGGCACCAAAGCAGCAGGTCTCTCATACTTAAACATGTGGCAACAAGAACATATAAGTATGCATCTGATCCACATAAAAGAAAAGAATAAATAAACTGGTCGTTTCTGATCTGAGGATATGACAGGTGAGCTTCTTTGGGCTGAGCTTGAACCTCTAAGAGCACCAGGGCATGCATCTGTTGTGCGTACACGAGATGGATCAGGTTCATTGGTGGTTAATCTTGAAGATCCCGTTGTTCGTAAAAAGGTGGATCTTGATACCTGCGAATTAACAGTTTGTAAAAGATGGGTCAGATTCTACTTTGACTTAATAAAGGACCTGAGAACACATAAAATGGAAACGGTTTATGAGACTTCATGCATTTGGAAATGGGCAACTTTCGACCAGTTTCAATTCTACCTAATTTTATGAATTGAAAACATGCTTTTACCAATTTAAAGATCGGGTTGATATTAAAACCTCCAATGTGTGCAAGTGTAATGACAAAGATGCAATGTAAATATTTACTTCTCTGCTGATAGATTGATCACTAGTGGTTGGCATTTTCTGCTTAGATAGGTTCCCCGAATTGGTTGTCCCGGGATTTCGGCTCCACGAGGGATGTGCTATAGACCAAATACCAGCCCTACTGTCTTGGCCACCTGCATCAAAATTATCAGTTTAGCAGTAACAAATCATTCAATTGGGCAGATACGATTCCTTTTTTTTACTATTAAACGAGTGTAATAGTCTATAATTACAAAAATTATAAGACTCACCTGCTTGTCTATTCAGGCTAGGAATCGCGGGTGGGGCCCCACTACTTGGTCCAGCATCAACACCCTGCAAAAGAGAATTACATACGTTATTCCAAGTACATCGGCAAATTTATCAACAACAAAAATAAGAAAGTCTTACAAGAGCACGTGATGGTGGATTGGCAAGTTTCTTAGGAACGCATTTTTATACCAAAGTAATTTCTAAATGATAACACCTGACTTATATTCTTAGTCTTCTCTTACTTCAAATTTGTAGCTCTAATTTCTAATGTACATTACTTGGCTTACGTTAAACTGAGAATGCAACATATGGGGTTGGGACTGGTTGCCATGTGATTTATAACCATTAGGAACACATTTTTATACCAAAGTATCTAGCAGCACTGAGCAAGTGAGTTAAAAAACAACGATACTAATCATATTGCAAAAAAAAATGATCATAAAGAGTCGGGCAATAACCAAGCATGCATGTCATCACGAACACCTCATTTGGCAATAACAAACCTACACAAGAGACACCTACATACAAAACATAATGTCATGCAGCTTACACAAAAGGGATGTCAAAAGATCAGATAATGAGATGACCAATTGTGTAGGTTTGTATGACGCGCAAATACCTATATACGCATCATTATTATAACTGAACTAGTTTAGAAGTAACCTGAGATATCCGAGGGGTACTTTCCTCAATGGGAAGTACTTCTCCTTCTTCTTCTCCCTTTCGGTCTTCAAAGAAACCTACATCAAAGATGAACAATCATCAGTAAAACGCATACCCAATAAACGATGTCAAACAGACCAGATAACTATCTCATTGATCAAATTCTGACTTACGTCACGTCTATATTTAAGACTTTGATGTTTTTTGCAAGAAGTTATCAACAGATCTTCTAAGTACGTGTGTAAAGAAAAGGAGTGCTTTCTACAACTTACTTGTCCTTTGTTACAGCTTCCAACAGTACGTGTGTAAAGAAAAATTCACAATTTTTCTGGGCTATTAAATGCTATTTTACGGCACATAGATTACATACTTTATTAAATTTATGTCTCATAAAATAGCATTTAATAGCTCAGTGATATCATGGATTTTTTTTAACCTGAAAAAACACAAAAAAAGAAGCAGTACCTATGTCTCATAAAATAGCATATAATAGCTCAGTGATGTCACTCCAAACCAACCTCTTACCGAATACATTTTATAAGGCTCAGACAGGGTGGGAAGTGAAGAAAGCATAAACGTCTGCGATGGCTGCAAATATACTCATTTGCCCCGCCTATGCAAATAAAATGGGATTAGGGTCAGGTATGTATCTGAGGACGTCTGTGCAGTCCGCCACCAGTTAATGCGCCTCTGGGCTAAAGCAGCTCATTATACCGCTTCTAGTAACCTCAGAAATGATAATCTTGAAGCAATAGCTGAAAATGTAATGCATTTTACGCATACTCAATAACTGTGATGAAGAAGTCAAACATTTATTCGCATGTACTTTTACTTTACCATTGCATACCTATAGTTTGGCGTTAATTTCATTCCTGGTTCTTGGCAATGCCAATGAGACCGGTTGTCTTAGATTTTTCTATGAGAACGGCTGCACCTGTTCATATACCATCCAAGGTTTTCTTTGATCTCAGTTATCACCGCCTCCGTAGTGAGCCGTTGGTGTTACTGCATTTTCGTGACAGTTATTAGCTAAATATATGGCAAATTTAGTGATTAAGGTTTTTGTGTCTTACCATAAGAGTGTCTGGATTAATTTGCAGGATTGTTGCTATCTTAACAGGTTCTTGTACCGTAGATGGATGCTGTTTTTGATGTTGTGTCGCCAGCAAGGTCAGAGGCATGACAGGCCCAGTCAATTCGTTGTACCTGCATCACATTTGTTTGGCTCAGATAGTGGTAGTACCTTTAAACCTGCACAACCAACTATGCCCATGAATCTGTGATACCCCAGGTGTTTCATCTTACAGCAGCCTACGCTGACACGTAAAAACAATGGAGTACCCGTACCCAATCCAGCAATTGCAAAGTCAAAAAGATCATGCTTCAACATAATATAACTCATTTCAACAATTAGAGTCAATTTCAACTTACTTATTAGCATAATATATGAATTCTGAAACAAACACAATGTCACCTCCTAACTCACATTGGGGTTTGGTGCTCCTCAACATTTCTTGCATCTTTTGTACCTGCAAATATAAATATTAACAACATTTAGAAATATACATGTAATTCGTAATTAAAACCATTTTGATTTATTTCAACCCATTGTACCCAATATTGACATTCTCAAAGGTTTTGAATACCAATATCATTTTGGCTACTTGGCTCCTATAGTGGCAAATTTCATTAAAGATAGATATTTTAGCTATCAAACTAGCTAGAATACCAGGTACATAATTATATAGAAAGAAATCAACAAGTAAACCAAATGTTTAAAGAAATATCATGAGTCATGAGTACTACTTAGCTTACAACACATAAACATTTAATTTAAACCAAGCAAAACACACTGTCCCAGCCAAACCCATGTTACCAATACAATTTTTCTTACTGAAGTACTTACACAATCAAAAAATTAAAAAAAAATTAGCCAAACTAAAATACTAATCACCTTATTAAAAACTTGAATAAATACAAGCTTCAAAAAATGTACTACCTGCTACGGCGGCTTCACAAACACAACAAAACAAAACCCTAATCGAACTTCACTCTAAACTCGATCTAAATACACGAACCCTTGGTCTCTTGATCTCCTTGTGATGATGATGATGATGACGGCGCGGCGAGGTGGTGGCGGCGCATGTTGAATACGGCAGCAGGAGGTGGCCATGGTGGTATTATCAAGAGAGAGGTGAGAGGGATGAGTGAGGGGTGTTGGTGGTTATGGTGTGGTTAGATTGAGTCACCGGAAAAAGGAGTGGCGCTGGAGATGTGGGTGGCGGCTGCTGAGATAAGAGGGGGAGGGCTAGGGTTTGGTTAAAGAAGATGTGTGTGTGAGGTGAGTGTTGTAAATGAACAAGGTAACCTTAATTAGGTTATAAGACGTGCAGGGAAAAAAAAAACATAGATGACCCCTATTTAGGACGAAGCAAAACGAGCGTCATCTAGCAGGCTAAATTTTAACTGATTATGACCCTATGTTATGACGCTTCTGAAAAAGAGTCATCCCCAATAAAAAATTTACTCGTTATGACTCTTATTTTATGACTTTGCTATTTGTGCGTCATCTTGTAGCGTGTGTCATAAAATGCGAGTCAAGGATAGACCTTTTTCTAGTAGTGAGACTTACCAAGTACAACCATTATATGTACGAAGCATCTTAAGGCAAAGTTGTAAGTTACTCAACGCCTCAATTAAAACTTTGTTGATTTAACTCTTAGCAAATTGGTAATTAAAATAGTTTTGAAAACTTATGATACGAAGATGATTGCATGCTTCTTCGTACATATTTTGATTGTAACATCAAAATAAATACCCTAAAATTTAAGTCCATGCTATCTAATTATAAGAGACATTTGATATTAATATCTAGCGTAAGTGAGACCTTGACATAGATATTAATGACAAGGTAAATTACATTTTTTCATTGCTAGCAGATCAACTGAATGCAATGAAACTATGTGAATTTACAAGTTTCTAAATTAGACGACTTAATTAAGTTATAAGTGAGACCTTGAGACTTAAAGCATGAGATGGGAAGAAACATGCTTACATTGCAAATTATTTGGCAAATGTAATTCCCATAAATATTTAGGAGTCGGAAATTGTTTTGCCGATTATTGTACGACAAGTTACCATCTTTTGTACTTTCATTGCTAGCAGATCAACTGATGTGGTGGAACTATGGAAAGTTGGATCCTAGTTTTCAAGAAAATTAAATGGTTATATTTTATTTCCTGGGTAGTTTTCTTTTCTTGAAAATTGTACTATCGAAAATACTAATATTGAATTTTGTAAATTCTTTTAATGTATTAATGCAACGTTAAAACCGTAAACGTGGACCATTCTTTTAGTAGTAAATTGATCTACACCCGTAAGGGTTTTTGGCTAGAGTCAACTTTACTAAAAGAATAAACCTAGTCTACTTTCTTTGAGAAGAGTGAGACTTAATCCTATTCTTTTTCATGAATGAGAAAGGTATGATAGGAAAATTAGAATTGTCTAAATTCTAAGAAATAACTCATAGCAAAATTTTAATAGTTAAGGAAATTGCACATTTTATGAGTTATTAAATTAGAAGCTAGACTAGTTACCGCAAAATTGATAAAAGACAAACTAGCACACTTTGTCTAGTTGTTGTGCTTTGACGACTTTTAGATGCTACATACCATTGTGGGGATGGTAGTCAAATTAAGGAAGAAATTTCATGCCCAATTATTTCCAAGTTAATTGAATTGATGGATAGTTCATCATTTACAAAGTAGAATACATTCTTTAGTACCTAAGTAATTGTTACGTATGAGATTACTCAAAGGGGTAGAAAAGTAAATAGCACACTGATTGAACAAATAATTGCACAACCAAGCCTTCGATGGTGATAAAAGGAATAATGGGGCGTTGAGATTGCGCCAAGCTTGTTCTTAAACTGAAAATAAGAAATACCGAAACACTACGTTAAGCGATTGCGCAGGGGTTGGACCCTGCGAACCACCTCCGGCGTGCGAGTAAGTATGTGTAATCGTTTGAGTAGGTTGTAAATGACAAGAGTGAAGTTAACTTACATTGTTCATGCCCGACTACGCTATTTATAGGGGAGAAATAGGACATAGTGGGCGGTTGCACATTGTTCGGAGATCATGGGGGCGTCCCATGATTTTGTGATAATCGCTAGGGCTTTGTAGCCCACGATCTCTGTTTTGGCAGGAAAGCCAAGGGGAAGAGGAGACGTGGGTTTGACCAGGTCAGGATGGTCCTTCGTGCTAGTCCCTTCGATAGGAATACCCCGAAGGGCTTAGGGCTTCGATTGGCGGATTCCCACATGGTAACCAGTTCGCAGGCGAATGGTTTTACGCCAATGAAACGTGTTAGGAGATTAACCTGGGCCTCCGAAGAGAGGGCTTTCTACAGGCTCGAAGGGGAGTCCTTCGACCCGTTCGGAGGGTACATCATCAAGCCCCCCAGTCGAAAATGATGTATACGTACGAGTATAGATTGCATTCGACTCAAAAAACAAATTACATGCTAGTCCTTCCATCACAAATTCGTACGAGTAGGGGATAAATGCTTAAACAACCTTGCGCAATAAATGCAGCCAATAAATATGCAACTACCATATCCTAGCTACATCAGCTAGAATGTCGGTACCCACAAACTTATTTTTAAAATTCAAAAGCAAATTAGAATCCGTGTCAAACTCATACTATGACTACACGTGGATGGCTAGGATGAAACAACTAAAAATATACATAAACCATTTACGATTCCCACTGATCGTATTGTTTTACTTTGCCCCAAAGTACACATACACAGTACTTGTGCTTCGTGCTTCTGCTAAGATTAAAGGTAATTATCCTTCCTTAGTCTCATTATTTTGAATACAAGATGAGTATGGCGGCAAAAAGGACCATTAGGCAACAAAAGTGTATCCTATCAGAACAGGATTTGGCGGATTTTCTTGAAAAGTATCCCATACCTAAGAAGTATAAAGTGATACTCCCAAACGAAACCCAAAGTATTTTTGATGCCCCCGCTGGGTATGTTGGGTTATATGTTCATGCTTTTACAGAATCCAACTTTAGGATTCCTATTCACCCGCTGATCTTAGAATTTTTACAGTATTATCAAGTGCACATTTCCAGGTTGAACCCCTTTGGCTTAGCCAAGCTAACCACCTACATTGTAGTATGTAAAGCTTATGGTTATGAGCCCACGCTTAACGTGCTTAGAGGCTTTATCAACCTTTGCCCTGGTGGTGATTGGTTAACCTTAGGTAAAAGAAGTGAACTTGATGTCCCTTGTTTAATAACAAAACCCTTTGCCAATATAAGAAAATGGAAAGGTCTATTTTTCTACGTGCAAGATACGATTATACCTCCCCATTATCCAGCGTTACTGGAGAAAGACAATCGTTTTGACGAGAAACGCTTTGATGATCCTTTGCCGCACTTCGTAAGAAGCTATCCCCTCTATCAACGTCTTGAACGTCACCCATTTGATGTGCAAACGTTTCCTGAGCCCATATTATTTCTGGCGGGCATTATAGATCATTGGGAAGGTTCTCCCTTGGAGCCTGAGATAATCTGCAATGGGAAAAGTATGTATGTACTTATTTAAATAAATTAATGACTTATCTGATGGTATTTATCTCATTCCTTTTTTCTGTAGGGATGGCCTTCAGAAACTTCGTTGTAGCCCGTGGTACTAGGGAGCTTAGTTTTGCCCCCAAAGAGCCAAATAATGTGATCCATGAAGTAGGTTCTCCGTCGACATCAATAAATAATGACGAGACCCCGCATTTTGTTGAGACTGTAGTAGACTCCGATGATCCCCTCATCAAGGAATTCCAAACAAGGCTCGGAAAGTCCTCCGGTCTTTCAAATAGGAAGAAAAGTAAGAAAGCAAAAGTTGCTATGTCTGTGAAGACTCCTCCGAAGAGGAAATTATCCTTTCCTACTCCTCCGACAAGAATGGTGAAGCCCAAAGGCTCTCATTCGAAAACCTTTATACCTACTCCTCTGACGATTCCCGAGGATGATACTCCTGGTAAGTTATCATGCATGCGTAAAAAGTACCCTTCCTTATATAACTTGTGCCTCTGTCTTTCGCAGGTCTTCCCGATGTTAACGAACTACCCAATTCAACTGCGTGCCGCCACTTGGTTGAAAAAATGACACCTGCTAAATGGAAGGACATCTTGGATAACATGTCAATGGAAGAGCTTTGCAACTTTCATTCTAAAAGTTATGCTAGACAGGTTGTTTTGGATAATCATTTGAATTCAAGGACAAGGGAGTTGGTGCAAACGGTGTTGAATGTGAAAGTTAAAATGGATGCTATTTTAGCCAAACAAAAACTAGGGATCATGAATATGATGAATTGGAGGCTAAGTGCAAAGAAGTGATGGAGAACTTCGAGAAGAATCCTTTTGTTCAAGGTATGCGTGCCAAGATTGACATGCTCGAAGGGCAATTGAAGGAATCCCAAGCAAGGTGTGATAGGTTGAAGGATGAGGACTCTAAGGTGTCCATCTATAGAGCCCAAATTGAGATGCTTGAGTCCAAATGTGCAAGTCTGAAAACCGAAAAGTCTAGGCTGATTGAGCAGGAGGCCAAGCTTTGCGAGGAGGTCGATAGTCTGAAGTTCCAGTGTCGAAGCTTGAAGAAAGACCGAGCTGGGGTAGTTGCGAAGGTTGTTCCTCATGTGGCAATGGAGTTGCATCGTAGTGATGAGGTGGGGGAAGCTATTGGGAAACTGGTGAACGCAGCCATCTTTTATGGTACATGTTTCGCTTTAGAAGAAATTACTCAGTCAAGGAAGCCTGTAGTTTTGTCGGAGGTACCATACTATCGCCCTGATTCTGAGAAAGAATTTGATGAGGCTGGCAATGTGTTTACGTCAACAGATTTCCCTTTCCTAGCTGAGGTAACCAGAGATCCATTGGCTCCAATAGAGGAACTTCTGGCGAAGAAGCCTATGAAGATCCAGCCTTCGTCCTCGACAAAGAAATCCACCTCTGCTCAACCTTGAAATGATTTTCCAACATGTTGTTTGTTTGAGACAATTTATCTTTGTTCCTGTTTGAACAATTTATCTTTCGTGCTGCTGGGCTTCGACCCATAACTTTTAGACAATTGTCCTTTTTGTGATTATGATGGCTAAGATTGTACGTAGTCTTTATTAATGCTAATTTAGTGGAATATGTCCCACTTTTATTGTCATGTTTATCTTCTCTTACGCTCATTTCAAGAACGTAAACATACAACCTAAGGTTATAACCTTATTGTGCGTATTTTGGACCAAGATTTTAAGCAATCGTATAATTTGACTGCGACAGAGGGTCGCGACCCACTCCGTCTTTATCCTTAAGTTGCAGAGGGCTTTTAATACCCTAAGACTTCATAGGAAAGTTAATGTGAATTGTAATGGATGTTATTTATATACAAGGCATGTGCCTTGCTACATCCTTCGACATTGAAACTTTTATACTACTTGGCTGGACAAATCTTTGTTGTAAAGAACGAAACAAGAGATTTGAGGGAAATGCGTTATATCATTAATTGGGTAGGGAGGATTACATCATTTTAAGAAATGAATACTAAGACACCTACCATTAATGCTTCTTTCCCCAGATGAGAAGAATGCGTTACATGAAATTGTAAAAACAAACTGAGTGTTTTTTTTGTAGTAAGTTTTAGATGTAAAACTTACGAAGGTTAGTACCGTTCCGAGTTCTATCCATGACCTCTCCTTTAAGCGTTGCGAGCTTGTATGCACCGTTGCCGTAGGCTTCCGATATAACGTATGGTCCTTCCCATGTTGGCCCTAGTTTTCCTTCGTATTCGGCCTTGCTTGCACTATTCAACCGAAGGACATATTCACCTGGCTTGAACGTGGAGGGTCGAACTCGGTTGTTATAGTACTTTTCAATCTTTTGTTTGTGGGTAGCCTCCCTGATTGAAGCTATTTCTCGTCTTTCTTCCAGAAGATCGAGATTTTCTCGAAGCCTTTCGTCATTTGTCTTTTCTTCAAAGTTCACTATATGTTCCGCTTCAATGCTTATTTCGGAGGGTATAACAGCCTCCGTTCCATAAGTAAGGCTAAAAGGAGTCTCCCCGTGGCTTGACTTGGGGTGCGTCCTATGTGCCCACAGAACTTGGGGTAATTCGTCTACCCACCCATGATGGCTTCGTCCTAACCTTTTCTCAATTCCCTCGATAATATCCCGGTTTGTGACTTTTACTTGTCCATTACCTTGGGGATGATAAACGGAAGTGAATGACTGTTTGATCTTCAGGCCTTCGTAGAAGGTTAGGAACACCCCTTCGGCGAACTGCTTTCCATTGTCAGAGATGATAATGTGAGGGACACCAAAACGACAGATTATGTGTTCCCACACGAATTTCTCCATATGCCTTCCTGTTACAGATGCCAAGGGCTTTGCTTCAACCCATTTGGTAAAGTAGTCTATAGCTACGACCAAGAACTTTACCCCTCCTGGAGCAACTGGTAGGGGTCCGACTATGTCAATTCCCCATTGGCAGAAAGGCCATGCTGACGTAACGGAGGTCATGTCTTGCTTAGGCATTCTTGGGACTTTGGAGTGGATCTGACATGCTTCGCACTTTTGTATTATCTCTATTGCATCCCTATGCATGGATGGCCAATAATACCCAAGTTTCATTATTTTTGATACAACGGAGCGAGGGCCTGCGTGCAACCCGCAAGATCCTTCGTGAACCTCATAGATGATGTTCGAAGCCTTTCGAGCAAGTTTAGGATCCTCCGGCAAAATACCACTGATCAAATACTCCCTGATCGGAGTCATCCAATTGGTGCCTTCATCGAGTATGACGTCGGAAACTTCGCCTCGTTTAATTGACCTATCAGTCAATACTTCTACCAAAACTTCTTTCGTTAGATGAGCAAATGCCATTGAAGCCAACTTGCTTAAGGCGTCTGCTTTCTTGTTTTGATTTCTGCGAACATGTGCTATATCATATGTTTCGAAGCCCTGAAGGAGTTCTTTAGCTTTTTCCAAATATTGCTTGATGGTGGGTTGCCTTGCTTCGTAGGAGCCTTTAATTTGGTTGGCGACTAACTGCGAGTCTACAAAAACGGAGAGGTTACGAACCTCTATGTCCTTTGCAAGTCGAAGACCGGCTAACAAAGCTTCATACTCGGCTTCATTGTTGGTAGCTTCGAACTCAAAATGCAATGCGTAAGTGTATTCCCTTCCTTCCGGACTAACTAGCATTAAACCTGCTCCTGAACCATCAGAACTTGATGCTCCGTCTGTGTACAATTTCCACCCTTCCTTTGTTTCTTGGGATTTTTCCTTAGGAATTTCTTTATGTTGGTTAGGTCCGGAGGGTGTTTCAGCGAGAAAGTCTGCAAGTATCTGACCTTTGACGAAGTTTCGACCCTTGTACTCTATCTCATGTTCTCCCAATTCGATAGCCCATTTAGCTACCCTTCCAGATTTCTCAGGCTTCGACAGTATCTGCCTGATAGGCTTGTTAGTCAATACCGTGATGGGATGAGCTTGAAAGTATCTTCGAAGGCATCTTGCAGCATAAACCAAAGCTAGGATTAGCTTTTCCAACTCCGGATAGTTTAGTTCAGCTCCTTGTAGGACCCTATTAACGAAGTATATAGGGACTTGCTTCTTTTCTCTTTCGGCTAAGAGTACCGCGCTGATGCTTTCGAATGATGCCGCAATATACATGAACAACACTTCGCCTTTGATTGGGGCCGTAAGTGTTGGTAAGATTTCCATAAATTCTATTGATATAAATAATGCCTAAACACGTTATTAATATTTTTCGATATCTCTACGTTTTGATAATCACAAAATGTAAAATCATTAATCGGAAAATTATGACATAAACAAGTATTTAGTTGTAAATATCTATTTCTACAACTCAAATCACTTAAGGTATGAATGAACTAATGCTTAATGCATTATATGATCAAAGGAACATTTTCTTAATAACTAGATTTTTTATAAAACATCAAAAACATTTTATATATTTTTGAAAAACATTTTTGGTATTAAATAAAAATGTTTAATCTTTTATAAAAATATGAATTCAAATTTTGAACCAAAAACAGTTAAAATGTTTCAGAAAAACCTTCCCCACAAAAGGACAAAATTGGCCAACGTTCAGTAGGGGCGGCCCCCTTAATTTTGCTAGGCGGCCCCCTTAATAATTAAGTGGACCGCCCCCTATTTAAGGGGACCGCCCCCGCTCCAGTAGGCCACCAGCTGTCCAGTTTTTCTCCTATAAATACCAGCCTTCTCCTGCATTTTTACTCACCTTTTGCACCCCAAAACTTTCTGTTTTAAATCTTGTAAATACTTTCTAAAATCCTTTGATCATATAATCTTAAGCTTTGTTTTCCAAGTGATCCAAGCTTCTTTCTTTTAAGTGCAAAAGAAGAATACTTCTATCAATCAAGATTAGAAGTATTACAAATTAGTATCATCTTGTTACTTAAGTTGTTAGTTTAACAAAGTTTGTAAATTATTCATTCATTTGTGTGTAAGGTGTGTATAGTAGATTAGTGTTATATGTAAGTAGTGAAGAAGTTGTATAAGTAGTTGTGGTATAGAAGTTGTGAAGACATAGTGTAGAAGTTGTGAAGCCGCGGAGTAGAAGTCGTGAACTCGTTGTGTAGAAGTTGTGAAGCCGTAGCTTTGAAGTCGTGAAGTCCTAGTGTTGAAGTCGTGAAGCCGTAGCATAGAGGTTGTGTAGCGGTCGTGTTGAAGCCTTGAAGTCCTAGTCGTGAAGTCCTAGTGTTGAAGTCGTGAAGCCGTAGCATAGAGGTTGTGTAGAGGTCGTGTTGAAGCCTTGAAGTCCTAGTCGTGAAGTCCTAGTGAAGTCGTGAAGCCATAGCATAGAGGTTGTGTAGCGGTCGTGTTGAAGTCGTGAAGAAGTCGTGAAGCAGTCGTGAAGCCGTTGTGAAGTAGTCGTGAATAAGTCGTGAAGAAGTTGTGTTGTGAAGTTGTGAGATTGGTTCTAGCTACGATTAGAACTCGACATTTAGCTTTGTGTCGTTAAGCCGGTGTAAGCCAAATTCGTGTAAGGTTTTCTCCGCCATAAGGGAGCTTATTGAAGTTGTGAAGAAAACTCTCGAGCTCGGTGCTCGGGGAGTGGAGTAGGGCAAAGAAGGTGTCCTTGTAGCCGAACCACTATAAATCTCTCGTGTCTCAGTTAGATCTTTCCATACCTTATTTACTTCTTTACTTACATCGTCATTATATTCATACACATAGGATTATATAACTGCTAGTATTTATTAGAGATCGACTTCACATAAAGATCAATTTGAAAATCCATTCAAGAAACCAAAACATTTACAATCAATTTAAAAGAATACGTATATAACTAATAATAAGATTTAAGTTTTAACAAACTTGAATCTAAGTTTTTAAAAGTAAACAAAGGTTTTATAATAAATTAAAAAGACGTAAAACTATTCAACCCCCCCCTTCTAGTTTTCCACAATTGGTATCAGGAGCCACGTCAATCAAGATCTTTAAAATATACTGTATTTTAAAACTTGAAACGATCTATGGTATCCGAAAAATATTTAGAAGGGGAATTGATGCAAACACCACCACTATTTGAAAACCATACTTTTCTTGAATGGAAAAATAAATTTGAAAATTATGTGAAATCAATTGATCTAGATCTTTGACATGTCATTTCGATTGTTGATTTTCAACCAACAAAAACGATTTTTGAAAGTCAAACAAAAACGGATTTTGAAACTCAAAATGATTATTTAAAAATAAATAATAACAAAAATAATGAAGCTAAAATAATTATTTACAAAACTTTGCCGAAAGTTGAATATGAAAGAATATCTTTCTGTAAAACGGCAAATGATATTTGGAAAAATCTCTTAAACTTTCATCAAGAAAAATGTCAATCCAAAGATGAGGATTTTGATCTTGTACATGAATTAATCATTTTAGAAAATTTAATAGATAAACATTTAGATAAAATAGATACATGTGCTACTAGTTCAAATGTTGTTAATGAAGGTATTAACGACGAAGACTACATCAATCAACTCCAAAGTGAACTCAACCCAATATCATGGAGTGACGCAGACGAAGGAGAAGATCATCATCCGGTATGTGACGAATGCAAACTAGATAAAGCTCCAAATAAGGTACAATCCAAAACCAAACATTTTTGCTATGATCCATTCATTTTAGAATTTTCAAAACTAGAAAATGAGTTTAAACATGTTTGCAACATAGATCTAAAAACTATTTCTAAACATAAATCATCAAAAACTTTTGAAGATAATCTTGAAAAAGAAATAATTTTAGAAGATAAAATGTCTAGACTTGAAAGTAATATTGAAATTGATCTAGAATGCAAAATATGTCAAGATTATAAACTTGAAATTAAAAGATTAAATGAAAGAGCAAAAATATTAGCTAAATTTGAAGAAAGCTCCAAATCTCTTAAATTATTACTAAGTTGTCAAAAGCCATTCAATGATAAAACCGGTTTAGGATTTAATTCGGATAACTCTTCAACAAGTAAATCAAAACAAATTATAATTAAAAAACCTAGTAGAGAAATTTAGATATAAGGCTATTTACTGTGATTATAATTTATAAGTCAAGAAATCCATTGTTTGTACATCAAAACAAACTATCAAGGAATTCTTGTACTTCTTGGTGACATTTTCTCCATGTGCATATTAATGCAGTGGATGTCCCCAACTAACCATCTCGGACCCATGAGAATCTGGGTACCAAGCTGTTTTATTTGATTAGGTAATGAACGCAAAATGGAATGAAACTCAATCTTGCGTTAACCTACTCATATTCAAAACACGCGCATGAAGACTTATTAATCTACATTAATGAGGATGGAACGAAGTGGTACTCATCTATAATTCACTACCTCATATCATGAAGAATAACTGGACCTGAGATAAGTCTTCTTTTTAAAATTTCTTGAGTAGTTACTCCTTGCATATAGTTATGATAATCACTGCCTTAAGATATGCTTAGTTTGATAGGTTGCTTTGCTCTCACACTACTAGTTATATTACTTGCTAATAAACTAGAAAACCTTAAGTTAACTCTCCTAGGCATTAAATAAAATGTTCTTTATCGAACATACAATATTTAGTCATCACTATCGTTTAAATCGCATAATTTATTGAAAAGGATAGGATGAGACAATAGCCTAAATCAATCAAGCATGAGATTTTTTTTCTCTTCAACAACTCCTTTCAAAAATGAAAATCTTCATATTTTGGAAAATGATTTTTCAAAAAGATTATGTCACTTCTCTATTAAACATATTTTTACCAAAACTAAAAAGTGTAACAACTTCTTTTTATTTCCTTATAAAAACACTTTGAAACAAATTCAAATCTACCTTGGTGAAATAATTTTCATACTCAAATAAAACCTACTTTCAAACATTGTTGAATAATGCCCAAAAAAACACTTACTCAAATCATGCTTGATCCAAGTCTAGAAATCCATGCTATCACAAATTTCCCATCACATAGACACTTATTAGGATTAATTAACTAGCTAATTAATCGTCATAATAATGGTAGTATGAATTACTTGGTAATTATATGTTGTTTTCTTGTTCATATATACATATATGCTTCTTGGTAAATGAGTAGGTTGCATGATAATTAAAATTGCTTAATTGAATGTGCTTAGCATACATAAGTTATTAAACTTTAAATTGCCTCAAAAAGAAGTTGGAGTTGCTTGAAGCTAAACTCAAAAACACAACCTTTTCTACACATTTCTGCCAAAAACCCATTTTCAGAAATCTGGAAGTCAGCAAATGGGCGGCCCCCTTAAATACCTAGGCGGCCCCCTTAATTATTAAGGGGACCGGCCCCTATTTAAGGGGACCGGCCATCTGGAGACCCGGTTTACTGTTTCCTTTTTCAATTTCCAACCCATTTTATTCCATACTTCCCAAAATTCACAAACACATTTTGTCATAAACCACCCACCAAAATTTACCTTCCTAAACCACATCATTCCTACACTATAAATGCACCTCCTCATCATAAATGCCCATTCACATCATCCACTCAAACATGTCATCCTCCAACTACCCAAAATCAAAACCCTCAAGAGTTGCCAAAATCTCGGTGAGACCAATTTGGAGACGAAAACTTGACACATGCCATAACTCCAACTCCACATGTGATGTTGCTCAAAGTCAACCTAAGCCTAAACCTCATACTCTCACTCCCACAAATACACCCTTATCACACTCATGTGAAGAACAAGAACAATCCCAAAACAATAACCCAAATCTCATTCACATCACCCCACATCTCCCTCAATTCATCAATGTACCATCATCACCCACTCATAACTACCCAAGCTCACAAGTGTCTCCACCACCAAGAGTGTCTCCACCACTCCCTACCATCAACCATACTCCACCATCATCACCCACCAACGAACACTTGAAGTTCGTTGACGAACTCAAAGAAGCCCATGAGCTAAATTCTTTTCTTGCCCTACATCTTGCTCAAAGCAATCTTGACCAACCTTCATCAAGTTCTCCACCATCACCACACAACAAGAGTCACATTGAGAAACATGTCAACAATTGTCCTTGTTGCATCTTTCTCCAACAACAAACCATTGCTCTAAATGAGCACTTCACATGGATTGAGTATCTTCTCACAAGATCTCATCCAACACCCACTCTTGAGCAACATCAAAACCTTCACCCATCATGGTCCGCTCCAAACTCACCACGTCCAAACTCTACACCTCAAATGTCTCCACCATCACCATCTCCAACCTCCACACACCCAAACATATACCTTCACTAATCCCATTTACTCATCCTCTCACTAGTTTTCATTTCAAAAACCACCTCCATCATCAAGCAAGTCAAATGGATTTCTTAGGCAAATTAGAATTCTCTAACAAATGTATGCTTTAAGCACTATGTATGTTGTAACAATGATTATGTTTGTCACATAATCATTTTAAATTAATTAATGTTTGTTTCTTCCTTTCCTATATATGTTTGCTATGAATGTGTTGTTTCTTTTCTTGTGTAATTAAGATATATGCTTATGACATGCTTACAATATGATCTTAGTAGTTTACATATAACCATTACTCTTTTTAATATGTTCTTGTTACTATTTAATCATTCTTAATATACATGATCCAAATGGAACTTGCTGCAAAAACACCCTAAAAATGACCTTTTTCTGGAAAATTTTCAAATTTGGTCGCCTGGGAAATCACCAGATGGGCGGCCCCCTTAATTCCTTAGGCGGTCCCCTTAATTTTAAGGGGGCCGCCCAGCAATTAAGGGGACCGGCCATCTGGACAGTAAAATTTACTGTTTTCTTTTGCATCTTGTGACCACTTTTACCTAGCCCCAGCTACCATTACCCTTAATGCACGAACTGAACTTGGAATATTACCACAAAACCTTCACAATTTGCCTAAATCAACCACATTTTCACAATATAAATACCCTCCTTACAATTACCTTTCACTTCATCAACCATCACCTTCATCAAACACCCATTTTCATCCACCATGTTGTCACCAAAAACCTCCATCTCTAAGACTCCAAAGAAGCAAAGACTTGTCATCATACCACCAAAACAACTCTTCATTGACCTCACCCAAGATGACATCAAAACTCCATCACCACCACCTCAAAATTCATCCCCAAGTGCACCTAATGCACCATCAAAAACACCCTCTACCCATGGAGCTTCACCTTCCTCCATTCCATCCACTTCATCCATCAATGACTACATCCACACTCACCTAACATCATCACCAAGAACATCATCACCACCATCCACTCAAGAACCTCCATCCACTCAACTTGCCATTTCCTTATCACCCATTACACCACTTGATTCTCATTTTTCACCTCCACCAAACCCACAACCATTTTTTCCCATACCTTGGCCACTACTTGAAACCCATGGTGACACTTGTCTTTGTTGCATCCATAACCGGACCATAATCTTTGGTCTTAGAGATGAAATATTCTATAGGTTTTCATCACTTGAAAACATACTTACCAACCAACCTCCACCACCACCACCACCATCCTCACCCACTACACAACCACCACCTCCATTGTCACCCAAGTAAGCAAATGCAATGCTTACTCAATAATAAATTTTCCACCCATTTTGTAAGCAAGCTCCATGGAAGATTATGTTGTCTAGGATGATTATGTAGTTGGAATTATTAGCTAGTGTAGGAATGCTTGTACTCATGTATGGTTGTGTAATTATACACAACATTTATTTTTATGAATGTCTTTATTTTCATGCATGCTCATTATTTGTGCTATATATATGCTTGTGCTTCTAACATTTTTCTCGCAAGCGTTCCATAGCTCGTTTCCTTGGTGCCCCCAAACGAGGGGGAGTACACATCAAGGGGGAGTTCTTGTCCCGACAAATTTGATTCTAAAACTTGTCGGCTTAACCTTTTTGATTCTACAAAAAGGGGGAGAAATAGATGTAAACTCACTAAATACTTGTCTAAAAACTAATTTTTAGATTTAATGAGTTTAGATTTTGTAATCATCAAAAAGAGGGAGATTGTTGATATAAATAATGCCTAAACACGTTATTAATATTTTTCGATATCTCTACGTTTTGATAATCACAAAATGTAAAATCATTAATCGGAAAATTATGACGTAAACAAGTATTTAGTGGTAAATATCTATTTCTACAACTCAAATCACTTAAGGTATGAATGAACTAATGCTTAATGCATTATATGATCAAAGGAACATTTTCTTAATAACTAGATTTTTTATAAAACATCAAAAACAATTTATATATTTTTGAAAAACATTTTTGGTATTAAATAAAAATGTTTAATCATTTATAAAAATATGAATTCAAATTTTTAACCAAAAACAGTTAAAATGTTCCAGAAAAACCTTCCCCACAAAAGGACAAAATTGGCCAACCTTCAGTAGGGGCGGCCCCTTTAATTTTGCTAGGCGGCCCCCTTAATAATTAAGTGGACCGCCCCCTATTTAAGGGGACCGCCCCCGCTCCAGTAGGCCTCCAGCTGTCCAGTTTTTCTCCTATAAATACCAGCCTTCTCCTGGATTTTTACTCACCTTTTGCACCCCAAAACTTTCTGTTTTAAATCTTGTAAATACTTTCTAAAATCCTTTGATCATATAATCTTAAGCTTTGTTTTCCAAGTGATCTAAGCTTCTTTCTTTCAAGTGCAAAAGAAGAATACTTCTATCAATCAAGATTAGAAGTATTACAACTTAGTATCATCTTGTTACTTAAGTTGTTAGTTTAACAAAGTTTGTAAATCATTCATTCATTTGTGTGTAAGGTGTGTATAGTAGATTAGTGTTGTATGTAAGTAGTGAAGAAGTTGTATAAGTAGTTGTGGTATAGAAGTTGTGAAGACATAGTGTAGAAGTTGTGAAGCCGCGGAGTAGAAGTCGTGAACTCGTTGTGTAGAAGTTGTGAAGCCGTAGCTTTAAAGTCGTGAAGTCCTAGTGTTGAAGTCGTGAAGCCGTAGCATAGAGGTTGTGTAGCGGTCGTGTTGAAGCCTTGAAGTCCTAGTCGTGAAGTCCTAGTGTTGAAGTCGTGAAGCCGTAGCATAGAGGTTGTGTAGAGGTCGTGTTGAAGCCTTGAAGTCCTAGTTGTGAAGTCCTAGTGTTGAAGTCGTGAAGCCGTAGCATAGAGGTTGTGTAGCGGTCGTGTTGAAGTCGTGAAGAAGTCGTGAAGCAGTCGTGAAGCCGTTGTGAAGTAGTCGTGAATAATTCGTGAAGAAGTTGTGTTGTGAAGTTGTGAGATTGGTTCTAGCTACGATTAGAACTCGACATTTAGCTTTGTGTCGTTAAGCCGGTGTAAGCCAAAGTCGTGTAAGGTTTTCTCCGCCATAAGGGAGCTTATTGAAGTTGTGAAGAAAACTCTCGAGCTCGGTGCTCGGGGAGTGGAGTAGGGCAAGGAAGGTGTCCTTGTAGCCGAACCACTATAAATCTCTCGTGTCTCGGTTAGATCTTTCCATACCTTATTTACTTCTTTACTTACATCGTCATTATATTCATACACATAGGATTATATAACTGCTAGTATTTATTAGAGATCGACTTCACATAAAGATCAATTTGAAAATCCATTCAAGAAACCAAAACATTTACAATCAATTTAAAAGAATACATATATAACTAATAATAAGATTTAAGTTTTAACAAACTTGAATCTAAGTTTTTAAAAGTAAACAAAGGTTTTATAATAAATTAAAAAGACGTAAAACTATTCAACCCCCCCCCCTTCTAGTTTTCCACAAATTCCTTTAGCTTTTCGAAAGCTGCTTCCGCCTCACAACTCCATTGGAAAGTCTTTTTATCTGTACACCCCTTGAGTGTTTTTAAAAATGGTAAAGACCGATCTGCCCCTTTCGATAGGAACCTGCTAAGTGCCGCAAGCTTCCCATTGAGGCTTTAAACTTCTTTGAGTGACTTCGGAGCTTGAAGATCAGTGATGGCTTTAACCTTCGAAGGGTTTGCTTTAATCCCTTGTTTCGTTATCAAATGCCCCAAGAACTTCCCTTCCTCCATGCCAAAGGAACACTTCTTGGGATTAAGCTTCATGTTGATAGCCCGTAATTGATCGAAGGTCTCTTGAATTTCGGAGAGGAGGTCCTCTTCGGTTCTGCTTTTTATTACCATGTCATCAACGTAGGCTTCCAAGTTCCTTCCAATTTGCTTATGGAAGGCCTTGTCTACTAAACGCTGATAAGTAGCCCCGCGTTCTTTAGGCCGAAGGGCATCTTCATGTAGCAATAGACACTCTTTCCTGTGTAGAAGGCTGACTTCTCCTCATCCTCCTTTGCCATTTGTATTTGGTGATATCCTTTGTAGGCATCCAAAAAGCATTTCAAACGGAACCCCGAGAGGGATTCGACCTTCCAATCAATTTCTGGTAGAGGGTAGCAATCCTTTGGGCAGGCTTTGTTAATGTCGGTAAAGTCGACACACATGTGCCACCCTCCGTCGCTTTTCTTTACCATAACTGGATTAGCGACCCAAGTTTGGTATTTCACTTCTCTGAGAATTCCTGCTTGCACAAGTTCATCCACCTCTTTACAAGCAGATGTGTTTCTTTCTGGTGCCAGGCTTCGTCGCTTTTGCTTAATTGGTTCAATGTGCTTGAACTCGTTAAGCTTATGCTCTGTACCGAAGGGCTTGCCGTCGATCATAAGAGTCCTGGGAACCCCGGTCATATCTGAGTACGTCCATACGAATACGTCTTTGTTGGCTTTGAGTAACTTCTCCAAGTCCGCTTTGAAGTTAGCAGGGAGTTGCTTTCCGATTACCACCGTTTGCTTCGGATAGAGCTCATTCACCACGATACGTTCTTCGGCATCTGTACAACTTAAAATGGCCTTCGGAGGCTCCTCCGGAGTTTCTCTAATCTTTTTGCTGTTGTCTCCCGTCTGTCCTTGGTTGTAAGTGGAGAATACGGTGCCTATCCCATAAGGTGTATGGAATTTTACCGCTGCGTGTATAGTGGAGACTACGATACCCATCTTTTGCATGGCGATCCTTCCTATCAGCAAGTTGTAAGGAGAGTTGGACCTTACGATAGCGAACATGAGGGTTTCTATCCTTGCGAGCTTGCCTTCTCCAATCGTTACTTCCAACGGAACTTCTCCCAGAGGCCACGAATGTTCACCAGAGAATCCTACCAAGGGTATTTTCGAATCAATCTGCTGCGACCTGATCGAAGGATTAAGCTTAAGGAAACAATGCTCATAGATGACTTCGCAGGAGCTCCCACAGTCCATATAGGCTCTATTTACTTCCCGGTTGGAAATGAGGACTTTGATGACTACCGGATCATTTGAAGGGACTTGGCCTGCGAGAGGAGGAAAAGTTACCTCCCCTACTTTGTTACCCTCCGTTACCTTTCTCTTCAAGCTGGCTTCGCCCCAACGGACCATGAGTATTGGGGCTTCGAGAGGAGCGGTATCTTTAGCCAATTGAGTGTCGGCCATCTCTTCCTTTCCCTTCTTTATACCCTTCACCAAATGTGCCAATTGCCCGGACTTCACAACTTCCTCTATCTGTTTCTTCAGTTCTCTACAACTGTTCGTATCGTGACCGTAATTTTCGTGGAAATGACAGTACTTGCTGGTATCCCTGTTTTTGCCCTTACTAGTCATACGAGGGGGTGCTTCGAAAGCCTTGGCAGCCCTCTCCGTAGCAAGTATTTCCTTTGGAGACTTCGTTAGATTGCTTAGTAAACCATGGTTGGGTCCTTTGTTGTACGGAGAAAACCTATCTCTGTTCTTGTTCTTGTTTTTGGACCCTTCCCACGAAGAATGCTTCGAAAACTTGTTGTTGCCATCTCTATCTACCGGAGCCCCATTAGTGGACACCTCTTTTGCTTCGATCCAAGTATATGTCTTTTTCGTTAACCCTTTGTAAGTTGTCGAAAGGTCAGTGGACAAGAATTCCACCAAACTTCGATTTCGAAGACCATGTACGAAACCCGAAATACGCTGATCTTCATGAAGACCCAAAATCTGCAAAGTCTCATCGGTGTACCTAGTAACGAAGGCTCTTGTGCTTTTGTTTTCTTTTTGTTTGATGTTGTGCACCGTTAAATGAGTCCTCGTGAACTTCTTTTGCTGGCTGAAATGTGACCGGAACTTAGCCTTAAGATCATCAAGATTGACGATGCTACCGGGCTTTTGCCCATTCCACCAGATACGAGCAGAATCCCGTAGGGTGTATGTAAACATATGACAGGCCACTGGCATAACCCATTTTTGCATTTTGATAGCCCCTTCGAACAAATGTAAGAAATTGTCCGGATCCCCCTTCCCATCATAAGTCCCAACGTGTGAAGGCATTTTCAACCCATCGGGCAATGGGTAATCTTCGATCCACCTAACGAAGGGTGTAGCTGAACCCATAGGGTCTGAGTATAGACAGTTATAAGGTGGTGCATACATGGGAACATTATTATATGGATTGTTGTTCGGGGGTATTCCCATAGGAGTTTGGCTTGCGTAGGACTGATAAGGTGTATTCATGGCATACGGGTAACCGTTTCCCATGGTGTACGGAGGGTATGCCATAGGATGCCCGAAGGGCATGCTCCCATAAGTTTGGGGAAAGCTTGGGTTATTAGGCTGTCCATTTACTGGAGGATATAAATTTTGAGGATAAGACTGAGTTTGGAACGAGGGGTACATACCATTGGGAGGAAGATTTCCTCCCATATTAATTGTAGGCGGATTGCCTTCTACGCCTGATGCGTGAGAAGGCTGCAACGGAACCCCAGCTTCAGTCCTTCCAAGATGAGCTGCTAGCAATGGAGGCAAAGTCACCCCCACTTCTTCCCTTCGCTGGCTCCTACCGTTAGAGCCTTCGGTAACCGCCCCTTCCCTTCTTGTCGGAGCCCTCTCGGGGACTCCTTCGAAACCAACGGACCTTTTGCTTAGCCTTCGACCAACTGGAGACCCAATTCTTAAGGCCGATAGGGTTGGTCCTTGGGTCGGAGGTCTAGGTTCCATCTCCATTTCTTCATCATACTCATCACTCGAGTATTCCAACTCCCTTCGCACCTCAGCATTCCTAACTTGCATGTTACGAGCCCTTAAGAGGGATTCCAACACTTCGTGGTTGGCTTCGACAAAGGCTGGACTAATGACAGGTTCGGGATTGGCTGATGTCGAAGCATGATTGTTGGTTGTGATTTCTGGGTGAGAACGTGTTGTGAAAGTGGAAGCGGTTATTGGGGGAAGGTTGTTAGTGTCATTGATTGGTATTGGTGCCAAGGTCGAGAAACCAGGTGGGGGAGTATCTTCTCTTCCTTGATCCATGCCGGAATAATAGTGAAAGTGGTTGGTCGGTTATAAGCTCGGAATTAACGAGACCAATTGTAGCGGTCCCACGGATGGCGCCACTGATTGAACAAATAATTGCACAACCAAGCCTTCGATGGTGATCAAAGGAATAATGGGGTATTGAGATTTCGCCAAGCTTGTTCTTAACCTGAAAATAAGAAATACCGAAACACTACGTTAAGTGATTGCGCAGGGGTTGGACCCTGCGAACCACCTCCGGCGTGCGAGTAAGTATGTGTAATCGTTTGAGTAGGTTGTAAATGACAAGAGTGAAGTTAACTTACATTGTGCATGCCCGACTACGCTATTTATAGGGGAGAAATAGGACATAGTGGGCGGTTGCACATTGTTCGGAGATCATGGGGGCGTCCCATGATTTTGTGGTAACCGCTAGGGCTTTGTAACCCACGATCTCTATTTTGGCGGGAAAGCCAAGGGGAAGAGGAGACGTGGGTTTGACCAGGTCAGGATGGTCCTTTGTGCTAGTCCCTTCGATAGGAATACCCCGAAGGGCTTAGGGCTTCGATTGGCGGATTCCCACATGGTAACCAGTTCGCAGGCGAATGGTTTTACGCCAATGAAACGTGTTAGGAGATTAACCTGGGCCTCCGAAGAGAGGGCTTTCTACAGGCTCGAAGGGGAGTCCTTCGACCCGTTCGGAGGGTACATCATCACACACTATTTGCTTTTACTGGCTATGGAACACTTATAATGTTGTCAAATCCAGTGGGAGCATAGTGTTGTAATTACTGAATAACATATATTAATGTAATGATCTGTAATTCAGTGGGAGCTACAAGCTTGTTATCTTGGTACTAACCCAAATTATCTCTAGAATGTCTTGAGATAATTACTTTCTAATTATAGACACTTGTGGCTTAAGGATAGTCATGTACGTTTCCTTACTAGACAAGGTGATTCTATATCTACTAATATCTATGACACAATCATATTGATCATATAAATAAACGATTGATGTGTTGTTTATCTGATACATGATGTTGTTCCATGCACAAGTGGGAGAAATCTTAATTGTATGCAAGCAACAACACAAAGAAATATGATTTAAAGGATTCTCTTAACTGCATGGTAAGAGATTAATGTTCTAATGTGATTTTTATTCACATCTAATAAATAGAACACTTGGAATTAATATCTAGCGTAAGTGAGACCTTGACATAGATATTAATGACAAGGTAAATTACATACTTTCATCACTAGCAGATCAACTGATGTAATGAAACTATGTTAATTTTCAAGTTCTAAATTAGATTCTTACTAGAACTAGTGTCAATATGATAAATGAGACTACTTCAAACTAAATATTTATGTATTATTGAAATGACATAAATAAATGAAGTAATCTTATACTACTTCAAATTTGAATGTTTATGTATTCTTGGAATGTCATAAATATATGAAGTAATAAATTAACTTGAAATACGATTGAAACCAAATAGTGGTGTTCATAATTACTTTGGTTATGCATATTTATATTTTATTGTAAAGATATAAATATGAAGTCTTTTAATTGTTACAAGACTTATAATAAAGTAGGACGCTAACTTGTTATGTTTTTATTAAAACATATACAAGAAGTCATTGAGTTGATCAATGATTTATAACGCATATTGGGAATATAACAGTTATGTCTTCTTGTTAAGACATGGACATGAAGTGACTTGGTTAAAAGTACTTATGTTATATAGCATGCAATTGACTTGGAAATTCTATTATACCATTAAGCTGATTTAGTTGGCAAATAGATAAACCAAACAAAATATATTTATCTTACATATTGTAAGATTGTCTTACAATATTAATCCTAATGAAATACATAATGGTTATGGTACGTTCATTGTTTGATTAAAGATAACTATATCTTCCTTTCTTCCAAAAGTTATCAAGGTTAGGAAATTGAGTATGCATTATATATACTCAATCAGACTCCAACCTAGAAGATTAATAAGACACCATTTATTATGGAATGTGATGAATCACATTAAGTCTTAAAATTGAAGTTCAGAATTTGTTAAACTGCTTTTGAGTAGGTTATTAACAAACTAATGTTAGGAACTGTCAATATGTATTTGTAATGTCCCAAAAGAGAACAATTTTGTGTTACTCTACGTGCTAAGTATTTATAGATAGTCTATAAATTGCAAAAGGCAAGTGGGAGTTTTATCTTGAAAAGATAAAATTACAAGATACATGATCTTCTAAAATACACTAGTAAAGTCATGATGAGGATTTAACATGTTAATGTTAAATCTCAAGATGATGGAATTCTCATTCATATGTCCGCAAGGATATCTCAAATATTCGTATAATATGTTGAGGATTATGAGTTACAGGGTTATGGTAAACCTATTAATGAATTGCAAATATTGAATTTGGCAAGTTACTCATACTATGAATGATTAGATGTAGTCCATAAAGATAATTAGGAATTAGGTTTGGAAACTTAATTAATCTTGAACTCTATAGTTACACTATAGAATAAAGATGAGTTTCTACAAAAGAAATGAAAATCCTAGAGATTTAAATTTTTGAGTAGAAATCATATGGACAAAATTTTGTATACATATTTAATGCATGAAAAGATTATCGAACACACTTAAGCAATTAACTGTGATTGATATTCTTTCTAGGGACATTAAATGTATAAAGATTATGATTGTCATTCTTAGTTTCATTTATATGAAATTAACAATTGAATATCAATACTCTTTCTTGAGTAATTACTTGTGCGAGGACGATAAGTAATTAAAAGAGTATTTGAATTCAAATAATGTTTGGAAGTATATAAAGTACAAATCATTTATGAATGGATTAATGCATGCATCTGGGATATGCTTATGTTTAGTTATTAAATCCATATTTGATTTATAATTAAAATAAGACAATCTCTTAATATTACTAAAAGCTAGTGGGAGTGTTAAATTTATTTTCTTATTTCATATATGTTGTATAACATATAGGAAGTAACATTCCATTAACATTAAATGTTAAGTCTTAGTTTGGAATGAAACTTCACGTGAAGATTTAGAAAATAAACATACAACCTTGGAATATATGTTTATTGTTATAAACATAAGCGGTAAAATTATTGATTCTAATAAACATGATTATACTATTAGAAAGTCTAGATAGATACATATCTTTGAAAAGATATGACATGAATAAATTCTATGTTTGACGCAAGGATTTTTCATGTACATCATGTTATTCGTTGTATCATGCTTGAATGAAAGATGATTTGACAACATTAATATCTAATTGAAAGTTATTAGATAACTAAGTGTAATGGATATGGTTGAATTTAGAATTAACATCCTCATCCTGGAATTGCTCCAAAATTCTAAATATGAACCATATGGCAATTGTTGCGTAATTGATATAGCCGACAAGTCTTGAAAGATTTGAAGATATCAATCATTACACAAATGGATATTAAAGTTTAAGGAAAATTTTAAAGAGCATATTGTTGTTTGCATACAATGATGCTAGTAAGATTGAGATGACACTCAATACTAGTCATGGTAGGATTTCATCCTATTTAATGGCCATGTGTACTAGTTGTGCTTAACTGTAAGCATAGTTGCATTTTACATTAAAGAATTAGAATACTTTAAACTATAAAATGTTTGATAGTTTAATTGTCATAAATTCGTGGTTGAGGATGTCACGCATTTTATGAAATATTATGTGGCATTATCAAGGTAGTTGAATGCACACATACAAGAACTTCATTAATTGAATTCTTAAAATAAATATTCTCAAAATTCCGATAGATCATGATTAATTGATTTATGCTTTGTCAACAAGTATGTTTGACATGACTTGAGGCATAATTCATTAATAAAAATTATCAAGCATTGATCTATTTTAGTGTTTGGATAAGAGATGTTAAGCAATTATTATTTACAATGAATTAAAGTACTTGGTACGTTTGTTTTCATTAATAATTAATTGTATCCCATATTTGCATGTTTAAATCCGTGAATAACATATGTTATTCTAAATTGTCCGTTGTCACTTAATAATATGGGAATATCATTAAATTAAGACAAATATGAGTATTGGTAGAATATACTTGAAAGTATATTGATGCGTTTTCATACCAATTTCACATGATATTCAAAATGTTTGAATATAGGACTTATCCCGCCGTCATGAGTTTACTTTATGGATCTTGTCATCAAGTAAATCATGTGTATATAGTTATCCTCAGACTTGAGATGCCAGATAACTGTCACGCATGTAGTGCATTTCTGTAATTCAATTTAACGCTATACGTAACTGGTAGCTATAAGGATTGTTTTCGGAAGCGTTGCGAAGTGCATGAGTTATGCTCGTAGTCAAGATAGAATTTGTTCCTTCAAATTGTTTGAAGTTTAATACTGTTGTGCCCCTCGTAGGGTTGGCAAGATGTTTGCGTGGCCACGCCCAAGATCTCCCCTGAATATGTTCAGAAGATTTGGTAATCTTGCTCAATCGAAAACAACGAGAAACAGAATTATTAATAAAGAATGTCTTAGATCCATATCTTTATTAATGTAGTATTAGAAACAAAAGGATAAGTATGATAATTAATCATCAAGTGGTTTTTCCAGGAGACCACCACCCGAGTTGTACTAGGGGCATTGGCGTGTTGCTAGACGCTAACCAATGTCAATTACACTTTTAATAGATTTCCAAGTGGGAGCTGTTAGAGTTATGGAAAAAAATATTAAGAAGTGTATAACGAGAATCGAACACGGGACTGAGAGATTGCATACTTTACGTATGAATGATCAAAGGAATAATTAATATGTATAACTATTATGTATTTTAATTATTTGGACACGAAATATAACTAACGGACGTTAAAGTAATTAACGAAATTGACTAATGACCGTTAGTAAATAAAGGAGGGGGTTAAGTGTCGAGTTTTAAAACTTGAGGAGGTATTAGACTCAAACTTGGAGAGCAAGTTTGGAGCCTATATAAACACCCTCAAACCCTTCAAAAGGGACGACATAAAAAATATACACTAAAAAGTCAATCGACTTTATTCCCAGCTATCTATGCATCGTACAGTACATACAGATGGATATCTTTGACTTATGAAAGATATGGATTGTACATGCATGATAATAGTCATATACATGTGTAGCGTACAGTGTGTATATATATATATTCTTTAATTCCTTCTTGAATAATAGATTCAAGGTTTATTGAACAAAATAGTTTTGCTTTAATAATCGTGTTCATTCACTAGCATCAACCTTTGATCGGTTATAGTACGTGTGTACATGAACTTGGATATAACTTACTTAAGTTATTGATCTTGGATTGTGAAACGAAACGGTAAGGGGTTTCACTGTAATCCTTTTATTTGATCAAGAGAAGTGAAGAGAAGATTAGATCCTTGTTTAGCTAGGATGAAAAGGTATGTAACTATTTATTATTCGGTAATACTTTATATATTTTAAATTAAATATCCTTGCTTCCGCTATATGCTCTTTGATGTTTTATTTATTTATTTGAATGTCAGGATATTTAAATTCCAACACTTTATCAACACCCATCACACCAAAATTCTTATCCATCACTTCCCTTGAATCTTTGTGATGAAAAAATGTTGGACTGTTCATGTTCTTCAATTTTTCTTGAATCTTGGCCAATTGGTAAGCATCCGAAAGGGATTTCGGTCTGAACCATTTAACCCTTTTTTCTTGAATCTTGGCCAATTGGGTGGAAAGGGTTTTTGAAACCCTAATTAATTTGGGGAAGATGATATAAAGTGGGGTGGGTACTTTACCTATAAATATTCCAAAAAAAACAAAAATCCAAACGGTATTATTGATGACGTGGCAGTGAAACCGGCTTTCAGCCGGTTGCCCACCATCGCAGTGACTATGATGTAACATTTTTAATCCTTGAGTAACCTCTTTGTAACGTTTAAAACTCTAGTAACTTAGGTGAACATTTTGGGTAAACTTTAGTAACATCTTTGTATATTAACCCTTTGCATATATACCCAAAACATATTTAACTTACATTGTATATAATGCATTGAAAACTTGTATTTTGGGGAAATATGCAAGTTTTTGAGTTTTAGTGTGTATATATGCAATTCTCCCTATAGATTATTATAAAACAAAGTCTGGTTTTTTTACTTTCGTATATTAATTTTCTCTATTTTCAATTAACTCTTAGATTCTCATTGTGTTCTTGGTTTGATAATCGGTTGTTTTATAAATTCAATGAATCGAAAAGCTAATATTAAGCAAAGCGAGAAAAAGTGAAAAACGCAAAAAGGGCTCATATTTGAATTTCGCTTTAGGCCTCCAGAAGTCTTGAGCCGCCCATTGTGAAGCTAGCATTTATTTATTCAGTATAATACATACAAGAATTGAATTAGCTAAAAATGTTGAATATTCCACAATCAGCCTTTAAAGCAGCAACCATCAACTTGCAGGTAAAAAGTGTTTGATAGAAAGTCTTTGACGACTTCTTGTTATGTTTAAAATTAGGCATATGCATATTAATACATAAAAGCTAAGCAAAATATATATGCACTCTTGCATGCGTAACATCCCACATCATTTTCTCATTGTTAATCCTTTATTTATGATTTTCGAAGAAGAAAGCCATACACATTAAATAGTACTCCTACGTATGTTACGTATGTGTATACGTACACATAGGTAGTTACCATTAAGTTCAAGCAAATTTTTAGCATACACATTAAATAGTAGTATACGTATGTATATACGTACACATAGGTAGTTACCAAGTTCAAGCAAATTTTTAGCCCATCATGGAAACACTACTTTAAAAGTACTTTGGAGACCGGTTTAAAACCTGCTTAAGCTAGCAAGCACGTACTCTACTGGTACTGATTAGAAAATTAATCTCATAATGATATGATGGTTTTGTAGGTGTTTAATCTGTCTGTTGGAGTGTTGGAGGTTATTTTCCGAGCTTATAGGTTTATATGAAATTGGAAAGCTCAAAAGCTAAGGTTGCGTTTAGTTTGTAAGAATTGATGCATTTTAAGGTTGTTAAATCGCAAATTTTTGTAAAGTTATCCTAAGGAAATGAAAAGTTCAAGTTACAAGTTCTAACAAAAAATTTGAAATACACTTCTCAACACTTTTCCTTGCACTTTTTAATTATAAATCCCATGCATTTTTCATTTTGTGGTTTATACATGTTAGACTTTGGTTATAGAGTACTAATTATTAGGACTCGAAATCTATTAGTCAAGATCTGGATCAGGTTAGGTACTGTAAAAATAGACTACGTACATAAAAAGTGTGTGGTCCTCCATGGAATTCACAATCAATCGAAATCTTGACACTTAATGATAAGCACATTGTCGTCTTTATAAGTTACCATATAGAGGTGGCAACATGGGTGGGGATTCAGGCAGGTTGGGTAATGGGGTTGACCAGAACACTTATTGTGCAAAAAAGTTGACTTTTTATACTAGGCTAGTTTGGTTTAGAAAGTATTATGTCAATGATCATCTATTGTTTGAGGAGGTGCTATGTGTCACCGGTTTGACCATTAAAGATTACTGATAACCTGAACCGACCCATTTATAAGTAAATGGGTTGAAATTGCCACCTCGCATGATAGAGAAACTACGTATAATATATTGCCTTTCAAGAAAAAGAAATAAAAGGACTTGTATTGATAAAGTTGGATTGTCGCTCGCTATATATAAAAGCCTCATTATTTTCTAACCCTAGTCACTTTACATGCACCTCTTTTGCATACTAAGATTAGGGTTTATTTTGAGCTTATTGTGATATTAGTTGTAATTGTTGTTGGTTTGTTCTCCTAGCAAAATAGTGTGTTCTGTTGTGTGTGTTGAAAGTCATTCATATTGTTCTTAGTTGTTTGATACTTAGATTTAGATAATCAACAAACCATAATAAGATGATCCTTATCAATCATGTTGCCCCTTAGGTGATCCGATATGCCTATTGTTCGTGTAGGTGTCCGGACGACCCATTCCGGACGGATCAAACCGGACGGACTCCAGTCAAAATCGTCCGGCCCGGAACGCAATAACAAATATTAAATAAGTAATAGACAAAGACAAGAGGAACCTCGGGAAAAGACCAAGGTACGATAAGTACATGAATAGTGCACCGCTTAAAGCATTTAATGGAATGGTACGATAAGTACATGAATAGTGCACCGCTTAAAGCATTTAATGGAATGGTACGATAAGTACATGAACAGTGCACCGCCTACAGCAACTGTTCATGTACCAGATCCATTCTCCCAGGTGCAGCAACTGTTCATGTACCAGATCCATTCTCCCAGGTGCAGCAACTGTTCACGTACCGGATACACGCCCCCAGGCACAGCAGGTAACAAGTGGCTGGTACACTATAAATACCCCAGCGCATTCAATACTCAACAACTACTTTCATTCATATTTATTACTCACCTACATACTCTACGTTTACTCCAATCCAGATAAATACTTATCCTTGCACCGGAGCTTGGTCTTGGGATAAAACCCGGGACGAGGCTAACGGGTTTATCTTTGTTTGCAGGGTCTCACTCGGTTCATAAGGGAAAGACCTCAACGAACCTAGTACGAGTATTTACCTCAACAAACTGGCGCCATCCGTGGGACCCAAGTTCAATCTACCACAAAGCATAGAATGAGCGGTTCTTACCATTTCGCCCCTCTTCCAGATCTCCCGGAAGCAGGCGGTCCGTCCGGGGGACCTACACCCCCGGATCCACAAGCCCTTATAGAAGGCCACGTGTCAGCTCTCAAGGAACTGATGAAACAATCAGCGAACCGCGACCTGATCAAGCCAATGCTTCTAAACTTTGAAGACGACCTGACGGGCGAAGAGGGGGTAAGCCCCGTAAGAAAGACAGGCCGCAAGGGTAAAGCGGTGGCGGTCGACGACCTAACGGACGAAGAGGAGATAAGCCCCGTAAGAAAAACAGTCCGCAAAGATAAAGCGGTGGCGGTCGACGACTTGAACAAACCTCACAAAGAAATGATAAAGTGTCCGTTCACCCGAAGAATCATCGAGTTCTCCGCTCCAAAGCACAAGATACCAACGAATCTCAAATTATATGATGGAACGACTGATCCGGACGACCACATCAACCGGTTCACGGGAGCGGGGAACCACGAAGAATGGCCGATGCCCGTGTGGTGTCGAATGTTCCAACAAACGTTAGATGGGAAGGCTAGAGGATGGTTCGATAAATTACCAACCGGGAGCATTGACAGTTGGGAAGACCTCCAAAGGAAGTTCCTGGTCAGATTCGGTATACTAAGGATATGTGTCAAGGACCTCACAGAAATTAACAAGATCCATAGGAGAGCCAACGAAAGTCTGCCGGATTTCAAGGAACGATGGGTAAGTGAGGCGAACTACTTTCCGGACGCTCCAGAAATAATGCAGGTTTCCTCTTTCTTGAATGGCCACCACTGTCCAGAACTGGCCAAGAAATTCTCTGACACAATCCCAAAAACGGTTGACGAAATGCTAGCAAGGGTAGAAGATTACATTCGGTCGGAAGAGGCTTTCCGAAACACCGAATTACCAAAGGGGGAATACACCCGGAGAGATGGGGGAGGATCGCAAATGGCAAGAAACGAGCGGCCCCATAAAAGCTTTGAAGATAGACGGGGGTGGGGACCCAGGCCCATGTTTCGGCCTAAGGATCGCCTTTCCCCATATGCACCCCCAAGGCAGGAACTCGCACGAAACCCTCGTTACGGGTTCAAGGACGATAAGAACAGGTTGACGTTAGAATCGTTGAAACGAACCCCCAGGGAAATCTTGGCTACTGAGCATCACCTCCGACTACCACTGCCGCCCCCATTGGCCGGCACTCCCAGGAAGGAAAACCTTGACAGGTACTGTGATTACCACGGAGAAAAGGGGCATTACACTAACGATTGCTTTCAGCTGAAAAAACAATTGGAACTGGCTTTAGAATCCGGTAAGCTAAGTCACCTGATCAAAGATGTAAGGCAGAGAGGAAAGGCTCAACAGAAAAAGGACGGCCAGCAGGGAAGAAAGATCATTAATATGGTTAGTTGCCAAGGAGAGGGCCGAAAAAGAAAGACGATAACCACCACAGAAAACTGGATGAACGTACCTATAACTTTCCCCCCGGTACCAACGGACGACCTGGCCGAAGAAGCCATCGTAGTAGAAGCGGAAATCGCTGGATACCTAGTGATGAGGGTCCATATAGACGAGGGGGCCTCGTGTGAAATAATGTTTAAACACTGCTTCGATAACTTACATCCAGCCGTCAAGGCAAAGATGGTGGAAACAGCAACGTCTCTGGCAGGTTTCTCCAGGGAACAGGTAAAACCTATGGGAAAAATAGAATTGGACGTTTGCTTCGGTAGCGGTGTTTTTTGCAGACGCACTACAATGAAGTTCATCGTGGCAAGCGCACCCTCACCATTCAACATTATAATAGGACGATCCGGATTAAAAAAGTTACGAGCCATTCCGTCCACTATACATTCAATGATGAAATTTCCGACTCCCAAAGGAATAGCAACGTTAGTCACTCAAGCAGCATCGGTATTCGAATGTCGAGAAGTAAACAAAAAAAGAATAACGGAAGAAGAACCCGAACCCGTAGAACGGACGGAGTTCGAATCAACCGAGGAAGTCATGGTGAATCCTGCTTATCCTGACCAATTGGTATCCATCGGATGGAATTTGTCATCCGCCGGTTCGGAAAGCCTAAAGAATATACTCAAGAGGAACATGGATATATTTGCATGGGAACCATCTCATATGACAGGCGTCCCCAGGCGAGTCATACAACACACCCTGAACGCCAATCCATCGATCACTCCCGTGAGTCAAAAGAAGAGACCCCTCTCAGCAGAAAAAAGCCAAGCGGTTACGAAAGAAGTAAACGAATGGTTAAAGGCAGGAATAGTAAGGCCGGTAAAATACCCAACATGGATCTCCAACCCGGTCCTAGTAAAAAAAGGAGACGGGAGTTGGAGGATGTGTATCGACTTCAAGAATGTTAACTCGGCATGCCCAAAGGATTACTACCCCCTCCCGGAGATAGATTTAAAAGTGGAATCCATTATAGGCTCAAAATACAAGTGCTTCCTGGACGCCTACAAGGGGTACCACCAAGTGCAAATGGCCACCGAGGATGAAGAAAAAACAGCATTCTACACAGACCAAGGAACGTTCTGTTACACCAAGATGCCGTTCGGTCTAAAAAATGCAGGAGCCACATATCAATACCTGGTAGACACGGCTTTCCAGTCTCAAATCGGCCGAAACCTAGAGGCTTACGTTGATGATATGGTGATCAAAAGTGCAACGGAGAAAACCCTGCTAGCTGACATAGCGGAAACGTTCGACAACCTCAGAAGGATAAACATGAAACTCAATCCGAAGAAGTGCTCGTTTGGTGTCCAAGAAGGAAAATTCTTAGGATACATGGTGACATCCGAGGGCATACGAGTAAATCCGGATAAGACGAAAGCCATCACGGAAATGCAATCTCCTAGGACGCTGCGGGAAATGCAAAGCCTCTCGGGAAAGTTGGCTGCTTTAAACAGGTTTCTCGCCAAATCAGCCGAAAGGGCTCTACCATTCTTCGAAACTTTAAAGAATATCACAAAAGTGAACAAGGACGAGTTCCGTTGGACGGACGATGCGGAGAAGGCTTTCCAAGAACTCAAAAGGGTCATCGTTAAACTTCCATACCTGGCCGCCCCAAAACCGAAGGAACCACTGTGTGTCTACCTAGCGGCAGCAAAAGAGGCAGTCAGTGCCGTTTTGTTGGTCGAACGAAACGGAATACAGCTTCCAGTCCATTATGTTAGTCGAACGTTACATGAAGCTGAGTGCAACTACGCTCCGCTTGAAAGGCTAGCCCTATCATTGCTCCATGCATCAAGAAGACTCAGGAGGTATTTTGAGGCACACCCAATTAAAGTCATCACCGACCAACCGATCAAACAAATCCTAAACAAATCGGAAGCTTCGGGAAAACTGGCCAAGTATTCTGTTGAATTGGGGACGTATGACATAACATATGAACCCAGAAGTGCAGTCAAGGGGCAAGTGTTGGCGGACTTCATAAATGAAGTCCCGGTGGACAGCAACGGAAGGATTGAGGAGCAAGTAACGGCCAAGCAAAGAAATACTGATGAAGAGAACGAATGGATTTTGTATACTGACGGTGCATCGGGAAAGAACGGATCGGGAGCAGGCCTAGTCCTAATAAGCCCAACAGGGACGGAATACACCTATGCCCTCAGGTTGGATTTCCCAAGCACCAACAACCAAGCGGAATACGAGGCATTGCTCGCTGGATTAAGAATAGCGAAGGAGATGAAAGTATCCGCTCTCTCCGTAAAGGTCGATTCTCAGTTAGTAGCACGGCAGATCAATGGTGAATTTGTAGCTTACACGGATCACATGACAAAATACTTAGCCGAAGCAAAACGCAACATAACCTACTTCCAGAAATTCCGAATAGCAAACATACCTCGGAACCAAAACCAGAAAGCAGACATACTAAGCAAACTAGCATCCGTCGCCTTCAACCACCTCACCAAAGAAATCCTTGTTGAAATTCTGGGCAAACCATCTATAGAAACAACAGAAGTCAGCACAATAGTGGAGGAAGAGGAAGATAATTGGATGACACCAATAGTAAGGTGTCTCCAAGAAGGGAAATGGCCGGACGACAAGAACGAAGCTAGAGCCCTCCGAATGAAAATAAGTCAATACGTCATGGAGGGCGACGTCCTTTTCAAAAAATCCTATCTCATGCCTATGCTAAGGTGCGTAGGACCCTTGCAGGCAAACTATGTCATCCGGGAGTTACACATGGGAGCATGCGGAATGCATTCAGGGCCTCGGTCGGTCGTGGCAAAGGCAATCCGACAAGGATATTACTGGCCAACTATGCACCGAGACGCAAGGGACGAAATAAGGAAATGTGACTCCTGCCAGATACACTCACCGGTGCCAAAACTCCCCAAGAACATAATGACATCTATTATGGCACCTTGGCCGTTTTACCAATGGGGGATGGATGTCCTCGGTCCACTCCCGGCGGCCCCGGGAAAAGTCCAATTTGTCATAGTAGCAATCGACTACTTTACCAAATGGATTGAGGCAAAACCTTTAGCCAGAACCACCGGCAAAGAGGTTATCAAATTTGTATGGGACAACATAGTTTGCCGATATGGTCTTCCATCCATCATCGTGACGGACAACGGAACAAACTTTGTCAAGGATCCGTTCAAAACTTGGTGCCAAAAACTAAAAATAACACAGATAAATACAGCGGTAGCTCATGCACAAGCAAATGGGCTAGTGGAAGGAGCCAACAAGAGTCTCATGAAGGGCATCAAAACGCGTTTGGGAAGAGAAAGGGCCGGATGGGTAGACGAATTACCCAATGTCTTATGGGCTCACCGAACATCCTTGAAAACAAGCAACGGTGAGACGCCGTTCAGCCTAACATATGGAAGCGAGGCGGTAATTCCAGCAGAAATCGGAATGCCGACTCATAGAACCATGATGATCCAAGAAGGAACGAACGAAGACGAAATGCGTCTAAACCTAGACATACTACAAGAAAGGCGCGAAGCGACAGCCATCAAAGAAGCAAAGTACAAATCCAAAGTGGAACAATACTACAACAAAAGAGTCCGTCCGGCATCATTTAAGGTCGGAGAATTTGTGTATCGAAAGAACGAAGCCAGCAGAGTAGAAAACTTGGGAAAACTAGGACCTACTTGGGAAGGACCATATCAAGTGATTGAAGCCTTCCAGAACGGCTCATACAAACTTATGACACTAGATGAAAGGGAAGTTCCACGCACATGGAACGCTATGAATTTAAGGCGGTGCTATATGTAAACAAATGTAATCTTAAATATTTAATGTGAAATGAAATGAACGCTACATTCCGGTTGGAATGACAGCAATTTTTCAAGCAAAATCATGTAAGACATAAGTTAATAATGACTCCGGCGGACGGCTAGCTACCTCCGTCGATGTGTAGTCAATGTCTACTATTCCTAACCCAGGTGCTGTTCACCGAACGGTTATCATACCCCAATTGTGCTATTCACAAGGGAAGAACCCAAGTGCTGTTCACCGAACGGTTATCATACCCCAATTGTGTTGTTCACAAGGGAAGAACCCAGGTGCTGTTCACCGAACGGTTATCATACCCCAATTGTGCTATTCACAAGGGAAGAACCCAGGTGCTGTTCACCGAACGGTTATGCCATTTGAAAGGTGCTATTCACCGCATGAGTACGAAATGCAAAAAACGCACAAACAATCTTGAACAAACACTTTAAGCAGGTATATAAACCAAAAAATAGATAAAAGTAAGACATATCAGCATAACATAAGCTTGAACGATCCAAATATCCATACAAGGCAAAATTGCCGCTCGGGCAATAGGGCGCAACAGACAGTTACAAAAAAACGCCATTCATCTTAAACAAAACATTCTAAACTGTTCAAAAGACTAAGTTATTACAACTTTAAGGCTGCGCAGAGCCTGAACCACCTTGACCGGGAGTTGGAGGGGTTTCATCCGGAAGCAGATTCTGTAGATCAGCCAGACTCTTGTTATGGGCGAGGGAGATTTTGTCAACATAAGAGTACCGCTTTTCAAACAAGGCATCATAGTCCGGGTAAAGTTTAGCCCCGGCCTCCAGATCAAATCCAGTTGAGGCATCAAGAATAGCTTGAATGGCCTCAGGAGAACGGCCCTCTTGAACCCCCTTCAGCCAGCCAGCAGCAATAGCCGTATTAAACGGACCAGCCAAACTCCTTTTGTATTCTTCACTCTGAAGTAGACGCCGAACGAAAGTAGGAAAATACTCACGGACCAAACGGTGCCTAGCGATCTCTCCCTGCCCACACGCCACAGCCAAATCTTCTCTCTCCTTGGCCAGCTTCGTACACAAGCTCTCTGACCCAGCAAGTTTGGCCTCCAAGTCCCTAATCTTTACGGCCTGCTCAACCCCAACTCTAACCAGGTTCAACCTTTCCTGCTCAAGCTCATCAACCCCGTCAACCGCAGAATTTCTCTCGGCTCTAACTCCCAGCAGTTCTTGCTTACATTCTTTGAACCGAGTTTCCACATCCTTGCAAGATTGATGCTTGTAAGAAAGATCAGCATACTGCTCGGATAAAGACTCAAACCGCATCAGAACATTAGCTTGTTCTAGCATACACGTCCCCAGTGACCGATAGGACCGCTTAACAGCTACCTCATCAGACATCCCGTAAAAATAAAAATCTTGGTCAGCCGGGGTGAACAAATTTTCGAGCATATCCCTGCAGTTCACAGTATTATTCATTCGAGAGCTATCGGTAAGCCCCCACTGGGGAGTAAAAACATTATCCCCATGACGCCCACCGGAAGTACCTAAGAAGGAAAAGAAAAAATGTGTGTAAGCAAAAAACTAAGGATAAGGATAAGATAAACGGTATACGAAATCACTCACCCTCATCCGCTCCAAGGCGGTCGGCAGTCAAGTCAACGAACTGCGTCAGTACACCGGAAGCATGAACTACAAGAAAAATAAAATCAACACTCCGGCCTTAATAAAAATAAACAAAGGGAGAAAAGCATAAGACTAACCAGTATGGGTGGCCGAGCGGTTTGGCTCACGCTCCAAAGAAAGAGACCTTTGGCTGGCTTGGGGAGATTCAGATTCCTCACTGTGATGTGGATCATCAACATCTTCATTCTCTTGCCCATCAGGATCAGAAGGCCCGGACTGAAAAGCAGGGTTGACCGGAGAAGATTGATTCAAAGGGCTGGGAGAAGAAACATGAGTTTAACTAACGTCATGATCAACAAGCTCTTCAGTATTCCTTCTCTTCTTAGCAGCACGAGACCCCGCAGCTACAACACGTCTCTTTTTCGAGACACCTTCGCCCTCGGCTCCCTTGGCATGCGCCTGAGCCTCTTTTCGCGACCGGGCGACAACCACGTCCGGATCGGGTGTTTCCACCGCTTCCATGTGTTTGGTCTTAGGGGGGATCGCTTCATTGTTGGGGGCCGGAAGGGAGGTATAAGTTACACGGTTTTCCCCTTCAGCAAGAGGCGGCCCGGGAGTGACCTTGCAGCCGGCAAAGGAAGGAAAACGAAGAAGCTCCGACATAGTGACAACTGCAATAAAAAGGGGAGGAGCAATGCACAAAAGTATAAGATAAGAAGAGTTAGAAATAAAAAATAAAAAAAAAAAAAAAAAAAAAAAAAAAAAAAAAAAAAAAAAAAAAAAAAGAGGGGCAAAATACAATTAGGGTCATATTACCATTTCCCTCCGGACCCTTCAAGACAGGATGCCGTCCAGCGTGTTTCCACACATTGCTAAGGCCAGCGGCATATAAAATACAGGGCTCAGGCTTATGAAGGGGAATGACCACCTCACGAAGCCTAGCAACAGCACCTACATCATAAGACCCGGCGGAAGGGGCAGGATCACTGATATTAGAATCTACATCACGCCATGGCATAGCAATAGGAATTGCCCTCCGATCAACCAAAAAGAATTGATTTTTCCAATTTTTAAGGCTAGACTGAATCTCCTTAAAACAGGGTTTATAATTCCTACCCGTCCGAGCCTGGAAGGAGAACCAGTGGCCTTGCTTGCAAAGTTTGTAAAAAACCCTGAACAAAATAACGGTAGGGTCTATACCAAGCGACCGGCAATACATCTCGAACATGGTCGTCCGGTTCACCCCAAGCGGCACCAACTGAGCAATGTGAACTCTAAAGTGATTCAACACCCCCAATAGAAACGTAGAAACCGGAATCCTAAAACCCCCCTGTTTGAAAACATGAAGATATAAACCCAAACTATCGTTCGGAACCTGGATCATCGTCATCCCAGCCGGAGGCACTCGTGGGTGCAGGTCTAGAGGAATACCGTAAGTCTTAGCAGCCCAGCTCACTTGGGCTTCATTCATAGCAGATGTATGGATGTGCATATCAAGCTTCGGAAAGTAAGTAGTACCGCTAGTACCTTCTTGGTTATCCGGTGGAAGATGATCGCCCGACATGTCTTGAAAGGCCGAATGGGACGAAAGAAAATCTAAAACTAACAAGGAAGATGGACGAACCTGAAAGACGGAAGGGAAGTTCGCAGAGAGCTCGGAGTGAAGCAGTGAAAAATATAGAAGTGGTAAAAAATGAGATTCACCACCCCTATTTATAGGCGGAAAGATAATAAGACGAAACGTCAAATCATGCTAATCCACGCATCTTAACCGTTGAATGGAATACCCTGTAACACGTGTCGGGCCGCACGATAACCAAGGTATGACTCATGGCATATTCATCATCCCTTCTCGCATTAATTACGTTTGTCCGACTCATACAGTAGCCAATTCTCGGTTATCTTTATTTTATATTGCACCTTTGATTCGGAAACCAAAGATACAATACTTGGGGGGGGGACATGTTCGTGTAGGTGTCCGGACGACCCATTCCGGACGGATCAAACCGGACGGACTCCAGTCAAAATCGTCCGGCCCGGAACGCAATAACAAATATTAAATAAGTAATAGACAAAGACAAGAGGAACCTCGGGAAAAGACCAAGGTACGATAAGTACATGAATAGTGCACCGCTTAAAGCATTTAATGGAATGGTACGATAAGTACATGAATAGTGCACCGCTTAAAGCATTTAATGGAATGGTACGATAAGTACATGAACAGTGCACCGCCTACAGCAACTGTTCATGTACCAGATCCATTCTCCCAGGTGCAGCAACTGTTCATGTACCAGATCCATTCTCCCAGGTGCAGCAACTGTTCACGTACCGGATACACGCCCCCAGGCACAGCAGGTAACAAGTGGCTGGTACACTATAAATACCCCAGCGCATTCAATACTCAACAACTACTTTCATTCATATTTATTACTCACCTACATACTCTACGTTTACTCCAATCCAGATAAATACTTATCCTTGCACCGGAGCTTGGTCTTGGGATAAAACCCGGGACGAGGCTAACGGGTTTATCTTTGTTTGCAGGGTCTCACTCGGTTCATAAGGGAAATACCTCAACGAACCTAGTACGAGTATTTACCTCAGGTGATCCGATACACCTATCATGGTCCAAAATAATATATAAGTTATCGATTATGCACTTATTGACTTCTGAAAAGCCAAATAACCTTAAACATAGGGATGAAAGGTGTTATCCATTACTCACATGACATTAAGTCTCCTTAACATGTCAAAGAGTAAATAGGGTTGAGAGAAGTTCAGTTATGATCTCAACTGAGGCTTCATTTGTCAGAGTCAAAATGAAAATTTGCCAAATTGTGAGGGGAAATGTAAGGCTTCTTGGGTCAAACTAGAGTTTGAATAATCAAGCCATCAAGTTGTCATGCATGATATCACAGGTTAATTTTTGGCCTAGACTATACAAACCCCTTGTCTCCCTTTTGTTTCCAGTTTTTTTTTCTCTCTTTTGTTTCCAGTTTTTTGTCAGTTTCTATTCCATATTTCTGACAGTTTTATAGTTTTTGTCAGTTTCTGTTCCGTATTTCTGTTCCGCACTTTCAGGTTTATAGTTTTTTGATATAAACAAAATTATAAAAATAAAAAAAATAATAATAAAAAAAATAAAAAAAGTCAAAAAAACAAGCGGGGTGTGGGCAGTCTTTTTTGGAGGGGTTAGGATAGGGACCTACTATACAAGCCCCCCTATAGTAAAAATAGTACAACCCCCCTATAGAAGCCCCACATACACAGAGGCCACACACTACAACAAAAAGGTGTACTTTTGTCCTTTCCTGCTAGGGAATCTTTTCAGCCACAGTACAACCGTCAGTGGCAAGTGTATTACAATGGCCCCACATATGTGATTAAGTTTCCATTTATTTGTACTGTGACCCTTTATCTACACTTATATTTATTCATTCATTTGTTGTCTAAAAAAAATAAAGTAAGTTGTTAAAAAAAAAAAAAAAAAAAAAAAAAAAAAAAAAAAAAAAAAAAAAAAGTTGTAAAATTTATAAAAAATAAAGTAAGTTGTTAAAAAAAGAAAATTGTAAAAGTTATAAAAAATTATTAGAGTACCTACAATTTAATGGAAAAAAAAATTAATTTTGAAATAAAAAAAATATATTTTTCTAAAAAAATTAAAAAAAAAATTATTTTTCTAAAAAAAATATTTCAGAAAAAATAAATGGAAAAAAAAATTTAATTTTGAAAAAAAAAATATTTTTCTAAAAAAAATTTAAAAAAATTATTTTCCAAAAAAAAAATTATTTTCTAAAAAAATATTTCAGAAAAAATAAATGGAAAAAAAATTTAATTTCGAAATAAAAAAATTTATTTTTCTAAAAAAAATTATTTTTCTAAAAAAAAATTATTTCAGAAAAAATAAATGAAAAAAAAATAATTTCTAAATAAAAAAAAATTATTTCAGAAAAAATAAATGGAAAAAAAATTTTAAAAAAAATGTGTAGTTGTTTAATGTGTTAACGTTAACGTTTGTTTTTAAATAATCTTCACATGTAGTAGGTGTTGTTGTTTTTAAATAATGTGTTAATGTTCTTGTTTAATTGAATAATAACAGTTGTTTTTGTAGTTGTTTAATGTGTTAACGTTAACGTGTTATTGTTGTTATTTAATTAAATAGAAACACATTAGACGAATACTTTGTAGTTGTTTAATGTGTTAACGTTAACGTGCTATTGTTGTTGTTTAATTACATGGACACACGTCAGACGAATACAAATTAGATAACATAAAAAATATAACAAATAAACACTAAAATAAAAATTACACATAAAAAAATAAAACAAATACCTACTTTAAAAAATATAAAACAACAAAAAAAAAAAGAAAAAAAAGACAACAAAAGACAAAAGTACAAAAGGAAAAAAAAATAGGATAGAGATCCTCTAATGTTGAGTTCAACATGATTAGTCATGTTGTCTCACATAAGAGACAGTGATCCCCACAGATGACCCACTTTGAATTCAAATTAAGGGACCCACTAAATTTTTATGTGAGACAACATGACTAGTCATGTTGAACTCAACATTAGAGGATCTTAATCCAAAAAAATATACATATATAAAGTACAAAAGTACAAAAAAAGTACAAAAAGTACCCTAGCCCCACTAGAGGGGGCTTGCTTTGTAAAAGTAGGGGGCTTGAATAACTCATCCCGTTAGGATAAGCTTTGCCTAATTTTTTTGGAGGTGATTTGAACACTCCAAATAGTTATTAGGACACTCCTTTTTATGCCTAAGCTACTTGTACATAACTCATAATGTGCTTTATCTGTTTGTACTGTAAGTGTCCCAATAAATAAATTGAGTGTGTAAATCATTTCCCTAATTTTTTGTTATGTTTGAGGCAATCTTTTAGGGCATTGTACGTACTTTATTTGCCATGATATCGCAGGTTAATTGCTTTAAGTTAAATTGTTTGTCAAAAGAAATCACACCAAAGTGCTCTAACGGGGAATTGCATATATTTCCCTACAAAGGCACATAATTGTATATATATCCGACCAAAACTCATAATTGCATATATATCCTTTCAAAGCTTTAAAATTGTCAATATATCAAAATGATTATTTTACATATATATTTAATAGCAAAAAAATGTTTGGTAATTCTAATTCATATGTAAATAACGATTACACCCTTATTCTTATCCAAAACTATAAAAAAAAACTTTTGCACAACTATCGATTTCGCATCATTTTTTGTATACCTTCCCCTCTGCAACAAGAAATCAATAAATAAACAACATTTGCAAAAAAGCAAATTCTCAAAAAGGGAGAAAAAGTTGTCTTGTTTCAAAAAAATGTACAAAAATAACACGTGCGACTCCATTGAATGTGCGACAAGTGTCTATTTTTTAAATAATAAAGTACAATAGTAGGTGGGTATTTTCCTAAACATTCCTTTTTTGTCTTATTATTAACGGTGTTAAAAGACCAAAATACCCGCACCTTTTATATAAAATAACATTTCTTTCGTTTTATCTCATTTATTTTTTCCCACCACTCTTCTCTCTCTCATTTTTTTTCCACTCACCATCAACACCGTTCAACACCACCATCACCACCTGATCAACACCACCACAGATCCGCCATCACCACAACAGATCAACACTACCATCACCACCACAGATCCGCCATTACCACCATAGATCTGCCATCACCACAACAGATCCGCCATCACCACAACAGATCCGACCATCACCATCACCATCACCACCCCGTTATGTTTATTTTTTCGTTCTTGTTTTGATGTTTTTCTTTAAACGAACGATAGAAAGAGAATGAAATGATTATGTTTTGTTCTTTTCTTTAAAAAGGTTCGAATATAAAAAGGAGCTTTGCTTCGAAAAAAAAGATCTATGATGTGTTTGTGTTTAGTCTTATGAGGATAGTTCTAATCTTAACGCACAAACTGAAATCGATTTGCTTTACTTTTGTGTTTCAAATCTGAGATGATATTGGTGTAGATTGTGTGTTGGAGAGTGAAAGTGAGGGTTGATTGTTGTGTCTAGAATTTGGAAATAAAGTGAGATGATATTGGTGTAGATTGTGTGTTGGAGAGTAAAAAAGATGGTTAGTTTTTGTTAGTTTTTTTTTTTTTTCCTTCTTCTTGTATGATGGAATAATCGCCGGAATATATGAGTATTGCCGGAAGCTGGAAATAAAGTGAAATCGCACATTCGCACATTTAAAGGGTAGTACAGTCGCGCATTTAATTGACTCATATAGAGATAAGGGTAAATAATTAATTTTGTAATAATAGAAAAAGAATATGTGGGAAAATACCCACTTACCAATGTAATTTATTATTAAAAAAATGTATACTTGTCGCACATTCAATTGAGTCGCACATGTTCATTTAAGGAATAGATGTTATTTTTGTATCTTTTTTTGAATCAAGACAATTTTTTGTCCCTTTTTGAGAATTTGCTCTTTGCAAAAATACACCCGAAAAAAAAAACAAAACTACGGCATTTCATTATCTTTGATAAAATCCGGTCAAGCATTCTCCCCCTTCACACAACCTGCCAAACGAAACACCACTTTCGTTCACATCACAAGCTCTAAAAAACACCAAAATAACATTTACCAACGATCATCTCCATAACTGTATGCACATTCCGATCATCTTCAAACGCATCATGAAACTGAACCATATGTCTATACCCGAAACTTTTATCCAAACCCCTTTCCCATTCCCTTGCCGTCTCAATATCGCCGATATGATCGGCTTGGCAGGTGATGACGGTGGGAAGGGCTACTTGAACATCCTCCTTGGAGTCCTCGCGGGCGATGGCGGAACTCCGGCGGGTTAAACGTCCTGCCATGGACTCCCGGTGAACGAATGGCTGGGTGTGTTGCTGCCACTTGACTGACCATTGACCGGTGTACGAGGTTTAGGATTACGAGGTTGTTGTTGTTGTTGTGGTGGTGGCGACGGTGACGGTGTGGTTGGTGGTCGTTGATGGTGGTTGTTAGTACAAATCTTGGGCACACTACCAGACCTTGGTTAGACTAGCTCTTGGCGGGTACAGATCTTGTGCTAAGTACTTCGTGAGCTGCTAAGAGAAAGTAACACCGTTAGTCTTACCGCGGAAGGGGGCTTCCGCGGTTGGCCTCTGGTGTGAGAGCAAGTATATTGTTTGGGATAGAAAGTGTAAGTGCAGACTAGGTGGAAGTAAATGCTGTTAGTTGAGAGTAATAAATAAGATGGGGGTATTTATACTACCCATATACTTACTGTAGCTGCCTCGGGACTCTGCGAGTTGACTTACACCTTACCGAGTAGGTCAGTGTCAGAGCAGAGCCGAATTGTGCCATACCTAGCAGGTAGGTGTCAGATCAAGTGGGAGACACGATCCCACAAGATTTGGCTTTTGGCAGTGTGGTTGTCCGGCTGCGGCCAATGATGTGTTCCGGCCCGGCCTAGGGAGACCAGGGCATGTTCTTGTCCTGGCTTGGCAAGGCTGGAGTCTACAATGTGTATTTGTCCGTCTTGACTCTGCCACAGTTCAAGTTATAAGTATACCCGGCCCAGTATGTTGGGTTCGGAGATACTATACACAATCAAGTCCCCCCAGTCTAGTATACTTGTTTGGAGTAAGAGCAAGTGTTCTAGACTTATGTAGAAGTTCCGCGGATTAAGAAGCCGCGCCTTGTTGAATAGGCTTTTGTAGCATTCGCGGTTGATATTGCCACGTGTTCCATATTGCTGACTAGATATTCCACTTTTCGCGGTTGTTAGTGGTGACAGGCTGTCATTGGTAGTCGCGAAATGTTTTTCACCCACTTATTTACTGACTGATGTGACATTTCTGCCGCTGACCGTTTGTTTTCTGCGACGATCGTGACGGTCCATCTGGGTAGATCTCTAACCGTTCAATAAGTATCCGGTGACATGGCCATGTAGTGGCCGTCCGATAGACTTGATATCACACGTGTGTGTGGCTATAAATACCAAGATTTACGCCACTGTTATTCTTTTTTCACACACAGTAATAATTTTTCCTTCTCTTTACAAAAGAACATCTTCCGCCTTCGCTCCTCTTGCTATCTTTTATTCCCGGACTTAGATCTTCAGGTTAGGTTTCTTTCAAACTCGTTCTTTTTGTCATTTAGAATGGCGCCTGACCATATAAGTAGTGTAACTTCTAAACTCTCTCAGGAAGATGTAAATGATTTTTTTAGAAAGTATAATATTCCGGGCCATCTTTTTCCTGAAGCGCCCGGGCCCCGGGATACGATTAGGGATGCCCCAGAGGGGAAAATAGGTGTGTATACCCGATTTTTTGAGTTAGGCAACTTTAGAATTCCTCTGTCGTTGTTTTTGTTGCGTGTTTTGGAGTATTTCCATATCCATCTGTCTCAGTTGTTTGTTCTAGCGGCGTGTAGGGTTAGTCATTTTGAAATCCTTTGCCGCGTCCATGGTGGCGTTCCCACTGTTCCCCATTTTAGGAAATTTTACTACGCCGGTATTAATAACGGTTGGATGACCTTAGAGAAAAGGAAGGGTCCCAAGTCGTTAGTAGTCCCTGTTTGTTATACCGCCGCGCTTGATTCGGTTAAGAACTGGAAGGAGCGTTTCTTTTTTGTGAAGAAGACCATATTTCCTTTATCTATCCCTTGGTATGAAAAGGTTTCAATTGACCGCGACCCTCCCCCTTCTGACGCGGGTTTGGATCTAGAGCTGTTGCGGCGCCTTGATACCAATAGGGCCGCTTTCAAAAAATATCCGGAGACCTTTCTGAATGTCATAGGGTTAAGCCAAACCTGGGACGATGATAGTTGCCGCCCGACCTTTTTATGGCCGGATGATACGGGTGGGTTGTTAGATTTGTTTCATCGCTACTTTCTATTTGTTTTCTTCCGCGTCTAACTTTATTTTCTGGTTTTTGCAGAGATGGATTTGTTTTCTTTCATCAATCAGCCGGATGTATTCAAGGTGACCACCGAGGAGAGGACTTTAAAAGAGGGTGACCCCACATTGAGAGCGGAGACGGCTTCACGTGTTGTTCAGCCGTCGGAGGATATTTTGAAGGTGGTGGAGCACACAGTTGTTGATGAGATAGAAGCGGCTAAGGCCGAGAAAAAGGCTGGGAAAAAGAGGGTGGTGATTAATGCACCTGAGAAGCCCCCGAAGAAAAAGAAGAAGCTTGTTCGCAAGGAGACCGCGGCTGGATCAGGTATGGGTTGCTTATTTCTTCTCTTTTTCTTTTTTATTTTATTTTATTTTTTTTATTTTTTTTTACCGCGTATGTTGCCTGTACTAACATACGTTTTGTTTTCATTTTTCAGGTGATCCTCCCGCGGAAGATCCTCCTGTGTTTGAACTCCTAGACGAGTCTGGGTCTGAGTTGGAGCGTTCTGGCCCTCATACGGATGAGAACATTATGAAGAATGCTACCGTTCTCACTTCTTCTTCTGCTACCCCGACCCATGAATATTCCGAGGGTAGGGCTTCTGAAACCCCGGATCTGGAGCATACTGAGTCCATGCACCTTGATTCCTCAGGTCCAGTTACTGAGGGATCGCATCCGGAGAATGTTGAGGATGTGTCCGGGCATATTGAGGCCGAGGCTGAGGGTAATGAGGAGTTTGGTGATTCTTCTGGGGATTTTTATCAGTCCATTTCGGTTGATACCGCTGAGGCTTCTTCAGCCTATGTTCCGAAGTGGTTGCCCACCAACGGGTTCAAAATGGACGACCCGTGGGTTTGCCGCAGTATTGTTGACAACGTGGCCACCCCTGGGTATGTATCCGTTCTACGGAATATAGGGGCCGAAGATCTGCTGGACCAGTACAACATTCTTTCTGCTAAGCATCTATGTATGGGTTCTGAGATCCGTCTTCGGTTAGAGTATGAGCTGCAACAGAATGAGAAGCTGGGTAAGAGGTTGGAAGGGAAGGAGAAGCTGGTTTCTGATTTGAGAGCTAGGCTGGCTAAGTTGGAGAGTGAGTCTGCTGGATCTTCTGAGCTCCGTGGCCGGGTATCTGCTCTGGAAGCGGCCGCGGAGGCTAAAGATAAGGAGTTGGGCGAGCTCCGGGTTGAATGTGAAAGATTATCTCCGTCGGTGGCCTTGGTTAAAGAATTCAGGAAGAAGAACGCGGAGTTGGCCGCGAAAAATGTAGAGCTTCATGCCAAAAATGAGGAGTTGGTTCAGAAGGTGTCTGGGCTGGAGATCATTTGTAGCACCTTGCAGCAACAGGTTCAAGTGCAGATGGATAAACATGTTGAGGAGAGTGTGAGTATTGCCCGCTGATGCGTGCGTGCGAGTGCTCTAATTTATACCCACGGCATATCGTTGTGGTTTTAGCAGTATTCAAGTTTTAAATTTATATTTAGCCGACTTATCAATAACACACACACTTTAACGACCAGTGTACCCGGTCAGTATGTATATAATGGTAAGTAGAGTGTCGATCACTAAGAGTGGAACGTATTATCTAGTTATTCTAATCAGTATTTTAATATCTAAAGTTAGCTATACAACCTAATTTAACGCAAGGGGGTTCAGCCTGAGAGACTGGCACGGTTTGGTTGCAATTAAATAATAAACTAACTAATAGGCACGAATCAGCGAATAGCACACACGTACACAGATAAATACTCGAGACAATAAGAAGGCCTGTCCTGATAGTTAAGTAGCTTGTCACTTGTTTTATTGCTAGTTTTATATGAAGTGTATAGTTTGATGCAACGCACCGAGATTAAGTCCTTTCTCGTTGGTTCTAATCTTATCGGCGAGTAAACCCTTAATGATTACTTATGACTATCCCATTTATCTTTCTTCCTACTTTTCTACAGACGATAGAATGCATAGGCGATCTAATAAATAGGCGAGGAAGGGGCATGGCGACCCAAGCAATGCTCAGCTAGACACAGAGGTTATCAATGCACTAATAAAAGTCACCAAAGACATCAACATATAAACTTTAATTAATGGGAAAGCAATTTTAAGGGGAGTTGAAGTGAATGATAACATAACACAAGCCCATCAATCCTGATCAATTAAAGTGTACTAATACAATAAAACAAAACTACTTAATGAATTGAATACATGCAGGACCTTCTTACAGCTCTCGTATCTTTGTTCAAGGTGTGTCTTGTGCTGCTACTTCGACTGAATTCGGCCTAGAGCTTCTGTCCTTCGAATATCGTACGTACCAAAAGTCGAACTCTTTCTCTCGTCTGACTTTGGGGTATTTATAGTTTCTGTCCGAGGTAAGATGCGGCGCATCTAATAAGTAGATGCGGCGCATTGACTTAACTTCGCGTGGGGTCCAAGATTAATATATTCAGGAATATTCGTACACCGCCAGAAGATGCGGCGTAACTCCATTTATAGATGCGGTGCATGTCCTCTTGTATCTTGGATCGTATCTTGTGAAATCTGGATAGTGATGCGCCGTATGAAATAAGCAAGATGCGGCGTATCTGGAGCAGAATAGTCTTGATCTTGTACATTTCAGTAGACTCTTAACTTCTTGCTTTTTTTGCTCCATAATTAGTCCAAAATCGCCAAGTTTCACCAAATGCTTGTTTTTACCTGAGAATTACAAAAGTAAACGATTAAGTATCAATTCTCACAGATAGTATAATAAAACAAGTCAAATAAATAGGATAAATGATAGTAATAAAATGTACTTATTTGAGTTCATCAAATATCCCCCCACTTGAACTTTACTTGTCCCCAAGTAAACCTTAGGATTAATCTTATGAAAATGTATCCTAAAAGATATTAGGATTTATTTTTATATTTAAGCATGTATTCGTTTTTGTCATAATCACACAACCAAACACTTAACGAATTAGAAGTAAAATAAAATAATTTGATAAAACCAAATCTAATCGTTTAAATGTCCAGTCGTGACGAATATTCTATCATAAGCTTGGCAAGTATACACATCTCCCCCACTAAAGCCAAAGAATAACAAGTCTAAAGCGGTAAAAAGGGTTTATAGGTTAAGGGTTAATTATTCTCCTTAATCTCTATCGATCTCAAATTCCAGAAAAGGCGACAAAATCACAAATACATAATCGAATCCACGAACACGATACTTGTAATTGCTCAAATCCTTAACTCGAATAGGCTAAAGATAGGACCAAGTAATCTTCACCAATAATATTATATCAAAAAGGGCGACAAAATCATAAATACATAGCCGAATCCACGACTACGATACTTAAGATTGCTCAAATCCCTAATCTCAATAAATCAAAGGTTTTGATAAAGAACAATATAGGGTATGGATAATATTTGGGATATAAATTTGTGTAAAATGAAAAATAAACAAAACAAATAAATTAAAATCCTAAGTGTGGTTAATCACTATCCCAACCATCCCATGAATAAGACTCATATCATAGAATAACTCACGCTTTAACACTTGATACACACGCTTTAGGTAGACACGAATTATACTCAACAAGATCTTAATCAAAGAATAAACCTTAGTTGGCGTTCCCATAACGTTCAACTCCCATTCAATCCATAGATATAATATACAACAACTAGTGGTGATATCGACCACTTAATACAAAACTTTACATAAGTTGGTTAAAACAAACTTTCAACTCTTCCTTTTTCTTTTTCTTTTCTATTTTTTAGATTTTTTTTTTTTTTTTTTTTTTTTTTTTTTTTTTTTTTTTTTTTTTTTGAAACATAAACATAGATGTGCAAAATTTCACCACATCACTATAATGATAACTCTGGATAATTTTTCCATACTTTTCATAACTTCAGAAATCACGGTAATAGTGAAAGTAGTAAACACACGAAAAACAAGACTCAAAATATACAATATTTACTTTCACTCCAATTGCATTGTGCAATTTCCCGACTTAACCATAGATAATGAATTACGCACGCGAACACAGGTAATGTAAGGAAACACACTTTGCCTAAAGCAATTAACCAACCATGGATTTTAATCTACAGGGTAGGCTAAGGTGTAAGGGTGTAACGAAACATTTTAACAAAGGTGTAAGAAACGAAAGGAATGGCTCTGAATGTTTTTCTAGGGGTATCTTACTCTAAAAGTGAGATTAACAAAAGGGTTTATACGGGGGTTAACTAACCAGTGTAGTTAGCTAATAACACATAACATATAATAGGCTATTTGGGTGTAATCCTAGAATTTTACCAATTTAGACAAGTCATTCCAATTATATAAAATAATACTTATTATGGTGGTCTCGAATAGTATACAAGCCAAGTTCTAAAGTTTACAAGTCACCGGCACACTCATAGATTTGTGAATTTTGAAAAAATCGCAATTTTTGAAAATAACGTCATGTGTGCAGCTATGCAACTTAGACTTTAAACAAAAACATGCTAAAATTTTTTAATTTTGATATATTAAGCACATTTTAAGCATATTTTGAAAAGTTTAGGACAAGTAAGTGTTAAGTGTTCTAATTCTCCAATCCCCCCACTTAAGTTAAACAACGTCCTCGTTGTTTGTATAAAAGGTTAAAAACTGGAAAATAAAAGAATTAGAACAGAAAAACTCCCCTGAGATTTGCTCGGTATGATCCTCCATTTGTATAAGAGCAAAAATCATCTTTCTTGTGGATTAAAACGTTTAAGCTTCATAATCGATGTATCCACAGGAAATGCATGAATCTATAATACCACCAAGACTTTAAACACACCTAAGTTAAGAAAGTTCAAACTTGCATAATACATTAGTAGTTAGGAAAAATAAAACATAAAAATTAAAACTGAAAATCATCAGGTCAGTCGATGCGCCGTATCTTATGGAAGAAGATACGCCGTATCAAGCCTGGAATAATTACGAATCAGAATAGAAGATGCGCCGCATCCTTAACCAGGGATGCGCCGCATTAAAATAAACTGATAAAAAGTTTTAAAGTCGAAAAGTAAAAAATGCAGAAAAATAAAGTAAGATATGACCAGTGCAGGAGATGCGTCGTATCCTCTGCGGGCCTGACTGACTCGACTCAGAACAGAATAGTAAAAGTTTTCCGGGTTGTCTCCCGGTCAGCACTTGTCTTTATTCCAGAGTCTTCAAGTTAGACTCACGTTCAGCTCCTCATTTAGTCCTTGTCACGGTCCATCCTTCTTCCTTCATCCGAAAGATGTTCCCGTATAGCTTTGCAACGTTTTCTTCCGTTCGACTTAATCTAGTATAACTCTTGGTCTTCGTCGCAACATATTCCTCATCTGGTCCCAAAGAGTATTTGATGATTTTAAATTTTTCAGAAATGATCATGGGTGGCTCATTATAAGGGATCCCAAGTAGTTGACATTTTCTTTTGGTGAATTCTTCTTCATCTTTATCAACAAACTTAAAATAAGGATCCTTAATCAAATAGTCATCAAGTTCATCAATTAATGACTCATTGTTATCATCATCTTGAATTGCCTCCCACTCTCTTTCCAATTCCCATTGTAACCGTCGACTAAGCTTCGTGTAATCATCAAATTGTTCATGCACCCATTCCCAGAAAGTAGTATTCGATGTTCCCTTTAGCTCTTTCAAGTATTCAATTCTACCCTTTTCTTGCAAAGCCTCCGCTTTTTGTGGGCAGTCTTCAACATTATCATACCACTCATAGTCTTCAAAGGTTACATCGTTTCCAACCCGTTTCATTCCAATTATACTTCCCCCATTACAGGTTCTGTCACTCTTATAATCACAGGTCGGCCAAACACTACTCCCATCCTTGAAAACGAAAGGTGTACAGGTGTGATTAATGTGCTCAAATTCCCATGGTTTATCCCAAACCCATGGTATTTGGTCATTCCATTCGTAGTACCAGGTGTTTTTGAAATCGTCATAAGTCTTGAATCCTGGTAGATCTCCAGTTAGCACATCATCGTCGACTTGAAGAAGGTAATTAAATTCTTTGAATTGTTTGCACAAGGGTGTCTCATAATCGAACACGTCAATGTCTATTCTGAATAATTCTTCAATGCCCTCATTGACTGTTGAATCATGAAGTGACGACCCATAGTCGCTCTCTACTTCTTCGTCTTCTCCTCTCATCCAATATACCCATAACGCATCTTTAGTAGCTCGATCCATGCTCTTATGGTTATTGAACTTACTAGCCAACCAATCTGAAAAATCAACATTGTTAGGATCATGGTCAACATCAAAGCAAGCTTTTCCAATCATTTTTGCTAGGATGACTTGACACACGATTAAGGTGGTTAAACCTTCTAACTTTGTGTGTATGATATGTTGTGTTAAAATGATTAAGTGCGCGGAATTCACTCAACCAAACTTAGAAGGTTGTGTATGTTATGGAAATGGAATTGTTATGTTTGTTAGTTAGCAATGAACACATAAAGATTATCACCAAACGATTCAATATTATTAAAGATAATAATACGAGTGACCTTGAAATATCACTAGGGTTACAACCTTGAATCTTATGTTTCTATCACTTGTGATATATTTGTGTTTGTTCTAACAGTTATGCATGTTCTAATGTATGCATGGACTAACTCTTAATACTTCTTTATTTTTCACATACACACACTTAATATCACTAGTCTAAGATCTCTTTTATAGTCAAAAGATCTTTACAAATTGCTTAAAGTCTTGACCGACTTACTTGGTTAACTTATCCTATTGAGTGTCAGTACATCAGATACAACATGTATCTATGTATACAACTTGTTAACTAAGCACATGGAGAAAGATATTATCTACCGTATATTGTTGACCAAAATACAATAAATATCTTTTCGATCTTATCCTTCCATCAGCAGAGTTGTTCATTATCAGCAGGAACAATCTATCGCTATCAGCAGAATTATCAGCAGAGTTGTTAAGCCTATCAGCAGAGTGAAATGCTCTATCAGCAGAATCATCAGCAGAGTTGTTAAGCCTATCAGCAGAGTGAAATGCTCTATCAGCAGAATCAACATCATCAGCAGAAACCGTTTTGCACTATCAGCAGAATTATACTTAGAGTAGAATCCGATATTAAACATCTTGAATATTTAATTCCCAACAATCCTCCCCTAAACATGTGAATCCTTTCAAACATGTTTCTGAATTAAATCTTCTGAATTAAATCTTGGATTGAAGATCTTTCAAACACTTATGTTCTTCAAGATTGAATATCTTCTCAGTAATTCATCTACTTTGCTCTTCTTTGACTTTAGCAATATTAAAACATATTGAACCTATCTTGGACTAAAAGATGGTGCAATTTCCTTGAATGGAGGAATTATAAGAGGCAATGATGCTGTGTATCTTGGATGCTTGTTTCAACAAGTGAAATCATCTAACCAGCATGTCTTTGAAGTGAAATTGAAACCTTTCTTCGTTTGATCTAGATAGAACTTTCTCCTTTGAAATGTTCTTGTCATTTTCAACCTCCTCATCATCTTGTATGCTCTTGTCTTCTCCTTCCATATATTGTATTATCTTCCTTTTCTGGGCCATTATTTCCTCCCCTGAGATTGTTACCTCCCCTGAAGCAAATAACTTTTGTTTCATCCTCCCCTTGTTTGGAAGATCTCACTATGTACCTTTGACTGATCTATCAATGTGAACTTGTTGTCAGACAATATTGTACATGAAGCCATCAATTCCTTAAGAGTTTAAGTTACTGCCCTCATCACTTCTAGGTGTGTTAACTCCTATGAGAGGTGATTCATTGGACATTTGACTCTTGGTCCATCAATGGATGGTTTTTGCGAGTCCCTTGAAAAATCCTTTTTATGAAACTTTTGCCTTAGCAGTATGTTCATGATTTTAGAATTGAAAAATCATACTGCTTCCAACCATTTTGAAAGGACTAAGTGTATAACAGACACTCAATCATAATTTCGGTTTTAAAGCAACCTCTGGTTGTGTGAGAACCAATATTTTTCAGTTATAAATAACTGCCTGTGTAAAGATAAATCTATTCAAAAGATTTTCTTGACAGGGTTTCCAGCTCGTGGCATTTGTTACCTCTAACACAAGTGTTAGATTCACTTTTGCTCGCTGTTCTTTCTATCAGATGTCCTCAGACTTGCACATTATACTTAAAAGTATAAAATGATAGAAAGTGAGTTGTATCAGTTACTATCTGATCAACTAAGTCATCAATTCAATGTGAAATATCATAACTAGATTTCAAGAAAGAAGTTTTAAGGAGCTTTAAAGTCCCAAACTCAGTCCATCATAAACCTATTATGGTCAGCAGCTAATATCTCAATCCTGCTGTTTCCATTTCACTTGAAACATCCTTTGTGTTTATATATTCATACCTGAAATTGTTAGACTAAAACCAAAAGAACAATGTACAAAGTACTTGTCTTGCATTAGTATAATCATAAGACCAACTATATGAATAACACAATTTTAATTTTGTACTAGCAGCACCTTGTGTGCTTTAGCAGTACCTTATGATACATTAGCAGTACCTTATAAATCAGTAGCAACAACAAAAATTTATTTACAAAAACACATTATTTGAAAATTTTAAAGATTAAGCATTCCAATACTTGCTACCAAGTACTGAAACCTTGAAACATCAAAAGCTTTTGTTAGCAGATCTGCAAAATTATGTTCTGAAGCAATTTTAAGAACTTGAATTAATCTTTTCTCATTGCAGTCTCTTATAAAGTGATGTCTAATTTCAATGTGTTTTGTTTTAGAATGTTGCACTGGATTTTTAATAATACAAATTGTACTACTATTATCAATATGAATAACAGTGTTTAAGAAATTGTACCCATAATCAAGGAGTTGGTTTTGAAGCCATAGAACTTGACTAGAGCAACTTGCAGCAGCTATGTATTCAGCTTCAGTTGTTGAATTTGCCACACTTGTTTGCTTCTTACACTGCCATGAGACAAGTCTACACCCAAGGAATTGACATCCTCCAGTTGTTGACTTTCTGTCCAAGCTAGCACCAGCATAATCACTATCCGAATATGCTACCAAGTCAAAAGGAGATTCCTTTGAATACCATAGACCCAACCTTGGTTGACCCTTGAGATATCTAAAAATTCTCTTGACTGCAGTTAAATGAGAAACCTTTGTAGTAACTTGAAATCTTGCACAAACACAAACAGGAAACATGATATCAGGTCTAGATGATGTAAGATACATCAAAGAGCCTATCATAGATCTGTAATTGTGTACATCTACATTCTCTCCATCTTCATCTTTCAGAAGGTGCTTCTCAGAATCCATTGGTGTGCTTGCTATTTTTGAATCAGCAAATTGAAATTTTCTAAGTATCTCTGCAACATATTTGTCTTGACTAATAAATATGCCTTCAGATGATTGCTTAACTTGCAAACCCAAAAAGAATGTAAGTTCTCCCATAGAACTCATCTGAAACTTATCTTTCATAAGCTTCTCAAACTCTAAACACATTTCTTTCCTAGTAGATCCAAAGATAATGTCATCCACATACACCTGCACTAACAGAAGATCCTTCTTGTGCTGTTTGATGAAAAGTGTCTGATCAATCTTTCCTCTTTGAAATCCATTTTCTAATAAGTAGGAAGCTAGTGTTGCATACCAAGCTCTTGGTGCCTGATGAAGGCCATAGAGAGCTTTCACTACTCTGTACACTTTGTTTGGATGTAATGGATCAATGAAGCCAGGAGGTTGTGAAACATATACCTCTTCTCCAATTTCACCATATAAAAATGCACTCTTGACATCCATTTGGTAGACTGTGAAGCCTAAAAATGAAGCATAAGCTAGAAACAGCCTAATTGCCTCAATCCTTGCTACTGGAGCATAAACTTCATCATAATCTATCCCTTCTTCTTGTGTGTACCCTTGTGCTACTAATCTAGCCTTATTCTTGATCACAATTCCTCTTTCATCCCTTTTGTTCTTAAAAACCCATCTAGTGCCAATTACCTTCACACCTGTAGGTAAATCAACTAGCACCCAAACCTTTTGAATCTTGAACTGAAGAAGCTCTTCTTGCATAGCCTCTAACCAGCTTGAATCATCTAGGGCTGTAAGAATATTCTTTGGTTCAGCTTGTGAGAGAAAACATACAAACAAACAAGAGTTTAAAAGCTCATGTTGTTTTGAAGCATAAAGGGCATCAAGAAGCCCTTGTTGGTCTGAAGACTTCAATTGTTGTCTTGTCTTCACACCTGACTGTATATCTCCAATCACATGATCCAGGGAATGAACTTTGTGAATTCTTGATTGTGGTGTAGTAGGAACTTGATAATTTGATGGAAGATTGTTGTAATCCACCTCATTATCTGAAAAATTCTGCCTCTTTTGTTTCTGAAGGGCCAGCAGCAGAGTCATTTGGCCAAACAGCAGAATCAGTAAGCTTATCAGCAGAGTCATCAGCAGAAACAGATACACTACCAGCAGCAACAGAAATACTACCAGCAGAAACACTTTGTTGTTCCTGAGTTCCATACTCTTTACTTTCATCTTCAACACTTTCTTTAGCTTTGCTAGAAGAAGGTTCATCAGTTGTCGAAGTTGATTCCACAATTTTACTTGACCATATGGGCATTATCACATAATCTTGATCTTTCTCTAACTCTGCCTCATTTGTTGTATTTGAACCTGCAAAATCATTAGTTTCTGCAACAAAAGGCACATAATTCATTGAATTTGTTAGATATTCCAGATCAAATAGCCATTTTGGTCCTTGACCTTCTACATTGGATTTGTTTTCTAAAAACTCCACATGTAGATTTTCTTCTACTATTTCTTTTCTTGTGTTGTAAACTCTAAAAGCTTTGCTATTAAGAGAATAACCAACAAAGAAACCTTCATCTGCCTTACCATCGAATTTTCCTAAATGGTCGAAGGTATTGACAATTGTCACATGACATCCAAAAGGTCTAAGAAATCCTATTGCAGGAGTTCTACCATTAAAAAGTTCATATGATGTCTTATTGTGAGGCTGCACAACTAAAACTCTATTTTGAACATAACAAGCAGTGTTGACTGCCTCTGCCCAAAAGTTTATTGGTAGCTTAGAATCAGCTAACATTGTTCTAGCAGCTTCAATTAGTGTTCTATTCTTTCTTTCAGCTACACCATTCTGTTGTGGTGTTTTAGCAACACTAAATTCTCTCTTAATACCTTTTTCTTTGCAGAAATCATCCATAACTCTATTCTTAAACTCTGTCCCATTATCACTTCTAATGACTTTCACTTTCTTGCTTACTTGGTTTTCTATCTGAGTAATGAAGTCCTTAAGGATGCTTGATGTTTCATCCTTAGTGGCTAAAAAGAAAACCCATGTAAATCTACTATAGTCATCAGTAATAACTAGACAATATCTCTTATGCATTATGCTCATCACTGAAACAGGTCCAAATAAGTCCATATGAAGCATAAACAAAGACTGATTGATAGAGTTAAAAATTTTGGGCTTACAAGTGGCTTTGTGTTGTTTGCCTTTTAGACAAGCAATGCATGTTTGATCATTTTCAAATCTTTTGTGAGGTAAACCTCTTACCAAACCATTCTTAACAATTTTATTTATGGTTTTGAAGTTAATATGACCAAGCCTTCTATGCCATTTCATTGATTCTTCCAATGTGGCCTTTGCAACAAGACAAGTTAAATTCTTTTTAGGAATAATATTCTTCATGTCTACACTGTACATATTGCCCTTTCTAGGAATTCTAAGAAGTACTTGACTTTCATCAGGCATCTTAAAATCAGGAGAAAGTACAAGACATTCAGTCTCACAGAAAAGAACATTATTCTTTTTGTCACACATTTGTGAAACACTAAAAAGATTATAATTTAGCTCTTTCACATAGTACACATCTTCAAAATCTAAATTTCCGGTTTTGATTGTACCTTTACCAGAAATTTTCCCACGAACACCCCCTCCAAAGGTAACATATCCTCCATTGAAAGCTTCAAAATCTGAGAGATAAGACATGTTGCCTGTCATGTGCCTAGAACATCCACTATCTGAGTATCCTTGATCCTCTTCCTGATCATTTGAATGTCCCTGCACATGAATAAGAGTGTTAGTTTCTTTTGGGGATCCAAGCCATTACTGACTTGGATCTGCCTCTTGCATCAATGTAATTGAATCTTTTAAGAATAGTTGATGCAACATTGGATTTATGAATCCAACATGCTGAGGCCTTAACAGCATTTGCCCTTTTTCCCTTATCAGCAGAGTGAACCACACACTTATCAGCAGAATCTGCTAACTTTGTAGTTCTACCCTTTGGTTTCCAAATTTGTTTATGGACCACTGATTTTGATTGAATGGGACTTAGAACAGTTGTAGGTGCATGTTTGAAAAATGTTTTTGCACCCTTAGCTGTTGATTTTGGGTTAATAGTCATAAATGGTCGAGCAGCAAAATAAAATTTGCTATCAGCAGGATCATTTGGTCTATCAGCAGAATTAGATTTTGAGATAGACTTGCTTTTGACTACTCTGGGGTTTGATTTCTTAGAACTAGAGTGAAAGTGAGATTTAGGTGTTTGCCTTTTGAGATTCACTCTATGGTTTTCATACCCAGATACCCATTGGTTGCAGAAAGCTGCAAGATGGTCAAAACTACCACATGTATAACAAGCTTTATTATAAAAAGCAAAGTCATCACCTAATTGGTTAGACTTGAGGTTGTTCCAATTCCTTTGGTTACCTCTGGGCTTGTTGGTGGTTCTGTATTGTTCACAATATCTAACTGGTTGCCTAACATGCTTAATGTTTGTATGAGGCATATCAGTATTGTGTTTGACTACCTTAGGAACACTTGTTCCTACTTTCTTAACCACTTCAGGTTTAGACATAACCTGTTGTTCTTCATCATCACTATCAGTTGTACAATTTTCAACAACTATAGCATCTCCTTTCTTAGCAAAGGACACCTTGTCCTGATAATGTAAAGTTTTATCTAAACTTTTACTTATCGTTGCTACCTTAAGACTCTTACTAGTCTTAGAACCATATTCCATGATTGGTTCTTGGAACTCAGCTAAGCCTGTATATGCTAGGTCAACACCTGGAGGTGAAGGAACACCTCTATATGGTGGAGGAACAGTTTTGTAACCTACACCTGAATTAGCTTTATCAATTACCTGAGCTTCCCAAATCTTATTCATTCCTTCCGAGGCATGTGCTAGAGTATCTATAGTTACCTTAACATTTTCTTTTTCAGTTTTGACTTTAGATAACTGTCTACTTTGATCATTAAGTAGTTCATCTCTAAATGCTATTCCTCTTTTTAAAGCATTTAAGTCATCAGTAAACGTAGATTCATTCTTTTTATAATGAAGAATCTGTTTTTCTAGAACTCCTACACACCTCTTGTGATTAGCTAAATTATGAAGGGCATCAATTAACTCTTCTCTAAAAGCATCAAATCTCTTTTTAATGTCTTCATAATTTTTAAGATTAGGACATGAATTAGTACAAGTAGGAATAGTATCTACCTCTGAATCAGAAGAAGCCATTAGAGCAAATTCAGTGGCCATAAGAGCAGCATTTGGTGGTGCATCTTCTTCAGTAGCCATAGAGCTCCAATCATATCCAATACCATCAATAGCCAGCATAGCCTTTGGCTCTTCCACCAGTACTTCCTTATTCCTCTCTTGTTTATACCAAGTGTTCCTATTATCCTGCTTCCTTGGGCTTCTACATTCTTTAGCAAAATGTCCCAACCTATGACAGTTAAAACATTCTACTTTCTTTTTATCGAACCCAGCAGTATCATTACCATTTATGGTAATTTGTTTTCTAGTTTTCTGCCAAAACTTCTTAGCCCTCATGCTAAGTAAAGCAACTTGCCACTTAATATCCATCTCTTCCAAATCATCACCATCAACCTGCTCAAGGTCTTCATGATTTAAAGGAGAACCACTAGCTTGACTGGTTATAAAGGCATAAAATGTTGGATCACTAAGTCCAGCAATATCCTTTTGTACACTAGTAAAAGGACCACCATAAGTAACATTAGAAACACTTTCAACTTCATCTACCTCTTCTGTATGACTAACACTAGGAACTGATAGGAGTGCAACATTCCAAGAACTAGTACCATAATTTCCACCTCTCTTTAGACTTTGTTCAACAATTTTGAAGTTGTTGAACAAATCATTGAGCTTCATTGTTTCAATTTCTGGCTTGTTCATCCAGACAATAACATGAGTATGGAATTCACTAGGTTGACTTTTCAAGAACTTCATGTTGAGATCTTCCCTCTCAGTCTCAACACCCAACACAGCTAACTGACTTACAAGCTTGTGTAGTCTTGAAAATAGTTTGTCAAGAGACTCATTACTAAAAGCAGTAAAGTTTTCAAATTGGTGCTTTAGTAAAGTCTTCTGTGTCTTTTTGGTAGTTTCATTACCACCAAACCATGCACAAATCTCTTCAAAAAGAGTTTTTGCATCAAGATATTTGTTAAAAGATAGCATTTGCTCACCAGGAATGGTCATAAGCAACAAGTTTCGTGCTTTCTGATCATTTCTCTTTTGTATCTTTTCATCATTGGAGACTGGTCCAGTATTCTTTTTTCTTACTGTCTTCCCTTCAACAAGAACATCTGAATAGCCTAAAGTGAAGGAATCACCATACTGAATTATGTCCCAAAGAGCATAATCTTGAACCATGAAATATTGCTCAACTCTCATCCTCCATAACTCAAACTCATTGGGTTTGATCATGGGCAACTTTGCAGCAACATTTGTTTGAACATCTTGAACATCCATTTCTTGTTTCTTCTAAAAACAACAATATCAACTCTAGCTCTGATACCACTTGCTAGGATGACTTGACACACGATTAAGGTGGTTAAACCTTCTAACTTTGTGTGTATGATATGTTGTGTTAAAATGATTAAGTGCGCGGAATTCACTCAACCAAACTTAGAAGGTTGTGTATGTTATGGAAATGGAATTGTTATGTTTGTTAGTTAGCAATGAACACATAAAGATTATCACCAAACGATTCAATATTATTAAAGATAATAATACGAGTGACCTTGAAATATCACTAGGGTTACAACCTTGAATCTTATGTTTCTATCACTTGTGATATATTTGTGTTTGTTCTAACAGTTATGCATGTTCTAACGTATGCATGGACTAACTCTTAATACTTCTTTATTTTTCACATACACACACTTAATATCACTAGTCTAAGATCTCTTTTATAGTCAAAAGATCTTTACAAATTGCTTAAAGTCTTGACCGACTTACTTGGTTAACTTATCCTATTGAGTGTCAGTACATCAGATACAACATGTATCTATGTATACAACTTGTTAACTAAGCACATGGAGAAAGATATTATCTACCGTATATTGTTGACCAAAATACAATAAATATCTTTTCGATCTTATCCTTCCATCAGCAGAGTTGTTCATTATCAGCAGGAACAATCTATCGCTATCAGCAGAATTATCAGCAGAGTTGTTAAGCCTATCAGCAGAGTGAAATGCTCTATCAGCAGAATCATCAGCAGAGTTGTTAAGCCTATCAGCAGAGTGAAATGCTCTATCAGCAGAATCAACATCATCAGCAGAAACCGTTTTGCACTATCAGCAGAATTATACTTAGAGTAGAATCCGATATTAAACATCTTGAATATTTAATTCCCAACAATTTTCCTCCTTAATTCCATGAACTCGTTAAATTGTTCCCTAAAACTCCGTGTCAACCATGAAGTCATAATCCGCTTGACTTCATTCGCAGGGGCAAATTTCGGACTACCATATTTAAGTTCAAGCCATTCTTCGAGGGAGATGTCCATCAACCTCACCAATCTGCCATGAAATAGTAACTCCGCCACAGCATAAATTCTTTCATCGTCCAGATAGTTCTCATTTAATCCCCAGTACTGTTCGGAATAAGGCATGTAAGAGATTTGCATAGGTTGGGTATTGCCTCCACCACAGCTTTTATTGCTTGAGTTCATGAATTCAATTTGGAATTTCCCATCATTCTCTTCGATAATAGTCCAAGTCAATCCTTTAGATTCAATGATGGGCCATAAGAGTAGCAATTCATATTCAGTGTAGCTCATTAGTAACTCATAAGAGAATATCCCATCTTCAATATTGCATAAACGTTTAAATTCCTTATAAGTAGCCTCAATAGGGGTTTCCCAAGAAAATAAATCGGCGTCAATCATGAGCACATTGAAGTTGACATCATCAAAAACCTTCACATCGAATGAATCCGAAAGCAAGAGTTCCTTAGCAAGATATCCGTTCACTGACATGTCTTCCATAGCGAAACCTGTCATCATAGGTAAAACCTTCAGTAGGATTTGTTCGCTAGAAGAGAAATTAATGAATATAGAAACGGATATAAGAATAAAAATAGCTGATATCTGCAGATGATGCGCCGTATTGAAAAATTGGAATGCGCCGTATCTATTTAATCTCGTTGACTAGTCAATGAGTCCTAGTTGGTTAGAGATACGGCGCTTGGGATATTCAGATCCGCCGTATCGCTATCTTAGTGAATGAAATTTAAATAAGGAACGTACCTTGGCTTCCGCAACACAATTCCTTATACATCAAATTGGGGTTAAACGGCATACCATATGATATAAATGAATTCAAAATAAGAGCAATAGGCATAAACGTTTTATTAATAATTGTAATCTTATTGTTTAGTAGATAAGGATTTATTCCGAAGTTAGGAACAAATATCGTTATTAAGCATACAAAATTAAGATTACAATTTGAATCAGATGTATAATATGGATAATAAAATTAAAATTATATTGTAGAGTACTTTCCTTTGGGCTGGTTGAATTATCGAAGAGTTTACCTGGAATTTTATTTCAAGAATTTAAGACGTTCAATGTTACCAGTACTGAGTTTTCCCCACTCTAGTCGTCTTAGGTTCGATCACTCCAGCTAGCGTCTCTCGGTTTGGTTCAGAATGTAATCTTTCATGGTGATGCTTGAGTTGTAACACCTAAAAATCCAAAATGTGTAAAATGACCAAATTGCCCTTACAAGTTATAAATTATTTAAAAGTCCATAAAGTACCGAATCGATTCCAAACTTCTGGAAAAGAACAAGATATGATGTAAAATAATTTTGACAACTTCGATTAATATTTATACAAGTTACGAAATTACCAAAATACCCTTGATTCAACTGATTGGAATAATTAGCAATTAATTAGATTTTTAAAGGCAATAAATTACACTTAAATGGGAAAATTAAATCACATTGAATGGCCATGATTATTTCCTGATTTTTGGGGCTGTTTTCCTCCCCTAGGAAGCTCCTTTACTCCACAATAAAATTAACCTAATCAAAACCCTATTTCTCTATTTTCCGACTAAAAGAAAAACACACTTATAATTTCACCATTCCTTCATATGAATTTCTGGAGGTACAAGGTTATTTTTCTGGAGTTGTACGTGATCTAAGGGAGCTAAGAAAATTGGGTTTAGGTCGTGGGAGGCATTCATTTGATCGCTAGCTAATTTCCTTGTCGCTAAATACCATACGAAGGTAATTTCCAAAACAATTCATTCGACTCTTGTAAAATTTGTTGTTCATTTTTCTCTTGATCCTCATATGATATATGACCTGGGAAAAATATCTACAAGATTTGTAGATCACTCGTTTGGTCGTGGGAATTATTTTCTTGTCGAGCAATACATCCGAAGGACAAAAATTCGTGCAGCCTCTACCACTCATTCTAAAATTGACCTGGTAATTTTCTCATGTTCTATACATCATATAAGTCATATATAAAATACAAAAGTCGACCCATGCATGCTACATAAATCGTTGGGATTAAATGAATTTGAAAACCCTAAAATTCGAAATAAATCTCTAAGTTATTCATGCGAATTTTCTGGACATATTGGTTATTTTTCGTGACTTATATACTCATCATATAACACCACAAAAATGTTTATTCAAATGGTTGAAGCCTAAAAACCTTGTGTTCGATTATGGGTAAATCGGATTAAATGGGAAAATAAGGAAGAATTATGAAAACCCTAAGAATCATTCGAATTAGGGTTTATGTATTTGGATCTGCAATTTTGATGTATTATAATGATATGGTAATGATTACAAAATGATTTGGGTGATTAGGGTTCGATTTTAGATAATAAAAACCATTACCGATTGAAATAAAATATTTAAAGGTGTGTTTTGTAAATTTATAAACTATAGGGATATTTTTGTAAGGTGTTATAAACCTGTGGAAAAATGTATAAAATATGCTTGAAGGACCATTTGTGTTAATTCGATAATTATGGGATTAATTGGTAAATATATATAACCGAATGGAAATAATTAAAATATAGGGACCAAAAATGTAAATTCTGGAAAGTTAGGTGTGATTCGAACATTAAAATATAATGAGGATGAAATGTGTAATTTTGGGAATTTATTGGACTAATGTGTATTTATTATTAATATAAAGTTGAAATTATAAATTAAAGGACTAAATATGTAACTTTGTAAACTAGAGGGATCTATTGTGTAAATTCTATAAAATTGAGGATACATTCTTATAATATGATAAAATAAGTGACCATTGTGAAACTTTGATAAATTAAGGGTCTAAAGTGTAACTTTTGAAACTAAAGGGTGTAAAGTGTAAATTGTGAATTCTTAAGGACCTAATATGTAAATGTGATAAAAGATACCCTAATTCCAGAAATAATGATTTAACTAAGAATGTTGGTCCAACTTTCTAAATATGGAAACTTTCTAAAAATGGAAACCTGCTAAAAATAGAAGTTACTTAATATGAAAATGGTATCTGTAGTAATTGTGTCTTTACTCCTCTAGGTGTGAAGAGGGAGTGACCTGTGCTCGTTATCATCTTATTTTGTGATTTCCTTTGTCAAGCAATAAGGTACAGATACTCTGCCCTTTTTCAGTAAGGGTGTCCTATCTCATGGTTATGATTCTGATTCTGACCCGTTTAAGTTTTCCCAAAGCCATTGCTATGACCCCTTTTATTATGAACCTTTCTGATTACACTCTGATTTGGACCTTTGGTATTTCATCTGATATATCTGTTTATGAACCATCTGTTATGGACCATCTGATTTGACCTTTGATATATGACCTCTGATTATGATATGATATCTGACTCTTAGTTTGATACCCGAGCCATTTCACTAGGCATGGGGGTTCCATGTCCGTGTCATTGATGCACCAATGGCATGACTCTAGGGCGGTAGAGTGATGTTCCGCCACGTCCCCATTCTGATTATGATATGCGCATTAAATTGATTATGGTTTATATATGTTTCTGGGGGGCGTATGGATGCATCCTAGATCTGTTCTGTTAGTGGATTTAACTATATATGATATGATTTCTGTTCTGGTGACTGGTGCTTGTGTGCAATACACGCCTTTCACATTTATCTGGGAGCTGATCACTCCATTTGATACATGAGGACACCCCTCATATTATCTGGTTACTTAAGAGGCATCCCCTCTAGATTATGATGGTTACTATCTGATATGTTCTGGGCTCGTGGTGGATAACTACCCTATTCTTCTTTTATATTTCTGTCTATTTGTTTATACTTCATGATATATCCCCATGCACCATATTTCAGTCTGTTTCATTATTATTGCTTTGTATATGTATCTGTTCACTAGGCTTTTTAAGCTCAGCCGTACGTTTTCTTTTCATGTACGGCAGGTATTTAAGCTTGGATCTGGGTTCTTAGCTTTGGGGATGAGAGCAACTGTGTGAAGCTTAGACCTTAGACATTCTAGTTATACCATTTTGGATTCTGTTTCTGTTATGCCATTGTTTAGGCATTTTGGATTTATGTACTTCGGTTTATTTCTGTTTTGGACATAAGTTATGTTGACTTATTTCCTTTGACCATTAATGTTATGGACTTATGATGTTTTGGATTTAATGCTTGTAATCTGATATGAAGCCATTGTTGTGATATCTTTACCCTTGCCGGGTTGGGGTGTTACAATTTATGGTTTCAGAGACAGGTTTATCCGAAACCCTTAGAGCTTAGGCTCGTGACCTGTGAGGATTGGGTAGAACTTAGGTTTCCTTTCGCGCACTCTTTTCCTGCTTTGCTCTGTCATATATTCTTGATCTGCTCTGTCATATTCTATCTGAATTGCTAATTCTTTTTGTAATCGTTCAGATGGTGAACACGCGCTATAATGAGTATGATGCTCCAAATTTCGAAGCCATGATTGCTGAGGCTTTGAAAAACGTCCTTCCTAACCTTTCTGCTCAGGTGGTGACCGAGGTCACCAACAACATCCGTAATGGGGCAGGTCCTTCTGGAGGTGGTGTTGGCGGTGCTCCACCCGCTGCTCCACCGGTCGGTATTCATGTGTGGATTGAGCGGTTCAACAAGCTCAAGCCTCTCTCGTTCAAGTCCGCTGCCACTCCTCATGAGGCAGAGGACTGGATTACGCACGTGGAGAAATTGTTTCGGGTTCTCGGATGTGCTGACGAGTTTAAAACTCGTTTGGCTACATTCAAGCTGGAGGGTGATGCTCAGAACTGGTGGACTGCCCTTGTGCAGGCAAAGGGGGATGATTTTGCTGAGACTTGTTCGTGGGCAGAGTTCATTGAGGCGTTTTATAAGCAGTACATTCCTATGGCAGAACAGCAGAGATATGAGAGGGAATACGGGTCGATTCGTCAGGGTGATCATGAGTCTTCAGGAGACTTTATGCAGCGATTCTTACGTCTGGCTAGCTTCGTGGGGCCAGAGGTTACTGGGGATTCATTTCGACAGGCTCGTCATTTCAAGTGGGCTCTTAAGAGATGGGTGTTAGACCGGATTGTTAACACTCCATTTGATGATGTGGCTAGTGTTCAGGATGCCGTGCGTAACATCGAGTTGTTGCATGCGGACAGGGGATCTAATAAGCGAGATAGGGATGGCAACAGGGTTGATACTCGGGGTCATGGTCGTCAGGACCAGAGACAGGATTTTCGGGGTCGTCAGGACCATGGGCATGATCAGCGGGGTCGCCAGGACCGAGGTGGTGATTATAGGCGACAGGATTCTAGGAACCAGGGCCGACAGGATTATGGTCGGTATGGTGGTGACCGTCAGGGTCAGGGTGATAACAGCAGGCGTAGGGATTCTCAGCAGTATCAGCAGTCGGGATCGTCAGGTCAGAAGAAGGCTGTGGAGACTCTACTTCCTCCTCCTACATGTACGGCATGTGGGAAACCACATCCAGGTCCTTGTTATAAAGCTTCTGGTGGTTGTTTTTCGTGTGGCTCTACTCAACACAGGATCAAAGATTGCCCCAAGAAGAACCCCATCGTGCCAGTAAACACGACTAGGCCAGCTCCCACCATGGGCCGGGTTTATGCTACTACTCGGGACCAAGCGGCCAACACATCAGGTACCATTACTGGCATACTTTATATTGGAGATCGTACGACTTTCGTATTGTTTGACACCGGTGCTACTCATTCTATTATATCTGTAAACTTTGCTAAGAAACTTAATCTGAAACCAAAACCATTAATAAATCGTATATCCATTGCAACCCCAATGAAAACCCAAGTGATTATTGATCATGAATATGTTAACTGCCCTCTACGTTTCGATGATCGTGTTCATCCGGCAAATCTGCTTCCCATTGATATGATCGATTTTGATGCAATTATGGGCATGGATTGGTTGGCTGATCACAAGGCTACCATCGATTGTTATGCCCGTAAGGTGATCTTCGGCGATATTCATCATCCTGATTTCATTTATCATGGTTCTCAGCCTCTGAAATCTGTTAAGATCATCTCTGCCATGAAGGCACGAACTCTAATATCTCATGGTTGCCAAGGCTATTTGGCTTCTGTTAAAGATTCATCTGTAGAAAGTCCTGATGTTGCTAGCGTTCCCATTGTTCGGGATTTTGCTGATGTTTTTCCTGATGAACTTCCTGGTCTTCCTCCGGCTAGAGAAGTTGAATTTTCTATTGATCTGATTCCCGGTGCCGAACCTATCTCTAAGGCTCCGTACCGGATGGCGCCTGTTGAGTTAAAGGAATTAAAGGAACAGTTGGAAGAACTATTGGGGAACGGTTTTATTCGGCCTAGTGTTTCGCCCTGGGGTGCTCCGGTTCTATTTGTGAAGAAGAAGGATGGGTCTATGCGGTTGTGCATTGATTATCGTGAGTTGAATCGTATTACCATTCGTAACCGTTATCCGCTTCCTCGCATTGATGACTTGTTTGATCAATTGCAAGGAGCCAAGGTGTTCTCTAAAATCGACTTGCGATCTGGTTATCACCAATTGCGAGTTAAAGAGCAGGATGTCTCTAAGACTGCTTTCCGTACCCGCTATGGACACTATGAGTTTCTGGTTATGCCTTTTGGCCTAACAAATGCTCCTGCTGTGTTTATGGATTTGATGAACCGGGTCTTTCATGAATTTCTTGATAAGTTCGTCATTGTTTTCATTGATGATATTTTGGTGTATTCTAAATCGACTGAGGAGCACGAGCAGCATTTGCGTATTGTTCTGGGTATTCTGAGACAGCAGAAATTGTTCGTGAAATTTTCTAAGTGTGAGTTCTGGCTTAACCAAGTCGCTTTCCTTGGTCATATCGTGTCTGCAGAGGGTATCACCATGGATCCTGCTAAGGTTGAGGCTATCACCAAGTGGCCGAGACCTACCACGGTGACTGAAATTCGGAGTTTTCTGGGATTAGCTGGTTATTACCGGCGTTTTGTTGAAGGGTTTTCTAAGTTGGCTTTGCCTTTGACTCAGTTGATGCGGAAGGGTGAAAAGTTTGTATGGACGGATGAGCGTGAGCAGAGTTTTGAGGAGTTGAAAAGGCGATTAGTGTCTGCACCTATTCTGACCTTACCTTCTGGTTCTGGAGGTTTCCAGATCTATAGCGATGCGTCTAAGAAGGGTTTAGGCTGTGTGCTTATGCAACACGGCAAAGTGATTGCCTATGCTTCTCGGCAATTGAAACCCTATGAAGAAAATTATCCAACTCATGATCTGGAATTAGCCGCGGTTGTTTTTGCATTAAAAATCTGGAGACATTACTTGTATGGTGAATCGTGTGATATCTTCACCGATCACAAGAGTCTCAAATACATCTTTACTCAGAAGGAGCTTAATATGAGGCAGAGGAGATGGTTAGAGCTTCTAAAAGATTACGACACGAACATCCAGTACCACCCAGGCAAGGCTAATGTAGTTGCTGATGCACTTAGTCGTAAGTCTGGGATGATTGCTAGCTTGGAGATTGATTCACGTGTTCTTAAGGATTTAGAGCGTTTGGATGTCGAGTTGTGTGTTCGGCGTGACGTTGGTTACTGGGCTAGTTTGAAAAATGAGTCGAATCTGATGTTGCGTATTAAAGAGGCTCAGAAAGATGATGGTGAACTCTGGGCTATTGTTCAAAATATTGAAGAGGGTAAACAAACTGAGTTTAGAGTTGATGATAACGGAGTTGTCTGGTATGAGGATCGTTTATGCGTGCCTAATGATTCTGATTTGCGTGAGGCGGTTTTGACTGAGGCTCACAGTTCTCCTTTCTCTATACATCCTGGTTCTACCAAGATGTATCGGGATCTAAAGCAACATTTCTGGTGGAACGGTATGAAGCAAGATGTGGCATTATTTGATGCTAGATGTATGACCTGCCAGCAAGTTAAGATTGAGCATCAGCGAGCTAGTGGTCTGTTGCAGCCTCTGGAGATTCCTACTTGGAAGTGGGATGAGATCTCCATGGATTTCGTTTCTGGTTTGCCTTTGACTCGTAAAAGACATGATGCGATTTGGGTGGTCGTCGATCGACTAACTAAATCTGCTCATTTCTTACCCATCCGTATGACCTATAGTATCAGTAAGTTGGCGGAAATCTTTCAGCAGGAGATTGTCAGATTGCATGGTATGCCTTCATCTATTGTTTCTGATCGTGATCCTCGTTTCACTTCGCGGTTCTGGAAGGGACTTCATAAGTCTTGGGGCGCTCGCCTTAAGTTTAGTACTGCATTTCATCCCCAAACTGATGGTCAGTCGGAGAGGACCATTCAGACTTTGGAAGACATGTTACGATCTTGTGCTTTGGAATGGACCGGTAGTTGGGACGAGTATTTATGTTTAGTGGAGTTCGCGTATAATAACAGTTGGCATGCTAGTATTCGGATGGCTCCTTTCGAGATGTTATATGGGCGCAAGTGTAGAGCGCCGGTTTGTTGGAACGAAGTAGGGGAGCGTATTATTGAGGGTCCGGAGTTGGTTCGGGACACCAACGAAAAGGTAGATGTTGCTAGGGAGAAGTTAAAGGAGGCCCGTGCTCGTCAGAAGAGCTATGCTGACAAGCACCATCGTGACCTAGAGTTTAATGTTGGTGACCGAGTATTTCTGAAAGTATCTCCTTTCCGCGGGGTTAAACGTTTTGGAATTAAGGGCAAGTTGAGTCCTCGATTTATTGGTCCCTTTGAAATTCTGGATCGTATTGGGGAGGTTTCTTATCGTCTGGCTCTACCTCCTCAGCTATCTCATGTGCATAATGTTTTCCATGTATCTCTTCTGAGGGGATACAACTATCACCCATTGCACGTGGTGTCTTATCCACTTGATCAGATTCAGCCGGATATGTCTTTATCCGAAGAGCCGGAGGCTATTCTGGACCGGCAAGAGCGGGTCATGAGGAATAAAGTCATTCCATTCGTAAAAGTTCTTTGGAAAAATCACCCAGAGCGCGAGGCTACCTGGGAAACTGAAGAATCGATTCGTGCTAGTTATCCTCACTTTGTATTCTGATCTGGTATGTCTTTGTCTTGTCTTCTGTTTCATTTCATCTGTACTTCCTTGCAAATTTCGAGGACGAAATTTTTCTGTTAGAGGGGAAGAAGTTGTAACACCTAAAAATCCAAAACGTGTAAAATGACCAAATTGCCCTTACAAGTTATAAATTATTTAAAAGTCCATAAAGTACCGAATCGATTCCAAACTTCTGGAAAAGAACAAGATATGATGTAAAATAATTTTGACAACTTCGATTAATATTTATACAAGTTACGAAATTACCAAAATACCCTTGATTCAACTGATTGGAATAATTAGCAATTAATTAGATTTTTAAAGGCAATAAATTACACTTAAATGGGAAAATTAAATCACATTGAATGGCCATGATTATTTCCTGATTTTTGGGGCTGTTTTCCTCCCCTAGGACGCTCCTTTACTCCACAATAAAATTAACCTAATCAAAACCCTATTTCTCTATTTGCCGACTAAAAGAAAACACACAAATAATTTCACCATTCCTTCATACGAATTTCTGGAGATCCAAGGTTATTTTTCTGGTGTTGTACGTGATCTAAGGGAGCTAAGAAAATTGGGTTTAGGTCGTGGGAGGCATTCATTTGATCGCTAGCTAATTTCCTTGTCGCTAAATACCATACGAAGGTAATTTCCAAAACAATTCATTCGACTCTTGTAAAATTCGTTGTTCATTTTTCTCTTGATCCTCATATGATATATGACCTGGGAAAAATATCTACAAGATTTGTAGATCACTCGTTTGGTCGTGGGAATTATTTTCTTGTCGAGCAATACATCCGAAGGACAAAAATTCGTGCAGCCTCTACCACTCATTCTAAAATTGACCTGGTAATTTTCTCATGTTCTATACATCATATAAGTCATATATAAAATACAAAAGTCGACCCATGCATGCTACATAAATCGTTGGGATTAAATGAATTTGAAAACCCTAAAATTCGAAATAAATCTCTAAGTTATTCATGCGAATTTTTTGGACATATTGGTTATTTTTCGTGACTTATATATTCATCATATAACACCACAAAAATGTTTATTCAAATGGTTGAAGCCTAAAAACCTTGTGTTCGATTATGGGTAAATCGGATTAAATGGGAAAATAAGGAAGAATTATGAAAACCCTAAGAATCATTCGAATTAGGGTTTATGTATTTGGATCTGCAGTTTTGATGTATTATAATGATATGGTAATGATTACAAAATGATTTGGTTGATTAGGGTTCGATTTTAGATAATAAAAACCATTACCGATTGAAATAAAATATTTAAAGGTGTGTTTTGTAAATTTATAAACTATAGGGATATTTTTGTAAGGTGTTATAAACCTGTGGAAAAATGTATAAAATATGCTTGAAGGACCATTTGTGTTAATTCGATAATTATGGGATTAATTGGTAAATATATATAACCGAATGGAAATAATTAAAATATAGGGACCAAAAATGTAAATTCTGGAAAGTTAGGTGTGATTCGAACATTAAAATATAATGAGGATGAAATGTGTAATTTTGGGAATTTATTGGACTAATGTGTATTTATTATTAATATAAAGTTGAAATTATAAATTAAAGGACTAAATATGTAACTTTGTAAACTAGAGGGATCTATTGTGTAAATTCTATAAAATTGAGGATACATTCTTATAATATGATAAAATAAGTGACCATTGTGAAACTTTGATAAATTAAGGGTCTAAAGTGTAACTTTTGAAACTAAAGGGTGTAAAGTGTAAATTGTGAATTCTTAAGGACCTAATATGTAAATGTGATAAAAGATACCCTAATTCCAGAAATAATGATTTAACTAAGAATGTTGGTCCAACTTTCTAAATATGGAAACTTTCTAAAAATGGAAACCTGCTAAAAATAGAAGTTACTTAATATGAAAATGGTATCTGTAGTAATTGTGTCTTTACTCCTCTAGGTGTGAAGAGGGAGTGACCTGTGCTCGTTATCATCTTATTTTGTGATTTCCTTTGTCAAGCAATAAGGTACAGATACTCTGCCCTTTTTCAGTAAGGGTGTCCTATCTCATGGTTATGATTCTGATTCTGACCCGTTTAAGTTTTCCCAAAGCCATTGCTATGACCCCTTTTATTATGAACCTTTCTGATTACACTCTGATTTGGACCTTTGGTATTTCATCTGATATATCTGTTTATGAACCATCTGTTATGGACCATCTGATTTGACCTTTGATATATGACCTCTGATTATGATATGATATCTAACTCTTAGTTTGATACCCGAGCCATTTCACTAGGCATGGGGGTTCCATGTCCGTGTCATTGATGCACCAATGGCATGACTCTAGGGCGGTAGAGTGATGTTCCGCCACGTCCCCATTCTGATTATGATATGCGCATTAAATTGATTATGGTTTATATATGTTTCTGGGGGGCGTATGGATGCATCCTAGATCTGTTCTGTTAGTGGATTTAACTATATATGATATGATTTCTGTTCTGGTGACTGGTGCTTGTGTGCAATACACGCCTTTCACATTTATCTGGGAGCTGATCACTCCATTTGATACATGAGGACACCCCTCATATTATCTGGTTACTTAAGAGGCATCCCCTCTAGATTATGATGGTTACTATCTGATATGTTCTGGGCTCGTGGTGGATAACTACCCTATTCTTCTTTTATATTTCTGTCTATTTGTTTATACTTCATGATATATCCCCATGCACCATATTTCAGTCTGTTTCATTATTATTGCTTTGTATATGTATCTGTTCACTGGGCTTTTTAAGCTCAGCCGTACGTTTTCTTTTCATGTACGGCAGGTATTTAAGCTTGGATCTGGGTTCTTAGCTTTGGGGATGAGAGCAACTGTGTGAAGCTTAGACCTTAGACATTCTAGTTATACCATTTTGGATTCTGTTTCTGTTATGCCATTGTTTAGGCATTTTGGATTTATGTACTTCGGTTTATTTCTGTTTTGGACATAAGTTATGTTGACTTATTTCCTTTGACCATTAATGTTATGGACTTATGATGTTTTGGATTTAATGCTTGTAATCTGATATGAAGCCATTGTTGTGATATCTTTACCCTTGCCGGGTTGGGGTGTTACATGAGTCATCATTTATCCTGAAAATAAACAACTTGTGCACGAGAGTAGCGGACCGATCAAGGTAAATATCAAAAATCAACTATATTTATCAAATTATAATCGTCGTATTAACAAAAGTTAATGTGCCGTATTTTCGTTACGTTTCAAAATACAAGATTTTTTATTCAGAAGATACGCCGTATCGACAGAGATTGATGCGTCGTATCTGTTTAATAATTCGAAAACTGTTTTTAATTAAAATAATAGATACGCCGTATCTGCTAAAGCAGATGCGTCGTATTGTGTTAACGTTTAGAAAAAATTTCTTATTAAAAACTGATACGCCGTATCTTGGGGAAAGATGCGTCGTATCGAATTAATTAAACGCGTTGTATTTTATAAAAATTAAACGCAATACGCCGTATCTGAGAAATCAGATGCGTCGTATCGTTTGAATAAGCTCAGTACAACGATAGCAGTATGCAAAAAATACGAAAAATAAAAACAAATAAACACAAACGAAAATAAACACAAATAAAAGCAAACAAATAATACACAAAACAAAAAAATATGCAAATAATACAATGAATGCAAATTAACCTAATATACAACACAGTTAGCGGTTAGATTAAAAATTAAAAAGAAAAACCTAATTAAAATACTAATCAAATTAACAGATAATAACAATCCAGTCCCCGGCAACGGCGCCAAAAACTTGATGCGTGCGTGCGAGTGCTCTAATTTATACCCATGGCATGTCGTTGTGGTTTTACCAGTATTCAAGTTTTAAATTTATATTTAGCCGACTTATCAATAACACACACACTTTAACGAGCAGTGTACCCGGTCAGTATGTATATAATGGTAAGTAGAGTGTCGATCACTAAGAGTGGAACGTATTATCTAGTTATTCTAATCAGTATTTTAATATCTAAAGTTAGCTATACAACCTAATTTAACGCAAGGGGGTTCAGCCTGAGAGACTGGCACGGTTTGGTTTCAATTAAATAATAAACTAACTAATAGGCACGAATCAGCGAATAGCACACACGTACACAGATAAATACTCGAGACAATAAGAAGGCCTGTCCTGATAGTTAAGTAGCTTGTCACTTGTTTTATTGCTAGTTTTATATGAAGTGTATAGTTCGATGCAACGCACCGAGATTAAGTCCTTTCTCGTTGGTTCTAATCTTATCGGCGAGTAAACCCTTAATGATTACTTATGACTATCCCATTTATCTTTCTTCCTACTTTTCTACAGACGATAGAATGCATAGGCGATCTAATAAATAGGCGAGGAAGGGGCATGGCGACCCAAGCAATGCTCAGCTAGACACAGAGGTTATCAATGCACTAATAAAAGTCACCAAAGACATCAACATATAAACTTTAATTAATGGGAAAGCAATTTTAAGGGGAGTTGAAGTGAATGATAACATAACACAAGCCCATCAATCCTGATCAATTAAAGTGTACTAATACAATAAAACAAAACTATTTAATGAATTGAATACATGCAGGACCTTCTTACAGCTCTCGTATCTTTGTTCAAGGTGTGTCTTGTGCTGCTACTTCGACTGAATTCGGCCTAGGGCTTCTGTCCTTCGAATATCGTACGTACCAAAAGTTGAACTCTTTCTCTCGTCTGACTTTGGGGTATTTATAGTTTCTGTCCGAGGGAAGATGCGGCGCATCTAATAAGTAGATGCGGCGCATTGACTTAACTTCGCGTGGGGTCCAAGATTAATATATTCAGGAATATTCGTACACCGCCGAAAGATGCGGCGTAACTCCATTTATAGATGCTGCGCATGTCCTCTTGTATCTTGGATCGTATCTTGTGAAATCTGGATAGTGATGCGCAATATGAAATAAGCAAGATGCGGCGTATCTGGAGCAGAATTGTCTTGATCTTGTACATTTCAGTAGACTCTTAACTTCTTGCTTGTTTTGCTCCATAATTAGTCCAAAATCGCCAAGTTTCACCAAATGCTTGTTTTTACCTGAGAATTACAAAAGTAAACGATTAAGTATCAATTCTCACAGATTTTATAATAAAACAAGTCAAATAAATAGGATAAATGATAGTAATAAAATGTACTTATTTGAGTTCATCACCCGCGCCAGTTTTGAGGAGTGTATAGCGGAGTTGGAAAAGAGGCTGGTCGCCGTTAATGAAGAATTTGATACAGACCTTTTTCCGCAATGCTTGAGGGCTGTTGAGGGCAGACGCTGTGTAATTGGGCATGGTTTCCACTACGCCTTTCGCAAGTTTAAGGAGTCTTTCGAATTGAAGACCAGGCTCGGAGCTTGTATTTCCGCGGCCATAGCGGAGGGGGTACGTCAGGGTTTGGAAGCCGGGGTTGTCCACGGGGCAAAAGGTGTTAAACTTCAGGAGGTGGAGGCTTACGACCCTGAGGCAAAGAAGCACTTTGAGGAGTCAGTGGAGAGACTAGGGAATGTGTCATTCCCCCTACTGGAATCTCTTGAGGCGTGTAAGGATGCCCCGCTTGAGTATCTCATGTCGCAGCTGGTGTTAGAGGAAGACCGTTGTCCCGGATCTGAGGAATTTACTTTCAAACCTCCAGTCGCGGAAGAGCATGTCCTTCCTGAATCCTTGCTCAAGCTTGTTACTCACCGCCCAGGGCTATTGCTGCTTACAAAGAGCACAAGAATAGGAAATATGGGGTGGAGTTTGACTATAGCGACAAAGGCCTCGCTGTTGTCCTTCCTGTTCCTTCCAAATCCGGACCCTCATCCAGTTCTGATCCTATAGTTGCTGAGGCTGCGGCTATTGAGCCTGTGAATGTTTTACTCCATCCAGGCCGGTGACTGATCCGACCGGGGATGGTAGCGTCCAACATGATGACATGTTTGATACTTCCGTCCTTAGGACTAAGGAGTCCGGGAGTTAGTTGTCTTGTTTTCTTCGGCTTTTGTTCGGGTGATATTTTGACTATATCTACCCTGCCGTGAATCTTGTGAAGCTTTTATCTTTAACCTCTGTTGATGTAGTCCGGATGAATGTATCTGCGTATATTGTAATTGACTATGAATACAACTTAACCATTTTTGATGTGTTTAACACTTGGTTGTTTATATCATGTATCTGTTTCCTTTTTTGCCGAAGCTTGTATGGCCGAGCTTAGTTTACTATCTCTGTGTATCCGTACTTTAGGATTTCCGAGGATAGCTTGGTCTGGTCAATGGGTTTGCAATACCACTTATATGCCTTAGATAAATTGGAGGTACAATGTCCTCATGCCGGGCTTGCAATGCCTCTTACGCATTGATGCGCGTGATATGTCGTTGCGGTTTAGCAGTTTTAATGCCTACTCAAGTTTTAAATTTATATTTAGCCGACTTATCAATAACACACACACTTAACGAGCAGTGTACCCGGTCAGTATGAATATAATGGTAAGTAGAGTGTCGATCACTAAGAGTGGAACGTATTATCTCGTTATTCTAATCAGTATTTTAATATCCTAACGCAAGGGGGTTTCAGCCTGAGAGACTGGCACGATTTGTTTGCAATTAAATAATAAAATAAACCAATAGGCACGAATCAGCAAGTAGCACACACGTACACAGATAAATACTCGAGACAATAAGAGGGCTGTCCTTATAATTAAGTAGATTGTCACTTGTTTTATTGATAGCTTTATATGAAGTGTATGTAGTTAACCCTTTCTCGTTGGTCCTAATCTTATCGGCGAGTAAACCCTTAATGATTACTTATGTCTAAAATTTATTCCTAAGTGATCAATTTAGTAATAACCGTGGGAGCCACATTATTTTCCGCATTCAAATGCCCGCAAGCCACTAATAAACACAGAGGTTATCAATGCACTAATAAGTAGTAACCAAAGACATCAACATATAAACTTTAATTGATGGGAAAACAAGTATTAAAGGGAGTGCAATCTTTCGTTGTCACATTACACAAGCCACCAATCCTGATAAATTAAAGTTTGCTAACACAATAAAACAAAACTACTTAATGAATTAAACACATGCAGCACCTTCTTACAGCTCTTGTATCTTCGTTTGGTGTGTCTTGTGCTGCCTCCTTGACTGAATTCGTCCTAGGGTTCTGCTCTTCGGTTCTGATATATGTCTGACAAAAGCTCTGGAATTCGTCTGGTCTTGGGGTATTTATAGTTTCTGTCTGAGGGAAGATGCGGCGCATCTAGTAAGTAGATGCGGCGCATTGACTTAACTTCGCGTGGGGTCCAAGATTATAATATTCAGGAATATTCGTACACCGCCAGAAGATGCGGCGTAACTCCATGATTAGATGCGGCGCATGTCCTCTTGTATCTTGGATCGTATCTGGTGATATCTTGATAGAGATGCGGCGCATGTCATGAGTGAGATGCGGCGCATCTAGAGCAGATTTGACTTGATCTTATCCATTTCAGTAGACTCTTCACTTTATGCATGTTTTGCTCCATAATTAGTCCAAAATTGCTAAGTTTCACCAAATGCTTGTTTTTACCTGAGAATTACAAAAGTAAACGATTAAGTATCAATCCTCATACATAATATAGTAAAACAAGTCAAATTAATAGGAAAAATGATAGTAATAAAATGTACTTATTTGAGTTCATCAAATATCCCCCCACTTGAACTTTACTTGTCCCCAAGTAAACCTTAGAATTTCTCTTATGAAAATGTATCCTAAAAGATGTTAGGATTTATTTTTATATTTAAGCATGTATTCGTTTATTTCATAATCACACAACTAAACACTTTAACGAATTAGAAGTATAAATAAATAATTTGATAAAAGCAAATCTAATCGTTTAACTGTCCAGTCGCGACGAATATTCTATCATAAGCTTGGCAAGTATACACATCTCCTCCACTAAAGCTAAGGAATAACAAGTCTAAAGCGGTAAAAAGGGTTTGTAGGCTTAAGGGTTAATTATTCTCTTTCACTATCGATCTCAAATTCCAGAAAAGGCGACAAAATCACAAATACATGATCGAATCCACGAACACGATACTTGCAATTGCTCAAATCCTTAACTCGAATAGGCTAAAGATAGGTCCAAACTTTACCAATAATAATATATCAAAAAGGGCGACAAAATCATAAATACATAGCCGAATCCACGACTACGATACTTAAGATTGCTCAAATCCCTAATCTCAATAAATCAAAGGTTTGGTTGGATAAAGAATAATAAAGGGCATGGATAACATTTGGGATATAAATTGCTGTAAAATGAAGAATAAACAAAACAAATAAATTAAAATCCTAAGTGTGGTTAATCACTATCCCAACCATCCCATGAATAAGACTCATATCATTGAATAACTCACGCTTTAACACTTGAAACACACGCTTTAGGTAGACACGAATTATACTCAACAAGATCTTAATCAAAGAATAAACCTTAATTGGCGTTCCCTTAACTGCCAATTCCCATTCAATCCATAGATATAGTACAACAAATAGTGGCCATATGAACCACTTACATAACTTTACATCGTTGGTTTAAAAACAAACATCCAACTTTTCTTTCTTTCTTTTTCTTTTCTTATTTTTTCAATTTTTTTTTTTTTTTTTCTCGAAACATAAACATAGATGTGTAAAATTTCACCACATCACTATAACTTTCTTTCCGGATAATTTTTCCATACTTTTCATACTTCAGAAATAACGCTAATAGTGAAAGTAGTAAACACACGAAAAATAGACTCAAAGATATACAATATTTACTTTCACTCCAATTGCATTGTGCAATTTCCCGACCTAACCAAAGATAATGAATTACGCACGCGAACACAGGTAATGTAAGGAAACACACTTTGCCTATAGCAATTAACCAACCACGGATTCTAATCTACAGGGTAGGCTAAGGTGTAAGGGTGTAACGAAACATTTTAAACATAGGTGTAAGAAACGAAAGGAATGGCTCTGAGTGTTTTTCTAGGGGTATCTTACTCTAAAAATGAGAGTAACAAAAGGGTTTATACGGGGGTTAACTAACCAGTGTAGTTAGTTAATAACACATAACATATAAAGGCTATTTGGGTGTAATCCTAGAATTTTACCAATTTAGACAAGTCATTCCAATTATATAAATAATACTCATTATGGTGGTCTCGAATAGTATACAAGCCAAGTTCTAAAGTTTACAAGTCACCGGCACACTCATAGATTTGTGAATTTTGGAAAATCACAATTTTTGAAAATAACGTCATGTGTGCAGCTATGCAACTTAGATCTTAAACAAAAACATGCTAAAAATTTTTAAGTTTGATATATTAAGCACATTTTAAGCATAATTTTTTGAAAAAGTTTAGGACAAGTAATTGTTAAGTGTTCTAATTCTCCAATCCCCCCACTTAAGTTAAACAACGTCCTCGTTGTTTGTATAAAAGGTTAAAAACTGGAAAATAAAAGAATTAGAACAGAAAAACTCCCCTGAGATTTGCTCGGAATGATCCTCCATTAGTATAAGAGCAAAAATCAACTTCTTGTGGATGAGAACGTTAAAGCTTCATACTTGATGTATCCACAGGAAATCCAGGAAACTATAATACCACCAATGCTTCAAAACACACCTAAGATAAGAAAGGTTCAAACTTGCATAATACATTAGTTGTTAGGAAAAATAAAACTTAAAAATTAAAACTGAAAATCATCAGGTCAGTCGATGCGCCGTATCTTATGGAAGAAGATACGCCGTATCGAGCCTGGAATAAATACGGATCAGAATAAAGATGCGCCGCATCCTTAACCAGGGATGCGCCGCATTAAGATAAACTGATAAATAGTTTTAAAGTCGAAAATAAAAATGCAGAAAAATTAAAATAAGATATGACCATTGCAGGAGATGCGTCGCATCTCAGGATTGAGATGCGCCGTATCTTCATGCGGTCTGACTGACTCGACACAGAAAACAGAATAATAAAAATTCTCCGGGTTGTCTCCCGGTAAGCACTTGTCTTTATTCCAGAGTCTTCAAGTTAGACTCACGTTCAGCTCTTCATTTAGTCCTTGTCACGGTCCATCCTTCTTCCTTCATCCGAAAGATTTTCCCGTATATCTCTGCGACGTTTTCTTCCGTTCGACTTAATCTAGTATAACTCTTTGTCTTCACCGCAGTATATTCTTCATCAGGACCCAAAGTATATTTGATGATTTTAAATTTTTCAGAAATAATCATGGGTGGCTCATTGTAAGGAATCCCAAGTAGTTGACACTTTCTTTTGGTGAACTCTTCCTCGTCTTTATCAACAAACTTAAAATAAGGATCCTTAATCAAATAATCATCTAGTTCTTCAATTAATGACTTATTGTCTTGAATCGCCACCCACTCTCTTTCCAAATCATATTGTAACCGTCGACTAAGCTTCGTGAAATCATCAAATTGTTTATGCACCCATTCCCAGAAAGTAGTATCCGATGTTCCCTTAAGTCCTTTCAAGCGTTCAATTCTACCCTTTTCTTGTAAAGCCTCCGCTTTTTGTGGGCAGTCTTCAACATTATCGTACCACTCATAATCTTCAAAGGTTACATCGTTTCCAACCCGTTTCATCCCAATTATACTTCCCCCATTACAGGTTCCGTCATTTTTATAATCACAGGTCGGCCAAACACTACTTCCGTCCTTGAAAATGAAGGGTGTACAGGTGTGATTAATGTGCTCAAATTCCCATGGTTTATCCCAAACCCATGGTACTTGGTCATTCCATTCATAGTACCAGGTGTTTTTGAAATCATCATAAGCCTTAAATCCTGGTAGATCTCCAGTTAGCACATCATCGTCGACTCGAAGAAGGTAGTTAAATTCCTTGAACTGCTTGCACAAGGGTGTCTCATAACCGAACACATCAATGTCAATTCTGAAAAGTTCTTCAATGCCCTCATTGATTGTTGAATCATGAAGTGACGACCCATAATCGCTTTCTACTTCTTCGTCTTCTCCTCTCATCCAATATACCCATAATGCATCCTTAGTAGCTCGATCCATGCTCTTATGGTTATTAAACTTACTAGCCAACCATTCTGAAAAATCAACATCGTTAGGATCGTGGTTAACGTCAAAGCAAGCCTTTCCAATCATATTCTTTTTTATCTCCATGAACTCGTTAAATTGCTTCTTAAAACTCCGAGTCAACCATGAAGTCATAATCTGCTTGACTTCATTTGCAGGGGCAAATTCCGGACTACCATATTTGAGTTCTAGCCAATCATTGAGGGAGAGGTCTATCAATCTTACCAATCTGCCATGAAATAGTAACTCTGCCAAAGCATAATTCATGTCATTATCCAGATAGTTCTCATTTAATCCCCAGTACTGCTCGGAATATGGCATGTAAGAGTTTTGGGTATTGCCTCCACTACAGCTTTCGTTGCTTGAATCCATGTATGCAAGATAGAATTTCCCATCATCTTCTTCGATAGTAGTCCAGTTCAATCCTTCGGCTTCAATGATAGGCCATAAGAGCGACAATTCTTCTCCAGTGTACCTCACAAATACATCATAAGAGAACACCTCTTTGTCAATGTTGCATAAACGCATGAATTCTTTAAAAGCAGCTTCAAGAGGAGTCTCCCAAGAGAATAAATCTGCATCGATCATGAGTACATTGAATGAATCTGAGAACAAGCATTCCTTAGCAAGATATCCGTTAACTGACATGTCTTCCATAGAAAAATCTGTCATCCAAGGTAAAATCATCAGTAGGATTTGTTCGCTAGAAGAGAAATTAATGAATATAGAAACGGATATATGAATACAAATAGCTGATATCTGCAGACGATGCGCCGTATCCAAAGAGTTGGATACGCCGTATCTTATAATCGTTAAAATTTAATCAGACTTTATCCAGAAAATAGATACGCCGCTTAGAATTTATGAATGCGCCGTATCGAATTAATTAATCAAAAATCGATATTTATTTAAAATTAAATACGTCGTATTAACGAAAGTTAATGCGCCGTATTTTCGTTACGTTTAAAAATACAAGATTTTTGATTCAGAAGATGCGCCGTATCGATAGAGATCGATGCGTCGTATCTGTTTAATAATTCGCAAACTGTTTTTAATTAAAATAATAGATACGCCGTATCTGCTAAAGCAGATGCGTCGTATGGCGTTAACGTTTAGAAAAATATTTTTTATCAAAAACAGATACGCCGTATCTTGGGGAAAAGATGCGTCGTATCGAATTAATTAAACGCGTTGTATTTTAAAAAAATTAAACGCAATACGCCGTATCTGAGAGATCAGATGCGCCGTATCGTTTGATTTAGCACAGTACAACGATAGCAGAACAGAAAAAATACGAAAAATAAAAACAAATAAAAACACACAAACAAAAATAAACACACAAAAATAAAAGAAAACAATTAACACACAATACAACAAATATGCAAAATAATAAAATGATGCAATTAATCTAATAAAAAGAAAAACCTAATTAAAATACTAATCAAATTAACAGATAATAACAATTCACTCCCCGGCAACGGCGCCAAAAACTTGATGCGCGTGATGTGTCGTTGCGGTTTAGCAGTTTTAATGCCTACTCAAGTTTTAAATTTATATTTAGCCGACTTATCAATAACACACACACTTAACGAGCAGTGTACCCGGTCAGTATGAATATAATGGTAAGTAGAGTGTCGATCACTAAGAGTGGAACGTATTATCTCGTTATTCTAATCAGTATTTTAATATCCTAACGCAAGGGGGTTTCAGCCTGAGAGACTGGCACGATTTGTTTGCAATTAAATAATAAAATAAACCAATAGGCACGAATCAGCAAGTAGCACACACGTACACAGATAAATACTCGAGACAATAAGAGGGCTGTCCTTATAATTAAGTAGATTGTCACTTGTTTTATTGATAGCTTTATATGAAGTGTATGTAGTTAACCCTTTCTCGTTGGTCCTAATCTTATCGGCGAGTAAACCCTTAATGATTACTTATGTCTAAAAGTTATTCCTAAGTGATCAATTTAGTAATAACCGTGGGAGCCACATTATTTTCCGCAGTCAAATGCCCGCAAGCCACTAATAAACACAGAGGTTATCAATGCACTAATAAGTAGTAACCAAAGACATCAACATATAAACTTTAATTGATGGGAAAGCAAGTATTAAAGGGAGTGCAATCTTTCGTTGTCACATTACACAAGCCACCAATCCTGATGAATTAAAGTTTGCTAACACAATAAAACAAAACTACTTAATGAATTAAACACATGCAGCACCTTCTTACAGCTCTTGTATCTTCGTTTGGTGTGTCTTGTGCTGCCTCCTTGACTGAATTCGTCCTAGGGTTCTGCTCTTCGGTTCTGATATATGTCTGACAAAAGCTCTGGAATTCGTCTGGTCTTGGGGTATTTATAGTTTCTGTCTGAGGGAAGATGCGGCGCATCTAGTAAGTAGATGCGGCGCATTGACTTAACTTCGCATGGGGTCCAAGATTATAATATTCAGGAATATTCGTACACCGCCAGAAGATGCGGCGTAACTCCATGATTAGATGCGGCTCATGTCCTCTTGTATCTTGGATCGTATCTGGTGATATCTTGATAGAGATGCGGCGCATGTCATGAGTGAGATGCGGCGCATCTGGAGCAGATTCGACTTGATCTTATCCATTTCAGTAGACTCTTCACTTTATGCATGTTTTGCTCCATAATTAGTCCAAAATTGCTAAGTTTCACCAAATGCTTGTTTTTACCTGAGAATTACAAAAGTAAACGATTAAGTATCAATCCTCATACATAATATAGTAAAACAAGTCAAATTAATAGGATAAATGATAGTAATAAAATGTACTTATTTGAGTTCATCACGCATTTTTGTAATCGCGGAATTGTTTTCCGGGTTATGCATGTATATGACAGGAGTAATAAAAGAAAAAATGACTTAAGTAAATTTTAGAAAATCCGCGGAGCTGATCAGGCTTCGCATGTCATTAATTAAAAACAACGTACATGGAAATGACTTAGATATGCTAGGATGAGTTCCCGCTGCCGGTTTTGAACCGTGGTCAGCCACAAAAGATGGGAACACTTACATTTTAATTACAAGTAACATTTCTTGAGATTCCGTATATTCCATGTCCGGGGTAGGTCTTGGCCATCTCGGTTCCGGAGCTTGTATGCTCCTTTTCCCAATGCTTCCACAACTTCGTATGGGCCCTCCCATTTGGGGCTCAGCTTTCCGGTGCTCTCAACCAGGCTAGCATCGTTGTTGCGGTAGACAAAGTCTCCCGGCTTAAAGCTTCTGCCGCGGACTTTAGCATTGTAGTATTTCTCCATCTGGGCTTTGCTTCTCGCTTCTTCAATAGCCGCAACTTCTCTTCTTTCTTCCACGAGATCCAGGTTCAGCTGTAAGGCTTCATCATTTGCTATAGGATCGAATAGAGCACACCTGAGAGATGACATTCCTATCTTCACGGGGATCACGGCCTCCGTCCCATAGGTTAGGGAGAACGGCGTGTCTCCATTACTGGAGCTCTTCTAGCCAGTCCCTGCTCCCTTGGTCGATTCTTGCTTTAATCCCTTCTCCCAAGCTCCGGTTTGCCCTCTCGACCAATCCGTTTGCCTGCGGATGCTTTACCGACGCAAACCGCTGCTTGATATTGAGCTTCTCACACCAATCTTTGAAAGGATTATCCCTGAATTGCTTGGCATTATCCGCCACAATCTCCCCCGGCAGGCCGAACCTGCACACAATATTATCCCATACGAACTTCTTGACTTGATTGCCGGTGATAGTTGCAAGGACTTTAGCCTCGATCCACTTTGTGAAGTAATCTATTGCCACTATCAAGTATTTGATTCATCCTGGGGCTTCTGGAAATGGGCCGCAAATGTCTATACCCCATTTGTAAAATGGCCAAGGGGAGGTGATAGGAATTAAGTTGTGCTGGGGATTCTTGGGAACCGTCCGGTGCACCTGACAGTCTTGGCACTTGTTGATTACTTCTCTTGTGTCCCTAGGCATTGTAGGCCAATAATATCCGGATCTTATTGCATTTTCCACGATAGCCCGCGGTCCGGAGTGCATGCTGCACGAACCTTCGTGAATTTCCCTAACAACATAGTTTGCCTGTATTAGGCCTACACATCGTAACCACGGCTCCAGAAATGATTTACAAAACAGCACTCCGTTGATGACAGAGTATTGTCTTGCCTTGATTTTTAACTTTCTGGCCTTTTTCTGATTCGCGGGAAGTATTTCATCTTTCAAGTATTTCAAGAGCGGGGTCATCCAAGTGTCTCCTTCTTCTTCAACTACGGCCATAACTTCTTTTTCCTCTATTGATTTATCTTTCAAGACTTCAACCAAAACTTGCTTTGTTAGATGGGCGAAGCTGGTGGAGGCTATTTTGCTTAGTACGTCCGCCTGCTTGTTCTGACTCCGTGGAATTTGTCTTATGGAGAATGTGCGGAAGTTTTGTATTAGGGCCTTGGCTTTTGCTAGATACCGTACCATACTTTCCTCCTTCGCTTCATATACACCATTGATCTGATTTGCGACTAGCCATGAATCTACATTTGCGAAGAGGTCCTTCACCCCCATCTGTTCTGCTATCCTTAAACCCGCTAATAGTGCTTCGTACTCTGCTTCATTATTGGATGTATCAAATTCAAATCTTAAAGCATAAGTGAATTATGTACCTTCAGGGTTTGTAAGGATTAAGCCTGCTCCAGATCCTTCTTGACAAGAGGATCCATCGGTATAGAAGTTCCACGGCTCAACATACGGCAGATCTTCCGCGGTTACTTCTATTGCCGGGGTTTCTTCTTCTGCAATTTCCGTGATGAAATCAGCTAATACTTGTCCCCTTATGGTTGTTCGTGGCCTGAAGCTGATGTCATGTCCTCCTAGTTCAATAGCCCACTTAGCCATTCGGCCTGTATTTTTTGTCTTCGCAAGCATCTGCTTGATTGGTTGGTCTGTGATGACCACTATTGGGTGTGCTTGGAAGTACCTCTTGAGCCTCCTAGCCGCGTGAACCAGTGAAAGAACCAATTTTTCCATTGGGCTATAGTTTATTTTCGGACTTTGCAACGTGCGGCTGATGAAGTAGATGGGCTCCTGGCGCGGTCCCCTTTCTGCCAAAAGGACTGCACTGATGGCTTCTTTTTCCGCGGACAAGTACATTGTTGGGAATTAAATGTTCTGAAGATTAGTATTGGAAATTACATGATCACAAGATCGTTTCTGCTCAAAGAAATACTCTAAGTATCATTATACTGCTAGTGCATTTGATTCTACTGCTAGCGTTAAACATTCTACTGCTGAATGATGCTGCTGCTGGTGAAGAAGATTCTACTGCTGAGTGGATAACTGTTGAAGTATTCTACTGCTGGTTGGATAAGAATACAAAGATATTATGTGTATAATAGTCAACAATACACGGTAGATAATATCTTTAGACAAAGTGTTCAGTAACAAGTTGTAAACACATATACATGTTGTATCTTGATGACTGACACTCTCAAGCATGTGTTCGATTAGACTTGACAATATTTGTAAAGATCTCTCTTGGACTATAAATGAGCAAAGAACAAACACAACAATATCACAAGTCATAGAAACATTAAGATTCAAGGTTTTGTAACCCTAGTGATAGTGAAGATCACTCGTATTATTTTGAATAATATTGAATCGTTTGGTGATAAATTTCTTTGTTCATTGTTCTATAACAAACATAACTGTTCCATTTCCATATCCAAATAACCTTCTAAGTGTGGTTAAGTAGATTCCGTACTTAATTATATTAACTCAAACATATCATATACACAAAGTTACAAAGGACTAACACCCTTCAAGTGTATCGAAGCGAATCCTCTCAGTTGGTATCAGAGCAAGGCTGATATATTTGATTTAGAAGACGAAGAAGAAGAAATGGACGTTGAATCTATTCAGACCAATGTTGCTGCAAAACTACCCATGCTCAAACAGAATGAATTTGAGATGTGGAGGCTGAGAATAGAGTAGTATTTCCATGTGCAAGACTATGCACTTTGGGAAATCATTGAAGATGGAAACTCTTACCAGCCTACAACCACTACATCAACAGTGGATGGCAAAGTGGTGACAACTCTGCAACAACACCCAACATCTGCAGAAGACAGAATAAAGAAGAAAAATGACCTAAAGGCAAGAAGCATGCTGATGATGACCATTCCCAATGATCAACTTTTAAACTTCAGCAAGTTCAAAGATGCCAAGTCATTATTTGAAGCTATTGTTGCCAGGTATGGTGGAAATGAAGCCACCAAGAAAACCCACAAGACACTACTCAAGCAACAGTTTGAAAACTTCTCCTCTACCAACAGTGAATCTCTTGACCATATGTTTAATAGGATTTAGAATATTGTGAGCCAACTTGCTATTCTTGGGGTTGAAATACCTCAAGAAGATTTGAACTCAAAATTTCTGAGAAGCTTACCAGAAGAGTGGGCTATACATGTTGTCGTCTGGAAGAATAAGCCAGACCTTGACACCATGGAACTAATAGATTTGTATAGCAACTTTAAAATTGTGGAACAAGATTTAAAGAAAAATGGAGGTACTAGTTCTAATACTGAGAACATGGCATTTATGTCAACTCCTAGTACCTCAAATCCAAGTGAAGAGGTAAAAGTTGTTGATGGTGTTGGTGCTGCTAGTTCATCAAGCAGTACCATGGGTATTTTGGATGAGAAGACTTGTTGTGCATTTCTCACAAGTCGAAATGATGGGTCTATGCTCACTTATGAAGACCTCCAAGAGATCAATGATGATGATCTGGAGGAAATGGACCTAAAAGGACAAATTTCTCTTCTTAGCATGAGAGCTAAGAAGTTCTATCAAAGGACGGGGAAGAAGCTCACAATCAGCAACAATGATACTGCTGGTTTTGACAAGTCAAAGATAGAGTGCTATAACTGCCACATGATGGGGCACTTCTCAAGAGAATGTAGAAGGCCAAGGCAGCAAGATAGCAAGAATAGAGGTTTTGGAAGCATATCCAAAACAAGGGAGGTTTCTGAGCCAAACTCAAAAGCTATGGTAGCTATTGATGGGCTAAGTTTTGATTGGAGTTTCATGGCTGATGAAGAAGATGATTCTTCATAGATGGCACTCATGGCTTTCTCTACTGAGGTACAAAATCATAAAGTTTGTTCTAAAACTTGCACAGCTCTTAAAGAACTACAAACTTTAATCAAACATTATGATGCCCAACAGAAAGAGCTAAGTAGAACTCGTCAAGACTTAGTAGACTATAAATGTGGTTTAGAATCCCTAGAGAAACAGATCATTCATTACAAACAAAATGAATTTGCTTTTTCTGATGACAAATGTAACGCCCCGTGCCCGCTTAGACCAAAAAATTTAAACTTTATACACAAAACGGTTAACTTTTTCGGACATACTGACACACTTTTGACAACTGACAAAAATGTATAAACATCCAGACCTTGTGGCTATTTTTAAATGAAAGTACACTCAATTACCTTCAAAACGACGGGTGGCACGACCCGTGACGACTTACGGATTAAAATATATGAAATTTTGAAAATCGCCAAAATCTGAACAACAGCCCAAACCGCCGGCCGAGAAATCCCAACCGCCGGCTGGACCCCAAAAGCTGGTCTGAACCGCCGGTTCAGATCTGAACCGCGGTGGTTCAGACCTGCTGTTCCTCGAATTCAGTTTCAAAAATCCCCGGCCGAAAACCCGACCTCCCGAACTCGAAACTTAACCAAACTTTCCAGATTCATTTGGAATATCAATGGGCTCATTTTCATACAAAAACATTTACCAAACGACACCCCAAAGGGGTACTTTACAAATTAGACGGGTTATGCAAATAACCCATTTTGACCCATTTTCACTACAAACAACCCATACGACTCCCGTTTTACCTCAAACTTGACCAACTACGTTAACTTGTCAATTCAAACTTGTTCCATTCAACCCGAGTATACATCAAAATGGGTGGACACGGCTTCGTGCCAAACACCCTATTAGTGTCAATTTCATCCATAACTACATACTACTAAGACCACATAACACTTAAACATTCGACCCAAGAAATTTACATGAACAAAAGACATTGTTTGACGACAAGACCATAATTTAAAAAAACGACCACACAAGTTAAATATACCAAGGCACGAAAGGGTACTTCGGCTTCCAACTTCCAAAATACTTGGTCCAAGAGTTATGGTCTTCTAGGCTAGCTTCTAACTACGCTATGCTTCACTTCACGACTACAACTAGGCAAGATCCTTACCCTTGCTTCCTCCGCTAGAACCTACAAAACCATTAACATCTAAACCGTAAGCGAAAACGCTTAGTAAGTATACAAGGTATAATCAACATCACATTCACATGAGATTGGTGATTAACACCAATCATAATATTAACAAGGAGCATCAAATGGGATTATTACTCACCTTGACCAAGCAAGTAATTAAATAGCATTTACACAACTAGCATTTGATCCAAGCTATCATACATTCACAAGCTCCATAATAAATTACATTAACACAAGCATAACATTAACATCATAACATTACAATGGATTATACTCATATACTTACCTCCAATCCTACTAGCTTCCTACTTGACTTGATTGGGTTTCTACAAATGCTCCCTAGCACAACATTAACTACAATTAGTGACTACAAACTAAAGAGGCCATCATTTCACTACTTTTTTTTCCATAATCATTAAAACCCACCATATGAACCCTAATTTTCACAATTGGGAAAAACCACTTACAAGATGAAGAGGTTACAATTAACGCTTCTTGATCACTTTAAAATGATTGGAATGAGTTAGATGATAATTTTGGCTTTCCCTCTCTTTTCTTCTTGCTGATGTCGACCCACCTAGAACTCTCCAACAATTTCCAGATTTTTCCAAGTCTTGGGCTTATTTAATCATGTGATGATATGAGTTTGGTCTTTTGGCAAGGCTAGTCCTCCTAGTTCCATTCTTCCTAACTTGGCCACATTTTCTTTATTTAAATAACTCATAAAATACAACACATAACATATTATATACTCATATTGTACCTCATCGGGGTACGGGTGTAACAATTCTCCCCTCCTTAAAATGAGAGTTCGTCCCCGAACTCTACTCTTGAAATAAGTGAGGATACTTGGTCCTCATTTTCGCTTCCATTTCCCACCTAATACTCGTACCCTTACGATGCCTCCATTGAACTTTGACTAACGAAATTTTTTTGTTTCTTAATTGCCTCACCTTCCTTCCTAGAATGGCCTCCGGCTCATCTCCTTGCAAAAGCAACTCCGGATCAATTTCAATGTCGTTTAAGGTGACCACACTCGACTCGTCCGCCAAGCATTTTCTTAAATATGACATATGAAAGGTATTATGAATACCTCTCATTTCTTCGGGCAATTCCAACACATATGCTACCTCGCCTACTCGTTTCAAGATTTTGAATGGTCCTATAAACCGAGGACTAAGTTTCCCTTTGTTTTTGAACCTAAAAACGCCCTTCCACGGGAAAACCTTTAACATAACCAAATCACCTACCTCGAATTCGATTGGTCTTCTTCGGTTATCGGCATAGCTTTTCCACCTATCTTGTGCTGCTTTTAGTCTTGCACGAATCATTTCTATCATTTCCGTTGTATCCAACACTACGTCCGTGCTCGCCAATTCCCTTCTTCCGACTTCTTCCCAACACACGGGTGTTCTACACCTCCTACCATAAAGCATTTCATAGGGTGGCATATCTATACTCGCATGATAACTATTGTTATAGGCGAATTCCACTAAAGGCAAATGATCGTCCCAATTGCCTCCAAAGTCAATCATACAAGCTCGCAACATATCTTCTAAAGTTTGAATCGTCCTCTTGCTTTGCCCATCAGTTTGAGGATGAAAGGCCGTGCTCGTATGAAGTTTTGTGCCTAATTCTTCTTGGAAGTCTTGCCAAAAGTTTGATGCAAAACGTCCATCTCTATCGGAGACTATAGAAATGGGCACTCCATGACGTGCGACTATCTCATTGACATAGATCTTAGCTAGCTTATGAACGGGCATATTCTCTCTAATCGGAATGAAGTGAGCACTCTTGGTTAGGCGATCTACTATGACCCAAATCGTGTCGTTCTTCCTTTTCGTTCTTGGCAACTTTGTAATGAAATCCATCGTGATCTTTTCCCATTTCCAAACCGGAATGTCTAAAGGTTGAACTTTTCCGTACGGCTTCTGATGCTCGGCTTTAACTTTTAGACAAGTTAAACACTTCTCAACGTACTTTACACAATCTCTTTTCATACCTGGCCACCAATAGTTCTTCTTCAAATCACGGTACATCTTTGTAGCTCCCGGATGTATAGAATATTTTGACTTGTGTGCTTCTTCTAGGATCAATTCCTTGATGCTACAATGAAAAGGAATGTAAACCCTCCCATACCGAGTCTTGATCCCACGGCTATCTTCTCCAAGAAGAGGAATGTGGGAAGTGATACGCTCACTTTCCCTATTTTCTTCTTTCAACGCTTCCTCTTGAGCTAACTTAATTTTATCGAAAAGGTCGGTCGTGACAATCATCCGCAATGAATGAATCTTAGTAACCTCGTTTCGATCCTTTCGGCTCAAAGCATCCGCCACAACATTCGCTTTACCGGGATGGTAGCGAATTTTGCAATCATAGTCCTTCAACAAGTCTAACCATCTTCGTTGCCTCATATTTGGATCTTTCTTATCAAGGAAGTATTGAAGGCTTCGATGATCCGTGTAAATTACAAACTTAACACCATACAAGTAATGCCTCCAAAGTTTTAAAGCAAAGACCACAGCCGCAAACTCAAGGTCGTGAGTCGCATAATTTTCTTCATGCTTCTTTAGTTGTCTCGAGGCGTAAGCAATCACTTTTCCCCTTTGCATAAGAACACATCCAAGTCCCGAATAAGACGCATCACTATAAACCACCACATATTCGGTCCCTTCCGGCAATACAAGAACCGGTGCTTCGCACAACTTCCTCCGTAGAGTACGAAAGGCTTTGTCCTGTTCTTCACCCCACTCGAAGGTAGCGTTCTTCTTAGTGAGTTTCGTTAATGACGATGCGATTTTGGAGAAGTCTTGAATAAACCTACGATAATATCCCGCAAGGCCAAGAAAACTTCGAATCTCACCAACATTCCTTGGTGCGTGCCACTTCATCACGGCTTCCACTTTTGAAGGATCAACTTTGATACCATCGGCATTAATAATGTGACCGAGGAATTGAACTTCTTGTGACAAAAATTCATACTTTGAGAATTTAGCGTACAATCTTTCTCTTCTCAACGTCTCTAAAATCTCCCATAAATGCTCGACGTGCTCCTCCTTACTCTTGGAGTAGATAAGAATATCATCGATGAACACTATGACGAACCTATCTAACATCGGTCTACATACGCGGTTCATAAGATCCATGAAAACCGCAGGCGCGTTCGTGAGACCAAAGGGCATAACCGTAAACTCGTAGTGTCCATATCGGGTCCTAAAGGCCGTCTTAGGAATGTCTTCATCTCGAACCTTCAATTGGTGATAACCCGAACGGAGATCGATCTTTGAAAACCATCGTGCACCTTGAAGTTGATCAAAGAGGTCGTCGATTCTTGGTAACGGATACACATTTTTCACCGTGACTTTAATCAACTCGCGGTAGTCGATGCACATTTGCATACTACCATCTTTCTTTTTAACGAACAAGATTGGAGCTCCCCATGCCGAACTACTAGGACAGATAAAACCCTTGTCGAGCAATTTGATGCGTGGTTTTGCGACCTTACAACAGGTTTTACCTCTCGAGGGATCTCAAGAGGCTTGTAATCCCCACCAGGCAGTGTACCTGACCGATGTAGTGTAGTGAAGTGGCAAGTACCGGGGGATTGATCGTTCTCTAGGGGAATAGTGTCGTTAGGATTGAAAAACTACTCTAATAGGTCTAAGGGTGAGGGAAGATTCTTTTTGTATTTTTATATTTTTATGAAAGCAAGTAAAATCTCGGGTTTGAAGGAGTGGGCGGAATTAGTTGCTAGTCAACTAACCCAAATAATTACAAATGCAAATAAAATAAAATAACTGAAAATGAAAAGGTTGTGGAACTTATATGGGGAGAAATGTGTTTACTTAGATTTCCTTACTCCCTAACTATCTTTTACCGGTTGATTAGTGTGTATTAATTGCGTGGATGACGGGTGTATTCCTTAATACCAATCGTGGGGTGGCGTACGTACTTCCCCAACTCTACAAGCTCCTACTTCACTCCTATGTCGAGCCGGCTAAGAAGCTCCTAACATGGGATCACTAGAATTCGCTCATGCATTAAATACAACCATATAAACCTAGTACACATTGGTTCATGTTTCTTAAGACGTTCAAGCAAGTTACCGTATAGGAGGTTAGCCAGTTTTCTTAAGCCTAACATCGATAAACAATCATCCAATACAATTAATAACACACTAACAACTAATAATCAATAGTTAGGTTTCATTAGATCTAAGAAAACACAAGATAAATCTAGCCTAGCATGTTAATTAAAAGACAAGAACAAGATATAATCAAACAACACATAGACATATTGAATGATTAAATGATTACTTATCTTCAATTAAACATGGGAGATCCAAGGGTATAAAACCCTTAAAAATGGCAGAAAATTCGTCTAGGGTTTCTCCTCACAAAGTTGCACACTAATGACTAAAAATTGCAAAACTATATATAGAGTTTAGGGGCTGACGGCGTCACGTTGTAGGAGGTGACGCCGTCACCTCACCGCGGCTAGGGTTCCCGGATGGTCTTCCTGACGCCGTCCCTCTTTAATCCTCCAAAATCCGCTCTGGCCTATTAAGGGTTGACGCCGTCAAAATAGTGCTTGACGCCGTCTCTCTTTAACTTAAACCGTGATGGCCTTGATCACCTTAAAGGGTGACGCCGTCAGACTTTCCATTGCAAAACTCTCTGGCGCGTCACGTGTATTTTGTCATATCCACCTCTTTTGCCAAGCCGTGACGCCGTCAGGAGCAATCCTTGACGCCGTCATGTGTACTTTTCCAGCAGCTTTGGAGACTTTGTCGTTTTCTTCACTTTTATGCTCCAAAAACGTCCAAAATGCTTCCTTTTCCAGATTTCTTCTTCAAAGTACCTAAAATGACAAAAGGAACGATTTAGGGCAATATTTGATCAAATAAATACGATTTAGGGCTTAAATGACCCCCTAAAAGCGGTACACTTTTCGCCTCATCACAATTCTTGATGTTGACTCATCAACTCTTTCATTTCGGATGGGGCTAGACGATAAGTAGTTTTGGCAATAGGGGTAGCACCCGGAACAAGATCAATGCGGAATTCGACTTGCCTTTCGGGTGGGATACACAGCAAGTCTTCCGGGAAGACGTCACAAAATTCGTTCACCACCGGAACATCATCGATACTTTTCTCTTCAAAGCACGTATCTACCACGTGAGCCATGTAAGCATAACAACCACGCGATAAGTATCTCCTAGCCTTCATCACGGAGCATAACTTTAGTTCACCTTTTCTTTTATCACCATAGATAACCATTTCACGACTGCTAGAATTCACCTCGAATAATCTTTTGGCTACAAAGGATAGCCGCGTTATATTTGTCAAGCCAATCCATACCAATAACAATATCAAATTCCCCGAGCATAATGGGAATTAAGTCGATCTTAAAGACATTTTCATCAATCTCTACCTCTACATCCCGGTATATATTAGACACAACAAAGATTTTACTATCGGCTATTTCGACATCTAAGGGTGTCGGGAGTTTAGCTAGTGGAGAGGTTAGTTGCTTGCTAAAATCATAAGATACGAAGGACACACTAGCACCCGAATCATATAAAACCCGAGCGGGTACGGAATTAACAAGATGAATACCTGTGATGACATCGGTCCCCGACTTGGCTTCGTCGACACTCATTTGGTAAACTCGAGCTTTTGGTTTTGGGACTACTACTTTCTCTTCCTTGGCGGTCCTCAATGGTTTTGCTTCAATTGCTTTCGTTTTTGGGCAATCCCTCAACCTATGCCCAATCTCGTTGCACCCGTAGAACACTATCATTGGTTTGGTGCAATCCTTGCTTTGGTGGTCTAGAGCCCCACATTTGTAACAACCCGGCGTATTTTGCCTACATTCCCCAAGATAAAACTTGCCACATTTCGAACATGCTACCTTAGCTTTGTTTCCCGCACCCTTCTTGTCATGGTTAAATTTAATCTTCTTCCCATCTCGACCTACAAAATCTAGCTTCCTCTTTGGTTCCTTAGCCTCTTTCTCCTTTCTCCTTAGCAAGTCCGCTTCCCTTACTCTAGCTCTACTCAAGAGATCTTCCAAGGTGGTACATTTAAATGGCGAAATCACATCACGAATATCATCCTTAAGCATCCTTTGAAACTTGTCAACTTTAAGCTTTCCATTCCCAAGGTATTCGGGACAATAAGGAACCATGTCATTAAAAGCCCTCCACAACTCATTCACCGTCTCGTTAGTTTGAGTGAGATATTGGAACTTCTCTCGAATCTTGTCAATCTCTTTAATCGGAGCATATTCGGCACTAAACAACTCCTTAAATTCCTTCCAAGTACATGTCACCGCCCAAGGTTCACCTTTCTCACACACCTTTCCTTCCCACCAAGTCTTAGCACTATCACGAAGAAAGTTAGTGGCATAAATAACCTTTTTCCTTTCCTCACACCCACTAGTGTGGAATGCACCCTCCACGGCCGTAATCCACCTATTAATGACAATCGGGTCAAGAACACCGGTAAACCGTGGTACATCACAAGCCGTGAAGTCCCGGTAAGTAGCCTTGTCACTCTTGGGTTCTTTTGCTACTCCACATTCCTTCTTAAATTCCTTGAATTCTTCTTTCATTAAATCCCTAAGATTTTGTGTTTTTTGTTTGACATAATAGGGCATTGCTTGTTCGATAGCCTTACCTACTCTTTTTGCCATCATTGAGTCTAGGGCTTTCATTTCTTCTTCCGTGAAACCTCTGAAGTTGAGGCCTCTGGAGCTAGAAGAAGAACTTTCATTGTCCTTATCATTGTTACCCACATCACTTGCCGAAGTTTCGGCATGCTTGGAAGCTACGGCTTTCGCGACTTCCTTCTGGTGAGGGGTTTCCATTTCTTCTTACTGAAAATTAGCAATTCGTAATATCAGGCACAATCATATACTTAACCGATGCATGAATGACATTTTATCTTTATACTAACACCCTAGCTTGTCACCCATGTATGATCTAAATGATTTCAACTTCACATATGTTCCATATTTTTATCACTACGGTGGCCAGGCGTAGTCATAAAAATATCCAACATATGGGTCCTTAAAATCACTCAAATGATACACAAATAACAAACACTAGCTCTAAACGCGTCTATACAAGGCCTAAGTCTAGGAAATCCTAGAGTGAAATACTAAATCTCTTAGACCGAAGCTCTGATACCAAGTTGTAACGCCCCGTGCCCGCTTAGACCAAAAATTTTAAACTTTATACACAAAACGGTTAACTTTTTCGGACATACTGACACACTTTTGACAACTGACAAAAATGTATAAACATCCAGCCCTTGAGGCTATTTTTAAATGAAAGTAAACTCAATTACCTTCAAAACGACGGGTGGCACGACCCGTGACGACTTACGGATTAAAAGATATGAATTTTTGAAAATCGCCAAAATCTGAACAACAGCCCAAACCGCCGGCTGGACCCCAAAAGCTGGTCTGAACCGCGGCGGTTCAGACCTGCTGTTCCCCGAATTCAGTTTCAAAAATCCCCGGCCGAAAACCCGACCTCCCGAACTCGAAACTTAACCAAACTTTCCAGATTCATTTGGAATATCAATGGGCTCATTTTCATACAAAAACATTTACCGAACGACACCCCAAAGGGGTACTTTACAAATTAGACGGGTTATGCAAATAAACCGTTTTGACCCATTTTCACTACAAACAACCCATACGACTCCCGTTTTACCTCAAACTTGACCAACTACGTTAACTTGTCAATTCAAACTTGTTCCATTCAACCCGTGTATACATCAAAATTGGTGGACATGGCTTAGTGCCAAACACCCTATTAGTGTCAATTTCATCCATAACTACATACTACTAAGACCACATAACACTTAAACATTCGACCCAAGAAATTTAAATGAACAAAATACATTGTTTGACGACAAGACCATAATTTAACAAAACGACCACACAAGTTAAATATACCAAGGCACGAAAGGGCTCTTCGGCTTCCAACTTCCAAAATACTTGGTCCAAGAGTTATGGTCTTCTAGGCTAGCTTCTAACTACGATATGCTTCACTTCACGACTACAACTAGGCAAGATCCTTACCCTTGCTTCCTCCGCTAGAACCTACAAAACCATTAACATCTAAACCGTAAGCGAAAACGCTTAGTAAGTATACAAGGTATAATCAACATCACATTCACATGAGATTGGTGATTAACACGAATCATAACATTAACAAGGAGCATCAAATGGGATTATTACTCACCTTGACCAAGCAAGTAATTAAATAGCATTTACACAACTAGCATTGAATCCAAGGTATCATACATTCACAAGCTCCATAATAAATCACATTAACACAAGCATAAAATTAACATTATAACATTACAATGGATTATACTCATATACTTACCTCCAATCCTACTAGCTTCCTACTTGACTTGATTGGGCTTCTACAAATGGTCCCTAGCACAACATTAACTACAATTAGTGACTACAAACTAAAGAGGCCATCATTTCACTACTTTTTTTTTACCATAATCATTAAAACCCACCATATGAACCCTAATTTTCACAATTGGGGAAAACCACTTACAAGATGAAGAGGTTGCAATTAAGGCTTCTTGATCACTTTAAAATGATGGGAATGAGTTAGATGATAATTTTGGCTTTCCCTCTCTTTTCTTCTTGCTAATGTCGACCCACCTAGAACTCTCCAACAATTTCCAGATTTTTCCAAGTCTTGGGCTTATTTAATCATGTGATGATATGAGTTTGGTCTTTTGGCAAGGCTAGTCCTCCTAGTTCCATTCTTCCTAACTTGGCCACATTTTCTTTATTTAACTAACTCATAAAATACAACACATAACATATTATATACTTATATTGTACCTCATCGGGGTACGGGTGTAACAACAAAGCTCTTCTTAGACAAGACATATTCTTTAGAGATGCTGAAATTAAGCTTTTGAGAGAGGCTTATGATAGGATCAAAAAGGAAAATGAAAACATTCACTTGACTACAGAAACACTAGAACATGCTTCTAGAGGTGTAACCAACATGATAGAATGTCAAGTGATTAATAGAGCAAAGTCAGGGTTAGGATATAATGCTGTCCCACCCCCTTACAGAGGAATCCCTAAACCCCCAGGGATTGACCTAGAAAATTCAGGTGTACCTGAATTTCAACAACCTGAGCTACAATATGGTGTACAGCCAAAAACAAAGCTAGTTGTTGATGAAGCGAAAAGTGTACCGCTTTTAGGGGGTCATTTAAGCCCTAAATCGTATTTATTTGATCAAATATTGCCCTAAATCGTTCCTTTTGTCATTTTAGGTACTTTGGAGAAGAAATCTGGAAAAGGAAGCATTTTGGACGTTTTTGGAGCATAAAAGTGAAGAAAACGACAAAGTCTCAAAATCGGCTGAAAAAGTACCTGTGACGGCGTCAAGCCCCAGTGTGACGCCGTCAACCCTTGATAAGCCAGAGAGAATTTTGGAAGATTAAAGGGGGACGGCGTCAAGAAGGTCGTCAAGCCTTGATAAGCCAGGGACGATTTTGGAGGATTAAAGAGGGACGGCGTCAGGAAGACCATCCGGGAACCCTAGCCACGGCGAGGTGACGGCGTCAAGATCTATAACGTGACGCCGTCAGCCACTAAGTTCTATATATAGTTTTGCAATTTTTTGTCATTAGTGTGCAACTTTGTGAGGAGAAACCCTAAGACGAATTTCTGCCATTTTTAAGGGTTTTCATACCCTTGGATCTCCCATGTTTAATTGAAGATAAGTAATCACTTAATCAATCAATATGTCTATGTTTTGTTTGATTATATCTTGTTCTTGTCTTTTAATTAACATGCTAGGCTAGATTTATCTTGTGTTTGCTTAGATCTAATGAAACCTAGCTATTGATTATTAGTTGTTAGTGTGTTATTAATTGTATTGGATGATTGTTTATCGATGTTAGGCTTAAGAAAACTGGCTAACCTCCTATACGGTAATTTGCTTGAACGTCTTAAGAAACATGAACCAATGCGTACTAGGTTTATATGGTTGTATTTAATGCATGAGCGAATTCTAGTGATCCCATGTTAGGAGCTTCTTAGCCGGCTCGACATAGGGGTGAAGTAGGAGCTTGTAGAGTTGGGGAAGTACGTACGCCACCCCACGATTGGTATTAAGGAATACACCCGTCATCCACGCAATTAATACACACTAATCAACCGGTAAAAGATAGTTAGGGAGTAAGGAAATCTAAGTAAACACATTTCTCTCCATATAAGTTTCACAACCTTTTCATTTTCAGTTATTTTATTTTATTTGCATTTGTAGTTATTTGGGTTAGTTGACTAGCAACTAATTCCGCCCACTCTTTCAAACCCTAGATTTTACTTGCTTTTATAAAAAAATAAAAAAATACAAAAAGAATCTTCCCTCACCCTTAGACCTATTAGAGTAGTTTTTCAATCCTAACGACACTATTCCCCTAGAGAACGATCAATCCCCTGGTACTTGCCACTTCACTATACTACATCGGTCTGGTACACTGCCTGGTGGGGATTGCAAGCCTCTTGAGATCCCTCGAGAGGTAAAACCTGTTGTAAGGTCGCAAAACCACGCATCAAGTTTTTGGCGCCGCTGCCGGGGAATAGTTATTGTTTAGGTTGAATTTTTATTTTATTAGGTCTACTCACTAGATTCCTTTCTAGTGAGATTTTTATTTTATTTTTCTAGGATTTCTTTAGTCTATCTTTTTTCTTCGTTTCTTTGTTCGTAACCATTACCATCCGACATCATGGAAGGTGGTAATATCCTCGATCCCAACAACCCACCACAACAACACCCACCTCCTAGAGCCCGTACCTTAGGAGACTACTCCCGTCCTAGCCACCATGGCTATCGAAACACCATTGAGCTCACTCAAGGAGCCAATGTCACTCCCTTGCGTTCCGACACCATCCGGTTGGTGCAAAGCGGATGCGCATTCCATGGACTTCGTTCCGAAGATCCTAACCAACATCTCAAGGACTTTCTCAAAATCGTTGATTCCATAGACCTTGATGTTGCCACTCGAGAGACGACCCGACTGCGTCTCTTTCAATTCTCTCTGCGGGACCAAGCTAGTCAATGGCTAGAGCGTCTACCCACAGGATCCATCACCTCTTGGGATGATCTCACCACTCGTTTCCTTGCTCAGTTTTTCCCACCAGGAAGAACTACCAAGCTAAGGAATGATATCTTGATGTTCCAACAACGTCAAGGCGAAACCCTCTACGAGGCATGGACTCAATTCAAGGACTTACTCCAAAAAGTCCCTCACCATGGCATAAAACTTTGGCTCCAAGTCCAAATCTTCTATGACCATATCAATCTCTCCACGAGGCAAACCATTGACCAATCGGCCGGTGGTAAGCTACGTGATCTAAGTGCGGAACAATCATGGGCTCTCCTAGAAGATCTTGCTCTTTATGACAACGAAAGTTGGAGTGATCCCCGTTATTTGAATAAAACGGTCAAGGCAATATCTTTGCCTTCGAACAATTCAAGCACTTCCGACCGTAGGATCATAGAACTTGAAGTCCAAGTCAAGCTTCTTATGAAATCCTACGAGGCTCCTAAACCTTCAGGCCAAGTGAACAAAATCACTTCTTCGTGTAAATTATGTAGTGGTCCCCACGACACTCATGATTGCATGGAACTCCCCAAACAGGCTTTCCAAGAATTTGCATCCTCGCGAATCGATAAGGCGGGAGATAAGTGGCTCACCCCTAATTATGGACCCAAGAATTCCGAAGATAGGTATGAGGCATGGAAGAGTAAGCCAAATTTTAGTTGGAACCAAACTCGAAGCGTATCATTCAATGACTCTCCCCCACTCACCTGGTCTGACCATTATCCTCATCAGCATACGCATAAACAACAAAATCGCGAGGAATCACTGCAAAAATTCATTCTCTCTCAAGAAACACAGCTCTCCAAACTTGAGAATCAATTCAGACAACAGCAAGTCAATATGAACAACAAGGTTGATAACCTGTTAAAGGTTATCAATGATCGCATTGCTGGCAGGTCAACTTGTGAGTTGGCACGAGTTAATGAGATCAAATCTGTCACGGTGACTCACCAAACACCCCCTCCTGTAAAAATCAAGCACCCTAGTAAACTATTCAAACACATATCACAAAACGGAAAATAAACTGGAGATACTCATACCCCTTCAAAACCACTCCACTTCGTGAACACCATTACAACAATACCTATTCCTAAACCTGATCTGGACCAACAATCAACCGAGAACGTGGACAATGAAATGGAGGATGAAGTTCCCGAAAAGAACCCCGAGGCGCCCGGAGACTATCTAGACTCACCAAAGAACTCGAGTACAAGAGAGGTGAGTGATGAGGAGGGCTCGGAAGGGAAATCCGAAATGCTTCATGGGCTCCCAGGACTGCTAGACCACCCCCTGGTGGAAAAACTTGAGAGGGGCACAACAAATTTGCCTATGGGATTTGGAGAGAGAATAGAGGATGGCGCTCCCAGGGTCTTTAAGATATCTTGCACCACTAGGAAAAAGTTTATAAAAGATGCCTACATAAACCCCAACTATTCTATGAATGCAATATTGTAAGATCCTACAAAAATCCGTCATGATAATCTTTGTTAATTAATAATACCCTCGACTTACCATTTGACAACACCCATTTTTACGGGGAAATTTAAATTTTTCTTTAACATACTATACCACGACCAACATAAGATTTGGATAAGCCTACATATTTTATATAAACTATTTTCACTTTATTATTTTATATTTTACATTATATTCTTTACGTAATACAAATATTCAAACCTTATTAGATTTTATTAACATATACGTTCTCTGTTAAACTTATCCCGTGTCTAATATTATTAGTTGGAGTATATTAATAAACTTTGATATTTTTATAAACGTTATATTTTTACGTTACCCAGTTTTAAATTTCGTGACTTAAGAACTTAACTTTAGTAATTATTGGGATCAAACTACACATTATACCTAACATATAATTAATAAATAGAAATTATTTCAGTGTGTGACCCATTCATTTTTATGTTTTAATACCATCATACGCTACCCTATTTTTATAATATATGACTTACAACTCATTACCTTTTTGACATTCATTTACGTATGATGTTTTGCTTCTTTCTCCCATTTTATTTTCAAGACAGTGCAAACCATACGTGTACTAAAATATACCATATGTTCAAATATATGTACATGTAACTATAGTCTCCATGCATGCAACATATCCATGAAACATATATCAATATATAACGTGTACAATGCTCTTATCACAAAATACTACAACTCCTATGTTAACGTGTATATTCTTTTAACCATGCATGCACTGTAACGTATACCATAAAGCAACCATATGAATGTGTAAGAACTATTATCATGCAATCTTTCCAATTCAAAGTATATATACGAGTAGCATGAACTAACATGCTAACTACCACTTTATCTATACGTGTAAAGTCACACAACACTCATAGATGCTACACGTGCCAATCAACTTGCATGGAAATGTGCCATCATTTCTAACCATATAAGTCGTGTAGGGCTAGAGACGTGGATAATTCTTCCACACTATAAGTATATCATATTACAGAAAACTCAAATAATCATACATTACTTTCATTCATACAAATCGCAAGTGAACCAAACATACACTTCACACACAAACGAGCACATGCATGCATAACACACCTTCACCCTTTTGCTTGTTCTCTGCCATTCTAAGCAAACCCACATAGAATTAGACCATGCCCTTTTCCCTCCTGTGAAGTGCACGAGAAATTTGACCTTTCCACACCTATTCATACATACACATGAAAACAAACATACAAACTCTTTTCTTTTTCCTTTCTGACACTCGAATACAATGTACAAGTGCACCTCTTTTATTGTTGGTTCCTGTTATGAAAAGAAGAGAAGAAGGAATGAGAACAAGAGGGCGTAGGTGACTATCTTTACAAGTTCTAAGATGTTTGGCGTGACGGAAGGAAGGTCAATGAACCGTTGGTGTTACCTCAGAATTATTTACACGTTCATCCCGTCGTTATCCGTCTCCTTTCCACTGTTGGTGGTGTGGTAAGTCACACTTGATCTTTCTTCTATTTCTTCTCTTATCTAAAAATATTTCATATATCGCACTGGTTCACTTCGATCATGTAGTCACATCATTTCAATTCCTTTTTTTTGCGTTTCCTTTAATCCATAACATACGTATAATGACCACCCAATTCTTTGGGATGGCTAGTGCATAAAAACACGTACCTCACGATAGCATCATATTCTAATTTGCATCGCATGCACTAACCCAACCTGTAAACCCTTGATAATTACACAACGCCTATAAACTGGAACACATTCGAACATGCTAAGAGTTGAGTATAAACAGCCACGTCGCCTAACGAACAACCTAAAATCCTCACAAAACCAACTTAACGACCCTACTCATTTTTATACGACCCAACATAGCTCCCAACTAACTATCATTTTTACTAAAGCATCACGTAAAGCTAATCAAGAACGACCCTAGAGACGGCTCAAGTAAATTGTACAAATCACTTTGAAACCCATAAAAACTAGCGAAATGTATTTGGAAACCACTAAACTGTTTTGAGAACTATGACTAAACTGGGTTCGTTGGGCACTTGTACAAGTGAAATAAAAAGATAGAAGCCATCACTTTTGATATGTCAACCTTATTCAACAACCCACAAACTAAAAACAAGTTAACAGGCTAACCAAATGGATCGTTAGGGGCCCATTAGTAAGAAAATAAGTTGAGTATCAAATAAGCTATTAAAATAAGTTGTGTTAAACCTAAGTAAGCACCAGAAAAAGGTTGTATAATTTTTCTTTACCATTTTATCAAATTAGGACTAAAAATGTAACGCAAACTAACCGGAAGGACCAAAACTGCCAAACCGTGAAACCCATAGACTGAAGCTGTGAAAACAGTTTATAAAGGACTTAAATTGACATACCATTGAACTCCGAGCCTCATATGGACATATGGACAAAATTTGGACTATTATGGACTTTGGACTTAACCGAGGACTAACGACGTAACGCGATCGCAGTTAGACTAAAAAGTGTAAATCTGAAAAGAACAAGGACCTATTTAACTTTACTTGACATTCTTATTTATTTTCATTTTACACCCTTCATTTCATATGCATTTTACATTTTAGTTATGCATTATTTATAGTTTCGCTATTAGAAATATTGGCAATTTCACTTGCATATTATTTCAGCATATGTCGGAAAAGTAATATTTTGGGTCATTTGAGATAAGAATCGAGATAATATTATAAATATATTATATTTTAACTTGAGGCATTTTAGGCATATCACACACTCACATCACCGATCAAATCGTTATACGATTTATCCTTTCCACATTCTTTATTAGTCGTAAGTTAGACTCTTAGACTTCGCTTATACTCAGGTCTCGTATTGAAGAAGTTTTCGTGATCGTTTACTTGGTCTTATAATTTCGTCTTGCCAGATACGCTCCAGGTGAGTCGTGGCCCCTACTTTTCATACTTGTTTTTAATAACTCTTTTGGGGGAGATACATGCTTTAACTGTTTTATATTACTTGAAATATCTTATGATTTACTTAAAATCATCAACTATGCTCTACATGCTTGAATTATACTTGAAAGGAATACATGTCATTATATGTGCAAATTGTCTGTTTATCTTAAACACGGAACTTGGAAGATAACATTTTAAGCTACTTGATGACACTGAAACTCATTGTATGCATTCATGTGACAAATGATTGTACTGCTACTTTAACATGATATTTCTACATTTCACTATAAATAATTGCCAATACTAAAATTACGCATGATTCACCTATATTGCCTAAGCACCCCTTATTGCCAAAAGTCCCTTTATCATGAGCCATTAATCACTGCGGTGAGCGCGAATATAGTGAACAGCTTCGAAACCTGTTAGAGGCTGACGACCTATCCCACTAAATACTGTGACGGAATGCCTTTATGGTTAGTCGTATTTAGTCGCGATGCACTATATTTGAGAAAAATAGGAATTGGCAAGTACCTATTAACACGAGGGCCATAAAAACCCATCAGTGACCCTGGGGGACTCCGCCGTTTACCGGTACTCTGTTAACGTTTTGCGTGTCATGAGGCTTAGGGCAATATAACTTTATGAATATATGAATGTTTCATATATATAGGATACAGCTGTATTAGAAGACCATCACTTTTCACTGATAGATCTCAGACTTTAGATATTATTAATTTACGTGATATGATTATGAATCTGTACTTGAACTTTAATTGTTATCATATGTGATTTAACTGAGAATTCTACTAAAATCAATCCAAAATGCTTGATAATTATTACATTAAAAGCTGATTCAACATCCATTGAGCATATAACAGCGTAGCTCAACTTCATTTATAATATGAAACTTATGATTTTGAGATTATACATTATTCATGGTGGATTTTATACAACGCAATTCTTTAATTTATTTCATGAAGAACTATTAATCACTATACACCTTTAAAGAGAGTATTTTCTATCAAACTCCGCGAACTCACCAACCATTGTGTTGACGTTTTAAGCATGTTTATCTCAGGTAATTAACGGAGCAGGACAAGACACGGAGCGGGCATCTTTACTCTGATAACTTAAATGGTGTAAAATCAAATATGTCATTCTTTCAAAATTATCACATTTTTTATGGGATTTCTCAAATCAAATAATACCTTTGTATCAAAAATATTTTTGAATGACATATAACTTTCAAAACGCCTTTTTGGGCCGTTTTCTGAGATTTAAACTTCGATCCTCACCGTAACACCCAAATTACTTTTCCGCTGCCACAAACCAAATTTGGGGGTGTTACAGTTTGGTATCAGAGCCTATGGTTATAGAGAATCAAACGTTTTAAAAGCATCAAACTATAACCACATTTTCAAATATTAATGATTTTACACCTTATCATCTTATGCCTTCCGTGTCTGTAGACTGCCGTGCTCAATACATTACCTATTAAGATTATTTTGTACTAATCTTTACATGCTTAAATGTTTATTCTCACACATTACACACTATACTGTTATCACACTCAACGTTATATATATATATACTCACCAACTATTTCAAGTACATGTACTAACCATCTTTAATTATCCTACTCTATCTTTATAGATACGTGTGAAATCAATTTTACTGTATTTTCGGAAAATCGCGCAGGAATTATTTTGTAACTAGCATGAATATTAAATCAGAAATTCTTAAGCAGGATGGGTTGCAATGTCTTTATTTGAATGATTGGGATGCCTTTTATCTAAATAAAGAATTGTAAGGCACCGAACCATAAGTTTATATTTCCTTATTTACATTGTTTGGGACGCCTCTCTATGTAAATAACGAATTATAAATAAGTGGGCTTATTTATGTCTGTAAAGGCACTAGTATGAAACCGATAACCATAAAAATTCATCAAACACACAACATAACTCTCATTAGAACCCCTAAACAATGATACATAATGTTCGTATACGAATTCAAAGCAACACTCCTATCGTAACACTGTCTTTACTATTCTAGCCACTTGCATTAACTATTTTTCACACCAAGACAAACAAGATCTTCCATACCCAAAAACCGGAATTTAGCAACTTTCTCTACATACACCAAATCTTCATTCAAAATCTCTAGTGAGAATCTATTATCGACAAAACTCTTGTTTAACAAGTAGGTTACCCGCACAGATTTCTGTAAAATATCTAAATCTAGCAGAGTAATGAGTTCTTTTCCAAGATATGTTCATAGCATAAACATCCAAACACCATATTATTCAAATAAACTTGACAGAAATACTTAAACATTACAAACGATACTGAATTAAAACATCACATAAACCTAAACCTAAACTTCAAAGGTAGTCTGGATGATCCCAGGTCTGAGAATTGTTGGAATCATAACCATCATCATAAGGATCAAAGCTCGCCAACTTCTCTTCTTCCCATTGAGCTTCCAACCTGCTCAGCTCCCAATCCATGGCCGGAGTCCAACCACCATCATCAACTGCCACATTTTCCTCTAAACTTGGCTGGAAATGATCCAGATGAGGCAAATGTTGTTGTTGCACAACCACTCTTGGTGTAGATGAACTTGATGCACCTTTTGTAAGCGGTGGTTGTTGTTGTTGTTGTAGTAGTGGTAGATTTTGTTGCTATTGCTTTTGTTGTTGTTGTTGTTTGTTGATGTTCAACCCTAGCAGCTTCAACATTCTCTTCCAAGCTCCAACGAACTTTGTTAGAAATCTGGTCATCTATTGATGAACACAAGACCACAACGATTCGATGACAGCAGCTCCTTGCAAGATTCATCATACAAAAACTTATCGATCACATACTTCCTACCATCTGAGATGTCTGTGCACTTAGCATAGCTTTCTCTAAGTCGTCGTTTCAATTGTTTCGTAGCTTCAAACTGCAGAATGACCTTCACAATAGCATTTTGATGATCCACGTCACTACCCTCCGTTTCTGCTTTGATGTACAGTTGAATTTGTTCAGCGGTATGTGGTAGCTTACAAGCCATTGAATTGTGTGTGTGGGTAACCCAAGCACGCCAATGGTATTTATAAGGGCTTGAAAAATATTTTCAATATTTAAGAAATATAACCATTTGTATTTAAACGGTAAAGTTTTCAAAATCTATGTCGAGTAAAAATAAAAAAAAAAAAAAAAAAAAAAAAAAAAAAAAAAAAAAAAACAAACAAAAAACTAGCAACTAGCTCTGAGATACGTGGTAAATAAAATATTTACTTTGGTTTTCGCAATTCAACGCAAGAGGCAGGAACAAATCGCGTTAAACACGCCCCACTATGATTTAAAAATCCTGAACACGCCACATACACATTAACACTTTTCATACGATTTGACTACACCTCCTCTAGAAAATAATGAACCTCCTAACGTTCTCTCGAAACTCTCAAGGCATTAACAAGTTTCGATGATCTCGAAACTACCTAATAACCAATATTTCATGGAAATGCGCTCATCACTACATTCGCCAAAATTAAACTTATCCTTGAAACATCTATCTCGACTATTGTCAAAAACAACCCAACACACCTTGTTTATCATTAATATTTGAACCCAACCTAATTAAGACTCAAGAACTTAAGATTTGTTTCTAATCTAATCGACTCATACCCGTTTACTTTGGATCATTCACTTAACAACCTACCAAATTTTTCATACATCCCAATTTGACACTTACCAAGAAATCATGTGTAATAAATCTTTTCCAATACTCAATCATGTAAAGACCAAAGCTCACCCGACTATCACATTCTAAAATGGCTTCAACAAAATCATATAAATACTTTGTTTCATTTAGTTCCTAACAATCTAAACAAATTCAAACGAAATCCCGTCTAATTATTTGGTCATATTTCATCTCTGTGGACTCAACTACAACCAAAACAAACCAACTTTCGTGTTTCTCTTTTGCCCCAACAACGAATAATAATCCTAAGAAACAAATGATTTTTTTAACTACAACACATTTCATCTTATTTTTCCCTCCTTGTTTTCACACTTAGCTCACAACTTGATACTTTGAAAACTAAATCAAACAAGCTATTAACGTAAGACAACGGTTTTATATATATAAAGCAAACCAATTTTGTGTTATCACTTAAGACTTATCTAACGAGATTTTCCTTACAAAAACTGAAGTTCAACAACTATTTTTACAATCACAAATCCATCGTTCGAAACTCTCATTATTAAATCTACAAACTCTTTGTGTGACGAATAGGTTTACACTATAAATTTGGGTTTTCAAAAATTATGATCAGGTTTACTTTTCAAAATCGATAGAATAACAATTTTCATTCCAAAAACAAATCTCGAAACAAAATAACTTCATTCATACACCTCACTTTTAGCCAACCTCAGTCCAATCTACACTCATTATCCATTACTCACTGCTCCATTATACGAAGTCGAGAACAATACGAAACTAGAAACTATAAGGATTCACAACAATCTATGGAAAACACAAATAACATAAATTTTATTTGAAACCACGGAAGTTAATACATAGCGAAATGATTAACATCGGAAGTGCTAACAGTACAATAAACACAATATAAGGCATACAATCTTCAATCGGTTGACCCACCATAGAAACAACGACCCCCACCAATCCCACAATAGCAAAGCCACCATAGGTGAAGCACCTTAAGTATTCTGCGTCATAACAAAATAGGAAAAGTTATGCCGAGATTTATAACTAAACATAAACGAGATTTTATTTCACAATCATTAAAGGTTACATCGACAAACCACAAAACTACATTTTAACTACACTAGCCGAGATCCTCACCCCAAAATCTTATCCACATTGATCGCTAAAACCATGAGAGGGACGATGAACACCAAGGATGTGACGTAGTAGTCAGAGTTTTCATCAGGGAAGAAGGCCAGATAACGGCGACAAGGACAATGTAAAGTAGCAACAAGATGACGATCGCGGCATGGTGAAATTTTTTTGGAGAAGATAAGATGTTGAATGAAAAGGGAAGCGGAAAGTGGAAAAAGGAAAAGAGTGGATAGGATATAAAATAGGGAATATAAGTGGAGAAAATACCCGTTATTTTACTATTCACGATCATTAAATTTTAAATCACTACCACTAAAAATCGCCTAGTCTCGACCGTTAGAACACTAAACATTAAGTGTTAAATACTTTCCTACTCTCGGCCATTACTTTCACTATTCGTAAACCATATTTTAAACAATCGATCAAACATTTGAATTTATTCTGTCTATTACAAATAAATTTAGTTGGAATCTCGCCACTTTGATATTCAAATAAGAAATATCTCGACAACATTATCCATAAACTCTCACTCAGAACGCCACATTTTCCAAATACCTATCACGGACTGAACTTCGGGACGAAGTTCAAAAATTGAGAGGTAGATACTGTAAGATCCTACAAAAATCCTTCATGATAATCTTTGTTAATTAATAATACCTTGACTTACCATTTAACAAAGCCCATTTTTATGGAGAAATTTAAATTTTTCTTTAATATACTATACCGCGACCAACATAAGATTTGGATAAGCCTACATATTTTATATAAACTATTTTCACTTTATTATTTTATATTTTACATTATATTCTTTACGTAATACAAATATTCAAACCTTATTAGATTTTATTAACATATACGTTCTCTGTTAAACTTATCCCGTGCCTAATATTATTAGTTGGAGCATATTAATAAACTTTGATATTTTTATAAACGTTATATTTTTACGTTACCCAGTTTTAAATTTCGTGACTTAAGAACTTAACTTTAGTAATTATTGGGATCAAACTACACATTATACCTAACATATAATTAATAAATAGAAATTATTTCAGTGTGTGACCCATTCATTTTTATGTTTTAATACCATCATACGCTACCCTATTTTTATAATATATGACTTACAACTCATTACCTTTTTGACATTCATTTACGTATGATGTTTTGCTTCTTTCTCCCATTTTATTTTCAAGACAGTGCAAACCATACGTGTACTAAAATATACCATATGTTCAAATATATGTACATGTAACTATAGTCTCCATGCATGCAACATATCCATGAAACATATATCAATATATAACGTGTACAATGCTCTTATCACAAAATACTACAACTCTTATGTTAACGTGTATATTCTTTTAACCATGCATGCACTGTAACGTATACCATAAAGCAACCATATGAATGTGTAAGAACTATTATCATGCAATCTTTCCAATTCAAAGTATATATACGAGTAACATGAACTAACATGCTAACTACCACTTTATCTATACGTGTAAAGTCACACAACACTCATAGATGCTACACGTGCCAATCAACTTGCATGGAAATGTGCCATCATTTCTAACCATATAAGTCGTGTAGGGCTAGAGACGTGGATAATTCTTCCACACTATAAGTATATCATATTACAGAAAACTCAAATAATCATACATTACTTTCATTCATACAAATCGCAAGTGAACCAAACATACACTTCACACACAAACGAGCACATGCATGCATAACACACCTTCACCCTTTTGCTTGTTCTCTGCCATTCTAAGCAAACCCACATAGAATTAGACCATGCCCTTTTCCCTCCTGTGAAGTGCACGAGAAAGTTGACCTTTCCACACCTATTCATACATACACATGAAAACAAACATACAAACTCTTTTCTTTTTCCTTTCTGACACTCGAATACAATGTACAAGTGCACCTCTTTTATTGTTGGTTCCTGTTATGAAAAGAAGAGAAGAAGGAATGAGAACAAGAGGGCGTAGGTGACTATCTTTACAAGTTCTAAGATGTTTGGCGTGACGGAAGGAAGGTCAATGAACCGTTGGTGTACCTCGGAATTATTTACACGTTCATCCCGTCGTTATCCGTCTCCTTTCCACTGTTGGTGGTGTGGTAAGTCACACTTGATCTTTCTTCTATTCCTTCTCTTATCTAAAAATATTTCATATATCGCACTGGTTCACTTCGATCATGTAGTCACATCATTTCAATTCCTTTTTGCGTTTCCTTTAATCCATAACATACGTATAATGACCACCCAATTCTTTGGGATGGCTAGTGCATAAAAACACGTACCTCACGATAGCATCATATTCTAATTTGCATCGCATGCACTAACCCAACCTGTAAACCCTTGATAATTACACAACGCCTATAAACTGGAACACATTCGAACATGCTAAGAGTTGAGTATAAACAGCCACGTCGCCTAACGAACAACCTAAAAGCCTCACAAAACCAACTTAACGACCCTACTCATTTTTATACGACCCAACATAGCTCCCAACTAACTATCATTTTTACTAAAGCATCACGTAAAGCTAATCAAGAACGACCCTAGAGACGGCTCAAGTAAATTGTACAAATCACTTTGAAACCCATAAAAACTAGCGAAATGTATTTGGAAACCACTAAACTGTTTTGAGAACTATGACTAAACTGGGTTCGTTGGGCACTTGTACAAGTGAAATAAAAAGATAGAAGCCATCACTTTTGATATGTCAACCTTATTCAACAACCCACAAACTAAAAACAAGTTAACAGGCTAACCAAATGGATCGTTAGGGGCCCATTAGTAAGAAAATAAGTTGAGTATCAAATAAGCTATTAAAATAAGTTGTGTTAAACCTAAGTAAGCACCAGAAAAAGGTTGTATAATTTTTCTTTACCATTTTATCAAATTAGGACTAAAAATGTAACGCAAACTAACCGGAAGGACCAAAACTGCCAAACCGTGAAACCCATAGACTGAAGCTGTGAAAACAGTTTATAAAGGACTTAAATTGACATACCATTGAACTCCGAGCCTCATATGGACATATGGACAAAATTTGGACTATTATGGACTTTGGACTTAACCGAGGACTAACGACGTAACGCGATCGCAGTTAGACTAAAAAGTGTAAATCTGAAAAGAACAAGGACCTATTTAACTTTACTTGACATTCTTTTTTATTTTCATTTTACACCCTTCATTTCATATGCATGTTTCATTTTAGTTATGCATTATTTATAGTTTCGCTATTAGAAATATTAGCGACCTCACTTGCATATTATTTCAGCATATTTCGAGAAAGTAATCTTTTGAGTCATTTGAGATAAGAACCAAGATAATATTATAGATATATTATAACCTGAGGCATTTTAAGCATATCACTCACTCACATTCACCGATCAAATCGTTATACGATTTATCCTTTCCACATTCGTTATTAGTCGTAAGTTAGACTCTTAGACTTCGCTTATATTCAGGTCTAGTATTGAAGGAGTTTTCGTGATCGTTTACTTGCTCTTATAAGTTCGTCTTGCCGGATACGCTCCAGGTGAGTCGTGGCCCCTACTTTTCATACTTGTTTTTAATAACTCTTTTGGGGGAGATACATGCTTTAACTGTTTTATATTACTTGAAATATCTTATGATTTACTTAAAATCATCAACTATGCTCTACATGCTTGAATTATACTTGAAAGGAATACATGCTCATTATAGGTGCAAATTGTCTGTTTATCTTAAACACGGAACTTGGAAGATAACATTTTAAGCTACTTGATGACACTGAAACTCATTGTATGCATTCATGTGACAAATGATTGTACTGCTACTTTAACATGATATTTCTACATTTCACTATAAATAATTGCCAATACTAAAATTACGCATGATTCACCTATATTGCCTAAGCACCCCTTATTGCCAAAAGTCCCTTTATCATGAGCCATTAATCACTGCGGTGAGCGCGAATATAGTGAACAGCTTCGAAACCTGTTAGAGGCTGACGACCTATCCCACTAAATACTGTGACGGAATGCCTTTATGGTTAGTCGTATTTAGTCGCGATGCACTATATTTGAGAAAAATAGGAATTGGCAAGTACCTATTAACACGAGGGCCATAAAAACCCATCAGTGACCCTGGGGGACTCCGCCGTTTTCCGGTACTCTGTTAACGTTTTGCGTGTCATGAGGCTTAGGGCAATATAACTTTATGAATATATGAATGTTTCATATATATAGGATACAGCTGTATTAGAAGACCATCACTTTTCACTGATAGATCTCAGACTTTAGACTATTATTAATTTACGTGATATGATTATGAATCTCGTACTTGAACTTTAATTGTTATCATATGTGATTTAACTGAGAATTCTACTCAAGACAATTCAAAATGCTTGATATATCTTTACATCTAAAAGCTGATTCAACATCCCATTTCGAGCATATAACAGCGTAGCTCAACTTCATTTATAATATGAAACTTATGATTTTGAAGATTATACATTATTCACTGGTGGATTTTATACAACGCAATTCTTTATTTATTTCATGGAGAACTATTATCACTATACATCTTTTAAAGAGAGATATTTTCTATCAAACTCCGCGAACTCACCAACCATTGTGTTGACGTTTTAAGCATGTTTATCTCAGGTAATTAACGGAGCAGGACAAGACACGGAGCGGGCATCCTTTACTCTGATAACTTTAATGGTGTAAAATCAAATATGTCATTCTTTAAAAATTATCACATCTTTTTATGGGATTCTCAAATCAAATATTTACCTTTGTATCAAAAATAATATTTTGAATGACATATAACTTTCAAAACGCCCTTTTTGGGCCGTTTTCTGAGATTTAAACTTCGATCCTCACCGTAACACCCAAATTACTTTTCCGCTGCCACAAACCAAATTTGGGGGTGTTACTCTTCTATGAATGAAATATCCCTTTCTCTATATAACGAAGCCTTCACCAAACAGGTCAAATATGAAGGGTTTAATATCATAGGGGTAATAAGAAGGGTACCAATTGTGATAGAAAAGTTCCTCTTTCATATCGAGCTAATTGTATTTAATAACATGAACTCTATCATCAGCCCATCCTTAACTAGCCTTGTTCTAGGCAAACCATTCATAAAAGCAACGGGAGTGATACTCGATGAGGATGATAGTAGTGCATTATTTACCGATGGTGTCAGGAAAGTGATTTTTCGGGATGGCAGTGAAGAAGTTTATGAGTATCAACCATCAGCAATTTGCAACACATGGGGGCTACACGGTAGAAGGCCTGGCCGAATTAAGAAACGTGATCCGAATAATCTCAAAATACCGTGCATGATTGGTCACAAGCATTTTTATAATGTTTACATTGACACATGTTTACCCAAAAATGTGATGTCCTTGTTTCATTATAACAACATTTGCAGATGGGGAATGATTCATAAAGGGAAGGATGACATTGGCATAGATGATGATGTACAGGTGTTTGTAGGAAATATGACATTCACTATGAGCTTCGCAATCGTCGATAATATCGAAAGGTACATCGATCCCAGGTTATCACAAGTTGTTTTTGGGGCACCTTTGTGCAAGGCCACAAGCTTGGTTGTGGACGAGCTCAATGGGATCATGACTTTCACCGATGGGATTAGGGAAATCTCATACCAAACGCCTTACAAGATGAGAGAATTCAAGGAGATTGATTATGGAGGGCTCGATGGGTTAAGTTCCCAACTCGTGTTATGTGATGATGATGTGAGAAGGGGATGTAAGGACACTTTTGACCTGTCGAGTGGATTCTTTAAGCATGATAAGGCGCTTAGTTCTAAATACCAAAAGAATCCTTTTGATCTCGAGGACCCGAAATACCTTTACAATGAAAGTGATTCTAATAGAGAATCAAAGGAGAATGGCCTAGGAACCGTGACCAATGATGGAGTCACGTAATGTACGGTGACTTTGAGTCTAGCTACAAGACTCGTTAATAAAGAAAAGCGCTTCTTGGGAGGCAACCCAAGCTTTATTTGCTTTGTGTGTTTATTTATTTGTTTGTTTGTTTTTATTTGCTTCCGTATGTGTGTTTAATTTTTTATTATTATTGATTCATGTTCAAAACTAAATTGTGAAAATGCTTTATCTTGTTTTTAACTTCGTCTTAACTACATATAAAGGCATTTTGCAAAAGATAAGTGTAAGGGAAATCCAAATCGGTTTATTAGAACAAATGAACATGAATCATAACAATATTAAATTAACATACATATTAGTATTTGTTTGAGTCAAATGCTTGTATCGAGTCATAATGATATTTTGCAGGATTTCCAGGAAGTAAGGTAGAGGTTTTTCCAGAAATTTTCCGGAAACTTAACATGAGAATTCTGTCAGATCATTTCTGACGGCGTCAGGTTTTAATTTTCTGAAATTTTTGAAAGTTTTGTTTTCATAAAAAGTTTTTATTAAATCTCTAACTTATAAACTCCAGGAATCTGCAAAATTATCATTCCACAAGCATTATATCCTTATATAGAATTTATCCCGCCGATGTTATGCAGGTTTTCGTGTTTGTTTTCTCAGGTTTAACAGGTTATTTTGGACAAGGAGATGTATGTGGAATCTAGCTTTTGGCGATGCTTTAGTCTTGAAGCCTCTACATTCTCTTGGAAGAAGATCTAACCATGTTACCTCTTTATCCACCAAATGAATCAGGGGAGTATTTGATTTCATTCTTTTACCTTATTTACTTTTGCATCTTGTTATTTGAACATTGGGGACAATGTTCATCTTAAGTGTAAGGGGGGGGTAAAGTACGATACTTTAGAGAATACAATTGCACTTGATTTTTGTTTGTTTGATGGTAGATGTGTAATAAAACTGAGATAAATACCTGTTAGGGCAATTTTAGTGCCAAATTAAAAAAAAAAAATTTACAACATATAGGAGTGAAACTTTGATCTTAATGAGCGTCTCACGGATAGGAGTTATATGACTAGCACAAAACCGTACCACTAAAAAAATTTTCCACCCCCAAATATGTGAGGTTCGCCCCTAGAATTGGTAGGAAAAGCATTTATGCTATGATGTGTGTACCGGTAGCACTTAGATTCTAGAACTTGCGTTAGGACCATTCCGAGGCCACAAGTGAGACTACATTCGTGTAGTTAGATTTACTACATGATAAGAGGCATTAGGATTAACCCATTGTTTTACACCTGTGTTTTAGTTATAATTACGTTGGCTACATTGGTCAAGTAATTCTCCCACACCCTTTGCGTTGTACTCATTTTTAGTACACGATACCCCTAGTACACCCCTCAGAGCCTATCTTTTCGTTTCGACCTTTAAGCATTTTACTTAAAGGAAGAATTTGTTACACCCCATTTAAATGTACACCCAAATCGCCTTAGCCTACCTTGTATGCACTCATTTTTAGTGCATTATTGTGACAAACATTTGTTTAAACCCTTAGTTAATTATCTAATTGATTACAAGGTTGCTAAGTCGAGTCATATCCTTGTACATATTGTTTTGGGACGATTGGGACTCATGGGTAAAGTACTAGTGTAATGGAGTAATGGGGAAGAACAACATTATTACCCCCATATGTGCTAAATATTTTAAAAGTACTCCAAGTGTTTCGATTATCTTAATTCGAGTCATTAGAATAGTAATTGTAAAGTTATGTAAAAGTTCAAGTGTAAGGGGAATGCAACGCCCCTATGATGTATTATTTTGGATGGTAGGGAAAGAGTGTATGAAAAAAAAAAAAAAAAAAAAAAAAAAAAAAAAAAAAAATCAAGAAAAATACAAAAAAAAATGAGAAAAAGAAAAGTAGAAAAAACATACGGACAACCATCCCGTTTCATTTTATGTTTATTTTATGTTTTTGTTATTTTGTTTTTAGCTTAAGTCGAGTCTAGTCTTGGCTTAGCAACGCCATATTGTACATGTAATTAATCAAGATCTTTAGCTCGCCACCAGTAAAATATCCCTTATCCAACAAATCCGTGTTTATCATATCCCTACACCTAACGTTATAACCCGTTTAAAAGCCCTCTTTGATAGTTTATCTTAGGTGCTTACGCCTAGTGGAGGAGGTTTTTGATCCTTTCCCAAGCCTATGGTAATCTATTTGCTATGACAGGTAGTGAGAGATATTATTCATTTTCATTTATGAGATATACTTTTATGACACCTGAGAGATATGAGTATCTAAACACTACTTGTGAGGTGCTAGTGTGTAATCTTCGTGCTTATTATGATTAAAGTGGAACGACTATTTGTTGTAATTACTTTTATATTAGCGTTAAATGACCCCTAACTTGTATTTTGATTAGAATAAAAGCGCATTTGCTTGAGGACAAACAAATCTCAAGTGTAAGGGTATTTGATGAAGCGAAAAGTGTACCGCTTTTAGGGGGTCATTTAAGCCCTAAATCGTATTTATTTGATCAAATATTGCCCTAAATCGTTCCTTTTGTCATTTTAGGTACTTTGGAGAAGAAATCTGGAAAAGGAAGCATTTTGGACGTTTTTGGAGCATAAAAGTGAAGAAAACGACAAAGTCTCAAAATCGGCTGGAAAAGTACCTGTGACGGCGTCAAGCCCCAGTGTGACGCCGTCAACCCTTGATAAGCCAGAGAGAATTTTGGAAGATTAAAGGGGGACGGCGTCAAGAAGGTCGTCAAGCCTTGATAAGCCAGGGACGATTTTGGAGGATTAAAGAGGGACGGCGTCAGGAAGACCATCCGGGAACCCTAGCCACGGCGAGGTGACGGCGTCAAGATCTATAACGTGACGCCGTCAGCCACTAAATTCTATATATAGTTTTGCAATTTTTTGTCATTAGTGTGCAACTTTGTGAGGAGAAACCCTAAGACGAATTTCTGCCATTTTTAAGGGTTTTCATACCCTTGGATCTCCCATGTTTAATTGAAGATAAGTAATCATTTAATCATTCAATATGTCTATGTGTTGTTTGATTATATCTTGTTCTTGTCTTTTAATTAACATGCTAGGCTAGATTTATCTTGTGTTTGCTTAGATCTAATGAAACCTAACTATTGATTATTGGTTGTTAGTGTGTTATTAATTGTATTGGATGATTGTTTATCGATGTTAGGCTTAAGAAAACTGGCTAACCTCCTATATGGTTTTTATGGTTGAATTTAATGCATGAGCGAATTCTAGTGATCCCATGTTAGGAGCTTCTTAGCCGGCTCGACATAGGAGTGAAGTAGGAGCTTGTAGAGTTGGGGAAGTACGTACGCCACCCCACGATTGGTATTAAGGAATACACCCGTCATCCACGCAATTAATACACACTAATCAACCGGTAAAAGATAGTTAGGGAGTAAGGAAATCTAAGTAAACACATTTCTCTCCATATAAGTTTCACAACCTTTTCATTTTCAGTTATTTTATTTTATTTGCATTTGTAGTTATTTGGGTTAGTTGACTAGCAACTAATTCCGCCCACTCCTTCAAACCCGAGATTTTACTTGCTTTTATAAAAAAATAAAAAAATACAAAAAGAATCTTCCCTCACCCTTAGACCTATTAGAGTAGTTTTTCAATCCTAACGACACTATTCCCCTAGAGAACGATCAATCCCCCGGTACTTGCCACTTCACTATACTACATCGGTCAGGTACACTGCCTGGTGGGGATTGCAAGCCTCTTGAGATCCCTCGAGAGGTAAAACCTGTTGTAAGGTCGCAAAACCACGCATCAGTTGTTGATGAACCTAAGAAAGTAAGTGAGAGTTTAAGTAAAACTTCACTTCCTGAGGACAAGGTGTTCTCTGATAGAAGATCAGATAGAGTAGTCATTGAAGACTGGGTATCTGATGATGATGAAGATGAACAGGTTATGTCTAAACCTGAAGTGGTTAAGAAAGTAGGAACAAGTGTTCCTAAGATAGTCAAAACTAATACTGATAGGCCTAAAACCAACATTAAACATGTTAGGCAACCAGTTAGATATTGTGAACAATACAGAACCACAAACAAGCCTAAAGGCAACCAAAGGAATTGGAATGGCCTTAAGTCTCACCAACTAGGTGATGACTTTGACTTTTATAACAAAGCTTGTTTTGTATGTGGAGAATTTGACCATCTTGCAGCTTTCTGCAACCAAAGGGTATCTGGGTATGCAAACAATAGGGTGAATTACAAAAGACAAACTCCTCAATTTCACTTTCACTCTAATTCTAAGAGAACAAAACCCAGAGCAGTTACAAAAGCAGTTCGTACTGCTAGGCAAGCAGTTTTTCCTACTGCTAGACCATATATGACTGTTTACCCAAAACAAACAGCTAAAGGTGCAAAAACAACTTTCAAACATGCACCAAAGACTGTTCAAAAGCCCATTAAAACAATAGCAGTGGTCCAAAAACAAGTTTGGAAACCAAAGGGAACAACTACAAAGGTAGCAGTTTCTACTGCTAATCATGTAGTTCATACTACTGCTAGGAAACACAGGGCAAATGTTGTTAAGGCCTTAGCATGTTGGGTTCTTAAATCCAATGGTGCATCAACCATTCTTAAGAGATTAAATTACATTGATGCACGAGGCAGATCCAAGTCAGTAATGGCTTGGGTCCCCAAAGGAAACTAATATTCCTCATTTTTGTGCAGGAACATTCTACTAATAAACAAGAGGATCAAGGATACTCAGATAGTGGATGTTCAAGGCACATGACAGGCAACAAGTCCTATCTTTCAGATTTTCAAACATTAGATGGTGGCTATGTTACCTTTGGAGGAGGTATTGGTAGCAAAATTTTCGGTAAAGGTACAATTAAAACTGGAAATTTAGATTTTGAAGATGTGTACTATGTACAAGAGCTTAAGTATAATCTTTTTAGTGTCTCACAAATGTGTGACAAAAAGAACAAAGTTCTTTTTACTGACACTGAATGCCTTATACTTTCTTCTGATTTTAAGATGCCTGATGAAAGTCAAGTACTTCTTAGAATTCCAAGAAAGGGCAACATGTACAGTGTTGATATGAAGAACATTGTTCCTAAAAAGGCTTTAACTTGTCTTGTTGCAAAGGCCACATTGGATGAATCAATGTTATGGAATAGGAGGCTTGGTCACATTAACTTCAAAACCATAAATAAGATTGTTAAGAATGGTTTGGTAAGAGGTTTACCTCAAAAACGATTTGAAAATGACCAAACATGCATTGCTTGTCTTAAAGGCAAACAACACAAAGCCACTTGTAAGCCCAAAATTTTTAACTCTATTGATCAATCATTGTTTATGCTTCATATGGATTTATTTGGACCTACTTCTGTTAGTAGCATGATGCATAAAAGATATTGTCTAGTTATTACTGATGACTATAGTAGATTTACATGGGTTTTCTTTTTAGCTACTAAGGATGAGACTTCTAGCATCCTTAAGACTTTCATTACTCAGATAGAAAACCTAGTAAGCAAAAGAGTAAAAGTCATTAGATGTGATAATGAGACAGAGTTTAAGAATAGAGTTATGGATGACTTCTGCAAGGAAAAAGGTATTAGGAGAGAATTTAGTGTAGCTAGAACTCCTCAGCAAAATGGAGTTGCTGAAAGGAGAAATAGAACACTCATAGAAGCTGCTAGAACCATGTTAGCCGACTCTAAGTTGCCTATCACTTTTTGGGCTGAAGCAGTCAACACTGCTTGCTATGTTCAAAATAGGGTTTTGGTTGTCAAATCTCACAATAAGACATCATATGAGCTTTTTAGAGGTAGAACTCCTGTAATAGGATTTCTTAGACCTTTTGGATGTCATGTGACAATTCTGAATACCTTAGACCATCTTGAAAAGTTTGATGGCAAAGTAGATGAAGGATTCTTAGTTGGATATTCTCTCAATAGCAAAGCTTTTAGAGTATACAACTTGAGAACTAGAAGAGTAGATGAAAACCTGCATGTGGAATTTTTAGAGAATAAATCCAATGTAGCAGGTCAAGGTCCTAATTGGCTATTTGATCTTGAGACACTAACCCATTCTATGAATTATGTGCCTGTTGTTGCAGAAACCAATGTTGCAAAAATCGGTCAACTCGGCCGATTAATCGCCGATTACAAGGTAATTGGCCCTATACCTTGTAGAATTTCAAAAATCGGTCAGGCAAAAAAATCGGCCAAATCGGCCAAATCGGTCAGCTTTGAAAAAATAAAAATTTAGGCATTCTACTTAATTTGGGGATCGTTTATTTCACTTATAACGCACAATGAGCCTCATAATCAGAATTGGAGCCTTTTATTGAGGTTTGGAAACATAGCAGGCTTGGAATCAGTTACGATCTTTAGTTTGGTCTCCAGAAATACCCAAAACATGCAAAAAATGCCAATCCGATTAATCACCGATTAATCCCGCCTCGACCGATTACTCGCTGCAGGGTGGTCGACCGCCCGGCTACCGATTCACGATTTTTGCAACATTGGCAGAAACTAATGATTTTTTAGGTTCACAAACAACAAATGAGGCAGGGTTAGACAAGGAGACAAATCAAGATCATGTATGGATGCCAATAAGTACTAGTGTGGCTTCAACTTCAACAAATGATGAATCTTCTTCTGGTAAAGCTAAAGAAGATGTTGAAGATGAACACAAGGAAGATGGAACCAAGGAACAAAAAAATGTTTCTGCTGATGATAGTACTGCTGAGACAGAGCATTCTACTGCTAGGCTTAATTTTTCTACTGCTGAGCCAAATGTTTCCACAGCTAGCCCTTCAGACTCAAATGAAGCAGATTTCTCAGATAAAGAGGTGGATTTGAGCAATATCTCACCTAACTATCAAGTTCCTTCTACTCCACACACCAGGATTCACAAAGTCCACTCCCTAGAAAATGTGATTGGAGATGTACAATCAGGTGTGAAGACAAGGCAACAGCTGATGTATTCAGACCAACAAGGGCTTCTTGATACCCTTTATGCTTCAAAGCAGCATGAGTTTTCAAACTCTTGCTTGTTTGTATGTTTTCTCTCACAGGCAGAACCAAAGAACATTCTTAAAGCCCAAGATGATTCAAGCTGGGTTGAAGCTATGCAAGAGGAGCTTCTTCAGTTTAAGATTCAGAAGGTTTGGGTGCTAGTTGATTTACCTAAAGATGAAAAGGTAATTGGCACTAGATGGGTTTTCAAGAATAAAAGGGATGAAAGGGGCATAGTGATTAGGAATAAGGCTAGATTAGTAGCCCAAGGATATACACAAGAAGAAGGTATAGACTATGATGAGGTTTTTGCTCCAGTAGCAAGACTTGAGGCAATTAGGCTTTTCTTAGCTTATGCTTCATTTACAGGCTTCACAGTTTATCAAATGGATGTCAAGAGTGCATTTTTATATGGTACTATTGAAGAAGAAGTGTATGTCTCACAACCTCCAGGGTTCATTGATCCTATCCATCCAAAAAAAGTGCACAGAGTAGTTAAGGCTCTTTATGGCCTTCATCAGGCACCAAGAGCATGGTATAAAACACTAGCTTCCTACTTAATTGAAAATGGATTTCAAAGAGGCAAGATTGATCAGACATTATTCATCAAGAAGCACAAGAGTGATCTTTTGCTAGTTCAGGTGTATGTGGATGATATTATCTTTGGATCTACAAGGAAGGAGATGTGTTTGGAGTTTGAGAAGCTTATGCATGATAAATTTCAGATGAGTTCCATGGGGGAACTTACATTCTTTTTGGGTCTGCAAGTTAAGCAATCTAGTGAAGGCATATTTATTAGTCAAGATAAATATGTTGCAGAGATACTTAGAAAATTTCACTTTGCTGATTCAAAAATGGCAAGCACACCAATGGACTCTGAGAAACCACTTCTTAAAAATTTAGATGGAGACAATGTAGATGTACATACTTACTGATCTATGATTGGTTCTTTGATGTATCTCACATCATCAAGACCTGAAATCATGTTGTCTGTTTGTGCTTGTGCAAGATTTCAAGTAACTCCAAAGGTTTCTCATTTAACAGCTGTCAAGAGGATTTTTAGATATCTCAAGGGTCAACCAAGGTTGGGTCTATGGTATTCTAGAGAATCACCTTTTGACTTGGTAGCATTTTCAGATAGTGATTATGCTGGTGCTAGCTTGGACAGAAAGTCAACAACTGGAGGATGTCAATTCCTTGGGTGTAGACTTATCTCATGGCAGTGTAAGAAGCAAACAATTGTGGCTACTTCAACAACTGAAGCTGAATATGTAGCTGCTGCAAGTTGCTGTGATCAAGTCCTATGGCTTCAAAACCAACTTCTTGACTATGGGTATAATTTCATGAACACTGTCATTCATATTGATAATAGTAGTACAATTTGCATAATTAAAAATTCAGTGCAACATTCTAAAATAAAACACATTAAAATTAGACATCATTTTATTAGAGATTGTAATGAGAAAAAGTTGATTCAAGTTCTTAAAATTGATTTTGATCACAACTTTTTAGATCTTCTTACAAAAGCTTTTGATGTTGGAAGGTTTCAGTACTTGGTAGCAAGTATTGGGATGCTTAATCCTCAATGATTTAAAACTATGTGTTTTTGTATATAAATTTTTGATTGTACTGCTGGCTTTATAAAATACTACTGTTAGTGAAAAGTTTGTGCTGCTGGTACAAATTTTTGTTTGTTAAGTTCATATTTGTTAGTCATATTATGATACTGCTATAAGACATATGCTTTGCATTTTGTTTCTTGGTTTTGGACTAACATTTTCAGGTATGAACATTGAACAAAAAGGATGTTTCAAGTGAAATGGAGGCAGTAGAATGACGATATCTCTTGCTGACATAATAGGTTTATGATGGACTGAGTTTGGGAATTTATTAACAAAGGTTTACACCTAAGTTAATTAAATTCCTTAGAACTTAATTCTTGAAATCTAGTTATCATGTTTCACATTGACTTGATAGCTCAGTTGGTAAGATAGTAACTGACACAACTCACTTTCTATCATTTTATACTTTTAAGTATAATGAGCAAGTCTAAGGACATCTGATAGAAAGAACAACTAGTAAAACTGAATCTAACACTTGTGTTAGAGGCAACAATTGCTATGAGCTGGAAACCCTGTCAAGAAAGCCTTTTGAATAGGTTTATCTTTACATAGGCAGTTATTTATAACTGAAAAACATTGGTTCTCACACAACCAGAAGTTGCTTTAAACCGCATTCTTGATTAAGTGTCTGTTATACACTTAATCCCTTCAAAATGGTTGAATGCAGTATGATTTTTCAATAATAAAATCATGAACATACTGCTAAGTCAAAAGTTTCTTAAAAAGGATTTTTCAAAGGGACTCAGCAAAACCATCCATTGATGGATAATGAGTCAATGCCCCATGAATCACCTCTCATAGGAGTTAACACACCTAGAAGTGATGAGGGCAGCACATAAACTCCTAAAGAATTGATGGCTTCATGTACAACATTTTCTGAAAACAAGTTCACATTGGTAGATCAGATAATGATGGGATGATTGTGAGATATCTTCCAAACAGGGGAGGATAAAATGTTATTTACATCTCAGGGGAGGAAATAAAGCCCAAGGAAGATTAACCAAACGTAAGGGAGGAAAAGACAAGAGCATACAAGATGATGACATGGAGGTTGAAAATGACATGAACAGAGCTGATTCTGGAGTATTATATATATTCAGAAGGGATGAAGCATTCCAAATGAGAAAGTTCCATCTAGGTTCTTTCAGTTTCAATTTTAGTTCACTACGTTTGTTCATCACTTACAAAGGCATGCTGATAGATGATTTCACTTGTTGAAACAAGCATCCAAGATACACAGCACCATTGCCTCTTATAATTCCTCCATCCAAGGAAATTGCACAATCTTTTAGGCTTTGCTTGAAGCTTGAAGATTGGTACTAATATTGTTGAAGTCAAAAAAAAATGGCAGATGAGTCACTGAGAAAAATATTTAATCTTGAAGAACAGAAGATAGCTCAGATCAAGGGTCTGACTAAGAAGTGTTTGAAAGATCCTCACAATCATAATTTAATTCAGAAACATGTTGAAAAGGATTCACATGTTTAGGGGAGGATTGTTGGGAATTAAATGTACTGAAGATTAGTATTGGAAATTACATGTTCACAAGATCGTTTCTGCTCAAAGAAATATTCTAAGTATCATTCTACTGTTAGTGCATTTGATTCTACTGCTAGCGTTAAACATTCTACTGCTGAATGATGCTGCTGCTGGTGAAGAAGATTCTATTGCTGAATGGATAAATGTTGAAGTATTCTACTGCTGGTTGGATAAGAATACAAAGATATTATGTGTATAATAGTTAACAATACACGGTAGATAATATCTTTTAGACAAAGTGTTCAGTAACAAGTTGTAAACACAGATACATGTTGTATCTTAATGACTGACACTCTCAAGCATGTGTTCGATTAGACTTGACAATATTTGTAAATATCTCTCTTGGACTATAAATGAGAGATCTTAGTCTAGATATTAGTAAGTGCTTAATTCATGTTGAATATCTGTTAAGAGAAAAGAACAAACACAACAATATCACAAGTCATAGAAACATTAAGATTCAAGGTTTTGTAACCCTAGTGATAGTGAAGATCACTCGTATTATTTTGAATAATATTGAATCGTTTGGTGATAAACTTTCTGTGCTCATTGTTCTATAACAAACATAACTGTTCCATTTCCATACCCAAATAACCTTCTAAGTGTGGTTAAATAGATTACGCATACTTAATTATATTAACTCAAACATATCATATACACAAAGTTACAAAGGACTAACACCCTTCAAGTGTATCGAAGCGAATCCTCTCATACATGATTAGTTCTTCTCTTGGTTGGGGAGCCGTGAGGGTGGGAAGATTGGCGATGTGTTGCTTCATCTCTTTGAATGCCTGTTCCGCTTCCGGTACCCAGTGAAAGTCGCTTTTTTTAATACATTTCTTTAGTGTCTTGAAGAACGGTAAAGACTTTTCTACGGACTTTGATAAAAAACGGTTCAGACTAGCCAATTTATGTTTAAGCTTTGCATTTCTTTAAGAGTCTGCGGTGAGGGTAGCCGGGCAACGACCTCGGATTTCTCCGGGCCAGCCCTGATTCCCTTCTTACTGATCACATGCCCCAAGAATACTCCTTCTTCTGCTCCGAAGGTATACTTTTTTGGGTTTAACTTCATGTTTATCTTCCGGAGAGTCATGAAGGTTTCTTCCACGTCCCTTAACATTTACACATCCGAATGGCTCTTGATAACCAGATCGTCGACGTATACTTCAAGGTTCCTTCCAATCTGTTTTTCGAAGGCTTTGTCCACTAGAATCTGGTATGTGGCTCCTACATTTTTTAATCTAATGGGCATTTTCTTGTAGCAAAAAATCCCTTGGTTTGTGTGGAACGCGGTTTTTTCCTCATCTTCTGCGGCCATCTGTATCAGGTGGTATCCTTTGTATGCATCCAGGAAACATTTGAAGGTGTATCCGCAAAGGGATTCAATCTTCCAGTCGATCTCCGGAAGAGGGTAACAATCTTTCGGGCATGCTTTGTTCAGATCTTTGAAATCTACGCACATTCTCCAGCTTCCGTCGCTCTTCTTGACCAGGACCGGGTTTGACAGCCAGTCATGGTAGTGGACCTCCCTCATTATACCGGCTTCTACTAATTTTGCAACATCCTCATTAATTGCTTTGTTTCGTTCCGGGGCCTGCCCGCGTTTCTTTTGCCTTACCGGGGCATACCCTTCCCGGATGTTCAGTTTGTGTTTTGCTACGCTCTGCGGCACTTCGGTCATGTCCGATGGTTGCCAGGCAAAGATATCCAGATTGCTCTTTAGCAATTCACACAGGTCCTTCTTCCTCGGATCTGTCAAGCTTCCCCCTATAGTGACTGTCTGGTCCGAAATTCTGGGAGACCGTTGGCATGTTCTTCGTCCTGGCTTGGCAAGGCTGGAGTCTACATGTGTATTTGTCCGTCTTGACTCTGCGCGGTTCAAGTTATAAGTATACCCGGCCCGTGTGGGTTCGGGGATACTATACACGATCAGTGGTCGACTGTGTGGATCTGAAGTTATTTTACTTGTGACTGTTTGCTACAACAATGACCCTTTTTTTTTTTCTTTTTGTAAAACTGTTTCAGTGTTTTCTAAAGTCTTAAGGTGATTGACTACAATGTAATAGTCATATACACAGTTGATGATTATTTTTTTTCCTTCATTTTTTTTCAGATTCCAATATCCTCCATAAAATTGCCAAAATATGACATATGCATTATAACAGGTCGTTCCGACTTTCATAGTTATCCTTAGAAAGCCTTACATTACGTACAAGTGACTGATTAATTTGATTTCCGATACTGTTTAGTGTTACATGAACATCCCTTTTTGCAGATTAATGGTTTTCCGTTTATGGTTCGTTTACAGTGATCATCCTTGTTTCGCAGTAATGATATGGACCTACTTGATTTGGTGCATGGAATTCACCTGATACACATAATAGGTATATACCTCTTCTTATTGTAAGAAGATATACAAATATTCTGCACTAGGCTTGAACATAACTTTGAACAAAAGCGCTACATAGTAACAACTTACGTTGGGACCAAAGTAATCGTTCTACTTCCGAACGATGATTAAAAAAAACATTCAAATCTCCCGCCGCAACGCGACGGTTCTTTATCGTTTATAGAAAAGTGCGCAATAAGTGTTTCCTTTAGCGGTTTTATACTCTTTACAATTTATATTGTGACTGACCCTCCTCAATGTTCTTTGATAAACTTTTGTTTGGTTAAAGAATACTTTTTGCACTTTTGAAAACTTGATTTTAGTCATCGGTTATCGTTTCGACCGAGGATCAAGCCCGGTTTTCTAGTAAAAAATGGTCCTTTTGTAACGGGTCAACCCGTTCGCTTTACGGGTCAACGGTTGACACCGGTCAACCCGGTTTTCTATTAAGAAAAATGAAAAAAACCAACCGACTGGGTTTTCAGAATCCGGTTATCCGGGCACTTAAACCCGCGGTCCTACCTGTTAACCGTTTTTATAAACTCATGCTTTTTTACCCTTGTTTTTCCCGAACGTTCAACTGATTAACCGGCAGGTCAACCGTTTCCTAAACATTGCTTTTTAAAAGTTGTACTTTCTACTGGATGTTTTCTCATTAACTAAATCGAACAGCTGGTTTTTTTGATCTCAGATGTGACAGGATTAAAACAGTTATGTAATAATATATCAGGAGACAAGTCTTATTAGTATAAAAAATTTTGTTAAAGGTAAAGTTATTATTCTCCGTCCAAAATTTTTGTCCCCTTTTGATTTGGGTATTTGTTTCTCAACTTTGACTTAAATATTTTTTGTTGTGAGTTATACAATACTTTGATGAAGATTTACCAATGAAAATACATTAACTCAATTCGTTCAATTTTGCATCAAGTATTCGTAACAAAATAAATACTTAGGTCAAAGTAAAAATAAGACCGAAAAAGTTAAAAGGATGACACAATTGTTGAGACGGACGGAGTCAATATATAAGTTGAATGTAAAATTGAAATGATTGTAATCGGTATTTTTTACTCTTTTTTTAATTATTATATTGAGGATTTTTTTGAACCAACACTCTTTACTAAAAATTATAGGATTTTACAAGAATGTGTGGGGAGCGAGGAAACCACTTGGCCCCCACACCGCTTACCATTATCTTCTATTATTTTATTTCTCTATGTATTATCTATCTTTTCCGAACTCGAAATCAGATTTCGACTCTGTATTATAAGGGAAGGTGCGTGTATTTTTGAATGTATAGTTGCTTTGGGCTATGGCTTGGTTTCAACACTTAAGGTTAATCTTCATAAATCTATGCAATGGCTTATTCAGAACCGTTTTGGACTCGTAGTGTCTAAAAATTGCGATCTCGTTTTCCATTTCCCCAAAGCTGCTTATTATATATCTACTTCCAAACATAACGGAGTGGAATATGTTATGGGTTTGTGGAAATGTAGATAACTCGTGTAGACTGAATCGAACCCGGACCGAGGTTGCACATTTTACGTATGAATGATCATAATATGTAATATATAATAGTCATGTATTGTGAATTATTGGACACGAAATGATAATTAACGGACGTTATTAGTAATTTAACGATGACTTAACGACGTATTAAGGGAAATATTGGGGACTAAGTGAAATTAGTGGCAAGAAGATCTAGAACCCATCCTATTGGCTTGGCGTCGGTGGCAAGGGTTCCTAACTGTGCGATTTCTTTTGTCCAAAGTAGTTTGCCTATAAATAAGCTAATTGATGGGTATTAGTTTTTTACCTTTGCATTGCTATACTAAATGTGTTCTTCTCTTTTGTTTTCTAAACCGATCGTAACTCCACAAGTGGGCGATCCATTGTTTTCAATTAACACAAATTTTTTGGTTTAGACTAGTTCTTCCGAGATCAGATACTTGTGGTAAGTACTGTGGTACAAGAGTTCGTAATAACTACTTTAGTTATCATCTGAGGGCTTGGTTGCAAACAAAGGTGGGTTCACGTTAATCCATTGTTTATCAGAAAAGAAAGAATAGTTGAGTCCTTGTTTGGCTAGTTCAAGGGACGTAACTTATATGGAGGTATTTATACTACCCATATACTAACTATAGCTGCCTCGGGACTCTGCGAGTTGACTTACACCTTACCGAGTAGGTCAGAGTCAAAGCAGAGCCGAATTGCGCCATACCTAGCAGGTAGGTGTCAGATCAAGTGGGAGACACGATCCCACAAGATCTAGCTTTTGGCAGCGTGGTTGTCCGGCTACGGCCAACGATGTGTTCCGGCCGGCCTAGGGAGACCGGGGCATGTTCTTGTCCTGGCTTGACAAGGCTGGAGTCTACAATGTGTATTTTTCCGTCTTGACTCTGCCGCGGTTCAAGTTATAAGTATACCCGACCCAGTATGTTGGGTTCGGGGATACTATACACGATCAGTGGTTTACGACTGTGTTGGATCTGTAATGTTCTTTTACTTCATGTGGACTGTTTGCTACAACAATGACCCATTTTTTTTTCTTTTTTGTAAAAACTGATTTTCAGGTGTTCTTCTAAAAGTCTTTAAGGTTGTTGTTACTACAATTTAATAGTCATAAGTACAAACAGGTTGATGATTATTTGTTTTTCCTTTCTTTTTTTTTTTTTCCAATTCCATATTTCCTCAATAAAAATATCAAAATCACTTAACATTATGCGTTATTAACATGGCCGTTTCCGACTTTTCATTAGTTATCCTTAGATATAGCCTTACATATACCGTACAAGTAACTGATTAAATATTTGTTTTCCGGTTAATGTTTTAGTTTTACATTGGATCATCCCTTTTTGCAGATTATTGTTTTCCCGTTTATGGTTTTAGTTTTACAGTGGATCATCCTTTTTTTGCAGATAATGATATGGACCTTACTTTGAATTTGGTGCATAGGAATCACACTCGTGAAAGATAAGTAACCTGACTACACATAATAGGTATATACCATCTTCTTTGTAAGAAATATACAAATATTCATGCCACTAGGCTTGAAACATGGACCTTTTGTAAACAAAAGCTGCTACAATGTAACAATCTACGTTGGTGACAAAATTTAATCGTCTACTTCCGAACGATGATTAAAAAAAACCTGCAAACACCCCCGCCGCAACGCGACGGGTTCCTCTTACTCGTTTATAGAAAAAGTGACGCAATAAGTGTTTTCATTTAAGCGGTTTTTATACATCTTTATCTTTTTAGTTGTGACCTCCTTAAAAGTCTTTTGATAAACTTTTTTTGGTTTATAAGAAATACTTTTTGCACTTTTGATAAACTTTGTTTTAGTCACCGGGTTTTCGGTTCGACCGCCGGATCAATCCGGTTTTCTATTAAAAAAATTCTTTTTTTAAACCGGGTCAACCCGGTTCGACTACCGGGTCAACCTGGTTCAACCAGTTCGACCACCGGGTCAACCCGGTTTTCTATTAAAGAAAAATGAAATAAACCAAACCCGACAGGGTTTCGAGAACCGGGTTAACCCGGGTCACTTAAAACCCAGCGGGTCTAACCTGTTAACCCGTTTTTAAAAACCCAGTTTTTTTACCCTTTTTTTTTTCGAAACCGGTTCAACCGATTAACCCGGCCAGGTCGACCCGGGTTTCTAAACATTGCTTTTTATAAAGTTGTACTTTCTACATGATGTTTTCTCTTAAACTAAATCGATACACTAGGTTTTTATTGTCATCAGATTGTGACAGGATTAAAACAGTTATGTAATTAATTATATCAGTGAGACAAGCTTTATTTAGTACGGAGTATAAAGAAATTTGTTAAAGGTAAAGTTATTTACTCCCTCCATCCCAAAATTATTGTCCTACTTTGACATTTTTGGTATTTGTTTCTCAACTTTGACTATAAATATTTTTGTTTGTGTTATACAATACTTGATGAAAATTATACCAATTAAAAATACATTTAAAACTCAATTCGTTCATATATTTTGCATCAAGTATTATGTAATATAAATAAAAATACTTAATGTCAAAGTTAAAAAATAAAGACCGAAAAAGTTAAAAGGAGACAATAATTTTGAGACGGAGAGATTAATATATAAGGTTGAATGTAAAAATTTTGAAATGAATGATAATCAGATATTTTTTATTTTTTATTTATTATTTTTATTATTATTATTATTATTATTATTATTATTGTTATTTTTTCTAACATCGATAATCAGATTTCGATAGTTGTATTATTAAGGGAAAATGCCATGATTTTTGAAATTGTATAAGTTGGCTGTTGAGCATATGGGCTTGGTTTCTAACACTTTTAATTTAATTCATACAAATCTATGCAATGGGCTTATTCAGAACCGTTTTGGACTCTTAGTTGTCTAAAAAGTTGCGACTCGTTTTCCACTTTCAAAGCTGCTCTTATTTTATATATCTACATCAAACATACTGGATGAATATGTTAGAGTTTGTGGAAATATATTAACTCGTGTATGACTAGAATCGAACTCGGGACCGAGAGATTGCACACTTTACGTATGAATGATCAAGTAAATAATTAATATATATAATAGTCATGTATTTTAATTATTTGGACACGAAATGATAACTAACGGACGTTAAGTAATTAACGGAATTGACTAACGACCGTTAGGGAATAAATGGAGGACCGTAAGTGAAATTAGGAGCTAAAGAAAGATCTAGAACCCCATCCTTTGGGCTTGGCCGATCGGTGGCAAGGGTTTCCTAACCCTTGTCGATTTCTTTTGCTCCAAAGTAGGTTTTGCCTATAAATACAATTGAAGGGTTATTAGTTCTTTTACCTTGTGCATTGCTATAACCCTAAATTTGTGTTCTTCCTCTTTTGTTCTTCCTAAACCGATCGTACACCACAATAAGTGGGTCGATCCATTGCTTTTCAAGTTAAACAAAATTGTTTTGGTTTTACGTGTTCATTCACTAGCATCAATACTTGATTGGTTATAGTACGTGTGTACAAGAGTTCGGTAATAACTTACTTTAGTTATTCATCTTGGATTGTGAAACAAAAAGGTAAGGGGTTTCACGTTAATCCATTGTTTATCAAGAACAAGAAAAGAGAAGTTTAGATCCTTGTTTGGCTAGGATCAAGGTACGTTACTTTTATTATTCGGTAAACTATTTATGTGTTAAATAATCGATCATTGCTTCCGCTATATGCTCTTTGATGTGTTTATTTATTTAGTTGATTGTCAAGTTATTTAAATTCCAACAGTGGTATCACGAGCCGTTTAACACGTAATTGAATTACCGAAACATAAATAAAAATCAAATCTTGATTTGGATTTACATGTTTTAGTCGAATTTTTTAGGGTTTTTTAGAACATAAAAAATTTCGAATCATAATTTAGGGGGAGGGGGGGGGAGGGTTCGACCCTCTTTTAATAAAATGTTAGTTTTGTAACCCTAAATTAGGACATGTTGTGTTTATGTGTTTATTTGAATAAGGGTTACGTTCCTGGATAATCCATGATTCTTCATGCAAGGAATTCATGGATTAGGATTTGTTTTATGTGCAACATGTTTCAGATAAATCTAAAATTAGGGAAGACCTAATTAATTATATTAATTAATCAGTTATGTGCAACGTGGTATACAATTATTAAAGCTTACGCGGTCAATTGTTGGTGTCTGTGGTCCATTGGGTACAATGCGCTCGAAAACCAATGGGAGTTTTATTAATTATATACATAATAATTCACATATAGACTATTAATAGGATATATCAAAAGGTTTGCATGTGCTTATATGATTTAATAGTTAAGATTATATGCGTTATTATGTGTTTATTTATTTTTTGTTAAATTACTTGTCCTTTTTTGTTTAAATTGTTCTTGAATTGTAAGCAAAAAGAGGGTAATTTTTTGTATAAAAAATAAATGGACCTAATAACTATGAAACCTTGATGTGGTAAATTATTTTGGTGCCAAGTCTTATGTGCCGACAGTGGTTCGCTTCGCACGGTAATTTGCTCCCAGGCGAGACTAGCAATTTAATAATTTACAACATAATTTTATAAGACTTAGAATCATAAACTTTTAATTTGATTGATGAGTTTTTGCACCAATAGTTGAACGGCGGACCCAATGTTGACAAACTATAAGGTAGGTATAAGGTTGGTTTCGCATTAAATTGTGGCCTTAAAGAGACTCCATTCTGTCTCTCCGCTTGCTTGTGCATCAAATTGGACTTACCAAGTACCACTATTATTTTGTGCGAAATCATCTTAAGGGTGAATTGACCTCAATTTCACGCGCCACTTTTGTGGTAATTATCCGAAGTACCACTATTACTTTGTGCAAAATCATCTTAAGGGTGAATTGACTCATGCAGCAGTAGGATATAGTGGGCGATAATTGTAGGCAATCCTTTGATTGGTGAACCCAATACCTCAAGTAAAACTTTGTTGATTTAACTCTTAGTGAATTGGTAATTAAAAATTATTTTGAAAATATGATACGAAGATGTGTGCATGCTTCTTGGTACATATTTTGATTATAACATCAAAATAAATACACTAAAAAAATTTAAGTCCATGCTATCTAATTATAAGAGACACTTGAAGTTAATATCTAGCGTAAGTGAGACCTTGACATAGATATTAATGACAAGGTAAATTACATACTTTCATTGCTAGCAGATCAACTGATGTAATGAAACTATGTGAATTTACAAGTTTCTAAATTAGACGACTTAATTAAGTTATAAGTGAGACCTTGAGACTTAAAGCATGAGATGGGAAGAAACATGCTTACATTGCAAATTGTTTGGCAAATGTAATTCCCATAATGATCTAGGAGTCCGAAATTGTTTTGCCGATTATTGTACGACAAGTTACCATCTTTTGTACTTTCACTACTAGCAGATCAACTGATGTAGTGGAACTATAAAAAGTTGGATCCTAGTTTTCAAGAAAATTAAATGGTTATTTTATATTTTCTGGGTAATTTTCTTTTTTTGAAAAATTGGAATACTAATATTTGAAATTTTTCTGTAGAAATGGCTCAACCGGACAACACTTCTGCAAGTTCCGCTTTCAAAGCTCACTTTGAGAGGGAAAAACTGACTGGCCCTAATTTCAATGATTGACATCGGTCCTTGAGGATTGTCATGCGAGTGACCAAGAAGCTGGATTATTTGACAAAGCCTTGCCCTACGCAGCCTGCTGAGACTAAATCTGATGAAGTCAAAGCAGCCTGGCAAAAGGAGTATGATGCGCATAACGAGGTAGCATGCTTAATGCTACACAGTATGATTCCCAAGTTGCAAAAGCAATTTGAGAACTACTTTCCTAAGGATATGCTTGATGAACTCCAGAAAACCTATGAAACACCTCCAGTTGTCGAACTTTATGATTTGATCGATAAATTCCACAGCTGTAGGCAAAAGGATGGTCAACCCGTGTGAGATCATGTGTTGGAGATGAAAGATTACATCGATCGTCTCCAACAGATGAACTATGCCTTAACCGAGAATGTTAATGTGAACTTAATCAACAGGTCCCTTAACAAGGACTTTAGTGGTTTTGTTCAAAATTACAACATGCATTGCTCGGGGAAGACAATAACGGAATTGCTCGCAATGCTCGTTGATTATGAAAAGGGTTTACATGGCAAGGATAAGGCTCCTACTCCACAAGTACTAGTAATACAAAGGGGTAGGGTTCAGAAACCAAAACCGCAAAGGAATAAGGGGAAAGGTAAAGCTAACAAGGGTAAACAAGTTATGACCTATCAACCTGAACCTAAGAAGGCCCCTAAGAAGAACAAGCCAAATCCCAATAAGAAGGATCATGGTTGTCATCACTGCCACGAGATGGGACACTGGAAGAGGAACTGTCCTCTATATCTCGAGGATTTGCGATTGAAAAAGATGAAGGGTGAGACTGAGAAAGCCAGTACTTCAGGTAACTTTTTCATGATTGAATTATTTTCACTAACTCGTAAATTAAATTCCTGTGTATTTGATACTGGATGCGGTATTCACATTTGTAATACGCTGCAGGGATTTAGAGTAAGAAGGAGACTCGCCTATGGGGAGCAATTTCTGCAAGTGGGCAATGTAGCACAAGAAGTAGTTGAAGCCACATGAATTTTTGAATTAGTTTTGCCTTCGGGCTTGATACTGAATTTGAATAATTGTCATTATGCACCATCTATTGTTAGAGGTGTCATTTCCTTTTCTTGTTTGTTGGATATGGGATTTCACCATACTATTGTTGGCAATAAAATTTCTATTTCATTAAATAATGTTTTTTATTTCAATGCTATTGCTGTGAATGGTGTTTTTGAGATTGATATGAAGGAACATAGTGATTATAATTCGATGTATAACATCAACAATAAGAGAGTCAAGAATGTCTTGGATTCTTCTTATCTTTGGCATTGTTGAATTGCCCACATAGGCAAGACTCGCATGCAAAAGCTGCAACGTGATGGGCTTTTGCAGAATATCAATGATGAGTCATTCGATAAGTGCGAATCTTGTATATCTGGAAAGATGACAAAGAAACCTTTTAATAACCGTATTGAAAAGGTTGATGATCTACTTGGTTTAATACATACTGATGTGTGCGGACCACTTAGACATACGTCGAAGATAGGTGCTAGCTACTTCTTAACCTTCACGGATGATTTCAGCCGTTATGGTTATGTTTATTTACTTAAACATAAACATGAGGTGTTTGAAACATTTAAGGTTTTCAAAGCTGAAGTAGAACTGCAACTTGGAAAGAAGATTAAAGCTCTTCGATCCGACAGAGGTGGTGAATACCTTAGTCAGGAGTTTAAAGATTATCTAAGTAAGAATGGAATTGTCCGGCATCTCACATCTCCATATACTCCACAGCAAAATGGTATATCTGAGAGAAGGAATCGTACATTATTGGATATGGTACGATCTATGTTTAATCTTACTACTCTGCCGTTATCCTTTTGGGAATATGCCTTGGAATATGCGATTCGCATACTAAATATGGTTCCAACTAAGAAGGTAGATAAGACACCTTATGAGTTATGGTTTGGGAAAATGCCTAACTTGCCTTATCTTAAGGTCTGGGGTTGCGCGGCGTTTGTTAAACGTGACTCAGCAGATAAACTCCAACAGAGATCTGTTAAATGTATCTTTGTAGGATACCCAAAGGAAACAATGGGTTACTACCTTTACTTCCCTCCTGAAAACAAAGTAATAGTTGCTAGGTATGCAGATTTTCTTGAAAAGGATCTCATATCTCAAGAATTCAGTGGGAGACTCTATGATCTGGAAGATGATCAAGAGGATACATTGCCTTCTGAAAACACTAGCGAAATTCATGTGGAACCGGATAGTCTGGGTCCTCCACCTGAAGTGATTCCCATTCGCAGATCCGTAAGGACTGTGAAAGCACTTGAACGTCTATGTCTTAACGTAGAGGTTGAGGAAACTATATTAGGGGACCTTGGAGAGCCTGCTAATTATAGAGCTGCCATGAATGATCCTAAAAAGGATAAATGGCAGATTGCTATGAATGGGGAAATGCAATCCATGAAAGACAATGAAGTCTGGATTGAAGTAGACCTTCCTCCCAATGCCAAGGTAGTTGGGTGTAACACCCCAACCCGACAAGGGTAGAGATGTCACAATAATGGTTTCTTATCAAAGCAAACACAAGCATATGACATAAACAATACAATGAAATTCAAAGGTTACAAAGGGAAAAATCTAAAATACAAGGTTACAATGAGAACAATAATAAAATACTAAGTCTTAATTGCAAATCTCTTCTAGTCATCTATAAATCCATGATAGCAATCTAAATATAGTCTTCTAAGTCCAAGATACTCTCCACTCATACCCAGCTTCCAACTAAAACCTGCCGTAGGAAAAGAAATGCGGCTGAGCTACGAGAGCTCAGTGAACAGATATAACGATAACAAAGCAGTAACAATGGGATAGTGAAGTAAGTGAAACAATGCAAGGTATAACAAGAATTAGGAAAGAATAAAAAGGTTATGCAGATATATCAAGAGTAAGAAATAGTTACAGTAGATAAGAGTAAAGGGAACAATAATCCCAACCCGAGCCCAAGTCATATCAAGTCAAGTCAAGTATGTATCCGGAGGGGTGACCTCGGAATACTAAGTACAAGGTTACAAGGTAAAGGAAACAGTAATCCACTACGAGCCCAAGTCAAATCACATATCAAATAGCAAGGTGTACGGAGGGGAGACCTCGGTACCAAGTACAATATGAGGGGATAACTCCAAGGGGTGGAGTCATGAGCTCCCAAGATGTGAAAGACGTGTATCGCACACACCATCAGTCACCAAGTATAACAAGTAATATAAAAAAGTCAAGTCAAGTCAAATCTATGATGCATCCATACGCCCCAGTAGGCTACAATGTCTTCCTCTACGTAACAAGTCAAATCAAATCAAGGCAGGGACGGGACAGGTCATCACTCTCCTGCCCTAGAGTCATGCCATCGGTGCATCAATGACATGGACATGAAACCCTCATGCCTAGTTATGGCTCGTAGTCTCAAACTGTGGGTCAAGGGTCAAGTATCAAGTATCAAGTGTCCAAGTATATATCAAGTGGTTCAAGTCAGGTTTCATATCAAGTGGTTCAAGTCAAGTTTCATATCAAGTGGTTCAAGTCAAGTTTCATCTCAAGTGGTTCAAGTCAAGTTTCCAATTCAAGTATATCAAGGTTCAAGTCAAGGTTCAAGACAAGAGATCATAGCAAAGGTTTATAGCAAAGGTTCAATTCAAAAGTTCATTTAAAAGCAATCTTTTAATAATGGTTTTCGTAAAAATGATATTTCAAAATTGTTTTCATAAAATAGTCTTTCAAAACAGTTTTTCATAAAAATAGTCCTTAAAAGTTATTTTCATAAAGCTTTAGAAAAATTACATTTAAAAGTGGTATCGCATCGTGCTCAACAACATCGTTTTAAAATAGCTTTTCTAAAAAAACATTTTCATATATAATTAAGAAAGGTTTTCGCATCCAGTTATAATATCAAGTGGATCTTCAAGGTATCCAAGGATTTGAATATTCATGTCAAATGGTGATGAACGAAGTATATCAAGTATCAAGGGAACATAGCAAGATTCAATTTAACAAGGGAAGCATAGCAAGGTTCACAAATCAAGGTTCACAAATCAAAGGGAGCATAGCAAGGTTCAAGGGAATAAGATAGACAAGAGAGAGAGAGTTCATGGGAAACCTTACAAAGAAGGTCAGAATATCTGTACCTTATACCGCAAGTGAAAACACATCTAGAAATACAAGATCGGAAACAAACTCCATCTTCAGCGAATCTACACGAATACATGGTCGTCTTATTATTAATATCTTATTTAAATCAGATTTCTCATTTTAGTCGGCTTTCTATTTTTAGCAGGTTTCCAAGATTTGCAAGTTTCCGTTTTTAGAAAGTTTCCTTATTTAGCAAGTTTTCAAAAATAGCAAATTTTCATAATTAGACAAATTCCATAAAGTAATTAGGTTAAGTCATTTATTAAATATTATTATGGAAATAGGGTTCATTTTAGCAAGTCATGATAGTTTAGGGTTCCTTATGACAACTTTCTATATTTTAGGGTTTTAAATGTAAATATGCCAAAGTTAAGGTCCAAAATGTAAATATTACAAGTTATTCATTTTAACCCATAAGTTTACCATAATTACAATTCCAATCCTTTAATTTTAACAATTTTACAAGTTAGAACCTTAAGTTAATTAAATTACAAATTAGACCTTATAATTAAATAAATTACAATTCGATCCTTAAATATTCATATTTACCCATTAAGCCTTCAATTATCCAAAATTACACATTACACCCCTTACATAAATGTTTATACGAGACACCCTCTATTTTCTAGAATTTACAAAACAAACCCCTCTAGTTTATAATTTTGCAAATCGAATTCATAATTATATAATTTACCACTTAAACCTTTTAGTTACAAAATTTACACATAATACCCCCATATAATATTTTATACGATTCATCCCTGGTCCCAAGTATCTTACAAAATAACCCACAAGTTTATAAAATTACAAAACACACCCAAAACTTTTAATTCTTCAATCGGTATACACAAAAATGTATAAACCCTAACCCTAAAATTTTCTAATCATTACCAATCATAATTACAACCTTAAAACATATTAATTACATCAGATTCATCACCCAAAACCCTAACCCTAGTTCATACGATTAGGTTTTTATTTTTTCCTCTTTTTCTTTTTAATCCGGTTTCAACAAAAACTCACCAAGGATGATTTAAGCTTCGAAAATTACAAGGGTCATTTTTCTAGTGTTATATAGTACGAATAGGACCTGAGAAAAATAGTCTTGGAGGACACAAAATTCGTAAAAACCGATTCACCATTTATTTGGTTTTTAGGGTTTCAATTCGTATTTTAATTCAAACGACCTGAGTATCAAGCATGAATCATTATAGCCATTTTATTTAGATCATATGTGATGTAAAGAGAGTCACAAAAATACCATATGATTTTTATGATGGTCGAATGAGGTGTGGAGGATTAATTCTTCTCGGCTAGGATATATCGATACCAACAAAACTCCCTTGATCATACGAACGACCCAGCAACCTTGGCACCATTTTTCGCACCCTCTTTAGACTTGAGAGAACCTAGTAAAAATATGAAACAGCTTCCAGAAATTTGTATGGAGTAGAGAGAGTTTTTGGTTTGTTTTTAGGGTTTAAATGAATTATAAAAGGGAAATATACAAAACCCTGTATTAGAGGGGGAGGGTGCATAGATTTCGGCCCAAGGAGATCAATTAGGATCAATTTTTCTGATTTTCAAAGATTTCCTTTTTATTTGTAGTGTTTATCCTTGATTTGTACAATTTTATTTATTTAACAAGTAAACAAAATATATATGTATATGCATAATAATTATTTTCGGCCTATGTAGTATTTAAATGATGTGACAAGTATTTTTAGGACATTTAGGATGTTAAAATGTTCATGCAAAAATTGTCATACTTCATATGTTGCTAGTTTTCAAGAGTTTGGGATTTATTTGATGTTTTATTTACTTATTAATTGAAATTTAAAGTTACAAGGGTATTTTGGTAATTTTGCATGTTTTGAAATTTTGGGTATTACAACTTCTTCCCTTCTAAAAGAAAATTTCATCCTCGAAATTTGAAATCGCAAAGTTAGACGAAGTCGCAGCAAGTCGCGAAATATCGTCACAAACATTCTCACGCCCGGAGAGGTTCTTCAAAAAAAAGGATCTTCAGACCAAATAGTTTCTCATGACTCAATCAAAACAAGGTGGGTTCAATTTCCTCAGAAGTGACAAATTAGGTTGATTCTGATCAAAAGGTCCATGCAACATAAAATTGATGATAGGCGAATATTCTAGAAAGCTCATATGGAATACGAACAAAATTTCAAATCAAATTAACTGTATCAACAGTAGAGAGCTCTACAAAGAGTTCAAGATTTATACCTGAGGTCAACAGAATGCAAAACGAGAGTCCAAACTCATTCAGATATCTAATGAACGAAGGTAGAGTATACGCATAGGTAGAATGAACCTAAAGTCTCACTAATCACGGAATAACAAATGGAGATCAAATTCTAAACTTCTTAGGTACTCCCCAAGATATCCTATGGCCACAATGAGTGCACGTTATATGGTGTAAGTATTATCACGTTGATCAGGCGTCATAATACTAGCACCACATAAATATGCCTTCATGTTGATCATACTTTATCTCGAGTCGTAAGAAAAACAATCTATCTTAAACCACCTAGTACTTCTACAGTCTCGGAGGTCAACAAGATCAAATGTCATAGTTAAGAGGGAAAACAAAACTACTCGCAAGAGTATCGGAATCCCAGATTGCCTAGCAGAAATAAGGTACGCCGTCCACAAGCATCAGATCTTCTACAATTCGCCAAAATTCACAAAACAAAACCATCATCGAACATACGAAAAAATAAACACGGAACTGAAATGCTTCTAGGGAACTTAACTCATTAGAGGATCTTATTACTATATAACGAAGCTTAAGTGAGTCAATGGAAGTGAAAGTTAGTCGACGATAACTTCGGCCTTCACAAAATCAATTCTTCCAAACATAACAGGTCAGTTTCAATTCGTATTTTAATTCAAACGACCTGAGTATCAAGCATGAATCATTATAGCCATTTTATTTAGATCATATGTGATGTAAAGAGAGTCACAAAAATACCAGATGATTTTTATGATGGTCGAATGAGGTGTGGAGGATTAATTCTTCTCGGCTAGGATATATCGATACCAACAAAACTCCCTTGATCATACGAACGACCCAGCAACCTTGGCACCATTTTTCGCACCCTCTTTAGACTTGAGAGAACCTAGTAAAAATATGAAACAGCTTCCAGAAATTCGTATGGAGTAGAGAGAGTTTTTGGTTTGTTTTTAGGGTTTAAATGAATTATAAAAGGGAAATATACAAAACCGTGTATTAGAGGGGGTGGGTGCATAGATTTCGGCCCAAGGAGATCAATTAGGATCAATTATTCTGATTTTCAAAGATTTCCTTTTTATTTGTAGTGTTTATCCTTGATTTGTACATTTTTATTTATTTAACAAGTAAACAAAATATATATGTATATGCATAATAATTATTTTCGGCCTATTTAGTATTTAAATAATGTGACAAGTATTTTTAGGACATTTAGGATGTTAAAATGTTCATGCAAAAATTGTCATACTTCATATGTTGCTAGTTTTCAAGAGTTTGGGATTTATTTGATATTTTATTTACTTATTAATTGAAATTTAAAGTTACAAGGGTATTTTGGTAATTTTGCATGTTTTGAAATTTTGGGTATTACATTGGGAGTAAGTGGATCTTCAAGAAGAAGACTGACATGGATGGCAATGTACACACCTATAAGGCCAATTTGGTAGCTAAAGGCTTTATCCAAACATATGGTGTTGACTATGAGGAGACCTTTTCTCCTGTAGCTGACATAAGGGCTATTAGGATTCTCATAGCCATAGATGCACACTATGATTATGAGATTTGGCTAATGGATGTTAAAACCGCCTTCTTGAACGTTCGTCTAGATGAAGACATCTATATGCCGCAGCCTGAGGGGTTTGTGAATCCAGAATTTCCAAACCGTGTATGCAAACTTCAAAGATCCATTTATGGATTGAAGCAAGCATCACGTCAATGGAATAAGAGATTTGACGAAGAAATCAAAAGGTTTGGATTTACTCAGAATCTTGATGAGCCATGTGTATATCACAAAGCTAGTGGGAGTGATGTTATTTTCCTAGTTCTATATGTTGATGACATATTGATCATGGGTAAAAACATTCCATGATTGAATGAGGTGAAAGCCTATCTTGGGAAATGTTTTTCCATGAAAGATCTAGGAGAAGCAGCATACATTCTAGGAATCAAGATCTATAGAGATAGATCAAGGCGGTTAATTGGTTTAAGCCAAAGTGCTTACATTGACAAGATATTGAAGAGATTCAGTATCCAAAATTCCAAAAAGGGATTTTTGCCAATGCAAGTAGATCATGGCTTAAGTAGCAAAGCTTGTGCTTCAACACCTGAAGAGGTGGCATGCATGAAAAGAGTCCCTTATGCTTCAGCTGTGGGATCTATAATGTATGCGGTGCTATGTACAAGGCCCGATGTGGCATTTGTTCAGAACATTACCAGTCAATATCAGCAGAATCCAGGTGAACTCCACTGGACTGCAGTGAAACATATCCTCAAGTATTTGAGATCTAAGAGGGATATGTTTTTAGTATATGGGGAAAATCCAGAAGCAGAGCTGTTTGTTACAGGTTACTGCGATGCATCCTGGAAGTGTGATAAAGATGATACGAAGTCTCAGACGGGTTATGTCATTGTCATCAATGGAGGAGCTGTGGATTGGAAGAGCAAGAAGCAGAGTACTATAGCGATGTCTGTAATAGAAAGTGAGTATATTGCTGCCTCAGAAGCTGCAATGGAAGCAGTCTGGATTAGGAAATTCGTTTCAGGGCTTGGAGTTATGCCCTCAATCGAAAGACCTATAAAAATGTATTGTGACAATTCAGCCGCAATTACATTTGCCAATGAGCCTGGAATCATGAAGGGCACCAGACATTTGCCGATTCGATATCACTATGTTAGAGAACAAGTGGAGATAGGCGAAATCGAGCTACTCAAAGTTCACATAGATGACAACTTAGCAGATCCATTAACGAAGGCTCTACCCGGTGGAAAGCTTAAAGAACTTTATGAAGGCATAGGACTTCTTTTAGCTAGTAGTTTCATGCATATCTGTGATTAGTGTTTGGATAATGGGATGTTGTAAAACGGTTATTATTTTAATGAAATAAAATACTAGTTATGTTTGTTTATCATTTTCTTAATAATATATCCTATATTTGCATGTTTATATCCTTGAATATATTTATATATTCTAAACTGTCTGTTGTCAGTTAATGATATGGGAATATCATTAAATTAAGACAAATATGAGTATTGGTAGAATATACTTGAAAGTATATTGATGCGTTGTCATACCAATTTCACATGATATTCAAAATGTTGAGTATAGGACTTATCCCGACTTCATGAGTTTACTTTATGGATCTTGTCATTAAGTAAATCATGTGTATATAGTTATCCTCAGACTTGAGATGCCAGATAACTGTCATGCATGTAGTGCATTTCTGTGATTCAATTTAACGCTATACGTAACTGGTAGCTATAAGGATTGTTTTCAGAAGCGTTGCGAATTGCATGAGTTATGCTCGTAGTCAAGATAGAATTTGTTCCTTCAAATTGTTTGGAGTTTAATACTGTTGGGCCCCTCGTAGGATTGGTAAGATGTATGTGTGGCCACACCCAAGATCTCCCCTGAATGGTTCAGAATATTTGGTAATCTTATTTAATCATAAACAACGAGAAACAGAATTATTAATAAAGAATGACTTAGATCCATATCTTTATTAATGTGGTATTAGAAACAAAAGGATGAGTATAATGAGTAATCATCGAATGGTTTTTCCAGGAGACCACCACTCGAGTTGATCTAGGGGCATTTTTGTGTTGCTAGACGCTAACCAATGTCAATTACACTTTAATAGATTTCCAAGTGGGAGCTGTTAGAGTTTGTGGAAATATATTAACTCGTGTATGACTAGAATCGAACCCGGGACCGAGGGATTGCACACTTTACGTATGAATGATCAAGTAAATAATTAATATATATAATAGTTATGTATTTTAATTATTTGGACACGAAATGATAACTAACGTACGTTAAGTAATTAACGGAATTAACTAACGACCGTTAGGGAATAAAGGGATGACCGTAAGTGAAATTAGGAGCTAAAGAAAGATCTAGAACCCCATCCTTTGGGCTTGGCCGATCGGTGGCAAGGGTTTCCTAACCCTTGTCGATTTCTTTTGCTCCAAGATAGGTTTTGCCTATAAATACAATTGAAGGGTTATTAGTTCTTTTATCTTGTGCATTGCTATAACCCTAAATTTGTGTTCTTCCTCTCTTGTTCTTCCTAAACCGATCGTACACCACAATAAGTGGGTCGATCCATTGCTTTTCAAGTTAAACAAAATTGTTTTGAATAGAGCACAGACCTGGGGTGTTTCTTCTACATGACTCCATTTCTCGACACAGCTGATTATCCTGCACTAGGTCACAATTTAGAGTTAACTTCTTATCCTTGTGGTGCTAATCCCTGACTACAATTAGCATACAGAGGTAGAAACTTGCCTATGGGATGTATCGTTCATGTAGAATATAGGGGGGTACGTGTCAAGGCAAACTGCATGAAATTGATTGCTGTCTGTACACGCTAGACGTGCAAAAGATGGGAAATCACGCTTTTTATATGGCATCTTCCATTTGGACTATGCGCTTTGGCACAACTTCCTATGATAATAAAAGGAGGAAAGCATAACATGATTTAGGATATTATTTGATGCATAAGGCTTGTGATTATGTTATATAATATAAATGGGCATCAAGCTGTACCTTGGCTCTATGTTCAATAAGTGCACTAGTTACAACAGTATCACGCATTCCTGAGGTGCTACTGGTTTCCTTCTGGCGCGCACTTACCTGTAAACAACAGACACAACATTACAACACATATTATGAGATCCAATATATGACTTTGCTTAATCAGCACAAAAGTAGTTACGTACATTTAAACGAAATCATCAAATAACGACATAAACAGAATATATACAGAAGAATTTGTTAGTATAACTATCTACCCTATACATACCACATCATTAATAATCTACCATATGCATACTACTAATTAGTATAAAAGATATGCACCGAAAGGAAAAATCCACAAACCTTTGCCTTCCATGGGCCCTTGTACTCTGGGTTTGGAATAGTTGGGATGGTCCACTCACCATCTTCCTCTTCGTCCCAATCTTCTGGCTGGAGTTTTTATTTATTTTTGTCAGAAATTAATCCCAGAAAGCTTTACAATTCAAAAACAGAATGCTGAAAATAAACACGAACCTTCTTGGCATCTGGGTCTGGGATCTCCTTTTCGATGTCCTCATAACCCTGGTAACCAAAAAACAACAATCAGTTCTGGATCCCAATATAGATATAAAAAGAGTAACAGAACTTGGTGCCATATTACCTCAGGTTTCTTGTCTTCAGGGTCATCAATGAACTCCTTGTCATCCCAATCTTCAGGCTGTCATCAATTTAAATCCGATTAAAGCTTTAAAAGGGACCCTCGTAAAATTTCATAAGCAAACTTATTGCTCGTGTATTTGAATATACCTTTTTCGCCTCGGGGTCCTTAATCTGCTTTGCTGGGAGAAGATCCCAGTCAGAGTACAAGCTTCCAGTTTGCTTCTCTACGTTATCGATGAGGATAGTGTAGGTCACAAAGTCATCTTTTAATAACTCATATGTACATAAAAGAATACACTAACTAAAACAGGATGCGAAAAAAACCCAAATCGCCAAAATACAGTTTTTAGAGTGTGTTTGGGATTACATTTTTCACGTGCTTATTAGCTTACTGAGTTTTTTTAAACTCAATATGCACTTTGGATGTAAAAACACGTGCTTATTTCTGCTGAAATAAGCACTTACTTATAAGCACGTGTGAAAGTGCTTGTTATGAAATTGCTTAAAACAAGCATAAACAACAATCCCAAACACCACCCTTATTATCATCAGACAGTTAAAAGATACTAACCAAAGAGTTGCTTGTTTTGTCGAAACTGAACCCTTGACCTTCTGAAACCACAAATTATACAAATCAAATCACCAAAAAGATCAAATTCACAAGTTCAATCTAAACATCACTAATCACATGAACAAAACTATATATAATATGACTTAACAGCTAATGATCATGTTAATTCAATCATGAAACTGAAATAAAAATCAGGAAAATAACATAACCGACATATTATGAAAACGAATTAAATAACAGATCGTAGAGTTAAATTAACCTTGATGTGAATCGAGTGATGGTGAATTCAGATTGAATCGGTTCAAGTAGTAGATTATGATATGAACGATGTGATGATGATGATGCTGATTATAAAGAGAGATGGGCGGGTAGTTAGCCAAAAAATGAAAAAAATGGAGAAATAAGGGGAAACTTTGGGGTTTTGATTTTGGGGAAAAATTTTAAGAGGGAAGAATGAGAGGGAGAAGGAAGAGCATAAAAAATATCTGAATTTTATTTTAGCCTCACATTTTTTTTATATAATTTTGTTTATAAGAACTAGTTTAATTTAAATTAATATTTATATGGATGTAGATTATGTCAAACAAATTTGTACCAAAGTGTATTTCTACATTTATAAAAAAGTGTTCGGAAAACTAGATTTATTTGGAATGACTTGTCTTTTAAACCATTATGATTGAATTATAAGATAATATTTGAATTCGGCTCGAAAAACTCGATACTTTAACCTAATAGTCTAACAAGCGTTTATGCGATTAGTGACATTTGTGTATCCCTAATCACTCATACGTAAGGCGTCTAAACGTATGAATATCAATGTAAAATTACTTAACATCCAAAGCTTATCCTATGGATAAAATCAAGTCATACACATAGATGGAAGTAAATATGGATAAACTCAACAATTACGTATGGTATGTATTGAGGGTTTGGGTTGGTCGACCGTTCGGTTTCCCACGTTCGGTAAAGACCCCAAAATGTAACAAGAGTCACGAGTTGGGGTAACGCTCACGAGTCGGCTCAGTTGGTTGATGTCATTATCCTGATTACACGTCTTAAATTGTCAACACTCAAAATGAAAGCCATCGGTGAATACTAAAGATGTTATGAACGTCTGAAACTTGAATTCTGCTCGAGTTCCCACGTCACGGGGGTATAAACCGAGGTTTCATGCGTGAACCCCTAAGTGTTACACATAAATAGCAATCCGTAAATAGGTTTATATACAAACTTACAATTACTAACGACGATACAAATATATGTAGGTCTTAAAAACAAGTGTAGTACATTATAATATATAGAACCGTATATTCTGTCGGTAATCCATTTTCGTCCGTTTTTGTCAGTTTTTATCTATCTTTGTCCGTTTTTATACATTTTCGTCCATTTTTATACATTTTAGTCCCTTTTTTACGGTTTTATACGTTTTCTTCCATTTTTTACGTTTTTGAATGTTTTTTTACGTTTTCGTCCTTTTTTTTACGTTTTCATCCATTTTAGTCCTTTTTTTACGCTTTTATATGTTTTCATCCGTTTTCGTTCATTTGTATACGATTTCATCCGTATTTTTATGTTTTCATCAGTTTTTGTCTATTATATTTTTACGTTTTCATCCGTTTTAGTCCGTTTTTTACGTTTACGTCCATTTTTATACGTTTTTGTCCGTTTTTTACATTTTCGTCCATTTTGATAAGTTTTTGTCTGATTTTAAACGTTTTTGTCCATTTTTATAAGTTTTGTCCGTTTTTAAACGTTTTAGTCCGTTTTAATCTATTTTTATACATTTTAGTCTTAGCTATGATGTCCATGTATTAGGGACTGAGTTGTGATTCAAATTCAGTCACTAACAAATTTCCCTCCAAACTTTTTTTATTGCGCAAACATATTTGTAACTGGATTTTAGTCTTAGGTATGATGTCCATGTAATAGGGACGCAGCTGTGACTGAAATTCAGTCACTAAAAAATTTCCCTCTAAACCTTTTTATTGTGTAGACATATTTGTAACTGAAACTTAGTCTTAGCTATGATCTCCATGTATTAGGGACCGAACTGTGACTATAATTCAGTCACTAACAAATTTTCCGCCAAAATTTTTTATTGCGCAAATATATTTGTAACTGAAATTTAGTCTTAGATATGATATACATGTACTAGGGACTAAATTGTCACCCTTATTCAGTCACTAACAAATTTGCCTCCAAATTTTTTTCCTGTACATGCATATTAGTAACTGAAATTTAGTCTCAGATATGGGGTCACTGAATCGAGGACTGATTTTTAGTCGCCGCAATCAGTCAATAAAAGGTCAGTCCTTAAAAGTATCAGTAACTAATGTTTCAGTTACCGATGCTATGTATCAGCGACTGATATATCAGTCCCTAGAAATTCAGTCTCTGAAAGCCTTTTTTTTGTAGTGTGCATTTGGTGAGATGAAGATGTTGATATTCTGTTCCCCAAATGGACAATCTTGAAGAAGGTCGAGTCTACAGTCTTTTCTACATTTTCCGCTGTGTGTTAGAAGACTAAAGACGGCATGCATTTGGTTATCAAAAGACTTCTTCATATTCTGGGCGTAATTCTTCATGTATCCTTTGTAAATACATAAAATCATAAAAACACAAAAATATTTTTTCCAATTTCATAAAACTTTTATAAAAACAAAATAAAAAATATAAAATCAACAAAATCCATAAAAATCAGAAAAATAGAAAATACCAAAAATAGTTTTTCAACGCATGTCTTCTGGAATCAATAACATTTACGGACCTAGAAATGTCATTCAATAATGACACGGGTCTTTAAATGAAGTTCGAGCAGATGTTCAAAAAAGTTTTTCAAAACATGCCTAAATGGTTTGCTATTACTTCAGATATGCAACCCATTTTTCAAAATGAGGAAAGCACGTCGCCAAAAAGACGGCTGTTCCTAACAACGGGTGATTAAGTTCTCCCGGGCATGGATTACTTTACATCCGTGCACCCTCGATCTAGTGTACGCTTCAGTGCATTATTTCCTGATTCAGAAGAGAAGTCTTCTTTTACCAAAACAAATTTTTTTCCCATCTATGATTCTTCAGGAAAATAATTTGTATCTAAAATGGTGATTTAAAACAGTATTTGAAAATCAATCGAACATAAATTTTTTTCTCCATAAAATTTGCCACTCAATCTATGACAAAAGGTTTAATTTTTCATAAAATTTTAAATTGATAACGGGTCATTGATTGAGGGGGAGAGTGATTTCAAATTTTATTTTAGATCATCAAATGGTATCTTTGTATGGTTCAAGTAATGAATAAACATGTGTTGTTATGTGTCAGGATATGAATCTTTTCATGAGTTTCTCGCTAAACTCCAAATCATTTATAAACTCAACATTTCTGACACTAACATTCTCCCTCATTGATTAAGGGGGAGCATAGTAATGTTCCATTATCAGTACATATTAAACCTGAATACATTTTCTCCCATATTTTCTAAACTCATTTAAATCAATTGGGATCACAAATCTCAAAAGGTTTGAAATTTTTGATCGGGGGAGAGAATGTGATTTAAATATGAAAACTGATAAAATGTGATCTTTTGGACTCAAGTGTAGGCTCTCTCATATGTGCTAAACTCTTTCATATATCGATGCACATATTGAGGGGGAGCGAATGATTTATGATGGCAATTGTGGAAGAATACCAAAGACCGGCCATCTTATTTAAATGTACTGGAGTTATATGGATGGTAAGGTTAGGTATCAGTTCCCATGATCCAAACAGAACCGGAGGGATCTTCCCATGGATAATCCACTAGTTAGTGTAGAAGTCCTTAGGTATGATTAAAAAGGAGAAAAGTGAGAATAAGGGAAGAGTGCCGACTGAGATGGAGCTAGTACTGGAACAAACCCAACAAAGTACTAGTGATGAAGTCTCGGAAAACGCTGAAGGGGTTGAAGAATGAAAAAGAAATGTAAAGATAAAGGGTGAAAAAAAAGAAGCCCTCCTTACACTTTAGGCAGAAACCGGGTCAATACATATGCTGTCAGAATCACTTAGTTGATTGCTGACATTGAAGAAAAGTATCATGGACCCAGTGATGCGCTGCATAACCTTCCCTAGCCACTCAAGGTCCCTCAAAGGACTTTTGTTTCATTTGTCACGGAGATCAATACATTTTTATCGTCTCTCTCACTCCGAGTTAGACGATATTGAAAAGGTGGCAGTCCTCTCCAGCCTCCGATCACAAAATCAAAGCGCACTATTGAGTCTAGAGCCAAGAGATCATCCATAAATCTCATTAGGACACATTTCCAATATGCTTGCTGTTTCATATACCGTGAAAAGCAAGAAAATATATATGAAGAGTCCTACACATTATCCTCGTGGTATTGCCAGAACATCCAAGTGATACGAAAGTATTCACAATGAAGATGGAAATCCTTCTAGAGCCAACATCAAACAAGCTCTTGGTAGGTGACATGTGAGATCCTTCATGGATCAAACTAGTGACAACTAGAAAGAAACGATGGGGAGATTCACATTTGAATCAAACTTGTTCCAGGAAAAGGATTGACGGATGCTTTTGGAAAACCTTTCAATGTGCTCACCAATTGAGTTTCGAGCACATTGATTGTGTAAAGTTTCAAACAAAAGTGTTTATGATGAAAATGTGATTTAACTTATAAAACTCTCGTCGTGTTGCATAAAATGTTTATCCAGTGACACGCGAGTGATTTTTCTAATCAATTTCTCATCAATCAGTGGGCATTTAATTCACTGATTCACTCTACCGTGCTATCTGCTTTGAGACGTTCCGGTATGAGAATATGCTTTGTATGATGATTCTGATGTTAATTCGTTGGATGATTCTTTACAACAAGCTGGAAAGTCCTGTCAAGGAGAATTTTCTTTAAAGGGGATTCTACCTGATCACAGGTCGGTCTTCACAGAACCGAAGGTTAATCCAACCACACCGGGCGAATGACAAAGCCATATTCGTTCCCCAACTTTATTGCTAACTGTTTTATTTCAGATTCATATAAAGATGGTGATGGTGGTACCTGATTCCAGCAGAGACGTGTCAATCCACACTCCATGCTCACACTTCCAATTCATTATCAAAGACATCATGATAGCTGAAAGACCTGCAACACAGCTTCCACAACTCTGATGCTAGTTATCATGATCCAGAAAAATGTGAGCATGCCTGTCCAAAGGTCACAAAAATCACATGGAGGCAATATTACTACAAAGGATGATTTGGAGATTTACGGTAGCTGATGATCTCGATGAAAGCTCAAAGATCACCCAAACCAAAGGAACATTCATCAAAAGATCACTGCTTCAAGTATAAAGTTTACCAATTATGAAGAATCAAATAAGAGCTAAGAAATTAAGTTCATTAGAATGCTAGAATTCAAATTGTAATTTCCGGGGTGACCTCCCTTAAGGGGAGATTGTTAGGAATATAAATATTCATATGAAAGACTCGGTCACCCCGAGTATCCATTAGCATTAACTTAGCTCGTAGGCTGATTAGTATTAGTTTAGTTATAGTAATACTAGTTTAGTCATAGTAATATTTGTGGAAGTGGGTCGGGTCTTTACCCACTGTCAGCTCACTCCACAGCCCATGTGGGGCGTTTTATATGTAAGTATATAAACCCTTTCCCACCGAAGGGAAATGGTTGGTTGTTCATTAATACACACACACAACTTGTGTGTTTCTCTCACTAGAACTTCCCCTCTCTTCTCTTCCTCTCTCTAAAATGGCTAACTTGTTCTTCTATAATCCCCGACCTCCCGAATCCCACATAATCAACATATGAATCGATCCTACAGTGGATGATGCTTAGAATGTGTGTTTGTCGGGAACGGTAAACAATTGATACAATACACCTACTGAAAGTACTCCCAGTGGATAAATATATCCTTACTATACACTTGAGGCCAGTTGCTTAACACGTTCTCAGCGATTACTTTTCTGCAACTGCATCCTAAGCATCAACCTGTTCGACATAGATAGATATCCGATTCTTATCACGCATCATAGCCGTAACCATCAAATAAGAAGTAACTAAACCAACCTTTGTATCAGCAAACAAAATGAATATTGAAAGTGCAAGTGACGAATCTCCAACCTGAAATTAGAACATCTCAAACTCAGTAAAACCTAACACGTAAAGCATCTTGGATATGAGCATTCTTGACTAAGATAAACTCAGTAAAACCTCTCTCTCACCTATGCCACATTAACTCAAACTTTTATTCACCACTCATCTAAGATAACAAATTGAAACTTTATAATTTAATCCTCCACTTCAATGTCGTAATTTCATATAATTGTTAACGAACAACAACAATGTCATCAAAGAAACATTTATTTGTTCCGCTTATTCATCTTGATAGTACACATGATGATGATTCGAGTTGATTGATTTTGCTTCGTGACTAAATTCAATACAATTGTGTTTAAAACGTCATTTACAAATTATAATGATTATTATTTCATAGGCTAACGATATTATCTTTAATACATTTTTTACTAATATTTAATTTTATGCAAAGTTATATATTGCATTTCTTATAGCAAACATGAATAAAATAAAAAATATAAAGATAAATGTTTATTATTTGAAAATTAAAAAATAGATAAACTCATACATCTTATATGTGTCTTGGGAAGAGAAAAAGTAAAATATTTATGTTGACTAATCAATGTTTTAAAAAAGTACATTTACAAAAATGACAAGATATTTAATATCTTGAACAATGAATAATAAACTGTTAAGTTACTTTTGTTTTTTAAATTTTAAAATACAATGAAAGAAAAAATATATATAATATGCATAGAACACACAATCATATATTTATCATAATTTTTACAAAATTTATCAACACCACTGCTATAATGAATTTCAACATTAAACTATAAAAACACATGATTCTTCAATTGATAGTTTGAGTTTACAACATAATTTGTTCTAATAAAGTTATTTCAAATACTAGTTTCTTACATTAATTAGTGAGTTAATAAGAATTGTAAAGCTTCATAGAGCATATAAGGTGTTGTTTGTTTTAATAAAATGTTTTGAGTTTTAATCTAACTACCACATGATAATGTAAAGATGTGGTCAAAAAATTTTCCCGCATCTTTTAACCTGAATCTAATATTATATTCTGTTTTTAATAAATCGTATGAATATTTCAAATTAATTATCTGCTTCCGAAGTTTATATATAAAACATTCGCATTGGGATGAATAAGTAACCTCTGTGAACATAAAACAAAATATTTTTATCAACAATTTAATGTAGTCAATAACCCATCAAATAGTTATCTTAGTACATAACTTAAATTAAACAGAGTAAAAGAAATACATTAAAAAAAACATAAATTCAATGTAGTCAAGGAACGCTTGAATAACTTATCTAAATAAATAATCCAAGACGTAGCTTGCATTATTTGTTTCACAATTTGTTCTAGTAAGATAATCAATAATATTGATCTTATTTACTCCTAGTTACTTGAACAACTTCAACATCACCTTCATTATCATCACATAGATTTTCACTATCATGTATGTCACTTTGGTCGTATTGAGAGAAAAAATCATTGGTTTATTCCCCCTTAGTATAAAATTATGTTTAGTAAAACATGCAATAAGTAATACCATTTTATTTAATCAAAGAAAACAGAGGCATTCTCTTCAACCTCAAACATTTTAGATAACATCAAATGTTAATCAGATTCATCTTTAAAAAATAATAACTTCAAACACCAAAACAAATGCAATATAAGTTTATATGATCATAAACACCAAAACGCATTCAAATACAACATTGCCATCACAAATTGCATAAAAACTTCAATGAACAAACATAAACAAACTTCTTTGATAATTTCAAAAACGACCCAAATCATATAACCAAATATACACCTACAATAGTAATGTTAGACTACTTAACACAAATAAAACAAGTTAATGTCACAACAACAAAACAACAAATATAAAAATATCATACAATCTTATAAAGCATTTTGAAACGCCCATAGATTTATTTATTTTTATTTTTTTTGAATATATATCTGTTAACTGTATACATTGATAAAACAAGCGGAAGCGTATTTTCTACATCAAACGGGATTATTCCCAGCGCCCCTTTTTAGAATACTAAAGTTTGCAAAATACATAATAATGCGTCTTTAAACTTGGTGCAGAAGTTAGTTCTTGATTTAGGGGCATTCCAAACTGATAACAAATGACGAAAATGAGAAGCTCATTACCTAACCCGCGAGCTACACCATTTTAACCCATTACGCCCCATTTAGCACGTACATGGTCTCATCTTGCATACCTACAAAAATATAAACTGAGAACGATAAGTCTATAAGACTTAGTGAGATAACGGAACTGTATTGAATCATAAACTGAACATAAGCAGGATGTTGAATAAGTATATATAGTACTATTCTGACTACATGAAGCATAATAGTGACTAACTGCATAAGCACGACACTGACTGATTAGGTACATGAATCACCATGATATTGACTGAGCGCATAGCTGACTGAGTACATAAGCATATTAAGTGTATAAAGCACATACTGACTGAGTGCATAACTTACTGGGTACATAAGCACATACTGAGTGCGTAAAGCACGTATAGACTGAGTGCATAACTGACTGCATAACTAAGCACGTACTTAGTGCAGAACTGACTGAATACATAACTAATGAGCCATATAAACATGTTAATCATCCATATAGGATGTCTGAGTTCTGACTTTGGAACTTTTACTATTCTAAGGCTCGATTCTCCACTAAGGAGGTCTAAGTTCCAACTTGTTCTGGAACACATGTGTGATCACATAACTGACTGTATACTTATAGTACTAAATACATTAAGTAATGCATAAAGTACCATTCTGACAAATTAAGTACATAAAGCACTTCGCGCGCCTTATAAACTGCATAAGCATATACCTAATAAAATCTGACATGCATATATAAACGCATCGCATGCCAGAAGTACGTAAAGCAATTTGCACACATTAATAAACGCATATAACATTCATATATAAATTAAGGTTGAGCTAAATACTTGGGTTTGACGACAACATGATACTAAGCTGAGCTGGAGCTGATACTAAGCTGAATATAGAAACTGAGCAATAATATGGTTATAAGGTTAAGCTAAGACATGATACTAAAATTGAATTAATTACTAAAATTGTACTATAACATAAAACAAGGCTGAGATATAACTTGATATTACAACTCAACTATAATATAAAGCTGAACTACTATAAACATAATGCTGAGAACGACTATAACGTATAACTGAGTCTGCGCTATAATACTGAGGTTGAGCCACGACATATTACTTAGTAAGACCAATCGGGTCTACTTAATACTGAATAATGCTAAATAGGTCAGCATGATGATGAATATGACCAAACAGGTCAACATGATGATGAATATGACCAAACATGTCAACATGATAGTTAATATGACCAAACAGGTCAACATGATACTTAATATGAACAAACAGGTCAACATGATAATTAATATAAACAAAAAGGTCAACATGATACTTATATGACCAAATAGATCAATATGATACTTAATATGACAAAACGGGTCAACATGGTACTTAATATGACCAAACGGGTCAACATAATACTTAATATGACCAAACAGGTCAACATGATAGTTAATATGACCAAACAGTAAACATGATACTTAATATGACAAAACGGGTCAACATGATACTTAATATGACCAAACGGTTAACATGATACTTAATATGACAAAACGGGTCAACATGATACTTAATATGACCAAACAGGTCAACTTGATGCTTAATATGACCAAACGGGTCAATTTGATACTTAATATGACTAAACGGGACAACTTGATACTGAATATGACCACATTGGTCAACATGATACTAAATATGACCACATTTATCAAAATGATACTAAATATGACAACACGGGTCAACATGATACTGAATATGACCACACGGGTCAACATGATATTGAATATGACCGCATGGGCAACATGATACTGAATATGACCACACAGGTCAACATGATATTGAATATGACCGCATGGGCAACATGATACTGAATATGACCACATTGGTCCACATGATACTAAATATGACCACACGGGTCAACATGATACTGAATATGACCACACGGGTCAACATGATATTGAATATGACCACATGAGCAACATGATACTGAATATGACCACATTGGTCAGCATGAGACAAAATATGACCACACGGGTCAACATGATACATGATTCGCATATTACTTGATATATAACAAGGCATATATATATACTATACACGCTTAATCTACTAAACATGTTAACTAAAAATCTGTTACTCACTTGGGCCGTATAATGCAGGATGAATGATTCTGAATATGCCTCGAACACCTATATCATGATAGATTTACACGTATAATGTTAACGCATAACAACTAGGCATGAATATGACACGATAATGCAAATATAAGTGCAACTATGCACACATAATCTAACTATAATGCATAAACTCATAAACTAGTTATGGTATAAAAACTCATAACTTAATAACGTGGATGATGCTTAGAATGTGTGTTTGCCGGGAACGGTAAACAATTGATACAATACACCTACTGAAAGTACTCCGACTGGATAAATATATCCTTACTATACACTTGAGCCCAGTTTCTTAACACGTTCTCAGCGATTAGTTATCTGCAACTGCATCCTAAGCATCAACCTGTTTGACAAAGATAGATATCCGATTCTTATCGCGCATCAAAGCCGGAATCATAAAATAAGAAGTTGTTGATGCAAATAATGTTCTAAAAACGTTATTTATATCTTTCGATAAGTTCACGTTTTGAGGATGACAAAATGTGAAATCACGTTACGTTAAAATTAATGTAAACAAGTTTTTAGTCGAAAGATCCCATTTCTACGCAAATCACTCTAGGTATGCACAAACAAATTTACAACTTGACAAATGATCAAAGAAGTGAATTTGTGTTTAAAACTTCACATTTTTAATGTGACAAAACATTTTTTCAAAAATATACTTTACAAGTTATTTTTGAATAATTAAGAAATGTTTTATTGGAAAAATATGTTCAATTAACATAAGAGCTATTCCCCCCCCCCCCCCCCCCCAAAAAAAATCAGATCCAAACTTCCTCAAATAAGTTTTCACCACTAAAGACAAAAAGTGGAGCGTTTTTGTCTGGCACGGTACCACTAAATTTAGTGGTACCGTGTACCTGTAACGGCTAGAATTTTTCTGCCTATAAATGCCAGTCATCTTCACAGTTTTTGGGCATCCTTTTTCACACAGAACTTTCTGAGTTTAATACTCTCATCACATCTTTTCTTCTTGATCATTTAGTTTTGTTTTCTTTTGTTTAAAGAGTGATCCAATCATCCAACCAAGTGATCCTTTTCATTCCTCTTCTAGTGCAAGAGAAGAACACAAGGTATCCAAGAAGATACAAAGTATTGTAGTTGTAGTTAGAGCACTTGTAACACTGGTTACATACTTGTTGTATCTTTGTATACATCAAGTTCATTTTTCTTTTGAGAGTTTGTGAGAAGATCATTGTGATCTTATAGAGATATTGAATATCTCTTGTAGCTTGTGAGCTAGTGTGTTGATCAAGTTGATCAAGTATAGATAGGGTAGATTGAGTCAAGTGAGGGTTGATCATTGTGATCTTGTCGAGATCTTGGAGATCTCTTGTAGCTTGTGGGCTAGTGTATTGATCAAGTGGATCAAGGGTAGATCGGGTAGATCGAGTCAAGGGTGTTGATTGTGTGAAGTAGAAAGGATCAATTGGATCGTGGTAGATTGGTGCTAGCTAAGATAAGCACTCGACATTTAGCTTAGTGTCAGAAATTAGGATAAGCGACGTTGTACGGTTTTCTCCGCCTGAAGGGAGGTTTATTGACATAGTGCTTGAAACTCTCGAGTGTGGTACTCGGGGAGTGGAGTAGGGCGAAGAAGAGCATCGTGACCGAACCCCTATAAATCTCTTTGTCCCTCTTTACTTTCATTATTTATATTAGATAGTATAGTGTAGTGTTCATATTGGTGTTGATTGATTACACATACGATTCGAATCAAGGTTTTTCAAAAGTAAAGTTTTTAAGAAGATTTAAAGAAACAGGTAAAACTATTCAACCCCCCTTCTAATTTTTCACAATTGGTATCAGCGGCCACGTCAGTCAAGATTTTAAAGTAAATTATATTTTAAAACTTGAATCGATCAATGGATTCCGATAAATATCTAGAAGGGCAATCTATGCAAAGACCACCACTTTTCGAAACCGATTGTTTTATTTATTGGAAAACAAGATTCGAAAAGTATGTGAAATCAAAAGACATTGATCTTTGGCATATTATTACCAAGGGTGACTTTCAACCGATTCAAAAGAATCCAGAAACTAAAAGGGATGAAATAGTTCCTTATAGTAAACGAAGTAATGAACTTAAAAGAAAATTAGCCAAAAATGATGAGGCTAAAATGATGATTTATAATGCTTTGCCTAAAAAGGAATTTGAAAGAATTTCATGTGTAATACGGCAAAAGATATTTGGAAAAATTTGTTAGTCACTCACCAAGGTAATAATCAAGTCAAAGAGAACAAGATAGATCTTCTTGTGCAACAATATGAACAATTTTCCATTTCGGAAGATGAATCTATTGATAATGCTTTTGCTAGATTTAATACTATTATTACTAGTCTTAAAGCTCTTGATGAAGATTATTCTAGTAAGAATTATGTTAGGAAGTTTCTTAGGGCTCTACATCCCAAATGGAGAGCAAAGGTCACCGCCATTGAAGAGTCAAAGGACTTGGCGACATTATCTCTCGATGAACTAATAGGAAACTTGAAGATTCATGAGATGATAATCAAGAAAGACACCGATATAGTCAAAGGCAAAAGCGAGAGAGTTAGATCTCTAGCATTGAAAGCCAAAAAGGAGTCTAGTGATGAGGAATGTTCAGATTCCGACAGTGAAGATGAAGAGTATGTGTTAGCCGTTAGAAACTTTAAAAAGTTCTTTAGGAGAAGAGGTAGGTTCGTTAGGCAACCTCGTAATGACAAGAAGCCGTCACAAAAGAACCGAGTTGAGAAGAAAGGAACGAGTGATAGGAAATGTTTTAAATGCGGAGATTCTAATCACCTCATAGGAGAATGTCCTAAACCACCGAAAACCAACAACCAAAGAGCTTTCATAGGAGGCTCTTGGAGTGATAGCGGTGAAGAAGAAAAGAAGAAGCCCAACGATGAAACATGCCTAATGGCTCAGGCTTCGAATGAGATATGCTTGGGAATCGACTTGGAGCCTGACGAATGGGTCAAGGATAGTGGATGCACTAATCATATGACGGGTAACTGAAGTCTATTCTCATCATACAAGGTATACAACGGAGGTAATGTCACTTTCGGTAGCAAACTTAAAGGCAACATAATAGGCAAAGGTACGATTACTTAAAACTCCCTCACTATTAGAGATGTTGAGCATGTAGATAACTTAGGATTTAACTTGCTTAGCATTAGTCAAATGGTAGACAATAAGTGTAGATTTATATTCTCCGAAGAGGGTAGTGAGATCATTAAGAATGGTAAAACCATAGGCTAAGGAGTTAGGAGGAATGGCTTATTTGTTATGAAAATAGGAAATAAGCCTCAGGATAAGATTTGCTTAGCAACCATAGATGATAATTCAACTCTATGGCATAGGAGATTATGTCACGCCAATATGCGCTTGATACAATCATTGGCGTCTAAGGAACTAGTTAGAAACCTACCTAAGATTAAGTTTGATAAACACTTTTGTGACACTTGTAAAGTTGGAAAACATGCTCATTCTAGTCACAAAGCTAAGAATATGGTCTCGACCTCTAGATGCCTAGAACTCCTTCATATGGACTTATTTGGTCCATCCGCCGTACGGAGCTACGGAGGAAATTACTACACCTTAGTAATAGTTGATGACTACTCTAGGTATACTTGGATTAGATTTCTTGAGAATAAGACACAAGCTTTCGAGGAATTCGAAATCTTTAGTAAGAAAGTCCAAAATCAACTAGGGTGTACAATAGTTTCTATTAGGACGGATCATGGTTGGAAATTTGATAATGAAGTGCAATTTGGAGTATATTGTAATGCTAATGGTATTACACACAATTACTCGGCTCCACGCACTCCACAATCAAATGGGGTAGTTGAGCGGAAAAATCGTACTCTACAATAGACGAGTAGAACGATGTTGAATGAACAATCAAATCCGCAAAAGTTTTGGTGTAATGCGGTGGACACCTCAACTTACATACTTAATAGGATTCTAATTAGACCTATCTTAGGAAAAACACCATATGAAATCTTGAAAGGTAGAAAACCTACCCTAGATTACTTTAGAGTGTTTGAAAGCAAGTGCTTCATACTAAACACCAAAGACTACCTCACCAAGTTTGACCCAAAGTCTTACGAAGGTGTTTTCCTAGGTTACTCCCAGAATAGTAAAGCCTATGTTATCCTAAACAAGGAAACAATGAAAGTCGAAGAATCACTCAACGTGACATTCGATGAAAGTCCTCCACCAACTAAGACATCACCCTTGGTGGATGATGATTTAGATGAGGAAGAAGCCATTAAGGTTAATGGCAAGAAAACCTTAGATAATGATATTGGGGATGAGATAGTTGAAGTTGACGAAGTTGTCAACATTAAGGAATCCAAGAACCATCCTATTGAAAATGTCATAGGAAACCTAAAACAAAGAACCCTTAGGTCGCAAGCTCAAAACAAAAGTAATTTCTTTTGTTATATATCAACCGTAGAAACTAAGAATGTCGGTGAAGCGATTAAGGATGAAAGCTGGGTAGTTGCCATGCAAGAAGAGTTAAATCAATTCACCGCAAACCAAGTTTGGGATTTAGTACCTCCACCTAAGAATTAAAATATCATAGGAACTAAGTGGGTGTTTAGTAATTAACTCAATGAAAATGGCGTCGTAACTAGGAATAAGGCAAGGTTGGTAGCACAAGGCTATAACCAACAAGAGAATAGATTACGATGAAACTAATGCACCCGTAGCTAGATTAGAGTCTATGAGGATACTCCTTGCCTATGCTTGCGCCTTAGACTTTAAGTTATACCAAATGGATGTGAAAAGTTGATGCGTGGGTTTTGCAACCTTACAACAGGTTTTACCTCTCAAGGGATCTCAAGAGGCTTACAACCCCACCAGGCAGTGTACCTGACCGATGTAGTATAGTGTAGTGGTAAGTACGGGGGATTGATCGTTCTCCACAGGGAATAGTGTTCGTTAGGTATGAAAGGCTACTCTAATTAGGTCTAAGGGTTGAGGAAGATTCTTTTTATGTTTTTATATTTTTATGAAAGCAAGTAAAATCTCGGGTTTTGAAGGAGTGGGCGGAATTAGTTGCTAGTCAACTAACCCAAATTACTACAAATGCAAATAAAATAAAATAACAAAAATGAAAAGTGGTGAGAAACTTATGTGTGGAGAAATGTGTTTACTTAGATTTCCTTACTCCCTAACTATCTTTTACCGGTTAATTAGTGTGTATTAGTCGCGTGGATGACGGGTGTATTCCTTAATACCATTCGTGGGGTGGCGTACTTACTTCCCCAAACTCTACAAGCTCCTACTTCACTCCTATGTCGAGCCGGCTAGGAAGCTCCTAACATGGGATCACTAGAATTCGCTTGTGCATTAAATACAACCATAAAAACCTTTAGTACGCATTTGGTTCATGTTTCTTAAGACGTTCAAGCAAGTTACCGAATAGGAAGTTAGCCAGTTTTCTTAAGCCTAACATAGATAAACAATCATCCAATACAACTAACAACACACTAACAACCAATAATCAATAGCTAGGTTTCATTAGATCTAAGCAAACACAAGATAAAATTAGCCTAACATGTTAAACAAAAGACAAGCATAAGATAGAATCAAACAACACATAGACATATTGAATGATTAATTGATAACTTATCTTTCAATGAAACATGGAAGATCTCAAGGCAAGAAGCCCTGAAAAAGTAGCTAAAATCGTCTTAGGGTTTTATCCCAAAATTCCACACACTAAGCTCTCCTTAATGACAAAAAATTAGAAAACTATATATAGACTTTGACATCTGACGGCGTCACCTTATGCATTGTGACGCCGTCACCTCGCCGCTTTTAGGGTTCCCGGGTGACCTTCTTGACGCCGTCCCTCTTTAGCTCTTCAAAAATCCATTCTGGCTTATCAAGGCTTGACGCCGTCGGACCTATAACGTGACGCCGTCCCTCTTTGATTTAAGCCGTGACGCCCTTGATTTAGTTAAAGCGTGACGCCGTCAGAATTCTCATGCAAACTCACTGGCCCGTCATGAGTAAATTTCACATCCAACTTTTCTTGCCAAGGCATGACGCCGTCTGGAGTTAATGTTGACGCCGTCAAAGGTGACTTTCAGCACAATTTTGAGACTTTGCCGTTTTCTTCACTTTAATACTCCAAAAACGTCCAAAATGCCTCCTTTTCCAGATTTCTCCTCAAAAGTACCTAAAATGACAAAAGGAACGATTTAGGGCAATATTTGATCAAATAAATACGATTTCGGGCTTAAATGACCCCTTAAAAGCGGTACACTTTTCGCCTCATCAAATACCCTTACACTTGAGATTTGCTTGTCCTCAAGCAAATGCGCTTTTATTCTAATCAAAATACAAATTAGGGGTCATTTAATGCAAACATAAAAGTAATTACAACAAATAATCGTTCCACTTCAATCATAATAAGCACGGATATTACATACTAGCACCTCACAAGTAGTGTTTAGATACTCACATCTCTCAAGTGTCATCAAAATAAATCTCATAAATGAAAACGGAAAATATCTCTCACTACCTGTCATAGCAAATAGATTACCATAGGCTTGGGAAAGGATCGAAAACCTTCTCCACTAGGCGTAAGCACCTAAGATAAACTATCAAAGAGGGCTTTTAAATGGGTTATAACGTTAGGTGTAGGGAAAAGGAAAACACGGTTTGGTTGGATAAAGGATATTTTACTGGTGGCGAGTTAAAGATCTTGATCAATTACATGTACTATACAATGTTGCTAAGCCAAGACTAGACTCGATCTTAAGCTAATGAAAGAAAATAACAAAACATAAACATAAAATAAACATAAAATAAAACGGGATGGTAGTCCGTATGTTTTTTCTATTTTTCTTTTTCTCATTTTTTTTTGTATTTTTCTTGAAAATTTTTTTTTTTTTTTTTTTTTTTTTTTTTTTTTTTTTTTTTTTTTTTTTTTGCATACACTTTTACCCTACCATCCAAAATAATACATCATAGGGGCATTGCATCCCCTTACACTTGAACTTTTACATAACTTTACAAATAACTATTCTAATGACTCGAATTAAGATAATTGAAAAACTTGGAGTACTTTTAAAACATTTAGCACATATGGGGGTAATAAATGATGTTCTTCCCCATTACTCCATTACACTAGTACTTTACCCATGAGTCCCAATCGTCCCAAAACAATATGTACAAGGATATGACTCGACTTAGCAACCATGTAATCAATTAGATAATTAACTTGGGTTTAAACAAATGTTGTCACAATAATGCACTAAAGATGAGTGCATACAAGGTAGGCTAAGGCGATTTGGGTGTACATTTAAGTGGGGTGTAACAAATTCTTCCTTTAAGTAAAATGCTTAAAGGTCGAAACGAAAAGATAGGCTCTGAGGGGTGTACTAGGGGTATCGTGTACTAAAAATGAGTACAACGCAAAGGGTGTGGGAGAATTACTTGACCAATGTAGCCAACGTAATTATAACAAAAACACAGGTGTAAAACATGGGTTAATCCTAATGCCTCTTATCATGTAGTAAATCTAACTACACGAATGTAGTCTCACTTGTGGCCTCGGAATGGTCCTAACGCAAGTTCTAGAATCTAAGTGCTACCGGTACACACATCATAGCATAAATGCTTTTCCTACCAATTCTAGGGGCGAACCTCACATATTTGGGGGTGGAAAATTTTTTTAGTGGTACGGTTTTTGTGCTAGTCATATAACTCCTATCCGTGAGACGCTCATTAAGATCAAAGTTTCACTCCTATATGTTGTAAAAAATTTTAAATTTGGCACTAAAATTACCTTAACAAGTATTTCTCTCAGTTTTATTACACATCTACTATTAAACAAACAAAAATCAAGCGCAATTGTATTCTCTAAAATCGTACTTTTACCCTCCCCTTACACTTAAGATGAACATTGTCCCTAATGTTCAAATAACAAGATGTAAAAGAAAAAGTAAAAGAATGAAATCAAATACTCCCCTGATTCGCTCGTTGGATAATGAAATTACACGGTTAAATCTTCCTCCAAAGAGAATGTTGAAGCTCCATGACTAATGCATCGCCATAAGCTTGATTCAAAACACTTCCTTGTCCAAAATAACCTGTTGAACCTGAGAAAACAAACACGAAAACCTGCATAACATCGGCGGGATAAAATCTATATATAAGGATATAATGCTTGTGGAATGATAACTTTGCAGATTCCTGGAGATTATAAGTTGGAGATTTTAATAAAAACTTTTTATGAAAACAAAATTTTCAAAAATTTCTGGAAATTAAATCTGACGCCGTCAGGTTATAACCCCTGACGCCGTCAGAAATGACCTGACAAAAATTTTCGTTTTAAGTTTCCGGAAAATTTCTGGAAAAACCTTTACCTTACTTCCTGGAAATCCTGCAAAACATCATTATGACTCGATACAAGCATTTGACTCAAACAAATACGGATATGTATGTTCATTTAATATTATTACGATTCATGTTCATTTGTGTTCTAATAAACCGATTTAGATTTCCCTTACACTTATCTTTTGCAAATACCTTTATATGTAGTTAAGACGAAGTTAAAAACAAAATAAAGCATTTTCACAAATTAGTTTTTTGAACATGAATCAATAAGAATAAAAATTAAACACACATACGGAAACAAATAAAATCAAACAAACAAATAAATAAACACACAAAGCAAATAAAACAAATAAAGATTGGGTTGCCTCCCAAGAAGCGCTTTTCTTTATTAACGAGTCTTGTAGCTAGACTCAAAGTCACGCTCATCTAGTGTCGCTTATGCTCACGTATCCGAGTGTGAGCCATCTAATTGTTGCCTCATCTTTCTTGTATTCATCATTCAGCTCCAAACATCCATGATAGTATCTCTTATTTTTCTCATGTGGATATTTGAGCCCCTTCCCCTTATCATTCTCACTTAATAAGTCGATAGGCATAATTCTATTGCAAGATTCAATGGGGTAGTTCTTAAACCTAGGATGTGCTCGGGGCATTTGATAAACAAAATCTTCATCCCCATCCGAGAATGTAATTAACCCGTCCACAAGTTTTTCGTCAAGGTTGGTCAACCTTTTGAAGGGTTTCTCCAAAAATGACTTGGGTTAATTTGTTATCAATGAATTCTCCTAAGTTCTCCATAACCATAAAATCCACCACATACACAAAACTTCCTACGAACACGTGTAGTGGCTTAATCCTAGCAACAATGTTATCTCCTTGATATTCAAGCTCATCTACCATGATTTTGTTATAATTAGCGCGAGAGATAATGTTCATAGGCAAAGACGAGTTAAGATAAGCATAAAAATCATGATAACCAATTTTACACGGGAATTGCATGTTAAAGAGGCTATCCTTTTCGATCTTAGTCCTAGGGTCAACATACTTAAAGGGATCAATTTCCTCTTTTCCCCATTCCTCGTTAACTACTTCTCCATTACCAATATCCTCATCGGAGTCTGAGTAGTAAAATGGACTAACATAATCATTCTCATGGTCAGACTCCTCCATCTCAGAATTGTTACCAAAGTGGTGGTCGGGTGAAAGGTTGTTGTTTGCTACTATGGGGGCGGGAACGGGTAGTTGAAAATTTGCACGGCGAAAAACACGAATAACAGGGATCAAATGACCAATGTTACTCATGAGGTAGGTGGAAGGTATCACAAACAAAAGTACAAAGAAATAAGATAGACTAAAGAAAACCTAGAAAAATAAAATAAAAATCTCACTAGAAAGGAATCTAGTGAGTAGACCTAATAGAAATAAAAATTCAACCTAAACAATAACTATTCCCCGGCAGCGGCGCCAAAAACTTGATGCGTGGGTTTTGCAACCTTACAACAGGTTTTACCTCTCAAGGGATCTCAAGAGGCTTACAACCCCACCAGGCAGTGTACCTGACCGATGTAGTATAGTGTAGTGGTAAGTACGGGGGATTGATCGTTCTCCACAGGGAATAGTGTTCGTTAGGTATGAAAGGCTACTCTAATTAGGTCTAAGGGTTGAGGAAGATTCTTTTTATGTTTTTATATTTTTATGAAAGCAAGTAAAATCTCGGGTTTTGAAGGAGTGGGCGGAATTAGTTGCTAGTCAACTAACCCAAATTACTACAAATGCAAATAAAATAAAATAACAAAAATGAAAAGTGGTGAGAAACTTATGTGTGGAGAAATGTGTTTACTTAGATTTCCTTACTCCCTAACTATCTTTTACCGGTTAATTAGTGTGTATTAGTCGCGTGGATGACGGGTGTATTCCTTAATACCATTCGTGGGGTGGCGTACTTACTTCCCCAAACTCTACAAGCTCCTACTTCACTCCTATGTCGAGCCGGCTAGGAAGCTCCTAACATGGGATCACTAGAATTCGCTTGTGCATTAAATACAACCATAAAAACCTTTAGTACGCATTTGGTTCATGTTTCTTAAGACGTTCAAGCAAGTTACCGAATAGGAAGTTAGCCAGTTTTCTTAAGCCTAACATAGATAAACAATCATCCAATACAACTAACAACACACTAACAACCAATAATCAATAGCTAGGTTTCATTAGATCTAAGCAAACACAAGATAAAATTAGCCTAACATGTTAAACAAAAGACAAGCATAAGATAGAATCAAACAACACATAGACATATTGAATGATTAATTGATAACTTATCTTTCAATGAAACATGGAAGATCTCAAGGCAAGAAGCCCTGAAAAAGTAGCTAAAATCGTCTTAGGGTTTTATCCCAAAATTCCACACACTAAGCTCTCCTTAATGACAAAAAATTAGAAAACTATATATAGACTTTGACATCTGACGGCGTCACCTTATGCATTGTGACGCCGTCACCTCGCCGCTTTTAGGGTTCCCGGGTGACCTTCTTGACGCCGTCCCTCTTTAGCTCTTCAAAAATCCATTCTGGCTTATCAAGGCTTGACGCCGTCGGACCTATAACGTGACGCCGTCCCTCTTTGATTTAAGCCGTGACGCCCTTGATTTAGTTAAAGCGTGACGCCGTCAGAATTCTCATGCAAACTCACTGGCCCGTCATGAGTAAATTTCACATCCAACTTTTCTTGCCAAGGCATGACGCCGTCTGGAGTTAATGTTGACGCCGTCAAAGGTGACTTTCAGCACAATTTTGAGACTTTGCCGTTTTCTTCACTTTAATACTCCAAAAACGTCCAAAATGCCTCCTTTTCCAGATTTCTCCTCAAAAGTACCTAAAATGACAAAAGGAACGATTTAGGGCAATATTTGATCAAATAAATACGATTTCGGGCTTAAATGACCCCTTAAAAGCGGTACACTTTTCGCCTCATCAAAAGTGCATTCCTAAATGGTTATGTCAACGAGGAGGTATATGTTGCACAACCTCCGGGATTCGTTGATTTCAAGAAACCGAATCATGTTTATAAACTAAAGAAAGCACTCTATGGTCTCAAACAAGCTCCTAAAGCTTGGTACGATAGACTAAAGGCATTCTTGATTGAACATGAATATACCATGGGAGTGGTTGACAACACACTTTTCACGAAGAAACGCAATTCACATCTCATCATTGTTCAAATATATGTCGACGACATCATATTTGGCTCAACTTGTCCAGAACTGTGCGATGATTTCTCTAAGATCATGCATGACGAGTTTGAGATGACCATGATGGGCGAATTAAATTTCTTCCTTGGTCTACAAATAAAACAAATGGAAGATGGTATCTTCTTTAATCAATCTAAATATAGTAAGGAGATGCTTAAGAAATTTAGTTTAGAAGAGTCTAAGCCCATGAAAACTCCCATGTCCACGGAAATTAAACTCACAAAAGATGAAGAAGGTGAGTCCGTGGATAGCACTAATTATAGAGGTATGATAGGAAGTTTATTATACCTTACGGCAAGTAAGCCCGATATCATGTTTAGTGTCTGCCTTTGTGCTAGCTTCCAAGAGGATCCCAAAACCTCTCACCTCGAAGCGGTTAAGCGTATCTTCCGATACATTAAAGGCACTATACACTTGGGATTACTCTATTCCAAGGGGACCGATGTAGAAACTGTTGTTTATGCCTACTCTGATCATGCGGGAGATTATGTGGATCAAAAAAGTACGATTGGCGTTTGTACCTTCATGGGTTGTTGTCTAACTTCTTGGTTCTCCAAGAAACAAATGGCTCTTTCTATCTCCACGACCGAAGCCGAGTATGCAAACGCCGGAAAGGCATGTCAACAAGCACTATGGATGAAACAAGCTCTTAATGACTATGACATCCATCTAGACGACGTTTCCATTATGTGCGATAATAAAGGTGCTATTGACTTGAGCAAAAACCCCGTTCAACACTCTCGTACTAAACACATCGAAATTCATCACCACTTCCTTCGCGATAACGTTCAGAAAGGAAACATTTCTATTGAGAAAGTTCCCTCTCAAGACAATATCGCCGACATCCTAACCAAACCTCTCAAACGAGAATCCTTCTACTATCTTCGTCTAGGTCTAGGAATGATGGAACATATTCCATAAATCTCATGACTATTTAAATATTTCACTGGAAATATTGAAGTCATCTCGTGCGTCTCGTCTCATGACTCTTTAAATATTTCACTGGAAATATTGAGTCACTCCTCACATCCCTCGTATGACTACTTGAATATTTCACTGGAAATATTAAAATCATCTCCTTTCGTTTAGTCTAGGTTCTCCTCGTCAAAAGAATTTATTAGGTATAAATTATTTTCTCGTGTCAAAAAGTCTCACTAAAACAGCGAGACTTATTCGTCAAAAATCAAAACGGGACGAAAATTCATCCCTGCAGATCACGGCACCACTAAAGTGGCACGGCACCATTAAATTTAATGGTACCGTGGTACCGTGTATCTGATACAATTCGTATTTTAGTCCACCTTTCCCACATTATTCATTTTAAACCTTCCCAACTTCTGCAATTGCTATCAAAACCAAACCTCACAACCCAAAATTCAATTACACCCCTTCAAGATCTAATTCAAGGCATTGATTCTCAAGATTACCAACTACTTTCACCTTTTCAATATGAGTTGTAAGTCATTTAACTCAATTTTTCTTTAATCTTGAGTCTAGGGTTTGTTCATACATGAAAATTGAATTGGGGTTTTTCAATTTTGATTGAGTTTCTATGAAATTAGGACTAGGATTAGGTAATGTATAACCTTCATGATTCCCTCAACATAGGATTTGCATAAACCCACTTCAATCACATATTTAGGTTCAACCCATGTTTTTTTTTACTAGATTAAGTAGGTTTAAGAGGAATTAGGTCTAGGATACTTGCAATTAGGATTAGGAGTCATTAACATCCTAACTTTTCAGATTTTTGGCGCCAAAACACCCATATTCCATTTTTTTTGAAAAATTTCACGAAACTAGGATCATGAAACATTTTTCATGCATTGTTGATACAAACTAAAAATGTTTTTTCTCATGCATACATGATCTCACGAATATTGATTGAATTACATAACCAATATGTATTTATCAACATATTCGTTTGAGCAAAATTAAAGATTATGAGCGTTTGGGTAATCTCATTATTTATAGATTCGAGATTACTGCACCTCCACATAGTTTGCATATAGGCACACACTAGGCACGTGTCTTTAAATGAAATATTCTCAATGTTAATTTTTGATAAATTTTTCATAGGTAACAAGAGATTTCACATGTTTGATTACGATCATGAACTGACAGCCGATTACATTCTCAAACCATCACTTGAACCAAACACCCCACTTTGTCACATATAAAGCTTCCGTCACCTAGAGTCTCGTCTCTTCCACGAAGGACGTATTGTTGAGTCATCCTTTCTCAATCATGATCATATCCAAACTATGTTTCAAGAAATCGGATTCGATTGCTTGTTTCGGATTAATGATCTAATCTGTCCTTGAGTTCTATAGACAAGTTAAACTCGTACATAACGAGGATCAAACTTTGTCTCTCCAATTCGTGATACAAAACCAAGAAATCTCACTCACTCTTGACTAATTTGCCAACATTCTTGAACTTCCTAACCATGGACAATGTTCCTACACGGAAGGTTGGTCTCTCTAAGCCCTCACGAGTCACCAAATTGAGTCTGGTCCTTACAATACTCTCATTCCCACTCCATGTGAGATTAAAGAGCACATTCGTCTTCCTCAAAAAGTTCATGGTTTTCTTAAAGAAAACGGTGAAATTGAGTTCCGTGAGTCTCATGAGTATGCCTTAGATCCACTCAAAGTCTATGTTGATGAAATTCATCCACATCAACGTAGATGGATAGAAGTCATCCGTGAAAATGTCTTCTGTCTTCCTCACAACCGTGAGCAACTTCCGGCGTGTTGTGCTCATATGTTGTATTGTCTAGTCACCGAGCAACCCTACAATCTCACTTACTTTGTGGCAAGGGGTCGATTAAATAAGGCGATACCCTATGGCATGTTGTTGAATCGTCTATATCGTTTTGTCATGAATTCGTTCCCTCACCTCCAAAACAATCGATATCTCCTTGTTGATCCCACCATGGCTCCTCTAACTCAAAACACCTACACCTCTCTATATTGGGAATGTATATCATCTCAAGGAAATCATGATGATAGTTCAGTATCATGCTATAATGTTTCGTCGAGTGATGATGAATGAGGGTGTGCTCAAGCCAATGAAACTATTTTTAATTAGGATTTTTCTATGTTAAATTACATTAGGGATTAATACTCTTTGCTAGTTTGCATGCTTGACATTTATCCTATCACCTTGCATGAATTTTTATATGATTCTTGGATGATAGCTTATTTTGTCCCTTGTATTTGCATGCTTATGGATTATCTTAGCAAATTGCATGATAATTTTTATGTGCTAGAAGTAGCTTAATATGGGACACATTAGGCAAAGAAATCTTTAGTGATTTGAGGCAACAACATTTCCTGCAAATAATCCCCCTAGGAAACTCCCTTAGCTGCCCAGAACTAGGCTGCACACGAAAATTCGTGACTCCAATGTCACGGTACCGTTAAATAGGCCACGGTACCGTGTGGTATTTAGTGGTACCATGCCCTTGTTTGACGCATTTTCACTGTTTCCTCTAGAAACCTGCATCCCTAACCTCAAACCTGCAAATTTTGCAAACTCACATACACCCCAAGATTCCCTTGCTACACCATAGGACACTACCATCACCTTTAATTCAAATCCCCCAACTCTTGCCTATATAAGGCCTCACCATTGCAAGCTTATCTTGCATTTCATCTTCAACCTCACACAACTCAACCACCATGTCTTCCACACAAGGATCAACAAACCACATTTCCAAGAAACCTAGGATAACCGTAAGACCACCATCCAAACCTCTCTTTGTTGATCTAACAAAAGATGATGAAGTCACAACACCACCTTCCCAAGCCACTCCTCACTCACCATCTCCACCTAATGCTCCTTCCAAAACATCTTCCACTAGAACCACATCTTCATCATTTCCTTTTCTCAACACCATGCCATCATCCATGGACTACACACTCTCACCCATCACTCCATTGGATTATGTCATTCCAATCCCATCATCAACTAACTCACCACCACCTCCTTCCCCAATCATGGGGCAACCTATCCAACCTCATCCATTTGATCTACATAGTGCTGATTGCCTATGTTGCCTTCACAACCGTAACCTCATCTTCTCCTTGAGAGATGAGATACATTTCATGTTCTCCTATGTGGAGCATCTCTTGACACCACCACCACCCCCAATCATGTCACCATCTCCACCTCCTTCTAGCCCACATAACTAAACATGTTCATGTTTAGTTTTCAACAATAAACCTTTAGGACCCCTTTTGGAAATGAAGCTTGCCTCTAGTCATTAAGGATTTATGCATCTTATTGTCTCTCTTTATGTTTATTATGTAGTCATACCTATGTATGACACTTATTTTTATGAATGAATGGGCTTTTTATGTGGTTGTTTTATTTATTTTTTTGGGCTTGGCTACTTAGTCAATTTTTTGTTTGTGGTTGGATATTTGTCGTGATTGCTACATGTTAGATATTGTATACTTGTCATCTAACTTTGTTTTGTAGCAAGAATCATTGCTCGATTCCTTGGTGTCCTCCAAACGAGGGGGAGTATACATCAAGGGGGAGCTTTAACAACCTTTTTGCTTCGACAAAAAGGGGAAGAAATGGGATATAAACTCATTAAAAACTTGTTAAAATTAATTTTAACTTAAAATGAGTTTATGTTTTGTCATCATCAAAAAGGGGGAGATTGTTGATGCAAATAATGTTCTAAAAACGTTATTTATATCTTTCGATAACTTCACGTTTTGAGGATGACAAAAGGTGAAATCACGTTACGTTCAAATTAATGTAAAAAAGTTTTTACTCGAAAGATCCTATTTCTACGCAAATCACTCTAGGTATGCACAAACAAATTTACAAGTTGACAAATGATCAAAGAAGTGAATTTGTGTTTAAAACTTCACATTTTTAATGTGACAAAACATTTTTTTCAAAAATATACTTTACAAGTTATTTTTGAATAATTAAGAAATGTTTTATTGAAAAAATATGTTCAAATAACATAACAGCTATTTCCCCCCCCCCCCCCAAAAAAAATCAGCTCCTAACTTCTCCAAATAAGTTTTCACCACTAAAGACAAAAAGAGGAGCGTTTTTGTCTGGCACGGTACCACTAAATTTAGTGGTACCGTGGGTGATTTAGTGGTACCGTGTACCTTTAACGGCTAGAATTTTTTTGCCTATAAATACCAGCCCTCTTCACAGTTTTTGGGCATCCTTTTTCACACAGAATTTTCTGAGTTTAATACTCTCATTACATCTTTTCTTCTTGATCATTTAGTTTAGTTTTCTTTTTTTTTAAAGAGTGATCCAATCATCCAACCAAGTGATCCTCTTCATTCCTCTTCTAGTGCAAGAGAAGAACACAAGGTATCCAAGAAGATACAAAGTGTTGTAGTTGTAGTTAGAGCACTTGTAACACTTGCTACATACTTGTTGTATCTTTGTATACTTTAAGTTCATTTTTCTTTTGAGAGTTTGTGAGAAGATCATTGTGATCTTATAGAGATATTGAATATCTCTTGTAGCTTGTGAGCTAGTGTGTTGATCAAGTATAGATAGGGTAGATTGAGTCAAGTGAGGGTTGATCATTGTGATCTTGTCGAGATCTTGGAGATCTCTTGTAGCTTGTGGGCTAGTGTATTGATCAAGTGGATCAAGGGTAGATCCGGTAGATCGAGTCAAGGGTGTTGATTGTGTGAAGTAGAAAGGATCAAGTGGATCATGTTACATTGGTGCTAGCTAAGATTAGCACTCGACATTTAGCTTAGTGTCGGAAATTAGGATAAGCGACGTTGTACGGTTTTCTCCGCTTGAAGGGAGGTTTGTTGACATAGTGCTTGAAACTCTCGAGTGTGGTACTCGAGGAGTGGAGTAGGGCGAAGAAGAGCTTCGTGACCGAACCACTATAAATCTCTTTGTCCCGGTTTGATCTTTCCATCTCTTTTCTTTACTTTCATTATTTATATTAGATAGTATAGTATAGTGTTCATATTGGTGTTGATTGATTACACATAAGATTCGAATCAAGGTTTTTCAAAAGTAAAGTTTTTAAGAAGATTTAAAAAAAAAACCGGTAAAACTATTCAACCCCCCTTCTAGTTTTCCACAGAAGTAACTAAACCAACCTTTGTATCAGCAAACAAAATGAATATTGAAAGTGCCAGTGACGAATCTCCAACCTGAAATTAGAACATCTCAAACTCAGTAAAACCTAACATGTAAAGCATCTTGGATATGAGTATTCTTGACTAAGATAAACAATACTAATCCTATATTACGTAAACTTTTTGATTGCCTTCTATTGCATCGACACCGAATAGGTACTACAAATACCAGATTGCAAAACATTTTTATTTCGGTATGGTGCCTTTTTTAATTCTGTAGTGTTGCAAAATCCTAATCAGTAATCATATTTCTAATCTTCTTTTCGCTACAAAGACCAGGGCACATCAGCCATTGCTCCTATTATAAATGACTCCTTGGCGACCCACTTTTGATCCATCCGTAACTTCTAACTTTAATATGTAAAACCACATTTTCAACCGACTATACCTTTTTCCGAAAACACAACAATTTTATTCCTCCATATGAAATACCTAACTATTCACACAACCGCCTAGCATCCAGTATCTACACTTAAACCATATCCGAAATATATGCTTGATCTCGAACTGCGCAAACATCATCTTACAAACGCACCGGTTGATGCAAAGATATGCTGCTTTGTCCGTTGGCTCCCGATTACTCTCGCGCCTGGCCCAAAAATAAATGCAGAACAACACCCATAAGCAAGAGAAAAAGAACCCAGTGACAAAATAATCAAATCTAAAAATCATATAAAGAACACGCAAATCCTAATAGAAAATCAACGGCCTCATGGTACATAAAACCTTTATTTAATCAAAAAACGATCTGTTTACATAATACATACTATGCACTATTACCATCGTATTTATAACTACATTGAGTATTAGTAGCTATGGTTGCATACGCATTTCCATGATATCCGTTTCAGTATAGCAATCATTGAACGCAACTGATCGGCGTTCGGCCCAGAAATTGCAAAAAAAAGTACCTAAAACATGAATGAAACTTTTGAATCAATAGACTTCTGATCTTGGCATACGAAAGCTGTAAAAGTAGTAAACATATGAACTCGATTCCAACACAAATTCGCCAAAAAAAAAAATTTTCGGAACCAACTAACCTGAACATAACAAAAAGCAAAACAATAGTGATCTAAATACTAATTTCCACACACACTAAGTGTGACAACCGGTACTTTTCCACTAATATTTTAATAATAAATGTCTATTTATTATTTCCAAACTGTTAAACTAAACAATGATATGTTTACGTATTTATTTCGGGAAGCAAACCCGCATGCAGTAGCGTACAACAACTCGCCAAAATTTATTTAAACTTATCAGTAAAAGTGAATTTATCACTTCCTTACAATTTCAGACTCCGATAAATCAAAAACGAGAGGTTATCTTGTTTTTCTGAAAAACTGACATCACACGCGAACAACACCAATTTACTAAAGGTGGATCGGTAAAAAAAAAAAAAAAAAAAAAAAAAAAAAAAAAAAAAAAAAAAAAAAAAAAAAATCATTTTTGGGAGTCAACATAATTATTTTACATTAATATCGTAAAAACGACTCCAGAATATTATTTCTCACATTTACATGAAACCGCGTTACCACAAATTTACCTCAACTGAACGAGACACGGGGTACACTCAATACACTCTAAAGCTTAAAAACAAATAAATACCTATAACTTATCCTTTTTTTTTGGGTCAACACTTTGGAATACTACATTTCCTCTTCTTTCTTTTACTGATTATCTTTTTCTCTATTTCATCTCCATCAAGCCAAGAATATATCCTCTGCCACAAATCTCATCTTCCATCACCATCAATATGAATTACTGTAGCACCTTTCTTACCTTCCCAAGCTTCCTCGAGACTCAAACCCGCTCCTCTTGATTCGAATATCATGTAGTTCGAGACGTGGAAGGAAGAGTTAACCAAAAATGGTAAAACCTTATCTTTGATATATCAAAAGTGAACCAAGAGCTTGCCATAGATTGTTCCTTAAGAAGCTTGATTTCCAGGAGAAGCAAGTCACACCAAGAAACTCCAAACCCACTTAAATCAATATTCAGTCGAATATAATCAAGAAGAAGGAAGGGTGTGACAAGCTTGGAGTCAAGTAGGGTTCCTGTGGTGACCTTCAATTCGACCCATCTTCAATTCTTTTTGTAAGGATTTAATCTTTTTCTTGTTGTTTTGTTCATTTAAGTTCTCGAATGATTTAATATTTGGTGATTTGTTATGAGTTTTCTTTTTCTCTCGTTGTCAGTATATGTGTCGAGATAATATTGGTATGGTGTGGTAACAATTTGTTTTTAAACATGACACTGTGATGATTGTAATACTCGAATGTCATGGGTTGTAGTCGCAAACCTTATTAGTCGAATTATTTTCCTTTTAGACATGCTCGCGAGGTGTTTGTGTTTATGTCGTTAAAGAAATTTAACTTTCAAAATGAGTTGGTGATCGAGTAGATGAGGATTGGTAAGTCGTAGATCTTTTTTTTTTTGTGTTGTTTAATTGTGTTCGCTTCAATGAGTGTGCTCGAGTTTGTGGTTGAGTCGAGTAGTACTCCACTCAAGGACCACCTAGGCACTCGAGGTCTAGCTATGCCGTACAAGATACGGAAGCACTTCACTAATCCTATCTCATCTTATGTTATGCTTGCAAGTCCTAAGTTAATCGACCTTGAACTAGTAGTTCGAGCCGGGAATGTCATGTCATGGCCTAGGACTTGTTTCACAGTCGCGAAACCTTCTCAAAAGTGGGTTAACACTAGTGTTGGAGCCGACTTTATTAGTAGATTTCAACACCATTCTTGGGTGCTTGGTTCCACAGTGAGCAACGAGACCAAATCTCACCCACCCAAGTGACTTGAACCTTGTGTCAAAACTTTGTTTCGAGCCTTGTCACTCGCTAAACTACTCGAAATTATGGGCAAAATAAACTCTTCATTACAAGTTCAAAACCATTTTTGGTCTACTGGAATTGTTTTTCCAGCGTAAGAAAAGAAAGGCCAAGCAAGTTGGACTTGTAATTCACAAACAAAACTTTGAACACTTTGTGTGTGGGCCGAAGCCCATCACTAGCTTGGGCTGTTGTATTCTATTTTTGGATCCCTTTTTGCCCTTCAAACAGGCCGCAGGCCATGAACACCAAAAGCCCAAGATCTCAAGCCCGTTTCACTGTTTGAGTGGGCCACAGCCCCTTTCCCCCTCCTCGACACACATATCATCTATTATAACTCGACAACTTTTGTTAATCTAGTGGTCATTTAAAAGGCATGTCGACAACATATTAAAAGCACTCGACGAGAAGAAATATATATATCACAACTTGTCCTAACCATGTAAAGTCTTAATAATTTATACATGAGCTTTTAAAATGAAAAGATTTGCGAGATACTTGGTTCCAAACACTTAACTTTTGAACGATATGTATATATGTATATACGACGTGAAAACATTAAAATGGAAAAACATGAATCTTCACTATTGACAACGTATATATATATATATATATATATATATATATATATATATATATATATATTATATATATATATATATATATATATATATATACGAACAAATATTTAAATTGGAAATCATAAACTAGCTAAATGTTTTTCATAACTTACAACTCAAAACGGTCATGTAAAAACTTATATGAGGCAAATAAATGTGAAACGAATATTTTCTTCATGAAACAACGATTTCTCGCAGCATAAGTTATAACTCACCATATATTGGTAAAACCTTTTCGACTAAACATTTTGTCCACAAGGATTATATATATATGAAAGTATATATACGCACGTACATTCACTTAACGCCAACATTCCTATATGTCGTTCACGTTGACATTCAATAGTCATTATCCTTCGTGCGTAGTTTTTCGATCTCTGTCAAATCGAAGAATCACTAGTCTTACTCTTTTGTACGCTCGTACACCCCGATGAGCCAATAACTTCAAATGTTAAAAACATGGTTTGAACTTAAATGCTGCCACACCAGCAACACCAACATGAACTCTTTAAAACAATTGAAATTCATGAACTTGAATTGTGAACTAAAACAAACATTACTAATCTAGGTCGCGTGTCGGTGCTGAACACTGTCTGAACTATTTTGTGATCTGACTGCTATTTACCAAGGTGAGTTCATGGCCCATACTTTTACTGGTTTTACAACTGTTTTGGGGGAGAATACATGCTCGTTTTTAATTAAACTCTATGACTATTTATTTGGAAAATGCAAACTATTTACTCCCTATTTGACTGTTTGGCTGAAATACTTGAATGTTCATGATTATCGTCGAAATATATCACAAGTCAACCTCTCACGAAGAAAAGTCAACGTGCAACACTTAACGCAAAATCGATTTAATAACCGGATAAGCGTATACCCGGGTCGAGGTCCCAACGAGGCGTGAAATTGAGAATATCGTTTAAGATTCGGTATTAAAATGCTTGAAATGACGAGAGTTTGTCGGTTACTAATATCTACTAAAAACGAAAATTAAATAACGCGAACGATAAACTACGAACGAGTAAAAACGTAAAATATTTGAAAAACTAATCCTACGGGTATCAAAATAATTTTTCTAAGTCCTAAATATAAAAAGAAAATTTTGGAAAAAAGAAAAATATTTTTTTGACTTTTTAATAATTTTTTATAAATTAAAAACTATTTAAAAGAAAATAATTGATTAAAAATACTAAATGGAAAAAGAAAATTCTGAAATTTTTTTCTAAAATACTTTAAACTACCAGAATGCTAAGAAAAATAAAAAAAGGTGAAAATGCTTTTTTAAATAAGCCGAAAATAAGCAAACAGTTCACAATAAGCTAAAAAGGGAAAAGAAAAAAAAACAAAAGGGTTTTAAATTAAATTTTGTAAGGTTTAACTAAAAAATGGCTAATAGTGCAGTGGTAAGGAGGCTGTGTTGTGTGTGCTAACTATCCTGGGTTCGAACCCCAGGCTTGGTAGTTTTTTTTTTTTTTGCAAACTTATTTTTTTCTTGTTTTTTTTGGTTTTCTTAAAAAAAAACTCTAATAACTAATACTAAATATCATTTTTAAAAGCTGAAAAACTTTTTGAAATTCAAAGGCAAGCTCAGAATGAGCTTATCTTGACTAGGAAGCTAGAAAAAATGAAACAAACTAATTAAACAAGCCAAACGCTACTACAAGCTACTAACAAAAGCTAGAAACAAGTAAACAAGCTACAATCTAACTAAAATCAAGAATCCAAATTACACAAAAACAGAAATAAGCTTCAAGAAGCTCAAAACAAGCTCAAGCTTGTTCAAGTCTGCTGTTGCAGCAGGACAGGGCAAATGAGAGCTTTTCAAGCCCTCTAAAAGCTATCCAATAAAATTCTAAAAATTGTAAAAAAAATATTATCAACTAGATTAGCAGCCAATCTCTATTTTTAAAAAAACTACACCTAAAAACATTTAAATCTGAGATCTAAAAGAGGCTTAAGAGGCAAAAAAGCAAATGTTGCAAACTGCTTTTTTTTTTTTTTTTTTTTCTTTCTTTAAAATTAACAAATAAGCAACTGACAACAAATAAACTCAAAACAGAAATCAACAAATAAGCAAATAAACTGATATTAAAAACATCATAAGCAGATAAAATAAGCTATACTAATTCGACTTTCAAGAAAGAAAAAAAAAACTGATATTAAAATTAAAATTAGAGTAAATTACAACTGAAATTACAAAGTACCTTAAAAAATAAAAATGCTAAAATAAACCTAGAAAAAAAAATCTACTACCGAACCACTACCCTCTATTTATACTAAAAATATAGAAAAACCCTAGAATGAGTGTGTTTCTTCAGTGTGTGTGTTCCTCTCGTGCATTTGTGTTTCTTCCTTGACCCTTGGATCCTCTCGTGCTCCCCACAACTTTTATTCTTGATCGTTGATCTTCTTTGTAGCCCTCGGATTGATGAGGTGGAGGGGAGGGGACCAAAGACAAGGTCATGTGATGGTTTGGCTTGTAGTGGTGGTGAAAGGGATGGGTTGGGATTAAGCAGCGGATTAAGGAGGAGAGGGTAGATTGAAGAAGATAAATAGTGTGTCTTAGGGATTTTGACCGAATGAATTGGGGGTTTGACCCTTAACCCGCTTTTTATTATTAGTTTTAGGTGTGGGTGGGTCGGGTCAAGGTAGGATTAAATGGGCTTTGGTTTTGTTTTAGATTTTAGGCCGGACTGGGTATAGTTTAGGTGGGCTGATTTGTTTAGTGTTTCTTTTGGATCCGGTTGGTTTTGTTGGGATAAAATGTTGGATTTAAGTAGGGACCAAGTTTGTAATTCATGAAACATCAAGGGCCAAGACTGCCACTTCTTCAAAGTTCTTCTAGGGACCATTGTTGTGAAGTGAGAATAACCCAAGGGCCGTTTTAATATTTCTTGAGCTTGAATCAAATCCGCATGAAAAACGACTTTCCCGGCTTCGGTTTTCGACTCTTTTCCATTCCAAGCTCGGTTTTGTCCATATTTGCCCCGTTTTCAATCCTTTTGTACCTGAAACACAAAAAACACAATCCAAGGATATTTGTAACATTATATGGTCCATTTGGGTGTTTTTGGTCATTTTTGTGGGGTTTTTCGGGTATAAAATGATGAGTAAAAGGCCACTCATCAATCCCCCACACTAAGCAATTGCTAGTCCCTAGCAATCCGATCATATAAAGTAATGAAAGGATCAAAAACAAGGTCACCAAAAATACCAACCCCGTTTTCACTTTATTATAAAATGCAAGTAAATTAAAACGAGAACAAACGTAAATAATATGCTTGATTATCAAAAATGGCATCATGGAACGGGAATCACACAAAATGGGTGACTCCGGGGAATTGTAATCGTCATCCTCTTTTTATACTTCCCAACTAAGTTCAAAACCCTTGTGCAAACGTTTTTGTAAAATGCTAACACTACTTATATTAGCAGCCTATGTAAGCCGAGACTTAACTTTTCACTCCCACAATTATTCATAAGTTAGGTGTGTGTGCTTGTTTTCAAAGTTTTGATCGTAAAAATCGACATTTATTAGGGTTAAAAACCGACAATGGTTTAGAAATTAGAGATTCAAAGGTGAGATCACTCCATGTAGCGACTTTCTTCTCAGCTTATCCTTAGTAAACTTAGGAGGCTAGGTTTTTACACCCTCGAGAATAGTATCGGAGCTCACGGGATCTTTGAAGTCAACAATTTCTAAATCACCGTCCAACTTTTAGACAATATTGACGAATACTAGTTCAACTTTCGATTTAAATTTAAGAAGAAGCAAGTTTCTCACACTTATTCATAAACAAACATAAACATTTTTTTCATTTTCATTTTTCATCACTTTTTCACTTTTTTTTTTTCACTAACTTTTTACTTGTGTACCCTAAATGACGGAGCTTCACGGTTTAGTTCCAAGACCTTACACCTTCCGGAATAAAGGATCCAAGGGCCGTTACAACGGATTGTTCCAAGACTCTAGACATTCCTGAAATGAGGATCCAAGGTGGTTAGACCAAGACCTTACACATTCCTGAACTAGAGGTCCAAGGGCCGGTGCAAGAGGGTAGCCAAGACCTAAACGCCTTCCGGAAATAAGGATCCAAGGCCCGATCTCGAATCCGTAGCTTAGAGCACTTAACTTATTCATACTCAAAACTTTAATCTTTGCAACTTTCAAGCAATTGCTCACTTTCATTTTTCATTCTTATTACGTTTGTAAGAAAGCATGCTTGTTCCAAAATTTAAATAAAACTTTGAACTAGTATTCTAAATCAAGATTGTATAAAAATTTATTTGCTTAACAAAAACGGTTTTTGCGTTCAAAAGTTTGAAAATAGCACTTATTTTAGTCAGGTTAGGATCTTCTGGGAGGAAAAGCCATAGATTACTTATATAAGCTCTAAAGAGAACCAACTACTCCACGCTTAGCATTTTCATTTGCACAATTCGTAAAAACTTAGCCTAAACGTTAAGGGTAGCAGCTAGATCAACACTCTAGCAGAGTCGGGATTCCCCTTGTTCTAGCCTAATCAAGTCTAAACTTCCATTAATACCGAAGCATTAATGTATAGCAAATTATTTTTATTGTGCAAAGCACTTCTTTTATACGAAAAATACGATAAAAATTTTAAAATTTTTGCTCAAAACAGGGGTGCTAGGGGACTAGTAGGTACAACATGTGAAAATTTTTAAATTTTGGGCTAATTGGAATTCCCCCCCACACTTAGAATTGAATATTGCCCTCAATATTCAAAGTACCGGCCTGAGCCGACACTATAGAACGTAAAAGGGTAAGACTACTACCTAAGTGTGGAAACGAAATCTTTTTCACAAAAAGGATTTTAAGATATCCCTGGATAATCATAAACACAAAGATAGGATATTGGGCGGCTGGATTGAAAACAGGCGCGTCAATCATCACAATCTACGGGAATCCTGAAAACAGAGGCAAACATACAACCACAAAGCAACAAGTAGAGGAACTCCCCCACACTTAGTGTTAGAAATAAGAAAGAAGATAGAAGATAGGCATGGGTTGCCACCCACGAAGCGCTTGTTTTTGGTAACCGAGTCACGAGCCTGACTCGTCCCCGAATTTAATTGTCCATGGGGAAAGTTTGGAGATCCGGGACAACCATGGATGGTATGTCCCCTCCAAAATAATGTTTCAACCTATGACCGTTCACTTTGAAGTTGGGACCGTCGGTTTGAGATAACTCGACGGTTCCATATGGAAAAACTTGAGCAACAGTGAACGGCCCAGACCAACGGGTTTTTAATTTGCCCGAGAAAATCTTTAATCGAGAATTGAAGAGGAGGACTCGATCACCAACATTAAAAATGCGGTTCTTGATTTTGGAGTCATGAATTCTCTTTGTTTTCTCTTTGTAGATTAAAGAGTTCTCGTAGGCTTGATCCCGAAGCTCATTTAATTCATTCAATTGAAGCTTTCGGTGATCGCCCGCGGTCTTGAGGTCAAAATTTGCATGTTTCAAGGCCCAATAGGCTTTGTGCTCAAGTTCGATCGGTAGATGACACGCCTTTCCGTACACAAGCTTGTATGGAGTACACCCGATGGGTGTTTTGTAAGCTGTACGGAAGGCCCATAATGCATCATCTAGTTTGTCCGACCAAGAGGCACGATTTTCTCCTACGGTCCTTTCAAGAATTCTTTTTAAACCTCGGTTTGAGACTTCCACTTGCCCACTTGTTTGTGGGTGATACGCGGTCGCAAGACGGTGAGTGACACCATACTTAAGCATAACTTTTGCGAATTGGTCATTGCAAAAGTGCGTACCGCGATCACTAATGATAGCACGAGGAGCTCCAAACCGAGCAAAGAGAGATTTTAGAAATTTCACAACTACTCGGGCGTCGTTGGTGGGGAGCGCTTTTGCTTCCACCCATTTAGACAAATAGTCGACCGCCACGAGTATGTACTTGTTCCCTCGTGAAGACAGGAACGGGCCCATAAAGTCGATGCCCCACACGTCAAAGATCTCACAAACTTGAATTGCATTTTGAGGCATTTCGTCCTTTTGTGAGATTTTTCCTTGACGTTGGCAAGAGTCACATGACTTTACCAAGTCGTGGGCATCACGATAAATCGTCGGCCAATAGAAACCCGAATCAAAGACTTTTTTAGCGATGTAGTTCGGGCCATGATGTCCCCCTGTAGGTCCATTATGGCAAGCTGTGAGAATGTCAACGGCTTCTTGGCCGTGAACACACCGTCTAATCACTTGATCGGCACAAACTTTAAACAAGTAGGGGTCGTCCCAAAAATAATGTTTCACATCTTTAAAGAATTTCTTTTTCTGTTGGGACGACATCCCTTTCACAACAAAATTCCCCGCATGGTAATTTGCAAAGTCGGCAAACCATGGGGTACTCGGATCATCTTTCAAAGAAATCATCCCAAGTGTCTCGAGAGGAAATGTTTCGGTAATTTCCTTTTTCTCGAGATCACTTTGATGGGGATTTTCAAGTCTAGACAAATGATCGGCGGCGAGATTCTCCGCTCCTTTTTTATCACGAATAGTGACATCAAATTCTTGTAGGAGGAGAATCCACCGAAGTAATCTCGGCTTAGCATCTTGCTTAACAAGAAGATACTTAAGAGCCGAGTGATCCGTATACACTATGGTCTTAGATAAGACGAGATATGGTCTAAATTTCTCAAAAGCATAGACAACGGCCAATAACTCTTTCTCGGTAGTAGTATAATGAGATTGAGCCTCGGTCATTGTCTTGCTAGCATAGTGTATCGGCTGAAAGTGCTTAGATTTTCGTTGCCCCAGGACTGCCCCAATGGCATAATCACTAGCATCGCATATGAGCTCAAATGGAAAGTCCCAATCGGGGGCAACTAAAATTGGTGCTTCAGTTAATTTCTTTTTAAGAATCCCGAATGCTTCGATGCATTCGGGAGAGAAGAAGAATGGAGCATCTTTTTCAAGAAGACGGGTCAGAGGCCGAGCGATTTTAGAGAAGTCTTGAATAAATCGTCTATAGAAACCGGCATGACCAAGGAAACTTCGGATTCCTTTTACAGTGGTGGGATGAGGTAGCTTAGCGATAACATCGACTTTAGCTTGATCGACCTCAATCCCGGCATTAGAAATTTTATGGCCGAGGACAATGCCCTCTTTGACCATAAAATGGCATTTCTCCCAATTTAGAACAAGATTGGTGTCTTCGCACCGTTTAAGCATTTTGTCTAAATGGGAGAGGCAAGAAGAGAAAGAATTTCCGTACACCGAAAAATCATCCATAAAGACCTCCATTGTTTTCTCGATCATATCATGAAATATAGCCATCATGCACCTTTGGAATGTGCCCGGAGCATTGCATAAGCCGAAAGGCATACGTCGATAAGCAAACGTTCCGTAGGGGCACGTAAAGGTGGTCTTTTCCTGATCTTGGGGATCAATTGGTATTTGAAAATACCCGGAAAAGCCATCAAGAAAACAATAGAACTCATTTCCCGCTAAACGCTCAAGCATTTGATCCATAAAAGGTAATGGGAAATGATCCTTACGGGTAGCATCATTGAGTTTTCGATAATCAATACACACTCTCCATCCCGTGACGAGGCGTGTAGGAATCAACTCATTTTCTTCGTTGGTAACAACGGTCATACCCCCCTTTTTGGGGACACAATGGATGGGACTAACCCACGGGCTATCAGAAATGGGGTAAATCATTCCGGCATCAAGGAGTTTTAGAACCTCCTTTTTGATTACCTCATGAATTTTCGGATTCACCCTTCTTTGTTGTTGAACTGTGGGTTTGAAGTCATCCTCCATCAAAATTTTGTGAGTACAAAATCTAGGGTCAATACCCTTGATATCCGAGAGTTGCCAAGCAATGGCACTCTTGTGCTTCTTAAGCACATCAATCAGTTGAACCTTCTCCTCATCTTTTAATTCTTTAGCAATAATGACGGGAAATTTGTCATCATCTTCTAGAAAAGCATATTCAAGATGAGGAGGTAAATCCTTGAGCTCGGGCTTCGGAGGATTAGTTGGCTCAAGTTCTTTGATTTCTTCAATTTGAATTTTCTCCGGAGGGAGAGAAGGTGATGGATCATCATTAAGCAATTTCTCAAGCAAGTGAATATCTCCCTCCAGATCAATGTCAGCATAATCAATTTCCGGCGAAACTGATTCATCCTTAAGATAGGCCTCGATCTCTTTGATTGCGTGGTTTTGTAACCTTACAACAGGTTTTACCTCTCGAGGGATCTCAAGAGGCTTACAACCCCACCAGGCAGTGTACCTGACCGATGTAGTATAGTGTAGTGGTAAGTACGGGGGATTGATCGTTCTCCACAGGGAATAGTGTTCGTTAGGTGTGAAAGGCTACTCTAATTAGGTCTAAGGGTTGAGGAAGATTCTTTTTATGTTTTTTTATAGTTTTTATGAAAGCAAGTAAAATCTCGGTTTTTGAAGGAGTGGGCGGAATTAGTTGCTAGTCAACTAACCCAAATTACTACAAATGCAAATAAAATAAAATAACAAAAATGAAAAGTGGTGAGAAACTTATGTGTAGAGAAATGTGTTTACTTAGATTTCCTTACTCCCTAACTATCTTTTACCGGTTAATTAGTGTGTATTAGTCGCGTGGATGACGGGTGTATTCCTTAATACCATTCGTGGGGTGGCGTACTTACTTCCCCAACTCTACAAGCTCCTACTTCACTCCTATGTCGAGCCGGCTAGGAAGCTCCTAACATGGGATCACTAGAATTCGCTTGTGCATTAAATACAACCATAAAAACCTTTAGTACGCGTTTGGTTCATGTTTCTTAAGACGTTCAAGCAAGTTACCGAATAGGAAGTTAGCCAGTTTTCTTAAGCCTAACATAGATAAACAATCATCCAATACAACTAACAACACACTAACAACCAATAATCAATAGCTAGGTTTCATTAGATCTAAGCAAACACAAGATAAAATTAGCCTAACATGTTAAACAAAAGACAAGCATAAGATAGAATCAAACAACACATAGACATATTGAATGATTAATTGATAACTTATCTTTCAATGAAACATGGAAGATCTCAAGGCAAGAAGCCCTGAAAAAGTAGCTAAAATCGTCTTAGGGTTTTATCCCAAAATTCCACACACTAAGCTCTCCCTAATGACAAAAGATTAGAAAACTATATATAGATTTTTGGATCTGACGGCGTCACCTTATGCATTGTGACGCCGTCACCTCGCCGCTTTTAGGGTTCCCGGGTGACCTTCTTGACGCCGTCCCTCTTTAGCTCTTCAAAAATCCATTCTGGCCTATCAAGGCTTGACGCCGTCGAACATTGAACGTGACGCCGTCCCCTTATGATTTAAGCCGTGACGCCCTTGATTTAGTTAAAGCGTGACGCCGTCAGAATTCTCATGCTAACTCACTGGCCCGTCATGAGTAAATTTCACATCCAACTTTTCTTGCCAAGGCATGACGCCGTCAAGAGATGATTCTGACGCCGTCAAAGGTAAATTTCAGCCGATTTTGAGACTTTGTCGTATTCTTCACTTTAATTCTCCAAAAACGTCCAAAATGCCTCCTTTTCCAGATTTCTCCTCAAAAGTACCTAAAATGACAAAAGGAACGATTTAGGGCAATATTTGATCAAATAAATACGATTTCGGGCTTAAATGACCCCTTAAAAGCGGTACACTTTTCGCCTCATCAAATACCCTTACACTTGAGATTTGCTTGTCCTCAAGCAAATGCGCTTTTATTCTAATCAAAATACAAGTTAGGGGTCATTTAATGCAAACATAAAAGTAATTACAACAAATATTCGTTCCACTTCAATCATAATAAGCACGGAGATTACATACTAGCACCTCACAAGTAGTGTTTAGATACTCACATCTCTCAAGTGTCATCAAAATAAATCTCATAAATGAAAACGGAAAATATCTCTCACTACCTGTCATAGCAAATAGATTACCATAGGCTTGGGAAAGGATCGAAAACCTCCTCCACTAGGCGTAAGCACCTAAGATAAACTATCAAAGAGGGCTTTTAAATGGGTTATAACGTTAGGTGTAGGGAAAAGGAGAACACGGTTTTGTTGGATAAAGGATGTTTTACTGGTGGCTAGTTAAAGATCTTGATCAATTACATGTACTATACAATGTTGCTAAGCCAAGACTCGACTCGATCTTCAGCTAAAAACGAAATAACAAAATAACAAAAATATAAAGCAAACATAAAATGAAACGGGATGGTAGTCCGTATGTTTTTTCTACTTTTCTTTTTCTCATTTTTTTGTGTTTTTCTTGATTTTTTTTTTTTTTTTTTTTTTTTTTTTTTTTTTTTTTTTTTTTTGCATACACTCTTGCCCTACCATCCAAAATAATACATCATAGGGGCATTGCATCCCCTTACACTTGAATTTTTACATAACTTTACAAATAACTATTCTAATGACTCGAATTAAGATAATTGAAAAACTTGGAGTACTTTTAAAACATTTAGCACATACGGGGGTAATAAATGATGTTCTTCCCCATTACTCCATTACACTAGTACTTTACCCATGAGTCCCAATCGTCCCAAAACAATATGTACAAGGATATGACTCGACTTAGCAACCATGTAATCAACTAGATAATTAACTTGGGTTTAAACAAATGTTGTCACAATAATGCACTAAAAATGAGTGCATACAAGGTAGGCTAAGGCGATTTGGGTGTACATTTAAGTGGGGTGTAACAAATTCTTCCTTTAAGTAAAATGCTTAAAGGTCGAAACGAAAAGATAGGCTCTGAGGGGTGTACTAGGGGTATCGTGTACTAAAAATGAGTACAACGCAAAGGGTGTGGGAGAATTACTTGACCAATGTAGCCAATGTAATTATAACAAAAACACAGGTGTAAAACAATGGGTTAATCCTAATGCCTCTTATCATGTAGTAAATCTAACTACACGAATATAGTCTCACTTGTGGCCTCGGAATGGTCCTAACGCAAGTTCTAGAATCTAAGTGCTACCGGTACACACATCATAGCATAAATGCTTTTCCTACCAATTCTAGGGGCGAACCTCACATATTTGGGGGTGGAAAATTTTTTAGTGGTACGGTTTTTTTGTGCTAGTCATATAATTCCTATCCATGAGACGCTCATTAAGATCAAAGTTTCACTCCTATATGTTGTAAAAAATTTTAAATTTGGCACTAAAATTACCTTAACAAGTATTTCTCTCAGTTTTATTACACATCTATTATTAAACAAACAAAAATCAAGCGTAATTGTATTCTCTAAAATCGTACTTTTACCCTCCCCTTACACTTAAGATGAACATTGTCCCCAATGTTCAAATAACAAGATGTAAAAGCATAAAGTAAAAGAATGAAATCAAATACTCCCCTGATTCGCTCGTTGGATAGTGAAATCACACGGTTAAATCTTCCTCCAAAGAGAATGTTGAGGCTCCATGACTAATGCATCGCCATAAGCTTGATCCAAAAACATTTCCTTGTCCAAAGTAACCTGTTAAACCTGAGAAAACAAACACGAAAACCTGCATAACATCGGCGGGAAAAATCTATATATAAGGATATAATGCTTGTGGAATGATAACTTTGCAGATTCCTGGAGATTATAAGTTGGAGATTTTAATAAAAACTTTTTATGAAAACAAAACTTTCAAAAATTTCTGGAAATTAAATCTGACGCCGTCAGGTTATAACCCCTGACGCCGTCAGAAATGACCTGACAAAAATTTTCATTTCAAGTTTCCGGAAAATTTCTGGAAAAACCTTTACCTTACTTCCTGGAAATCCTGCAAAACATCATTATGACTCGATACAAGCATTTGACTCAAACAACTACGAATATGTATGCTAATTTATTATTATTACGATTCATGTTCATATGTGTTCTAATAAACCGATTTAGATTTCCCTTACACTTATCTTTTGCAAAATACCTTTATATGTAGTTAAGACGAAGTTAAAAACAAAATAAAGCATTTTCACAAATTACTTTTGAACATGAATCAATAATGATAAAAATTAAACACACACACGGAAAATAAAATCAAACAAACAAATAAATAAACACACAAAGCAAATAAAACAAATAAAGCTTGGGTTGCCTCCCAAGAAGCGCTTTTCTTTATTAACGAGTCTTGTAGCTAGACTCAAAGTCACGTACATTACGTGACTCCATCATCGGTCACGGTTCCTAGGCCATTCTCCTTCCCGGTTTTATACTCCGGTCCTAATTTCAAACAATCCTTGTAGAAACCGAATATCCTTTCCATAACATAGTCTACTCCTTTACTTCTATCCTCATCATTCCTATAGTAGACCGCTTGCTTAAGCTCCTTCTCAACATTTGACAAGTGTTGGAATTGTTCTATCTTATATGGCATTTGGTAGCTTACTTCATCGGTCTCATCCTTAAATCTAACTATCCCTAAGGAAGGTTCATAAGTCATTCTAGAGACCTCAACAAATGGTTTTCCAAAAACCACTTGAGTCAAGGATGCATCGACTATTGGGCGGATATCTTCTACAATTACAAAGTCGGTGACATAGGTGAAGTTTCCTACATAAACCGGTAATCCCTTAACTCTTCCCGTGAAGTTACTCATCCAACCCTTGTCAGGGAGCATCCTATACCCAAGTTGATTTTTCATTATCAAGTTGTAGTGGGCTCTAGTCATGATGTTTATGGGCGATCTAAGGTCGATGTAAGCTTTCCACACATGTAGATGTCCGATGTTGCATGGTATGTTGAGATTAGAAGGGTCGCCTATTTCTATGATTGGTCTACCTAGGAAGTATGGTGTCTCGGGGTCATCGAATAGGTTTGTATGATATGCACGCTCTTCCTTAGTGGGTAGCCTATTGAAGTAGTCCTCATCATCATCTACTTCTTCAATCTCACTTGTCCTAACTTCCTTATCAACCTCGACTTTCCTATCCTCATCCTTAGGTTCACTATTATCCTCATTCCTATCAATTGGTTTAATAGTGACAATGTTGACAAAGTGGACGTGTTTGGATGAAGAGGGGTCTTTTACTTGGGGTCCGCTATTTGTGTTCCTAGCGTCCTTATGTGGAGGTGATAGCACTTGGTTATTGAGGGCTTTCAACAAGTTGTCAATTTTGTTGGTCATCTCTGTTTGTTGTTGATTGAATTCGGTCTCGAATCTAGCTATCCGAGCTTCTTGAGATGCCATAAATTGGGAAATCAATCCTTCAAAGTTATTGGTACCACCATTGCCGGAAGGATTGTTGTTGAAAGTACGGTTCGAGTTGGAACCGCTTGATTGGAAACGATTAGGTGGGTTGGAAGAATTGGTTTGTTGAGAGTTTTGGTTTTGTTTCCACCTAAGGTTCGGGTGATTTTTCCATGAGGGGTTGTATGAATCACCATAATGGTTTGGCTCGGGTTTGAAAGTGTACCACTTGTCTCCCGCTCCGTCGGTACGCGAGGATGCGTAGTCCACAAAAGCTTGTTCGGGGAGTTCCATGCAATCACGAGTGTCGTGGGGACCACTACATAATTCACATGAAGAAGTGATTTTGTTCACTTGGCTTGAAGGTTTAGGAGCCTCGTAGGATTTCATTAGAAACTTGACTTGGTCTTCAAGTTCTATGATCCTACGGTCAGAAGTGCTTGAATTGTTAGAAGGCAAAGATATTGCCTTGACCGTTTTATTCAAATCACGGGGATCACTCCAACTTTCGTTGTCATAAAGAGCAAGATCCTCTAGGAGAGCCCATGATTGTTCCGCACTTAAATCACGTAGCTTGCCACCGGCCGATTGGTCAATGGTTTGCCTCGTGGAGAGATTGATATGGTCATAGAAGATTTGGACTTGGAGCCAAAGTTCTATGCCATGGTGAGGGACTTTTTGGAGTAAGTCCTTGAATCGAGTCCATGCCTCGTAGAGAGTTTCGCCTTGACGTTGTTGGAACATCAAGATATCATTCCTTAGCTTGGTAGTTCTTCCCGGTGGGAAAAACTGAGCAAGGAAACGAGTGGTGAGATCATCCCAAGAGGTAATGGATCCTGCGGGTTGACGTTCTAGCCACTGACTAGCTTGGTCCCGCAAAGAGAATTGGAAGAGACGCAATCGGGTCGTCTCTCGAGTGGCAACATCAAGGTCTATAGAATCAACGATTTTAAGAAAGTCCTTGAGATGTTGATTAGGATCTTCAGAACGAAGTCCATGGAATGCGCATCCACTTTGCACCAACCGGATGGTGTCGGATCGCAAGGGTGTGATATTGGCTCCTTGAGTGAGCTCAATGGTGTTTCGATAGCCATGGTGGCTAGGACGGGAATACTCTCCTAAAGTACGGGCTCTAGGAGGTGGTTGTGGTTGTTGTGGTGGTGGGTTGTGTGGGTTAAGGATATTACCATCTTCCATGATGTCGGACGGTAATGGTTACGAACAAAGACACGAAGAAAATAGATAGACTAAAGAAAACCTAGAAAAATAAAATAAAAATCTCACTAGAAAGGAATCTAGTGAGTAGACCTAATAGAAATAAAAATTCAACCTAAACAATAACTATTCCCCGGCAGCGGCGCCAAAAACTTGATTGCGTGGTTTTGTAACCTTACAACAGGTTTTACCTCTCGAGGGATCTCAAGAGGCTTACAACCCCACCAGGCAGTGTACCTGACCGATGTAGTATAGTGTAGTGGTAAGTACGGGGGATTGATCGTTCTCCACAGGGAATAGTGTTCGTTAGGTATGAAAGGCTACTCTAATTAGGTCTAAGGGTTGAGGAAGATTCTTTTTATGTTTTTTTATAGTTTTTATGAAAGCAAGTAAAATCTCGGTTTTTGAAGGAGTGGGCGGAATTAGTTGCTAGTCAACTAACCCAAATTACTACAAATGCAAATAAAATAAAATAACAAAAATGAAAAGTGGTGAGAAACTTATGTGTAGAGAAATGTGTTTACTTAGATTTCCTTACTCCCTAACTATCTTTTACCGGTTAATTAGTGTGTATTAGTCGCGTGGATGACGGGTGTATTCCTTAATACCATTCGTGGGGTGGCGTACTTACTTCCCCAACTCTACAAGCTCCTACTTCACTCCTATGTCGAGCCGGCTAGGAAGCTCCTAACATGGGATCACTAGAATTCGCTTGTGCATTAAATACAACCATAAAAACCTTTAGTACGCGTTTGGTTCATGTTTCTTAAGACGTTCAAGCAAGTTACCGAATAGGAAGTTAGCCAGTTTTCTTAAGCCTAACATAGATAAACAATCATCCAATACAACTAACAACACACTAACAACCAATAATCAATAGCTAGGTTTCATTAGATCTAAGCAAACACAAGATAAAATTAGCCTAACATGTTAAACAAAAGACAAGCATAAGATAGAATCAAACAACACATAGACATATTGAATGATTAATTGATAACTTATCTTTCAATGAAACATGGAAGATCTCAAGGCAAGAAGCCCTGAAAAAGTAGCTAAAATCGTCTTAGGGTTTTATCCCAAAATTCCACACACTAAGCTCTCCCTAATGACAAAAGATTAGAAAACTATATATAGATTTTTGGATCTGACGGCGTCACCTTATGCATTGTGACGCCGTCACCTCGCCGCTTTTAGGGTTCCCGGGTGACCTTCTTGACGCCGTCCCTCTTTAGCTCTTCAAAAATCCATTCTGGCCTATCAAGGCTTGACGCCGTCGAACATTGAACGTGACGCCGTCCCCTTATGATTTAAGCCGTGACGCCCTTGATTTAGTTAAAGCGTGACGCCGTCAGAATTCTCATGCTAACTCACTGGCCCGTCATGAGTAAATTTCACATCCAACTTTTCTTGCCAAGGCATGACGCCGTCAAGAGATGATTCTGACGCCGTCAAAGGTAAATTTCAGCCGATTTTGAGACTTTGTCGTATTCTTCACTTTAATGCTCCAAAAACGTCCAAAATGCCTCCTTTTCCAGATTTCTCCTCAAAAGTACCTAAAATGACAAAAGGAACGATTTAGGGCAATATTTGATCAAATAAATACGATTTCGGGCTTAAATGACCCCTTAAAAGCGGTACACTTTTCGCCTCATCACTCTTCCAAAATGAAATCACTTCCCTCAAACAGAGTGAGGGAAGGGGAAGAGTCGGAAAGAATAGGTTGAGAAGAAGGAGGAGTGGGATTGCCACTCAAGGATTTGTTTATAAATCCTAAAACCTCCTGAGCATACTCCTCAGAAGCAACATCAATCACATCAATATGATTAACCGATGTATCATCGTGAGTGGAGGAGTATCTCATAGTGTTATCAAGCTTAAATGTCACAGCTTGATCATCAACACGTAAGGTGAGTTCCTCACCATAAACATCAATCAATGCCCGACCCGTCCTCAAGAAAGATCTTCCAAGTATAAGAGGAACTCGGGGGTCGGCATCAAAATCTACCACGACGAAATCAGCTGGGAAATGGAACATCCCCACTTTCACAAAAACATCTTCGGCTACACCTTTAGGACTAGTAAGAGTCCTATCGGCTAGCTCAAGAGTCATACATGTGGGAGTAAGTGGGGGTAGAGAAAGCTTGTTCCAAATGGAAAGCAGCATAAGGTTAATGCTTGCACCAAGATCGGCCAAGGCGTAGCATTGAACCATGCCCGGAAAATCACAAGGAATGAGGAATTTTTTGGGATCTCCAAGCTTTTCCGGAAGCTTTTTAAGGAGAGCTGCCGAGCAATTCTCATTTAGAGGAGTTTTTGCTAGTTCAAATAATTTCTCCTTGTTACTGAGCAAATTTTTGATTGTCGAAGCAAACTTTGGCATGAGAAGAAGAGCATCCGCGAAGCTAATATCGAAGTGTAAATCTTGAAAGATTTATAAAAACTTCTCAATTTGGATACTAGCTTTGTCGCGGAGCTTTTGGTCATTAAGTCTAGATGGGTATGGGATAGAAGGTTTAGGTTGAGACTTCGGAACATCGGGTTCCGAAATTTGGGTTGGGACTACCGAAGGTTGGACGTGTGCGGTACTTTGTGGGCTTGTAGAGTGCACCTTGTCCTTTGTCACCTCGGTCTCACGGTCAACTACTTTTGTAGAAGAAGAAGAAGTAGTAGTTGGAACCGTGGGTTCCTCATAAGCTTTACCACTTCGGGTGGTAATAGCTTTCAACTCACCCTTCGGGTTGGGAATGGTATTTCCTGGAAGAGTTCCCGAGGATGAAGCTTGGTGAAATTGGTTGATAAGGGTATCAAACATACTTTCAATCTTTGTTTGAGATTGATCGATTTTGTTCTTAAGCTCATTACCCTGCTTAATCATTGAATTTTCAAATTCGTTTTTCAAATTTGTGATTTGATTTTGCATAGCCCTCATTTTCACCTCATTTGTCTTAATGTAATTTGAAAGATCATTAGAGGGAGCAATCGGGGCTGGGTAATTTTGAGCTTGATACCCTTGATTGTAATTGACCCCTTGGGTCGGGTATTGGTTAGTAGGGGCTTGATATGGAACATTTTGCCCCCTACTTTGGTTTTGATTGAATCGGTTTTGATTGTTTTGAGGAAAACCGGGTGGTCCTGCTTGATAGCTAGCACGATAGCTCGAGTCACCTTGAGGACGGTATTGAGTACCTCCTTGGTTGTAAGACACGGCTACGGCATTGATTTCAAAAGAACGGCCATCGGTGGCGGTACAATTGTAATAAGCATGAGGACCACCACAAGTAACACAACTTTCTTCCACCGTTTTGACTTGAGCGGGTGGAGAAGCTTGTGGGGTAGAAGAGGTGGTAGAAGAAGAAGGATTTTTCTGATTAGAGAAAACCAAAGCTTGAATTGCATCCGTGAGCTTGTCAATTTTAGCATCCGTGCTAGAAGTATTCATCGAATGTGAAGTAGAAGGTGAAACACTCACTTGGGAAACAACCGACTTGCTTCGTGAGGTGTGAACCTTTGACTTGTTCTCGATGATGGACAAAGCATCACGCGTAGTCCGATTCAATATATAACCACCGGAGGCGGCGTTTAGAGAATCTTGGTCAGTTTGGTTCAATCCATTGTAAAACGTATCAATTTGATGCAACTCAGAAAATCCGTGGTGAGGACATTTGCGAAGCAATTCTTTAAAACGATCCCACGCTTCACTAAATGATTCATCAAATTTTTGAGTAAATTTGGTAATTTCATTCTTAAGACTTGTGGTTCTAGAAGGGGGAAAGAATTCGTTCACAAATTTCGACACCAAATCTTCCCATGTTAAGATAGAATGAGGGGGTTGTTTTTCAAGCCAAGTCTGGGCTGCCCCCTCGAGAGAGAAAGGAAAGAGAAGCAATTTAATTGCTTCTTGAGGAACATTCCTGCATTTGACGGTAGTTGAAATTTTGTTAAACCATCGAATGTGGGAATGAGGGTCATCCCTCTCGAAACCGTAAAATTGATTCGACGTTACTAAGGATAGTAATGCCGGTTTAAGTTCGAAATTATCGGCAACGATCGGGGGAACAACAATAGCATCTCCATAACCCTCGGTGGGTGCTTGGAGAAGCTCAAGCATGGTGCGATTCTCCGCCATTATGACAATGGGAGGATCGTGATTAGTACGAATCTCGGGTTCGACTAATGAGGCAGCACGTCTACGATTACGTCTTGGCGGAATTGCGACGAGTTCAAGAAAGGGACTCGATGACGAAGAAGAACGTGTGTGTAAAACCCTAAAAATCTAAAATGTGCAAAAGACCAAAATGCCCCTACAATTTGAAAATTTAATAAAGGCTTATATAACTTATAAATTAATTCCAAAAAAATTATGAAATGTACCAAGTATGACATGAAATAATTAGAGAGTATCAATAAATATTTGTGCAAGCTATAAAAATTATTATTGCACATAAACAAGTTCAAAAATAATTAAGTATACATTTATTTAATTTTAAAAGTTATTTAAGTATATTTAACTTACAAATAAATGGGAATTAATGCCAAATAAATGGTGATTGATCTATGCATTGATTAGGCCGCTCCATCTTGATCCCCCTCCTCCTAATATTCGGCCTAATCACTATCCAAATGACCAAATCATTTTCCTTTACAAAAAAACAAAAACCAAAACTCCATAAACCCTAGAAATAATCACCAATAATTCGTGCGACTTCCTGGAGGTGTGAGATTATTTTTCGTGTGTTCTTGAGCATCAATTGAGTCCTACAAAAATACTACTTTGAATTTTGGTGGCCGGATTCAAGGGCTTTCGAAAATTCTTGTTTAATTCAAACCGAAAGGTAAAAATTCCACTTTGATTCATTCGATCTTGGATAAATTCGTTTCTTATTTTTATTGTGTTCCTCACATCATATGTGACACGTGAAAATTGGTTTCAAGATTTTTAGATCATTTTTGAAGTCGTGGTGAATTTTTGGGCGTTTTGGCTATACGCGTACAAGATAAATCCTCCAACCCATTCTACACGTTCGAATCTCTTTGTGGTATTTTTCTCAGATCATATATGTATTTAGAACATCAAATAAAATGATTATAACATACCATGCATGATCTACATATTATTTGCGAATTAAACATGGAAAACGGGTATAAATCCAAAATAATTGTATACGAATTTTTGGGGCTTCTTATTTATTTTATTTGGACTCTAAATGATCATATTAGCCTGGGAAAAATACTACTTCGATTTGTTATGGCCTGATCTAATTATTTTTGATTTATTTGTTTTACCGGATTTAAGTTATATATAGAAGAAATAAAAATAAAATGTAATCCGATTTAGGGTTTGAATATTAGGGCTTGGTTTTGACAAATTAATGATGTTATAATGATTACATAATGATTTGGTAATGATTGGTATTTTTAGAGTTAGGGTTTTGATTATAAAAAGTGTTATTCGATTATAATTAAATTATGAGGGAGTGTTTTGTAACTTTTAAAACTTAAGGGTTATGTTTAGAACTTTATTTGGGCTGTGTACTATTCGAATAAAATATAAGTTGGGGGTGTCATGTGTAATTTTTATAATTAAAAGGATTAAAATGTTTATTTTGATAAAGTGTAATTCGATTTTAAAAATAATTAAATAGAGGGACCATATATGTAATTTCTGGAAACTTAGGGTTGATTTGAGTAATAAATTATATTCAGGGGGTTATGTGTCATTTTGGTAATTTAATGGCTTAATATGTAATTATTGATAATTAAAAATTGAAATTGTAATTTAAGGGACTAAATATGTAATTTTGATAACTTGAGGGACCTATTGTGTAAATTTTGAATACTTAAGGGTAAATTCGTATAATATGATGAAATAAGTATCCATTGTGTAATTTTGATAAACTAAGGGCCTAATGTGTAATTATGGATATTATAAGGTTTAAAATGTAAATTATATAACTTAAGGGTGTAAAGTGTAAAATTGGGAAACTTGAGGGGCTGAACTTGTTAACTTGATAAATATGGATTCAAAACAGATTAGTTGGGATATTTTCATAATTGAACCTTAACTTTGATATAAGTACACTTAAAACCCTAATTTATGTAAAGTTGTCATAAGTAACCCTAAACTTTTGTGTCTTGTTAAAATACACCCTAAAACCATAATATGTTTTGATAATGACTTAACCTAAATGAGAATATGGAAATCTTACTAATTGTGGAAACTTTCTAATTATGGAAACTTTCTAAAAATAGAAACTTACTAAATATGGAAACCTGCTGAAAATGGAAAGTTACTTAAAATGGGAAGGTTTGTAATTCTTTGCTACCCCTCTAGGTGTGAAGAAGGAGAGGACCTGACTTTGATCCATCTTGTTCATTTTGATTTGTGCTTTGCTTTGGAATAAGGTACAGATATTCTGCCCTTTTTAATAAGGTGCCTTCGACCTCTTGATTTCTGATTTGAACTTATGATATGAACCTTTGGCATTTGAACCTTTGACATGAACCTTGATATGAACCTTTGATTCCTGAACCTCTTATATGAACCCTGTGATATGAACCTGGAGATTTGGACTATGATTATGACATATGAACCTTTGCTTTGATATGAACCTTTAACCTTGACCCCAGTTTGATACTACGAGCCAAAATATGTTTCCTAGCCATGAAGGTAACATGGCCGTGTCATTGATGCACCAATGGCATGACTAGTGTGTAGCCCTAGTGATTTGGTTACACCGTCCCCATTATGATATGATATGAGCTCACTATGATATGTTTTGATATGGCCAATATGATTTGTTTGGGGGGCGAATGGATGCATCCTAGATATGTTATGATATGCTTTGATATGATATGATATGGTGACTGGGGCTGGGTGCAATCCACTCCTTTCACAAAATATGGGAGCTGATCACTCCAACTGGTACATGAGGACACCCCTCATATTATCGGCTTATTTGAGAGGCATCCCCTCTATATGATTATGATATGCTATGATATGATATGTTATGATATGGGCTCGTGGTGGATGACTGTCCTAACCTTTACTCTTGTACCCTATCTATATCTCTTTCATTATGTTTCGTTTGTTTCGTTTCCGTTTATTATATATATCTGTTCACTGGGCTTTTTAAGCTCAGCCGCACGTTTTCTTTTCGTGTGCGGCAGGTATCTAAGCTAGGAGCTTTTGGATTATGCTTTGGGATGGGATGAGAGTTAGATGAAGCTTTGACCTTAGATGACCACCTTTATTTTATGACTTTGTTGGGACATGATTTCCTTTGTATTCGTATCTTTGGATTATTTTCCTTTCCTTGAACTCATGTATTATTCAAGTCGTGTTGACTTGACTTTCTCTTATGTATTTGTTTAAGACTTCCGCTGTGCTATTATGTATGCTTTGATTTGTCACCATAATGTGATGCTTCTACCCTTGTCGGGTTGGGGTGTTACAGTGTGCGCATGCACCAAGAACATTAGGTTAAGAAGAATATTTTTTGGTTTTTTGCATTTTTCAATTTTTTTTGGATTTTGGATAAAAAATATTCACAAGATATTTACGAAACTTCACGAGGAAGGTTCTTCAAGTCACTAATCGTCAAACCGTGATGATATTGTCGCAACACACCTCCCCGGCAACGGCGCCAAAATGATTTTGGGTCGAAACGCTCTCAAGTCAACCCTTTAGAAAATAAAAGGTCAACTCGGAACACTTAACGCAAAATCGATTTAATAACCGGATAAGCGTATACCCGGGTCGAGGTCCCAACGAGGCGTGAAATTGAGAATATCGTTTAAGGTTCGGTATTAAAATGCTTGAAATGACGAGAGTTTGTCGGTTACTAATATCTACTAAAAACGAAAATTAAATAACGCGAACGATAAACTACGAACGAGTAAAAACGTAAAATATTTGAAAAACTAATCCTACGGGTATCAAAATAATTTTCCTAAGTCCTAAATATAAAAAGAAAATTTTGGAAAATAGAAAAATATTTTTTTGACTTTTTAATAATTTTTTATAAATTAAAAACTATTTAAAAGAAAATAATTGATTAAAAATACTAAATGGAAAAAGAAAATTCTGAAATTTTTTTCTAAAATACTTTAAACTACCAGAATGCTAAGAAAAATAAAAAAGGTGAAAATGCTTTTTTAAATAAGCCAAAAATAAGCAAACAGTTCACAATAAGCTAAAAAGGGAAAAGAAAAAAAAAACAAAAGGGTTTTAAATTAAATTTTGTAAGGTTTAACTAAAAAATGGCTAAGAGTGCAGTGGTAAGGAGGCTGTGTTGTGTGTGCTAACTGTCCTGGGTTCGAACCCCAGGCTTGGTAGTTTTTTTTTTTTGCAAACTTATTTTTTTCTTGTTTTTTTTTTTGGTTTTCTTTAAAAAAAACTCTAATAACTAATACTAAATATCATTTTTAAAAGCTGAAAAACTTTTTGAAATTCAAAGGCAAGCTCAGAATGAGCTTATCTTGACTGGGAAGCTAGAAAAAATGAAACAAGCTAATTAAACAAGCCAAACGCTACTACAAGCTACAAACAAAAGCTAGAAACAAGTAAACAAGCTACAATCTAACTAAAATCAAGAATCCAAATAACACAAAAACAGAAATAAGCTTCAAGAAGCTCAAAACAAGCTCAAGCTTGTTCAAGTCTGCTGTTGCAGCAGGACAGGGCAAATGAGAGCTTTTCAAGCCCTCTAAAAGCTATCCAATAAAATTCTAAAAATTGTAAAAAAAATACTATCAACTAGATTAGCAGCCAATCTCTATTTTTAAAAAAACTACACCTAAAAACACTTAAATCTGAGATCTAAAAGAGGCTTAAGAGGCAAAAAAGCAAATGTTGCAAACTGCTGTTTTTTTTTTTTTTTTCTTTCTTTCTTTAAAATTAACAAATAAGCAACTGACAACAAATAAACTCAAAACAGAAATCAACAAATAAGCAAATAAACTGATATTAAAAACATCATAAGCAGATAAAATAAGCTATACTAATTCGACTTTCAAGAAAGAAAAAAAAACTGATATTAAAATTAAAATTAGAGTAAATTACAACTGAAATTACAAAGTACCTTAAAAAATAAAAATGCTAAAATAAACCTAGAAAAAAAAATCTACTACCGAACCACTACCCTCTATTTATACTAAAAATATAGAAAAACCCTAGAATGAGTGTGTTTCTTCAGTGTGTGTGTTCCTCTCGTGCATTTGTGTTTCTTCCTTGACCCTTGGATCATCTCGTGCTCCCTACAACTTTTATTCTTGATCGTTGATCTTCTTTGTAGCCCTCGGATTGATGAGGTGGAGGGGAGGGGACCAAAGACAAGGTCATGTGATGGTTTGGCTTGTAGTGGTGGTGAAAGGGATGGGTTGGGATTAAGCAGCGGATTAAGGAGGAGAGGGTAGATTGAAGAAGATAAATAGTGTGTCTTAGGGATTTTGACCGAATGAATTTGGGGTTTGACCCTTAACCCGCTTTTTATTATTAGTTTTAGGTGTGGGTGGGTCGGGTCAAGGTAGGATTAAATGGGCTTTGGTTTTGTTTTAGATTTTAGGCCGGACTGGGTATAGTTTAGGTGGGCTGATTTGTTTAGTGTTTCTTTTGGATCCGGTTGGTTTTGTTGGGATAAAATGTTGGATTTAAGTAGGGACCAAGTTTGTAATTCATGAAACATCAAGGGCCAAGACTGCCACTTCTTCAAAGTTCTTCTAGGGACCATTGTTGTGAAGTGAGAATAACCCAAGGGCCGTTTTAATATTTCTTGAGCTTGAATCAAATCCGCATGAAAAACGACTTTCTCGGCTTCGGTTTTTGACTCTTTTCCATTCCAAGCTCGGTTTTGTCCATATTTGCCCCGTTTTCAATCCTTTTGTACCTGAAACACAAAAAACACAATCCAAGGATATTTGTAACATTATATGGTCCATTTGTGTGTTTTTGGTCATTTTTGTGGGGTTTTTCGGGTATAAAATGATGAGTAAAAGGCCACTCATCAGTTCACTAGACTGCATTATATGTACACATAACACACATTGACCAGGGGTACTGGACGAACACATATAACAGGACCGGGTGTAACGGTCACATGACCGGGTGTAACGGTCACATGACCGGGTGTAACGGTCACATTACCGAGTGTAACGGACATACTACCAAGTGTAATGGTCATTACGAGCGTACCGCTTAACCAAACAATATATTACTTCTGTTTACCAGGAACAAATCTTATTTGGCAGTGGGTTGTAAACACACAGGTTGCAAGTCTTGTATGGGCGGGACTTGTGACTGAGTGGATTTACAATTCCTTTGCCGGGAAATCGTTAATCAAATGCTTTACATTTTCCACTAAAACCTATGAACTCACCAACCTCGTGTTGACACTTTTTAGCATGTATTTTCAGGTTTAAGGCGATAATCTAGTTATGAAGGCTTTTGGCATGGCATGGCATGGTCATAGAAGACTCTGATATATTTGGGACCACTTGAAATCTTTTATGGGCTTATATTTTCGCACTATTTTTGAAATGTTGTAAACAAATCAGTTTTGAATATGAAATCTATTTTAAATGGTTGAGGTAAAACTATTCTTTATACTTTGTGTTGTGATACCAATTTAGTAGCACCCAAACATGTATGCTTCCGCTAAACCAAATTTGGGGGTGTTACAGATTGGCATCAGAGCCTAGGTTATAGAGAACTGGGTATTTTTCAAACCTAGACTATAACCACTTTTACAAAAAAAAAAAAAAAAAAAAAAAAAAAAAAAAAAAAAAAAACCTATTACCGCCACATGCCTGCCTGCCAAGCTGATGTCTCATTTGTGATTTTATTACTAATATAATTGATGAGATGTGCACACTGTTATTGGATAAGTATATCCATCTATTTTCACTATCTACTATAAGTACCCTCGACATACTTATACACACGCATCATACTCATCGTAGCATTACGCCTTTCTCTACGCAATCTCATCAATCGTCCTCAAGTGTGGACATCCGCCTTAATTATTTAAGCAGCTTTTAAAAGTAAGGAACATATTGTTGGTATAACTGAGCTGAGTACTCCAAAATTTATTGAACCTCGGTGGAATATAGACTGATCACCTATATTTGACCAGGGACAGTGGGACATAGCCTGATCACCTATGTCTGACTCAGAGGTAAATTTTGCAATACTCAGAGTAGTTATACTAGAAGTTATGTCCAGATTGATTTCCTACTTGATTTTGAAAGATTCAAAATTCTGTGTGTGTACATAATCATTGCTTAACATGAACATTCACATCTACACACAACACACTGGCATTACAACACCTTATGAACCATAATACTCCTTGCACCACTATACTCCTCCATTTATATGGAATTTCTTATTGTCGCCGTCTGACCGTAATTTGCATCGGGTCAGTTAGATCCGATTGGCGCCGTTTGAACCCGAATTGCTTATTTGTAACTCCTCGAGATTTTAATAAGCCAGTTGAGCTTATTGGAGCGTTCGGATTTGATTCTAGCTACATCTGAATTTGAATTTGGCTACGTTTAGAACTGGTTTTAGCTATGTTTGAATTTCGACCTCATTCCGGATTTGGAATTGTTATCCATCTTTGTTTTGTTGTGGCTTCGTTACAGTCACCTCCACCTCAAACCCTACACTCAACCGATGTCGTACTTTCCACGTACGTACTAAGTACAATCCTGAAACAACCAACTGATTGCTGGTAGCAATAAACATCTTCCTTCAGGGTCGTACCCTGAACTCGCTAAACTCCCCATTCGGCAGAAATTCTGCGCCTGACAGAAACCTTAAGACCCTAAGGAATAACTTGAACCGCGTTCCATGGGACAATTACCTAATTCCCTTCTCGCCTCTCGGGGGCATCATTTATTTTTGCTACCCTCTCATGAAATAATAAACCATGCCGCTAATACCATACAAACTGTTTTCGATTTTTTTTACAAACCATATTGTAGTTACTCTACAAATGTTTTACTGCTACCTTATGAAATCATAAATTCTGACCCTACAACTATTTTGGTAAACAACGAATGGTTCTCGTTCTATAAACTGTTTTACAAATCATTTCACAAGTTATTTTATAACCCGATTTGTTGCCTTGCGACTATATCACAAACTAAACTACAGTTTGCTATTATTTTGCTAATAATAAATTGTTTTCCCATTACTCTATAAACTGTTTTAACAAATCGTTTTATAAACTGTTTTGCAATCACCCGGTGGACTATCCAGCCTCATGGAAAACGTTTATATTACTATCCCTTGGTACTGTTAAAATAAATTGAATACTTAGGTTTATGAAATCTGTAGTTATATCTTTCTAAAACACTCACTTGGATGCGTGAAATTTTTCTGCTCAAACTCTAGCAAACTATTGTTAAGGAATGTCAAACGCCAACTTTTGTGGAAATTATCCCATTCACACCATAACTAAGAACCGTTTTATGAAATTTTGAATCTTTTGAAACCGTGTCACCCTACGTATCTGTTGATCTCTAACAAAGGAATGTGTATTAGTTGGAAAATTATTTTGGTCAAATTCGTATACAGACCTACTCAAACAAAGTTCTCGAACAAGATTTCTATCCAATCCTATGAAAATGAAAAACACACAACTCCGGATCAAACCTTGAAAACTAGTCATCATGCTATGATGGGAATAGTCACCTCAAGAACCTTGTACTTCAGAGCGAACAATTCACTTCTCAATTGTCAAAGTTCAATAAATTTTCGAAAAGGTCTCGAATTCATATGGGGAACGTGAAAACAAAATCAAGCGTAAATGCCCTCAATTTTGCTCAACTCTATCGGGTAACTCTAAGTGAAAACCGAGGACGGTTTTCCTTCCAAGGCGGGAAGGATGTGACAACCGGTACTTTTCCACTAATATTTTAATAATAAATGTCTATTTATTATTTCCAAACTGTTAAACTAAACAATGATATGTTTACGTATTTATTTCGGGAAGCAAACCCGCACGCAGTAGCGTACAACAACTCACCAAAATTTATTTAAACTTATTAGTAAAAGTGAATTTATCACTTCCTTACAATTTCAGACTCCGACAAATCAAAAACGAGAGGTTATCTTGTTTTTCTAAAAAACCGACATCACACGCGAACCGACACCAATTTACTAAAGGTGGATCTGTAAAAAAAAAAAAAAAAAAAAAAAAAAAAATCATTTTTGGGAGTCAACATAATTATTTTACATTAATATCGTAAAAACGACTCCAGAATATTATTTCTCACATTTACGTGAAACCGCGTTACCACAAATTTACCTTAACTGAACGAGACACGGGGTACACTCAATACACTCTAAAGCTTAAAAACAAATAAATACCTATAACTTATCCTTTTTTTTTTGGGTCAACACTTTGGAATACTACATTTCCTCTTCTTTCTTTTACTGATTATCTTTTTCTCTATTTCATCTCCATCACGCCAAGAATATATCATCTGCCACAAATCTCATCTTCCATCACCATCAATATGAATTACTGTAGCACCTTTCTTACCTTCCCAAGCTTCCTCGAGACTCAAACCCGCTCCTCTTGATTCGAATATCATGTAGTTCGAGACGTGGAAGGAAGAGTTAACCAAAAATGGTAAAACCTTATCTTTGATATATCAAAAGTGAACCAAGAGCTTGCCATAGATTGTTCCTTAAGAAGCTTGATTTCCAGGAGAAGCAAGTCACACCAAGAAACTCCAAACCCACTTAAATCAATATTCAGTCGAATATAATCAAGAAGAAGGAAGGGTGTGACAAGCTTGGAGTCAAGTAGGGTTCCTGTGGTGACCTTCAATTCGACCCATCTTCAATTCTTTTTGTAAGGATTTAATCTTTTTCTTGTTGTTTTGTTCATTTAAGTTCTCGAATGATTTAATATTTGGTGATTTGTTATGAGTTTTCTTTTTCTCTCGTTGTCAGTATATGTGTCGAGATAATGTTGGTATGGTGTGGTAACAATTTGTTTTTAAACATGACACTGTGATGATTGTAATACTCGAATGTCATGGGTTGTAGTCGCAAACCTTATTAGTCGAATTATTTTCCTTTTAGACATGCTCGCGAGGTGTTTGTGTTTATGTCGTTAAAGAAATTTAACTTTCAAAATGAGTTGGTGATCGAGTAGATGAGGATTGGTAAGTCGTAGATCTTTTTTTTTGTTGTGTTGGTTAATTGTGTTCGCTTCAACGAGTGTGCTCGAGTTTGTGGTTGAGTCGAGTAGTACTCCACTCAAGGACCACCTAGGCACTCGAGGTCTAGCTATGCCGTACAAGATACGGAAGCACTTCACTAATCCTATCTCATCTTATGTTATGCTTGCAAGTCCTAAGTTAATCGACCTTGAACTAGTAGTTCGAGCCGGGAATGTCATGTCATGGCCTAGGACTTGTTTCACAGTCGCGAAACCTTCTCAAAAGTGGGTTAACACTAGTGTTGGAGCCGACTTTATTAGTAGATTTCAACACCATTCTTGGGTGCTTGGTTCCACAGTGAGCAACGAGACCAAATCTCACCCACCCAAGTGACTTGAACCTTGTGTCAAAACTTTGTTTCGAGCCTTGTCACTCGCTAAACTACTCGAAATTATGGGCAAAATAAACTCTTCATTACAAGTTCAAAACCATTTTTGGTCTACTGGAATTGTTTTTCCAGCGTAAGAAAAGAAAGGCCAAGCAAGTTGGACTTGTAATTCACAAACAAAACTTTGAACACTTTGTGTGTGGGCCGAAGCCCATCACTAGCTTGGGCTGTTGTATTCTATTTTTGGATCCCTTTTTGCCCTTCAAACAGGCCGCAGGCCATGAACACCAAAAGCCCAAGATCTCAAGCCCGTTTCACTGTTTGAGTGGGCCACAGCCCCTTTCCCCCTCCTCGACACACATATCATCTATTATAACTCGACAACTTTTGTTAATCTAGTGGTCATTTAAAAGGCATGTCGACAACATATTAAAAGCACTCGACGAGAAGAAATATATATATCACAACTTGTCCTAACCATGTAAAGTCATAATAATTTATACATGAGCTTTTAAAATGAAAAGATTTGCGAGATACTTGGTTCCAAACACTTAACTTTTGAACGATATGTATATATGTACATACGACGTGAAAACATTAAAATGAAAAAACATGAATCTTCACTATTGACAACGTGTATATATATATATATATATATATATATATATATATATATATATATATATATATATATATATATATATACGAACAAATATTTAAATTGGAAATCATAAACTAGCTAAATGTTTTTCATAACTTACAACTCAAAACGGTCATGTAAAAACTTATATGAGGCAAATAAATGTGAAACGAATATTTTCTTCATGAAACAACGATTTCTCGCAGCATAAGTTATAACTCACCATATATTGGTAAAACCTTTTCGACTAAACATTTTATCCACAAGGATTATATATATATGAAAGTATATATACGCACGTACATTCACTTAACTCCAACATTCCTATATGTCGTTCACGTCGACATTCAATAGTCATTATCCTTCGTGCGTAGTTTTCCGATCTCTGTCAAATCGAAGAATCACTAGTCTTACTCTTTTGTACGCTCGTACACCTCGATGAGCCAATAACTTCAAATATTAAAAACTTGGTTTGAACTTAAATGCTGCCACGCCAGCAACACCAACATGAACTCTTTAAAACAATTGAAATTCTTGAACTTAAATTGTGAACTAAAACAAACATTACTAATCTAGGTCGCGTGTCGGTGCTAAACACTGTCTAAACTATTTTGTGATCTGACTGCTATTTACCAAGGTGAGATCATGGCCCCTACTTTTACTTGTTTTACAACTGTTTTGGGGGAGAATACATGCTCGTTTTTAATTAAACTCTATGACTATTTATTTGGAAAATGCAAACTATTTACTCCCTATTTGACTGTTTGGCTGAAATACTTGAATGTTCACTAGACTGCATTATATGTACACATAACACACACATTGACCAGGGGTACTGGACGAACACATATAACAGGACCGGGTGTAACGGTCACATGACCGGGCGAAACGGTCACATGACCGGGTGTAACGGTCACATTACCGAGTGTAACGGACATACTACCAAGTGTAATGGTCATTACGAGTGTACCGCTTAACCAAACAATATATTACTTCTGTTTACCAAGAACAAATCTTATTTGGCAGTGGGTTGTAAACACACAGGTTGCAAGTCTTGTATGGGCGGGACTTGTGACTGAGTGGATTTACAATTCCTTTGCCGGGAAATCGTTATTCAAATGCTTTACATTTTCCACTAAAACCTATGAACTCACCAACCTCGTGTTGACACTTTAACATGTATTTTCAGGTTTAAGGCGATAATCTAGTTATGAAGGCTTTTGGCATGGCATGGCATGGTCATAGAAGACTCTGATATATTTGGGACCACTTGAAATCTTTTATGGGCTTATATTTCCGCACTATTTTTGAAATGTTGTAAACAAATCAGTTTTGAATATGAAATCTATTTTAAATGGTTGAGGTAAAACCATTCTTTATACTTTGTGTTGTGATACCAATTTAGTAGCACCCAAACATGTATGCTTCCGCTAAACCAAATTTGAAGGTGTTACACTAAGGGGCTGTTAGAACAGCTTATTTGTTCGCTTACTGGTGTAATGAAATTTTTTAAAACCACTTCAATTAGCTTATAAGCTTGTCAACTTCAGTTTATGGCCTAACAAAATTAATAAGCCTATACTAATAAGCTCATAAGCTGGAAAAAGTAAGGTTACTGATTTTCCAAATCTCAATAAGGCGATAAACTCAACAAATATGAGTGTCACAAAAAATGGCCTATGGAAAACAAAAAATACCAAAAAGAACATACCTTCAATTCTTAATCCTCCGCTAATGGAACGCTGCAAATTCCTGTGTGGATGAACTTAGGTCCTGTTGGGCTACTTTTTGCCCTGATTTCCATATCTGCGATTTCTGATTTTTTTTTTCTTGCCGCCACATACACACCAGCTCAGAACATCAATAAAAAGTTTCCGTAAACTTATAGATGAAAATAAATACTAAGTCGGAAGAGTAAATGAATAAGCCATAAGCTCAACCAAACAACCTCATAAGTCGTGAAAAGTGATCTTAAACAACTTTGTTTTTCTCCTATCACAGGTTGAATCAAATTGAGCCCCGTCTAACAACGTTCTAGTATACTGAACTACCAAAAAAAACAAACACAAATCACTATCAAAATCATTACAATTAATTTACTCTATACTCAACTAACTAATTAATTTTAACAATTTATTATACCTTCAACTTCATCAACAGATTCAAGTGTATCCCACCGACCACCTTCTTTCAACAATTTCTTCTTCTAACCTTGATTCCCGATCTCCTTCTCTTCACCTACATCCATCCACACAAGTGTTAGGGTTAATATTAAATACCTTCCTTAGAAGGCCATAATTCGACCATCTTTAACATACAATAAAACACACCTACTAACTGAATACCCGGTGAATTTTTGCATTTGCTGTTAATCAACTCTTTGATTTTATAAAGGTTTTTAGATCTGTTGTGAAGCTATTGATGACGGAGATTTCACTTGATTCGCGGGTGTTTGGATTTGTGTTGTCGTCGGTTCATTTTTCGCTTTTCATGATGAAGTTAGTGTGTGTATATGTGTGTTTTGGTGAAGATATTGGAGAAGAAGAATGAGTGATGAATTTTCTAGGAGGTGTTATTAGTTTGCAATAAGAAGAAGAATGAGAGGCTCTAGATTTTTCTAGGAGCTGTTAAACGGTGTTACAGAAGTCATTACGTGAAAACGTTAGTGAATAGTTATAGTAGAAACTACCATGGGCCAATGAGAGAATGCCAAGACCTCACAAAAAACACTGTTGGTCCAATTCCTTAGGCTAATCACAAAACGTGGCCCAATTAGATGCAAGCTTAACATATAACGGACACCCTAACAAATTCATAATTGCCCCGTTCATTTTTCATTGTTGGTATATATTATAATATAATGTCGGGTATTATATTTGCTATTATCATAAAACCATGTTGGATTATCTAAATTATTTATTTGATGTCGACCGACTCTTCTTCAAGTATCTAGCCTCATGCAATAAACACATATTCCAATGACATTTAGCTGGCGAAAGACATACATATTTGAATTTTCTTTCCAAAAGAGATCAATTGGCCGTGCGCATTTCATTGTAGAAAACTATCTCTATCTATCTTTCTATTAATGGTACTATCCTTTTCGAGGTTCATGAATTTAAACACAGCGAGGAAGGATTACCTTTGGCGTTGCATCAGGTGTTTAACAAAAATACCGAAAAAAAGAAAAAAGAAAAAATAAGATCCAAAGGTTGTTTAATCATTTAAAATTCGTAGGTTCTTTAGAGATTTATTCTTGGGAATTTGGTTAAAAATAAATAAACAAACATCAACAACATGAATCGAACTTGGGTTATGTCTCATAATTAATTAACCATTAGTTATAATTAGAGTAGAAACTATGGTGCAACTTTTTTTGTTATGTAAATGAGTTTGGATATATATGAATATACTTGAATGAAAAGAATTTTAGCTGTTTACTGATTTTACGTTTTATAATCATCAACCTTAGGCCGGATGGCATGGGAGTGAATAATCACTTAGTGAGGCATAAGTCACGCATGAAACCCAAAACACCAACACTACTCACGCGTAAGTGAAGGCCAAAAAAGAGAAGAAAATGTAATGACTCATCTTAAGTTACAACTGAGTGAAGTTGACTTCTCTTTTTGTTTTATTGTTTTTTATTTTTATTGTGAGTGTGTGTAAGATATTTAGTTAGGTATATTTGTATAAAGTTTGTATTTTAATGAAATGATGTGAAAGGTGAGCGAGAATAAGAGAAAGTGAAAGAAGATAGAAAACTGAGTTGACGCTAATATGTAAAGTGAATGTATGTAAACTTATAGTGACCATAACCACCGGTCTTAATATTCACATTTGTCTTTTTAAACATATATATCATATTCTTTACTTAAAATATTTGATAGTGTGGTTGGTTTTGCATTCATACCAAAGATCCAACTACCATTGTTTTAATTAGTTGTTTACTTTTTACATTTCAATTTTGAAAACTTTGTTAAAAACACATAAGGGGACTCGGAGTGGGGAAACGGGTTGCACAGCGGGCTCCTAATACCGCCGGTAACATCATTCCGCCTATAGCGGGATGGCTTAAACGGGTTGCACAGCGGGTATATTACCCGTTGGAGAAGCCGCTAATTGGAACGTTATATGGGGGTGGTGTGTAACATTTAATTCTTTTGAAACTTGTCAATTTGGAACGTTGGGCATTCAAAGCAAAAAAAAAAGTTGGGCATTCAAAGCAGTCAAAAAAAAAATATATCGCCTCTTTTACAGCTTCATTTCGAGGCTAAAAAAAAAATTAACTCAACCTTCTTCATCTTCAACAATTCAAATCACCATGGATTCAAGAAAAGAAAAAGGGGTTGCTAAACCCGGACGTGGACGGGGCTCTCGACAACAATTGTTTCGGCCCCAACCTCAAACGCAGCGACCGGTTGTCGATCCGTACTATCGTCCCGCACCACCGGTTGTCGATCCTTACTATCCTCAACCTTATGCATACAATCATCCTCCTCCTCCTCCACCAATGCATCCAAATCAATACTTAGTACAACAAACGGCGGAGGTCGAGTTCGAGCCGTTGGAGCCGTACGCCTACCGTGATCCTCTTCCCGGTACCGACGATGATGATGATGAAGACGTCGTCCCAGAAACTCAACAATATCCGTTTGGTACGAATTTAAACTTTTTATTAGTTGTTTTATTTTTATTATTAGTTTTATTGTCGATTTTTATTATTAGTGTCGATTTTTTTTTTACAATATATAGATGAAGACGACGATGAAGAAGTTGAAGTGCAAGAAGTGACACCAAAGAAATTCCCGAAACGAGCGGAGAAAAAAAATTGGACGGCGATAGAAGAGGAGGCTTTGGCCAAAGCGTGGGTTCATATCTCGACATGTAAGGTTGTCGGGAACGAACAGGGTCGAGATAAGTTTTGGGAACGAGTTTTACGTCATTTTTCGTCTTTAATAAAAAACACCACTAGAACTCATCATAGTTTGAACACGAAGGGACAACAATGAACCATGCCATGAATACGTTTAACGGCCTATACATCCAATCGGTAATACTTCTTATTTAACACTTTATACGCGTATTATTTTTTATTAGTTGTATTATAATGTATTAATACGTTTTATTAAAATATACGTGTAGCGTCGTCTTTGGGAAAGCGGTTGTAACGATATTGATGTGATGAACAATGCCTTGGTCGATTATAGCACCAAGAACAAAGGGAAGCCTTTCACTCATGTAGCGGCTTGGGAGGTTGTGAGGAACGAAGCCAAATGGTTGGAACAAAAAACTGTTGGTCAAACATCTTCATTTCATTCTGAAAAGCGAAGAAAGTCATCGGAGGGGGGAAACTATGAGTCGGCTAGCAACGACGCCGATACTATATTGCCGGATCTGAATGAGAACACAACTTCAAGTCGGGCAAGAAAAGGGAAAAGGAGTGTTGGTGGTGAAGCTTCGTCAAAGAGTAGTATTGTCGAGACCGTCGAGGCATACGCGGCAAGGAAAACAAAATACATTGAGGATGTTAATGCTAAACAACAAGCACTTTTGGACTTACAACTTGAACAAGCGACTAGAAAGGCTGTGAAGAGTGACTTCAAGTCTTTCAACAAGCCGCACAATCACATAACCGACCCAGCAATGTTATCGTGGATGATTGAGCAAAAAAAAATCGCGGCGAAGTACGGATGGCATTGTGATCTTTAGATATCTATTGTCGTAGTTTTATTTCTATTATTATGTTATGGACTTTCTCGTACTTTTATTTTAATTGTTATGTAATGAACTTTTATTTTTATTATTATGTAACGAACTTTTATGAAATGTTATGTGTTTTAGTTATAAATTGTGTAGTTTAATAGTTTAGGGGGAAAAAATAAAAAATTTGGGATGGCTGGAAAATCATGGGCGGGAGTGAAATTGGTTGGGAGGGCTGGAGGGTTGAGCTGAGTTGGCATAATGTTATTGGATAAATTTGGGAGGGTTGAAAATTTGATAGTGATGACTCCTTGTCCCCTAATGCACCTTACATTCTTTTACTAAGATAATCCCAAGCCTTGTATTTCTGTTTAGGGTTTCTAGGGTTTTATGTATTAACACTATAAATATATGATCAATAAAAGATAATAACCCATGGGTTTACATTATCTAACTGATGTGTCGATCAACTTGGTTTAGTTTCGTTGATCCATTTATGCGGCTATTAGCATATATGTTATCGTGTTTATTGTTAGACTTGAGTGTACATATGAGAATACCAATATTACTATACTCGTTAATACTATTTTGCATTAGTTATTTGGTATTACTAGTAAATAATGTATAGCTATATATTTTTATAATGTCTAATAGCACGCAAATAGAATCTACAGTAAACAAAATTAAATAATAACAACAATTGATCTTTTATATTTTTTTTAGAAAAGTTCAAATACTTACTCTTATTTTGGTGCTTACCAATGGATAAATCCCCACTATCCATCAAGTTTAATCTAATGGTTGGGATTAACCTAAGATTAAATATAGAAACCTAAGCCCATTTCTTTTCTTTTTTTTTCCTTTTTCTTTGTCTTTTTGTCTTTCTTATTATTATTATTCTTTTTTTTTTTTAATTGTCTTTTTTTTCTAATTCACTTTTTTTCTTCTTCTAATAATTCACGTTTTTTTTTTAATTCAAGTTTTTTTTTCTTTTTTTTTTCCTTCTTTTTCCGCTTTCATACGTTTTTGTCTGTTTTTTTACGTTTTTGTCTGTTTTTTTACGTTTTCGTCTCTTTTCAAACGTTTTCGTCCTTTTTATACGTTTTCATCTGTTTTCGTCCGTTTTTATACGTTTTCTACCGTTTTCATACGTTTTTGTCTGTTTTCATACGTTTATATACGTTTTCGTCCGTTTTCAGACGTTTTTGTCCGTTTTCATACGTTTTCGTCCGTTTTTTACTCTTTCATCCATTTTTAGACATTTTCGTCTTTTTTTAGTCGTTTTCATCCGATTTTGTACGTTTTCGTCTGTTTCCATACGTTTTCGTCCGTTTTCTTACGTTTTCGCCCGTTTACGTCGTTTTCGTCCGTTTTTGTTTGTTTTAATACGCTTTCACCCGTTTTCTTTCGTTTTCGTCCATTTTTCATACGTTTTCGTCCATTTTCAGACGTGTTTTTACGCTTTCATACATTTTTGTCTGTTTTCTTACGTTTTCATCTGTTTTCTTACGTTTTCATCCGTTTTCTTACGTTTTTGCCCATTTTCGTCCATTTTCATACATTTTCTTCCGATTTCTTACGTTTTCATTCGTTTTCATATTTTTCGTTTACCGTTTTCTTCGTTTTCTTTCGTTTTTCCATTTTTCATATGTGTCCGTTTTCATACGTGTTTTTACGCTTTCATACGTTTGTCGTTTTCATGTTCTTGTTTTTTTCTTATGTTTTCGTTCGTTTTCTTACGTTTTCATCTCATTTATTACGTTTTTTAATGTTACTTGTGATTTTCTTATGTTTTCGTCTGTTTTCATACGTATTCGTCCGTTTCTTACGTTTTTGTCCGTTTTCGTCCGTTTTTATACGTTTTTTAATATCACAATTGATATTCAGAATATCACTTGTGATTTTCTGAATATCACTGGCGATATTCTGAATATCACTTGTTATTTTCTGAATATCTATCACTTGTGATTTTCATGTTACAAAACATTAGTTAAAAATCACTTGTGATATTCAGAATATCACTATCACAGAATATCACTTATGATATTCAGAATATCATTTGTGGTACTCAGAATATCACTTGTGATATTCGAAATATCACAGAATATCACTTGTGATATTCAGAAAATCACAGAATATCACATGTGATATTCAGAAAATCACTTGTGATATTCAGAATATTACATGTGATATTCTGAATATCACAGAATATCACTTGCGATATTCAGAATATCATTTGTGATATTCAGAATATCACTTTTGATATTTTGAATATCACAGAAAATCACTTGTGATATTCAGAAAATCACTTGTGATATTCAGAAAATCACTAGTGATATTCAGAAACGTATGAAAACGTCTGAAAACGGCCAAAAACATTTAAAAACGAACGAAAACGTAAGAAAATGAAAGAATATGAATGAAAACGTATGAAAGCGTAAAAACACGTATGAAAAAGGACGAAAACGTATGAAAAATGGACGAAAACGAAAAAACGGATGATAACGGACAAAAACGTATGAAAACGTCAGAAAATGGACGAAAACGTAAGAAAACGGATGAAAACGGACGGATATGTATGAAAACGGACGAAAACGTATGAAAGCGTAAAAACACGTCTGAAAACGGACGAAAACGTATGAAAAATGGACGAAAATGAAAGAAAACGGATAAAAACGTATTAAAAAAATGAACGAAAACGTATGAAAACAAATGAAAACGTAAGAAAACAAACGAAAACGTATGAAAATGGACGTAAATGGGCGAAAACGTAAGAAAACGGACGAAAACGTATGAAAACGGACAAAAACGTATGAAAACGGGCGAAAACGTATGAAAATGGACGAAAACGGACGAAAGAGTAAGAAAACTGATTAAAACGTAAGAAAATGGACGAATATGTATGAAAACGGATGAAAACGTATGAAAGCGTAAAAACGCGTCTAAAAACGGACGAAAACGTATGAAAAATGGACGAAAACGAAAGAAAACCGATGAAAACGTATTAAAATGAAAGAAAACGGAAGAAAACGTATGAAAACAGACGAAAACGTATGAAAACGTATGAGAACGAACGAAAACGTAAGAAAACAGACAAAACTTATGAAAACGGATGTAGACGGGCGAAAACGGACTAAAACGTATGAAAAGGATAAAAACGTATGAAAACGGGCAAAAAAGTAAGAAAACGGGCGAAAACGTTTGAAAACGGATGAAAACGTATGAAAACAGACGAAAATGTATGAAAGCGAAAAAAAATGAAATCAAAAAAAAATTGAATTAATAAAAATGAATAATAAGAAAGACAAAAAGACAAAGAAAAGGAGAAAAAATGGACTTAGGTTTCAATATTTAATCTTATGTTAATCTCCACCATTAGATCAAACTAGATGGATGGTGAAGATTTGTCCCGTGGTAAACGCAAAAATAAGAGTTTACAAAATAAAGTGACTCTCTTATTGTGTATATTTTATTTTAAAATGTCAATAACGGTCATCAAACACAGTCATTACCTTCACTAAACTTCATAGGCGTCTCATATCCATTAAGTTATGTTGCACCTTCCAACTATTTACACTCTCTCTCACCTATGCCACATTAACTCAAACTTTTATTCACCACTCATCTAAGATAACAAATTTAAACTTTATAATTTAATCCTCCACTTCAGTGTCGTAATTTCATATAATTTGTTAACGAACAACAACAATGTCATCAAAGAAACATTTATTTGTTCCGCTTATTCATCTTGATAGTACACATGATGATGATTCGTGTTGATTGATTTTGCTTCGTGACTAAATTCAATACAATTGTGTTTAAAACGTCATTTACAAATTATAATGATTATTATTTCATAGGCTAACGATATTATCTTTAATACATTTTTTACTAATATCCAATTTTATGCAAAGTTAGATATTGCATTTCTTATAGCAAACATGAATAAAATAAAAAATAAAAAGATAAATGTTTATTATTTGAAAATTAAAAAATAGATAAACTCATACATCTTATATGTGTCTTGGGAAGAGAAAAAGTAAAATAGTGATGTAGACTAATCAATGTTTTAAAAAAGTACATTTACAAAAATGACAAGATATTTAATATGCGCATCTTATCTCAGAACGTGACACGTGTACATAGTTATGGTCATGCGCATCTGCGCAAAAATATGTACACGTGTCACGTTCTGAGATAAGATGCGCAGATGCGCATGACCATTTAGGGAATTTACTCAAAAACTGACCATGGTGGGGACCAAAAAAAAGATTTTGTACTAGATTAGTACTTATCTCTATTTAATATCTTGAACGATGAATAATAAACTATTAAGTTACTTTTGTTTTTTAAAATTTAAAATACAATGAAAGAAAAAAATATATAATATGCATAGAACACACAATCCTATATTTATCATAATTTTTACAAAATTTATCAACACCACTGCTATAATGAATTTCAACATTAAACTCTAAAAACACATGATTCTTCAATTGATAGTTTGAGTTTACAACATAATTTGTTCTAATAAAGTTATTTCGAATACAAGTTTGTTACATTAATTAACGAGTTAATAAGAATTGTAAAGCTTCATAGAGCATATAAGGTGTTGTTTGTTTCAATAAAATATTTTGAGTTTGAATCTAACTACCACATCATAATGTAAAGATGTGGTCAAAAATTTTGCCCGCTTCTTTTAACCATAATCTAATATTATATGATGTTTTTAATAAATCGTATGAATATTTCGAATTAATTGTCTGCTTCTGAAGTTTATTGATGAGTGTGTAAATACTCATCATTTTATACCCATAAAAGACACAAAAATGACCAGAAACACCCAAATAGATCAAATATTACTGCAAATATTCTTGGTTTGTGTTTTTATGTGTTTCAGGTACAAAAGGATTGAAAACTGGGCAAAAACAGACAAAACCGAGCACAAGATTGGAAAATCGTGAAAAAGCCGAGGACGGGGAAGAAATTTACAAGTTTGGACCGAGATATTGCTCAAGTTATCAAAAGTCAACCTCCAAGAATATCAAAGTGTCACAAATAGCCCTTGGAGATAATTTTCAGATTTGGCAAGAATGGTCCTTGGATTTTTAGAATTTGGCAAAAGTGGTCCTTTAACTTAACACAATTCCAAACCAAATCCAAGCCTAAACTAACCCTTTTAAACATTAAATCTAACCCATTTCTATCCTAAAACTAAACCCAGCCCAACTCCTAAATATCCCAATATAAAAAACCCAATCCACCCCGTCTGTTTAGCTAACCAGGATTAAGTCAAAAAGTCAACACCTTCTACCCCAACTTTTCCCGCTTTTCCCCTTCCCTAGAAAACCAACTCCAGACAACTTTCCCCCTTGTCCCCCCAACATCCTTGTCCCCTCTCTTGCCACAGCCACCCTTTTTCCCCCATGCGCTCACAAAGTCAACTCTTTTTCCCAGTACCATTTTGGCGCCAAAAACCCAATTGAGGGCTGAGATGATCCCAAGTTGATCCAAGGGCCAAGAAGTGATTCAGAGAAGCACAGAAGCAAGAGGAACCCTAATTTCTTAGTATAAATAGGCCATTTGTAAGCCAAAGTTGGAGTAAGTTAAGTAGTGTAGTATCAGTAGTCGAACTTATAATTTAGTCATTAGAATTTGTAATTTTAAACTCTCAGTTATTAATTCAAGTCATCTTTAGTTCAATTGTTCTAATTGTAGCTGCTTGTTATTCCTTTTTAATCTTAATAGAAATCAAAGTGTTTCTCATTAATTCGAATTAAGTTACTTAGTTGATTAAAAATCAATCACAAGCTTCTCTTCTGTTTGTATAAGCTTATATAAGCTAATCATAGCTTTTTGTCAGCTTATAATAGTGTGGAATCTGTTCTAATTTTAGAAAGTCAAGAAAAGTCAAACAAGGTCAACAACAGTCAAAAAAATTGGTCAAATAAGCCGGAGCATGGTGAATATTGGATGACCATAGGTTAGAGCTTCTTGGGGAGCAATAGGGGGTGTTAGAACTGAATTTGATCTTGTTTTGAGCACAAGGCTGTTGTAAGTTTCATTTTACCAATTTAGCTCATTTTCTGAAATTGCACTGTTCATCAGCTTATTGAGTGATCATTTGCTTTTTCTGTGCTTATGTGTTCTAGTAGATGTTAATTGATGTTAGTTTGTTAGTTTTAATATGCTTAATCTCATTTAGCTCTTAAGTAGTTTTAAAAAGCCAAAAAATAGCTTATAATAGGATAGCTTAATATAGTGCTTAATTTTCATTCAACATTGCTTTTTAGTGCTTAAAATAGTTAGTTGTTAATCTGTTTGCAAAAATCATAGCCCAAGTCAGTTTGTTTCAAGTGAAAATACCAAGTAAGTAGCTAAAAAGGTTGTTTGGGTTAACCTTCAAAGTGGGTCAAATCTGTGGAAAACTGTTCATTTACCATTTGATCAACTTTGATCTTGATCAAAATAAGTTATATAAGATGTTTATAGGTGGTTTGTAGTTAATTTGAAGCTTTTTGTGGTTTTGGTTGAAATTGCTAGTTTTTAGGTTCTATTCCACCTATAACTGCTTATCTTAGAGATAAGCAGTTTGTGTTCCTTTTTTTTAGTTTTTAAGTTCATGTCAGTCCACTTAGTGAATGCTAAAGAGTTGATTCGAATCCATTTAGGTTTAAAGGGTTTTGACCATTTTGTTCAAACAAAAATCTGCACAGACTAGCAGACTTCATTTACTTTGAGTTTTACCCTTTTTAGCTTTTGTTTTGGATCTTTCATAAGCTCAATTTAAGCTCAAATGATCTGAAATTTGGCACAGATAAACTTGGCTTGCTTATCTAGTTGTTCCCATTTTTCTTTGATTTTTAGAATTAGCTTTTTAGAGCTTTTTAGTGCCTTGAAAAGCACTCATTTTGCCCTGTTCACTATAGTACATCAGCAGACTTATCAGCTAATTTGCCTTGATCTCAGTGCTTATTTGCTCTTCCCAATTGCTTATTTTGATTCCCACAGCTTATTTACTCTCCCCTTAGATGCCTTAGCTTATTTCAGTTCCCTATTAGCATTTTAAATTGCTTATCAGCCCGTTAGTACCACAAGCCTTAGCTTATTTGTTTTTTTTTTTCTCTGATCAGATTTTAGAGGCTTATTCTGAGCTTATTTGTGTTTTTCAAAAATTGTTGTAGTTATAGAATTTGCTTATTTACATGTCCTTAATCAGTTTGTAGGAGAAAATCAAAAAAATAAAATAGTTATCAATAGGACTGAGCCAGGATTCGAACCTGGGTCTCTTGCATAGTTTTGTCATTTTCCACTTTAGCTTATTATTATCTGATTTGCTTATTCCAGCTTATCTGGATAAGTTAGCATCCCCTGCTTATTTTTCCTAGAATCAGTGCATTATTTAGGACTTTTCTGGAATTTTTCATAATTTTCCAAGTTCATTAAGTATTTTTAATTAATTTTTCTTTTTAATTATGTTTTTAATTCATAGAAAATAAAATAAAAGTCAAAAAAATATAATTCTCTTTTTCAAAATTTTCTTTTATTAATTAGAATTTAGAAAAATAGATTTGTACCCGTAGAATTAATATTGCTTAGATTTCACGTTTTTAGTTCGCGTTTTCCCGATTTAGTTACGTTATTTGTTTTCTTTACGTTTTTACTTATTCATGCTTTGTAGGTTTATATGTTATAAGTTTCCCTTATCCTATTTATGCTTCCCGTAGTTATAAGATATCCTTAGCCTATTTATTGCTTCCCGTAGCTGTAGGTTATTTAATTTCATCAAAATCCAAAAATCTCTTTGTTTCCATTATTCATCACACGATTCACGATCCAAATCCAAATTCCATTCAATCCTTCGTTGGGAATACGACTCGGGTTTACATATTTCCTTTGTAAATCCTTGATGGAAAATACATGTTGATTCCATCGAACCAAATTTTGGCGCCGCTGCCGGGGAAGGTTGAAGCGAATTTTTAATTTCGCGATTCGTGTTTTGAAAACCCTTCCTTTTGAAGTTTTCAGTATTTTTGTGAATATTTTCAAAAAACAAAAAAAAAAAAAAAAAAAAAAAAAAAAAAAAAAAAAAAAAAAAAAAAAAAAAATCATAAAAGTTAAAAAACACCACTAACACTTTTCTTAAAGTGTTTACAATACCATTAAAATATCCAACAAAACAAATCGTAAGTTAATTGTTTTCGGATTATCTTGAAATTACAACCTATACAAGTGGTTTAAGGATGGTTTGTCCTTAAATTGACAAACCGAAAGAGGCGGGTTTTTAATCCGCTTTCGAGCGGACCTTTGCTTCTCCGCCACTCTGCGAGTAGTTTTGAGAAAAACGAATTTCGATGGACGAATCGATCCCAAAAATATTGTGTAATCTTTCTTTAAAATAAAAATCCAAAAATATTTTCATTTTCAAATTTTGTTTTTCCTTTTAAATTTATGTTTCTTTTTGGTGTATGAACACCCGTTCTTCCACACCCGATCTTCTTTCACCAGTTTCCAATCCCAAAAGAATTATTCGTCGAGGTCGACGTCTTGATTTTCAAGACGAAGAAGAGATGGATACCGATACAAACAATGATGAGCAAGCTCCCGATCTCCGAACGATGGAGGAGTTGCGCCAACCAACAATGCACGGACGTGGTGGCCCAATTGCCCCCGTTAATGTCCAAGCCGCGGATTTTGGACTTAAATATCACATGATCCAACAAGTCCAAACTTCTTGCCAATTTTACGGATTGCCGGGTGAAGATGCAAACAAGCATATTGATAAATTCCTTACCGTCACCCAGAGCATGAAACAAAATGGGGTCACCCATGACGCCCTTCATCTATATCTCTTCCCTTATTCTTTGACGCATCATGCCACCGCATGGTTTGATCGTCTTCCCAAGAATTCAATTCATAGTTTCGATGAAATGACTTCAAAATTCTTGGCAAAATATTTTCCACCATCGATGGTGACGAAGTTGAGAAATGACATAAGCAACTTCCGTCAACTTCCCGATGAATCATTATTTGAGGCATGGGAACGCTATAAGCTTTCGATTGATCGGTGTCCAAACCATAACATGTTGTTAGTCACCATAATAGACACATTCTATAAAGGTTTAACATTGAGACACCGTGACACGATTAATGCTGCAGCCGGTGGTACTTTCATGAAAAGATGACCACAAGAGTGCTATGATCTAATTGAGAACATGTCCACCCATCATAATCATTGGGATTCCTCAACCGAGAGGAATGAGTCTACTAGATCTATCACTACCTCTTCCTCTTCTACTTCCGAGATAGCTGCACTCACAAAAAAGGTGGATGATTTGTCCACTTCTGTCTTGAGAATCCATCAAACTCATATTCAAAACAACAATCATCAAGTAAATGTTGTTAATCAGAGTTGTGAAACATGTGGTGGTCCTCACCCATATTCCGAGTGCCCAGCCTCCGGTGGCTACACTCAAGAGAACGTTTGCGCTACAGGAACCTTTAACACGGGAGGTAATGGTTACCAACCGCAAGGAGACCGTAATCTTCTCAGCTATCGTTCAAACAATTTTCTCGGACCACCCGGATTTAATCAAAATCCAAATCCGAATGTGAAAAACCGAAATTCCCAATTTAATCAAAATCAAAATCGGATGAACCAAGGTTTTCAAAACCAAGGGAATTACAATTAAAACCAAGGTTTTCAAAATCAAGGTAATCAAATCCGAGGTCAAAACCAGGGAAATTTTAACCAACATCAAGGGAATGCTCAAAATCAAAACCGAAGGCAAAATTTCAATCAGAACCAAGGTTTTAATCAAAACCAAACATCCTCGGATGAATTGTTAAAGCAATTCAGGAAATCCCAAGATGAAACCAATCGTTTGTTGGTTAATCAAATCTCGGAAATCAAAAAGTCTTTAAATGATCGACCCTCGGGCTCAGGTACTCTGCCTAGCAACACGATCACTAACCCGAGGGGTGATGTGAAGGCGATCACTACTCGGAGTGGTGTTTCTTATGATGGACCCACGGCTCCAACTACCTCTTCTTCTCTTCCTCCCAAGGTAGTTGACCATGAGATGGAGGTGACAAAGGACACGGAACTTCCTACTAATAACGGAAGCACCGAAAACGTCCAACCTACGGTTGTCCAACCCGCTAATCCAAAAGTTGTTTTTGAGCCAAAAGAAGCTCCCGACAAAACAAAACTTCCATATCCATCATGATTAAACAACCAAAAACTCCGTGAAAAAGCTTCAAATCAAATGGAGAAATTCTTCCAAATCTTCCAAGATTTGCATTTCGACATAAGCTTTGCGGATGCTTTACTCCTTATGCCCAAGTTTGCTTCCACAATTAAGGGTTTGTTGAGCAACAAAGAAAAATTGTTTGAGCTAGCAAAAACCCCTTTGAATGAAAACTGCTCAGCGGTTCTCCTCAAGAAGCTTCCCGAGAAACTTGGAGATCCCGGAAAATTTCTTATCCCATGTGATTTCCCGGGGATGTTTGAATGCTACGCCTTGGCCGATCTTGGTGCAAGCGTCAACCTGATGCCTCTTTCCGTGTGGAAAAAGCTTTCTCTCCCAGAACTTACTCCAACTTGCATGACCCTCGAGCTAGCGGACCGTTCTATATCTCGTCCAAAGGGAATAGCCGAGGATGTTTTTGTCAAAGTAGGGAAGTTCCATTTCCCCGCCGACTTTGTCATCGTTGATTTTGATGCCGATCCTCGGGTTCCCCTTATTTTAGGGAGATCCTTTTTAAGGAGCGGGCGTGCTTTGATTGATGTTTATGGCGAAGAAATAACACTTCGGGTCGATAATGAGGCCGTGACCTTTAATCTTGATCAAACTTTCAAATACTCCTCCGACCACGATTCTATTTCGATTAATCGAATTGATGTCATTGACATTGCTTCAGAGGAGTATTTTCAAGAAGTTCTTGGATTCTCGAATAATTCTTCGAGTGGTGATCCCACTCCTTCTTCTCAACCTATTCTTTCCGACTCTTCCCCTTCTCTCACTCCGTTTGAGGGAAGTGATTTCATTTTGGAAGAGATCGATTCTTGTCTCAAAGATGAATCGATTTCTCCAGAAATTGATGATACCGATTTTGATCCGGAGGGAGACATTCTCCTCCTCGAGAAGTTGCTTAACAATGATCTGTCATCTTCTCCCCCTTCAAAGGAAATTCAAATCGAAGAAATCAAAGAGATTAAGCCGTCTAATCCTCCAGAGCTCGAGCTCAAGGATTTACCTCCTCATCTGGAATATGCTTTCTTAGAAGATGACGACAAATTTCCTATCATTATTTCTAAAGATCTTAAAGATAAGGAGAAGACCCAACTTCTTGATGTGCTCAAAAAGCACAAGAGTGCCATCGCTTGGCAACTCTCTGATATAAAGGGTATTGACCCTCGTTTCTGTACTCATAAGATCTTAATGGAGGACGATTTTAAACCCACAGTGCAACAACAAAGGAGGGTAAATCCAAAAATTCACGAGGTTATCAAGAATGAAGTTCTTAAACTTCTTGATGCCGGAATGATTTACCCTATCTTCGATAGCCCGTGGGTTAGTCCCGTCCATTGTGTTCCCAAAAAGGGGGGTATGACCGTCATTGCAAACGAAGAAAATGAGTTGATTCCCACACGTCTCGTCACTGGATGGAGAGTGTGCATTGACTATCGAAAACTCAATGATGCTACCCGAAAAGACCATTTTTCGCTCCCTTTTATGGATCAAATGCTTGAAAGTTTAGCAGAAAATGAGTTCTATTGTTTTCTCGATGGCTTTTCCGAGTATTTCCAAATCCCGATTGATCTACAAGATTAGGAAAAGACCACATTCACTTGCCCTTATGGTACGTTTGCCTACCGACGTATGCCTTTCGGTTTATGCAACGCTCCGGGCGCGTTCCAAAGGTGCATGATAGCCATCTTCCATGACATGATCGAGAAAACAATGGAAGTGTTTATGGATGATTTTTCTGTTTATGGAAATTCTTTCTCATCGTGCCTCTCCCATTTAGACAAAATGTTAAAACGGTGTGAAGACACCAATCTTGTTCTAAATTGGGAGAAGTGTCATTTCATGGTCAAAGAGGGCATTTTCCTTGGCCATAAGATTTCCAGTGCCGGGATTGAGGTAGATCAAGCTAAAGTCGATGTTATCACTAAGCTACCTCATCCCACCACCGTCAAAGGAATTCGAAGTTTCGTTGGTCATGCCGGGTTCTACCGTCGATTTATTCAAGATTTTTCTAAAATCGCCCGGCCTCTGACCCACCTTCTTGAAAAAGATGCTCCATTCTTCTTCTCTCCCGAATGCATTGAAGCATTCGGAATTCTTAAAAAGAAACTAACTGAAGCACCGATCTTAGTTGCCCCCGATTGGGACTTGCCATTTGAGCTCATGTGTGATGCGAACGATTATGCTATTGGGGCAGTCTTGGGGCAACGAAAATCGAAGTACTTTCAGCCGATACACTATGCTAGCAAGACAATGACCGATGCTCAATCTCATTATACCACTACGGAGAAAGAGTTATTGGCCGTTGTCTATGCTTTTGAGAAATTTAGACCGTATCTTGTCTTATCCAAGACCATAGTGTATACGGATCATTCGGCTCTCAAGTATCTCCTTGCTAAGCAAGATGCTAAGCCGAGATTACTTCGGTGGGTTCTCCTGCTCCAAGAATTTGATGTTATAATTCGTGATAAAAAAGGAGCGGAGAATCTCGCCGCCGATCATTTGTCCAGATTAGAGAACCCTCATCAAGGTGTTCTCGAGAAAAAGGAAATTACCGAAACATTTCCTCTCGAGACACTTGGGATGATTTCATTAAAAGATGATCCAAGTACCCCATGGTTTGCCGACTTTGCAAATTACCATGCGGGGAATTTTGTTGTGAAAGGGATGTCGTCCCTACCTGTTTAAAGTCTGTGTCGATCAAGTGATTAGACGGTGTGTGCATGGCCAAGAAGCCGTTGATATCCTCACGGCTTGCCACAATGGACCCACGGGGGGACATCATGGTGCCAGCTACACCGCTAAAAAAGTCTTTGATTCCGGTTTCTTTTGGCCAACTATCTACCGTGATGCCCACGACTTGGTAAAGTCATGTGACTCTTGCCAACGTCAAGGAAAAACCTCGCAAAAAGACGAAATGCCTCAAAATGCAATTCAAGTCTGCGAGATCTTTGACGTATGGGGCATCGATTTCAGGGGGCCATTCCCGTCTTCACGAGGGAACAGATATATCCTCGTGGCCGTCGATTATTTGTCAATATGGGTTGAAGCGAAAGCGCTCCCCACTAACGACGCCCGAGTTGTTGTGAAATTCTTAAAAAATCTCTTCTCCCGATTCGGAACTCCTCGTGCTATTATAAGTGATCGCGGTACCCATTTTTACAATGACCAATTTGCAAAGGTCATGCTTAAGTATGGAGTTACTCACCGTCTATCTACCACGTATCACCCGCAAACGAGCGGTCAAGTCGAGGTTTCCAATCGTGGATTGAAACGTATCTTAGAAAGAACCGTGGGTGAAAATCGGGCCTCGTGGGCCGATAAATTAGATGATGCACTTTGGGCCTTCCGTACCGCTTACAAAACACCCATTGGGTGCACTCCTTATAAGTTGGTTTACAGAAAGGCTTGCCATCTGCCCATTGAGCTTGAGCATAAGGCCTATTGGGCCTTAAAACATGCTAATTTTGACCTTAAAACCGCGGGTGATCACCGAAAGCTTCAAATGAATGAATTAAATGAGCTTAGGGATCAAGCCTACAAGAACTCTTTGATCTACAAAGAGAAGACGAAGAAGATTCATGACTCCAAAATCAAGAACCGCGTTTTCAACGTTGGTGATCGAGTCCTTCTCTTCAATTCTCGATTAAAGATTTTCTCGGGCAAGTTAAAAACCCGTTGGTCTAGACCATTCACCGTTACTCAAGTTTTTCCTTATGGTACCGTCGAGCTATCTCAAAACGATGGACCAAACTTCAAGGTGAACGGTCATAGGTTAAAGCATTACTTTGGAGGGGACATACCACCCATGGTTGTCCCGGATCTCTAAACTTTCCCCATGGACCAATGAATTCGGGGTCGAGTCAAGCTAGTGACTCGGTTAACAAAAACATTAGCATTTCATGGGTATCAACCCATGTTTCTGACTTCTTTCTATTTTCTGACACTAAGTGTGGGGGGTTCCTCTACTGTGCTTTGTTTGTGTGTTGTTTGCCCTTGTTTGCAGGTTTTCCTTAGATCGTGATGATTGATGCGCCTGTTTTCAATCCAGCCGCCCAATATCCGATCTTGTTGCTAACGATTATCTAGGGATATCTTTTTAATCCTGTTTGTGAAAATAGAGAATTCTTTCACACACTTGGCTATTAGTATTACCTTTTTACGTTCTAAGTGTCGGCATAATAGCCGGTACTTTGAATATTGAGGGCAATATTCAATTCTAAGTGTGGGGGGAATTCTCGCGATTTTTGTCACATATGTACCTTCTAGTGCCCTAGTACCCCCGTTTTGGCCAAAATTTTAAATTTTTTTCATTTTTGAATAATAAATTGCAATAAAAAAAAGAAGTGTTTAGTCTTGATTAGGTTAGAACAAAGGGAATCCCGACTCTGCCAGAGTGTTGATCTGGCTGCTCCCTTAACGGTTAGACTAAGGTTTTACGATATGTGCAAATGAAAATGCTAAGCGTAGAATAATTGGTTTTCTTTAGAGCTTATATAAGTAATCTATGGCTTTTCCTCCCAGGAGATAACTAATCTGACTTAATAAGTGCTTATTTTCAAACATTTGAACACACAAAATCATTTTTTTCATACGATTTTGAAAAATACTAGTTCAAAGATTTATTTAAACTTCGGAACAAGCATATGTCATAGTTGCAAAAGTTAAGTAATAAATGTATGTGCAAAAAAAAAAAGCTACGGTTCAAGATCGGCCCTTGGATCCTTATTTCTGGAAGGCGTTTAGGTCTTGGCTACCCTCTTACACCGGCCCTTGGACCTCTAATTCAGGAATGTGTGAGGTCTTTGTCTAACACCCTTGGATCCTCATTTCAGGAATGTTTAGAGTCTTGGAACTCTCTGTTGTAACGGCCCTTGGATCCTTTATTCCAAAAGGTGTAAGGTCTTGGTTCCCGTGAAACTCCGTTAGTTTATGTTGCACAAGTAAAAAAAAATGAAAAATGAAAAAAAAAATGAAAAGAAAAAAAAATAAAATGGAATGATATTGCAAAATGCAAAAATGGAATGATATTGCAAAATGCAATAAGTTTTGATGTGTTGAATAAAGTTTTGAAACTTGTTTGTTGTAAATTTTAAATCTGTCTTTCAGCTAGTATTAGTCAAAATCTTATAAAAACGTCGATTTTTGTGATCAAAATTTTGAAAATAAGCACAGTCACCTAACTTGAATAAATATGGGAGTGAAAAGTTAAGTCTCGGCTTACATAGATTATTAGTATAAGTAGTGTTAGCATTTTACAAAAACGTTTGCACATTGAGTTTAAGCTTAGTTGGGAGTATAAAAAAGAGGATGACGATTTCAATTCCCTGGAGACACCCATTTTGTGTGAATCCCGTTCCATGATACCATTTTTGGAAATCAAGCATGTAATCTATTTTTGTTTTAGTTTAAATTTCTCGCATTTAATAAAAAGTCAGAACGGGGTATGCTTGGTATTCTTTTGATCTTTTTATTACTTCATATGATCGGATTGCTAGGGACTAGCAATAGTTTAGTGTGGGGGATTGATGAGTGTGTAAATACTCATCATTTTATACCCATAAAAGACACAAAAATGACCAAAAATACCCAAATAGATCAAATATTACTGCAAATATTCTTTGTTTGTATTTTTATGTGTTTCAGGTACAAAAGGATTGAAAACAGGGCAAAAACAAACAAAATCGAGCACAAGATTGGAAAATCGTGAAAAGCCGAGGACGGGGAAGAAATTTACAAGTATGGACCGAGATATTGCTCAAGTTATCAAAAGTCAACCTCCAAGAATATCAAAGTGTCACAAATAGCCCTTGGAGATAATTTTCAGATTTGGCAAGAATGGTCCTAGGATTTTCAGAATTTGGCAAAAGTGGTCCTTTAACTTAACACAATTCCAAACCAAATCCAAGCCTAAACTAACCCTTTTAAACATTAAATCTAACCCATTTCTATCCTAAAACTAAACCCAGCCCAACTCCTAAATAGCCCAACATAAAAAACCCAATCCACCCCGTCTGTTTAGCTAACCAAGATTAAGTCAAAAAGTCAACACCTTCTTCCCCAACTTTTCCCGCTTTTCCCCTTCCCTAGAAAACCAACTCCAGACAACTTCCCCCCCCCCCCTTGTCCCCCCAACATCCTTGTCCCCTCTCCTGCCACAGCCACCCTTTTTCCCCCATGCGCTCACAAAGTCAACTCTTTTTCCCAGTACCATTTTGGCGCCAAAAACCCAATTGAGGGCTGAGATGATCCCAAGTTGATCCAAGGGCCAAGAAGTGATTCAGAGAAGCACAGAAGCAAGAGGAACCCTAATTTCTTAGTATAAATAGGCCATTTGTAAGCCAAAGTTGGAGTTAGTTAAGTAGTATAGTATCGGTAGTCGAACTTATAATTTAGTCATTAGAATTTGTAATTTTAAACTCTCAGTTATTAATTCAAGTCATCTTTAGTTCAATTGTTCTAATTGTAGCAGCTTGTTATTCCTTTTTAATCTTAATAGAAATCAAAGTGTTTCTCATTAATTCGAATTAAGTTACTTAGTTGATTAAAAATCAATCACAAGCTTCTCTTCTGTTTGTATAAGCTTATATAAGCTAATCATAGCTTTTTGTCAGCTTATAATAGTGTGGAATCTGTTCTAATTTTAGAAAGTCTAGAAAAGTCAAACAAGGTCAACAACAGTCAAAAAAATTGGTCAAATAAGCTGGAGCATGGTGAATATTGGATGGCCATGGGTTAGAGCTTCTTGGGGAGCAATAGGGGGTGTTAGAACTGAATTTGATCTTGTTTTGAGCATAAGGCTGTTGTAAGTTTCATTTAACCAATTTAGCTCATTTTCTGAAATTGCACTGTTCATCAGCTTATTGAGTGATCATTTGCTTTTTCTGTGCTTATGTGTTCTAGTAGATGTTAATTGATGTTAGTTTGTTAGTTTTAATATGCTTAATCTCATTTAGCTCTTAAGTAGTTTTAAAAAGCCAAAAAATAGCTTATAATAGGATAGCTTAATATAGTGCTTAATTTTCATTCAACATTGCTTTTTAGTGCTTAAAATAGTTAGTTGTTAATCTGTTTGCAAAAATCATAGCCCAAGTCAGTTTGTTTCAAGTGAAAATACCAAGTAAGTAGCTAAAAAGGTTGTTTGGGTTAACCTTCAAAGTGGGTCAAATCTGTGGAAACCTGTTCATTTACCATTTGATCAACTTTGATCTTGATCAAAATAAGTTATATAAGCTGTTTATAGGTGGTTTGTAGTTAATTTGAAGCTTTTTGTGGTTTTGGTTGAAATTGATAGTTTTTTAGGTTCTATTCCACCCATAACTGCTTATCTTAGAGATATGCAGTTGTGTGCCTTTTTTTTAGTTTTTAAGTTCATGCCAGTCCACTAGTGAATGCTAAAGAGTTGATTCGAATCCATTTAGGTTTAAAGGGTTTTAACCATTTTGTTCAAACAAAAATTTGCACAGACTAGCAGACTTCATTTACTTTGTGTTTTACCCTTTTTAGCTTTTGTTTTGGATCTTTCATAAGCTCAATTTAAGCTCAAATGATCTGAAATTTGGCACAGATAAACTTGGCTTGCTTATCTAGTTGTTCCCATTTTTCTTTGATTTCTAGAATTAGCTTTTTAAAGCTTTTTAGTGCCTTGAAAAGCACTCATTTTGCCCTGTTCACCATAGTACATCAGCAGACTTATAAGCTAATTTGCCTTGATCTCAGTGCTTATTTGCTCTTCCCAATTGCTTATTTTGATTCCCACAGCTTATTTACTCTCCCCTTAGGTGCCTTAGCTTATTTCAGTTCCCTATTAGCTTTTTAAATTGCTTATCAGCCCGTTAGTACCTCAAGCCCTAGCTTATTTGTTTTTTTTTTTTTTTTTTTTGTTTCTGATCAGATTTTAGAGGCTTATTCTGAGCTTATTTGTGTTTTTCAAAAATTGTTGTAGTTATAGAATTTGCTTATTTACATGTCCTTAATCAGTTTGTAGGAGAAAATCAAAAAAATAAAATAGTTATCAATAGGACTGAGCCAGGATTCGAACCTGGGTCTCTTGCATAGTTTTGTCCTTTTCCACTTTAGCTTATTATTATCTGATTTGCTTATTCCAGCTTATCTGGATAAGCTAGCATCCCCTGCTTATTTTTCCTAGAATCAGTGCATTATTTAGGACTTTTCTGGAATTTTTCATAATTTTCCAAGTTCATTTAGTATTTTTAATTAATTTTTCTTTTTAATTATGTTTTTAATTCATAGAAAATAAAATAAAAGTCAAAAAAATATAATTCTTTTTTTCAAAATTTTCTTTTATTAATTAGAATTTAGGAAAAATAGATTTGTACCCGTAGAATTAATATTGCTTAGATTTCACGTTTTTAGTTCGCGTTTTCCCGGTTTAGTTATTGTTATTTGTTTTCTTTACGTTTTTACTTATTCATGCTTTGTAGGTTTATATGTTATAAGTTTCCCTTATCCTATTTATGCTTCCCGTTGTTATAAGATATCCTTAGCCTATTTATTGTTTCCCGTAGTTGTAGGTTATTTAATTTCATCAAAATCCAAAAATCTCTTTGTTTCCATTATTCATCACACGATTCACGATCCAAATCCAAATTCCATTCAATCCTTCGTTGGGAATACGACTCGGGTTTACATATTTCCTTTGTAAATCCTTGATGGAAAATACATGTTGATTCCATCGAACCATTTATATATAAAACATTCGGATTGGGATGAACAAGTAACCTCTGTGAACATAAAACAAAATATTTTTATCAACAATTTAATGTAGTCAATAAACCATTAAATAGTTATCTTAGTACATAACTTAAATTAAACATAGTAAAAAGAAATACATTAAAAAAAAACATAAATTCAACGTAGTCAAGTAACGCTTGAATAACTTATCTAAATAAATAATCCAAGATGTAGCTTGCGTTATTTGTTTCACAATTTGTTCTAGTAAGATAGTCAATAATATTGATCTTATTTACTCCCGGTTACTTGAACAACTTCAACATCACCTTCATTATCATCACATAGATTTTCACTATCATGTATGTCACTTTGGTCGTATTGAGAGAAAAATCATTGGTTTATTCCCCCCTTAGTATAAAATTATGTTTAGTAAAACATGCAATAAGTAATATCATTTTATTTAATCAAAGAAAACAGAGGCATTCTCTTCAACCTCAAACATTTTTGATAACATCAAATGTCAATCAGATTCATCTTTACTAAATAATAACTTCAAACACCAAAACAAATACAATACAAGTTTATATGATCATAAACACCAAAACGCATTCAAATACAACATTGCCATCACAAATTGCATAAAAACTTCCATGAACCAACATAAACAAACTTCTTCGATAATTTCAAAAACAACCCAAATCATATAACCAAATATACTCCTAAAATAGTAATGTTAGACTACTTAACACAAATAAAACAAGTTAATGTCACAACAACAAAAAAACAAATATAAAAACATCATACTATCTTATAAAGCATTTTGAAATGCCCATAGATTTTTTTTTTCTTTTTTTGAATATATATCTGTAAACTGTATACATTGATAAAACAACCGGAAGCGTATTTTCTACATCAAATGGGATTATTCCCAGCGCCCCTTTTTAAAATACTAAAGTTTGCAAAATACATAATAATGAGTCTTTAAACTTGGTACATAAGTTAGTTCTTGATTTAGGGGCATTCCAAACTGATAACAAATAATGGAAATGAGAAGATCATTACCTAACCCGCGAGCCACACCATTTTAACCCATTACGCCCCATTTAGCACATACATGGTCTCATCTTGCATACCTACAAAAATATAAACTGAGAACGGTAAGTCTATAAGACTTAGTGAGATAACGGAACTATATTGAATCATAAACTGAACATAAGCATGATGCTGAATAAGTATATATATTATTATCTTGACTACATGAAGCATAATAGTGACTAACTGCATAAGCACGACACTGACTGATTAGGTACATGAATCACCATGTTACTGACTGAGCGCATAGCTGACTAATTACATAAGCATATTGAGTGTGTAAAGCACATACTGACTGGGTAAATAAGCACATACTGAGTGCGTAAAGCACGTATTGACTGAGTGCATAACTGACTGCATAACTAAGCACATACTTAGTGCAGAACTGACTGAATACATAACTGATGAGCCATATGAACATGTTAATCATCCATATAGGATGTTTGAGTTCCGACTTTGGAACTTTTACTATTCTAAGGCTCGATTCTCCACTAAGGAGGTCTAAGTTCCAACTTGGTCTAGAACACATGTGTGATCACATAACTGACTGTATACTTATAGTACTAAATACATTAAGTAATGCATAAAGCACCATTCTGACTAATTAAGTGCATAAAGCACTTCGCGCGCCTTATAAACTGCATAAGCATATACCTAATAAAATCTGACATGCATATATAAACGCATCGCATGCCAGAAGTGCGTAAATCAATTTGCACACATTACTAAACGCATATAACATTCATATATAAATTAAGGTTGAGCTAAATACTTGGGCTTGACCACAACATGATACTAAGCTGAGCTGGAGCTGAGACTAAGCTGAATATAGAAACTGAGCAATAATATGGTTACAAGGTTAAACTAAGACATGATACTAAAATTGAATTAATTACTAAAATTGTACTATAACATAAACCAAGGCTGAGATATAACTTGATATTACAGCTCAACTATAATATAAAGCTGAACTACTATAAACATAATGCTGAGAACGACTATAACATATAACTGAGTCTGCGCTATAATACTGAGGTTGAGCCACGACATATTACTTAGTAAGACCAATCGGGTCAACAAAATGATGAATATGACCAAACATGTCAACATGATAGTTAATATGACCAAACGGGTCAACATGATACTTAATATGAACAAACAGGTCAACATGATAATTAATATAAACAAAAAGGTCAACATGATACTTATATGACCAAATAGATCAATATGATACTTAATATGACAAAACGGGTCAACATGGTACTTAATATGACCAAACGGGTCAACATAATACTTAATATGACCAAACAGGTCAACATGATAGTTAATATGACCAAATGGGTCAACATTATACTTAATATGACCAAACAGGTCAACATGATAGTTAATATGACCAAACAGTCAACATGATACTTAATATGACAAAACGGGTCAACATGATACTTAATATGACCAAACGGTTAACATGATACTTAATATGACAAAACGGGTCAACATGATACTTAATATGACCAAACATGTCAACTTGATGCTTAATATGACCAAACGGGTCAATTTGATACTTAATATGACTAAACGGGACAACTTGATACTGAATATGACCACATTGGTCAACATGATACTAAATATGACCACATTGGTCAACATGATACTAAATATGACCACACGGGTCAACATGATACTGAATATGACCACACGGGTCAACATGATATTGAATATGACCACATGGGCAACATGATACTGAATATGACCACATTGGTCAACATGATACTAAATATGACCACACGGGTCAACATGATACATGATTCGCATATTACTTGATATATAACACGGCATATATATATATATATATATATATATATATATATATATATATATATATATATATATATATATATATATATATATATATATATATATATATATACACTAAACACGCTTAATCTACTAAACATGTTAACTAAAAATCCGTTACTCACTTGGGCCGTATAATGCAAGATGAATGATTCTGAATATGCCTCGAACACCTATATCGAGATAGATGTACACGTATAATGTTAACGCATAACAACTAGGCATGAATATGACACGATAATGCAAATATAAGTGCAACTATGCACACATAAACTAACTATAATGCATAAACTCATAAACTAGTTTTGGTATAAAAACTCATAACTTAATAAAGTGGATGATGCTTAGAATGTGTGTTTGCCGAGAATGGTAAACAATTGATACAATACACCTACTGAAAGTACTCCCAGTGGATAAATATATCCTTACTATACACTTGAGGCCAGTTGCTTATCACGTTCTCAGCGATTACTTTTCTGCAACTGCATCCTAAGCATCAACCTGTTCGACATAGATAGATATCGATTCTTATCGCGCATCAAAGCCGGAACCATCAAATAAGAAGTAACTAAACCAACCTTTGTATCAACAAATAAAATGAATATTGAAAGTGCAAGTGACGAATCTCCAACCTGAAATTAGAACATCTCAAACTCAGTAAAACCTAACACGTAAAGCATCTTGGATATGAGCATTCTTGACTAAGCATCTTGTAAAATAGTAACATCATGAGTTGAAAAAAATGACAAATAAGTATGTACATTAGTCTAGAGAGACACTACTTCTGAAAGCACGTGCTGAGAATTTCAAAAATCTTAAACAAAAAATAGGAGAGAAAATAGATTATCATTTTGACATATTCACAAATGCCAAAGTTTATGTTTAATTGAATGATCTAATATAATCAAATGGCTTTGTGCAATTGAAAACATATATATAATAATATAGATGTGTGAAGCACTCTTATGGTTTTGTGTACCAATCTCATGGTGGTATGTTACAAACTTACAATATGATGCAAGACTATAATGAGGCCTATTTTTTTGCCACCCACATGAAAGAACATTTGGTGAGTACCGTAGCTTTTTCCAAATAACTTGTTCCAGAAGATACAGCTCTTGCCTTAGCATCCGCTTTTACCACTTAAGAATGTTCCAATATTGCATCAGCATAGCATCTATACGTAAATAGCAAGAACAGTCATAAAGCAAAACTTTATAAATCCTTATCACCAAACTTTCATAGTTACATGCCTTTATTATTTGATATCCCGGGTGTACTTTTGATTGCATGATATGCTCATACTTTTTGCTGCCTACTTTCGTAAGTTCCTCAAAACTAAACCGCGTGGTATGCAACATCTTTGGATGAGAAGGATCTCATGCATCTAACGCTGGCTGGGAAGAGCGTGGAGGAGTAGAAATGTCGAATTCTTTTGAGGTGTCAATGGTTTTATTGGGAGATGAAGCATCATAGACTGATTTTGAAACATGTGCAGGTTTTTTATCGTCATTGTGTCCCGGATAAGAAGCAAGATATTAGAGTCAAAATAACAGTGACGTTCTTTACATTTATATTACTCCATTTTGCAGAGGGCTGCATATACATGTCAAAAGACCCTAAACAATCACAATCAGTTTTATTGCAAATATTCCTAAACTGGTTATGCAATCCATATATAAATGAAACCAAGTTTCACTATTACGAAAACTCAAGAAACTAACTATCATCCTAAGGTGTGTTTGAAAATATCAAATATAAAAAAAAATATCACATCTACCAAAGGGATGTTCCAATATGAATGAACTTTCAGTCATAAAAATTAATAAACAAGAAGACAGTAATTATATATTTAAGCTTACATACGTTGATCGTATTATGTTTTGATAATATAATAATCAATCCATTCAGGGCAAAAGTTCAATATAGATCTCATATTTGTTATAGATCCAATTAACCAATTCTAACAATTCATTTTTTTATCAAAACAAAAAAATATAAACTTTCACCATTTTTTTAAAAATTAAATATCCCGCAAACCGTTAATCATTACGCGAAAAAAAATCATACCATTGCAACGAGAATTAAATTATCTTTCTAGGGATATGCATTATTATATACTTTCGACGAACTTTTTTTTTCAAAATTTCCGCTCAGAAAAATCACATATGATTTGTAAAAATCACATGTGATTTGATTTTTACGAATCACATGTGCTTTTTACAAATCACATGTGATTTTTACAAATCATATATGATTTTCCTGGGCGAAAATTTAACCAAAAAAAAAAAAAAAAAAATCGTCGAAAAAAAAAAAAAAAAAAAAAAAAAAAAAAAAAAATCGTCGAAAGTTAGAGAAATGCATATCTATAGATAGATAATTTAATTCTCGTCGTGATGGTGTATTTTTTGTAGTTTGAAGATTTATCGTTTGCAAGATATATTGTTTTAAAAAAAAAAGGGTGGAAATGGTTTTTTATTAATCTAGATGAAAAAATGGATGGCTAAGATTGGTTCTTTTGATCTATGAAAAATATGAGATCTATATTGATCTCAACTCATCCATTCAGTTACCATGTTTGCATACTTAAGGTTTATGTGCATTAGATTAGTCATATAGAAGAGTAACATGTTTGCATACTTAAGGTATTTGCAATCAATACTTGCGAAATACTATTCAACGTTAAACCCAAATACATAACACCTTTAATAAAATAGTGAAAAAGAAGAGAAAAAATGGGTGCATTGTTGATAGAAAGTTAATAAACCGTCATTCCGAGAAGGACGTTCAGGTTTGACCTCAGAATCGGGAAGGGTTCGGGTGGAGCCGAAGGCGTTGGTTCATTTTCAACCTTTTTGATACTCAAAAAATTTCTGACACCTGCCATTTGAGCAATCACCTAATGATGGTATTGTTGGTTTCTTGATCGCATTTTTACATTCTTGATTTGTGGTGTTGTAGGCACTTGTATTGCTTCACAATGACCACATGAACGACACTTTCTTTTACATCTTGTTGGTCTTGATCCTATTTGACCTCTTAATATTGTCTTCGCATCCTCCACCTTCACAAAGACGAAAATATATTTAAGAATGGAAACTAATATAAAACAATAACTTTTTAGGAAAGCTAAACTTGCAATAGCATTGTCTTACACTAATTACCAAACACTTCATTTCCAGGCTAACATACATGACTGCTTATCTTTTATCGAGTATAGAAAAGTGCTAAACAAAAGGCAGACATAGAAAGTATATATATGGAGAGAATATTGTATTATTAAGTATGATATAAGACTGCTAAACAAATGGCAGACATACAAAGTATATATATGGAAACTCACCAACAGTCGAGTTCGATCTGACTTGAACCATAATGTGGTCAGGTAGGTGAACGTGAAAACTCCGGTGTCACAAAAATATTGACAAAGTATCAAAGATGGATGCACAGACCATTCGAATTTAGTAATAGTTGGCCTTGGTCTCCGTACATCCATCATTGATATTCCGTCTATTTTTTATATTTAACTTGTGTCCTTAGTATGCAATGAGGTTGTTGAATATAAAAACCCTGCTGCCAGAAATAATATATATATAAAGCAAAGTCGTGTACTACATTGGATTAAGCCTGTAAATTTAAGATATCATAAGCATACATATACAAATGCAGCAGTTTCATATTGAACTATGGCATAAAAAAAATTCAAGCAACACTTATCTTTTCTTTGTTCTAGTTATGTAGCAACATGGAAAATGAACTGAAACACAGCTCCACATAAAGTTTAGAGCTGCAAAGAGAGTAAATAAACGTCTAAACTATTCTTCACATAAACAGTAAGAGAGGATGAATGATGGATCAACGATAATGCATGATGATATTATACACAATAAGGCTCAGGTCAGTGATTATAGAAGTGGTACCCAAAACCGGCCTTGGCTGCAACCATCTGATCGTTATGCCAAGACACAGGTTATGGCAAGCTACAGTTAACAAAATAAGAAATAGTAACAACTTTCATCATTGCCTGTGATATTCATCATGCATTACATAGATACCCGGCGAGAAAAAAGATTGTTTTGCTGAGAACAACAGCAGAAGCAACAGTCATAAGTAAATCGAAGAACGACCATTCACCCAATCAAAAGGGCCTCATCTGTAAGAGTTTAAAAGTTCAGATTCATAAGAACCCAACACAGAAGCAGTCAGAAACCTATGGGATGCGGCAGGTAGAGATAAGGTAGCAGTTATTTGGCTCATATTTTTAAACCAAATAGGGTGAAAAAGATCTAGTCCCCGCCATGGCTGCAAAGAAACACGGTTGCATAATGATGCCATCCGTTCCTTGCCCCACCAAGTTACGGATCTAATCTTTGAACACCCACTTCATTTGTCTCAGAAAATAGGTGTTAATCATCATATCCCTACCCTAGCTGAAGCAACGAAAGGCGTTTTGTAGGAAAATAAATGTGAATAAAACTGGTAACCACCTACAACAAATAAGTCTGGTAAGGATCGAAAAAAGAGGATATGCCCACCATGGCTGCAGCTGTAGTCACCTGCCCCGCCAAGATGTGGACCATCTCAACTTTAATCCCCTTACCCCATAGACTCATCATAGGCTCTTGTAATGAATATCACCATCATTCTTATGTCATTAAACCGATTGAGAACGCAATAAGTATATTGCGGAGCGAAAATGATAACATTCCACAAATGTTTGTGAAAACATTTTGTTTTAGTAACATAACATTATATATAACTTACATTTATTGTCTAATTTAGGCCGTATTTTTTTTCAACCCGCTCCATCTACAGGCCGATTAATAACCGCCTGATATGACCTGTTCATCCTCACTCACAATCATCCTTTTGCTTTCAGATCCAAACGGTGCAAGTCCGGCACCGGAACCCGCCGGCCATTCAAGTTTTTCCGATCCGAACATATGGGTTTTGTGGCAACTACAGTTGCCTGTGTGGGGGTGAACAGTAGAAGCAATAGTGACTTTTTTTTAATGCTTCTGTGATTGTTGTCATGCCATATGTTAGGAATACAGTATCTCCATTAGTTATAGCCACAACTTTCGATCTAACACACAAATGTCAACATACCTGGAAACTCTGACCTACCCCTCAAATCCCTTTTGCTATTTAAATGGTCTTTAAACAATGGTATGCATCAGACGTATTGCTAGCCCGTTGAAATACCAAAAGGAATTTGAGGGGAAGATAAGAAGAAGAAGGTATGTTGTACGTCGTGTGTCAATATTAGTAAATGAATAGTACATGGTATTGTTAATCTGCCGATATTAACAGTTGATGTCCCATGTCTGTGATACTAAATTTGTTCTTGCATATATCCAGTCCCACCTCAAGAAAAGCCCATGATCAACAATAGGGTGCAATGTTCAAAGATAGATGGGAAACAAAAGAGGATGGTGTGAAAAAGTAATCTGCACCAAATTACTTGTCACAGCATTCTCTTCAGTTTCACAACTATCTTTGGTCAAATGCACGCGACAAATGATCAGAGCCTTTTGTAGAAGTGAACCTAAGTATGATATAAAACTGGTAAACGCAAGGCAGACATACAAAATATATATATGAAAACTGACCAGCAGTGGACCTCGATCTGACTTGAAGCATAATGTTATCCTCTAGTTCATAATAGTTGAGATCACCACCTATGCACTTATTATCAGCTTCCTCTTTAGATACTCCTCTAACCAAGTGTCGTCTGATTTCTTTGATGCCTATCCACCAGTAGCTGAATCATGAATCTTTTTCCCCCATGGTTTGGGCGGGTCAACATCCCCGGCCGCAACCATCTTCCGGAGTAGGACCCGATTCCCAAGTTGATTTGCCAGCAGTCGAATGAACATCCATCCCATGAATATTCAGATCTAAACCGTCTTCAGATACAGGTCTAGAACCGGGTTTAAGATCTCTTGAGCTCGTTTCCGGTTGTAAACCTGTATTTGAAGACGGTTTTGTGATATTCATCATACATTACATAGATACCTGGCGAAAAAAATGATTGTTTTCTTCAGCACAACAGCGGAACCAACAGTCATAACTAAACTGAATAACGACCATTCACAGAGGTCGAGATAGGGTAGCAGTTATTAGGCTCAGATTTTTATACGAAAGAGGGTAAAAAAGATGTAGAGTCCGCCATCGATGGAAAGAAACATGGTTGCATAATCATGCCATCTGGTGCTTGGCCGGCGAAGTTACGAATCCAATGTTTGACAGCCCACGTCATTTGTCTTAGAAAATAGGTGTTAATCATCTTAGGCCTACCGTACGTGAAGCACCCAAAGGTGTTTTGGGGGAAAATAATTTTGAATAAAACTGGTAACCACCTACAACAGATAAGTCTGGTAAGGATCGAAAAAAGAGGGTATGGCCACTATGGCTGCAAGTCTACCGACCTGGCCCGCCAACATGCGGAGCATCTCAACTTTAATGCCCTTACCCTGTAGACTCATCGTAGGTTCTTGATGTAATATATTTTTGAGTCCAAAGAAATTGTAACGAATACAATTCCCCCGGGTCGTTCTCCCAACGAAGGTTTGACGGCGAATAAGTCAAATCGGTGTGTGAATATGTGAAGTGAATAAGTGAACGTGAAAGTTTATTTTGGTGTTGTTTTAAACTAAAATATGAAAAATTAAAAGCAATCTACGATAACAAATAAAAGCACACAAAAAGAAATAAAATAACGCAAATCCCGGGCTATTCCCGAGACTTATAAAACTAAAAGTGGAATTTAGGACTAAAAATGCAAAGATGCAAGAATTAAGGACTAACGATGCAAATTATTTAACTATATGCAAAGTTAACTAAGGACTAAATATGCAAAAACAACTACAAGGACTGAAACTGACAAATATCAAAATGTTATAACACTACAAACTACTCAGGCACGTTTTACACTAAAGCAGAAAGATTAGGGACCAATTTTCACAAACAGAAACTTATTTTTGTTTTATTTCTTTTTATTATTTAAAAAACTAATTTAAACTAGTAAATTGCAAATTAAATAGCAAACAACAACAATAAAATCTGAGAATTTTTCAATAATTCTAACAAGTTATCTACAATCTAAGAAAATTAAAATCAAGCAGCAGATAAGCAAAAATAAGCAAGAACAGCATACTTGGACCAATTTTTGAGATCAAGTTGAATCTACCAGATGTTAAAGACACTACTTGAAATTGAAAACTACAAAACTAAGCTAGGTAAACTATTTATAAACTCAAAATCACACAATAACTATCACTAATGATCAATCGATTCTTATCATGAACACAGCAACTAGCAATCAGCACACTTTGAGACAGAATAAGGTTTGACCAATTAAATGCTAATGGAAGTTGACATTAGTGAGATTTGTTTGCCTAAATCTTTATAACTACTAATGATTAAGCTAATTAAATGATAAACTAACATAGATTAACTACTTATCTAACAGATTAAACCAAGTCAGACCTTCAAATTGCAACAGACTCAACAGATAATGAGATCAACAAGCAACTTTGACTACCACCTAGTAAACTACCAATATTACTTTTTATATGAGCTAGATATGATGTATGCAAACTATAGGATCAATATTATCAAAGAATATTACCCACAATAGTCAAATAAGCACAGTTCCAAACACCACCTTAACTTTCAATTCAACCACCAAATTCAGATCCAGGATCAAACTATGCTCAATAATCATCAAGCATCACTCATTAACATCTATTGAACTCAGATTAATCATCAAACAACAACTATAACAGCAGAAACACAGAATCACAAGTAATGATCAAAACAACAACTAAATGAGACAGATTCAAACAAACTATTAAACTGAATATTCAAACAAACTAAATTATCATTAAATCTAGCAGCATAACATCAAATAAGCAACAAGCAAACAGAAATTGAACTAACACTAGCAGATCTAAGCTATAAACTTTGAGTGGAACCAAAATAAGAAAATACTCACAAAGTTCTTCCTCCTCAGCCAAAATTGAGGAGGTTCACTAAGCTTGCCTGTCTTTAGACAGGCTAGGAGCTTCCATTTCCTCCCCTAGACCATCTCTCCAAGCTGATTTCACCATGGATCAAACACAGTTTGACTTTGTTTGACTTTTTTTTGTGATTTTTGTGGAAAATGAAACAAATCAAACTCACACAAGCTAGAAAGCTTTATGAGCTTGTAAATCTAAGTAAATAGCTTATATGTAAGCTGAGATTAGGAAGATGAAAACATTTTTTATTATTTTTATATTTTCTGATTTTTTTATATTTTATGTTTTAATGAAATAACTACACATTAGTGAAATGAAAACTTTTAAAAGCTTATGAAAGCTTCTGAGAAGCTTAAAGGAATCAGAACTTGAAAGTAGATTTGAGAACAATGAAGTAAAATGGAAATAAAAACTAAATTTTATTAAGTAAACTAAAGATGAATTACACTGAGTTAAAAGATTGATTACAACTAAATTGAGTCTACAAACTAGCAGAGCTTCGCTACACTAAATTCTACATACAAAATGAGAAGAAATGATCCCTATTTATAGCCGTGAGTAGAGGTGAGGGGTGAGGAGTCCACGCTGGCAATCCGTGTGCTAGTGTGCTTTCTCTGACATCATCTGAGCCTTCCAATCATTGCCCCATCATCTAAACCATTGGATTGAATCACTATGACGTGTTAGGACCAATCACGAGCTGCCACATCACTCAATTTGTGTTTCTTTTGCTCTGACAAGGTTCTGACATACTGACGCACTTCTAGAAGCGTACGATTTGACCCAATTGCCCTTAATTGTGGTAATTGATGGGACGGGTAAATTAGGGTTCATGGTTGCCTGGGTTAATTGGGGAAATGGTAAAAGGTTTGGCGGGGGTGTGTTTGTTTATTTTTTATTTGTTTGACTTGGTCTTTAAATGAGTTGACCGGGGTTATATGTGTGGGTCGGGTTTGAGTGATGGGTTAGGAAAGTGGGCCGTGGGTTTGTAATCTTGGGTTGGATTGGGTTTGTATTATAAATGGGTTATAAGTTTTGGTGTAGTTTTATTCTTTTTGGTTTTGATAATTTGACAAGGACCAAAGATGTCAAATCTGAATTTTCAGGGGCCATCTTTGTCATTCTTCCAAAATACTATCAAGGGTCATTCTTGTCAAATGATGAAACTCAAGGACTTCCTTTGGACTTTTTGAGCTCAACTTTGACTTTCAGATTCCCAGCTTTGACTTTTGACACTCAGTCCACTCTCGTGCTCGTTTTTGATGGTTTTATTAGGTTTTGTGTCCATATTTGAATTATCCGTACCTGCATGATCACAAACACAAAAACACACAATCTTTGGCATTTGTTAGCAATATTAGTCTATTTGGATAGATATTTGGCCATGAATAGGTATGTGAATTAACACATACCAGTTCTTGTAATGAATATCACAATCAAAACGAAATTATTATCCGGGGTGTCGATGGACCTGGTGTAAAAAAAATGGCCTAAATAGGCCAATGAATGTAAGTTATATATTATGTCTCAAAAGGCGAGTATCCCTAATGCATGATGATAATATACATAATAAGGCTCAGATCAGCAATTATGGAAGTGGTACCCAAAACCACCGTTGGCTGCAACCATGTGATCGGTATGCCAAGATACGGGGTATGGCAAACTACACTTACCAAAATAGGAAATAGTAACAACTCTCATCATTGCCTGTGATATTCATCATGCATCACATAGATACCCGCCGAAAGAAATGATTCTTTTGTTCAGAACAACAGCAGAAGCAACAGTCATAAGTAAACCGAATAACGACCGTTCACCAAATCCAAACACTGTCATCTCTAGGAGGTTAAAAGGTCGGATTCATAAGCACCCAATACAGAAGCACTGATGAACTCAAATAAGTACATTTTATTACTATCATTTATCCTATTAATTTGACTTGTTTTACTATATTATGTATGAGGATTGATACTTAATCGTTTACTTTTGTAATTCTCAGGTAAAAACAAGCATTTGGTGAAACTTGGCGATTTTGGACTAATAATGGAGCAAAACATGCATAAAGTTAAGAGTCTACTGAAATGAAGAAGATCAAGACTAATCTGCTCCAGATGCGCCGCATCTCACTCATGACATGCGCCGCATCTCTATCAAGATATCACCAGATACGATCCAAGATACAAGAGGACATGCGCCGCATCTAATCATGGAGTTACGCCGCATCTTCTGGCGGTGTACGAATATTCCTGAATATTATAATCTTGGACCCCACGCGAAGTTAAGTACATGCGCCGCATCTACTTAGTAGATGCGCCGCATCTTCCCTCAGACAGAAACTATAAATACCCCGTAGACCAGACGAATTACAGTGCCGAACATTATAACCTAAGTTCGAACAGAAGAACCGAAGGACGAATTCAGTCAAGGAGGCAGCACAAGACACACCCAAATCAAAGATACAAGAGCTGTAAGAAGGTGCTGCATGTGTTTAATTCATTAAGTAGTTTTGTTTTATTGTGTTAGCAAACTTTAATTTATCAGGATTGGTGGCTTGTGTAATGTGACAACGAAAGATTGCACTCCCTTTAATACTTGCTTTCCCATCAATTAAAGTTTATATGTTGATGTCTTTGGTTACTACTTATTAGTGCATTGATAACCTCTGTGTTTATTAGTGGCTTGCGGGCATTTGACTGCGGGACATAATGTGGCTCCCACGGTTATTACTAAATTGATCACTTAGGAATAACTTTTAGACATAAGTAATCATTAAGGGTTTACTCGCCGATAAGAAATAGGACCAACGAGAAAGGGTTAATTACATACACTTCATATAAAGCTATCAATAAAACAAGTGACAATCTACTTAATCATAAGGACAGCCCTCTTATTGTCTCAAGTATCTATCTGTGTACGTGTGTGCTACTTGCTGATTCGTGCCTATTGGTTTATTTTATTATTTAATTGCAAACAAATCGTGCCAGTCTCTCAGGCTGAAACCCCCTTGCGTTAGGATATTAAAATACTGATTAGAATAACTAGATAATACGTTCCACTCTTAGTGATCGACACTCTACTTACCATTATATTCATACTGACCGGGTACACTGCTCGTTAAGTGTGTGTGTTATTGATAAGTCGGCTAAATATAAATTTAAAACTTGAGTAGGCATTAAAACTGCCAAAACTTTACTCCAACGCACGCCCATCAAGTTTTTTGGCGCCGCTGCCGGGGAGTGAATTGTTATTATCTGTTAATTTGATTAGTATTTTAATTAGGATTTTCTTTTATTAGATTAATTGCATCATTGTATTATTTTGCATATTTGTTGTACTGTGTGTTATTTGTTTTGTGTTATTTGTTTGCTTTATTTGTTTTTATTTTTGTGTGTTTTATTTGATTTTTATTTTTCGTGTTTTCTGTTCTGCTATCGTTGTACTGTGCTAAATCAAACGATACGGCGCATCTGATTTATCAGATACGGCGTATTGCGTTTAATTTTTTTTTTAAATACAACGCGTTTAATTAATTCGATACGACGCATCTTTTCCCCAAGATACGGCGTATCTGTTTTTAATAAGAAAATTTTTCTAAGCGATAAAGTAATACGACGCATCTGCTTTTGCAGATACGGCGTATCTGTTTTTGATAAAAAAAATTCTAAACGTTAACGCCATACGACGCATCTGCTTTAGCAGATACGGCGTATCTATTATTTTAATTAAAAACAGTTTGCGAATTATTAAACAGATACGACGTATCGATCTCTGTCGATACGGCGCATCTTTCTGAATCAAAAATCGATATTTATTTTGAAACGTAACGAAAATACGGCGCATTAACTTTCGTTAATACGACGCATTTAATTTTAATTAGATAAGCTGATTTTTGATTATTTAATTCGATACGGCGCATTCTTAAATTCTAAGCGGCGTATCTATTTTCTGAATAAAGTCTGATTAAATTTTAACGTATTAAGATACGGCGTATCCAACTCTTTGGATACGGCGCATCATCTGCAGATATCAGCAACTTTTATTCTTTTCTAATTTCCGAACGGAAAATATTCTGACTTACCCTTATACTTGGAAGCTTTTACTTTGAAATCTTCTTGTTCTTAATTTTCAGGAACAATGTTCGATATTTTCCCAAACTGGTTCGGAAGACCCCAAAGAAACCTTACTATGGAAGAGTTTGCATTACTAATCGCTCAAGCCAATGAACAAGAACATCATGAAGCAAGGAACTTTATCACTGAATTCAAAGGCAGTCATGAGCTGTTACTAAAGGAACAAAACAATATGATCAATGGTTTGGCAATTGAAGTGCACCAATTGTCAACAGTACTTAACAAGGTTCTTTTGGTAAGGCACGATCTGAAAGGAATTACAACTAGAGGCGGAAAGTCAACCTTTCAAATGTGATCGGTATTAAAGAGCTGAACGTGAGTCTAACTTGAAGACTCTGGAATAAAGACAAGTGCTCACCGGGAGACAACCCGGATTTATCTTTTAATATTCTGTTCTGTGTCGAGTCAGTCAGACCTGCCGAAGATACGGCGCATCTCAATCCTTAGATGCGACGCATCGCCTGCACTGGTCATATCTTATTTTATTTTCTGCATTTTTATTTTTGACTTTAAAACTTTCTGTCAGTTTATTTAATGCGGCGCATCCCTGGTTAAGGATGCGGCGCATCTTTTGTTCTGATCCGTATTTATTCCAGGTTCAATACGGCGTATCTTCTTCAATAAGATACGGCGCATCGACTGACCTGATGATTTTCAGTTTTAATTTTTAATTTTTATTTTTATCTAACTACTAATGTATTATGCAAGTTGAACCTTTCTTATCTTAGGTGTGTTTTAAAGTGTTGGTGGTATTATAGTTTCCTGGATTTCCTGTGGATACATCAAGTATGAAGCTTTAACGTTCTAATCCACAAGAAAGATGATTTTTGCTCTTATCTAATGGAGGATCATACCGAGCAAATCTCAGGGGAGTTTTTCTGTTCTAATTCTTTTATTTTCCAGTTTTTAACCTTTTATACAAACAACGAGGACGTTGTTTAACTTAAGTGGGGGGATTGGAGAATTAGAACACTTAACACTTACTTGTCCTAAACTTTTTCAAAAATTATGCTTAAACTGTGCTTAATATATCAAACTTAAAATTTTTTTTAGCATGTTTTTGTTTAAGATCTAAGTTGCATAGCTGCACACATGACGTTATTTTCAAAAATTGTGATTTTCCAAAATTCACAAATCTATGAGTGTGCCGGTGACTTGTAAACTTTAGAACTTGGCTTGTATACTATTCGAGACCACCATAATGAGTATTATTTTATATAATTGGAATGACTTGTCTAAATTGGTAAAATTCTAGAATTACACCCAAATGGCCTTTATATGTTACGTGTTATTAACTAACTACACTGGTTAGTTAACCCCCGTATAACCCTTTTGTTACTCTCATTTTTAGAGTAAGATACCCCTAGAAAAACACTCAGAGCCATTCCTTTCGTTTCTTACACCTATGTTTAAAATGTTTCGTTACACCCTTACACCTTAGCCTACCCTGTAGATTAGAATCCGTGGTTTGGTTAATTGCTATAGGCAAAGTGTGTTTCCTTACATTACCTGTGTTTGCGGGCGTAATTCATTATCTTTGGTTAGGTCGGGAAATTGCACAATGCAATTGGAGTGAAAGTAAATATTGTATATCTTTGAGTTTATTTTTCGTGTGTTTACTACTTTCACTATTAGCGTTATTTCTGAAAGTATGAAAAGTATGGAAAAATTATCCAGAATTATCATTATAGTGATGTGGTGAAATTTTACACATCTATGTTTATGTTTTATGTTCAAAAAAAAAAAAAAAAAAAAAAAAAAAAAAAAAAAAAAAAAAAAAATGGAAAAAAATAAGAAAAGAAAAAGAAAGAAAGAAAAGTTGGAAGTTTGTTTTAACCAACTTATGTAAAGTTATGTAAGTGGTCGATATCACCACTATTTGTTGTACTATATTTATGGATTGAATGGGAATTGGCAGTTACGGGAACGCCAATTAAGGTTTATTCTTTGATTAAGATCTTGTTGAGTATAATTCGTGTCTACCTAAAGCGTGTGTTTCAAGTGTTAAAGCGTGAGTTATTCGATGATATGAGTCTTATTCATGGGATGGTTGGGATAGTGATTAACCACACTTAGGATTTTAATTTATTTGTTTTGTTTTGTTTATTTTTCATTTTACACCAATTTATATCCCAAATGTTATCCATGCCCTTTATTATTCTTTATCCAACCAAACCTTTGATTTATTGAGATTAGGGATTTGAGCAATCTTAAGTATCGTAGTCGTGGATTCGGCTATGTATTTATGATTTTGTCGCCCTTTTTGATATATTATTATTGGTGAAGTTTGGACCTATCTTTAGCCTATTCGAGTTAAGGATTTGAGCAATTGCAAGTATCGTGTTCGTGGATTCGATCATGTATTTGTGATTTTGTCGCCTTTTCTGGAATTTGAGATCGATAGTGAAAGAGAATAATTAACCCTTAAGCCTAAAAACCCTTTTTACCGCTTTAGACTTGTTATTCCTTAGCTTTAGTGGTGGAGATGTGTATACTTGCCAAGCTTATGATAGAATATTCGTCACGACTGGGGAGATGTGTATACTTGCCAAGCTTCTACTGAAATGAAGAAGATCAAGTCAAATCTGCTCCAGATGCGCCGCATCTCACTCTCGACATGCGCCGCATCTCTATCAAGATATCACCAGATACGATCCAAGATACAAGAGGACATGCGCCGCATCTAATCATGGAGTTACGCCGCATCTTCTGGCGGTGTACGAATATTCCTGAATATTATAATCTTGGACCCCACGCGAAGTTAAGTACATGCGCCGCATCTACTTAGTAGATGCGCCGCATCTTCCCTCAGACAGAAACTATAAATACCCCGTAGACCAGACGAATTACAGTGCCGAACATTATAACCTAAGTTCGAACAGAAGAACCGAAGGACGAATTCAGTCAAGGAGGCAGCACAAGACACACCCAAATCAAAGATACAAGAGCTGTAAGAAGGTGCTGCATGTGTTTAATTCATTAAGTAGTTTTGTTTTATTGTGTTAGCAAACTTTAATTCATCAGGATTGGTGGCTTGTGTAATGTGACAATGAAAGATTGCACTCCCTTTAATACTTGCTTTCCCATCAATTAAAGTTTATATGTTGATGTCTTTGGTTACTACTTATTAGTGCATTGATAACCTCTGTGTTTATTAGTGGCTTGCGGGCATTTGACTGCGGGACATAATGTGGCTCCCACGGTTATTACTAAATTGATCACTTAGGAATAACTTTTAGACATAAGTAATCATTAAGGGTTTACTCGCCGATAAGAATAGGACCAACGAGAAAGGGTTAATTACATACACTTCATATAAAGCTATCAATAAAACAAGTGACAATCTACTTAATCATAAGGACAGCCCTCTTATTGTCTCAAGTATCTATCTGTGTACGTGTGTGCTACTTGCTGATTCGTGCCTATTGGTTTATTTTATTATTTAATTGCAAACAAATCGTGCCAGTCTCTCAGGCTGAAACCCCCTTGCGTTAGGATATTAAAATACTGATTAGAATAACTAGATAATACGTTCCACTCTTAGTGATCGACACTCTACTTACCATTATATTCATATTGACCGGGTACACTGCTCGTTAAGTGTGTGTGTTATTGATAAGTCGGCTAAATATAAATTTAAAACTTGAGTAGGCATTAAAACTGCCAAAACTTTACTCCAACGCACGCCCAATACTCAAGCACTCAGAAACACATGGCCTACGGCAGGTCGAGATAGGGCAGTAGTTATTAGGCTCAGATTTTTAAACCCAATAGGGTGCAAAAGCTCTAGACCCCGCCATGGCTGTAAAGAAACACGGTTGCATAATCATGCCATCCGGTGCTTGCCCCGCCAAGCACCGGATCCAATGTTTGCCGACCCACTTCATTTGTCTCAGAAAATAGGTGTTAATCATCATAGCCCTAGTGTACGTGAAGCAAGGAAAGGCGTTAACCACCTACAACAGATAAGTCTGGTAAGGATCGAAAAAAGACGATATGCCCACCATGGCTGCAACTAGGGATGAGCATATCGAACTGAATCCCGAAACCGTCCCGATCCCGTCCCGAAACCGTACCGAGTCTCGATATACGGTACGGTACCGGGACTACTAAATGAGCCCAAAAAAATTCGGGACATTTCGGGTTCAGGACGGGAATTATTCGGGAAATCCCGATTTGGTACCGAAATTAGAATAGTCCATGAATTGTGTTATCCAAACACCTATTTGTTCCATCTAACAAGCAAACCAAAGGTAAAAAAAAAAAAAAAAAAAAAGACCCTATTGTTACTAACAAATAACCACCAAAGTTCTTTCACAAAATCATCCAAAAAATTAAACCCTAATTTATTATCAATCACACAAGTCATCTCAATCTTTATCATTGGAAAAGCATGGAGGTATGTTAGTAACACCAATCGTTCATTATTTTATTGTGCCATGTAGTTTTCATCTTGGATGTTCGGGTTGTCTTGAGTCTGTTATACGTCCAGTTCATTTAAAAAATGATTCTTGGTCTGGCTACAACTTGTGTGACAAAGTATGATTCGTTGTATAATTAAATATGAGAATGTACTGTATATGTTTTTATGTGGATGCATAATACGCACATATATGTTTTTATGTGAATGCATAATACGCACATACATCACATACATCCCTATTCTATATCTATCTGTTTATGCATATGCGTCGCAAAACTATGTGGTTTTATAGATTAATTAATGGGAAGCAAAATTAGGGGGCAACTAATAAACTGAAAAAAGACAAAGCTAGATGTAAATGTACAAGCACAAGTCTTTACAGATTTTCATTTTTTGAACTACGTAATATTTACATACAGTTCACACTTTCTAGACATTTGAAACAAACCAAAAACTTATTTATGCTCAATGTACTGTATATGTTTTTATGTGTTTGTGTGCATGTATTTTTTTTCTGTTTAATAAGTTTAAACTTTCAACTTTGTTTTTTTCACTGCTAGAGTCCAAGAAACCAGAAGCATATTTATATATAGTCTCTGATTTTTGACGATTTATTGCAAAAATTAGTTCTAATTTGGTTTTGATTCACATTGATTTTATGTTGGAAAATGACACATTTGTTGAAGAAACCCCAATAATAAATGTTGATGAATTGGATTCGGGTTATGATAGTGAACCCTCGGTTGTTGTTACAAAAGCTCTAAAAGCTCAAAATAGCAAAAGAAAAAGAGATGATGACAAAGAAGAAGAGTATGAAATTTATGAAAAAACAAATAAGGAGAGGGCTTCGATTTGGGAACATTTTGATCCGGTTAGAGTGAAGAAGGATGGGTCAAGAAGGGCGTTGTGCAAGTATTGCAATAAGACTCTAGCGGCAAACGGCCTAAGCGGTACGTCCGGTCTTCGTAGACATTATCCTTGTCCTTCTAATCCTAAGTATGTCCCCAAAAACCAAGATCAACAACAAACTCACTTAGAGTTTAAAAAAAATCTTAGTGGTGAAGGTACTAGTAGTTTACAAACTTGGAAACATGATGAAAGTAGGATAAAAAAAGCATTGATTAACATGTTTGTTGTTGCTGAGTTACCTTTTAAGTTTGTTGAACATGAGGTGTTTGTTGAATATACTAAGGCGTGTAATAGAAGAATTGTGTTGCCATCTAGACATAAGTTATCTAGGGATGTTTCAAAGTATTACCTAGATGAAATAAGCAAGTTGTCAACTTATCTTACAAAGCCAACCACTACGGTTCACTTGACCACCAATACATGGACAAGTAGTTGTAAGAAAACAAACTATATGGTTGTCACGGCCTATTTTATTGACGACGATTGGAATATGCACAAACGGATTATTAACTTTAGACCCATTCATAGTCATAAATCGGAGGATATTAGTAGTGATTTGCTTAAATGTATTGTTGGTTGGGGTATTAAGAATGTGATGACTATGACTGTAGACAATGCACCAAGTAATGATAAGGCACTAAATCATTTGATTAAAAAGTTGCCTAATGCTAAAATATATGATGAAGGGAAGCATTTTCATATTAGATGCATGGCTCATATTCTAAATCTTATTGTTAGAGAAGGTTTAAAGGAAAAGAATTATCATGTGGAATGTGTAGCAAATGCGGTTAAATATATTAGGTATTCATCACAAAGGATAAACAATTTCAAAAGTTGCATGAACGAAGTTAACCTTGAATCAAATAAGTTTTTGTGTAGTGAATGTCCTACTAGATGGAATTCCAGGCATGATATGTTAAAGATTGCATGCTCGTTAAGGGAAGTGTTTTTCAAATATGAACTTGTTGATGATTGTTATTATCGTGATCTTGAGAGAGTGCCGGAACATTCGGACTTTGGTGTGTGTGAAGGCATTGTTGAATTTCTAGAAAAATTCAAAGTTAAAACCAAACTAATTTCCTCATCTTCAAAGCCCTTAGCACATCTCTTTTATAGAGAAATTCTAGATATAGACAAACATCTTCGTTATTGGGCGACTAAACCTGAGTTTTGTCATATGGTTTAAAAAATTTAACAAGTATTGGGGGAAATTTGATGAGCTTAATGATTATATGTATTTTGCCACCATATTGGACCCGACTATGAAACAACATCTAGTTTCACATGGGTTCAAAAAGATGTTGGAGTACAACATGTCTAGTGAAAGTTCTTTATCCGATGATGCTCTTAATGCCATGGTAAGGGAGATGTTGAAAGAAGTTGTGAAAAGGATGGGAGTTTTGTTTCAAACATACAAAACAAAGTTTGACACGGTTGTGTCAAAAAACTCATCAAAAAAAACCAAGAATCAACAATCTTGTAACTCCTATGTTGGGGATAATGCCTTTTTGGATGATTTCTTGAATTTGGAAGACTCCGGCTCCATTGAAATGGATACCGAGTTAACTAGGTACCTAAATGAGCCGCGAATTAGATTTACTAGTGATTTTGACATTCTCGAGTGGTGGAAATTAAATGCTCCAAGATTTCCAATAGTAGCTCGAATGGCTAAAGGTAACTTACTACATTTTATGATGATTTTATTCTTTATGTTTTACGTTATTATTGTTTTACAAGTGTTTATTATTTTTTAGATATTTTGGCAATTCAAATAACTACCGTTGCATCGGAGTCGGCTTTTAGTACGGGAGGTCGTGTTCTTGACCCATATAGGACTAACTTGTCCTATGCCGTAGTTGAGACGTTGATATGTACCCAAGATTGGGTAAGAAAGTCCAAAAAAGCTATAATAGATGACATCGACGATCTATTAAATGATGACGACGTTGCAAAAGATAATAGCTTATCTTGAATGTGTTTTTCTAATGTTTGTTAAGTTATTAACTTTGCTACTTTTTTGTCGTATGTATAGATATAGAAGAAGAGATTGCCAAGCAAAACGCTAAAGGAAAAGGGATGGGAGTTGCACAAGATCAATTGTTTTGTTGAACATGATTTAGTTTGTTTATTTTGATGGTATTACTGATGATACATGAGACCACCTGCAAACATGTATTATGATGGTATTATTTTGATGGTATATACTTTGAGACCATGTTCTTTAGCACCTATGTTCTAGTCACAGCTTAATTAATCGAATGAGAATATAATGAACTTTGCATGACAATATATAGTTCTGGTCACAGCTTAATCGAATGCATGGCAAAATCATTTTGCACAATTTTACGTACATAAACAAATATAAACAACTTATTTAGTTTAGACAGAATATAACCCAAAATGACCCATTCCTACATCCCTACTTTTATCTAAACTAAAACGGGAATAACCCGATACGTACCGATTTCCCGGTACCGAATCCCGGAACCGGTACCGGTACCGAAATCCCGTTCGGTACGGTACCGGGATACACTTTTCATGCTCGGGAAAAATTCGGGAGCATCAATTCGGGACGGGATCGGCACGGGATTGGTCCCGAGCTCATCCCTAGCTGCAACTCTAGTCAGCAGGGCCGCCAAGATGTGGACCACCTCAACTTTAATCCCCTTACCCCGTACACTGATCATAGGCTCTTGTAATGAATATGACCATCGAAGGCAAATTATTACCTGGGGTGTCGATGTACCTGGTGTAAAAAAAAAGCGGGCTAAATAGCCCAATGAATGAAAGTTATATATTATGTCGCAAAACGCGAGTATCCATAATGCATGATCATAATATACATAATAAGCCTCAGGTCAGTGATTATGGGCGTGGTTTTGCGACCTTACAACAGGTTTTACCTCTCAAGGGATCTTGAGAAGTTTGCAATCCCCACCAGGCAGTGTACCTGACCGTTGTAGTATAGTGAAGTGGCAAGTACCGGGGATTGATCGTTCAACTCAAAGAATAGTGTTCGTTAGGATTGAAATTAATCTAACTAGGTCTAAAGGTGAGGGATGATTCTTTTTGTATTTTTTATATTTTATGGAAAGCAAGTAAAAATCTCTGGTTTTGGAAGAAGGGGCGGAATTAGTTGCTAATCAACTAACCCAAAAGCTACTAATTAAACTAATATGCAAGAAAAGTAAACTAGGGTTCTACAAGGGAAATGAAGCATGTCTACCTATGATATGTTACTCCTTGCTAGCTATCCAATTCTACCTATTGAATTGTCACACCTTGTTTTAATTGACGGGTTGTATTCCTTAATACCAATCGTGGGGTGGCGTACGTACTTCCCCAACTCTATAAGCTCCTACTTCACTCCTATGTCGAGCCGGCTAAGAAGCTCCTAACATGGGATCACTAGAATTCGCTCATGCATTAAATACAACCAAATAAACCTAGTACGCATTGGTTCATGTTTCTTAAGACGTTCAAGCAAGTTACCGTATAGGAGGTTAGCCAGTTTTCTTAAGCCTAACATCGATATCACCCAATCAAACAAGAGACAATAGGAAACAAGAATTATAAACTAAACCAACTAGATCTATTGAAGTTGTCACGCCCTAATTGATGGAGATGGACACACACATCAACAAGAAATCAATAAGATCTAATTAGTTATACACAAGTTTCACACAATCATAAGTAGACACAAGGTGATTTAGCCAAGCATAATTAATGAAGAGCAATCAACAATAATCATAATTGAAGACATAACATAAGATTGAATCGATAAACAAACCATTACAAGATGTTTATGGCATGATTAGGACCCTCTAAGTTGCTGGAAAAACACCTACCTAAACCCTAGAATCGGACTTAGGGTTTAGGGCTTCCAAAAAATGAAGTTATGATGTTGTATTTATAGGCAGTTTACTGTCCGAGGGGTTCTGACGGCGTCAGCCTTAACAAGTGACGGCGTCAGCTCCCCTTTTTCACCAAATTGTAGATCTTTTCGTCCCGATTCCGTGGCCTCTTGAATCACCAAAATCCGAGTTCGTATGAAGATTTTATGGCCAAAACAGTAACAGCTACTCCGCGCGCGAGTTGTGATTGTCTTGATTAACATGTGGCGGTTTCACTAAGGTTCCTTCTCGTGTAAGAATACTTTGACGCCGTCACTCTATATCATCTGACGTCGTCAGGATGAGTCCTGACGCCGTCACCTTCAAGATCTTCTGGGCCGTCTTTCTTTAAATTAAACCGTGACGACCTTGATCACTCCAAAGGGTGACGCCGTCAGAATTCCAATGCAAATTTCTCTGGCTTATCATGAGTAATTTTCATATCCACCACTTTTGCCAAGCCATGACGCCGTCAGGAGGAATTTCTGACGCCGTCAAAGGTACTTTCCAGCACATTTTTGAGACTTTGTCGTTTTCTTCACTTTTATGCTCCAAAAACGTCCAAAATGCTTCCTTTTCCAGATTTCTTCTCCAAAGTACCTAAAATGACAAAAGGAACGATTTAGGGCAATATTTGATCAAATAAATACGATTTAAGGCTTAAATGACCCCTTAAAAGCGGTACACTTTTCGCTTCATCAAATACCCTTACACTTGAGATTTGCTTGTCCTCAAGCAAATGCGCTTTTATTCTAATCAAAATACAAGTTAGGGGTCATTTAATGCAAACATAAAAGTAATTACAACAAATAATCGTTCCACTTCAATCATAATAAGCACGGAGATTACATACTAGCACCTCACAAGTAGTGTTTAGATACTCACATCTCTCAAGTGTCATCAAAATAAATCTCATAAATGAAAACGGATAATATCTCTCACTACCTGTCATAGCAAATAGATTACCATAGGCTTGGGAAAGGATCGAAAACCTCCTCCACTAGGCGTAAGCACCTAAGATAAACTATCAAAGAGGGCTTTTAAATGGGTTATAACGTTAGGTGTAGGGAAAAGGAAAACACGGTTTTGTTGGATAAAGGATATTTTACTGGTGGCGAGTTAAAGATCTTGATCAATTACATGTACTATACAATGTTGCTAAGCCAAGACTAGACTCGATCTTAAGCTAAAAACAAAATAACAAAAACATAAAATAAACATAAAATGAAACGGGATGGTAGTCCGTATGTTTTTTCTATTTTTCTTTTTCTCATTTTTTTGTATTCCCCTTACACTTGAACTTTTACATAACTTTACAAATAACTAATCTAATGACTCGAATTAAGATAATTGAAAAACTTGGAGTACTTTTAAAATATTTAGCACATATGGGGGTAATAAATGATGTTCTTCCCCATTACTCCATTACACTAGTACTTTACCCATGAGTCCCAATCGTCCCAAAACAATATGTACAAGGATATGACTCGACTTAGCAACCATGTAATCAACTAGATAATTAACTTGGGTTTAAACAAATGTTGTCACAATAATGCACTAAAAATGAGTGCATACAAGGTAGGCTAAGGCGATTTGGGTGTACATTTAAGTGGGGTGTAACAAATTCTTCCTTTAAGTAAAATGCTTAAAGGTCGAAACGAAAAGATAGGCTCTGAGGGGTGTACTAGGGGTATCGTGTACTAAAAATGAGTACAACGCAAAGGGTGTGGGAGAATTACTTGACCAATGTAGCCAAAGTAATTATAACAAAAACACAGGTGTAAAACAATGGGTTAATCCTAATGCCTCTTATCATGTAGTAAATCTAACTACACGAATGTAGTCTCACTAGCGGTCTCGGAATGGTCCTAACGCAAGTTCTAGAATCTAAGTGCTACCGGTACACACATCATAGCATAAATGCTTTTCCTACCAATTCTAGGGGCGAACCTCACATATTTGGGGGTGGAAAATTTTTTTAGTGGTACGGTTTTTGTGCTAGTCATATAACTCCTATCCGTGAGACGCTCATTAAGATCAAAGTTTCACTCCTATATGTTGTAAAAAATTTTAAATTTGGCACTAAAATTGCCTTAACAAGTATTTCTCTCAGTTTTATTACACATCTACCATCAAACAAACAAAAATCAAGCGCAATTGTATTCTCTAAAATCGTACTTTTACCCCCCCCCCCCCTTACACTTAAGATGAACATTGTCCCCAATGTTCAAATAACAAGATGTAAAAGAAAAAGGTAAAAGAATGAAATCAAATACTCCCCTGATTCGTTCGGTGGATAATGAAGTTACACGGTTAGATCTTCCTCCAAGGTAATGTTGAAGCTCCATGACTAATGCATCGCCATAAGCTTGATTCCATAAACATCTCCTTGTCCAAAATAACCTGTTAAACCTGAGAAAACAAACACGAAAACCTGCATAACATCGGCGGGATAAAATCTATATATAAGGATATAATGCTTGCGGAATGATAATTTTGCAGATTCCTGGAGATTATAAGTTGGAGATTTTAATAAAAACTTTTTATGAAAACAAAACTTTCAAAAATTTTTGAAAATTAAATCTGACGCCGTCAGGTTATAAACCCTGACGCCGTCAGAAATGACCTGACAAAAATTCTCATTTTAAGTTTCCGGAAAATTTCTGGAAAAACCTTTACCTTACTTCCTGGAAATCCTGCAAAACATCATTATGACTCGATACAAGCATTTGACTCAAACAAATACTAATATGTATGTTAATTTATTATTATTACGATTCATGTTAATTTGTGTTCTAATAAACCGATTTAGATTTCCCTTACACTTAACCTTTGCAAAATACCTTTATATGTAGTTAAGACGAAGTTAAAAACAAAATAAAGCATTTTCACAAATTACTTTTGAACATGAATCAATACTAATAAAAATTAAACACACATACGGAAACAAAAAAAACAAACAAACAAACGAATAAACACACAAAGCAAATAAATAAAATAAAGCTTGGGTTGCCTCCCAAGAAGCGCTTTTCTTTATTAACGAGTCTTGTAGCTAGACTCAAAGTCACGCTACCCTATATAAGTGAGCTCGTCATCGAGGACGTCTTTAGGGTTAAGCTTGGATTGAAGTTTCCTATTGGTCCGCTTAGTACGATATATCTTCTCAAACTTCTCTCCATCCGGGTCATACAATGTCATCTTGATATGCCATGACCCATCTCCATCTTTGGGTGGTTTATCCCAATTCCACTTATGATCATCTTCCTCACAAATCCACTTATTCATTCCTAGGTTAATTGGCAAAACTCCTAGGAAATCAATCATCTTTCTAAAAACTAGAGAATCTTCAAATGGATCCAATTCGGTGTCCCTAGCCAAGAGTTGCTCTACCGAATGCGTTCGGTTAACAAAGTCCTCTTCTAGGTAAAATGGGCGTTGGGGTCCTATGAAGTCTCTATCAATCCAAGGTCCATATCTAGATGGTCTCCTATTTGATTCTAGCCAATGTGGTGTTGGTTCCTCACTAGTATCATAGGCATGTTTCTTAACATCATAGACTGACCAAGTATCTCCTTCTCCTACCGCTATCTTGGATTCCTTACAATCAATCATAGCACTAGCGGTCGCCAAAAATCCTCTACCTATCAACAAGGGGCATGTAGGGTCGCTAACCATATCAAGGACGTGGAAATCGGCTAAAATGGTTAGTTTTCCAATGTGCACTAACACGTCCTTAACTACTCCAACCGGGTAAGCAACACTCCCATCCGCTAAACCTATTATCACCTCGGTTTCTTCAAGTTTTCCTAGTTTTAGAGAGGTGTAGAGAGGTAACGGAAGTAGGTTAAGGCTTGATCCAAGATCGGCTAATGTGTCATAAGCCTCCGAATTACCGATCTTGCAAGGTAGAACAAATAAGCCCGGATCATCTAACTTCTTAGGTAGTTTGTTTTGAACGAAGGCGGTCCCTTTTTCGCCTAACTTGAGCTTCTTCTCATCCAACACATCAACAACCGGACTTTCAAGGTGGAGCTCCTTGAATTCTTCGTCAAGGTTTTGAGTGGGAGGTGTTTCAACTATGTTGTTGACCAATTTGGATGTCATAACTTCTTGGTCATTTGGAACGACTTGGGTTTGTTTGAAACATGTGCTCATGGAATTGACCGAATAATATTGTGGACAAGAACTAGGGGACGAAACCGATGAAATAGCGTTGACGTTTAGTTTCGGGTTCTTGACCGTGTTGCTAGGGAGTGCTCCCATTTCTCGGTCATTGAGGGCTTTCAACAAGGTGTCAATCTTATTGGTCATCTCGCTTTGTTTTTGTTTGAAATCGGCTTCAAACTTGGCTAAACGAGCTTCTTGAGATGCCATAAATTGAGACATCAATCCTTCAAAGTTATCGGTACTACCATTGCCGGAAGGATTGTTGTTGAAAGTACGGTTCAAGTTGGAACCGCTTGATTGGAAACGATTAGGTGGGTTGGAAGAATTGGTTTGTTGCGTGTTTTGGTTTTGTTTCCACCTAAGGTTCGGGTGATTTTTCCATGAGGGGTTGTATGTATCACCGTAATGGTTTGGCTCGGGTTTGAAAGTGTACCACTTGTCTCCCGCTCCGTCGGTACGCGAGGATGCGTAGTCCACAAAAGCTTGTTCGGGGAGTTCCATGCAATCACGAGTGTCGTGGGGACCACTACATAATTCACATGAAGAAGTGATTTTGTTCACTTGGCTTGAAGGGTTAGGAGCCTCGTAGGATTTTATGAGAAACTTGACTTGGTCTTCAAGTTCTATGATCCTACGGTCGGAAGTGCTTGAATTGTTCGAAGGCAAAGATATTGCCTTGACCGTTTTATTCAAATCACGGGGATCACTCCAACTTTCGTTGTCATAAAGAGCAGATCCTCTAGGAGAGCCCATGATTGTTCCGCACTTAGATCACGTAGCTTGCCACCGGCCGATTGGTCAATGGTTTGCCTCGTGGAGAGATTGATATGGTCATAGAAGATTTGGACTTGGAGCCAAAGTTCTATGCCATGGTGGGGGACTTTTTGGAGTAAGTCCTTGAATCGAGTCCATGCCTCGTAGAGAGTTTCGCCTTGACGTTGTTGGAACATCAAGATATCATTCCTTAGCTTGGTAGTTCTCCCCGGTGGGAAAAACTGAGCAAGGAAACGAGTAGTGAGATCATCCCAAGAGGTAATGGATCCTGCGGGTTGACGTTCTAGCCACTGACTAGCTTGGTCCCGCAAAGAGAATTGGAAGAGACGCAATCGGGTCGTCTCTCGAGTGGCAACATCAAGGTCTATAGAATCAACGATTTTGAGAAAGTCCTTGAGATGTTGATTAGGATCTTCAGAACGAAGTCCATGGAATGCGCATCCGCTTTGCACCAACCGGATGGTGTCGGATCGCAAGGGTGTGATATTGGCTCCTTGAGTGAGCTCAATGGTGTTTCGATAGCCATGGTGGCTAGGACGGGAATACTCTCCTAAAGTACGGGCTCTAGGAGGTGGTGGTGGTTGTTGTGGTGGTGGGTTGTGGGGGTTAAGGATATTACCATCTTCCATGATGTCGGATGGTAATGGTTACGAACAAAGAAACGAAGAAAATAGATAGACTAAAGAAAACCTAGAAAAAGAAAATAAAAATCTCACTAGAAAGGAATCTAGTGAGTAGACCTATAAAATAAAAATTCAACCTAAACAATAACTATTCCCCGGCAGCGGCGCCAAAAACTTGATGCGTGGTTTTGCAACCTTACAACAGGTTTTACCTCTCAAGGGATCTTGAGAAGTTTGCAATCCCCACCAGGCAGTGTACCTGACCGTTGTAGTATAGTGAAGTGGCAAGTACCGGGGATTGATCGTTCAACTCAAAGAATAGTGTTCGTTAGGATTGAAATTAATCTAACTAGGTCTAAAGGTGAGGGATGATTCTTTTTGTATTTTTTATATTTTATGGAAAGCAAGTAAAAATCTCTGGTTTTGGAAGAAGGGGCGGAATTAGTTGCTAATCAACTAACCCAAAAGCTACTAATTAAACTAATATGCAAGAAAAGTAAACTAGGGTTCTACAAGGGAAATGAAGCATGTCTACCTATGATATGTTACTCCTTGCTAGCTATCCAATTCTACCTATTGAATTGTCACACCTTGTTTTAATTGACGGGTTGTATTCCTTAATACCAATCGTGGGGTGGCGTACGTACTTCCCCAACTCTATAAGCTCCTACTTCACTCCTATGTCGAGCCGGCTAAGAAGCTCCTAACATGGGATCACTAGAATTCGCTCATGCATTAAATACAACCAAATAAACCTAGTACGCATTGGTTCATGTTTCTTAAGACGTTCAAGCAAGTTACCGTATAGGAGGTTAGCCAGTTTTCTTAAGCCTAACATCGATATCACCCAATCAAACAAGAGACAATAGGAAACAAGAATTATAAACTAAACCAACTAGATCTATTGAAGTTGTCACGCCCTAATTGATGGAGATGGACACACACATCAACAAGAAATCAATAAGATCTAATTAGTTATACACAAGTTTCACACAATCATAAGTAGACACAAGGTGATTTAGCCAAGCATAATTAATGAAGAGCAATCAACAATAATCATAATTGAAGACATAACATAAGATTGAATCGATAAACAAACCATTACAAGATGTTTATGGCATGATTAGGACCCTCTAAGTTGCTGGAAAAACACCTACCTAAACCCTAGAATCGGACTTAGGGTTTAGGGCTTCCAAAAAATGAAGTTATGATGTTGTATTTATAGGCAGTTTACTGTCCGAGGGGTTCTGACGGCGTCAGCCTTAACAAGTGACGGCGTCAGCTCCCCTTTTTCACCAAATTGTAGATCTTTTCTTCCCGATTCCGTGGCCTCTTGAATCACCAAAATCCGAGTTCGTATGAAGATTTTATGGCCAAAACAGTAACAGCTACTCCGCGCGCGAGTTGTGATTGTCTTGATTAACATGTGGCGGTTTCACTAAGGTTCCTTCTCGTGTAAGAATACTTTGACGCCGTCACTCTATATCATCTGACGTCGTCAGGATGAGTCCTGACGCCGTCACCTTCAAGATCTTCTGGGCCGTCTCTCTTTAAATTAAACCGTGACGACCTTGATCACTCCAAAGGGTGACGCCGTCAGAATTCCAATGCAAATTTCTCTGGCTTATCATGAGTAATTTTCATATCCACCACTTTTGCCAAGCCATGACGCCGTCAGGAGGAATTTCTGACGCCGTCAAAGGTACTTTCCAGCACATTTTTGAGACTTTGTCGTTTTCTTCACTTTTATGCTCCAAAAACGTCCAAAATGCTTCCTTTTCCAGATTTCTTCTCCAAAGTACCTAAAATGACAAAAGGAACGATTTAGGGCAATATTTGATCAAATAAATACGATTTAAGGCTTAAATGACCCCTTAAAAGCGGTACACTTTTCGCTTCATCAGTCAGCGATTATGGAAGTGGAACCCAAAGCCAGCGTTGCCTACAACCATGTGACCGATATGCCAACATACGGGCTATGGCAACCTACACTGACCAAATTAGGAAATAGTAACAGGGGTCATCATTGACTGTGATATTCATCATGCATTACATAGATACCTAGCGAAATAAAGGATTGTTTTGATCAGAACAACAGCAGAAGCAAGGCGCATAAGTAAACCGAAGACCAAGCATTAACCAAATCCAAACACTCTCAATCTCTAAGAGGAAAAAAGTTCTGATACATAAGCACCCAATACAGAAGCACTCAAAACCCATGCCTTGCGGCAGGTCGAGATAGGGCAACAGTTATTAGGCTCAGATTTTTAAACCAAACAAATAGGGTAACAAAGATCTAGACCCGGATATAGCTGCAAAGAAACACGGTTGCATAATCATGCCATCCGGTCCCTGCCCCGCCGAGTTACGGATCCAATCGTTGGCGGCCCACTTCATTTGTCTCAGAAAATAGGTGTTAATCATCATAGCCCTACCCTACATGAAGCAACCAAAGGCGTTTTGAAGCAAAATAAATGTGAAAAAAACTGTTAACCACCTACAACAAAGATGTGTGGTAAGGATCGAAAAAAAAAAAGGATATGGCCACCATGGCTGCAAGTGTAGTCAACTGCCCCGCCAAGATGTGGACCATCTCAACTTTAATCCCCGTACCCCGTAGACTCATCATACGCTTTTGTAATGAATATCACCATCATTCTTATGTCATTAAACCGATTGAGAACGCAATAAGCAGATTGCGAACTGAAAATGAAAAAATTCCACAAATCTTTGTGAAAAGGTCTTGTTCCAGTAACATAACATTAACCTACAAACCAAACATGGTAGAAAGTTACAAACTTTTATAAACCAAAAAAAATGAACAGGCCAGCATTATAAGCTAATCCAACAATCTCTTAACCAAATGAGCAAAAAAACAATGGTTATCGTATCGGGTTGACAAAAATGATAATACTTTTCACATAAGATTTACTAAACACGTTGAAAGTGCTTAATTTGTTTACGAAACTAAAATAACCTATTAACCGCTTAAAATAAGGTTACCGAAACATAAGTAATAAAGTAATCCAATTGAACCCTAAATCAAGCAATAATAACAACAAAACCCTAAATATGAGATAAGAAACTTACGAACATCCACAATTAAATAAAGCCAAACCGTAAATCAACTAATAACAACAACAAAAGGCTAAATCTACAATTAAATCAAACGAATCACTAAATCTGAGATCAGGAAATTAGGAATAAAAACAACAAAACAGACAAAAACATAATAACAAATCGGAACCTACAACGTATTATTTCAGGTTGTTTCTTCACACAATAAGGGTACCAACATTTTTGATCGAAAAATGAGTTAAAGACCTAATTTACATCAAAAGTTGTGGATATAACTAATGGACATACTGTAGCCCTAACATATGGCATAAGAACAACCACAAAAGCATTAAAAAAATATTTTCACTATTCATAGCACTGTATACCCCCTCACAGGCAACTGTAGCTGCCACAAAACCCATATGTTCGGATTGGACAAACTTGAATCGCCGTCGGGTTTAGGTGGCGCAGTTGGACCCTTCGGATCTCAAAGGAAAACGGACACTGTGAGTGAGGATGAACAGTTCGGGTCAGCGAATATAACTCCAATTTATTATTCGGACTCTCCACGGACCGGGTGGGATAAAGAAATGGGCTAAATAGCCCAACAAATGTTAGATATATATATAATGTAAAAATGGAATGCACACCTTTTCGAGCAAGTTCCTTTGTTGATGCAAGAGCAAGACAAAGTGGTTTCACTTTCTGTTAGTTATTCCATTTTTCCTCTTCCTCAATGCAAGCATTATCTAGAATCATAATCATTCTAGAGTCCGAACACTTCTGTAACAGCAGAGCGTTTCATCAATTTCCCTAAAAACCAAACAGGTTACAAATTAAAAATTGCATTCTGGATTTTCATCAAACACTTGATATGCAAATTCGTCAAACATTTTATGGTATTCATATAAAGCAAATTATATAAAAAAAACTAAATTTATACCCAAAAAAAAAAAAAAGAAATCGTGTTTGACAATAATAGGAGAAGAAAATATAGTCCACTTCATATCGAGACATGTTGATTTCAAAAATTAAATCAGTAGTCAAAATCCATAATTGTATATACAACTAATCCATAATCATTAATTATTATACAACAAAATTGATCGCCAAACCTAATTGGATTCAATCATAACAAAAATTAGGAAAATACCTCCGATTGGTAGATGATATAGCCGGATCTATGTGTGTTTATTCGAATCCCTCTCAAAAAATTTCATTCGAAAATAGTTTAATCCTTAAAAATAGCTGATGGATGTGTCCATGATTTTTGCTTTGTGTGATTTTGAATTTTGTTAAAAAGACGAATAAAACCAGATCTTGGTTCAAAAATTAATAAGTTTCCTTATTTCATGGGACTTTGTTTGGAATTGTCAAAACCAAATTGATTTCAAAAATTTTGCAATCTTTCTATTTCTAGAGAAAATCCATGTGTAGGTTTTTTAGGAGTTTTGATGATTTTTTTGATGAATTTTGACTTCTGAAAATAGAAATCACACTTGTGCTTTATATAGGTTGTGATTATAGTTTGATGACAAAAATATATATAGCACATTTTGATCTTTTCTTTGTGAATGACATGTTTCAATCAGTCTATATAGATTTTTTGTGAGCTTGTTTATTTGATGATGAAGGTAATCAATATAACATTAGGTTTCTAGTATTACTGAATCTTACATACGATCAACAAATGATTTTTTTCTTTCTATATGAACTTAGGGTGCGTTTGGTATGCTTGATGGAATCACTATAGGTATAGGTTTGACTATGAAGTGTAATATGAATGGGTATAATTCTTTCAAAAGTGTTGTTTGGTTTATATAAATTGAGTTTGAATGAAAATAAGCATTTAATATATATGTTGTGGAGAAATTTAAATATGTGATATATATGTGGAGGGGGAAAAAAAGCAAATGGGCCCACCGGAATGAGACACAAAAGGTACCTCTTCCCACTACTATGAGTCTATGGGTATGCAATCATATATTGATTCCTATAGTTATCAACCAAACACATTCTATGGATTTCATTGTCATTCCAGTATTCCCATAGACATGTACCAAACACACCCTTAATAGTTAACAAGTAATCAATAAATCATTTGAGAGTTTATGTATGCAGTGATATTTCTCTTTATTTGAGCCTTTAATATACATAACTCGACTTTTATCTTTTATAAAACTCAAAACATAAATAAATGACTTTGTAAAGAGTAAAATTTTAAAATTTATAAAGAGGTATCAAATTACCAAACTTATTATACTTTTAATACTAGTATATCTTTATGCGTTAATCGGTAACTATAAGAAGTATACTAATATTAGGCTCATTTTAATCCTATTTTAAACACCTTTCTAAGTGTAAATCATACAAAAAAATATTCCGTTTACATAGTAGTTAAATTACAAAGTCCTTGTAACTTTTTCTGTCATTAGCAAGTAGTTAAGGCGTAAAAATACAAGTTCTTAAAAAGAAAATTTATTAATGAAGATCACATGAAAAGTCATTTTTTTTACAAAGGTTAAATAATTTAAAGAAATTAAAACGTGTCCTTGATGAACTCAAAGAGAAAGTAATAATGCTATATCTACACAATTTTTACGAAAAAATAAATACACACTCATGTATCAAATGTAGTACATTAATTAAATTGTACTATAATTTCTTTTTCTTGTTTCTCAAACCTCATATTTAGTTGCCACCTAAAAAGTGAGATTCTTTTGGTAAAGATTTACGAAAATATCATTACTTAAGAAAAAGATGTTCAAAAGATCTTAAATTTATAAAAACAAAAAGAATAAAAAATAATTAAATATTGTTGAAAAAAACATCATTGAGGGTGTATTTGGTTTGAGGTAAGGGTGAGCAGGAACCGCACCGCAAACCGCAAAAAAACCGCAAAACCTACACCGTAAAAACCGAAACTGCAACAAAAACCGCGGTGCGGTTCCTAAAAATTAAAAACCCGCATTTTGCGGTGCGGTTTCGGTTTCAACCGAAAAATCGCACCGCAATAACCGCACCGAACCACAAAGTCATATTCAAATATATTTTTTATTTTTTCTAAATAAACCAACTAAATTTCATAATTTTTGAATGATAAAATGCTTTTGTCTATACTTTTATAATTAGTTATTTCAAACGCATTTTATAAGTTAATTATTGTCTGAGTTTTTAGGTCATATAATTTTATTTTCTAATCAATTTATCACCGAAATTTTTAAAATTCTTCACCTCATTTGACTTGTACTATTGTAAAGATTTATAATTTCATACTAATACACAACATTTTGTATATATGTTTCAACCCATCATGTAACCTTATGATATATTTCTTTTATAATTAATATATACGAAACAATATAATTTGAAAAAAAAAAAAAAAAAAAAAAAAAAAAAACACTTTAAAAACTTTAAAACCGCAAAGCCGCAAAACAGTAAAACCGCGCGGTTGCGGATTCTCACTTTTTAAAAACCGCAATTGCGGATGCGGTTCGGTTTTTACCAAAACCCGCACCATGCTCACCCCTAGTTTGAGGACTAGGGGAGGATTTGGGGTTGACTGAAACGCCCCAAACAAAATTCGACATTTATTTTTTTTAAACGGATGTTGATACACCGTATCAGGCAAAACCAGCTTGATACGCCTTATCCAAAATCTGTCATACATCGTATCAGCGATACACCTTATCCACAAAAAGTTTCGATACGTTGTATCCAACTTCTGATGTCAAAACTTCATTATTCGGAAACCTACTTACGCGACTCGACAAATCACGAAAGTTTTCAGACATCTTAAATACAACATATGTTTTATAATTATGTACAATTTCATACTTAACATGTGTGAAAGCTATCATTTATTAAAACAGGAACCCAAACACCTATTTTCCCATTTGCATGACTTGTACATAAGACTTTCATTCATAATTAACATATAGAATTGTTTGACTCAAAATACATATGAAAACATAAAAAGACATCATTTTATATGACTCGGGGATTTAACTCGTTCCGTAGCATGGTTAACTATCAATACTTGCCTACATACCATGGCAAGTACTTCCAAACTATGTTTCACATCTTAAGGCCTTATTCAGGGGCGGAGCCAGAACTTTATTATCGAGGGGGCAAAATATGATAATTTTTAGAAACTACATTAAAAATTGGTCCGTTGGGGGGGCAAATTACAAAAATAGCTAAAAATTTTTAAAAATTTACACTACAATTTTTTTCGCCGGGGGGTCACTTGACCCCCCCGGACCCCCCTTTATCTCCGCCCCTGGCCTTGCTCATGACCTTAATTCATCCGCACAACCTACAAAATGGTCAACAACTAAAATGTAAGTTTTAAGGTAAGTAAAAAGGTAATTGCCATAAGTGGAGTAACTTTAAAAGCTGTGAGAAGACAAGGAAATACTCGTATAAATTATGTAGGCCCAGTACTTTTAATTTGTCAACTTTGTCAACAATGCCCTAGATCAAAAAGAATGTATATGAATTAATAAGGTTAGTGGTGTCATTTAACATTATTATGGTATTTCAAATTTATAAACTTTTAACAACCAAATACGTGACAACAATTTAAATTTCAGACTTTATATTTATTCAAAATCTGAAATTCAAATTCCATGAATTAAATAGCACGAACCAAACGCCCTCTTAACCCATTTATTCACATAACACATAATATGATAAAATCAATATAACTCCACAGTATAACCAATTTACTTACCTTAGTTCTGTTGAAGATAGAAAGATAAAGTGCAGGGAATATTCTTATTGCAAGTGGACAAGTTGACAAATGGTTAGTATGTACCAAATGCATGAACCAGTGCCATGGACTACTACTATAAATAGAGGCATTCACAACCTCATTTGGCATCCCATTCCAACGTAACACAAAGTGTTCTTGGTCTCTTTCTTTCTCCTATTATTTGTGAGTTAACAATAGAGAGTTTGTAATATCTCCTAATACAAGAGATATAAGTGTTTATCCTTGTAGTTAGAGAGAAGGTGTAACTCCTAGTTTTCATCATAGTGAAACGTATCTTTCCTTTCCCGCGGTTTTTCCCCTATTGGGGTTTTCCACGTTATATCCGTGTGTCATCTTTTATTAGTATTTTCTTATTTTAGTTGCGGGTTTGCTTCAGTCCGGTGTCACTTTTCTCAACAAGTGGTATCAAGAGCTAAGGTTGGGTGTGTGTATAATTATTTATCGTATGCTCTGTGGTTGCCACTAATAAGTGGACCATCCACATCAAAAGATAAGTAAGATTATACTCACTCAAAAAGTGTTCATTACTATTATTAACAAATAATAGTTTTGTCGAAAAGTAGATTGTAAATGTAGCAATGGCGGCAAAATTTGAAATCGAAAAATTCAATGGGAATAATTTTTCGTTGTGGAAATTAAAGATGAAGGCTATCCTTAGAAAGGATAAATGTTTAGCGGCCACTGACGAAAGACCAGCTGTGGTCACGGATGACAGTAAATGGGACGAGATGGACGGAAATGCTACTGCAAATCTTCATATGGCATTAGCAGATGGAGTTTTGTCAAGCATAGAGGAGAAGAAAAGTGCAAAGGAGATTTGGGATCATCTTGATCGATTGTACGAGGCAAGATCGCTCCACAATAAAATATTTCTCAAGAGGAAACTTTATGCTCTTCGCATGATGGAATCTACTTCAGTGACTGAGCACGTTAATAACCTGAATACTCTATTTTCTCAGCTCACGTCTTTAAGTTGTAAAATAGAGCCACAAGAACGTGCTGAAATTCTACTTCAAAGTTTACCTGACTCATATGACCAACTTATCATCAACTTAACCAGGAATGTTCTTTCGGACTATCTAGTCTTTGATGATATTGCAGCCGCCATTCTAGAAGAAGAAAATAGGCGCAACAACAGGGAGGACAGGAAAACCAGTTCAAGATAGGTGGAGGCTTTGGTGGTGACAAGAGGGAGGTCAATGGAACCTGGCTCCAGTGGGAGTCACAATCATGGTAAATCTAAAACAGGAAGGAAGAAGAATTTTAAATGCTACAAATGTGGCAAGCCGGGTCACTTTAAGAAAGATTGTCGAGGTTTAAATACCTCTAATCCTCAGGGAAATTTCGCTAGCACTTCAGAAGATGGTAACGCTCTGTGTTGTGAAGCAGCGGTTGCAAATGATAGAAGGAAAAGATTTGCAGATGTATGGCTGTTCGATACTGGAGCTACTTTTCATATGACCGCAAGAAGAGAATGGTTTCATCAATATAAACCTATCTCTGGAGGTGGATCTGTGTACAGTTGCAAAGATCATAAACTAAGGATCATTGGAATTGGAAATATCATGGTGAAGGTGCATGATGGTACAGTTCGTACTATTCGGGATGTGCGACACGTGGAGGGTCTGAAAAAGAATCTATTGTCTCTAGGACAATTGGATGATCTTGGTTGTAAGGTTGAAATACAAAACAAGATCATCAAAGTTATAAAAGGCGCGCTTGTACTTATGAATGGTGAAAAGGTAGCTGCGAACTTATACCAACTGAAGGGAGAGATAATGGAGGAGGCGAAAGCATCTGTTGCTTCACATAGTCCAAGTCATAAAGTTGCAGTAACATGACATCAGAAGCTTGGACATATGTCAGAACAAGGAATGAAGATTCTTGTTGAAAGGAAGTTAATTCCTGGCCTCACAAAGGTTTCTTTACCTTTCTGTGAGCATTGTGTTATCAGCAAGCAGCATCGCCTAAAATTCAAGACATCAAATTCTAGAAGTGTCTCTGTTCTAGAATTGGTTCACTCTGATGTATGGCAAGCACTGGTTCTATCCCTGGGAGGAGCAAAGTATTTTGTATCCTTCATTGATGACTATTCCAGGAGATGTTGGGTGTACCCAATCAAGAAGAAGTTTGATGTGTTTAAATTTTTTCGGGTTTACAAAGCGCGGGTTAAACTTGATTCTGGAAAGAAGATCAAGTGTTTGAGGACAGATAATAGAGGCGAATACACTGGTGATGAATTTGATACTTTTTGCAGGCAAGAAGGAATCAAAAGGCAGTTCACGACGGCATACACTCCTCAACAGAATGGAGTGGCAGAGAGGATGAACAGAACCTTGTTAGAAAGAGCAAGGGCAATGTTGGCAACTGCAAGCTTGGAAAAATCATTCTGGGCGGAAGTAGTCAATACCGCATGTTATGTGATAAATCGTTCACCTTCAACTACAATTGAGTTGAAGACACCGATGGAATTGTGGACGGGAAAACCAGTCAACTATTCTGACCTTCATATATTTGGAAGTCCTGTGTACGTGATGTACAATTCTTAAGAAACTACAAAGCTGGATCTGAAATCCAGAATATGTTTGTTCTTGGGGTACTCTGACGGAGTAAAGTGGTATCGCTTGTGGGACCCCACTGCCCACAAAGTAGTCGTCAGTAGAGATGTTGTCTTTATGGAAGACAAAATTCAAGAAAATGAAGAAGGTGCTAGCACTACAAGAGAAACTACATCAATACAAGTGGAAAAGCAATCTTAGTCGAGTGATTCTTCTGAAGCCGTACCACAGCACGAGGTGAATGAGACAACTGAGTCTCAAACTCCAACAACTCGTACTCTTAATCGTGAAAGAAAACGTCCGGTGTGGCACTCGGATTATGTTATGGAGGGCAATGTTGCATACTGTCTTCTTACAGAGGAAGGAGAGCCATCAACTCTTCAAGAAGCACTAAATAATTTAGATGCTTTGTTCTGGATGGAAGCAATGCAAGAAGAATTGAAGCTCTTCCTAAGAACAAAACGTGGGAACTGACGCCACTACCAGCAGATAGAAAACCTATTGGAAACAAATGGGTGTATAAGATCAAGAGGAACGGTGATGACCAGGTGGAGAGGTATCGTGCAAGATTGGTAGTCAAAGGATATGCTCAGAAAGAGGGAGTCGACTTCAATGAGATATTTTCTCCTGTGGTTCGAATGACAACTGTTCGAGTGGTTCTGGCAATGTGTGCTACGTATGATTTACATCTAGAGCAGCTAGATGTGAAAACTGCATTTCTTCATGGAAATCTTGAGGAAGAAATTTACATGCTCCAACCATAAGGTTTTAAAAAAAAAAGGAAAAGAGAACTTGGTTTGTAGGTTAAACAAATCTCTGTACGGTTTAAAGCAGGCGATGCGGTGTTGGTACAAGAGATTTGATTCGTTCATCATTGGACTTGGATATAACATACTACACGCAGAACCTTGTGCATATTACAAGAGGTTTGGAGATAATGATTTTGTCATCTTGCTATTATATGTTGACGACATGTTGGTTGCAGGCCCCAACAAAGATCGTATCAGTAAACTGAAGGCACAACTCGCTAGGGAATTCGAGATGAAAGACCTTGGACCCGCAAACAAGATTCCAGGGATGCAAATTCACCGAGATAGAATTAGTAGGAAAATTTGGCTTTCACAGAAAAGTTATGTGAAGAAAATCTTGCAAAGGTTTAATATGCAAGATTGTAAGCCAATATCAACCCCGTTTCCTACTAATGTCAAGTTATCTTCAGAGATGAGTCCTAGCAGTGAAGAAGAGAGGATGGAGATGTCTCGAGTACCGTATGCATTAGCAGTGGGAAGTTTAATGTTCGCGATGATTTGTACAAGACCAGACATTGCACATGCAGTAAGAGTAGTGAGTCGGTACATGGCGGAACCTGGTAGAGAGTATTGGGAAGCTGTGAAGAGGATCTTTAGATATATTAAAGGAACCTCGGATGTTGCATTATGTTATGGGGAATCGGATTTAACTGTCAAGGGATATGTTGATTCTGATTATGCAGGTGATCTTAACGGAAGTAAATCAACCACCGAGTATGTGTTTACACTTTCTGGCGAAATAGTAAGCTGGGTTTCAAAACTGCAGTTAGTTGTCGCTATGTCAACGACGGAAGCAGAATATGTTGCAGCTGCTCAAGCCAGCAAAGAAGCAGTATGGTTGAAGATGTTGTTGGAAGAACTCGGGCACGAACAAGAGAAAATTACTCTATTTTGTGACAACCAGAGTGCCTTGTATCTTGCAAGGAATCCAGCATTTCATTCAAAGACAAAGCATATACGAGTTCAGTATCATTTCGTTCATGAGAAAGTGGAAGAAGGAACCGTGGATATGCAAAAAATTCATACTGATGATAACGTGGCAGATTATCTAACAAAAGCAATCAACTGTGACAAGTTTATATGGTGCCGATCCTCATGCGGCCTAGCGGAAACGTAAGCAACATGAAAGTGCAAGGAAGGATAACGTTGTGAAGATTGATTGGACTTCAATCGAATCTTCAAGTGGAAGATTGTTGAAGATAGAAAGATAAAGTGCATGGAATATTCTTATTGCAAGTGGACAAGTTGGCAAATGGTTAGTATGTACCAAATGCATGAACCAGTGCCATGGACTACTACTATAAATAGAGGCATTCATAACCTCATTTGGCATCCCATTCCAACGTAACACAAAGTGTTCTTGGTCTGTTTCTTTCTCCTATTATTTGTGAGTTAACAATAGAGAGTTTGTAATATCTCCTAATACAAGAGATATAAGTGTTTATCCTTGTAGTTAGAGAGAATGTGTAACTCCTAGTTTTCATCATAGTGAAACGTATCTTTCCTTGCCCATGGTTTTTACCCTATTGGGGTTTTCCACGTTATATCCATGTGTCATCTTTTATTAGTATTTTCTTATTTTAGTTGCGGGTTTGCTTCAGTCCGGTGTCACTTTTCTCAACATGTTCCATAGCTAATTTACCAAATGATGTCAAACACCAACACCACTTGATTCCTAATAAGAATCATCACAACCACTTCACATCTCTTGATTGCATAATTAATAAAGAGGTACAACACTATCCGTTAACATAACCAATCTCATCACTGACATGCATATGATCATTATTCACGATCATAAGATAAAACCCCTAAAATCACTAATTTAATCATAATTCATTAAAAGGACTTAACCCTTGTTAGTGCAAATATTACGATATTTAAACTAAACGGTTTCTTCGGTTTTAATAATGACAAACATGTAACTTGTAATGCATAACGTAAAATGCGCAAGTTACTTGTAAACACAAATCATCAATGCATAATTACATCAACATCTCTCGACGCCTCAAGCATGCTTCAACAAAGTCGTAGATTTCCATCCCGACGTAAATCACTCAAGGTATGGACAAACAAATCTACTACTTGACAAATGATCAAAGGATTATATTTTTCTAAACTTCACATTTTTATAAATGTGACAAAACATTTTTCAAAAATACATTTTACAAATTATTTTTAAATTAGAAAGAAATGTTTTATTTGGGAAAATCATTTCAAATTATTTTGAATTAGTAACAGCTATTTCCCCCCCAAAACAGCTCCAAACTTCCCCAAATAAACCTTCACCACTAAAAGACAAAATTTGGAGCGTCTGGAGCGTTTTCGACACCGACGGCTCCAAGGTTCCGTTAAATTTAACGGAGCCGTCGGGTATTTAACGGAGCCGTCCGTTCGTAACGGCTAGATTTTTCTTTGCCTATAAATAGTGGACCATTTCACACTTCCAACTTGATTTTTCCAGTCCTTTTTCTCTGGTCTAATCCCTCTTCACTTAGAACACTTTCTTTGATCATTTGGAGAGTCTTAGTTTGTTTAAGAGTGATCCAATCATCCATTCAAGTGATCCTCTTCATTCCTCTCGATTAGCAAGAGAAGAACACAAAGTATCCAAGTAGATACAAAGTGTTGTCATCCCTCTTGATTAGCAAGAGAAGAACACAAAGTATCCAAATAGATACAAAGTGTTATAATTCCTCTTCATTTGCAAGAGAAGAAATCAAGGCATCCAAGAAGATACAAGAGTTGTAGTTGTTAGGTCTTGTAACATTTGTTACACTCTTGATTGTATCATAGCATACATCAAGATTGCTTTTCTTTTGTGAGAGAGAGTGAGTCAAGATCATTGTGATCTTAAGAGATAGCGAAGATCTCTTGAAGCCATTGGGCTTGTGTGATTGATCATGTGGATCAAGGGTAGATCGGGTAGATCGTAGTAGATTGGTGCTAGCTAAGATTAGCACTCGACATTTAGCTTAGTGTCGGAAATAGGATAAGCGACGTGTAGATTGGTGCTAGCTAAGATTAGCACTCGACATCTAGCTTAGTGTCGGAAATAGGATAAGCGACGTGTACGGTGTAGATCGGGTAGATCGTGGTAGATTGGTGCTAGCTAAGATTAGCACTCGACATCTAGCTTAATGTCGAAAATATGATAAGCGACGTGTATGGTTTTCTCCGGCTTAAGGGAGTTTTTTGATTAGTGAAGTAACTCTCGAGTTGGGTACTCGGGGAGTGGAGTAGGGCGAAGAGGAGCTTCGTGACCGAACCACTATAAATCTTCGTGTCCAGTTTGCACCTTCTTACTTATCTCTTTACTTTCATTTTATTCTTTATCACTTTATGTTTATATTTGCATTGCTTTTATGCTTGTGTGGCTAGTTGCTTATTTTATGTTAATTATGCATGTGTCATGGTTGATTGTGCTTGTGTTGTAGTTTACTATAATCATCTCTAGATGTTATATGACCTTAGTTGACACTTTTCATATTACATCACACTTGATCGGGTAATTAATACGAAAAGTTTTAAGTTTTTAAATGGAAACGTATTCACCCCCCCCCTCTACGGTTTCCACAATTGGTACCAGAGCCACGTCGCTCAAATTTTTAAAACAAATGGTTTTCAAAATTGAGTACGATCCATGTATCAAATTATCTATGAAGGTGATGAAATATGAAAAGTAATTAGTTGTCTAATACTTACAAGTTTTGTTGTTAAGTATACTTTGTCATACTAGCTTGAAGGTTTTCTTTAATCACTAAACGAATAGAGTTTTTAAGTGTCCGGTCATGTTTTCAGAACGAATCATTAAGTCATGTAGTTCTGAATCAGAAAACAGACCACGGTACCATTAAACATAGGACGGTACCGTTATATTTAACGGTACCGTGGGTCATTTAACGGTGCCGTGCATCTGATTGTCTGTTTTAAAATCAACCATAAGTCTGTACGAGTCGTGTCGCCCATCATTTTAAATGATGTTGAGTCTACTTTCATTTCAGAAACATTTTTATGAATTAGTTCTAAATGAAAGTATGTTAAAGTCCTTGATTTTCAACTAAAGGTCTTCTGGTCATGCAGTTTGCGTAAATTTTTGGTCAAACTGAAAAAGGGCGATTCAACTTTTAAACCTTGACATGTTTTCAAAGTGACTCAGCAAAAATCTTTGAAATGGGGAGGAAACAAATTCATTGTCAAATAAAATCAAGCTTAGTATACATTGTTATACATAATACACAAAATGACGATAAGTATTTTTGTGTGTTAAGCTAAATTGCTATTTGTTTATTATAGTTTCCGGTTTATGTGTTTGTAAGGCTCATGCTAAATCGCTTGCACTATATTAAGTAATTAGTTTGCATTGCATATAGGCATCAACCATTTTTCTTGCATTTGTTGCAAGTTCTTAAAATGGTTTAGTAACCTTCTTAGGAATAGAAACTAAGTTGGTAGATCATGTATGTCGAAAGATATTGTCTTACGCAATTATTTTTCCAAATGTTTAAGTGTAAAAAGTATATCACCCTAAAATACTTAACACTTTCATAAAATCCGTAACATGATCTTTAAAACATTACATCATTTTGTCTTGTTGACCATGGGTTGTCTAAACAAGATAAAAGGTCATTTTAATACATCAGTACTTAAGTAAAGGAAAATGTATTAAACTTGCATTGATCTAACACACATACAAAATGTTTTAAACATTTAGTATTTTACGTATGTTGTATAAAAATAGTTAAGATAATTATTTTTATACCAATGAGGTGTCGAAAAACTAAGAATATTATACTTAATAATATAAATAGTTTTTCTCAAATAAAAATAAATGACAATATCAAAGTAGTAATTTAATATGTCATTAACCTCACACATACAACTAGTGTTAGAATAAATGGAACACACTCCTTAAATTTTTATTTTCTTTTTAAAAGGAGTGATCGTGAGGGTCAAGAAAGATCTCGAGTACATATCAATTCATTATTCAAATTATGATTGATATCATTATCGAATCTAATTGACAAGTTTTTAAGTGTTGACATGAAATTGGAGTCATTATGTGTCTAGCTTCAAGATAACATCAAAATATGATGAAAACTATTATTTTGAATCTACATACTCAATCACATTCGATTGTTGTGAAAATAATGACGTTCTATCAAGACGAAAATAATATGCATCAGATCATAACTCACACTTGTGTTGACGATGCCATATTGAGTCTTCTTGTCCAATGGTTGTGTTCCAAACTTTAAACTAATATGTTTAAAAGATGCATAAAATACACAACTAAGTAGGATTGACAACTTGGATGTTTCATCCGAAATATACAAGTAATTTACATTGCAATGCAATAAGTAAATGTGTCATTTCCGAAAAACCAAACACGAGCAAACAAACAACTTATGTAAAATTTGCTCATGAACAATTCAACACTCAAAGTCACATGTCTTGTAAAAATGTCACACATAATATGTTATTAACTATTATGTAAGTCATCAATCTTTGAGAATATCACATGTACTTCTCTTATCAAAAGATTGACAAAAGATAACTTATATCCTATGCATCTTATTCCCTTTGTAACATGAATGGTTATGTTACATGAGAATACATTGCATCCTGTTAACAAATATAGGATATTAGTGTTGAATAATAACCTAATACAACATGTGTCATTGCATAAACAAGTAAAATTGGTCATACACTAAAATACTTGTTTCACAAAGCATTCTTAAGAGTGATAAGTTTCCTCTTAGAAAAGCATACTTGTTGAAGTAAACAGTATGTCTCATTTCAAATAAAATGCTCACAAGATCTATTGAGGTAAGTAACCTTTACTAGATTCTCACTCAAGATATGCAAAGGAGCATTCTTGAAACACACACAATGTAGTAGGTTCTACATTGTATCACATTAGAATGTCTCTTGGTTCTAGGAAACCAAATCATGTTAAAATAACATGTAACAACTCAACAAACAAAGATGTTGTCCAAGAGATCATAAAATACACCATCACCATCAAACAACCTTTAAATCTCAAACACGAAATTAAAACATCTCGCTTGCCTTTGTTAGGAGTTGTGTAAGACATGTCATTTTCTTAACCGACTTTCAAAGTATGGTTAATTGAGTCATATTAGGCCATGTATAGAAAAACAAGATAAAATCATATTTGCTACACTTCAATAGGCAAATATAGGAATTTGAAATTTTCTAACATGAGAATGACTACTGGAGAACCTATCGCACTAGAAATTCAATTTGACCTAACGGTTGAATTGCTTCCAGGAGAGAAGTTGGGTTTGTGGTATAACCCGTAAAAATGGTCGTGTTTAGCCTTAATTGAGCACCACTAGTGATAGTCTCATACTCATTCTCTAACTTTAAAAACTTTCATTCCTACATTTGACTAGAGATAGTTTACATCGGTGAACTTTATCTCCCATTAGGATGTCATCTTGAACAAGTAGTAATTAGGATCTGCCTTAGCAAACCTAGATTGCTTGCATCTCACATACGTGTTTCAAAATGATAACATGTTCTCGTAAGATATGGTTAAATGTCTTCATGATCTTAAATGCTAAATGATTATCATGTTTTACATGATGCTTGCATTTATTCCTTATGTGCATTTTACATGATTTACTTGTAAAGTGTGCACCCACACTATGTCCTTTTGACACATTAGGAATTAGGTATGCCCATCACTATGAACCCTTAGAAGTCATAGAGCCATACACTAGTGTCAAAACCCATAAGTCAAAGTAGTCGCGAAGTTAACCTAATTCCCCAGTCATCACTTCGCCTTCTTCCAAGTAATACACCCTTTTGTCATGGGAAGGTTAGGAACAAACCTAGTAGAACTCGGAGTAGGGTTGACAACTTAAATATTTCATCCGAAATATTCAAGTAAGTTTAACTTGCGATCGCAATTGTTAAATGTCATATCCGAAACATCATACTCAAGCCTTTTAACAACATATGTTAAAACGCTCATCCAAAGGACTCACGAGTTACTATATAAGTAATTAGTAGTTCCTTTCATCCTCGTGTGAATATACACGTCTTAAGATCCCAAACCCTACTGCAAATCAGCACCATAGGCCTAGCTTTACATCTTTCAAAACCCCATGAAACACTCGTGTGCGAAGCACATCGAAATCCGTAAATCAACCAAACCTCTCAACCGAGAATCCCCTTACCATCTCCGTCTAGGTCTAGGAATGATGGAACATTTTCCATAAAACTTATGACTATTTAAATATTTCACTGGAAATATTAAAGTCATCTCTCGTACCCCTCTTATGATTACTTGAATATTTCAATGGAAATATTGTAGTCATCTCGTGCGTCTCATCTCATGACTCTTTAAATATTTCACTGGAAATATTGAGTCATTCTTTAAATCCCTCTCATGACTATCTAAATATTTCACTGGAAATATTAAGTCATCCCTCACGTTCCTTGCATGATCTCTTGAATATTTCACTAGAAATATTGAGATCATCTATTCTATTTCGTGTCATGACTTTTAGATATTTCACTGGAAATATCAAGTCATTCCCTCGATCTCGTCCCATGACTGTTAGATATTTCACTGGAAATGTCAAGTCATATCATGTGTCTCGTCTGATGACTATTTAAATATTTCACTGGAAATATTGAGTCATCCTTTACATCGCTCTAATGACTACCTATGTATTTCCTTGGAAATATAAAAGTCATCTATTCTCGTCCAATACCGTTCAAAGAATTTATTAGGTATAAATTCTCTCCTCGTGTCGAAAAGTCTCACTAAATCAGCGAGATTTATTCGTAAAATCCTCTTGAATACTAATGACAACTTAAATATCTCATCCGAAATATTTAAAGTGTATTTAATTTGCGAAATGCAATTAAATGTTATTTCTCGTTCTCGATCAACGTTCATCGAATCCCGTTGGATTCATTCATAAAGGAATTTATTTGGTATAAATTCTTTTAATCCAAAGTCCAGAAAAGTCATAACATATGTGAAATTTCTTTGTCAGAAATCTTCCTTTCAATTCTCACCAACACCATCAAAACCCACTCGATATAATCTTGAACCAAAACCGTCTCCTATCAGAATAGATTCTATCTATCATCTGATTCCTTAGCCTTTTCCCTTTCACCTCCGCATGGTATTAAACACTACCAATGCTTCCGCATCCCGCTCATCTTCCACACACTTCAAACGAAGAATCGCTAGGATACGTTGAGATAACCCTTCCTCATCAACACAGATAACCCACTAGAACCTTATCACTAACCTCACAACCTTGAAGATTTTATCTTCTTAACCCCTAGGATATCTCCACGTGATCACTTGCCTCATCATAATATTCTATGAATATTCACAATGATTGAGAAGAGCTACGTGACTCCAAAGGTGAAGTTTATCGTATGCTATCCACCACCTGTCATGACGTTGCTAAGCTCATCGCTTCTGTCAACGTTCGTTTTCCTCTTTATCTTCTACATCTTGTCCAGATGGTAATAGATTAAGGGGGAGCGAAAACACACTCATATTGTCTTTCTCCAAACACTCTCAAGAACACACAAATGTGGTACTTATTCCCTAGGAAACTTCCCTTTAGCTGCCCAGAACTAGGCTGCACAGGAAAATTCGTGACTTCCAGGTCACGGTACCGTTAAATAGGCCACGGTACCATTAAATTTAACGGTACCGTGTGGTATTTAGTGGTACCGTGCCTATGTTTGACGAATTTTCACTGTTCCCTCCTGATCCCTGCATCCCTAACCTCAAACCTGCAAAATTTTGCAAACTCACACACACCCTAACATTTCCTCACTACACCATAGGACACCATCACCAACTTTAGTTTGAATCCCACAACTCTTGCCTTTATAAGGCCTCACCATTGCAAGCTTATCTTGCATCTCATCTTCAAACCTTACAACCTACAACTCATCGCCCATCACACTCAAACCTTACAACTACTCCTCACTTTGGATAAGTGATAGTTAGTTCAACAACCTTCAATCCTCACAAACACATGAAACCCTTCATGCACCAAATTATCTCTAACACACAACTAGGATCATCCAACCTAGAAACCTAGAACTTCGTTACCTTAACCCCGTTAGAGATATCCACCAACAATCCTGTTAGGATCACATACACCTTTTCCTTTTCCCTTTTGAAATATATCATGCATCTCATTGTCAGTGCAAACGATATATTAACCTAAACCATCCTTTCCCACCTTTCCTCAAAAGGGCAAAACCAACATCTCCAACCACATCATCATCATCCTCCACTTTTAGGATTCCTACACCCTTACCTCCACCAAGTCCACCACAACCTTTAGCTATCACACTAACCCTATCACCATCAAACCACTTTGGACTTGGCACTAACACATCATCCTTATCACTATCACCATCACCACAACCACTAATGGGTCATCCCATTATTTATCCCCTACAACCACATAACCCAAGTTGTCCTTGTTGTCACCACAACCAACACTCTCCCACCTTATGGAATCATTTAGGTATAACCTCTTTCGAGTCTACTTTATGGCACGACTTGTCATAATAGTAATCATTTAGAGTATGTCTTGTCAACAAACTATCCTTAACATCAATCATCTTGAGTAGATGATTATGTTGTTCAAAAGGTTTGTTAGAACTTTCCTTCCCAATGACAACTTGGAAGAAGTCATTTAGTGCGTCAGTCAATGAACGAATCTCGTTCTTGATTAGTGTGATTGAGTTAACAATTACACCTTAGGTTTTCGGTCGGGTTGTGACACTTACGTGTTCACATAGTTTAACCCATGCATGTCTTGCTATGTGTATTCTATCCCTATAATGTTGCTCCTATACTGTTATATATTATGCTGCACGAAGCTAACCCTTGATGTAGGAAAAGTCTTTGTATAAATTTGATCCATGGATCCGCTAGATACTAAGGTAAATAAACGAGGGGATTAAGTCACCATAGGGGAGCATTGAGCTAGGGGGAGCTCGGGAGAATTTGAATACATAGCATTGAGTCCTTCTAATGGTGGTGATAGAAGACTTCACTGGGATGATGCAAACTCGCCTTTCTGGGGAGAAAGGAAAGTAGTTCAATAAGGGGGAGTAGGAAATGAAATCAAAAGAGAGCTCAAGGCAACTCCCTTTTTGCTTCGAAAAAAGGGGGAGAAGAGAGTGTAAATAGGTAACTTTTACACTTTACTGTGTGTTACGGTTTACATATTTGTCATCATCAAAAAGGGGGAGATTGTTAGTGCAAATATTAAGATATTTAAACTAAACGGTTTCTTCGGTTTTAATAATGACAAACATGTAACTTGTAATGCATAACGTAAAATACGCAAGTTACTTGTAAACACAAATCATCAATGCATACTTACATCAACATCTCTCGACGCCTCAAGCATGCTTCAATAAAGTCGTAGATTTCCATCCCGACGTAAATCACTCAAGGTATGGACAAACAAATCTACTACTTGACAAATGATCAAAGGATTATATTTTTCTAAACTTCACATTTTTCAAAAATACATTTTACAAATTATTTTTGAATTAGAAAGAAATGTTTTATTTGGGAAAATCATTTCAAATTATTTTGAATTAGTAACAGCTATTTTCCCCCCCAAAACAGCTCCAAACTTCCCCAAATAAACCTTCACCACTAAAAGACAAAATTTATAGCGTCTGGAGCATTTTCGACACCGACGGCTCCAAGGTTCCGTTAAATTTAACGGAGCCGTCGGGTATTTAACGGAGCCGTCCATACGTAACGGCTAGATTTTTCTTTGCCTATAAATAGTGGACCATTTCACACTTCCAACTTGATTTTTCCAGTCCTTTTTCTCTGGTCTAATCCCTCTTCACTTAGAACACTTTCTTTGATCATTTGGAGAGTCTTAGTTTGTTTAAGAGTGATCCAATCATCCATTCAAGTGATCCTCTTCATTCCTCTTGATTAGCAAGAGAAGAACACAAAGTATCCAAGTAGATACAAAGTGTTGTCATCCCTCTTGATTAGCAAGAGAAGAACACAAAGTATCCAAATAGATACAAAGTGTTATAATTCCTCTTCATTTGCAAGAGAAGAACTCAAGGCATCCAAGAAGATACAAGAGTTGTAGTTGTTAGGTCTTGTAACATTTGTTACACTCTTGATTGTATCATAGCATACATCAAGATTGCTTTTCTTTTGTGAGAGAGAGTGAGTCAAGATCATTGTGATCTTAAGAGATAGCAAAGATCTCTTGAAGCCATTGGGCTTGTGTGATTGATCATGTGGATCAAGGGTAGATCGTGGTAGATTGGTGCTAGCTAAGATTAGCACTCGACATTTAGCTTAGTGTCGGAAATAGGATAAGCGACGTGTAGATTGGTGCTAGCTAAGATTAGCACTCGACATCTAGCTTAGTGTCGAAAATAGGATAAGCAACGTGTACGGTGTAGATCGGGTAGATCGTGGTAGATTGGTGCTAGCTAAGATTAGCACTCGACATCTAGCTTAGTGTCGGAAATATGATAAACGACGTGTATGGTTTTCTCCGCCTTAAGGGAGTTTGTTGATTAGTGAAGTAACTCTCGAGTTGGGTACTCGGGGAGTGGAGTAGGGCGAAGAGGAGCTTCGTGACCGAACCACTATAAATCATCGTGTCCGGTTTGCGCCTTCTTACTTATCTCTTTACTTTCATTTTATTCTTTATCACTTTATGTTTATATTTGCATTGCGTTTATGCTTGTGTGGCTAGTTGCTTATGTTATGTTAATTATGCATGTGTCATGGTTGATTGTGCTTGTGTTGTAGTTTACTATAATCATCTCTAGATGTTATATGACCTTAGTTGACACTTTTCATATTACATCACACTTGATCGGGTAATTGATACGAAAAGTTTTAAGTTTTTAAATGGAAACGTATTCACCCCCCCTCTACGGTTTCCACAACCCTTATCATCATTACTTATCCCAAAACCCTTTTTACCCAAACCCGCCAATTTACCTTTAAGAACCCTAACTTAAAATGCCACGAAATCAAAGATTAGGAGTTACTTACTTACGTAGGAACATAGCTAGGGCTTAAACTCTTGAATTGTAACATTATTCTCCAAGATTGATCACTAGAAAAGTTCTCATCTTTTTTCCTCTCTTGAAACCCACGACCCACACACATAAAAATATCTATGGAACCTTGTGGAAAATGAGGGAACCTTGTGGAAAATGAGGGAATGATATTATTAATAAAAATTTGGTACTAGTTTGGGTTATTAGCAACTTAGGTCCCTCAAGTCCTATTTTCTAACACTTGGGTCACATATAACTTTCTATAACCATGTTACTTAACATTTAACTTAAGTTTGACTTTTCACTTAAAATTTTGACCAACCAATTATAAAAAGTATCTCAATACTTAAATATTATAGCCAAAGTATTACAATGACATTTTAATAATAAAATCAATAATCTATCACAACCCAATCTCTCATTAAAATATTATTTTTTTATTTCTTCACTTGTATAACTAATACATACAACAATTTTTTTTTTTTTTTTTTTTTTTTTTTTTACCATTTATCAACAACTCAATTTAGCATAATAAATTATATATTAATTAAAATATTTACCTTAAAAACATTGGCTAGTGCAATCCAGGTGGCAGAATATTATGTTCAGTTACATACTAAATAAAACATAACCATTCCTAGTATGAGGTTGGATCAAATATTTAGGAGAACCAAATGACCAGATCGGGATTTTCTCTTTCTTTCGTTTAGAATCTTTCAATATAATATAAGGTTGGCTAATATTTCTCTCAACATTCATCATTGTTCTATATAACTTAACGTTAATTTCGGTCATTCTATCATTCTCCTCTAATATTATAAAATATTTTCGAGGGATTCTCAAGTCAAAATCAATTTCTCAACGTCTAACCGCTAATCTCTTTCAAATTTTCTACAAGTATGACATTAACGACATTAATAAACCAACTCCATACATCGCCTAAGAACTTTCTCTCAAATATCATAAAGATATCTATCTGCTTATCTTATCTCAGCTTAACACATAACCTTCATTCTAGGTATTTGTCATGAAGGTCTCATACCTTAACCTTAACATTGCCATTTATTCTCTTTCACGCTTATCTTATATTCTTAAAAAGGTCTAACTTGTTTTAGCTTCACTTTTCCAACTCCTTAACTCGTACTTGTGTTGTATCAAATACACATAATTCCAACAATTTACAATTCTTTATTTACATGAAATAACGTCTTCTTCCATGTAAGTAAGGAGATTATAAATTTATGGTTCGACGATTTATAATTTCTTTATTTAAATGAAAAGGCGTTCGAGTTTATTTAAATAAGGAGATTATAAATTATTCTACTCATGTATTTCCAACACAACATTCATGCTCATCTATAATATTCTTTAAATAGCTATCTATACATTTTTTACCTCACGTCAAATAACTTTTCCATTTTTTTAAAATTAGTCTTTTCTAGCCTTGGATCCACATTCACTTTACTTTACCCTAAAGGGTCTATAACATCAATCCACCTCATAAATAGTGGAATCATGGCACATCAATCAAACTCATAAAGAGTGGAACTATAACACATATAACACCTCTCCCAAAAGGGTTCGTGGACATTTACTCACTCGGGGCTATAACACATCCCATAGGATCTTTAACACATCTTGTAGGATATATAACACATCTCGTAGGATCGATAACACATCTTGAAGGATCTTTAACACTTACTGATTCGCGAAAATCAATGCATATAAATATTTCCAAGGAATACAAGGCAAGTTGTAATCCCGGGTCGTTATCCCCACCGAAGGATTGAATGGAATTTCGTGAATTCAAGTCGTGATTGTGTGATGAATAGTGAAAAGGGATATTTTGGATTTTTACACTAAAATATGTGAACATAAATTAAAAGCGACTTATGAAGCAATAATTAAACTAATAACAATTAATTCTACAATAGTAAACATAATCTTAAACTAGATATTTAAACTAAAAAATGATAAAAATGAATGAGATTAAGACCCGGTGATTTATACGAGAGAATAACCACCCGATCTTATAAATCAAATAAATGATTAAAGTTTATTTCTTTGTTAACGTTAATTTTGCTATATAGTTAATAAAGTTTAAAGCTTTATTAACTAGATAACTTAATAAAAGTTATTAAAGTTGTAAATTTTAATGATTTTTATGCTTATAAGACCCTTAAGCTCCTCGCCTTAGGTCGCGAAAGATAAGAGATCAAAGAAAAACAAGAACTTTATTAAAGGTTAGCAATAATAAACAATAATAAGCAATACTATTATATGAAATAAGCTAAAAAGTAGTCTAAAAGGTAAAAAGATTAAAACTTTATAACTAAAAACTATTAGATCTAAGACCACCCGAAGCTAAGTTGCCCACTCCGAAGAATAGACGCAAATCGGGTATGTTTAAGGACTAGATCTAAATGAACAAGCTATTAAATAGCTTATTGTTCAAGAAAAAAAAAAGAAAAATATATAAACATTTATAAAAAGTAAAAGTGAAAAAGAATGTGTGTGACCAATGTGTAAAACAAGATTTTACAAATACACCATCATAAGAGCTCTTTTATCACAAACAGAAATTAAATGCTAAACATAAAGTTAAAACATAATATAAATTGAAAGTAATAACTGTTGCAGAAAATTAAACTGAAGAGTGACTACTGTTATTCTAATTCAAAGAAGTACAAATGAAAAATAATGAAGAGAAAATTAAAAGATACTTGAATACATAAAGAACTGAACTAAATAAAATAAATGTCAAAAGAGAATTATAAGCTAAAGACTGCTACTGAAAAATAAAAATACTGAAGAGAAAAAAAATAAAAGCTAAGGAGTATCTAAAAAAAAACTAACTACTCTCAAAACTACACCGGATCATCCTCTATTTATAGCAATTGGAGCCGGTTATTTTTTTCAAGCCATGCCACGTGTCAGCTTGTGATTTGCTGAGGAAATTGATAGTGGGGCGAGAGTGGGTGTGGCAGCAGCTCCACTCGCCTGTTGGAATTAATTTAGAGAAGTGAGCTACAAACGCTTTGTCTTCACGTGGGTAGTAGCTCCATATCTTCTTTCTTCTTTTTTTTTTTCTTTTTTCTTTGTTGAATTTAATGAGGGTGGAGAGCTGCTTCTCTTCTTTCTTTCTTTTTTTTTTTTGTCTTCACATGCCATGCCACCATTTATTATTTATTATTTTTATTTTTATTTTCTTTTTTCTTCTTTGTTGAATTTAATGAGGAAGCACCACATTCCTGACATTGTATTTTTTTTTTCTTTTGTCGCGATGCTCTAAATAAAATTATCGTTGGTCTCGCAATTTCGTGCTCTTTCCAATCTCGTGCTCGGTTTTTGTCTATTTTGTCTTTCTTTTTATCCTTTTCTCATATTCGTACCTGCACATGTACAAACACCAAAAAAACATATATATGGCATTTTTTATATGTTTTTGGTCTTTTTGGTCCGTTTTATCGGGTAAAAGATATGTGTAATTTAGCACATATCAGAATCCCCCAGACTAAGATATTGCAGTTTCCTCACACAATGTTATCAACTCACGCTTTTGAAACTGATGAGTGTGTAAATACTCATCATTTTTGTTATATCTGAACTGCCAAAACATCCAAAAACACTCAGAAATGCATCAAAATACTGAAAATATCCCAGGGATTGTGTTTTATATGTTTCAAATGCAAAATGGGTTGAAGCAAAAGCTTTACCCACTAATGATGCCCGAGTGGTTGTAAAATTCTTGAAAGCTCTGTTTGCCCGTTTTGGAACTCCACGTGCTATAATCAGTTATCGTGGTACGCATTTTTGCAATGACAAATTTGATAAAGTCATGCAAAAGTATGGTGTAACTCACCGTCTTTCTACTGCGTATCACCCACAAACAAGTGGACAAGTAGAAGTTTCAAATCGGGGTATTACAAGAATTCTGGAAAGGACTGTAGGAGAAAATCGTGCATCCTGGTCGGATAAATTGGATGACGCATTATGGGCCTTCCGTACAGCTTACAAAACACCCATCGGGTGTACGCCTTACAAACTTGTGTACGGAAAGGCATGCCATCTACCGATCGAATTAGAGCACAAAGCCTACTGGGCCTTGAAACATGCTAACTTTGACCTCCAAACTGCGGGTGATCACCGTAAAGTTCAAATGAATGAATTAAATGAACTGCGTGATCAAGCATACGAGAACTCTTTGATCTACAAAGAAAAGACAAAGAAGATTCATGACTCTAAAATCAAAAACCGCGTTTTCAACGTTGGTGATCGAGTCCTTCTTTTCAATTCAAGATTAAAGATCTTCTCAGGCAAATTCAAATCCCGTTGGTCTGGTCCCTTCACTATCACAAAGGTTTATCCATTTGGTACCGTTGAGTTATCTCAAAATGACGGTCCAAATTTTAAAGTGAATGGTCATCGTTTAAAACACTACTTTGGAGAGGACATACCATTCATGGTTGTCCCGGATCTCCAAACTTTCCCCATGAACCAATGAATGCGGGGTCGAGTCAAGCTAGTGACTCGGTGATCAAAAACATTAGCAAAACATGGGTTTTCACCTGTGTCTCTGTTTTCTTTCTCTTTTCTACCACCTAGTGTGGGGGAGATGCCCCACATTTTGTATATATGTATAAATAAAAAAAATAATAATAAATAAATAAATAAATAAAAATAAAAATAAAAAATGTGTGTGTGTATATAAAAATAAATGGCTATTAGTATTTCCTTTTTCCGTTCTAAGTGTTGGTTTAACAATCGGTACTTTGAATATTGAGGGCAATATTCAGTTCTAAGTGTGGGGGGAATTCTAGCGAATTTGATCAAATGTACCATCTAGTACCCCCATTTTTAGCCAAAATTTTAAAATTTTTTCTCACTTAGAACCAATAAATGGTTATCAGTCCGCCATGTCTAACACACATAAGGATTGGCTAATCCGAGAGCAAACGGCTCTTGGTAAAGATGTCTCAAATCCGTTGATGGCTTACAATTTGCCAAAAATTGTATGGTATTCGACTCACCATATCTTTATAAGTGAAGAGTTGGCTAGCCCGCAAGGTTATGGCTTGTGGTAAAGGCTTTGGAATTCCATGATTGGTAATCGGCTCACCAAAGATAATAGTTGTAATTTATCTAAGAGTTGGCTAGTCCAGAAGCAAACGGCTTCTGGTAAAGACAAATCAAACCCGTTGACAGCTGATGATTTGCTCAAAATTATTTGGTTATCATTGTACCAAAGTATCACATACTAAAACATTGGCTACTCCAGAAGTAATGGCTTTTGGTAAAGAGAAAAATCCATTAAAACTTCATAAAAGATTGCTAGGGACTAGCAATAGTTTAGTGTGGGGGATTGATGAGTGTGTAAATACTCATCATTTTTGTTATATCTGAACTGCCAAAACATCCAAAAACACTCAGAAATGCATCAAAATACTGAAAATATCCCAGGGATTTTGTTTTATATGTTTCAAATGCAAAATGCTTAAAAACAATTGAAAAACGAACAAAGTTTGCAAAATTGGCAGTTTCAGTCCCTCAACTTTCAAAACTTGTCAAAATTAGTCCCTAAGCATTTGTTTTGTAAGAAAAGTCACCAAAGGTCCTTTTGAAATTAATAGTTGTCATATTTAGTCCTTTGCTGAAAAGTTTCAATAATTTACAAGTTTGGTCCCTGCACTTTCAGAATTTGCAAAAATGGTCCCTGGGAAATATTATTGTTGGAAATATCATGTATGGTCCCTGGATTATTGGAACATGGCAGGAATTACCCTTGGTTTATTTTTGGGAGATGTACAACTTCAGTCCTCCAATTTTCAGAAGTTACAAGAATGGTCCTTGTGATTTAACTATAAACCAACCGGATCCTTTTATTAATAAATACCCAACCCATCCTAAACATAACCCAACCCAACCCCTTTATTAAACTAAGCCCAAGCCCAATCATAAAACAACCCGACCCAACCCTTTTTTATTAAACCCAGAAGGTTTGACTTAGTCAAATCCTTCTTCTATACCTTCAAATCGCCAAAACTCTGAAACCATACCACCCATGCCCATAGTTTCTCTGCTCTATCACCTCATCCCACCACCTTACCTAACAAAACAAGAAGCATTTAAAGCTTCTTCTCCACCTCCCCAAAACGCATTAAATGCTGAAACCTGCTCGAATCCACTACTACCACTTTTGGCGCCAAAATCAGTTTGAGTGGCTCAGATCAATTGAGGATAATTCAAGGGTTCAGATGTGATCAAGGATGTCGGCTAAGGGTTTCCCAGCATAATTTAGTATATATAGATCAATTTAATAGAAAATAAGTAGTAGCTAATTTTTAGTGTAATCGTACTTTAATATTCAGTAGCTATAACTTGTAATTTCCCATTCTCAGTTGTAATCTATGTTATAATCAATCAAAGAAACTTTGTTTTAATCACTTATGTTCTAAATTTCAAGTATGTTAAGAATTCAATATTTCTGTTAAGCTAATTAAACTCAAATTCCATCCAGAAGCTTTCAAAAGCTCCCACACCCTTGCAATAAGTTTATAAAAGCTTAACATAGCTTTCTGTAAGCTTATCTAGTGTAATCTAGTTCTAAAATTCAAGAAATGAAGATGGTCAACAAAAGTCAACCTGGGATCTCATAAGCTACTCTGGGTGGTATAAGCTAAATTTGGAAGGCTTTTCTGGGTTTCTAGCTTGTCTTTGACAAGCTAGTTGTGGTCTGTTCTAGTCCTGCTATCCCAATAGCCACTTCTCATTTGTAAGCTTTTTTCTAATTTTGCAAAAGTTCCTAGTCTACTGTACAACTGCTTAATATTAGCTTATTATTAGACTTCTCAGCTTAATATTAGTTTATAATCATATTTCATTTATAATCTTAGTTAAAATCAGCCTGTAATTCATATTTACTTAAAATCACTTAGAAAGTCAAAAATAGCCATATTAGCATAAACTTATTAGAGTGCTTATTTTCCTGTTGAAAATTGCTTATCATAGTTTAAATAAGTTAGTTAATCATTAAAATCAGAGCTTTTAGTTTAAAATATTGTGTTTCCTTTGAAAATCCACCACAGAACACTTATTAAGGGGTGTTTGGTTTAGCAGTCAAACTAGGTCAAACCTAGTGTTACTGTAGATTGACCACAAGCTTAACTTCACACTAGCTTTTCTTGGCCAATATAAGCTGTTTACAAGTTTGGATTGGCCATTTAGATAGAATTGGCCATTTTGCATACCCTGTGGAAATTTTAGCCTAGGAAAAGCTCAAATAAGCCATTTATAGCCATAAGCTTATTTGGCCCTTTTTCTTGGGTTCTCTGAGTCCTTTGTGATCCATTTGAAGCATACACAAGAGTTGGTTTGGAAGCCTTTGGCTTGTGCACTTCTGTGCAACCCTGCACATCAGCAAACTCAGTATACACTGAGTTGCTGAAGCAGCTGAACTCACCTCCTTTGTGGCTTATCCACATAAGCTCAGGCCTTGATTTTTGTGTTTCTGAATTGCTCATACTACTAGCTCACTTTTGCCCCCATTAGATTGCATCTCAGAAGCTTATTGGACTGCTTAATTTGCCCTGCAAGTTTGCTAATTTCTGAGTTTTCTGTTTGAGATTTGCAACTGCTAATCTTCTTATCAGCTTAATCTCTTGTGCTTATTTGTAATTTCTAGTTGTTTTAAGCTTATAGTAGTGTATTAAACTTATTTTTAGCTTATTGACTCAACTGCTTATCTGTCCAACTGCTTATTTAGGCTCATTAAACTTCTGATTTTATTTTTCATAGCTTTAAAATATTAATTTAGACTTATCCTGAATTTTTCAGATTTTTCCTAAGTCATTTGATATTTTTAATCTTTTTAATTAGTTTTTATTAGTAATTAAATCATAATAAATAAAATAATAATCAGAAAAATATAAATCTAATTTTCATAATTTTCTTTTGTCATTTTTAATCTATAAAAAAATATAATCACATTTTTAGACCTTAAGAAAACCAAAAATAGAAAAATAGTGATAGCTTCTATTTAATAGAATTTATCTTTTTAAATTTTAATTAAGCATTTTTCATTTTTATAATTTTATTAGCTTCTTTTCACTTAATAATATTTATATAAAAATTTTCAGATTTTTCTTTGATTATTTAGTATTTATTATAATTTAAAATAGTTTAAATAATAATTAATTAGTAATTAATTAATAATAATTAGATAAAAAGTTTAATAAATATATTTTCAGTTTTAAAATAAGTTTTATAATATTTTAGATTTATCTAAGTCATAATTTCATTTTTCTAAGTTTATTTCTTATTTTCTTACTTTTTAGGTAATTATTTAATAGTTAAAAATAGTTTTTAATTAATAATAATTAATTAATAAGTCAAATAAATAATTTTCTTTTTCGAATAATTTTCTTTTATTATTAGGATTGTAAAAATATAATTTTCATATCCGTAGGCCATTTATTTATCAAATCTCACTTTTTATTTTGTACGTTTACTTTTATTTAAATTTAAACGTACGTTTTTAGATTTTAGCCGTTTTAAGTAATTTGGGTCCCTGTATTTATTTCCATAGCTTGTTTAAGCTATTTCCTTTTATTTCCTTAATCCAATAATTCAAAACCCCTTTTCCATTCAATAGCACTTGATCACAATTCGTCTTTAAACACAATTTCACGCTTCGCTGGGATATAACGACCCGGGAAAACACTATACTCCTTGGTTAGTTGTCTTCAAGTAGTTTGACTTTATTTGACCACATCCTTGGTTGATTTAAGTTGACTGTTTGAGGCCAATCAAATTTTGGCGCCGCTGCCGGGGAGGTGTGTTGCGTGTTTTAAACGATTTGCAGTATCGTGTTTTTGAAACCCAATCTGTGTATATCTTCTATCTCTTGTATATTCATCGTATATAAAGCAAAACGCTCGTGAAGTTAATTCGTTTAACGGATCGAGTACCAAAAATATCGTATTCCTATTTCCCATAAACCATATAAAAAACAAAAATATTTTTCTTTTCTTTTCTATATACATTATCATATAAAAAATAAAAACACCAAAAATAATTTCCGTTTTCTTTGTTTAAATAAATAACAATAATAAAATTTACCATCGAGAACCAAGACAGAGTACTACCTAACTGGGGGTACGGCCATAATAAGTTCCCAAACATCAGATTTAAAACTTGCCTTTATATCACTTGCGAATATCGGCTCACCTTTAATTGATAAACAAACTATAACGGAGGTTTAAGGATAGTTTGACATTAAATTGTCGGACTGAAAGAAGCGGGTTTTTAAGGAGCATTAATTGCCCACCTTTGCTTCTCCGCCACTCTGTGCGTTTTTCTTTTAAAGAGCTACCGTACGCTTGTTGATTATTGGTTTAAGTTCACTTGTGTTTTGATTCGTTCTTGATTTTAATTACAATATTTTGTTTAGTGCATGCGCACTCGTTCTTCCACGTCATCAAGCCCTTTACGTGAACTCGTAGATATTCCGAGAAGACGTAATCGTAGACGTGCTGCCCAAATAGTCAAACCCGAGATTCGTACTGTTCTCACTGAAAATATGGCAGACGAACGCACAATGGCTGAAATGCTCCAGGCACCCACCGAGGGTTACGGAGATGCCATCGTTTTACCAGTCATCGATTCTGATCATTTTGAACTGAAAACACATTTGATTCAGCTCGTGTCCACAAACCAATTCCACGGGTTTGAACGAGAGGATCCTTATGCACACATTCGTTGGCTCAACAAGTTGACCTCTACAATCAACTACAAGAATGTGCCGCAAACAGTTATCAAATTGATGCTTTTTCCATTCTCACTTGAGGGGGCAGCCCGGATTTGGCTGGATAAAGAACCCCCTCGATCCATTGAAACCTGGGAAGATCTCGTTAAGAAATTTGTAAATTATTTCTTCCCTCCATCAAAGACGACTAATCTAAAAAATGAAATTGCTGGATTTCGTCAAGGTTTTGATGAAAATTTCGGAGAGGCATGGGACAGATTTAAAGATCTCCTAAGAAAATGCCCACATCACGATTTCACGGTTTTACAACAAATAAATACGTTTTATAATGGGTTGACCCAAAACGATCAAGATGCACTTAACGCAGCCGCCGGTGGAAATATCTTGAATCGTAAACCTAGAGAGGTGGTTGAAATTTGTGAAAATAAATCAAAAGTTCCTATTTCTAGAAACAAAGTGAATGTTCCTGTCACTCCTCCTGCTTCTTCATCCGGTAACTCATCAGAGTTAGCCTTCCTTACGGATTCAATGCGTTGCATGATGAAGGAAATGAAAGAACTGAAGAGTGAAATTCATAAACCGGAACAAATCAAAGCAATAAACAAAGTGTGTGAAACTTGTGGTGGCCCACATGCGTATTATGATTGTCAAGCAACCGATGCTTCTCTTTACCCAGCTCCCGTAGCTGCAGTAAACCAAAATCAATACCGTCCGCATGCTGAGACTCAGTACCGAGCACCGAATGCTATGGTCCCACCTGGTTTTCCACCAGTGCCAAATCAGAATAATCAAAATCGCTTTGTTCAAAATCAGGGACAAAATTTCAACAATTCCCAAAATTTCAATCAAAACCGAGGTCAGAATCAGGTTAATCATAACCAAAAACCATGGAATGTCCAAAATCAAAATCAGACATCCTCAGATGAGTTGCTTAGGCAATTCATAAAATCTCAAGAGGAGACAAATAAAACTCAATATCAGACAAACCAGTTATTGGTTACCCAAATAAATGACATAAAAAAATCATTAACTGATCTACCTTCTACCTCGGGAGGTCTCCCAAGTAACACTGTTGTCAACCCAAGGGGTGAACTCAAACCTGTCACTACACGTAGTGGTAAAACTCATGTTGGATTCAAGGTGATAAAGGACCCGGTACTTCCCACTAACAATGGAAGTGCTAAAGACGTACAACCTTCGGTCATCCAAAATTCTACACCCACAATTGCTCCTCAACCGTCAAGAATAGATCCTACTCTATCACGATTTACGGTTAAAAGTTTGTCAAGCAAACGTAGTGAGCAAAGGACAGCCAGATATTATTCCGATATGCTCAATGCTATTCCTGTAAGTGTACTTGATAACAGTGATGATGATGAAGATACCACTTTCGTCAAAGCTATCACCACTCGGAGTGGTGCTGCGTATGAGGGACCCTCTGGTCCTATTCCTCCTCCGTTGTATGAAATGGAAAAAGAGACGGAGGATACAACGGACAAAGTGCAAATTCCAAGCCCACAAAATACAGCACATGTCCATCCTTCGGTTGTCCCTAACAAGAAATCCAAACCAGGAGTTGTCTTTGAATCTGTTAAGACTCCTGAAGTTGTAGCCCCTAAATCCAAACCTCATATTCCTTACCCATCGCGCTTAAATGAGCAAAAGCTCCGTGAGAAGGCTAGTCAACAAATGGACAAATTCTTTCAAATCTTTAAGGAATTACATTTTGACATAAGTTTTGCGGATGCTATCATTCTGATGCCCAAGTTTGCAACAACAATCAAACACTTATTGAGCAACAAGGAAAAACTGATTAAAATGGCTAAAACTCCATTAAATGAGAACTGCTCAGCAGTTATCTTGAAAAAGCTTCCGGAGAAGCTTGAAGATCCTGGAAAGTTTCTACTACCTTGTGTATTTCCGGGAATGGTTGAATGCTATGCCTTGGCCGATCTTGGTGCAAGCATCAACCTGATGCCTCATTCAGTATGGAAGAAACTTTCTCTTTCGGCTCTTACTACTACATGCATGACTCTTGAGCTTGCAGATCGAACCATATCTCATCCATGCGGCATTGCCGAAGATGTGTTTGTGAAAGTAGGTAAGTTCCATTTTCCAGCTGACTTTGTGGTTGTTGAATTCGACGCAGATCAAAAGGTTCCTCTCATTCTTGGAAGAGGATTCCTAAAAATGGGCCATGCTCTTATTGATGTATTTAAGCATGAGATCACCTTGCGTGTGGGTAATGAAGCTGTTACCTTTAACCATGATTAAACATCGAAGTACTCCTCCAATTATGACTCTAAATCGGTTAACCGAATCGATGTCATTGATATTGCTTCAAAGGAGTACTCTCAAGAAAGTATTGGTTATTTTCATAATTCTGTGAGTGGTGATCCACCCACATCTTCTCCACCTGTCGTTTCCGACTCTTCCCCTTCTCTCACCCCGTTTGAGGGAAGTAATTTCAATTTGGAAGAGATCGAGGCTTTTCTCAAGTGTGATTCATTTCTGGAAGGAATTGATGACGCTGAGATTGATCTGGAGGGAGATATTCTTCTTCTTGAGAAAATGTTGAATCAGGACAATTCTCCTCCACTCCCTCCCGTTGAACTTCATAATGAGGAAATCAAATCAGTTGAGAAAAACGATGAATTTCCTGAGGTCGAACTCAAAGACTTACCACCTCATCTTGAGTACGCATTTTTGGAGGGTGATGATAAATTACCCGTCATTATTGCTAAAGACTTAAGTGATGAGGAAAAGATTGCTCTAATAAAGATCTTGAAGTCACACAAGCAAGCAATTGCTTGGAAACTCTCCGACATAAAGGGTATCGACCCTGAATTTTGTACTCACATGATTTTAATGGAGGATGACTTTAAACCAGCAGTCCAACACCAACGAAGGGTGAATCCTAAAATCCATGATGTTATCAAACAAGAGGTTCTCAAACTTCTTGATGCAGGATTGATTTATCCCATCTCTGATAGTCCTTGGGTTAGTCCCATTCACTGTGTTCCAAAAAAGGGTGGCATAACTGTTGTCACAAATGAGGAGAATGAGTTGATTCCAACTCGATTGGTTACTGGGTGGCGTGTTTGCATTGACTATCGTAAGTTAAATGATGCCACCCGAAAAGACCATTTTCCTCTGCCCTTTATGGATCAGATGCTTGAGAGATTAGCGGGAAACAAGTACTATTGTTTCCTTGAAGGTTTCTCGGGTTACTTTCAAATCCCCATTGATCCACAAGATCAAGAAAAGACTACCTTTACGTGCCCTTATGGAACCTTTGCTTATAAACGTATGCCTTTCGGCTTATGTAATGCTCCAGGCACGTTCCAAAGGTGTATGATGGCCATATTTACCGATATGATCGGGAAAACGATGGAGGTCTTTATGGATGACTTCTCGGTCATTGGGGATTCATTCGAAACATGTCTCTCCCATTTAGAAAACATGTTGAAGCGGTGTGAAGACACCAATCTTTGTCTAAATTGGGAGAAGAGTCACTTTATGGTCAAAGAGGGCATTGTCCTCGGCCATAAGATATCAAAGAATGGGATTGAGGTTGACAGATCTAAAGTGGATGTCATTGCTAAATTACCTCATCCCACTACCGTCAAAGGTATTAGGAGTTTTTTGGGTCATGCCGGTTTCTATCGTAGATTCATACAAGATTTTTCTAAAATCGCCCGGCCTATGACTCATCTTCTTGAAAAAGATGCTCCTTTTATCTTCTCACCCGAGTGCATCAAAGCTTTTGAAACATTAAAGAAAAAGCTTACTGAAGCACCCATTCTGGTTGCCCCCGACTGGGATTTTCCCTTTGAGCTCATGTGCGATGCAAGTGATTTTGCTATCGGTGCAGTCCTGGGGCAACGAAAAGCCAAGCATTTTCAGCCTATCCACTACGCAAGTAAAACCATGACTGAAGCTCAAACTCATTACACCACTACAGAAAAAGAATTATTAGCTGTGGTGTATGCCTTTGAGAAGTTTCGGCCATATTTAATCTTGACAAAATGTGTAGTGTATACGGATCACTCGGCTCTCAAATATCTCTTTGCAAAACAAGATGCAAAGCCGAGATTGCTCCGTTGGGTTCTCCTCCTGCAAGAATTTGATATCACCATACGTGATAAAAAGGGAGCTGAGAACCTAGCTGCTGATCATCTATCCCGATTAGAGAACCCACACCAAGATGTTTTCGAGAAAAAGGAAATAAATGAAACATTTTCTCTCGAGACACTCAATGCGGTTGCTTTTCGTGGAGATTCTACAACCCCGTGGTTTGCTGACTTCGCAAATTACCATGCGGGTAACTTCATAGTGAAAGGGATGTCGACCCAACAGAAGAATAAATTCTTCAAGGATGTTAAACATTACTTCTGGGACGACCCCTACTTGTTCAAAATCTGTGCGGATCAAGTCATCCGACGGTGTGTTTACGGACAGGAAGCTATTGACATTCTCAAAGCTTGCCATGCTGGACCCACTGGGGGCCATCATAGTCCAAACTACACTGCCAAAAAGGTGTTTGATTCCGGGTTTTATTGGCCCACAATCTATAAGGATGCCCAAGATCTTATCAAAACTTGTGAAGCTTGTCAGCGTCACGGAAATATTTCACAACGCAATGAAATGCCACAAAATGCTATTCAAGTTTGTGAAATCTTTGATGTCTGGGGCATTGACTTTATGGGGCCATTTCCATCATCTCGAGGAAATAAATACATTCTCGTGGCTGTTGACTATTTGTCAAAATGGGTTGAAGCAAAAGCTTTACCCACTAATGATGCCCGAGTGGTTGTAAAATTCTTGAAAGCTCTGTTTGCCCGTTTTGGAACTCCACGTGCTATAATCAGTTATCGTGGTACGCATTTTTGCAATGACAAATTTGATAAAGTCATGCAAAAGTATGGTGTAACTCACCGTCTTTCTACTGCGTATCACCCACAAACAAGTGGACAAGTAGAAGTTTCAAATCGGGGTATTACAAGAATTCTGGAAAGGACTGTAGGAGAAAATCGTGCATCCTGGTCGGATAAATTGGATGACGCATTATGGGCCTTCCGTACAGCTTACAAAACACCCATCGGGTGTACGCCTTACAAACTTGTGTACGGAAAGGCATGCCATCTACCGATCGAATTAGAGCACAAAGCCTACTGGGCCTTGAAACATGCTAACTTTGACCTCCAAACTGCGGGTGATCACCGTAAAGTTCAAATGAATGAATTAAATGAACTGCGTGATCAAGCATACGAGAACTCTTTGATCTACAAAGAAAAGACAAAGAAGATTCATGACTCTAAAATCAAAAACCGCGTTTTCAACGTTGGTGATCGAGTCCTTCTTTTCAATTCAAGATTAAAGATCTTCTCAGGCAAACTCAAATCCCGTTGGTCTGGTCCCTTCACTATCACAAAGGTTTATCCATTTGGTACCGTTGAGTTATCTCAAAATGACGGTCCAAATTTTAAAGTGAATGGTCATCGTTTAAAACACTACTTTGGAGAGGACATACCATTCATGGTTGTCCCGGATCTCCAAACTTTCCCCATGAACCAATGAATGCGGGGTCAAGTCAAGCTAGTGACTCGGTGATCAAAAACATTAGCAAAACATGGGTTTTCACCCGTGTCTCTGTTTTCTTTCTCTTTTCTACCACCTAGTGTGGGGGAGATGCCCCACATTTTGTATATATGTATAAATAAAAAAAATAATAATAAATAAATAAATAAATAAAAATAAAAATAAAAAATGTGTGTGTGTATATAAAAATAAATGGCTATTAGTATTTCCTTTTTCCGTTCTAAGTGTTGGTTTAACAATCGGTACTTTGAATATTGAGGGCAATATTCAGTTCTAAGTGTGGGGGGAATTCTAGCGAATTTGATCAAATGTACCATCTAGTACCCCCATTTTTAGCCAAAATTTTAAAATTTTTTCTCACTTAGAACGCAATAAATGGTTATCAGTCCGCCATGTCTAACACACATAAGGATTGGCTAATCCGAGAGCAAACGGCTCTTGGTAAAGATGTCTCAAATCCGTTGATGGCTTACAATTTGCCAAAAATTGTATGGTATTCGACTCACCATATCTTTATAAGTGAAGAGTTGGCTAGCCCGCAAGGTTATGGCTTGTGGTAAAGGCTTTGGAATTCCATGATTGGTAATCGGCTCACCAAAGATAATAGTTGTAATTTATCTAAGAGTTGGCTAGTCCAGAAGCAAACGGCTTCTGGTAAAGACAAATCAAACCCGTTGACAGCTGATGATTTGCTCAAAATTATTTGGTTATCATTGTACCAAAGTATCACATACTAAAACATTGGCTACTCCAGAAGTAATGGCTTTTGGTAAAGAGAAAAATCCATTAAAACTTCATAAAAGATTGCTAGGGACTAGCAATAGTTTAGTGTGGGGGATTGATGAGTGTGTAAATACTCATCATTTTTGTTATATCTGAACTGCCAAAACATCCAAAAACACTCAGAAATGCATCAAAATACTGAAAATATCCCAGGGATTTTGTTTTATATGTTTCAAATGCAAAATGCTTAAAAACAATTGAAAAACGAACAAAGTTTGCAAAATTGGCAGTTTCAGTCCCTCAACTTTCAAAACTTGTCAAAATTAGTCCCTAAGCATTTGTTTTGTAAGAAAAGTCACCAAAGGTCCTTTTGAAATTAATAGTTGTCATATTTAGTCCTTTGCTGAAAAGTTTCAATAATTTACAAGTTTGGTCCCTGCACTTTCAGAATTTGCAAAAATGGTCCCTGGGAAATATTATTGTTGGAAATATCATGTATGGTCCCTGGATTATTGGAACATGGCAGGAATTACCCTTGGTTTATTTTTGGGAGATGTACAACTTCAGTCCTCCAATTTTCAGAAGTTACAAGAATGGTCCTTGTGATTTAACTATAAACCAACCGGATCCTTTTATTAATAAATACCCAACCCATCCTAAACATAACCCAACCCAACCCCTTTATTAAACTAAGCCCAAGCCCAATCATAAAACAACCCGACCCAACCCTTTTTTATTAAACCCAGAAGGTTTGACTTAGTCAAATCCTTCTTCTATACCTTCAAATCGCCAAAACTCTGAAACCATACCACCCATGCCCATAGTTTCTCTGCTCTATCACCTCATCCCACCACCTTACCTAACAAAACAAGAAGCATTTAAAGCTTCTTCTCCACCTCCCCAAAACGCATTAAATGCTGAAACCTGCTCGAATCCACTACTACCACTTTTGGCGCCAAAATCAGTTTGAGTGGCTCAGATCAATTGAGGATAATTCAAGGGTTCAGATGTGATCAAGGATGTCGGCTAAGGGTTTCCCAGCATAATTTAGTATATATAGATCAATTTAATAGAAAATAAGTAGTAGCTAATTTTTAGTGTAATCGTACTTTAATATTCAGTAGCTATAACTTGTAATTTCCCATTCTCAGTTGTAATCTATGTTATAATCAATCAAAGAAACTTTGTTTTAATCACTTATGTTCTAAATTTCAAGTATGTTAAGAATTCAATATTTCTGTTAAGCTAATTAAACTCAAATTCCATCCAGAAGCTTTCAAAAGCTCCCACACCCTTGCAATAAGTTTATAAAAGCTTAACATAGCTTTCTGTAAGCTTATCTAGTGTAATCTAGTTCTAAAATTCAAGAAATGAAGATGGTCAACAAAAGTCAACCTGGGATCTCATAAGCTACTCTGGGTGGTATAAGCTAAATTTGGAAGGCTTTTCTGGGTTTCTAGCTTGTCTTTGACAAGCTAGTTGTGGTCTGTTCTAGTCCTGCTATCCCAATAGCCACTTCTCATTTGTAAGCTTTTTTCTAATTTTGCAAAAGTTCCTAGTCTACTGTACAACTGCTTAATATTAGCTTATTATTAGACTTCTCAGCTTAATATTAGTTTATAATCATATTTCATTTATAATCTTAGTTAAAATCAGCCTGTAATTCATATTTACTTAAAATCACTTAGAAAGTCAAAAATAGCCATATTAGCATAAACTTATTAGAGTGCTTATTTTCCTGTTGAAAATTGCTTATCATAGTTTAAATAAGTTAGTTAATCATTAAAATCAGAGCTTTTAGTTTAAAATATTGTGTTTCCTTTGAAAATCCACCACAGAACACTTATTAAGGGGTGTTTGGTTTAGCAGTCAAACTAGGTCAAACCTAGTGTTACTGTAGATTGACCACAAGCTTAACTTCACACTAGCTTTTCTTGGTCAATATAAGCTGTTTACAAGTTTGGATTGGCCATTTAGATAGAATTGGCCATTTTGCATACCCTGTGGAAATTTTAGCCTAGGAAAAGCTCAAATAAGCCATTTATAGCCATAAGCTTATTTGGCCCTTTTTCTTGGGTTCTCTGAGTCCTTTGTGATCCATTTGAAGCATACACAAGAGTTGGTTTGGAAGCCTTTGGCTTGTGCACTTCTGTGCAACCCTGCACATCAGCAAACTCAGTATACACTGAGTTGCTGAAGCAGCTGAACTCACCTCCTTTGTGGCTTATCCACATAAGCTCAGGCCTTGATTTTTGTGTTTCTGAATTGCTCATACTACTAGCTCACTTTTGCCCCCATTAGATTGCATCTCAGAAGCTTATTGGACTGCTTAATTTGCCCTGCAAGTTTGCTAATTTCTGAGTTTTCTGTTTGAGATTTGCAACTGCTAATCTTCTTATCAGCTTAATCTCTTGTGCTTATTTGTAATTTCTAGTTGTTTTAAGCTTATAGTAGTGTATTAAACTTATTTTTAGCTTATTGACTCAACTGCTTATCTGTCCAACTGCTTATTTAGGCTCATTAAACTTCTGATTTTATTTTTCATAGCTTTAAAATATTAATTTAGACTTATCCTGAATTTTTCAGATTTTTCCTAAGTCATTTGATATTTTTAATCTTTTTAATTAGTTTTTATTAGTAATTAAATCATAATAAATAAAATAATAATCAGAAAAATATAAATCTAATTTTCATAATTTTCTTTTGTCATTTTTAATCTATAAAAAAATATAATCACATTTTTAGACCTTAAGAAAACCAAAAATAGAAAAATAGTGATAGCTTCTATTTAATAGAATTTATCTTTTTAAATTTTAATTAAGCATTTTTCATTTTTATAATTTTATTAGCTTCTTTTCACTTAATAATATTTATATAAAAATTTTCAGATTTTTCTTTGATTATTTAGTATTTATTATAATTTAAAATAGTTTAAATAATAATTAATTAGTAATTAATTAATAATAATTAGATAAAAAGTTTAATAAATATATTTTCAGTTTTAAAATAAGTTTTATAATATTTTAGATTTATCTAAGTCATAATTTCATTTTTCTAAGTTTATTTCTTATTTTCTTACTTTTTAGGTAATTATTTAATAGTTAAAAATAGTTTTTAATTAATAATAATTAATTAATAAGTCAAATAAATAATTTTCTTTTTCTAATAATTTTCTTTTATTATTAGGATTGTAAAAATATAATTTTCATATCCGTAGGCCGTTTATTTATCAAATCCCACTTTTTATTTTGTACGTTTACTTTTATTTAAATTTAAACGTACGTTTTTAGATTTTAGCCGTTTTAAGTAATTTGGGTCCCTGTATTTATTTCCATAGCTTGTTTAAGCTATTTCTTTTTATTTTCTTAATCCAATAATTCAAAACCCCTTTTCCATTCAATAGCACTTGATCACAATTCGTCTTTAAACACAATTTCACGCTTCGCTGGGATATAACGACCCGGGAAAACACTATACTCCTTGGTTAGTTGTCTTCAAGTAGTTTGACTTTATTTGACCACATCCTTGGTTGATTTAAGTTGACTGTTTGAGGCCAATCAGAAACCAAGAATTTCAAACCTCTTTTTACTAACTTTAAAAAGTAGCAAAATATTCAAAAGAGATTAAGACATCAAAAGTTCTAAAAACGCCCCATTTTTTTATTTTTTTTCATTTTCTTCACACTTATTCTATTTTTGTATTTTTCTCTTTTCTTGTGACGGGATGTTGACTTTCATTATTTCACAATAACTTTTAGGATCACGGAGTAGGAAACACAACTCATAAAGGAGTGACAAGTTAAGATGCTAATGCTACTCATGAATGTAACTTGTAAACTTTTCACTCCCCAATTATTCTACAAGTTTGGTACGTGTGCTTGTTTTTCAAAAGTTTTGTCAAAGAACCCGACATTATTATGTTTATTACTTGTTTAAGTCAAATATTAATTCACCGGTAATATTGAAATCTGAGGATCAAAAGGGCCTTTTCCATGTAACGGCTTTCTTCTCGGCACATCCCAAACCAGTTGGTTTTAGGTGACCAGGCTTTTGACACCTCACAGAGAATAGTAGCAGAATCAGCAGGATTTCGATTTCAAAGATTTCTAAAATTTCTGCTAAGTTAATATTAAATACTTAAATTGACAATAACGAACGATCATTTGGAGATTAAAGACGCAAAGATGAGATCACTCCATGTAGCGACTTTCTTCTCAGCTTGTCCTTTTAGCAAAGCTTAGGAGGCTAGGTTTTTACACCCTCGAGAATAGTATCGGAGCTTTCGTGGTCTTTGAAATCAACAATCTACCAAATTCCCGTTAAACTTTAACACAAAATTGACGAATACTAGTTCAACTTCCGATTTAAATTTAAGAAAAAATAAGTTTCGTACATTTATTCATAAGCAACATTTTTATTCACATAACATATATTTTTTTTTCTTTTTCATTTTTCACTTTTTTTTTTTTTTTTTTTTTTTTTTTTTTTTTTTTTTTTTTTTTGTTACATATACATACTTGCATTATACTTGTGATTTTACTCACTTTCTTTTGCAATATTATTCTGATTTTAAGAAAGTATGCTTGTTCAAAAAATTAAATAACAAGTTGAACTCGTACTCTTTATCAAAGTTGTATAAAAATTTGTAATAAAACGATTTCTAAGTTTAAAATTTTGAAAACAGCACTAATTTAGCTTATGGGAGGAAAAACTACAAATTCTACTGATGAACTTTTAAGATAACCAACTAATCTTTGCTTAGCATCACAACTTATAATAAACTCTATCATTTCTCGTTCTTCGCAAATTTAAAATCTTTAATAAAAAGATCCGCGAATGCTTAGTCAAAATGGTTAAGGGGACAAGCTAGGGCTCAACACGCCCGGTCAAGTCAAAATATTATTCATACTCTAACCAACGGAAAATCAACAATGTGTCAAAACACTTATGATATTTTTGCAAAATTTTTTAATTTTTCCCATTTTTTTGGATTTTTGGTGGAAAAACAGGGTTGCGAGGGTAAACGACACAATGCAAGGCAAAATCAAATCGAAAGATCACCCCCCAGACTAAAACGAAACATTGTCCTTAATATTTTAAAGGGTAAGGGTCATCCTACGCAAATCTAAGGCCGTTTATGAATTATGCCAAATCGATAACGTTAGTCGATAAGATTAAGGATACCAGATTTCTTGAGACTTGAGTGGAGATAGAAAAAACGACGAGCACGAGAGTCTTCACATGTCGGGCAAATCCTGCACAAGACAACAAACACAAAAAATGGAAGAGATAGGACTCTTCACGTCACACTTATTAGAAAGAAAATAGTAAGAAGATAGAAATATAAGCATGGGGTGCCTTCCACGAAGCGCTTGTTTTTGTTCGAGTCGTATAGCTTGACTCGCCCCGAATTTAATTGTTCTTGGGGGAGCATGTGGAAAAGATAATCTCCATCGGACTTTCGTTCAAGAGGTTTGGATAAACATTGAAACATATGAAAGTTCCACGCCGACGAGATACCCACGGTTTTAAGAAATAGCAACCATAAATGGTGATACCGGGGTCAAAGACAGTATCTTCACTCCCGAATGAGTGAAGGAGAGGAGAAATCACATCATATGTGAGAAAAGGAAGAAAGATTTTAATTACAATTAAGATCCATTCTTCATCCTCAAAGGCAAATTTTTCATTTTCCTTATTTTAAATTTCAACATTAAAGATCTTTGGTTCAAAAGTCATCTCGGGAGGGAGGGTCGGGATTTTGTCATCAATAAGCAATCTCTTATGATAGAGAACACCTCCCCCCAGACTAAGATCTTCCTCAAGATCAAAATAGAAATGATCATTCTCCGGTGGAGATATGATGTGAGTGAGTTCACCGCAGAACTCCTCAAAGATAAACGAATCATACTCGGGAAGAGAGATATGAGAATGAGAAGTGGTACTGCCACTACTCGTCTCTTCAGTATGATCGATATCAAGACGGAATGCTTCATATTCCTGAAGAGAATAATCGGAAAAAGCCTCAAGCTCAGGAAATGTTTCGGGCTTTTCCAAGATAAAGTCACTATCCTCAACGGGGATAGGAGATGAAGTTGGTTTATCATTTAATGCCTCGATCTTAGAAATGAGAAGATTGATATTCAATAATTTATCACGAAGTGCATCGTCCTTGATTTGAAGAATATCAGTGTCAATCTCTCCATCATTTGGATCAAAATCCTTTTCTTCCTCTAGGCTGACGAGCTCAGAAGGTAATTCCTTAACATAATCGATGTCTCTACTAGATAAAGAATCATCATCACTCGAAGTACAATCATCGTCAGAATCGGAAAACATCTCAACATGATCATTTGAAAAGTCAAGAAGGGGCAAATCACACATTTTGTCGGAAATACCCTCGGACTTACTTTGGATTGGGACAAGGTCCTCAACACTAGACTTTATTACTTCATCCAATTCCTTTTCAGGAGTAGTGCTAAGAGGCTCATCCCCCATAATGAGAGAGTCCTCGGAGTCCAAGGTAGGTAAGATGGATGTGGTTGCAATGGACTGAGGGAGTTGAAAAATGGTATTATTCGTAAGAATAGCACTCTCCTCGTCGTCCTCATCTTCGTCATCGAGCATGGCAGCCTTATTAAATAAGGAACGCATTTGTGCTGCTCGTTCTACGGCGAGTAAATCTTCCATAGATTTACCATGACGATCTTCTTGGGTATGTTTAACAGCCAAATTATTCAGTGCATTCCTCACATCTTGAAATTTTTGGAATACTTCTTTGAAAGATTCTTGAAGAGATAGCCGAGGCTGATTCTGAATCGTTTCATACTGTGGAGGTTGGTCATGATAAGAATAGTCATAATTGTTACAAGGACCGTGCTCATTGACAAGCGGGTTCCTCATTTGACAATCAGAGCTATAATGCGGACCTCCACAGTATTCACAACAATATGACTGTTGTGGTTGATTCAGAGAAGTATATGGATATTGGTCATAACCAAAATTTTGATTGTTACACGAAACCTGCTCATAGACAAGCATATTACTTGCTTGACAATCAAAACTTTGGTGAGGACCTCCACAATTTGCACAAAGATCATTTGGTGCATTTTGAAATGATGTATCATTGAAGTTTTGATAGTACGGTTCTTGCCCAAATGAATTCTGAGGAGGGTAGTTGAAATCGTTTTGAAAATTTGGATAAGTAAATGTATTTCCGATTTCAGAAGTGCAACATGTACAAAGTCCATGAGTAAACCCACATCCTTTGCAAAAACATTGTTCACAAAGTGAATTATTTCCCAACAGATCTCCACAATTAAAGCAATTTTGCTGATTGATTGGGGATGGCTGGGATTGTGGAGGGTAGTCGGAAGATTCTTGGGAATTATTAAGGGAAGTTGGATTTGTATTAATGGGTAATTCACACCAATTACAAAATCCATTGCTACAATTACCTCCACACCGCTCACACAAACACTTGTAACAACGATGATCATCAACCACTATACTTTTACAATGAAAACAGCGATAGTCGAGTGACGACATAAGAATTAAACGGTTAAAGGGATGAGAAGATTATTTTGCGTTTTTCTAATTTAAAAACTTTTTGAAAAACACAAAGGGAAAAAGGAAATTAAATTTTGAAAAGAAAATCTTTTTGGGTTTTTTATAAGAAAATATTTACGAAGAAAATGATAACTTCTCGGGAGAAGGGTCTTCAAACCACGCATCGACAAACAAGAATCGAGAAAATTCGCTTCAAGCTTTCCCCGGCAGCGGCGCCAAAAATTGATTCGCGAAAATCAATGCATATAAATATTTCCAAGGAATACAAGGCAAGTTGTAATCCCGGGTCGTTATCCCCAACGAATGATTGAATGGAATTTCGTGAATTCAAGTCGTGATTGTGTGATGAATAGTGAAAAGGGATATTTTGGATTTTTACGCTAAAATATGTGAACATAAATTAAAAGCGACTTATGAAGCAATAATTAAACTAATAACAATTAATTCTACAATAGTAAACATAATCTTAAACTAGATATTTAAACTAAAAAATGATAAAAATGAATGAGATTAAGACCCGGTGATTTATACGAGAGAATAACCACCCGATCTTATAAATCAAATAAATGATTAAAGTTTATTTCTTTGTTAACGTTAATTTTGCTATATAGTTAATAAAGTTTAAAGCTTTATTAACTAGATAACTTAATAAAAGTTATTAAAGTTGTAAATTTTAATGATTTTTATGCTTATAAGACCCTTAAGCTCCTCGCCTTAGGTCGCGAAATATAAGAGATCAAAGAAAAACAAGAACTTTATTAAAGGTTAGCAATAATAAACAATAATAAGCAATACTATTATATGAAATAAGCTAAAAAGTAGTCTAAAAGGTAAAAGGATTAAAACTTTATAACTAAAAACTATTAGATCTAAGTCCACCCGAAGCTAAGTTGCCCACTCCGAAGAATAGACGCGAATCGGGTATGTTTAAGGACTAGATCTAAATGAACAAGCTATTAAATAGCTTATTGCTCAAGAAAAAAACAAGAAAAATTTATAAAATTTTATAAAAAGTAAAAGTGTAAAAGAGTGTGTGTGACCAATGTGTAAAACAAGATTTTACACATACACCATCATAAGAGCTCTTTTATCACAAACAGAAATTAAATGCTAAACATAAAGTTAAAACATAATATAAATTGAAAGTAATAACTGTTGTAGAAAATTAAACTGAAGAGTGACTACTGTTATTCTAATTCAAAGAAGTACAAATAAAAAATAATGAAGAGAAAATTAAAAGATACTTGAATACATAAAAAACTGAACTGAGAAAAATAAATGTCAAAAGAGAATTATAAGCTAAATACTGTTACTGAAAAATAAAAATACTGAAGAGAAAAAAATAAAAGCTACGGAGTATCTAAAAAAAAACTAACTACTCTCAAAACTACTCCGGATCATCCTCTATTTATAGCAATTGGAGTCGGTTATTTTTTTCAAGCCATGCCACGTGTCAGCTTGTGATTTGCTGAGGAAATTGATAGTGGGGCGAGAGTGGGTGTGGCAGTAGCTCCACTCGCTTGTTGGAATTAATTTAGAGAAGTGAGCTACAAACGCTTTGTCTTCACGTGGGTAGCAGCTCCATATCTTCTTTCTTCTTTTTTTTTTTCTTTTTTTTTTCCTTGTTGAATTTAATGAGGGTGTAGAGCTGCTTCTCTTCATTTGTTTTCTCCTTTTTTTTTTTTTTTTTTTTTTTTTTTTTTCCTTAACATGCCATGCCACCATTTATTATTTTTTTCTTTTTTTTCCTTCTTTGTTGAATTTAATGAGGAAGCACCTCATTCCTGACATTGTATTTTTTTTTCTTTTGTCGCGATGCTCCAAATAAAATTATCGTTGGTCTCGCAATTCCGTGCTCTTTCCAATCTCGTGCTCGGTTTTTGTCTATTTTGTCTTTCTTTTTATCCTTTTCTCATATTCGTACCTGCACATGTACAAACATCAAAACAAGCATATATATGGCATTTTTTATATGTTTTTGGTCTTTTTGGTCCGTTTTATCGGGTAAAAGATATGTGAAATTTAACACATATCACTTACCTTGGGCTATAACGCATCCTGGGGGATCTTTAACACATGCCAAAGAAATAGGCAATCCTTGCCGGTGAATGCAAATTAAATTACCCCAGAAGAATGGAAGATATTATAACACCCCTGTTCGACCCGTTCCCAGGGTACTAGGACCCCACCCTAGATGAAAGTGGACCAAAGGCCTTACGTGATTGGCCAGTCAACGAATATTGCGTTTTGGTCAAACCCAATAGTCAAAGTGGTAGTCAAAGAATGTATTGTATAGTTATGGGAAAGTATTATGTGGCAAGAGTATAAAGGAAATAGACTTCAAGTGTTAAAGTTGCAATAAACCAAAGTGTAAAGATATGTAGTGTGGTCAAAATAAAAAGAATAGGACTTGAGGGGCCAATCTTGCCAAATGGCCAAACTTGCCACCTAACTAAAATGTCCAGGATTATCTAGACATTTCCATATTATTCTTGAGTCTTGTGGAGTCCCGTTTTTAGAGAGAAAAAGGGAGGGAAGAAAGTGGGTCTTGATGGTTTTAGGAAGAAGAAGATGAAGTTCTTATGTTTATGGCTCTTCCTAGCAATGATCCTCCACAAGATGTAATGATGATGATGATGAAGATGATGTTATTGATAGTCTTAGCTTGGACTCAAGGTAAGTAAACCGGCTATAAAATGATATTATGATGACTTCTATGCATTTTGTGTCTAGATGTCATACATGTTAAGATTAATGAATGTTTGTGTATGATGATGTTATGTGGAAATAAGTGTAAGGTTAGTGGTGGATTAGTCAAGGTTGGATTAGAAAGGGATATTGATGCTTAAGTGATAAGGTATGTGTTAATGCTTAAATGTTATGTGGACTAAAGGTTATGATGTGAAATGTGTGAATGAATTGTAATGTTATGTTATAACCGTTTTACTTACTAAGAATTCGTGCTTACGGTTTAAGTGTTTAATGTTTTGTAGGTTTATGTGTGATGGAAATGGTGAGCTTGGACTAAGGGTTAAGGTTGGCTAATATGGAAGATAGAAGGTAGTATGTGTTAGGAGCTTAGGTAGAATATCGAGCTCAAGTATGAAGTTTGTACCCCCGTTGGTCTATTATTGATTTATAAATTTTAGTCAAGTGTCAAAATATATGATAATGAAGTCCTAATGATTTGGTGGGCTAATGATGTGTCAAAGTATGTTTTATGTGTTCCTAGTAAAAGTTAAAGGGGTGTTTGGATTATGTGTAAAAGTACCCATTTTGGGTGGTAAATGGGTCAAGCGTCTTTGGAACATGTTTGTTATGATAAGTTAATGAAGTTGGCCAAGTTTGGTGTAAAATAGAAGTGGTATAAGTGGTTTATAGTGAAAATGGGTCAAAATGGGTCTAAAGTGGCTAATTTGTAAAGTACTATTTCGGGTGGTCAAACGGTAGATGTTTTTGTATGAAAATGAGCCCAATAACATACTAAGTAAATCTGGAAATTTTGGTAATAATCCGAGATAGTGTTTTCAAGTTACGGGCAAAAAGGTGATTTTGTCGGATCAGCAGGCTCCATCCGATCGGATGTGCGCCTCGGTAAATTTTTTTGGTAAACTTTGAAAAATCATATCTTTTGATCCGTAAGTCGTCACGGGTAGTGCCACCTGTCGTTTTGAAGGTAATTGAGTCTAGTTTCATTTAAAAATAGTTTCAAGGTCTGAATATTTATAGATTTTTGTCAGTAATCAAAAGAGTAACCAGATGTCCGTAAAAGTCAAGTGTTTCCGCTCTAAAAGTTTTAATTTTTTGTCTAAGCGGGCACGGGGTGTTACAACTTGGTATCAGAGCTTCGGTTTAAGTGAATTAGGTTTCCATTAGGTTGCCTAGACTTAAACCACTCGTAGAAATGTTGGGCGTAGGCGTAAGAAATGCGAAAGGTAAATGTTTAAGCTAGAAGAAGGAATATGTGGTATGTTATATGGACCAAAGTAGATAAATGATGAATGTGTCTTATGTGCTAATGTGTATGAGATATAAGTCTATAGATGACTTGAAATATTAAATGATTAGTTAACCGTGCACCTTAACTGGTGTCGGTGATTATATGAAAGTATGTTAGAGTAACGGTAATCAATTGTGAATAGGAATGGTAATTGGTATTAGAGATGGGTTAATAAGTAAGTTTAAATGTTGATGTCTAAGGTATGAAACATTGTGAATGTGCTAAAGTATAATGTGAAAAGATAAGATGAAACTAATGTACTAATGACGTAGTGTTAGATGGTATGGAGGGTAAAGAATGAGGCTAAAGAATAACGGCAAGTAATGATTATGATTCGTAAGATATTAATGTGCAACATATGGTCTCATTATACAAATATATGTCTAATGATTGATGTTAAAGTTGAATAGAGACGGATTAAGGGTAAGTAAGGTATGAGAATCTAAGTATGGATGTGAATGTGTAACAAGGATGAATGATATGATGAGACGTAAATGATGAAATTGAACGATATTGCTTAAGTGCATAAATAACTAAAATAAGGTAAGTTAAGGTATAAGAATAAGAATGTGATGAGTTAAGAATGTAAGAGAGAATAAGATGAGTATGTATGAGGTAAAGGTGTTGCCCTGAAATCATTATATTACGGCTAAGGCCATTAGCGGTAATTATTATAATGAATGCATGTGTTGCAGTTGACGATATGTGTAAAGTCTATATGTAAAAAAGTTGAGTAGACTATAGTGTAATATAAAAATGTGAAAACGATTAACGCGGGTTAAAGAATGCAAGTTAGAGTGAAAAGCGTAAAGATGTAGAGGACGTGTAAAAGAATTAATAAGTGTAAGAAGAATAAATGATACTACTGAATGAATGTAAATAAAATTATCAAGGGCTCAAGTGTGGAAAGAGTCGGGTAGACTAAAGGGTATAGTAAGAATGCGAAAATGAATAATGTGGGTTAAGAATGCAAGAGGTAATGGAGAGTGAAACACATAGAAATGTGTACTATTAATAAGCAGGTTCATATGCTCTATGAGCTTGCGTTCACTAAATAAAATGGATGGGATGAGGTGTGTATATTAAAATGTTAATAGCTTGGATCCAATACTATAATGTGAAACTGATAAAGTGTGGATGTTAAAGATCCCTCGGGATGAATGTTAATGATCCTCCGGGATGAATGTTAAAGGTGGTATCATTCGGGATGACCAAGTCAATGAATGTTAAAGAATCCTTCAGGATGTGTTAAAGATCCTTCGGGATAAAACATATTGCCTTCACCGGCAAAGATTGCCTACATCCTTGGCATGTGTAATAGTCCCTTCGGGGAAAATGTTAAAGTAAAGTGGATCCGAGCTAGAAAATGAAAAAGTTTAAAATGAAGAATATGGAAGATTTAAAGTTAAAGCAAGTAATAGTGGTTTGAAGGTTATGTCGGAAGTATTTAAGTAGGATGGTTTATGATTTCTTTATTTAAATGGATTGGGACGCCTTTTCATTTAAATAAAGAAGTCATAAATCACCGAACCATGAGTTTGTATTTCTTGATTTACATCGTTTGGGACGCCTCTCCATGTAAATGAGGAAATATAAATGAGTGGGCTTATGTGTTCCCGACATGGCATGAGTAGGGTGGAAGGGTAGAAGAAGGAGTCTAGGATGATTAGAAGTCATAAGGAGTTAAGATAGGTGGATAGATAATGAGTTGAATGACGACCCTAGGTGGGAAATGTCAAATGAAGTATAGGACTTAGGTGTTTAAGTGTGAGTTGAAACGATTAAAGTTTGAAACGATATGCTTGTTACAATATGAATTGAAGGAAAATGTGGAGTAATGAATGCTAATAAACGCTAATATGGATTAAAAGCTCTATAAAATTATGAAAAGAAAAGTAAAGGCGGATGTAACGTGTAGAAAAATAGTAATGGGATAGTGGTAAGGTTGCGGTAAAAGTAGAAGGTTAACGAATAATTGACTTATGAAAAGTGAAAAAGGGGGTGTAATGTTCAAGTGACACATAGTCCTTGATGGGAATGTTTAAATGGAGCGAGTTAAAAGGGTATGTGATAGACGTAGGAATGTTAAATGGCATGCATTAGAGGTAAGGATTATGTCTTGAATGACATAATGACTAAAAAGAAAAGAAAGAATTGAGAAGTTAAGCTAGAAATGGAATGAGCTAGGGGTATGGTGTACGTATAGTGGACTTAGAATTGCAAGATCGCTTAGATCGTACAATCAAAAAGGGGGAATAAAAATGGAAAGTGCTAAGAAATGTCCGAGGTAAGGTGAAGCTAAGTTTTGATTAGAAATAGACGAGAGATTTCGGGGAAAAATCTAAATAAGGGGGGTTGAATTGTTAGACCCGTTCCCCGGATACTGGGACCCCACCCTAGATGAAAGTGGACCAAAGGCCTTACGTGATTGGCCAGTCAACGAATGTTGCGTTTTGGTCAAACCTAATAGTCAAAGAATGTATTGTCTAGTTATGGGAAAGTATTATGTTGCAAGAGTATAAAGGAAATAGACTTCAAGGGTTAAAGTTGCAATAAACCAAAGTGTAAAGATATGTAGTGTGGTCAAAATAGAAAGAATAGGACTTTAGGGGCCAATCTTGCCAAATGGCCAAACTTGCCACCTAACTAAAATGTCCAGGATTATCTAGATATTTCCATATTATTCTTGAGTCTTGTGGAGTCCGGTTTTTAGAGAGAAAAAATGAGGGAAGAAAGTGGGTCTTGGTGGTTTTAGGAAGAAGAAGATGAAGTTCTTATGTTTATGGCTCTTCCTAGCAATGATCCTCCACAAGATGTAATGATGATGATGATGAAGATGATGAAGATGATGTTATTGATAGTCTTAGCTTGGACTCAAGGTAAGTAAACCGGCTATAAAATGATATTATGATGACTTCTATGCATTTTGTGTCTAGATGTCATACATGTTAAGATTAATGAATGTTTGTGTATGATGATGTTATGTGGAAATAAGTGTAAGATTAGTGGTGGATTAGTCAAGGTTGGATTAGAAAATGATATTGATGCTTAAGTGATAAGGTATGTGTTAATGCTTAAATGTTATGTGGACTAAAGGTTATGATGTGAAATGTGTGAATGAATTGTAATGTTATGTTATAACCGTTTTACTTACTAAGCATTCGTGCTTACGGTTTAAGTGTTTAATGTTTTGTAGGTTTATGTGTGATGGAAATGGTGAGCTTGGACTAAGGGTTAAGGTTGGCTAATGTGGAAGATAGAAGGTAGTATATGTTAGGAGCATAGGTAGAATACCGAGCTCAAGTATGAAATTTGTACCCCCGTTGGTCTTTTATTGATTTATAAATTTAAGTCAAGTGTCAAAATGTATGATAATGAAGTCCTAATGATTTGGTGGTCTAATGATGTGTCAAAGTATGTTTTATGTGTTCCTAGTAAAAGTTAAAGGGGTGTTTGGATTATGTGTAAAAGTACCCATTTTGGGTGGTAAACGGGTCAAGCGTCTCTGGAACATGTTTGTTATGATAAGTTAATGAAGTTGGCCAAGTTTGGTGTAAAATGGAAGTGGTATAAGTGGTTTATGGTGAAAATGGGTCTAAAGTGGCTAATTTGTAAAGTACTATTTTGGGTGGCAAACGGTAGATGTTTTTGTATGAAAATGAGCCCAATAACATACTAAGTAAATCTGAAAAGTTTGGTAATAATCCGAGATCAGGTTTTCAAGTTACGGGCAAAAAGGTGATTTTGTCGGATCAGCAGGCTCCATCCGATTCGGATGGGCGCCTCGGTAAATGTTTTTGGTAAACTTTGAAAAATCATATCTTTTGATCCGTAAGTCGTCACGGGTAGTGCCACCCGTCGTTTTGAAGGTAATTGAGTCTAGTTTTATTTAAAAATAGTCTCAAGGTCTGAATATTTATAGATTTTTGTCAGTGATCAAAAGAGTAACCAGATGTCCGTAAAAGTCAAGCGTTTCCACTCTAAAAGTTTTAATTTTTGGTCTAAGCGGGCACGGGGTGTTACAACCCCCCAAGTGATATATAACATCATGTTGGATCCAAGCTAATATTACTTTAACATTTTTACACATTTTATCATTTAGGTACTTTTATAATCAGGTACTTATCCATTTCCACTTTCTTATTGCCTTACAGAATTTCATCATATTCTCTAGTTCTTATTTAATCTTAGACAATATTTCATATGATGTTTGTCAATTTTATAATGCACAAGTTTTATATGTGTTTTCGCAACGCGCTTTAATACTCATCCGTCAACATCAAGTTGACCATATGCTCAACTTTATGCCATCATGTTATTTTAGTTCATTTGAATCTTTCATGCATATAAACCTCACAATATAGGTTTGTTCTATAACACTCTCTTTTATCTTATTATGCTAATTATGCACATATTCGATATACTTAAACTTCATTATATTTTTTGACATTCTTAATATGTCAACATGACTCTATTCATGTTTTTAATCTTGTCTAATACATTTTATATCATTCAAGATTTCTAGCTCAATTTATCTCTACCATCATTTCTACTCATCACACTTAACAATAATTCTATATAGCGATTTGCTTAGCATGTTTTCTAGGCAATCAGAGTTTTTAACTTCTATCACATAACAATATGTTTCTATTAAAGTTCTCAACCCTCACTAGGTCATCACACATTATATTTGCATATTTCACATTATGCTTAATTCGTGCATTTCTATGCAACATGCTATTATCAACAATTCACACATCATACATTACTCACACTTTTACCATGCCCTACTTATAATACAATCCAAACAATATGCTTTATTCAAGCATCTAATCCTCATAATATTTTAATCATTCCATCTCTAACACAACATATCATACAATAGACATGTATTACTATTAGACCATATATTGGTCACGAATTTCAAACATAAACCATATCCAATTAGCTCAAATTATGCATTTATTTGGCACTTAGACAATTAATAATTTACCATAAACTTAGCATCACATACTAATATAACCTTATACTTAACACTTCTCCGACAAGTGTTAAAACATCATTAATCATATACATTCATTTAGTCTATGAATCAATTACACATTGCCAATAACTAATCATGTCTAAGCAATATCCTTACTACACCATTGCCGTAAGCACTTAACCTACCTTATACTAAAGCATCATAATACTTCTGCATAACTCAATTTTACAGAACATGTGACTATTAGTGGTCTAAGTTTGGACAACCCTATAGTGGCAACCTAATTCACTTAAAGCAATGCTCTGATACAAAGTTGAAACGCCCCAAACCAAACTCGATTTTCTTAAAAATAAGGCCTCGATACGCCATATCGACAAAAATGTCGTCGATATGGCGTATCGGGCATAACCAGCTCGATACGTCGTATCCAAAATCTGGCATATGTCGTATCCAACTTCTAATGTTAAAACTTCATTTTTCGAAAGCCTACTTACACGACTTGACACATCACGAAACTTTGCAGATATCATAAATAAAAAATATATTTTATAATTATGTACAAGTTTCACATTTAACATGTGCGGAAGCTATCATTTATCAAAACAGGGTTACAACCCAAACACGCATTTTTACCCATTTTCATCACTTGTACATAAGACTTTCATTCATAATCAACATATAAAATTGTTTGACTCAAATTACATATGAAAACATAAAAAGACATCATTTTATATGACTTGGGGGGTTTAACTCGTTTTGTAGCATGGTTAACTATCAAGACTTGCCTACATACCTTGGCAAGTACTTTCAAACTATGCTTCACATCTTAAGGCCTGGGTCATGACCTTAATTTATTCGCACAACCTAAAAAATGGTCAAAAACAAAAATGTAAGCTTTACTCCTAGTAAGTAAAAAGGTAATAACATGTCATTATACATCATTTAAACATACTTGCATTATACATTTCAATTTCTAGTCCGAAGGACTATTCCACACTTTCACTTGCATATAAGCACTTTAACCAACATCACTCGACATCAACATAAGCATCACATACCTTAGCTAATAGCAACTAGGCTAACCACATCCTTAGCTAGTCATGAACAACTAGCCTAATTCTACCTTAGTCCCAATATACTAACCAATGTCTTCCACAACCTTAACACATTTATTCACATAACATATATATGACAAAATCAATATAACTCCACATGATAACCAATTTACTTACCTTAGCTCCATAGTTAATTTACCAAATGATGCCAAACACCAACACCACTTGATTCCTAATAAGAATCATCATCTCTAACACTACCCATTAACATAACCCATCTCATCTCTAACATGCATATGATCATTATCATGATCATATGGTAAACCCCCTAAAATCACTAATTCAATCATAATTCATTAAAAGGACTTAACCCTTATCATCAATACTTATCTCAAAACCCTTTTTACCCAAACCCCCCAAATTACCTTCAAGAACCATAGCTTAAAATGCCACCAAATCAAGGATTAGGAGTTACTTGTGTAGGAACATAGCTAGGGCTTAAACTCTTGTATTGTAACATTATTCTCCAAGATTGATTACTAGAAAAGCTCCCCTCCATCTATTAAAATATTATGTTTTTATTCCTCCATCTATACAATTAATACATACAACAAATCTCAACTTTTTTTTTTTTTTTTTTACTATTTATCAACAACCCAACCTTTATAAAGTTATATATTAAATAAAATATTTACGTTATAAAAACATTGGCTAGTTTAATCCAGGTGGCAGAATATTAGGTTCAATTATATATTAAATAAAACATGGCCATTCCTAGTATGAGGTTGGATCAAATATTTGGGAGACACCAACGACCAGATTGGGATTTTCTCTTTCTTTCTTTTGGAATCGTTCAGTATAATATTAATTGTTTACCCTCCAATCGACTGAAAGAACCAACTGATAAACATAGTCTTAGAAAACCGATTTTTGGTTGTTACATTGATGGCAAAAAAGGTTGTTTGGTATGTTTGTGTGGGTCCCATAAATAAGAATGAAGAATGAGTACCACATATTTGCTATGTGCTAAACCGGGCAAGCTTTCCAACTTTTGTTATATTTTCATTTTAGGTGGGTCTAACTTTTACATTAACAACTCATATATATATATATATAGGGAAGGGTTATATATATATATATATATATATATATATATATATATATATATATATATAGTAGATAATGCCACATAAGTCCACGTCATTGCCATGTAATTGTCATTAAAAGCCATGTCATCACATTTTAAGCAATTATAATTCGGATTAATTAGTTTAAAAAAATGTCCTATGCATGATTCGAGCCTGGGTCATTTAGTCCACATACAAATGCTTCAACCACTAAACCAAGCCAATTTTTGTGATTTACGGTACAAAATAAGTAAGTCATGCTTAAATTATTGATATTGTTGAGCTATATTTAAGGAATAGATTATGCATATAAATATAGCTTAACAATAATATTGTTAATTTTGAAGATTAAAAAAAAAAAAAAAAAAAAAAAAAAAAAAAAAAAAAAAAAAAAAAAAAAAAAACTTAACAAGGCACGCCTCCTTTTTATCAGAACCCTAATGAATTTTTCCACGTTTTCTGATTTTCTGTTTATCTGTGTGCACACTTATGATGTTTCACGCTTTACATAAATTTTTACAGGTTCATATGGGACAGTATATCAAGCTATGTGGAACGGATCAATATGTATCTATGTCTCCCTTCTCAATATATCATGTTCATATTGTATTTGTATATAGTATCAAATAAGTTGTACGGCCACGTTATGCAGGATGATTCTGAATGTCCAGTACTCCATTCCATCCCATGTTCATATATCCCCCGAGTGCCGCCATTTGATCTCCAGAATATTTGTTGCAGACTCTGAAGCTAATTCTTGAAGCCATATTATTAAAACTAATAGCATTCTACTTTTGTCGCCAACACTAAGCCTCGAGCTGATATTTTCACATCTTATAACATGTGCAGGTTTATGAAAGTCCCGCCAAGCTGTAAAGGAGTATGCGTTTGTTGCGGTTCCTATAATATTCTTACCCCCATACTGTGTGATGCCGTAATTCATAGATTGCGTAAAATGTTTTTGTTACACATGAATTTCTGGATTGACAGTATTCTGTATGTGCCTTTCAGGATATGAGGTCCAAAGAAAATTAATATTTTTGATCTTATACTATCCCGGATGTTCAATCAGATATACAAATTGGTGGTCTGATGTCTCATCCAATACTACAACCGACGTCTAGGAAACACATGAAATTCTAGATTGTCAGTATTCTGATGTCTCAGCCAACACTACAACCGACGTCTAGGAAACAAAGAAGATGATGGTCTCTAGAGTTACATAGACGCTTTGTTAATGCATTGCAACAACTCGGTGGTTCAAAAGGTTAGTCTTATGAACTGACTTTTTGTTGTATGATAATGAGTGTAAGATTCTTACATAGTTAGATCATTGGCATAAGTCACAATTTGACATGTATTTGCTTATGTAAAGAGTGGATACTATTTTGGTTTATGACCAATCTTATAATCAATGAAAATTGCAGCAGTGTTAATAATTTTCTACAAAGCTATGAGTAAAAAATTTTCATTTTTGGAGATGATAGAACTGCAGTTTCCAGTGATAACAAATTAGGCTCTTGAATTATTTATATTCATCTCATGTTCTGTAGCTACTTTGATTCACTCGTGCAGACTTCTAAATGGGCTCCTTATATCAGCTCTTTGCCGGGTTCTTGACCACTTCCCATAATATTTTGAACATGTCACGCTTCACAAATTTAATCATGCACATGCTCTAGGCATAACATGTCCAACAAACACAACCTTACCAGAGGTGTTTCCATTACGGAAACTACTCAAATGATATGCTCCAATACCCAACCCAACAATCAGCTGATCTTTCGATGATCATCCCCAAGGTCTCACCCGTCTGCATTTAAGCACTAGCTGAGAAAGGACTTTTAGGGTTCGTTATTGACTTTCTTATTGGAGGTATCTCTGTTGTTGTGTCAAAGACAGCTGCTGCTCCAATTGAGCACGTCAAGTTTTGATCCACAACCAATATGACATGATCAAGGCTGGTAGTTCTTCTGAGCCATACAAGGGTATTAGTAAATGTTTCGGCCGAACCTTCAAGGAAGAAGGTTTCGTTTCCTTGTGGATAATAAACACTGCTAACGTCATTCGTTACTTCCCAACTCAGGCGACTTTTAAAATCTGTTACGTAATTGAACTTTTTTTTTATTGAATTTTAATTGTTCCTCTAACACATAAACACAATAATATCATTATATTGAATAATATCTCAACAATATAAATCTATTAAACATTAACTTTTGTGATATAATTGTCAGTTGGTGCTTATTGGCTAATTTCTAATAGATTCATTGGTCTTTCATGTTTCAGTGAACCTTAGCAGGCCAAGCCAACATCTTTTTCTCCATTGGAGTCTGATACACTTCGGTCAAAGAGGAAGTCTCATGATTATTCCATGATTACTAACCTATTTGAGTGTTTAGCGCCTGTTGAAAATCTATCTTTACGCTGTGGCATCATTGAGGTAATACAAAGATTAGTGTTAACTTCATATTAAATTGATGTCAAATTTGAATTTGTAAAAGAAATTGATAGTTGTCTGACTTGTGCATGTAATGTCTTATTTGAATCGCTCAGGTTTAAGGGACATGGCATGTTGGCTCCTTTCACTGCTGGATGGCAAACAAATGATTTACATCCCTTAGTAATAGAGAAGTCTGAGGTACGCATTATTGGCATGATACTTATAAATGTAGAAGGTTTAGTTATAAATGTAGAAGACTGTATAGCTGTTAATGAGAGATCTGATGTCAACCAAACTTGAATTTAGAAGAAGATTCAGATAGCATGATCACTGATAGAACAATCTTTCTATCAGGCACACTTACAATATGTGGTCCAACATTTTGACTATTCTGTGTTTTTTAGGTTCTAATAATATAGCGATAATTTGTGTGCATAAATTGATGTTAGCAATGGTTAGCTTTATTGGCTCTATTTTCCAATACCAGTAAGGGGGTGTTTAATTAAACCTTATACAAACATGTGTACTTATTGCCTGATATACTTTTGTGCTTTTATAAGCTATTTTGGATAAGCTACTTTACTTTATAAAGCAATGGGTTTGTTCTCCAACTGTAGTGCTTGCAGTATGTGTATCATGTCCAGAATCATCCAGTGGTGAATCTACTTTCGTGTTCAAATTCGAGGCCATTGCACCTATGTTAAATGATCTTGCCCCTATGAGTTTATTAATGCAGCTCTGACGCATTGAACTCACACGTCCGTATCGGCTTAAAAGACGTCTAAATCTTCAAGATTCTTTCTCGCCTGGCTAATACAAACCCATCTTTCTTATCCATATATGCAACATCAACATCAGTGAATCTTACTGCAAAATCATTGACCGCATTCTGGTACGAATAAAGTATCAGTTGTTGATTCTCTGAAGAAGGTGGCAGTCAGACAAGTATCTCTTGCCATTGTCAGACACACACGATATCACACATACGATATTTTTTCCCAAAACCCTAATATCACACATACGATATTTTTTTCCTTTTCTGATTTGATGTGCAGGTTTCTTTTCTGATTTGATGTACAGGTTGCCTTTGCCTTGCCTTTGTTTGTCAAGAGGGAAGTGAACTTTATTTGAAGATTAATAATTATTATGCATGAGCACCAATTATTACGTTATGGTGTAGTTATGTTAGATTTTAAAAGTTGTTATTGGGTAAAACTAATGTTATCTATTGGAGTTTGGTTATTTGCCTATGTAAATGATTGTGAATCTTTGATACTTTGTCGTTGCATGTAGATGGGTTGAAGATTTTGGTCGAGAGGATGCGCAAGTATCTCAACTTATTCAGATTAAATTGATTTGCTTATTTTATTGCCTTTTTGTCATCAACAATTGCAAGTTTGAGGTGTTCACCATTTTCTTAAACTTTATTTTCCAATAGATAGCCACAACAAAACTTTAAAGAGCTCAAATTCATAGGATTTTGAGTTTCAACTGCCTGAAGACTTTGAGGTGATTACTTTTATATTCACTTTTTACATGTTTTGTTTGTTTATTAAAGTATGCTTTAATTTTAGTGGAGTTTATAGCAATTAGGGTGATTGTTTCTGTAAATAAGCACTTATAAGTAAGCCACTGCAACTGGGAATAAGTTTTGTTCAAAGCCACATGTCCTGAACTATCTTGGCATTGCCCTTTTTTTGCACTCACACTTGCCGGAGGGATTGGGTATTGTTGTTGTTGATCATTATTGTTATTTGTTGATTTCTAGGTCAAGGTTGCACCTCATCAAAAAAAAGGCATCAACTATAAGCACAAGTATGCACAAATTTCTTTTCTCTTAGCCGCCATTGATGCTAACAACAACTTCATTAACTATTTTCGTCTTTCTTAATTATTGCTATTGTTGTGCATGACAGCGCCGCTATCTGAAAGTCCAAAGTGGTTGCCTGATCTGATTCAAAATGCATCTATAAGCATGTGAAGGTATAATAATTAAACAATTCGCATATTGGTTGTTCAAACTATATTGATTACTGTTCACAAGTTGCTATTGCATTTTTTAAACATATATTAGTGACAACAAACAACAAAGCAGTTGCAGGACATGTTATCTCATTTACAATCTATTAGTTTATGCGTCATTTGCAGCCATTGCTTATGTAGTTTCATGACTAATTTATATCAGGATCTTCGGGCATTGATCTATGGTGAGAATGGGATAGTAGAAGCAAGTGGTTCATCACATTAATGGTATGAATTTGAGCTAAATCCATCTCATGTTTGATCTGATTACACACATTTTAATCCTTATAATAATACAATTGTGATGACATGTTTATTATCAGGTTTGACTGAAGACGAAAAAGGTGTAATTATACCATTTGATATAAGCCAAAGGTAAGTTTCTTAAATCTTAATTATCAACACAAAGAAAAGATCATTTAAAGTTGTTTGTGACTTGAATTTTACCTATTTATTGCAACTCAAATCGTGGAGCAGAAAAAAAAAACCAAACTGTTATATATTGATGCATTAGAACACTGGGATGCTGAGTTTTAAAGTTGTTATCTGTAATGGTTAGATTTTACTTAAAAGTTATTTCATATACCATAGTTATATGTGGCATTTGAACCCATTTATCGATGAGCGGGTTGATTCAGGTCTCTATCAGTTTAAACGAATCAACTCATGTTATTTTTTACTGTATAATAGGTGTCATTTATATACAGGTAGAATCAATCCACACAAGATTATCAGAAGTGTAGTTCGTCAACATTGTGATATAAACATGCTAGGTAAGTTCCTTTCATCCCAAGCTTTTAAATTAATGAAAAAAAGTCAATGTGTTTTTACAAGGTTAATGAACATGGATTTTGAATATACAGGGAACATTAGATGTGTAATGGCAAGGAAATGGTGGAATCAATCAGATTTTGTATCATCAGAAATTGTTAAATACAAAGTAAATGGGAAAAAAGTTGGACGACTAAAGAGCCATGGCCCTATCACTTTCCTTGAGGTTCGTGTGTAGTTGTCTATATAATTCTATATGTACGTCATCAACGAGCCTCATTGGTTTAATAAATGATGTTTTGTCTGAATTAGGTGCATAATGTTGGACTTATGGTTCCAGTGGATCAACCAAAGGGTTCACTTTAGATGTTAAAGGTACCTATTTAGAATGTTATGGGTTATCGTGTTTTTTAATGGAAATTCATGGCCCAAAAGTCATGATAGAAATTCACACCTTGCCAAGGTTCTTATGGTGTCGTTCATGGTGCTGATTGGAATGGATGCAAATAAAAAGGTAATAACATTATCTGATTTATATCTGTTTAGTTGAACTCGTTATTGAATCTTTTACTTGCTCATCTATTATTTCATGTTTTTAAAGTGATCATTGTTGAATTTTCTGTTTGCATCTTCCAAGAAGCAATAGCGATTATCTATGGTCGAATCCCTCTCTATTTAATTGGTGGAGAGACATGTGGAATTAGTATTACCGAACAAGTCTCTGTTTCGATCTGTTTTGCAATGACAATTAATAAAATTCAATACCAAAGCAAAATAAACAACAAACGTTGTTTACAAGAAGCTTTATTTATTTTACGACTTTTCAACCATTTTTTTACCACCCTTCTTTCGTTATAGTTAAATATGCCAACGATAATTTTTATATATATATATATATATATATATTCAATAATAACATTTTCAAATTTATAAATTATATTCATTTATAACATATATAATATATCATTTTATTGTATTTTCCCTCTTCTCATATAATTCAAAAACAATATAAAATCCGAATCCAAATTCAAGGGATAAATACAAAAATAGACCATGGATCGAAGTGATTTTCTTTTTCTAGCCTGTACCCCGGGCAACTGGGCAACTCGCCCCATATGATGACACGTGTCCCCAGTTGCCCAAAAAATGTCGATTGTTGCCCAAAAAAAATACACAAGTTGCCCAAAAATACACAAGTTGCCCAAAAAATACACTTCCAGATTTCAGTTGCCCAAAAAAATGTAGGTTGCCCTTGACAAAAAAAAAAAAAAAATTTCCGATCACGGGGTAGATAAAGAAAATCACTTGGTTGCTTGGGCTATTTTTGTAATTATCCCCAAATTCAAATCAAATTCAACTTCAAATCCGAATTCAAATCCTAAACACATCTACAAACCAAACGGACCCTGATTCATTCTTTTCCTTGTTCATCGATAGCACTGTTAACTTTATTCTTACTTTTAAATATTCGAAACTTTATTATAGAATATTACAAAATTTCGTAATACAAAAGTAAATAATTATTTTTCACTTTTTTATGTTTTATCTTTCACAACAATTTTTTGTATAAAAGCTAGATTTGACAACTCATCAAACAAAACCAAAACATAAAAAAAAAAAAAAAAAAAAAAAAAAAAAAAAAAAAAAAAAAAAAAAAAAAAAAAAAAAAAAAAAAAAAAAACATAAGTAGCTTATTTGACAGTTTGACAAAATAAAACATCGAAACACAAAACACAAAATCTTTTTCCGACAACTAACAACCACCATCATACCCACAATGGACACCACCTTCTGTGTAAAGCAAGAAACCATAGAAGAACAAACAACAAATCTTATAAACAATGTACTAAATTCAATAAAAAGAAACACCAAGTAATTGATCTTGATAGCGATAGTGATGATGATGATGATGGGTCATCTAGTGAAGGTGAGAGGAAGAGGGTTAGGGTTTGTTCTAACGAGCATCTGGCTAGTTTTCTTGATCCTTTGCCGGTGAAGGAGAAAGAGAATGAGGTGATGAATTATTGTAAGCAGTTTTGTAAAGCTAGTGATTTTGAAGATGGGTTTGGTGGTAATTGGGAAACACCCCCTCATATATATTGATAATATTCGTTTTGATCTGGGTAGGTTATGATAGGGGTAATAACAGCCTACGTATTGGTCCTATCTTGCTCTGACGAGATTTGGTATTGCTCCGATGATTCATCTTGATAGTTCACATGATGATGATTCGGGTTGATTGATTTTACTTCATGACTAAATTCAATACAATATTGTTTGAAACGTCCATTAAAAATAATAATTATTATTATTTTATAGGCGAACAACATTATTTTACATAAAATTTTGACTAATATCCAATTTTATGCAAATTTAGATGTTGCAGTTCTTAAAGCAAACATAAATAAAAATTTTAAAATATAAATGTTTATTATTTGAGGATTTAAAGAAAAATAACAATTAAAATATGAGATAGGTTATAAGGACCCCCCCCCCCCCTTTTGTTTTTTTTCCCTTTTTTTATTTTTATAATTTTGTTTATATTATAAATCTGTGAAACAGAAAATGCGGAATAAAAAATATAATGTTTAATAAGTCAAAAGTATTAGACTGACAAAAAGTACGGAACATAAATTGATAAAAACTATGTTTTACTGTAAACAATGAGACAAAAGAGGGTAGAAAGTATAAAAACATTTGTACTTTATATGAGTCAGGGGTACCAATAGTAGAACCCTTAAAAGAAAAATGATTTGGTAACCTAAAAACTACACCTAAAATTAGACCTAAAGATGTGATTGGTGCATTTCAAAAATTGATTGGTGGAAAATGATGAAAGAGAAAAGGTGTGTGACACTTGTTAAAAAATGAATGATGTAGGTCTATTAGTAAGTCTTATTGTTAGGCCATGTGTAGTGGTAAGGAAGGGAGGGTGGGGCGTTTTGCGCCATGTGGCAGTGTGGGCCATGCTGGGGCTTGATTGAAAAAGTGGTGTAGTGGTGTGTAAGAGAGAGTGGGGCGTTTTGCGTCATGTGGCACCCTTTTTATTTGTTTTTTTTTTTTTTTTTAATAAGTAAAACTAAATAATATTAATTAAAAATCCTAAAACTATTACATAATAATAAAAATAAAAACGTCATATATAATTAAAATAAAACGTCATACATAAGTAAATAAAAAATCACAACAAACCATACTTTCTTTTGATTTCTGCATTGATTAGATCGTTAATAGCTCGTTGCTCGTCGCTCATTCCTTCGGTACTTCTAAACAATTGATCCAAATTTTTCCTTTTGATTATCGTTGCTACATAGTATGTATATGGAGGTAATATTGTTGAAGAAGAGATGGTAAAAATAAGGTGTGTTTTAGGACTTCCACTTTTGCTAGGCGCTATCGAAGGCTATAAAGCCTCAGTACACATAGTCTTAGGTCTAAATATCACAACTCCCCTTAAAATATAGATAAGCAGGATACTAGTATATATCTTTACATGCGTCTTGGGAAGAGAAAAAGAAAAATAGTGATGTTGATTAATCAATGTTTCAAAAAAGTACGTTGGCAATAATGACAAGATATTTAGTATCTTGAATGATCAATGACAAACTATTACTCCCTCCGTCTCAATTACTTTCGTTTTTAAATTTTAAAATACATTGAAAGAAACAAAACATATAACATGTATAGAAAAGTTACACAATCCTTTGTTTTCGACATCATTGTTTTGAAGAATTTCAACACTAAACTCTAAAATCACGTGATTCTTCAATTGGTACAGGGAGTTGAGGGCAGAGAGTTGGAAATGGTTCCATTTCTCTTGTTTGGTAGCTAAAAATAAAAAAGCGGAGAAACCATCTCAATTCTCAAGAATTGACTCCTTTGTATTTTGATTTCCACTTCAAAATGAATGGAAATGGGAAGTCCAAAGCAATTCTCCGTGTTTTATTATTTTGGAAGTGTGGGGCTCTTCATAAATATTGATGTATAAATTGTTTTGGTCACGTGATTGTCACATTCCAACAAAATTAAAAAGTTTGTTTAAACCATAGCCACCAATCTCCTTCTTTTATCATCTCAACAAAACTCGATCCATCATCATCATCTTTATAAACCCACTTCAAAACTCGATCGGATCTTCTATAACCCCCTTCAAAAACACCTCCACCGCAGATCGCAGATCGAAGAACCAGGATCTGATCTTTTATAACCCCATCTTCAAAACTCGATCCATCATCATCATCTTTATAAACCCACTTTTGGTCGAAAAACCCTCCCCTATCATCTTCAAAAACACACGCCCTCCAAAGCAAGCTTCAAACCTCGAACCTCATGGAATCGTGATGAAAAATTATAAGATCTGTGTCTTTATTTTTATTGCGTTAAAGGGTTTGATTTGAAGCTAATTGATATAAGTAGTGTAGCCTTTTATTCACTTATTTGACCAAACAGATCTGGCTATCAATTTTTTGCCATCAATTTTTCTAATTGATAACTAGTTTGCAGATGTTCAAATATGCCACAGATTTTTTTTTTTAATTTTAATTTTTTTATTAGATGTTAGACTATTTGAAGTGATTTTAAGCTATAAAATTTTAATTTTAATTTTTTTATTATATATTTTTTTTGTGTTTTTAGCAAATAAAATATTGTCAAACAAAAAAATTATCACAAAATAATTTATTATTTATTTCTCGGGTCAATTCTCTGTTGTTACCAAACACTAGAATTCATAAATAATTCTCTACTGATTTCTATTCTCTTAATTTCTAATCTCTGCTCAATTCCATTTCTCTTCATTTCTCTGTACCAAACGTCAACACTAAGCTCTAAAATCACATGATTCTTCAATTGGTAATTTGAGTTTACAACCTAATTTATTATAATAAAGTTACTTCAAATACTAGTTTGTTACATTAATTTACGAGTTAATAAGAATTGTAAAGCTTCATAGAGCATATAAAGAATTGTTTGTTTCATTGAAATGTTTTGAGTGTGAATCTGACTACCACGTCATAATGTAAAGAGGTGGTTAAAAAAATCTGAATCAAATATTATATTTTGTTTTTAATAAATTGTATGAATGGTTTTATATAATTGTCCGCTTCTAAAATTTATATATAAAACATTCGCATTGCAATGAATAAATAAATTGTGTGAACAAAAAACAAAATATTTATATCAAAAATTAATGTAGTCAATAAACCATCAAATAATTATCTTAGTACACAACTTAAATTTAACATAGTAAAAAAATACATTAAAACAAAACATAAATTAAACATAGTTCCATTGGTAAAATTTCACTTTGTAATAAACTATTACATATTCTACATAAAGAATACTTATCCGTTTTCTACGTATAATTTTTTTTCTCCTGATCATAACTACTATCTAATGTGACGTAACTCACATCCTCAATAAACGTGCTCACACGCGGACTGACACCAACCTACTTAATGTTAATTTCACATAAACATTTCCATATGTCAAGAATAAAATCCTACGATATTTTATTTGTCGCTTTACGTTAATTTGTTAACGTACGAATATTAATCGTTCAAAATAAACGTTTCCTATCTATTAGAGTTTTTACGAAACCCTAATTATGATTATGAGTAACTAAACCCTAAAACTCTAAAGTACAACTCATCCAAAGTTAAGGTACAAGCTTCTAAAGCACAGAAACCCTAAATTCACTTTAACTCCCGATACGAGCCCTAAACTCACAAACCTATGATTTTATGTAATCAAATCACCAACCCTAATTACTAGGGACATATTTTCTACAAATTATAAATGTACAAGTTTTTCAAGCCAAGGTACAAGTCATTAAAGCATAAAACCTAATATTAATATAAACTTCATTATAAACCTCAGCGTACTCATTTTAAAACACATTATCCAAGTCTTTTATGCACAAGCTTAAAAAAATGTATTTCTTACACTTAATAAACTTGAGTACAACACCCTAACGCCTAGAGTACAAGTGTTTATAGCACAAAACTTAAAACTATACCTTTATTACTTTTAAACTTAATTAAACTAACTTATATTTATTTTAACCTAACCAAATATTAAGAATATATTTTCTATATTCCTTAAACCCTAGTACAACCCTAACTAGCCTATGGTACAACCCCTTTAAGCATAATTCGATCCCTTTCCTTTTCCTACCCAATTTGACACAACACTTAAACAAACAAGCCATAGTTTTGATGTGTGGGATTGCGCCCTCGCAGTAGGTTTTACCTCTCAAGGGATCTCAAGAGGCTTGCAATCCCCACCAGGCAGTGTACCTGACCGTTGTAGTATAGTAAAGTGGCAAGTACCGGGGGATTGATCGTTCAACTCAAAGAATAGTGTTCGTTAGGATTGAAATTATTCTAACTAGGTCTAGAGGTGATGGATGATTCTTTTTGTATTTTTATATTTTATGGAAAGCAAGTAAAAATCTCGTGTTTTGGAAGAAGGGGCGGAATTAGTTGCTAATCAACTAACCCAAAAGCTACTAACTAAACTAATATGCAAGAAAAGTAAACTAGGGTTCTACAAGGGAAGTGAAGCATGTCTACCTATGATATGTTACTCCTTGCTAGCTATCCAATTCTACCTATTGAATTGTCACACCTTGTTTTAATTGACGGGTTGTATTCCTTAATACCATTCGTGGGGTGGCGTACGTACTTCCCCAACTCTATAAGCTCCTACTTCACTCCTATGTCGAGCCGGCTAAGAAGCTCCTAACATGGGATCACTAGAATTCACTCATGCATTAAATACAACCAAATAAACCTAGTACGCATTGGTTCATGTTTCTTAAGACGTTCAAGCAAGTTACCGTATAGGAGGTTAGCCAGTTTTCTTAAGCCTAACATCGATATCACCCAATCAAACAAGAGACAATAGGAAACAAGAATTATAAGCTAAACCAATAAGATCTATTGAAGTGTCACACCTTTATTGATGACGATAGACACATACATCAACAAGGAATCAATAAGATCTAATTAATTATATACAAGTTTCACACAATCATAAGTAAACACTAGGTGATTTAGTAAAACATAATCAATGAAGAACAAGCAACAATAATAATGGAAGTCATAATTAAGATAGAATCAACACACCATTACAAGATGTTTATGGAGTGATTAAGACCCTCTAAGTTGCTGGAAAAACACCTACCTAAACCCTAGAATCGGACTTAGGGTTTAGGGCTTTCAAATAATGAAGTTATAAGGTTGTATTTATAAGCACTTTTCTGCCCGGCCCGTCTTGACGGCGTCAGACTAACCTTGACGGCGTCAAGACCAACTTTTCTTCACCAAATTGTAGATCTTTTCGTCCTCTTCGCGTGGCCTTTTGAATCACCCAAATCCGAGTTCGTATGAAGATTTTATGGCCAAAACAGTGACAGCTACTCCGCGCGTAAGTTGTGATTGTCTTGATTAACTTGTGGCGGTTTCACTAAGGTTCCTTCTCGTGTAAGAATACTTTGACGCCAACACTCTATATCATCTGACGTCGTCAGGTCTATGATCCTGACGCCGTCACCTTCAAAAATCCTCTGGCCCGTCTCTCTTTAACTTAACACTTGACGGCCTACATCCATTAACACGTGACGCCGTCACCCTTTAATTCCACAAAACCTTCTGGCACGTCACGTGTAAATTCATATTCATCCTTTTGCCAGTACATGACGCCGTCACCTACAAAGCGTGACGCCGTCAAGCTCTGTTTCCAGCTTGATTTTGGAGACTTTGCCGTTTTCTTCACTTTTCGCTCCAAAAACGTCCAAAATGCTTCCTTTTCCAGATTTCTTCTCCAAAGTACCTAAAATGACAAAAGGAACTATTTAGGGCAATATTTGATTAAATAATCACGAATTAGGGCTTAAATGACCCCCTAAAAGCGGTACACTTTTCGTCTCATCAAGTTTATTTTCTAATCAATCATTACTTAAACTAAACCCTAAAACTAAGTTACTACTTCATTTAAACTTCATGTACAACTCACTATAGCCTAAGTACCAACAACTAAAGCTATTCGATCCATATGTTTATTATCTAGTTCGATTTTAACCAAGACCAAACTAAACCATTTCTAAACTTACAACTAAGTAAATCTTGCACTATAAGGAATTTGCTAGGTCTAGAATTACTATATATCACCATGTTCCTTGATATTTACCATAGTTAAAGTTTGTAGGTAAATTCCATGGCCTAGATTCGAACCACCTCACCACCATCACATGGCACCACACAACCTCCAATACACCACCTCACCATGTCTCCCTCCCCTAGACAAGATGACTAGAATGATCAAGAGCCCTAATTCCTTCACCCTATATAAATCGAACACCATTTTTCCCATTTCCTTGCACCCTCATTCGAAATCCACTAAAACAGCACCACACTCATTTAACTACTGATCTTGAAGTCCAAATAGAAGCTAAGAAAGAGTTTGGAGAAGCCTAGGAAGAGGAGAGAGTCTAGTATTCCATTTCCAAGCCAACTTGTAAAAAATTCCCCATAATCGAAAATCCAAACAAGTAAGTGATCTAGTCCCTTTTAATTCCTTTTGTAAACTCTAAATATTTTTAATCATGTCACTAAACAAGTTCTAATAGCTAGCTTAGGTCAAAAACCATGATCCCTTTTCTTTTTCTTTTATATCGAGCACAAACAAACGCCCCTATTTAATTTTTGACATATTTTCTAAACAAGAAGCCCTAAAACCTTTAAGAGATAAACTAAATGAACTTATATTCATGTTACCATGCTTAAAAAGTCAGGTCGTAAGATTAAAAATCAAAAACCAAATCTTTTTCTTTTTCTGTTCTTTATCGAGAATCAGCCCCAAGTGACCCACTTTGGACATTTATTTCGACCATCAAACAAAGTCTATAAAATCTGGAATTTTGCCATCTTAAAGACCTCACAGCAAAGTAACTAAAGGAACAAAAGCGTCATCAAAACCTGGTCTCGCCTTATTTTTATTTGACCATCTTTTGGGCTGGTCGTACTTCAAAAACAAACACCCCTTATAAATCGACCCAACACCCTCACTTTGAATAATTATTGCGAACAAACCACAACAATTCAGAACTTCGAATTTTAACCATTAAAAAGATCACCCAACAAACTATTGAAAGGATCAAGAACGTAGTAAAAAGCTCACAAGGCCTCGCCTTTATTTAATTTTGTTTCGGCCTTGTCGAGCATAAAACCAAACGTACCCTTTTTATTTTTATTTTTGATTTTTGAAAAGCTATAAGCTAGAAACCAAGTGAATAAGCCCTTTTCAGCTTATTTTCAAGCTTATTATAACTTATTTCAATAAGTCGTAGCAAGCCTCGCCTTTTTCTAAATCAAAAACGCATTTAAAACGAAATTAGGACTTTTAACAAAACGTATTAAAGACCTTAGAGGTAAAACTTGCCAAAACAGAAAATTGGAGTTTTCTTGGGCCAAAAGTGTAATTATTTCAAAGTTATTAATATAAGGCATGTTTTTGCCAACGATCCATAGTTATGGGTATAAATTGTCACTTTTGGAAACTATAGGGTAGAAACTGTCATTTCACCAAAGTTGAGGGGTAAAAGTTGCCATTTTAATGAAAGTTGAAGGGTAAAAATTGTCATTTTATGAAAGTTCAGAGGTATAAACTGTCAATATTTAAAACTATAAGGGTATAAAGCGTAACATTTTATAATTATTATGGGAAATATATTTTGGCTCGGTTTATGATAAGAACTAATAAACGAGATATATTTATCTCGTTTACAAACAAACGAAACCTAAAAATGAAAATATGAAATATGATAAAATCTTATCATCCACCAACTTTTGAAGAGACTTCATGTTGTCTTATTTAACATTTACTGTTAACCAAAATGTTACGATACGAATATTAAAAATCACATATATTTGAATACGAGTACTGAAACTTGATATACCAATCCAGGTCGCGTGTCGGAGCAGTTTACTTAATCGTACATACGACCAACAAATGATCAAATGATTTATTAAAAATTTTCTATATGAACTTAATACTTAACAAGTAATCAATAAATAATTTGAGAGTTTATGTATGCAGTGATATTTCTCTTTATTTGAACCTTTAATATACATATTTATCTTTTGTAAAAGTCAAAACATAAATATTTAACTTTGTAAAGAGTAAAATTTGAAAATCTATAAAGAGTCACCAAATTACCAAACTTATTATATTTTTAATATATCCCTATGCGTTAATCGTTAAATATAAGAAGAATACTAATATATCAGGCTCATTTTAGTCCCGTTTTAAATACCTTTCTAACTGTAAATCATAAAAAAGTAAAAAAACAAAAATTCATTTCATATACGCAGTATTTATCTTTTTCTCCCACTAGCAAAATAGTTAAGGCGTAAAAATACAACTTTATTAATTTACCCCTACTTTCGATAGTGTTTATGCAACTTTATTTGAACAGTAAAGCATGTCCAGTAAATATTTATAGAGTAAATTACACCAATGGTCCTTGTGGTTTGCGTTGACTGGCGGATTCAGTCCTTTGACCAAAAAACTTGCGCCGGTGGTCCTTAAGTCAGAAACGTTATGCGTCGTTAGTCCCTCAGTCCCATGGGCCCCACAAATATTAGATAACGCCCGTTTTCTTTGATAACTAAAGGGGCAAAATGGTCAATTTATCTTACACTCTTTTCCCGCTTAAATATCTAACCCTAGTTTATTCCCTCTTTCTTTAATTCCACCCAACCCACCTAACCTTTCTTTAATTCCACCACCATGTTCTAATCACAGTTAGTCGCAAATCAAAACAAGAAAATGCCCACATGTCCTCGTTGTCATTCAGTTGCTGTTATTAAAACTTCATGGACTAATAGAAACCCAGGTCGAAGGTTTTATGGTTGTCCCCAACTGGTATGTGTTTATGGTTTTAATATGTAATTGCACAAAATATTTTGTTGATCTTGTTGGTTTATTTTGTTTCACAGGAGTGTAACAAGTTTGTTGATTGGTTTGACCCCGAAATGTGTCAACGTTCTATGGCAATTATTCCTGGGTTATTAAAGTCCCTGAACAATCATCAAGCTATGGTACAAGATCTTGAGCAAGAAAGATCAAGAATGAAGAAATATCTGATTGTGTCATGGGTTTTGATTTTTGTGTCTGTAATTGATGTTTTATACTTTTATGAATTAAGCTACCACTAATTACCTACTAATTACCTACTAGATCTAGAGAGAGAAAGCTAGAGAGAGAAAGAGATGGAAGGGAGATGATTACACAATAATACCAAATGATTAGAATTCATCAACCAACCACCCTCTCCCTTAGATGGGAGGGGTATTTATAGTTTTACATGAGGTTGGGCTACTAGCCCTACTTACTTAACATAATACATAATAAACCATAATAAATGATAAAACGACACAGCCCATGGGCCTTCTACACGGGCTGGGCCTAATAACAAACCTAAAGGCCTAAGCAACCTAATACAAATGATCAATACTTGAAATATTACAAAACGTGTTCCCAACAATCTCCCCCTAAGTATTGGTCATCAAGGTTGCGTGACGTCGTCTTTGCTTCTTTGGCTTTGACGTCTTCATAATCTTTGTTCTTTGTTCTTGATAGTGATGTGATATGATATGGTGGTGGTCTGCCGTATTCCAACGATCTTTTGATTCTGGTGTCTTCGTGTCCTCTCCATCATGTTCATATGACTTGTGACTTACGTTTTTCAATCTTGTTCTCACTTCTTCAATCTTTAACATATGAAAGGTTGTAGTGCTCGAACTTAGACTTTTCTTAAACATATACTGAACTTTTGATGATTCTGAGTCTTGGTGAGAACTAATCTTCAGGACATGAACATGATGGAGTCTTGGTGATGGTTGAATTCCAGGTCTCCAAGCTCCTTAGCAGCAGCAGCAGCACGAACCAACCGGCACTTACAGGCTCAGACTTTGAGATCGTCAACAGCATAGTGTGAAGACTTTCTCTAATCCTTTCCCAGGCCGTTCTGAACCGGATACCCCCGAGAGGGCTTACACGGACACACCGAAGTGCACCTACGATTCAGTGAGTCGCTAGAGATCACCCCACGACTGTAGACCATTTGGGATAAAACACTAAGCGTAACCCACAAGGAGTTACCGAAGTGACCTGATGTCAGAGTTGTTTGATGTTGCTCTGGCAGGATTTCCATTCAATCATTGATAATCACATATGTGACTTTTCTCATGAATGTTCTCGGCAGATTGCTAAGATCTGCGAAGGACACTTTCTTAATTTTACATCTGCTGCCCATGATGTAGAACAGCAGAGTAATACTAAGTGTACCTAAGAGATCTTTTTATGAATCTCATGGCTCTAGACTCAATTAGTGCACATTTGTTTGGTCGTCGGAGGCGTGGAGCAGATTGCCTCCTTTTCAATATCAACACTCTCGGAATGAGAGGTCGATAGATTATGAAGGGTTCTCCGTGTGAATGAAACAAATGTCTTTTGAGAGACACTTGAGTAGTTAAGAAGGTTTAGTGCAGTGCGTCACTGGGTTCATGACGACTTTGATCTTCAATACCGGTGATTCTTGATCAACCAGTAGATTATGTATTGAACCCGGTGTCTGCCCTAAGGTTGAACAAATGGAGGGCTATTTCTTTTCACCCTTTTCTTTGCTCTTCTTTTTAATTCTTCAACCCCTTCTTTCTCCGTTCATTCATTTTCTCCTTTTTTAATCATACCTAGGACTTTCTAGTTCTAAACTATTGGTGTTGTCCTTGGGTAGATCCCTCCGGCTCTGGCGGATCATAGGACGGTTTTCCCTAACCTTAGTCACCTTATAACTCTATGACTATCCTAATGATGCCATAAAACCAAACCTTTTGAAAATCTCTCAAAGTGTTTATGATTGTAAAACACATTTTGTTAACACTTTGAGAGTTTTGTTATTTTCAGAAGAACTCCCCCTTAACATGTGCTCATATGTAAATCACTTTGAAATTTGCACATGTCGGGAAGAGTTGGCACTTTTTGAATTGATTGACTTTCAATGAACATGACCTTCGCGAGACACGCTTACATCACCAGTTGGACTGGCTTGAAATTATTACCCGTCCCGGTCATATTCAAAGATCGTCGCTCAAAATTGGTACATTCTACTCAGATATATCCTTCGCGAGACACGCTTACATCACCAGATGAACTGGCTTGAAATTATTACCCGTCCCGGATATACCTTTTCGACTACTGACTGTTATTATCGTCAATTCGAGGGTCAATTCTTGAGTCTTACACTCATGAGATTCCAGCAATGAGATACCATATTTTAATCACTTTTTTTTATTCTCCCCCTCAAAAATAGCATAATAATGTTGTTTTTGAAAAACTTTTGATTAAAATATGCTCTTTTTGAGGTGTTTGTGGAAGAATGTCAAGAACGGTTGTATATTTGGAACAAAGATTTTTTCAAATACTCCCCCTTAACAAGGGAGTACTTGTCCTTATGAGCAGAATATTTGAAAAACTTTAGAAAACATTCTGGTTTTAATTCTGCTCATAAGTAAGAAGCTTTCGCTCCTTTTTCAGGATTGAGGCACTGAAGCGTACCTCAGGGTCCTTTCTTTACAAGAGCGGGTTGTACACTGTTATGTGTGCACAAGCCGTTGTCATATAAAGGCAAATGATGAGATAATGACAAAAATTGTGACAAGTAATACCATTGAGTTTACTTAGGATGATGGAAAGTGAGAATACTTTGAATTCAGGCTCATCCTTTCACGTAACTCTCTAGTCTTCTCATCTGCATCCGAAACTTCATTCGGTGATCAATTGGAGCCAAGAATTTGACTGTTAATCCAGTTCATGCTGCATGTCTTTAGCAGCTTCTTCGTACGCTTCTTTTTGGCGAAGTTTCTGAATCAGCTTCCCCCCAAACTGACAACCGTCTTTCGCAGATTCGTAATTTTGATGTAGTTACCATGTCTTCTAACTTTTGAAGTTTTAAGTACACAGCGGAATTTGTAGATGACATCGTAAACCACACCAAGCAAATCTGACTAGTCACTCAGTAACGATTATACTCAATGCGGAAACTTCAATTGGGGGGGGTAACATGCAAGAAATCAGCAAGATCTTTTCTCATAAGTAGGCTACTTCACACATCACAACCAGTGAAAGTTGAAATGATTACACCAAAATCACAAAACTGGACCACTAATCATCTCTGCGGACGTCTTCCGGTAGTAATAACATTGTTAGCTCGATCATGTGAGTCTGTTATGCATCCCCGATGTGCACATTTCTTCCCCCTAATTGTGGATACATGTGGAAAAAGAGTGTTTTTGCAAAAAAACATCAAAGAATGAAAGAAAAATCAAAGAACATCCACTATCTCTTCCCCCACGATGTCTTCGCGGAATCGGAAGCATACACACTATGGTTACGATGGAAACGGAGGCAGCGTAAACCCTGTATGTCCAATTAGTCGAAGATGTGTGAAGTACCATAAATAACTTGTTAATAACTCTGCCGTCATAACTGGATGGTGTGTGTTTCATGAAGTGGGGGACCTTCAGCTGTAGTCTCAGTATTGGAGGCAGTTTGTTCTACTTGTTGATGGTGATTATGTTGTATGTGCATTTGCAGCAACTTAAGTTGTTGTAGTAACAGATGTATCAGGTACTTGAATTTGGACAGGTTGTGCAGCGGAACTGGTGGATACATCTGGTGCACGACAAACAATAGAATCATCGAACAGTTGGAGCAAACAAGTCTTCCAAATCTTTTGCGGTTATGAGATAGAGGTGCAGCTGAAGATTCAGGGAAGTAGAGAAGGTTAGATTCGGGTCCTAAGCTGTTGTGCTCAGAAGCCATAACATTAAGCGGTTGGAACTTTGTTAGAAATGTGGGAAGAATCTTCAACTGCTGGTTGAGGTGTTTTATCCATTGATGATGATGGTTCAGGTTGTGGTGCATCGTCAGCAACTACTGTAGAGGTAGATGCTGATGGATCAGGTGCTTGATTCGGGAGTTGTTGAGCAGCGGAACTTGTGGAAGCCTCTGACGCACTGTTAACCAAACTGTTATCAAACATAGGAGCAAACAGATCTTCCAGATCTTTCCTTTTGAAAGGTAATGGTTCAGCTGAAGATTCAGGGAAGTTCAAACGGTTGAGTGCGGGTTCCAAGCGGTCTTGCTCAGAAGCCATAACATTAAGCACGGGTCCGAAACTGAGTTGTTCCGAAGCCATAGTCATATCTGAAAAGAAAGAAGAGACAAACAGAGCACATGGATCCCCAAGGGAAATTGGGTTCCAGATGTTAGAAGCATGAAGTTGTTGTGTCAATTATCTTCTTGACACCCGAGCACATGATTTCTATGGTGTTCTTTCAAGCCTCAGGGATAGATGTTATGGAATTCACATTCGTTTTGGTGCAACTGTCTAAAATCTTTCCAGTAGGAACCCACCTAAGACCAATCGTTTTGAAGACTCTACCCGTGGGAACCCACCTAAGGTTAGATCTAGGAAATGTTTTCCTTCTAGATGCAGTGGAATAAAATGTGGGAGCATCACTTAGTTGAGAAAACCTATGTCCTATATTGATCCACTTTTTAGGTTTCTGATTCTTTTCTTTTGGTTCAACGGGTTTGTTTGGTTTGATTGTCTTAGTCGATTGTGCCTTTGCACGTGAATTCACTTCATGAGGATGTTTTGGCACACAGACATTGCAACTACTCTTAGATGCCAGCCAATTCCTATTCGTTTGTGGAGTGCTCCTAGGTATTGGTTTGCAACTATTAGCAGTGTTCTGTAAAATAGTGGAAGGCATCACACAGGGTTTTGAACCTAGAATTCCATCCTTTTGAAGTAGTGCCTTTTTCCTAGCTTTTTCTAGATCATAGTTCTTGTACATGTCATTTATGCCATAAGACTCTTTACTTTTAATGTTCGCTTTTGACACTGTTTTTGAACTAATCCTAGATGAGCCAGGTATAAACACTTGTTGAGGTTTAGCAGAGACAAATGCATTTTTCTTAGGCCAATGATGTGGAGTGACTGGTTTTGTCAAATCATTTTTCTCAACAACTTGGGAGGTAAACCGAGATTTTGAATATTTATGTCGTTCAGATTTAAATGCAGTTGGTTGTCTAACCACTGATTGTTTTCTGATAGATTGTAGAGGCGGTTTCCCCAAGATTGATGGTTTTGCAAACTTAGTATCCATACTTTGGCCAGTCAATCTTCTTAATTTGTTTTGCAATGCAGCATGTGCAAACACCTTTGCTTGAATTTGAACTTTCAACAACTCGTTTTCTTTAACTAATGTATCCATACGTTTACTTTCTTCATTCAAAGATTTACCATTGTTGCCCGAAGTTAGAGATTCGTTTTGCAGTTTAAGTTCAAGTGAGATGCAATGTGCCTCTAGTTTTGAAAAATCTTTTTGAAACTGGGCAATGGTCTTTTTGAGACAAGAATTTTCAAACTCGAGAGTTTGGTTTGATGGTACATTTGTTTTGTTTTCATTTACTGGATCAGGCAAAGGTTGATCGTCAACATTCTGATCAATCCCTCCTTCATTTCTGAATTCAGGTTGATCAGTAAGTTGGCGATCATGAGCAGATATACTATTATTGACAACTGGTTGTACCTCAGCCATTGGCTCTTTGTCGAATATGGGCTCTGTGTCATATGTGGGTCTGACATCTGCACAATCAGCATCTGTATCATTCATTGATCTGCTGTTGTCATCCTTAGCCATTGGCTCTTCGTCAAATATGGGCTCTGTGTCATATGTATATCCGACATCTGCACAATCCGCATCTGTATCATTCCTTGATTTGCTGTTATCATCCTGCTTTTCAGATTCTGTCCCATTGTTTTCAGTTACTATCCAACTGCTTTCTGTTTCTATCCCACTGCTTTCAGTAACACCCAAATTAGCTTCCAATGCTTTACCCGTATTAGCTTGCTCTTCTTGAATCTGCAACATCTTTTCTTTCACTCTTTTGTCAAATTTTCGTCTGTGAATTACTCTATTAACAATTGACTTCTCTATCGAATCCATTTGTTGGGTCAGCATGTCTTTGAAAGTTTTAACCTCGATTCTAGTGTATTCCAAAAAATACTTGCATATCATGACACTGTGAGAATCTGATGATAACCAGGAAACGCTGAACCGCTGAAATTGTTCCTTGAGCACTCTAAAGGCGGTCGTGGATTCACTCTCGTGAAATTCTTCTCTTTCAAGTTGCTTCTGCAGTTGATCCATATTGAGGAACATGGTTTTTGTGAACACCTCAACGTTTTCTCTGAAGAGTGATGGAAATACCCGTTTAAATCCATACTCGGTACGTGTTTCTGATAAATCTTTGTTTGAGAGGACTTTAAGGTGTGAATAAAGTAATCTAAAACATTCCATGCATCTCTCTTTCGTATCTCTCTCTTTTTCTTGCATTAATAGCTCTTGCGTATCGCTCTCTTGAGATCCTTGAGTAACAAGGTTTGATGGAGAAAAATTAGAGAAAGGTGACATCTGTTCATTAATTTGCGACCTTGATTGATGCATTTTCTCTCCCCCTTGATTGTTGCGATGAAATCGGAAGAATCAAATTAAAATGCGTAAAGTTGATGTGTCACACACAAGGTCGAAGAACGGTTGTTGAAGTCACTTGTGAAACGAGGAAAGATTAATCTTAAAGTAGCTTGTGGATGTAGGATCTTTAAAGGATAATAACGGTTGTTGTTGAATTTCAGATTTTTTAACGGTGAATAACTTGAAGAAACTCAGAGGATTTTACTCTAGAAACTCAGAGAATTCAATCGTTGAACCTCGGAGGATTTTACACTAGAAACTCGGAATATTCAAAAACCCAAGTCCAAATCCGTTTAACGAACCCGAATAATCTCAGCCCAAACGATAATCACTCCCGGATAACAAAGCTCGATCAAGATCGTGATCCAAAATTATCTCAAAAAATAATAACAAAGCAGATACTTTGGAGTCAAATATGCTTCATGTGATACTCAAAAACAAACTTCTCGTGATACTCAAAATTATATTACGTAGTATAATATAACATAAAGTTGATGGAGTATATAGATAAACTTCTCGTGAAATGCACAAAAACAAATTCTCTTCACATGCAACGGTAAAAGTATCAACCTCACATGCAAAAGTAGACACGTCTTAACCTACGTGTTACATGCAACATACAGTACACATCATATGCAAAATACAAGTGCAATGATGATAACTTACGTTAAAACTCACGTATATAAGCTTATACTTTTCATGCAAATTCACTAATACTGATATCTTTCACGTGTAAAACTCATGTTAACACTCTCAAATTTAATATGTTTCATTCAAAGCTTATACGAGCATTCGTGAACACTTTTGCTTTTGAAATTATAAGTGAAGGTTGTCAAAACTTGGTTCGATGAATGAAGACTAGCTTGACTAGAATATGGAGAGATCTAGTTCGACTAGCAGATTGGATCGATCAAGATGAAATTGTTCGATGAGGTGAGTACAACAAGTCTAGCTCCTTCGATGAGCAAATTTGGTTCGATGAGAAAGTTGAATACACCACTACTCGTTCGATGAGCAAACTGTTCGTTTAATCAAAAAAAGTTGTTCGATGAAAAACAATTTCGATCAAAAAAGAAGTTCGATCAAATCCAAGTTCGATCAAAAAGTTCGGTGATTTGAAGTTCGATCAAATAGTTCGATCAAGAAGTTCGGTGATTTGAAGTTCGATCAAATAGTTCGATCAAGAAGTTCGGTGAATTGAAGTTCGATCAAATAGTTCGATCAAGAAGTTCGGTGATTTGAAGTTCGATCAAATAGTTCGATCAAGAAGTTCGGTGATTTGAAGTTCGATCAAATAGTTCGATGAAAACACTTGTTCGATGAAATACTTGTTCGATCAAAACTTGTTCGGTGAAATTATTCGATTACAACTTGTTCGGTGAAAAAGTTCGAGCAAAACTTGTTTGGTGAAAAAAAAAAAGTTCAATCAAAATAGTTCGATGAAAACACTTGTTCGATGAAATACTTGTTCGATCAAAACTTGTTCGGTGAAATTATTCGATTACAACTTGTTCAGTGAAAAAGTTCGAGCAAAACTTGTTTGGTGAAAAAAAAATTCGATCAAAATAGTTCAATGAAAACACTTGTTCGATGAAATACTTGTTCGGTGAAAAAGTTCGAGCAAAACTTGTTTGGTGAAAAAAGTTCGATGAGATGAAGTTCGGATACGAAAGTTCGATCAAGAAGTTCGATTACGAAATTTCGGTTACGAAAGTTCGATCAAGAAGTTCAATTAACCCAGAAATTCAATTATAACACCTAACTCGGTGAATAATCAGTAGTTCGATGAACCAGAAACTTCGATGAATAAGAAGTTCGATGAATATATATCTGAAGAACAGTAACAACTCGGATGAACAGTAACTAGTCTAACAATTCGGATTTCTTAATTTTTTCTTAGATCTAACCTTTTAACAACCTAAATTACCCCTAGGCGAATGATACCACTTGATGTTTTATACTTTTATGAATTAAGCTACCACTAATTACCTACTAATTACCTACTAGATCTAGAGAGAGAAAGCTAGAGAGAGAAAGAGATGGAAGGGAGATGATTACACAATAATACCAAATGATTAGAATTCATCAACCAACCACCCTCTCCCTTAGATGGGAGGGGTATTTATAGTTTTACATGAGGTTGGGCTACTAGCCCTACTTACTTAACATAATACATAATAAACCATAATAAATGATAAAACGACACAGCCCATGGGCCTTCTACACGGGCTGGGCCTAATAACAAACCTAAAGGCCTAAGCAACCTAATACAAATGATCAATACTTGAAATATTACAAAACGTGTTCCCAACAGTAATGTACAACATTAGTTAGATGGTTAGGTCAGTAGGTTTGGGGTTTAATGTAAAAAAGCTGTTATGAAGTTGTATTTTGGGGTTTTGATTAATGAAAAAAAAAGCAGTTTGTACTTGAAGTTAACTAGTAGCATTTAAATTTCATTCATTAGAAAGTAGTTACAAAAGTCTTAGATGCATATTACAAGTACCATGAAAACCTAGCACAAAAGCTACCACAAAAGCTTGTTCTTCCCAAAAGCTATCACATCTTGTTCTTCCCTTTCCCAGTTATCTTGTTCTTCCCTTTCCCAGTTGTCTTGTTCTTCCCAAAAGCTGGCATACTTTTTTTGCCTCTTCCTCCAATTGCATCCCAAGTGGGGTGATTGCATAGCCCTAGCACCTGAACCCTCTTACCTGGTTTAGAAGTAGTTTTTGTTTCAACATGATGGCTGACCAACATTGTGGACTTTGTAGCAGGTTTGGAAACATCTTTTTCATCCTCTGATGTTGAGTGATAGCTGGAAATCCAACTAGGTAAAGAGTTGACTTCAAAGGAATCAGAGGAGATGGTCTTTTTGTTAACTGAGTTAGAGTAGTTATATGGTATGTTCCATGGTTGTGGAGACCTTAGATCCCCAGATGAACTAGAATCTGATGAAATTTCAATTGGGCATGGATTTGAAGTCATGGTTGACTTGTTTGGTAAAGTTTTGGGTGACTATATGTGTTTATTGGGTCAATACAGGATGTAAAATGGTATTTAAAGACCAATACAGAGTTAATGCCATTCAATGCTTGTTTGGTAATGTGCAGGACCCATAGTAAATTAACTTAAACCATTAGACTTAATACCCAAATACCATCTGTTTTGACCCATAGTCAAAAGTCAAGCATTATACAACTAAAACCAATGCAGAAAACATAATAACCATTAATCAAAGAATACCAAGTAGCTAAAACATAATCATCATTAATCAATCAAGTTTCAAGGCATAGAATGCCATAAACATCAAAAACAACTTAATTGATATTCTGCATACTAAACATAACAGTTTTGACCCATATTAAGCATAACAGACCTAAGAACCAAATGTTTTGACCCATATTAAACATAACAGACATAACAGACATAATAACAAACAAACTTCAACCTAACACAATAGTTTTCTTCCTTGGTGTTTTCTTCTTTTTTGCACCATCTTGTGTTGCCACAGATTTCCCTTTATCCTGTGCAGTTGCAGTAGTTGTGACCTTTGGTTGTGACCTTTGTTCTGACCTTTGGTTATCACCATCTAAATCCACACCTTTCCTCTTACTTGCCTTTGAAACTCTTGGTCCAGTGCAGCTCCTTTGGTTGTGACCTTTGTTCCCACATTTGTCACAAGTTACAGTCTTGTGTTTCCTTGAAATCTTACCATCCTTAACTATACTTATATCCTTTTCAAACTTTGATTTTTTCCTTGCTTTTCTAGGTCTGCCTGTTTGTGGCTGGTGAGTTGGTGGCAACAGTGTGGTTGGAACATTGCACTTGGGCCAATGAACAGGACCTCTAATAGGTGTGATATGAAAAGAATAGACTTTCTTCCAAGTATCTAACCTATAGCATGGATGTACCCAATCTTCTGGTAAGCCTACCTCCTGATGGTTAAGTGACATGTTCCAATTTGTTGCAACAGCATGCTTGCAAGGAATACCTGTCAATTCCCATCTTCTACAAGTGCATGTTCTAGCAACAGCATTGACCACACACTGGTCATTCCATGGACCACTTACCTGGTATAACTCACCTCCATTCCATTGGACAGTGTACTTGTTAGCTTCAATTGCATTTGCTTTCAAAATCCTTGTAGCAGTTGGTGTGAGTGGTCCATCACATCTTGCAATAAGTTTGTTCACAGTGACAATCCTAAGTATTTATAAAGAATACCAATTAGAGTCTGCATCCTAAGTATACAAATTAAGATGAATGACAATTAGGGTCTGAAAACTATTACCTTCTCATTAGATACTCCCTGGCAAACTCCAATGTGGCAATTATTGGTTTGTCTCTTCCTCCAACTAGCTTCCCATTGAAAACTTCACACATATTGTTCAATAACACATCTGACTTGGCTCTCTCTGAACAAGAAGATTGTTTTTTAGAAATTAGTTAATCAATACATGAGAAATGTGGGAATGTTGTACAAATACCTGAGAAATGTGATCTGGTCCAGTGTTGGGGAGGAATTTTACAAAGCCAATCATAAGCATCTTTCTTGAATGCCTTCAACTCTTCCATTGCAACTTGAAACTCAGGGACTGTTGTTGCAGTTGCTGCTTTCCATAACATATCCTTGTATGCAGTACCATTCCACTGCAACTTCATATTCTCATGAATATGTTTCACACAGAATCTGTGCTCTGCACTTGGAAATAGTTTTTCAATTGCTGGAATAATACCCTGTTTTAACATACACAGCAAATGAATTAGCAAAAAAAAAAACTTATGAAAGTAAATTGAAATTAGTCTGAGGTAAGTACCTTTTGCCTGTCACTTATGAAAGTGAAATTGGAATTACTATATAGATCAAGGTCATCTCCAAGGTGAGTTAGAAACCATGTCCATGACTCTTTGTTTTCAGTCTCCACAAGTCCATAAGCCAATGGATATATACCATTGTTTGGATCTATACCCACAGCTGTCAATAGTTGACCTGGGTATGGCCCCTTCATGAATGCCCCATCTAATCCAAGCAATTCCCTCATCCCAGCTCTGAATCCAGCTTTCAAAGGCCCCAAACATATATAGATTCTCTTAAAAACTCTTGTTGGTAGTGTATGATCTGGTTCAGACTGAACATGGATCTTGACAGTTGTGTCTGGATTAGCATGTTGCAATTCCAACACATAATCTCTGAGCATCTTGTATTGATGTTTGTAATCACCCCTTAATTTTTTTTCAGCTTCTGCTTTTGCTCTAAATGCCTTACTTTCTGAGACAGTTAGCTCATGTTTTTTTGATAGTTGATCTTGAACAGCTCTGGCAGGGATGCTAGGGTTTGTTTTCAATTGCTCAATTATATCCTTTGCAAACCATTGGTATGTGGCATACAAGTTATCTCTTTCCTGTAGACATTTATGGACTGATTTGTATGTCCTGACTTCCCAAGATTCAGTTTTCTTGACTTTTGAAACTAGCAACACCCATGGACATTTATTCTCATCAACCTTCTTTTTGCTATTAGGTTTACCCCCATTTATGAGCCTTTCTTTTTTTGTTGGGCTACTTGATTTAGTGGACTGACTTGGCCCACTACACTGACTAGGCCCACTACCTAAGTTATTGTCTTCCCCAACTCCTAATGAAGGGATAACACCTCTACAAACTGCCCTAACTCTTTCACTATCATTCTTTTCCAATCTAATTCTTCTTCTAGTCTCAATTGAATGCTCTTTAATGTATTCCTTCACATTTTCTTTGTTTGCAAATTTTCTACCCACATAGAAATATGTTTTGTAAATCTTCTCACTAGAGTGTGCTTGTTTCCTTAACTGTTTCAACTTTCTTTTCCTTAACCTTGTACCTTCACTGTCACTACCTGATGAACTTTCAAAATATTCATTTTCTAATTCATGGACATCATCTCCATCAGGATCATCATCTTCAATATCATCTGGTACACTCTCTCTGCACCCCATAAACTCCACAGTTTCATCAATATTGTACTCAAAGTCTCTCATGTCAACATCTACCTCATCCACATTGTTATTCTCATCTAGTATGTAATCACTGTCTTCACTATCATCATCACTATCATCATCACTATCACTATCACTATCCTCTTCCTCTCCCTCAGTTTGAATCTCAACATCAGTTTCATTGTTACCTTCATTTTCATTCATAGTCTCATTTTGAACCTCAACCTCAACCTCAACCTCAACCTCAACCTCATGGTTTGTTGGATATATAAACTCCAAGTCAGAAAATGGGTCAAAGTCAGCAAATGGGTCAAATGGGTCAAACTGACTAGGGACTTGAGAAGACTCATCCTTATCAACTGCACTACTTTGCCCTGCTTCTAAATTTACAAACTGACTAGGGTCTTTACCACTACCTTCATTCACATCCAACACTAGTTTCTTAGCCACTGGGGTAATCCCTGCCCTTGATGTTCTTGGTCCATCATCTAACTCTTCTATTACAAGTTTTTTAGGCTTTACTGGTGTGTAAATGTCAGGGTTGGTCTTTTCATGCTCAACATATACCTCAACAAGCTTAAGACCTTCTATCACATAATTACCTAATAACTGAATATCTTTGTCACATGCTAAAGGTTCTAGTCCATTGTCTAAATCACAACCAGGTTTCAAGAAGTGGTAAAACATCACCCTCCTCCCATCATACTCTAAGTCTTCAAGCATTGAATCAATTTCATGGATAGAAAACTGGTCACTGTCTATTAAATCCACAAAAGTAGTCTTACCATTCTTGTATGTCCTGTTAGGTGCATTCGTGAAAAGACCACCATGATTAAGCTTGATGGAAAACAGAGTAGACTTAATGTCTGCAAAAAATTACATGCAACAATCAGACTAGGGTTTTACAAAGGCCCCAAAAATCAATTAAAGTTTTACAAACCAAAAAAATCATACTATACTTCAATAATAACCGATTAAAAAACTTCTAAATTGTCAACATTGTCAAAAAATTATAAAACAATATACTTACGATACATGGCATATGGATCACGATCATGAACATCATTTGCCCTAATTTCGTACAATGGGGACACCATCTGAACGGTTTGCGAAGTTTAACCTCACAAATTAACAGGGTAATTGATTTGGAGAAGAAGATGATGAGAAGGTCTGTGTGTGTGAGTAGTTTGGAGTTTGGGGATGACTGATGATTTGATCGTGGTTGGTGTGTTTTAAATTAAAGAGTGTAAGATAAATTGACCATTTTGCCCCTTTAGTTATCAAAGAAAACGGGCGTTATCTAATATTTGTGGGGCCCATGGGACTGAGGGACTAACGACGCATAACGTTTCTGACTTAAGGACCACCGGCGCAAGTTTTTTGGTCAAAGGACTGAATCCGCCAGTCAACGCAAACCACAAGGACCATTGGTGTAGTTTACTTGAACAGTAAAGCATGTCCAGTACATATTTATATAAATGATAGAGTAAATTACACCGTTGGTCCTTGTGGTTTGCGCTGACTGGCGCCAGTGGTCATTTGACCAAAAAAATTGCACCAGTCAGCCTTAAGTCAGAAATGTTATGCACCGTTAGTCCCTCCATCCACCTTGCCCCACTAACTCCCACTAACGGTCGTTAAGTAAGAATTTTAAAGGGGCATTTTCGTCACTTCACATCTTTATTATCATCTCTCTCTTGCCTACAAATCCTCTCTTACCTACAAACCCAGATTCATAAATAAAAATCTAACATCAAGATCAGAAACAATAAACAAACCCATTTAGAAAATCCACTTCTATCTTCTAAAATCCTAGCCTTAATCCAAATTAAACACAATATCATATCATTACCACAAAATCAGCAACATCAACAAATCTTCACTATTTCGGCTAGATCCAGTCAAATCTTAACGAATCTAGTTAAAACCGACTGGATCCGGTTGAACAAGTGACGAGTCTTTCTGGTAATAGGGATGGCAGTGGTAGTGATTGCGGGTTGTATGAATTTGTATGTGATTGGTTTTGGGTTTATGTGATATTTGGGTTAGGTTTTGGGCTTCAGTTTGTTAGTGGCGGAAGGATGTAGTTGGTGTGGTTTCAGATCGTGATGTTTGTTGTATATATCGCCGTCTCTTCATCACCGGATCTAATTTCTTTTTGTTGGTGTAATAGCATATTTATTTTGTAAGGCTCCATTATTTCAAGCTTAGCTGCGATATTAGTAACCGATCCTTTTGCAATCTTGTTTAAGTACACCATTGGTGTCTTCCCTATCAGCTACAATTAATTACTTACTTATTAGTACTAGTAGACAATTTAAATTAATAATAAATGAAAAGTGGGAGGGACCTGAGTAACATCGTCTACAATGTTAAGACCATCTTCTTCATCAGCGTTGACTTGTTGAGATTGTTGTTTAGTAGAAACCATCATCTTCATTGTCTTCTTCTGGAAGTTGTTGTTGTTGTTAAATAATGATAAAGAAGAAGAGGGCTTCTTGTTGTTAATTGTTGTTAATTGGTGATAATTTCCGGGGGTGGATTTACAAAGCGGAAGCAGGTGCTTCTGGATCAAACAGCCTGAAGATGACATCATCATCTTTTCTATTACGATTCAATTAATTGATTGATGAACAAGAAGATGAAATAATAGGGATGAATGAGATATGAGCGCCTCCTTCCTTTGTTTCTTTTCTATTATGCCCTTGTTCTTCTCTTTTTTTTATAACAATATTTATTTTGTAAGTTGACTGGCGCCAGTAAATTACACGGTTGGTCCTTGTGTTGTGAAGTGACAAAATTGCCCCTTTAAAATCCATACTTAACTAGCTTTAGTGGATGTTAGTGGTGGATGTTTACTTTTTTTCTATTAGTGGAGGGTTTGTGGGGTCCACATATTTTATATTATTTGTTTTGCAAATGGGTCCACTAAATCTCTTGTTGTGTCTGTGTACAAAAGCCACACAAAAGGGCACACCTCCACAGCCAGACGCATTAATATGAGATAGGGCCCATGTGTCCCTTAGCTAACATCAAAACTTCAAAAGTAAACAGGCCCTTAGTGGATGTTAGTGGGGCCAATTGGATGGAGGGACTAACAGTGCATAACGTTTCCGACTTAAGGTTAACTGGTGCAATTTTTTTGGTCAAAGGACCACTGGCGCCAGTCAACGCAAACCACAAGGACCAATGGTGTAATATAATATTTTAAATGATATTAACCATTTCAAAGGTAAATAACAAACCCAGCACTAATTTGCAGACATATGTTGAGCAATATAATTAGTTTTAGCATACTATATCCAATAATCTCACTTCTTAGTGTACATTTAAAAATTCATTATAATTCATCGTGCGTGTGTTAGATCCAGATATATAATTATATATATATTAAAAGATGAGAAATATATGAATAGTGAAAAACAGTAGATGAATAGTAACTTCGATCCCTTTTTGACAATTTTAGTCCCTGAGGTTATAGAGCCGTTGCAAAGTTAGTCCAAGTTCGTAACAGTGCAAAACTATTTTGACAATTTTAGTCCCTGAGGTTATAGAGCCGTTGCAAAGTTAGTCCAAGTTCGTAACAGTGCAAAACTATTTTACATATATGGTCCCTCAGGTTAGCTGTACATGGCACCGTTAGTCCCCAGTTAGTGAACTTCTGCAAATTCAGTCCTTTTTTTTTTTTTTTTTTTTTTTTAGTTTAGATTTTTTATTTTTTTAGTTCAGAATTTTTATTTTTTTAGTTCAGAATTTTTATTTTTATTATTATTTTTTTTAAAGTTTAAAACAAACGTGTCAAAAGAAATAATGTTCCCACATTTACATAAACATCTTTTGACACAATTTACACACTACCCATATAACAAAACACATATAAAAAAAAAAAAAAAAAAAAAAAAAAAAAAAAAAAAAAAAAACGACGCATATAAATATGCAATACTTTCTCGAACCACACAGTATTTACTGTTCATGCTACAGTAATTTTATTATTATTTTTTTATTTTTTATTTATTTATTTATTTTTTTGTAAAATAATTTCGAAAAAATTTAAAAAAAAAAAAAAAAAATTTTGAAAAAAAATTTTCAAAAAAAATATATATATATATATTTTCAAAAAACTTTAAAATTAATTTTTCTAAAAAAAAAAAAACAACTATCTGAAAAACCCGCTGCAACGCGCGGGCTTCCCTGCTCGTTAAGATAATATCACAAAAAAAAAAAAAAAAAAAAAAAAAAAAAAAAAAAAAAATTGCAAAAGGTTTCATGATAAAAATACATATCATAGTTGATGTTTTCTTTATGAATGACAAATTTTCAATCATTATGTACATACTAGCAGGGTATTCGCACGTTGCGGCGGCGGGTACCCTGAAATAATATTTTTCGGTGAATCATGTAATGTATTTTAGTTTATTATATTATTTTTAATAATAAATTTACGGATATCAAGAATTTCATGTGACGTATTTCAACTCCTTAACTAAGGAATTTATGTCGTCTTTTTGGGTCTTTTTTAAAGTCATTCGTATAACATGAGCCCGTTTGGCCCGTGTCCGTTCGGGTTCTAGCCCGTTTGAACCGTGCCCGTTTAGCCCGTGCCCGTTTGACCCGTGTCCGTTCGGGTTCTAGCCCGTTTGGCCCGTGCCCGTTCGGGCTCTAGCCCGTTTGGCCCGTTGCCCGTTCGTGCTTGAATATTTGTATAATGTGCTTTATTATTTGTATTAGTAACATTTAATGTAAGAATTGTGTTTTAAGTTGGTTGTACAATATGCTTGATAATTTGAATTTCTTATGTAAGGGGTGTTTTAATAACTAAATTAATTGTATTTATTGACCAATTAATTAATTGACTACATTAAATATCTTGACCAAATTAATAGTGCTTTGTAGTTTGTACATTAAGTTTTAAGACTTGTAAGTCTTAAAATTAAGATTGATGAGAAAGATTATTAATAGTGCTTTGTGTATTGTACAATAAACATTATAGCTTGTAAGTCTTAATTTTAATATCAAGAAGTTAGAGAGCCATTCATGCTTTATATGTAGTATAGATATTTGTGAGCTTTTTTATTGATGATGTAGGCAATCAATACTTGACAAGTAACAAAAGATAAAATATTTTGTTAATGTTTTTTTTTTTTTTTTTTTTTTTTTTTTAATATATATATCAATTTAATACTCCCTCCGTCCTTAAATAAATGTTCATTTGGACTTTTTTTGGTCTTTATTATTCAACTTTGACCATAAATATTTTTGTTTGTGTTATATAATACTTGATGCAAAATATATGAATGGATTGGGTTTTAAAAGTATTTTCATCAAGTATTATATAACACAAACAAAATTATTTATGGTCAAAGTTGAATAATAAAGACAAAAAAAATCCAAGTGGACATTTATTTAGGGACCAATTTAATACTTGACAAGTAATTAACTAATCATTTGATAGTTTATGTGTGTAATGATATTTCTATTAATTTGAGCTTTTAATATACATATTTATCGTTTAAGAAACTCAAAATATAATTATTTTACTTTGTAAAGAGTAAATACCGAATATTTTTAAAGAGTTGTCACATTACGAAACTTATTATACTTTTAATATATGCATTAATCGTTAAATATAAGAAGGATACTAATACAGTAAAACCTCTATAAATTAATACTCGATAAAATTAATAATTTGTTCGGTCCCAACTTGGGACCAGTACAAATTTAGACACCAATCGATAAAATAATAGATAATAATTTTTTTGAAACCCCGGTGTATATATACTGGTCCCAACGAATTTATAAATTAATAATTACTTAAAAATTTCACAATTTCTTCAATGCCTTGAACCTCGTAACATTCATTAGTATACATTCATTAATTTCTTCAATGACTTTAATTCATAAAATGTTAATTGAAACTTGTTTTTTTTATTCATTTTTCATCTCTAACTAGTATACATTATAACTAGGGTCTTTCTAACATGTGCCCTAGGGCACATGTTAAGTACACAAAAGGACAAAAAAAAAAGTACAAAAAGTACAAAAAGTACTTAGGCCCACATGTACTTTTTTTTTGTCCTTTTGTGTACATATCATGTGCCCTTAGGGCACATGTTAGAAAAATCCTTATAACTAATATATTAGACTTAAAAATTTAAAAGTCATAGGTAAAATCTCTTTCAATTAATAAATTATTAATTCATCGATATAATAATATATCGCTAAATTAATAAAATATTTCAGTCCCAACATTATTAATTTATAAAATTTTTACTGTACTAGGCTTATTTTAATCTCATTTAGAAAACCTTTTGAACTGTAACTTTAAACAAAATTCATTTCATTCATGTAGTAGTTAAATTAAAAACAAAACTTTTGTTAAAGTTATCGATATAAATTAACTTGGTTATTGATGAACTCAAATAAGTAAATTTTATTACCATCATTTATTCTATTTATTTAACTTGTTTTATTATATTATCTGTGAGAATTGTTACGTTAATGTTTATTTTTGTAATTCTCAGGTAAAAACAAGTATTATGTGAAACTTGGCGATTTTGGATCAATTATGGAGCAAAACAAGCAAGATGTTAAGAGTCTACTGAAATGTACAAGATCAAGATCATTCTGCTCCAGATGCGCCGCAACATACTTATTACATACGGCGCATCACTATCAAGATTTAACAAGATATAATCCAAGACGGCAAAGGACATGCGCCGCATAGAGAAATGGAGTTACGCCGCATCTTCTGGCGGTGTACGAATATTCCTGAATATATTAATCTTGGACCCCACGCGAAGTTAAGTCAATGCGCCGCATCTACTTATCCTATGCGCCGCATCTAGCCCTCAGACAGAAACTATAAATACCCCAAAGTCAGACGAATTTCGGAGTTCGATTCTACACAACAAGACCGAAGACCACAAAACCCTAAGGCCGAATTCAGACGAAGTAGCAGCACAAGACACACCCTAAACGAAGATACAAGAGCTGTAAGAAGGTCCTGCATGTATTCAATTCATTAAGTAGTTTTGTTTTATTGTATTAGTACACTTTAATTCATCAGGATTGATGGGCCGATTCCATGTGACTACGGAAAACCATGGGCACCCCTTAAAATTGCTTTCCCATTAATTAAAGTTTATATGTTGATGTCTTTGGTGACTTTTATTAGTGCATTGATAACCTCTGTGTCTAGCTGAGCATTGATCGGGTCGCCATGCCTCTGTCCTCGCCTATGCATTCTATCGTCTGTAGAAAAGTAGGAAGAAAGGTAAGTAGGATAGACATAAGTAATCATTAAGGGTTTACTCGCCGATAAGATTAGAGCCAACGAGAAAGGGTTAATTACATACACTTCATATAAAACTAGCAATAAAACAAGTGCCAAGCTACTTAATAATCAGGACAGGTCTTCTTATTGTCTCAAGTATCTATCTGTGTACGTGTGTGATAATCGCTGATTCGTGCTTATTAGTTTAGTTTATTATTTAATCATAACCAAACCGTGCCAGTCTCTCAGGCTGAAACCCCCTTGCGTTAGATTAGGTTGTATAGCTAACTTAAGATATTAAAATACTGATTAGAATAACTAGATAATACGTTCCACTCTTAGTGATCGACACTCTACTTACCATTATATTCATACTGACCGGGTACACTGCTCGTTAAAGTGTGTGTTATTGATAAGTCGGCTAAATATAAATTTAAAATTTGAATACTGCTAAAACCACAACGACACATCACGCGCGCACCAAGTCTTTGGAGCCGCTGCCGTGGTTATAAAAATTAGAGCAATACACACGCACATCAAGTTTTTGGCGCCGTTGCCGGGGAGTGAATTGTTATTATCTGTTAATTTGATTAGTATTTTAATTAGGTTTTAATTTTTTATTTTTTTTATTCTAACCACTAACTCCGTTGTATATTATTTAATTTGCATTCATTGTATTATTTGCATATTTTCTGTTTTTGTGTGTTTAATTTTATTTTTTTTTTCTGTTTTTCTGCATACTGCTATCGTTGTACTGTGCTAATTCAAACGATACGGCGCATCTATCTTCATAGATAGTTAGATACGGCGTATTGCGTTTAATTTTTATAAAATACAACGCGTTTAATAAATTCGATACGACGCATCTTTTCCAAGATACGGCGTATTGTGTTTTTAATAAGAAATTTTTCTAAAACGCTAACGCCATACGACGCATCTGTTTAAACAGATACGGCGTATTATCGATTTAAATTAAAAACAGTTTTCGAATTATTAAACAGATACGACGCATCGATTTTTGTCGATACGGCGCATCTTCTGAATCAAAAATCTTGTATTTCGAAACGTAACAAAAATACGGCGCATTAACTTTTGTTAATACGACGCATTTAATTTTAATAAGTATACGTTGATTTTTGATAATTAAACTGATACGGCGCATTCTAATTCTAAGCGGCGTATCTATTTTCTGAATAAAAGTCTGATTAAATTTTAACGATTATAAGATACGGCGTATCCAACTTTTTGGATACGGCGCATCGTCTGCTGATATCAGTAACTTTTATTTTTCGTATTCCGTTTTCGTTGTTAATTTTCTGATATATTACTTTCTTGAACATACCCTACTGATGCTTTTGTGATAGTTTCAGGAAGTGCATGACCAGGAGTTCAACTAAGAACTTGATTCAACCTTTCGAAGATCCTGAACGAGCCCTACATTCACTTAAAAGGCTTTTCAACACAAAAAGCTTTGAAATTTCAAGTTCATTCGAGCTTGATTATTTTTCTGAAGAGAAAGAGGAAGTAGAAACAGAAACAATGGCGGAAAACACTACTATGGAGGAATACATGAATAAAACCCGTGCTGATTACACTTCAGGAGTTGCTAGACCAAAGTTTGATGAAAAGTCAAAGTTTGAGTTGAAGGGTCAGTTTCTCAAGGAGCTAAGAGAAAATGCTTTCAGTGGAACAGAACATGAGGATGCTAATGAACATGTTGAAAAGGTCCTCGAGATTGCAGATTTGTTTACTACAGAAGGAGTCTTTGACGATCAACTCATGCTAAGAATCTTTCCAATCTCGCTTAAAGGAGCTGCTAATAAGTGGCTAAGGAATGAACCTGCTAGTTCAATCACAACGTGGGAAGATTTGAAGAGCAAATTCCTGAAAAGATATTGTCCACCTGCTAAAACTGCTAAAAAGATGGAGGCTATCAACAGTTTCAAGCAAGAGCCTGATGAAACTCTTTATCAAGCTTGGGAACGATTTAAAGACTTGTTGATGAAATGCCCTCAACATTATCTAAGTGAAATGCAGGAGATAATATTGTTCTATCAAGGATTGGACGTGCCTACTAGACAAATCTTGGATGCTAAGGGAGTTGTGCCTCAAATGAGTGCAGCCAATGCTAGGAAAGCTATCCAAGAAGCTGCTGATCATTCTCAAAAATGGCACGATGGGACCTCTACTAGATCTAAGAGCAGCACTAATTTTGACGGGTTTGCTGCAATTCAAGCTCAATTGGATAAAATTAGTAGAGAGATGAAGAAGCGTGATGAGAAAGTTTATGCTGCCCAAGTTGGATGTGAAAAATGCGAAGGACCTCACTACACTAAGGATTGCCCTAATAAGAATGAAAGTGAGACTTTTGAGGAAGCATACTACACACAATTTGGACAACCATTCCGACCTTCAGGAAGATTTAGGGAAGCTACTCCGGGATACTATCAAAAGAACAACTTTAATCCCACTTATCAAGAGAGGAGGCAGACTTTGGATGACACTTTAAAGCAAATTATGGCCGATGCTGCTAAAAGACATGAAGAAAACACTGCTATGATCAAAGAAATCCGAGCTTCAACGGACACTATTACAAGGAATCAAGGAGCTTCGATCAAAGCATTGGAACAACAAATTGGACAAATGAGCAAGGTTCTTCAAGAAAGGGGATACGGAAGTTTACCGAGCTCAACTGAAACCAACCCAAGAGATCATGTCAAGGCCATAAGCACTACTGAAGAAGTCACACCTAACATACCTAGAAGATTGATGAATGGTAATGATGTTGCAAAACCCGAATTTTTCTTTAATTCTTCAATCAGTTTAAGGAGGCTACTAAAAAAAAAGACAAAGATTGAAGAGGAGTTCAAGGTTACAATGAAAGAAGAGAGCTCTGCAACCGACTTACATGCCTTGCCTCATAAAGAAAAGGACCCAGGAAGTTTTACTTTACCTTGTTCAATTAATGATATATCTTTCAATAATGTGTTAGCTGACTTAGGAGCTAGCGTTAGTGTAATGCCCCTTAAGACATTCACTACCCTAGGACTAGGAAAATTAGCACCAACTAAGTTGCTTATTGAATTGGCTGATAAAACGGTAAAACGACCTGAAGGGATTGCTAAAAATGTGCTAGTTAAGATTGAGAAGTTTGTTTTCCCTGTAGACTTTGTTATATTAGATATGCCCGAGGATATTAAGATTCCTTTAATCCTTGGAAGACCTTTCTTGTCTACCGCCCATGCTAAGATTGATGTGTTTAAAAGAAAAATCTCATTAAGGGTAGGGAATAATAAACTAGTCTATAAGTGCCAAGATCCTGCTAAAAGCATAATTAGAGGCGTCTATGTGCTAGGATTAAGTGAACGTATGGACCTCGATCTTGAAGCTAGGCTTATGGGAGAAACATTGATTCAAAATAACTCAACTAATCCTAATCATGAAGACTTCGAGGAATTTATTGACCTTAATGTACCTACCGAACTTAGGCGCGATATTGTTAATGATTCTGATGATGAGTGGCATGATTGCGTAGTAATTAACAAACGTAGGAGAATAGTTGAGAATACAAATTTGAATAATGATGTGTTTATTGAACTACCACCCCACCTTGCATATTTATGCCTCTATAATAATAAGAATTTCCCATCTATTATTTTGTCATCTCTGCCCGAAAGGGACAGAACTTTATTTATGCAGATATTAAAGAAGAATGGCGTGGAAATTAAGGACGAGCAAGGAGTGTTCAATATTACTGAACTGACGATGAGGGAGCGCGATGACTCCGACTCTTTCAGTGATCGGTATTAAGGAGCTGAACGTGAGTCTAACTTGAAGACTCTGGAATAAAGACAAGTGCTGACCAGGAGACAACTCGGAGAAAATTTTTACCTTTCTGTTCTGTGTCGAGTCAGTCAGGCCCGCAGAAGATACGGCGCATCTCAATCCTAAGATGCGACGCATCTCCTGCACTGGTCATATCTTATTTAATTTTCTACATTTTTATTTTTGACTTTAAAAACTTTCTGTCAGTATTTTAATGCGGCGCATCTCTGGTTAAGGATGCGACGCATCTTCTATTCTGATTTCGTATTTATTCCAGGCTCGATACGGCGTATCTTCTTCCATAAGATACGGCGTATCTTCTTTCATAAGATACGGCGTATCGACTGACCTGATGATTTTCATTTTAATTTTTAAGTTTTATTTTTACTAACTACTAATGTATTATGCAAGTTTGAACTTTCTTAACTTAGGTGTGTTTAAGTCTTGATGGTATTATAGATTCATGCATTTCTTGTGGACACATCATCTATGAAGCTTAAACGTTCTCATCCACAAGAAAGATGATTTTTGCTCTTATACAAATAATGGAGGATCATACCGAGCAAATCTCAGGGGAGTTTTTCTGTTCTAATTCTTTTATTTTCCAGTTTTTAATCTTTTATACAAACAACGAGGACGTTGTTTAACTTAAGTGGGGGGATTGGAGAATTAGAACACTTACTTGTCCTAAACTTTTTCAAAATATGCTTAAAATGCGCTTAATATATCAAAATTTAAAATTTTTAGCATGTTTTTGTTTAAAGTCTAAATTACATTGCTGCACACATAACATTATTTTCAAAAATTGTGAACTTTTCAAAATTCACAAATCTATGAGTGTGCCGGTGACTTGTAAACTTTAGAACTTGGCTTGTATACTATTCGAGACCACCATAATAAGTATTATCTTCATAATTGGAATGACTTGTCTAAATTGGTAAATTTCTAGGATTACACCCAATAGCCTTTATATGTTATGTGATATTAGCTAACTACACTGGTTAGTTAACCCCCGTATAAACCCTTTTGTTACTCTCATTTTTAGAGTAAGATACCCCTAGAAAAATACTCAGAGCCATTCCTTTCGTTTCTTACACCTTTGTTATAATGTTTCGTTACACCCTTACACCTTAGCCTACCCTGTAGATTAAAATCCGTGGTTGGTTAATTGCTTTAGGCAAAGTGTGTTTCCTTGCATTACCTGTGTTCGCGTGCGTAATTCATTATCTATGGTTAGGTCGGGAAATTGCACAATGCAATTGGAGTGAAAGTAAATATTGTATATCTTTGAGTTTATTTTTCGTGTGTTTACTACTTTCACTATTACCGTTATTTCTGAAGTCATGAAAAGTATGGAAAAATTATCCAGAGTTATCGTTATAGAGATGTGGTGAAATTTTACATATCTATGTTTATGTTTAAAGTTTAAAAAAAAAAAAAAAAAAAAAAAAAAAAAAAAAAAATGAGAAAAGAAAAAGAAAGAAAAGTTGGAAGTTTGTTTTAACCAACTTATGTAAAGTTTTGTATTAAGTGGTCGATATCACCACTATTTGTTGTATATTATATTTATGGATTGAATGGGAGTTGGCCGTTATGGGAACGCCAACTAAGGTTATTCTTTGATTGAGATCTTGTTGAGTATAATTCGTGTCTACCTAAAGCGTGTGTTTCAAGTGTTAAAGCGTGAGTTATTCAATGATATGAGTCTTATTCATGGGATGGTTGGGAAAGTAATTTACCACACTTAGGATTTTAATTTATCTGTTTTGTTTATTTTTCATTTTACACCAATTTATATCCCAAATATTATCCACACCCTATATTATTCTTTATCCAAACCTTTGATTTATTGAGATTAGGGATTTGAGCAATCTTAAGTATCGTAGTCGTGGATTCGGCTATGTATTTATGATTTTGTCGCCCTTTTTGATATAATATTATTGGTAAAGATTACTTGGTCCTATCTTTAGCCTATTCGAGTTAAGGATTTGAGCAATTGCAAGTATCGTGTTCGTGGATTCGATCATGTATTTGTAATTTTGTCGCCTTTTCTGGAATTTGAGATCGATAGAGATTAAGAAGAATGATTAACCCTTAACCTACAAACCCTTTTTACCGCTTTAGACTTGTTATTCCTTGGCTTTAGTGGGGGAGATGCGTATACTTGCCAAACTTATGATAGAATATTCGTCACGACTGGACAGTTAAACGATTAGATTTGCTTTTATCAAAATATTTTATTTTATTTCTAACTCGTTAAGTGTTTGGTTGTGCAATTATGACAAAAAATGAATACATGCTTAAATATAAAAATAAATCCTAATATCTTTTAGGATACATTTTCATAAGATTAATTCTAAGGTTTACTTGGGGACAAGTAAAGTTCAAGTGGGGGGATATTTGATGAACTCAAATAAGTACATTTTATTATCATCATTTATCCTATTTATTTAACTTGTTTTATTATATTATCTGTGAGAATTGATACGTTAATGTTTACTTTTGTAATTCTCAGGTAAAAACAAGTATTATGTGAAACTTGGCGATTTTGGACCAATTATGGAGCAAAACAAGCAAGATTTAAGAGTCTACTGAAATGTACAAGATCAAGATCATTCTGCTCCAGATGCGCCGCAACATACTTATTACATACGGCGCATCACTATCAAGATTTCACAAGATATAATCCAAGACGGTAAAGGACATGCGCCGCATAGAGAAATGGAGTTACGCCGCATCTTCTGGCGGTGTACGAATATTCCTGAATATATTAATCTTGGACCCCACGCGAAGTTAAGTCAATGCGCCGCATCTACTTATCCTATGCGCCGCATCTAGCCCTCAGACAGAAACTATAAATACCCCAAAGTCAGACGAATTTCAGAGTTCGATTCTACACAACAAGACCGAAGACCACAAAACCCTAAGGTCGAATTCAGACGAAGTAGCAGCACAAGACACACCCTAAACGAAGATACAAGAGCTGTAAGAAGGTCCTGCATGTATTAAATTCATTAAGTAGTTTTGTTTTATTGTATTAGTACACTTTAATTCATCAGAATTGATGGGCCGATTCCATGTGACTACAGAAAACCATGGGCACCCCTTAAAATTGCTTTCCCATTAATTAAAGTTTATATGTTGATGTCTTTGGTGACTTTTATTAGTGCATTGATAACCTCTGTGTCTAGCTGAGCATTGATCGGGTCGCCATGCCTCTGTCCTCGCCTATTTATTCTATCGCCTATGCATTCTATCATCTGTAGAAAAGTAGGAAGAAAGGTAAGTAGGATAGACATAAGTAATCATTAAGGGTTTACTCGCCGATAAGATTAGAGCCAACGAGAAAGGGTTAATTACATACACTTCATATAAAACTAGCAATAAAACAAGTGACAAGCTACTTAATTATCAGGACAGGTCTTCTTATTGTCTCAAGTATCTATCTGTGTACGTGTGTGCTAATCGCTGATTCGTGCTTATTAGTTTAGTTTATTATTTAATCATAACCAAACCGTGCCAGTCTCTCAAGCTGAAACCCCCCTTGCGTTAGATTAGGTTGTATAGCTAACTTAAGATATTAAAATACTGATTAGAATAACTAGATAATACGTTCCACTCTTAGTGATCGACACTCTACTTACCATTATATTCATACTGACCGGGTACACTGCTCGTTAAAGTGTGTGTTATTGATAAGTCGGCTAAATATAAATTTAAAACTTGAATACTGCTAAAACCACAACGACACATCACGCGCGCACCAAGTCTTTGGAGCCGCTGCCGTGGTTATAAAAATTAGAGCAATACACACACACATCAGTTATTAACCCGTGAAATTTACGGGAGTAAATTTAAAACCGTTTAATAGTGTTTATATAAGAGATCGATTTGTAATATTATGTGGAACGACTACAACAATGCGTTGAAAATAAAAGCACCGTGCGTAACTGTATACTCGAAATTATTTATATTTTCCGAGTAAGAAAAAAAAGCATAATGTTCGAAAAAAATCACCAAATAGCAATAATATCTTTTGTCTCAGTACAAATAATTAGTCAAACACCAAATTTGTCATTATCTTTTTATGATAACCATCCAAAAATAAACACCAATAAATCTCTTTTTAACTCTTATAGACACGAGGGGTGGAAAAGAGCCGAGCCGAGCCCGAGCCTGCCAGAGCTCGAGCTCGGCTCGTTTATATTCTAGAAAGCTCGAGCTCGAGCTCGTTTCGAGCCTAATATTTGAGCTCGAGCTCAACTTGTGAAATTTTTCACAAGCTCGAGCTCGAGCTCAAGCTCGAGCTCGAGCTCGGGCTCGACTAATTTGTATGATTTTTAAAGAAAACAAAGTTAAAATGGAGCTCGGCTCGTTAATTACATAAGGCTCGAGCTCGTTTACTACTTTTAAGCTCGTTTATACGTATAGACAATATATATACGTATATATTTCTAGGGCTCGTTTAGGCTCGCGAGCCTATTCGAGCTTTTTTTATAGAGCTCGAGCTCGATTATTAAATGAGCCCAAACTTAGGCTCGAGCTCGAGCTCGTTTAGGCTCGGCTCGTTCGAGCTTTTTACCGATCCGATCCCGAGCTTTTCACGAGCGGCTCGGCTCGTTTCCACCCCTACACGTGAACATCACGGGTAAATATTAACCGTAACAAACAAAATCTATATAAAATAAGCATTATTGTTCTTCAATCTCGATATGACATATTATTTCGTATATTGAAGTTAACTATGCGTCAAGATGTTTTATGTTGAAATTAGCATGATATGTGTTGCATAAATGTTGTGAACTAAGATTGGGCATTGGCATAATACATCAATCAAAGATTGAGCATTATACATGTAATTTGGTCCATCAATATCATTATAGATTAGTTACCATATACTTTGTGCTATCGTGCCATTAAAATTACACATTTAAGTTATTAAATAAAAAAGGAATCTGTAAGTTGGTCCATTGTAATAACAATATTTAATTGTAGTAAAAATTATGGAAGAGCCATAAGTTACCTTTTTCATTAGTGCACATTATCAAACACCTAATGCACATGATAAGTTATTAGATTAGTAAAATTGAAAATCCTGAATAGGTCTCTACATAAATTGGCATATCTTCATATTTACAAAACACACAATGCATCTTGGATAGGTCGGGTATCTATATAAAACCTTACACATTTAGCTATTCAAGTTAAGAGCTTAAACTCTTAAGAACAGATAAATCTTCTTGGGCTGTTTGAGATTGCTTACATGATGAAATAGTTATTTCAACCGGTTGAACCGTGACCTAGTGCTTGACCGGGTCAATTAAAAAACCGTTTTTTAAAACATTGAGTGTGATTATGTATATTTCTTGCAAAGTAAGGATATAATCAGAACTTTATCCACGAATAACAAAATTACAAAAATGTTAATCATGACTCTTTAATGTGAACTTTTGAACAAAATATCAAAAAGCTTATGGAGCTTGCTTCTCAATTACTCGCTAAAATATTTACCCTATAAATACAAATACATTTCACAATACACCATATAAATGCCGTATTTTCTTTTTTAGAAAAATCACAAATACAATCGATAACATCATAATTGTGTAGGTGCATTGCAAGATATGCTCATTAGCTACCGTATCATCCAAATCATTTTTGCAAGCCAAGTAACAAAAACCCACTTCATAAGGTCAAAACCACATAAATATTGCCTAACCGTTTTAAATCGAAATAGTTAGACCTGCTTCTTAGATCATTGATTCAAAGCTAAATTCACACTTGAGGACTTACCTTGAAAGATTTTTGTATTTTTTTTCACTTCAAAAGCTTCATATACCACTAATTTCTTCACTTCATTTGCATAATTGCCTGAAACAAACTGTTAAGCAGAATGGGTTGGAAAACCTTATTCAATAAAGAGATAAGTTTATAGATTTGGACCCATTTTCCAATCTTAAAGCTTAGAAAAAATTAATAGCTTTAGAGCCATTTTCTTTAGCTTTTTCATAGGTTGTGTGACTCGATTTGAAAAGATTTGTTTTACTATCCTAATAAAGAGAACGTAAAATCAAATTAGTATGTCACTTTCTAATTTAATATAGTTACAGACATGCATATTAATGTTACAACATATTTCCTTATAATGGGTTGAGTCAGTACTCAATAGTATGTCACATTCTTACAGTTAGCACATTTGGACCATTGTGTCAATTCATTGGTCTTTCAACTAAAATATAACCTGATGCAACTTAATAAGTATATCAATTCTAGGAAGATCAGATAGTCCTTCCTGTTTGTTTACTGTTATATCAGTAGACCCGGTGACTGGACATAGCTTAGGAAGATGGTCCATGAGCCATGAAAACGCGAACCATACTTCACAGACATTATCCAAAGCCAAATCGCATACATGTTGGGATGTAAGATCCTCAATGTTAGAAATAAATCAAGAGTCGCTAGCCGGAGAACAATCAGTAACCTGCAAGTCACCAAAGTTACCAATTAAAAACAAAAATCTAAAACTCAGAAATTTTGATGTGCTAAATTAATGGTAAGCATGTTTTACAACAGGCCAAAATGGATAATTTTTTATATTAGTTGTGGAGTTGGGTTGTAGCAGAACACAGAACTTTGAGAACACTGATGTCAAGTTGGGTTGTAAACATAACTTCCATTATATCACTAATCAGTGTGCATTGCTATTCTATAAATATGGCCAAAACCCGTGAGAATCACAAGCAAATCACCCAACCTTTGCATTGCTATGTTAAATTTGTTATGACGAATGACGTCACAGATGTGATATGAAACAAAAAGAAGGGCCTTAACCGCAAAGCATGCTCATTAATCCAAGCAAAATAGCTTTCAAACATCAGCTTACAAAATGGGATTATTTTGCAAAAATGCATTGCTATTACACAAATTTTGCCAAAAACCAGATGCCAACAATTGCAAATGATACCGCTGATTAAATTCATGTAATCTAAGAACTCAATCAATTGAGATGAACTTCACCATCTAATGAGGAATTCAAGGCATATTGCCATGACACTGACATCAGAGTTATAGTTCATAATAACATAGTTGGCATACCTGAGTAGGATGCTGACTTGGACCATAACCAGCATTAGTGACCGAAGTGTATGCAATCATGGCTGGAAGATCACTTTTGAAAATGCCTGAATAACCTTCAACTGTCCCTATTGTAGCTGCAAATCAATATCAGATCACAAGGACTAATAACTTCAAATTGAGTTTATTTGGGTTACCAAAGGGTCAACCGGTCAAGTAATAAAAATTAGCTAAAAATAAAACAGGTCACAAGTCATGCTAATACTTCTATGTTTTATGCGCACTCCTAATGAATCTTTAAAAAAAAAGGATTGTTATTGTAAAAAATATTGTTTATATATTAACATAAATAACAAATGTGTGTGCAGGTCAACCCAACTCGACCCCTTCACAAAAAAATGATCCATTTCAAGACAAACCTGTTTTGACTGATTGTGTTTTATCTCAAACGTCAAATACAGAAAATAAGATATATAGGAAATAGGTGAACGGGCTTATATTCGTGAAAGTCTATCTTTTATGTATAAAACCTTTTAATTGTTTTATTTTACAATAATTGACAAACTTTGTAATATTATAACTTTCATAGTAAATATTTAGCGCGCTCATTTCTCATGGAAACAATCTAATGATTGGTCAAAAATTGTGGGCTTGTCATTTATCATCCCAGCCTGACCCATTTCGACCCGTACTAATGTTGACATGTTTAACCTAAAACCATGTCAACCCGTTACACAACTCACCCATATTCCAGATCATGTTATTTTACCTTCGAGTGTCTCTCTTCTTGCAGCAGATGAGGATAGAAGTCACGTGCATTATCTGTTGTCAAAACTTGACCACCCAATCGTTTCATTGCATATTTAAATGAAAGTCTAGTCCTAGTTGAAGGCTCGTAAAAAAGAGTATAGCCTTTCAAAAGAGAATGAGCCAATATCTTTCAAAAAGCAAATTTTGATCATTCTTAGGAATACATTAATTATTCAAAATTTTGATCAAAACTTATTTTAGGATACTGTAAGCATTAGAGACACATTTTTGTCAACTTTGGACTTGTTTGACTCGTTTATTTTATTTTGAACCTTTATAAGTAATTGGACAGAAACCGTCAAACCGAAACCATAGAAAGTGTAAAATTTCGTACATACTAAATCTTAAGAGTGGTAAAACTACTTCCTTCATCAGCTAGAAATGCAACCTTTTCATTGTTATAAAATGCCCAATAAAGATTAAAGCATTTTTTTTGCTAAATTTTGAGAGCCAAATAAGTATGTTTTTTGGTGTCTGACTAATATTTTATGAGGAGTCAACACATAATAACTTTTACATGATGAAGGAAGTGACACAATTCATACTTTCTGATATCATATTACATCTCCTAAATATTATTTGCAAGGCTTATTTACTTAATACTTGTTGATATGAATCGAGAGAATTGTAAAATGGAAAATCTTACCTTGTCTAGCTCTTTCTGATAAAGACCTCTTAGTTGTCCCAATTATGACAACATTGTTGCTTCCAAGCTAGTGTTATATGTTCAGCAGCAGGTGATTCAGCTTTCTGTAGCGTAGTGAATAGTTAAAATTTATGATACGGAATGTATAGAAACAAAATAGGAAACAAAGTATGAAAAAACGGAGTACAGTAAAGGCTTTGAAATTAGACTTTGTAGCTAAATTTACGAAACGTTTGGAGGAAGTTAAGTAAATCAATTTTTAATTAAATGTGCTAATGGGCAAAATGACTAAAATAGTTACTCTAAAATTGCATCAACATTTTTTAGTAAGGACATAATTGAATCAACACTTTCTAATAGTTATCAACCCATTAAACAAATTTTAACAGTGACCTATTAACATAATACATATACTACTAAGAATTTTTAATTAAATGTGCTAATGGGCAAAATGACTAAAGTAGTTACTCGCCGATGAAATGGAACCAAATGCAACTCTTAAACACAACATCGCAACTCTTAACACTTACTCGCCGATGAAATGGAACCAAATGCAATATGCACATGACCTTTTCACATTTTTGACGTTAGACCAATTGCTAATCACTTTTACATATTTTAAAAGTGCTAATACACATGGCTAAAATCGAATGTAAAAAAATATATAAATATCTAACCATCTTGGCATTCCTAAATCTCCATAGAACACAACCGGTTACCTGAAATGTGTGAAGGTGTCAAAGGATTTGTATAACCTAATTTTTGTTTGAAGATTGAATAACAACAATTTGCATTATTTCTTTTATGCAAGCTTCGACATGTCGCTTGCTTTATCTTGATACTTAGATTGGTACAACCCTTCCCACACCAAAGCTAGTTAACTGAGATAAAATCTTGCTCAAACTTTATATCAATACAAAATGATTATAATTCTTAATTTATTTGATGCATTCTTAATTTTTTTGATGTATTAGAACAATAATTCTTACATGATCGAATCCATCCAAATCACGCCTTGCTAAAAAATCAAAGACCTTTTCGAGCTGACCTACATTAATAGGTGACCAATTAGGATACTCGATAAGTTTAATGGCTTTCCAAACATGTGTTTCATAATAACACCCCTTTAAACCTTGTTAATCACAAATTTGAAACTAATTGCTAAAACTAAAGACAAAAAGATAATACCATTTGTTTCAGGATAATACCCCTGTTAATCACTAAATGGTAATTAGAATATGTCTTACCGTGTGAACATGACGACCCTATGATTCAAACTCTAACATATCGATGCTACCTGCAAGATAAAATGAAATGGTTATTTACTTGCAACCAAACATTAAAAAAAAAGGTTATTTAGATGATGAAGTACGTTATAATTTCACAAATGATCTACTGCATTTTTAACAATCAAGAATAATGTCAATTCATTTGAAATTCAAACTAGTACAAAATAGGAAACTATTGTAATCAATCAGAAGCATATCTATTGCCTAATATAATGGGTGAATTAATGCATATCAAATAAAGCTTCTCACACAAGACTAATCATTTATTTATTGTTTGTAATCTTGTTCGATGACCACAAATATGTTATGAGACTTTCGGTGTAAAAAGGGTTGATGTTTGATCAACTCAACTCAAAGACTCCTACTCCGTATTATAAACACTAATCAAGTGATGACATATTTGATCATAAGGTGAATAACTCATTGTAAATCTTTATACTTACATGAAGTTTTCCCTTGATTAGTAATGAAACAAAAAACCTAGCAACATGTTAACCCCAAAAAACAATACTCATAATTCTTTTAGGCATTTCATCGAACAGTTGGCGCTCACAGAAAAGAACATCATTCGGTGAATGTGATGTTCCATAACTACTGTAATATACAAAAACTTGACATTATTCACAATAAGAAATCAGGATAAAAGTCCTAACATCAAAATCGATTTTACCTTTATTACTACGAAATCATAATAAAAAATCTATTCAATTAAATTGCTAATAAGAAAATGAACTTTTACCTTTACAGATTCTATTGTTGGGGTTTGATAAGGAGGGTGAAAATGTTTAGGATATGGGAGAGGCGGGTGAAAATAGGGGAGGGAGGATACACTCATTTTTTTTGTTTTATCTGGTCCGAAATTTTGGCTTATTCCACCGAAAGCTTTGACTTTTTAAAACAATACCAAAAATAATGTGTAATTTAAATTATTAAAGTAAAATGACTAATGTAGACATCTTAGAATTTCAGCATTTCTTTTTTATAAGGGCATTCATGGTCTTTTTCAAGTGCTGTATATTAGAAGATATAGATATTTGTATGACCAGTTTCGAACACGAGACTTCGGGATTGCACACATTACGTATGAGTCTCAATGTTTGAATAATTAATATATTAAGTTATGTTTTAATTATTCATTTCACAAACAAACACTTAACGGTCGTTAGTATTTAACGGGGTTTTAGATAACGGTCGTTAAATGACTAAAATTGTAATAGATGCCAAGAAGGATCTAGAACCCTTGCTTGGGCTCTAAAACTCGGCCGACCCTCCTTTGGGTTTAGGGTTTCGGTTGCTTGGCTTTGGGAACAAGTTAGAGTGCCTATAAATACAAACACCTTGTATTTGTAATTCCCTAATCTTAATTCCAAGCAAACCCTAAATCTCTCTTCTCCTCCCTCTCCTTGTGGCCGATCGGTTTCATCTCCCAAACTCATTGGGTGGATCGATTTTGCTAACAATACAAGTTAGGGTTGTGTTTGTGAATTAGAACCTAGCTTTTCACATTGAGACGCTAGTAATACGTGTGTACAAGAATGGAGTACAAGCTTGCTTTAGCTTGTGTGACTTTTCCCCATTCGACTATACATTAGTCGATCCATTGTTAAACCCTAACCTAGGGTCTATCTTGTTCTTAGAGATTCGATTACTTGTTTTGCTAGTAATAAAAAAGGTACGCATTACTTTTATTTTTAGTTAATTAATTACATGTATAATAGATCCTTATTCTGCTGCTATATGCTTTGATTTTATTGGTTATATGTTTATACTTTTATGATTCATATATTCCAACAACTTTTTCTTTTTCAAAGAAAAATAACTTATCAATCCAGCCCTACTTTTGATAGTGTTTATGAAACTATTTTCGGACAGTAAAATATGTTCCGTAAAAGTATGTATAAATGATATTAAAAATGATATTATAAACCATTTCACAAGTACATAACAAACCAAACACTAATTTGCAAACATATATATAATTAGTTCTAGTCTGTATCCAAATATCTCACTTCTCAGTGTATATGCAATAATTTATTAGGCCACTCACATCAGTTAACTCAGCTTTAAATTTTAAGGCATGCCACGTCAGCTTTTTCACCCTTTAACTTAACTCAGCTTTAACCCACACATCAATAACTTAGCTTTAACACACCTTAACTCACATTTATATCAAATATTTTTACACAATCTACCCTTAAAAGGGGGGCAAAGTGATTTTTTTTTTTTTTTTTTTTAATAAAAAGTACCTTAACGCAGCGTTAAGGGGGTAACGCAGCCCCTTAACGCTGTGTTAACTCATCTCCTCACATCAGTTAACGCAAGGTTAACGTGGTACTGTAGCATTTTTTTTCCCACTTTAACGTTGGCTTAACGCACCGATGTAAATGGTCTTATATATCATCCCGTTGATGTTAATTCAAGATATATACTTGGGATACACATAATTACTACAAAAAGCAACTTGATCATCTATACTTGGTATATATATATCAAAATTTACTTCGATATATATTTATATACTTGGGATACACATAATTACTACAAAAAGCAACTTGATCATCTATACTTGGTATATATATATCAAAATTTACTTCGATATATATTATATATGTACGGTAAAGAACTTAGAAATTTTCATTTATAAAAATCTTAATCATTTGAAATTTCAACACAATACCATATTGGGACATTCATTTTCAAAATTTCGGTTACAACTTTATATTACCTTCGTCAAATTCAAATTCAAATTCGTAACGGAAGAAACTGACAAAGCCTACTAATGAACATTGATTTATCACATGTAACATCTTAATGAGAATAAACACCACAATTACTTAATTCAAGAATCACTTTTTTTTTGGTAATTTGAGTGTCTTTTATTTTTCTTTTTTGTTTTTGTTTATATCTATATTTTTTTGTTGCATAAAAAGATTTTTTAAAAGTTTTAGTTACAAATCTATATATAGCCTCCATCATGTTGGATTTCAAGTCATGAACATAAAAAATTGAAAAAACTTGTCTGATGTAACTTCTTCTTGAGAATTAATATGCCCATTAATTTATACAAAACTCAAATTTATTTTTACTAGTTCGAGTATCAGATTATTACAATTTTCATATTTTTATTTATTTGTATAAAAGAAATAGTTCACTTGCTAAAAAAAATATAAAATTATTTATGTAAGTCCAAGATTACATGTCTCATGTAAATAGATGTTCTAGCGTTTAAAATAACACAGCATCATGTAAGTAGATATTCTAACCTTGATATCTTAGTTACAACTGCTACCCGTTTTTTTCTTTCTTGATAGTACATCAGGCAAAACCATTGTGTAAAAGTTAGATTTGCATTTACTTACTAAAACACAAAGAAGTATATAAAACAAAGCTAAATACGCGCTTGGTATATAAAATGAAGATCACATGAAAGTTCATTGTTTTTACAAACTTGATCAAAAACCAATTTCATTCAACCATAACACTTGAAAAAATTAGCTTAAAGATGTACATTGAAATGAAATTTTCACTAATAATTTCATTTTTGACCAAAATTTCCTTCCATTCAGATCAAAACTAAAGATGTAGTTTATCATCTTTTTTCAATCATCTCCCGAAATCCTAATTTCCAAAACCAAAAGATGTAGTTTGTATCTTTCTCTTTTTCAACACCAAAAATCATAAATAAAAAATTGCTCAAATCCACTTTCAAAAGAATTTCATAACTTTTCTATACCAATAGTGCCCACAACGTGTTTGACAAAATGCCACAAAGAGAATTTCATAACTTTTACTCAATTTCCCCCCCCCCCCCTCTTTTCTTAACCTTAAACCTTGCGAACCCAAAACACAAAAACCCAATTCTTGTAAATCTCTAAACACAAAAACACATCATTTTATTCCCAATTACCATAACTAAAATTGTTTGACGAAATGACACCCTCCTCTACCTCTTCGGAAGGAATTTGGCCGTGTCCGTTCCGGGGATTTCATTGTTGCCCGGATGGTGAAGTGGCCAATAAAGGAATTGTTCGGTTAATTTCTCATCTCAAGAGGTTACACCTTCCGACCGATGAACATAAATGTGTCATACTTGAGGCTATTTCTACGGACCATGGATTATTTATGGCATTGGAGGAAACTTTGAAGGCATTTGACCAATGGTTGTGTTGGGAATGTATGACTTTACATGCTGTGAGTCGTGCTTGTCATCACCCGGATGGTCTCGTCCGCTTTTCCAAAGGGTCCGATGACATGAGTGGATACATTGTTGGCATTTCAAAGCCGTCTAATAAGGAGCCTGAGACAAAAGTAACTACGGGGTTGGTTTTGGATGCTGATCTTCTCGATCGTGTTTTTAAAGTGCCTGTCACTACTGTCAAATCTATCCCTCATGCTTGTCGTCTCGCCTTCTCTCAGGCGTTGAAAACAGTTCTTTACAAGGTGGTTGCCCAGCCCGACTCTGTCGATGCGTGGGTTAGGTTGTTATTTCTTCCACGTTGTACGTTGCAAGTGTGTAGGCCCAAGAATAGACAAGAACATAGATCCGGGAATAGAAAATCCATGGGGGAAAGATGAGGGTATTACAACGTTAGTTAAAATTATGTTAGACGGTTCTGGGTTGGGGTCTTTGGGTCAGGGTGGAGGTGATTTTCTGGATGATAGAATAACAAGTAACACCAATATCAAGCAGTGTCTTCGTAAGGTGGCGGATGGGCATTTTACGGCAGCAGTGAAAGTGTTATCCTCCTCCGGTGTTGCTCCATATTGTGATGATACCATTAAAGCCTTGGAGGCTAAGCATCCTTACAAGTAACCCCCATCTATGCCGAGCAACACATTTTCTGATCCTCCCCTTGTAGCAGAGATTGATTGTGTCTTTGGTTGTATTAAATCGTTCCCTAAAGGTATTTCATGCGGAAGAGATGGTTTGAGGGCACAACATATTTTAGATGCTTTATGTGGAGAGGGGTCTGCTACATCCGCAGATCTCTTAAAGGCAATCCATTCAGTCGTTAATTTATTGTTAGCGGGAAGGTGTCCGATTGTTTTAGTAGAGTTTGTTGCATCTGCTCCTCTCACGCCACTCCTTAAACCAGATAACGGGATTCGACCTATTGCAGTAGGCACTATTTGGAGACGTTTGGTTTCCAAGGTTGCTATGAAAGGTGTGGGTAAAGAAATGTCGAAGTACCTTAGTGATTTTCAGTTTGGAGTCGGAGTGTCGGGTGGCGCTGAAGCTATTTTACATAGCGCCAACAGGGCGTTGAGTGAATATCACAATGATGGGTCTTTTGCAATGCTTACAGTGGATTTCTCGAATGCATTTAACCTTGTGGATAGATCTGCATTACTCCACGAGGTTAGGGTGAGGTGTCCATCTATTTCTTTGTGGGTGGATTTCTTATACGGGCAGGCAACGAGGTTGTATATAGGAGACACACATATTTGGTCTGCAACTGGGGTGCAGCAAGGCGACCCGTTGGGACCTTTTCTTTTTGCTCTTGTATTGCACCCGCTAGTACATAAGATCTGAGACAAATCGCAAACTTCTTATTCATGCTTGGTATCTTGATGATGGGACAGTTATTGGAGATGCAGAAGAGGTGGCTAGGGTGTTAGACATTATAAGGGCAAGTGGTCCAGGGTTGGGTCTTGAACTTAATATCAAGAAAACGGAGATATTTTGGCCCTCGTGTAATGGTATGAAGATTCGTAAGGGTTTATTCCCTGTTGATACTCGAAGGCCGTCATTGGGTGTGAAGCTTCTTGGGGGAGCTGTTAGTAGAGACGCGGATTTTATTAGTAGGTTGGCTATGAGACGAGCTGCGAATGTTGTTGATTTGATAAGTCTTCTTCCATAGTTACGTGACCCGCAAAGTGAGCTCCTTTTGCTTCGATCATGTATGGGTATTACGAAACTTTTTTTTGGTTTAAGGACTTGTCAACCTGTACACATGGAGGAAGCGGCCTTGTTCTTTGACAAAGGGTTGCGTGGGTCGATTGAGAACATAGTGGTTTGTGGAGGGCCTTTTTTTGGAGACTTACAGTGGCGACTCGCTTCTTTACCCATTCGATTTGGTGGTTTGGGTTTGTACTCGGCAAAAGTGGTTTCCTCTTATGCTTTTGTGGCCTCGCGGGCTCAATCTTAGGTGCTACAAGACCACATCTTACGGGACACTGGCATATGTGGTATGGATGCTGACTATGTTTGTGCTTTGGCTTGTCTTCGTGATACGATTTCAAACTTTGATTTTAGTGGTTTTACTAATAAGGACACCGCCCCCTCAAAACCCCAGTAAACATTGGCGAGTGCACTTTTTAGTGAATTGGTCAAGGATATGGAAGTTCATTTTGACATGACTGTGAGACAGAAAGCAGTTTTTGAATGTCTACGGGCTCCACATGCCCAGGATTTTCTACTAGCTATCCCCATAGATGGGCTAGGTCAACGTATGTCACCGGTGGAATATCGTACTATCCTTAAGTATCGCCTTATGATTCCTTTATTTCTGGTTGATGCGATATGTCCAGTTTGTCGCAAGGCATGTTTGGATTCCTTTGGGGAACATGCGGCTCACTGCAAAGAGCTCTCGGGCTTCAAGTACAGACACGATTTGGTTAGGGATGTCCTTTTTGACGTTTGTAAGCGTGTTGGGATCTCCACCAAGAAGGAAGCACCTGTGAACTTTTTGACTGACCCGTTGAATGGAAGATCCACACTCAGACCGGCATACATTTTGGTGTTTGGATGAGTTGGAGGGAAACATGCGTGTGTGAATCTAATTGGGGTTTCTCCTCTCGTGGGTTTGAGTAGCCAGGGTTTTACAATAGGACATGTTGCTTTGAAAGCCGCCTCGTACAAAGTGGCAAAACATGAGAAAGCGTGCATTGAAAATCAACATGTTTTTATTCCTTTCGCGTGTGATACTTTTGGTTTCCTTGTACCTGAGGCAGTGGAGTTCCTCAACAGAGTCCAACGTGTTACGGATAGTAATGTTATGACACATAGATCCGTAGATGTAGTTTTCAAAAGAATAATTTTTGCAATCCAAAAAGGGCTAGCGGCGCAACTTCTTGTCCGTTTGCCTTCCACCTCCATGTAAATCTAAAAGTTAATTCTTAATAAAAGATACGCATATACATAAGACATGCAAATTGTAATCATCCAACACCTAATATAATCTTTTAAGCTGGGACTAACCAAACTAAGGGGGGAGGGAGTGGTCACCATGTGGTGATCTTCACCAAACTCGCCACGTCACCAACAACCAATAAAAACCTTCCAACTCACAAGTCCCCAAATCACCCCAAACCCACACCAAAATGGAGGGAGTGGTCACCAAATTTGGTGAACTCCCACATTTTCCACATCATATTTTTTTTACATATATTTTTAATACATAAACCCACATCATATAAATAAAAAAAAAAAAGAAAAAGAAAAAGAAAACCGGCATAAAATATATAGGCCCAAAGTCCATACTCCAAACAAATATGAGGCCCAAAATGTTTGCCTGGCTCGTCTTCATCTTCTTTGTATATACCTGCAAGTGGCTGCAACTATATATATATATATATATATATATATACATATATATATAATTATTTATTTATTTATTTATTTATTTATAAAAAAGGGGGTAACGTTCATAAGCTCAACCATTTCAATCGGCAAAGTTCCCCAAATTCTCCCACCCCAAATCCGGTGCCGCATGGTGGCGGCGGTGTTCTAAGGGGCGCCGAATCGGTGCCGAAGGTTCCCCGCTGCCACTCCCTCCCCCTTAAGGCCCTGTTTATTTTTTTTCCTTCACTAAGAGACATATGGGTCCCACGTCTGTTGCTTCCTCTTAATGGATAGGAGCTCATATTTTACACCCACCTGATATAGACGAATTAGTGAAAATGGGTAGGCCTCACTGCAAAAAAAAATATTAAATTATGTTTTGTGAGTCCAATTCCTTCATTAACAGAAAAAATAAATAAGGCCTAACACAATAAAAGAATAGTATAGTTATGTTTACCCACAATAATAAGTCACCTTATTAAATACAAATTATTATTTTCTCTTTCTTGATAGTACACCATTGTGTAAAAGTTAGATTTGCATTTACTTACTAAAACACAAATAAGGGGGTTGGCAACTCATCACTCACCCAAAATCTCATCCCACACTCTCAACCAATCCCCTTATGCCACCTCATTCCCTTACTTTTTCATACCACACTCCCAAATTTTGTTGGCATCACCATACCACACTATATCCCATACCTCACTACATTTTTATTTAAAAAAAAAAAAAAAAAAAAAAAAAAAAAAAAAAAAAAAAAAACAAACAACATCATAAATTTAAAAAACATTACATAATATACTAAAAAACTAAAAACATTACATAATACTAAAAACATTACATAATACTAAAAAACTAAACTTCATAATACTAAAAAACTAAATTTCATTGTCTTCATCGTTTACCTCGATGTATGGTAAGTGTTGAGCGTGAATATGCTCCGTAAGATCAAATCGGAGGCAAAAATGTGTTTCCTCATGTCGTATCTCATCTAAGGCTTCTTTGTCAAACACCGGTTGGATCGGAGGATCCCGAATATGAACTAGCGAGATTGCGTTACCGGCGTCACGTATAATCATGTTGTGCAATATCACACACGCATACACTAGGTTTCTAATTCTGTCTAGTGTGTGTGGCCGTAAGGGTCGACTTAGCATACCCCATTTACCCTTGAGAACACCAAATGGCCGTTCAACATCCTTTCGAGCCGACTCTTGTACTTTCTTGAACTTTTTCTCTTTCGGGTCGGTCGGATATTTGAACGCTTTAACAAAAGTAGACCATGCAGGATATATGCCATCGGTTAAATAGTAGCCACGCTTGTACGTACGTCCATTCACAATAAATGGGCACTTAGGTGCCGTACCATTACACTCGGTGAGGAATAGCAGAGATTGCATCAAAACATTAACATCATTGTTTGAACCCGGCGGTCCAAAGAACGAGTGCCATATCCACAAATCTTGAGACGCCACTGCCTCCATCATAATCGTGGGGTATTGATGATCACCCCTTTTATATTGACCCCTCAATTCGTTTGGACAATTCCTCCAAATGAAATGTGTGCAATCTAGGCTACCGATCATACCGGGAATGTGATGTCTCTCTTTGTGTGCTTCGTACAAACGTGCAACATCATGGCTCGTTGGCCTACGTAGGAAATCTCGACCGTATAACTCAACAATAGCGGCACAAAAATATTGAAGGCATTCACATGACGTTCTTTGTGCCATTTCTAAATATTCGTCATACTCATCCGGTGGATTACCGGTTGCGAGTTTTCTAATGGCAGACGTACATTTTTGTATGGTTGTGAAACTTTTTTTCAATCTAGCATCATAACTCTCTTGAAAATACTTGTATCTAGACTCAACATCATGTGTGATTTTTAAAAATAAATGTTTAGGCATACGATACCTATCTTCAAAAAATTCTTCGTCGAATTTCGGTTCGTCACAAAAATAATCATGATGCAATCTTTCTGAAGCTTTGACCCGATTGCGGTTTACTACTTTTCGTTTCGACCTTGCCGTATCATCTTCCTCAATCGCGTTCACAAAAACGTCGAGACTGCTATCGTTAGACCACTCAAACGGCTCATCTAACAATATAGTCGAACCAATTTTTTTATCCATATATGATTGAGTTTTTTTGACATTTGGTAAAAGATTGTAGTGTAAAAAATTAGTTGGGTATTTTGTGTAGTTGTATGTTTGATTTGGGAAGGAGTATTTAAAAAAAAAATAAAAATGTAACCGTTGTCCATTCTCAACGTTCCAATTTTTCCCCAACGTTCAAATTTTTTTCATCACTTCATGCGTGGTTCCATACCGTGGAGCATACCGCATGACCGGCGGCGGTGTTCATGCACGGTATGGCTTCCATACCATGCTCATACGGTGTACAATGCCAACCCTATATTAAAACAAAGCTAATTCCGTACTTGGTATATAAAATGAAGATCACATGAAAATTCATTGTTTTTACAAAGTTTAAAAAATCAAAAGAATGTAAAACGTGACGTTGATGAACTCAAAGAGAAAAGAATAAGGATTTTTCTAACATGTACCCTAAGGGCACAAAAGGACAAAAAAAAAAGTACAAAAAGTACATGTGGGCCTAAGTATTTTTTTGTACTTTTTGTACCTTTTTTTTTGTCCTTTTGTGTACTTAACATGTGCACATGTTAGAAAGACAAAAGAATAATGCTATATCCATACAACTTTTTACAAAAGTTTTTTTTACACATTCATGTGTCAAATGTAGTGCATTAATTAATTGTATTATATTTTTTTTTCTTGTTTCTCACCCTGCTTATATAGTTGACACCTACACGAGTGAATATTTGTTTGTAAAAATTTATGAACATATCATTACTTAAGAAAAAATTGCTCAAAAGATTTGAAATTTTTAAAAACAAAAAGAATATAAAATAATTAAATATCGATGAAAAGAAACAACAATGATTTATTGTTTTTCTTGTTCATCGATAACACTATTAACGTTGTTCTAAATATTCGAAACTTCTTTACAGAACTAACCGAATACCCACGTATAGCGACAAATAATTATACTTGCGAAAATGTGGTTTGATGTGACCTGATGCAACATTTAAAGTTTCAATTGTAGTCAGTGCAAGAAAAAAATCGATGAACTAGAAACGAAAATTGATAAAAGTTTGGTTATTAAAAATATTTAAACTATTAATTTAATGATAAATATTGTTACAATTTTTAATTAAAAGTATATTAGTAATTAAAATTTACTTATTTTTAAGCTTTTAAGTTTTAATAAAAAAGATTTTATCTAGAGATATGTCAAAATTTCCTAATATAAAAGTAAATAATTATTTTTCACTTTCTTATATTTTATTTTTCACACATTTTTTTTTTTTTATAAAAGCTAGATTTGACAACTCATCAAACCAAAAACCAAAAGTCCAAAACACAAAAAACACAAGTAGCTTATTTGGCAGTTTTACAAAACAAAACATCAAAACACAAACACAAACACAAACACACACAAAATATTTTTTCCGGCAACACCACCCACCAACAATGGACACCACCTTCCGTGTAAAGCAAGAAACCATAGAAGAACCAACAAGAAACGCCATAAACAATGTAGTAAACTCAATAAATAAGAAACACCAAGTGATTGATCTTGATAGTGATAGTGATGATGATGATGGGTCGTCTAGTGAAGGTGAGAGGAAGAGGGCTAGAAGTGATCTTCCGGCTGGTTTTCTTGATCCTTTGCCGGTGAAGGAGAAAGAGAAGGAGAAGATGAATGATTGTAAGCAGTTTTGGAAAGCTGGTGATTTTGAAGATGGATCTGGTGGTAATTGGGAAACACCTCCTGGTATGTTTTTTTGTTTTTGTTTTTATAAATTGATAATCTTGGTTTTGGTCTGGGTAGGGTAGGGTAGGGTAGGGTAGGTTAGGGTAGGGGTATGACTGTCTACATACTCGCCGTACCTCGCTCCGGTGGGATTGGGTATTGTTATTGATGGTAATCTTGATTTTGATATCTATACCCTTGGGTAGGGTTTGTAGTTTAGGGCAGGGGTATGACTGGCTACATTCTACCGGGTAGTTTAGGGGTATTACTTTATATGTCCTACTGGCAATACCCGGGTGGGTACCGTAGGGTTCTGACGGTCTACATCCTAATACTCGCCATACCCGCTTTTTCGGGATCTAGTTTTGTTGATGTTCATAACCTTGATTTTGGTATCTTTACCCTTGGGTAGGGCAGCGGCAAGACTGTCTATATTCTACTGACCATACCCCAGGATTGTGTATATTGGGTTTAAGAAGTTTTTGTTAGAATTTGTGTTTGAACCTTTTATTACTATTATTTTATTTTTTTGTAAATTTTGTAACAAGAGACTTTTTCAGTAATGGATAATACGGGTTTATGTAAATTTCAGTTATATCATAGATTCATAAATTCATAATGTGCTTAATGTAGTTTAAATTTTGTTTTTAAGGGTAATTTGTGATATTATAAGATTGATGATCATGATATTGAGTTTATTAATTGGGTGTTTGGGATTGCTTAACATTTTTGTGTTTTTATAAGCAGAAAGCTTTTAAGTATAAGGAGTGCAAGAAATAGTGTTTGGTTCTGCGTATTGTGTAAAATTTGCAATAAGACCCAAAAAAAATATAAAAAGAATATTTTTCTTGTGGTAAATTGTCGTTTACTAGCGTTAAGGTGTAATAAGAAGTTAATTCAACAATGATTTTTAGGACAGTTTATTCCATAGAATTGCATTGGTCAAGAAAGTTAAATGTTAACTGAACCTAGTAGCAAAAGCATCATAATTTGCTGGTGTGAGTCCTGCAGCTTACTTTTATTTTTCTTCATATGACAGGTGGTATGGATCACGTAAGGGTTCATCCAAGGTTTCTACACTCCAATGCAACTAGTCATAAATGGGTTCTTGGCGGTAAACTCCTTAAATTTGTTATTTGAATAAACTCTCTCGTATGTTTAATGCACTACTTCATAGTTTGTAAACTCACGGATTGTTGTGTATGTTTGCTCATGCAGCGTTTGCGGAACTTTTGGACAATTCATTGGATGAGGTACTTACCAAACTTTTTTAATTTATTTTTATTGAATATTGTCGTTATAATTAAGTTCCATTGAGTTGATGGTATACGGCAGTCATTAAAAAATATCTGGTATTTGTATCAGGTCTGCAACGGCGCTACATATGCCAACATTGATATGCTGAAAAACAAAAAAGATGGAAGTAGAATGTTGGTGATTGAAGGTATGTAGCTGAATGATCTGTTAGTCGTTTTTAAGTTCTTGGTTTAGGCCTCCCCCTTCTATGTCATTTGGTGCGTGATGAATGATGTGTCATGTCACTTTGTAATCATAAATGGAAATTGCAGTCAGTCTACAAATATATGGTTCATTATTTGGTACTATAAGTCGTGTAGGAGGTTGTACTGAGCTAGGACGTGGGTTGGGATATTCTAGAGATTGCAAGTTGGACGGGTTGAGGTGTCAGAGGGATCGGGTTGAAATGGGTCAGTTTTTGTACATGACAGGCCAGGTTGGGTTGAGCTGCACCATTTTATAAAAACCTTTATAAATTTTTAATGAGCTAATTATGCTCACAAAGAGAATGTTATCTCAACCTGTTTGATCCATTTGGCCTGTTACCTTTTAGCTAAATATATGGATTTGACACATTTAACCCGTATCAGATAAAACACAATTCAAATCAACCTGTTTATAAGTAAATGGGTCGAAATCGCCACCTCTAATCTGGCCACTCGTATTGCTTTGTTGTTAAACATTCTTCCCTCTATTTTCTGTAGATAATGGTGGCGGGATGGATCCAGATAAGTTGCGACAATGCATGTCTCTCGGATATTCTTTGAAAAGCAAGGTTGCAGACACTATAGGACAATGTAAGTGAACTTTTCTGCGAATTTGATCAAAAGCACCCATTTTATCATTTTATGTTTGATGGATGATTATACTTAGGGATCAAGATAAGTGTACACTTTAGTTGTTTATTTCCTTTTGTCATGTTTTTGACAGACGGTAATGGTTTCAAGACAAGTACCATGAGGCTTGGGGCTGATGTTATTGTCTTTACCCGGTGCTCAGCGAAAAATGGAAAAAGGTGGGGCTGTGTACAGTTGTCTATTTTTTTTCTTCATGTATCTATCTTTAAGCTATATATTTCATTAATTTGATATTGGATAGTCCCCTTTAAAGAAAACAGAAGGAAATATTTGCTTATATTAAATTTTTGGTGGTCTTGTCTTGCAGGGCTACACAGAGCATTGGCCTCTTGTCCTACACATTTCTACGAGTCACTGGGAAAGAAGATATAGTAGTTCCTATGGTAATCTTGTTAACTAGCTTGCTCTACACACTTTAGTCTATCTTTTATATGGTTAAATACTTAAATCCTAATAAGACATTGCATCTAAATTCTGGCTATAAAGTGAAAGTTATAAAAGGTAAAATTTGGTTGAAGCCGACTTATAAGTATTAGAAAGTCGGTTTGTCATCCTCCTTTTAAGGTTTACATGAATGTGATTGATATGGTTCAGGACTCTTTTATATATATTGCTCAAGTTACCTTGAGATGGTAACTTTTTGTAGGATTAGACAGCAAGGTTATAAAATTTTACTCACGCATCTGACTCTGGTGTTTATGGTGATTGCAATGGAAAAGGTTGATTATGAAAGAGGTGGCCGAGAATTGAAGAAAATCATACGGGCATCACGCAGTGACTGGGATATAAATATCGATGCATTGGTTAAATGGTCCCCATTTTCAAGTGAAGCAGACCTCCTGAAACAGGTAAATAAATTATTTCTCTTTAGTGTGTGTTTATCAATATTACCCTCTGATTAAAGGTGGTAAAATAGGCGGGTTAGGCGTAATGGGTACCTGGTACGTTTGTGGATCTGGACCTATCTGCAAACACTTCTTTGAAATCATTAAACAGTTGGTGTATTAATTTTTTTCTTCCAAAAGTTACATTGTTAAAATCATAATATAAGTTTTCTGATTAATCGAGTTAGGAAGTCTTATACATATAAAGTTTTGACCGTTGGGGATAAAGTACAGCCCCTACATTCAGCCCCTACATTGCCACCTATACATCTGATCGGAGGTTTTTAATTACCTGATAGGGGATATTCAGTGCTTCGGATTTTGAGCAGTCGATATGTTATTAAATTCTATTACCTTTTTCATCTTGTAGTTTGATCACATGAGCGATCAAGGCACGCGCATAATCATATACAATCTGTGGGAGGATGATCAAGGACAGTTAGAACTTGATTTCGATGCTGACGCACATGTGTGTTACTGTCTTCTTTTACTTCAGCTACATGGTTAATATTTACATATTTGAGTGAGCTTATCTAAATGCGTATTTCCTGTAGGATATTCAAATTCGAGGTGTTAATCGAGATGAGAAGAATATCCATATGGCAAATGAGTACCCAAACTCTAGACACTTCCTGACATATCGGCACTCACTTAGAGTAAGCCCTGCTGCTAATTCTTTCAAATGAATTTATTTAACGTGCATTTTCTTTATGCTTATCACTAGACTACTAGAATTGGCAAAATGGGCGGGTTCAGGCTTTCAGGGGAGAAAAAGTACTTGTTAATTAGCCAAAATTCTATATTTTAACAATGCATTATCCATGGAAATAAACATATATTCTTAAATTTATCTTACTCATATTAATAAAACGATTTGAGAGGTTGCAAGCATATAAATGCAGAGGGCAATTCAACCCATTGGGCCCGTCCCATAAGGGTAAATCAGGCTTGTTAGCATCTTGAATCATTGGAATTTGTCACGGAAGTTGCATCCTTCTGATCTTCTAGGATTCTATAGACATTATGATCAACAATATAAACTTTTTACTTTTTTTTTTCCCAGAGTTACGCATCCATTCTCTATCTAAGAATTCCTCCCGGATTCCGAATGGTTCTGCGTGGAAAGGATATTCAGCACCATAATATAGTAAATGATATGATGATGACGACCGAGGTGACATATCGTCCACAGCCTGGTGGTGCTGCTAAGGATTCAAATGTAATGCTGCTTTTGGTATAATGAATTTGTTGCTTATATATCTATTTAAAAGCCTTATATTATTTATGCGTTTTTAATGGACAGATAGTTGCAGTTGTTACAATGGGGTTTGTCAAGGATGCAAAAGCTCATATTGACGTTCAAGGATACAATGTTTACCATAAAAATAGACTCATTAAGGTTTGAATACTTTTTATACATTGATCCTTATGACTAGAGGTGGCAATTTTGACCCATTTACTTATAAACCGTTTGTTGGCCCACACTAAAAACAAATAATGATAAGCAGTACCTTTAATAACCCGTTAGACAACACACCTGACCAGCCCATTTTACGACCTCTATGTATGACACATGAAGTATTCGACTATTGGGTCTGTAAAATTTCCCTGTTGCAATATCTCCTGCTCAACCATTTATATAGCATTTCTTCGACTTTGACAGAATAGAAACTGACATAGGATTGCTTCTTTTTTACAGCCATTCTGGAGACTCTGGACTTCTGCAGGAAGTGATGGTCGTGGAGTCATAGGTCATGTTTTTTCCTGAACGTTTAGAAGCTTTATGTGAATGCATGTTAGAAGAAAATGGTTGTGAAATAGTTATTTTTTTGTTTCTGTCTTGTTGCTATTTATTAGGTGTCCTGGAGGCTAATTTTGTAGAACCAGCTCATGACAAACAAGGGTTTGAACGAACCATTGTCCTTTCAAGACTTGAAACACGTCTTATTCAGATGCAAAAGACTTACTGGTATGCTTTATATGCTCATCAACTTATGTAAGAGGTGGCAGGCTCGACCTGGTGACTTATGAATGGGCGGGTTCGGGTCATATTAAATCTCTAATGGGTCAAGCAGGTAAAATAAAATAAAAATTTGAATTAGAAAGGTTTTAGGTCAACCTAGCATCCTGTCAATGTGCGGATCACGATCTATTTATTGAAATTAGTGGTATCATGTACCAGATCATGGTCAACATAATTGGTCAGATCATGATCCATTCAGTCGGTTTTAGGTCAGATCTTAGTTGTATTGATTTAAACTAGACGAATACCCGCGCAAAGTGACGGTGTATAGCGGCAAATAATTATACTTGCAAACTCGTGGTTTTGGTGTGACCCTTGCGGGTTCAGTTTGTAGTCATTGCGAGAAAGAAAGTTTATGGGTTAAAAACGAAAAATATTAAAGTTAGAGGATTAAACAATATTTAAACTATTAAATTAGTGGTAGATGTTGTTACCATTTTTAATTAAGGGTATGTAAAAAGGAATTTGAAATTTAAAAGGGTACTTTGGGTACAACACATTACTCATTTTTATGTTTTTTAAGTTTTAAAGAAAAGTTATTCGTGCTTTATATATAGTATAGATATAGATATAGATTTGTCCCATTGACAGACCAAATCTTACCTGTTTTATCCAAAGTTACCTGTTTTGCATTGTCAAACCTGCTTGACTTGCCCATTTGCCATCTCTTGTAATGTACAACAGTGTCAACGTGTTCCAGTGAACTATACATAATCACTTGTTTATTTAGGCGTACATACTGCCATAAAATCGGATATGCTCCAAGAGTCAATAAGAACAATCTCGAGAGAGGTACATGATGTTTTAAATTTAATTTTAAAGCTTTATTTTGGGTTTCAGGGTTGGGGATTTAAAACAAAGCCCTGAGATTTCTGTGTTATCTTTTTGTTATTCTAGAATGCTCTCCCGACTTTTCGCCTGAAACTTCTTCTAAAAAGAAGAAAGCTGCTTCAAGCAAACATCCGGCAGCAACTGTAAATGGTTTTCGGGAAGGCCCAAATTCACCACCTCTTACTGAAAATATCCATGAAGATGACCTGCATAGGTCCATGAATACGGGACACACAAATGGTAGCTCTCATAAAGGAATGCCAGCTGACAACTTTCCTCCAAAATATGGTTCTCATTCAGCTAGTCCGGGTCAACATGCTGCAAATGGTTCTCCTTATGAAAAGACTATGCAAATGGTCTCAAGCTCTCAGTCAAGGGTAACATTCATTTATTGTACGGGGTTGTCACTAAATTCTAGAGATAAAGGTGGCAATTTCGACCCATTTCGTTATGAATGGATCGGTTCTGGCTATGTTCACTTTTACTTTATTGGGTCAAATAGGTAAAACGAAAAAAAGAAGTTAACCAAGAATTAGATTATTGGTGAAATAAACTTTATTTCAAAAATTAGATTATTTTTGAAACAATTTAACTTGTACTATATTTGACATACCAAAGTAATTATCAAAAACTTATCAAGTTTCTGGTCAAGCCCTCAGACCTGACCACCAATACATACCTGATTTTGACACGTTACTTGGTCGATCATTTTGTCGCCTTTATCTAGTTAGTATAGTTTTGAAATGCTGTTGTAAACTTTGTTGATATTCGATGCTGCTAAGATGGCCTGATGGATGCGATTTCTTCTGTTTGGCAGTTTGCTGAAAATGGAGGTGTTCCTTTAAACTCTAGCATACCTAATTTTGATCAATTGGTGGAAGAGAACCGCATATTAAAAGAGAAGTATGCCACCCGTTTTCATAATATATGTTCTATATATAATCTATATAGCAAACATCTATTATTTCAATAATGATTTTGTGTTTGTTTTTCTTCAAATCATCGTAGGTTGTCAAGGAAGGAAGAGGATATTGTCGATGAGCTTCTGCGTGATCTAGAACACGAAAGAAAATATTGCAAGGAACTCGAAGCTCAGGTATTCCATATAACGTCAAAATTTTGTTTTGGCTTATAGCTGGTGACACCATATATTTTTTTCTTTGTTTCCCTTTCTTATTGACTTCATTTTGTTACTTGATGGATGTGGATACGATAAGCTACACCTTTAAATACAAGGCCGGATAGGTTTGGCAATTAATTGGTAACAAGTCAATGGATTTGGGTGGTTTGTATTGTGTTGTGTCGGGCAGTTTATATGAGTACAAAACTTTATTACCACAATAATATACGAGTAGCAATTTAGATAGTTTTATGCATTCGAATGCATATTTGGATGGCTTTCAACCTGGTTGACCTGCTCTATTCATTTGACCTTTTTTTTAGTTCTATCTTTTTAGCTTAATCCATCTCAACTGTTACAAAAAAGAACATAACCCAAAGTGTCCCACAAAGAAACGCACCTCTGGTAGTTGGGCTTATCTTGCTCTTTTCCTTTCAACCTAAAAAAAACTGTTGCAACTCCCATATTTCGACATCACAAAAAGATGCATATCTGGTTACTTTTAACAAACTGCTGGAACTAACAGAGTCCTTCATTTTTTCATAATAAACCTTGTAGTTCGAGGAAAAAAAAAGATGGTGAAATATCATCACATTTTGCTTGTCAATTCTATCTTACTTTACAATTGTTTATATTTCTTCGGCGCTGTTTTGATTGCACTTCATAATTAGATTGAGGAAATAAAGGGAAAATCTGATCATATGTACAAGGAGCAAGAAACTATAATCGACATATTTGCAGAGGAAAGAGAGAGACGTGACGTCGAGGAAGAAACTTTAAGAAAGAAGTTGAAGGTTTGTTCTTTTTCTTTGTTTCATCTCTATTTTTCGTTACATCGTTATAGTGACAATTTGACCCATTTACATATAAATGGGTCGATTTGGGTATGTTTCATATCTATCGAGTCAAACAAAAAATAAAAAAACATTTTCTACAAAAGGAACTGGATCAAATGCCCAAAGCGTGTTGGTCCGTTCTCCATTGTTCCGATCGGAGGTGTACCTCTTAAATTAGTTTTCACAATCATGTTTGACACTAATTTTTGCGAAAAAAGTAAAAAAATCTGGATAAAAAGTTTTAGGGTCAACCTGACCCCACCCATTTCAACCTCTACAAGTGTTAACCAATTTGACCCGTCTTACGGTTTCTAACTGTCTTGTTTGCAGGAAGCAACAGCTACTATCCAAGATTTGGTCGAGAGGGTGAAACAACTAGAGTTAGAGAAGATGAAAACCCAAAATGGAGCATGGCGCAAAAACTAAAAACAACAGGCAATAATTTTAGTCGTTCTGCTAACGTAGTTGTATATAGCAATCGTTTCCACATGGTTGGGGTTATAATCTAAGAGCCTGCTGGTGTTGGTGCCAATTTTTGCTTATAGAATTACAGGCTCTACCTTATGCGTAACGTTATATCTCCTAAAAGTTCTTTCAACGTGCGTTTGGTAAAAGATTTATAAACTTGCAAAAGTAAAATAAGTGAATAACTTTTCGTTTTTTTCTTTACAGATGCTAGTTATGGGGATTTTTTTGTTGCTATATAGGGCTTTTGGGTGCGTGTGTTTTCCCCGTTTCGGTCCTTGTTATTCCTAGATTTACTTGTGATAATTGGTGGTTTTCATCATCTTTACGTGTTAACAGCGGCTTTATGGATAAAAACTAGGATTTTGATAACATAGCCCTTAGTGGTGTTTAAGATGCTAATGAACGATAACCCCTTCAAGGTGGTTGATAACAACAGTTATGTCAAACATACTTTTTTCGACAATTAGTTTTCCTTATACGAGCCATATATGTGGTCAGCTGAGTCTTGGATCATAGAAAAGCAGTTCGTCACTAGATTACCAATACGTCGAGAATTCTTTGATTGATTTGATGATTATTTCAACAACAATATGCAAAAACGTTTACTATATATGGTTACAAAATCAAAACTATCTAAAAGATTTGAATTTGAGTAGAGACCAGAGAGGTTTTACACGCTAACAGGATGGAGCCTGTCCATATGTTGTTTACCTTTCAGGTACAAAATCTCATTTAACTTTGTGCATCAGGTAAGCGATAGCGAGATTTAATAGTTGTTACAACATATCACTAATTTTTCCTCCACTTTTGAACTTGTGTTGTTCTTTGACTTGACGTAAACGGAGACTCCTTCGCAAGCCTTTCACACGTGAAAGCTTGTCACATGAATACATGGTGTAGGTTAGGAAGCGATCAACGGTGTTGCCTTTGTTGAGAGTGTATTTTGTGCTTATGTGACTAAGATCGCCAGGTATTGTGGCATCGACTCACACACCAAAATACCGCTTCTCTCATAACGTGCCAAAAGGATCTCACCCATTATTTTTCTTTTATTTTCCATTTTCTCAAACAAATTAATTTTTTATTAATTAAATTATAATACAAATAACATTTTTATAAAAAAATTACATTAAATTTTTAAAAAGTTACATTAAATTTGTATAGAAAAGCTACATCACTCAATATGTTGATTTTAATGGGCTTCTTCTTAATTAACAACAATCATATACTAAATTTTAAAATTCAATGAAACATGTTAGCTAAAAGCTTAAGTTCTAACAGCCCGTTAACCAAAAAAGAAAAATATATATAATATCTTCTACTACATCACCATGCACACGCACATTGAAATATACACTAAAAAAACACACACACACATCAAATAACCCATTTAAATAAATAAAAGAAAAAAAGAAAAAAATCACCATCCTCCACTCTCGCAAGCAACAAATCCGGCTCAAGGACTCGCGCAGGCCTCTTGCGTGGGTGGCTTGATACTGGCGCCGACAGTTGGGCTTCCACGTTAGAGTGGCGTGGTGATTTCGCCACCATACCCAGCCCTCTAATGTGAAAATGTTGATAACTGTAACTTTGTTACGTAAGCATATTAACCATACAAAATCTGCATTCCTTGATATAACCCACATTGATTCGAGTTTATAATAGATGACAATCTATATACACTTAACCGAATCGTCGCCATCTTATCTTTTAAAGTGCCCGCCAAAACAAATGAGTAAATGACTATTCTTTTTTCTGGTGAAATCTGTGATAACCAACCATGTGCAGAAGGAGAAAGTTCCTTAAGTTCTTTCATTGCATCTTCAAATCTTTGGAGTGTTGTATTTCTATAGTAGTTGCAGTACATTTCTATAGTAGTTGCTTGTAAGCTACCCCATTCCATTGCTTATTTATGTTTTCATGGATATGCCTTAAGCAATATTTATGTTTTACACTTGGAAACACTTCAGCCAGCACTTGAATGATAACCTTTAACAAACAAATAATTTAAAACATTTAAAAGACTATTAAGATAGTAAAAACTAGAAAAAAGTAAGAAAAATAACTACATTGTACCTTTTTCTACCTGATATGAAAGTAGAATTGTAGTTTTTGTATAGATCAAGGTCATCCCCTAACATGTTTAAAAACCAACACCATGAATCTTTGCATTCAGCTTCTACAATGGCATAAACAACATGATCTATGCCATTGTTAGCATCAATGCCCACATCTATTAACACTTGGCCAGGGAACGACCTACTCATAAAAGCCCGTTCCAACCTCAACAGTTCCCTTTCACTAGCTTTGAATCCTTGCTTTTATGCACCAAGACACACATATATTTTCCTGAAGACTCTAGTAGGAGCATTATGATCATCAGGCAGTTCAACTTGACATTTGACTATAGTTCCAGGATTTTAGGTTGTCACCTCTAGCACATAATCTCTTAACAAAGAATACAGACCTTTTTGATCACCCTTTATCAATATTTTAGGTCTCGACTTTTCTCTGAATGCTTTCATGTGACATTTAATTCCCATTTTGAAGAGCATCTTGGACTGCCTTTGTAGGAATATTTGGATCTACACCGAATGGATCCACGATATGATTTGATAAAAACTTGTAGTTGCAAGATTTTATTTCTATTGACTTTAGACATAAATGCTAACTTAAATGAGTCTTGCAGATCCAGGATTCCTTACCATACTTCTTCACTACACCATCATCTTGTTGTTTTTCCTTTCTTAATTGCTTAAGTTTTCTATTCCTAACTTTGTCTCTAAGTCATCCTCCTCTCCAGAATCACTATAAAATTCTTCATTATCAATAACATCTAAATTATTCTCATCAAACATGGAATTTGGAACTTGATCAGTCAAACCTGGTACAACTTGTGTTTCATTCAACCCAAACAAAGGTACAACAACGTCAGGTTCATCTATAATGTTATCCTCATCATAAAATACCTCAGCTTTTGCCTCACTTTCACTATGTTCCTCCTAACTATCTCCAACGTAAACATAATTGTCATCATCTCTCCTATCACTTAAAACCACATCATCATAATTTTCCTCAAAACTCACAGAATCATTAATTCCATTATCATTCATTTGATCAAAAGTTTCCTCTACACTCACAAAATTATCAACTACCATATCTTTCACTACATCTTGATCTTCATCTACCCTCACATTATCATCCACATCCATATCATTCAATTGGTAATCCTCTACCCTCAAAGAATCATCAACTATTTGTTCTTGGCTAATAATTTTAGCAAAACTTAAGTTAATACTATCAAAGACCTCATCTATTTCATCAAGTTCTTTGTCTAATGCTTGGAAAGAAGACTCTTAAGTAGGTAATTGAGTAAACCTAGACTATTGAGTAGGTAATTCAGTTAACCTAGGCTATTGAGTAGGTTATTCAGTAAACCTACTAATTTAATCACTAACTTCTGGTTCTTCTGGATGAAAATTTTCCAAGAATAACATCTTAGGAACAATATGACTATGACTACTAGTACCAACACCATTGCCTTCATTTATTTCATCAATAACAACACTCATTGTCTGATTTAACTTGAAATAAGTTCCTATTTTGCACACAACATGTTCTATGTAAACTTCAATTACCTTATGCTCACCTATAAACTTACTTAAAAAACGTACATCATCATCACAAGATAAAGCATGCAACCATACATCAAGATTCATACTAGGTTTCAGAAAGTTATAATACATTATCCTTCTATCTGTCCAACCTATGTCCTGAACCATATCATTTAACTCGTGAATTGAGAATGTTTCAATATCAACCATATCAACAATACTTTTCTTCCCCTCAACGTAAACCTTCCTGGATAAAACTTGTTCACCACCATGGTGTATCCTCATGGTAAACACAGTAGGAAAAGTATCTGAAAAAGTCAAACAATAAAATATTAGAACATAATCTTTAAAATGTTAACCAAATTACACCAAATCGATGAAAAGTAAATCAACACACAAAACTTACTATAATCCTCCTTTGCAAATGCATACAAATCTTCATCAATAATTACAAAGTTAGTACCATGTATCTTCCATTTAAGAGTACCCATGGTGTCACGAGCATTAAGAAATTATGAAAAATAATTCGGGGAAAAATATTAAGGTTTACATGTGTGATTTGTAAAAGTTGTGAGATGAAAAAATAGTTAAGTTTGTGATATAAAAGAGGGTGATACAATGGGCGTGAACATTAAGATGACGGGTGGTCAAATGGTAGCTGGGAAATGACAAAGAGAAAAGACAATCTTACACTCGTGTTCATTGCATGTGAAAAGAGATAACGAGAGAAAACTAACGTCATTAGAAAATTAGACCAGCGACGAACAATTTTAGCAACGTTAAGGAGCAATGGTGCAATTTTGTCCATTTAAACTAAACGTAAAATCTGACAAAACCTTGAAGACTAATAGTGTATTTAAACTAAACGTAAAAGTTGTGAGTTGAATACAATCGTGTTTTGATGGGTTGGAGGAAAACATACATGTGTGGATCTAACAATGGTTTCTCCTCTCGTAGGTTTGAGTAGCCGGGGTTTTACAGTAGGACAAGCTGCTTTGAAAGCCGTCTCATACAAAGTGAAAAAACACGAAAAAACGTGTATTTAAAATCAACATGTTTTTATTTCTTTCGCATTTGATACTTTTGGTTTCCTTGCACCTAAGGCTGTGGAGCTCCTCAACAGAGTCCAACGAGTTATGCATAACAATGTTATGATAGCTAGATCTGCAAACGTAATTTTTAAAAGAATTAACTTTGCAATTAAAAAAAATCTAGCGGCGTAGCTTGTTGTTTTTTTGTCTTGCACCTCTACCTAAATAGAAAGAATTAATAGACTTAAATTAATGTTCAGAGCACAAATAGTAATAAACCACCCTCTCCTGTTCATACTGTCATACTTTATAGTCATACCCAACCAAAACCAAATCCGTTGGAATAATAATATATCCTTTCTTAAACAATATCACCTCCATCACGTGCAACTTAACCACAGTCACCACTAGGCCGCAAACATGAACGGAGTTTTGTTCAAGTTCGTTTGTTTAATTTTAACCGGATAAATAAACGGACACGAATACTTAAACAGACGAATTTTCTTGTTCATGTTCGTTTATTAAGAAAATGAGTTGTTCATGTTCGTTCATGTTCGTTAATTAATACACTAAACGAACATAAACGATCGAACATTAACAAACAAAAATAAACTTTATTAAATTATACACAATATATTATTTTATAAGTGTTGTTTTGTTTAAACAAACTAATTTTAAAATTATACAATTAAAAGATATGATATACGAACATAAATAAATATATGAACATAAACGAACGTTAACGAATGCATAATCAGACGTTCACCGACATAAATGAACGGACATGACTTTTATTCATGTTCATTCATTTAATAAATAAACGAACATAAACGAACTTTTTATGAAACGATTTATGAAATGTTGAACGTTCGGTTCATTTAACGCCCTAGTCACCACACTCAATACCCTCTCTGTGCTCATCCTCCACATACATACACGAGAATAAAACCCACATCTACACACCATATCACCTTTTCTTCAAACAAGCCCTAATTATCACACACACTATTCAAACCTGATTATCATCATCATCAATCGATTCATTCATTCTCTCAGCTGCACCAAATTCAAAGGTATCATCTTCACTTCTATTTTGCATCGATTTTGTTAAAATCATTACTGTAAAAATTGAGCTCTAAAACGAAATTTATGGAATAATATTTTTTGTTATAGTTTTTAAGCTAATAGTACTCTTAACGGTAAAATACAGTTAAATTTAGGTCATATAGTTAACGGTGAATTGTTAATTTTATATTTTTATGCAAAATTTGAGCTCTAAAACGGAAAATTGCATCATATTTTTGCTATCATTTTCATGCTAAAAGTAATAATCAATTTTTATTAATTTTTTGATAGATAAATTATTTCCTGTTGAATAAGCTGTTTTATTAACCGTTATATAAAGCTAAAATCTGATGAATAAGTAGTTTAGTCAAAATCGTAATAAGCGATTCGCCTTTACGATTCGGCGGCAGATTTTATTTTATTCTTCTTACTGTTTATAAGTGATTGATTAGATGTTTACACCTTTCACTACGTGTACTAATCCACATTATAAAATTAATGGGTTAATTTTTTTTGCAGTACTATACAAGCCCCCCCTACTATGTGGGCTCCGCCTATTCTGGTCAACATGTACAAATTTTAAAGCACACCGTACAAGCGGCGGCAGCACATGAAAAGTCAACACCCCCTATAGGGGGCTTGAATAACTAATCCCATTATAAAATTAATTTAATTTTTTTTTGCAGTACAATACTATCAATCACTTCATTCCTGTAATCATATCTATTTAGTCAAAGATACACTCTCGATTTGCTCGTACTATATAAAACGTTTCATTATATCTACGATTTTAAGTGATTGTGATTGATGCTGCTTGAGGTTAAGTTTTTTCCGGCGAGAATTTGTTAGTTTTCCGATGAGTTGCTTGACGAAGAAGAAACTGTTGTCGTTGATAGCGTTAATAGCAGTGGTATTTACGTTCGTGTTCGTGACAGGTGCGCTTTTTTATTTATTTTAATTGTGTATTGAATAATTTACAGCTAATATAATTTTTCTTCATTAAGTTTTCATTATTGTGTTAGTTAGTAATAATAATATTGTCTTGTGATGTTCATTGAATGAACGATTTATTAATTAGTAGGTGCGTTGCAATTTGGTCGTGGTTTAATGGAGCATGTTAGTGGTACACGTTTTGTTGCGAATAGTACGGGCGCGGTAAATACCGGTCTGCATCGCAAGCTTCTTCTTCAAAGTCATGGTAACTTTTACAGAACCTTACCTCTAGATTAGATTTTTGCTAAATGTTACTGATTGATGCACGTAAAATTGGTAATAATCTATAGTAACTACTGATTGATACTGGTTTAGTTGCCTCTAGATGTTTGTTAAATGTTACTAATTGTTACACCATATGGCGTCCAGGAGTTATTAATAGTAACCTAACAATAATAACTATACTTGTTATTTGAATAGTATTGTAAAGTCGTTGTATGTTATAGATTGACCTTTTAGGAAATTTATATCGCCATTAGTAACGATGATACTTGCTGCATATGTCTTTCTGTAAGCAGTCTTTTTACCTTCGCGTACTAAAGTTATGACTATTTACATTCTCCTGCAGGATTGAGTATTGTCGTTGTTATTGTTGTTGTCGTGATTATAATAAGCTTACCTCTAAGTACTATTTGAATGATATTCACAACAAGCTAGACCTTACCTCTAGATTTTGTTAATATTATACATGTTGAAATTTTGTTACTTTACAAAGTCAGCATCAATTAATTATAACAATAAATAAGAAAAAAACACTTAATACCGGGGTCTATTTTTTAACCAAACCGGGTCTACATTTGTAGGCTTTTTTTTTTTTTTTTTTTTTTTTTTTTTTTATATATTTTTTTTTTATTTTTATAATTTTGTTTATATCAAAAAGCTATAAACCTGAAAGTGCGGAACAGAAAATATAAAGTTTAATATGTCAAACGCTTAAAACTGTCAAAAATACGGAACAGAAACTGACAAAAACTGTGCTGTGCAGAAAAAAAATAGGGGGACAAAAAGTAGGGGACAAGGTCTGCCACCCTTGTCCCCCGGTATGGTTAGCATCAATTAATTATGCCCCTAAATAAGAAAAAAAACACTTAATACTATTACTATTTGGATGATAACTGATGAGAATCTTACATCTAGATTTGTTCATCATGTGCCTTTACAAAGCCATAGTCACAAATAATAATAGGTTGTAAAAATAATGATAACAATAATCATAATAATAGTTGTTAATAATACAAATACTATTTAAAGGGTACGTACTAGTATAGTGCAGTAGTGGTCTGTTGTATGTGGAATGAAAATGTGGTGGTCTGTGGTATGCAAACATATTGTGTCGGTTATATTTTGATGCTAAAACGCTGCTGCAAACACTGGAGGTACTCAGTCAGAGCAGAGTATTTTTGGTCAGATATAATGTTGGTGGTACGTATTATTGATGGGGTGGTGGTAGTGCACGTATGTTTCATTCCACTGGTCAATTCTATTACATGCTGGTTCTTTACCTTACCCTTTGGTCCCCCTTTATTAACTAACCCCCATGCACGATTTATTTGGACTTATCCCTGTCATATAGACATATACTACTAAGTTTTAAGCTATAATACTATTCATTTTTGAAATAGTTGAGAGATGTAGGTTTGATATAAGCATTGTGGAGAATTTGTATCTAGGAGTTATGAAGCTGTGGTGATAAGTTAACTCTTTTGGCAAATGGCTAATAGAATGTTATTAGGCCTTTTTTTTTTTTTTTTTTAATATATAAATTAGCAGAGTATGTGTAGTAGTGTGCCACTCTTTATGTTTTAGCTATAAAATATTGAGGAACGTATATGACAACAGTTCTTGTAGAAAAACACAGATAAGTATTTTTCATGTAAATGTGTGGCTACTTTGTACTAGGGGTGTAAACGAGCCGAGTACTGCCAAAGCTTGAACTCGACTTGATTAGAAAACTCGAGCTCGAAACTCGACTCGAGCTCGTTTGAGCTTTGGTTTTCAAGCTCGAGCTCGGCTTGTCATCCCAAACTCGAGCTCGATTATTACCACATTTAAAGCTCGAACTCGATGAAAATCGGCATATCAAGCTCGACTCGACTCGATTTTATGACAATTACGTAACTACATGCATATAAAGGGGTAAAAGCGTAATATCATTGAAGCTCGATAAGGGCTCGCGAGCCTCACGAGCCGAGCATATTCGAGCTCGAACTCGACACGAAAGTGTACTCGAGTAGCTCGAGCTCGACTCGTTTATATCGAGTCGATTTCGAGTAGTTTACGAGTCGATCTCGAATAGCTCGCGAGCTGTCTACTCTCGTTTACACCCCTACTTTGTACAAACATATCATGTCATTGTTTGCATTATTTAGTTTTGGATGGAAAAGACAAACAAACATATAAGACAAAAACTAACGGAAGAGAAAGGAAAGCTTTGCCATTTTTTTGGCTTGTTTTTGGATTAATATGAAATCGTAATAAGTTTTTCTAAGTTCTAATAATTTTTTGTGTTATGTGTAAATTAGGTCAACATTAATTAGATGCTAGTTTCCTCATGAAAATGGCTTAAAGATCTTCTTCCCAATTTTCTTTCTTGTCTAGTTAAAATGCTCACCAAACATAAAACTTATTCTTTCGAGATCTTTCCCTTTCTCTCTAGCTTTTATTTCATAAACATACTACTATTCAATTCATCTTGAGTTGTCGCTGTTGCCTTAATTAGTCATGCTTCCATTTCTTCATATGACATGAAAATCTGAGGATTGTATTGGGGAATGGTCTTACAATTTCTATGCTATTATTGTGATGTGTGTAAAGTACTAAAGTTAGGTTGGTGATTTTTATGTATAGCAAACAGTTCATCTAAAGTCTAAACCAGTTTCTTAAAGAACCTCTACTCACTAACTTTACTAAATTCGAGTTTAGATATATTTCGGTGAAAGGTAGCATTAGAAATTTAGCAGACTGCGCATGTTAGCTAGCTAGGCATTTATTGGAAATGTTACAAAGTTACAACATTATTTTCCTCGTTCAATAATGGTCATATAATTGATTTGTCACTTTCTTTATGATACTATACCATATCGAAAAAAGTATGTCTTGTCCTTATTGTTGGTTGGTTTCATTGGTACATCTTTTATGCCTTTATAATAAGAGTACAAGGTGTTATCACCTAGGGTTAAAGTTTTACTCAGTGGCACGTTAGCGCCACATCAGCTTTAACATTTTCACCTTAACTAAAAAAAAACACCCCTTATCATAACTCAACCTTAACTCAACATTTTGGGCCCCACTTTTATCATAATTAAACAAAAAAAACTGAGTTAAAGCTTAACTCATCACACGGTGTGGAAATTAAAGCTTAACTCACAAAAAAACATCACCTTCACGTAGCGTTAAAGCTTTAACACAAGGGTTTAACGTGGGTTTAACGCAAGGGGGCGGTGTGAGTAACGCAGCTTTAACGTGGAAATGTTAAGCTTTCACTTGGTTATTGAGTGATGATACCGAGTGCTCTAAGTATCAAATGTACTCTACAATATACAATTCTAATTGCATTATGATGCGTAAACCTATGACGAAATTTTGAGTTTCGTTTTGGTTTGTTACACTTTAATATAGCAAAAACTTGTCAAGTTTATTGCAGTAGCAAAATTTTGTAAACTCAGTTGAATGAAATTTATAGTGACCTTAAGATACACTTAGCATACAACTAATTAGTTTTGACTATATAAAACTGGTTTTAATTTTGTATATTTGGTTTAATTATTAAGAAATCATAGCCTTCTAAAAAAAAGCCTTGTTCCATGGCAAAACTGTATTCAAACTGCAAAGCAATAATGTTGACTTTTCTCTGTTTGATGCCATTTTAGTGTAAAGAAAAGAAGCAATAAAGTCATTAACGTAACATCGTATTCTCTCTCTCATACATTTTGTTTTACTTTTACGCAGCTACACAAGTGGAACAACCAAACCGAATATGGGGAGACAAATGTTCAAATTCCGACATTGTCATAAACCAAGGTCCCACTGACCCTCTCCCAAGCGGCATTCCCACTTACACCGTAGAAATCATGAACGTTTGCACAACAGGTTGTGACATCTCCGGGATACATCTTAGTTGCGGTTGGTTCAGCTCGGCTCGTTTAATCAACCCTCGTGTCTTTAGACGTATTCGTTATGATGATTGTCTCGTTAACAATGGGAAGCCGCTCGTTAACGGACATACTATCTCCTTTCAATACGCTAACACCTTTCGTTACCCTCTAACCGTTTCCTCAGTTGTCTGCTGAACCGTGACTCCTTCCACGTACCACTAATCCTTTTTTCGTTTCTTTCACCACTAATCCATAGGGTTTATGCAAAACGTATTATTTGCAAAAGAAGTAGTATAGGGGTGTGGTGCAGTATGGTTTAAATGTCATGTTCATGTTGACAAGCTAAGGGTGAAAACTGAGACTATCGTATACCATGTTATATGCATGAAATGGTTCGAATGTAAGTTTCGGACAGGGGGGAGGAATTTGTACATGAGATTATTAGAGATGATGAAATTTTTTGGAGCTATAATGCCTTATAGTAGTGGTAATAGTAAGCATATATGTAACTGGAAACACATGTTTGCATGCAATTGAGTGGATAAAAGTTTTAAAAATATTCGCAGAATTCATAACAAAAGACTGATTTTAGGTGACAAGATGATTTTTAGTGACATATAGTGATTTTTGTTGCAAAAAAGTTATTAGTGGCAAAAAAAAATGTAACTTTGTGATGATAAAGAAGTGACGACATGATTAACCTTGTAACTTGAAACATTTTCAAGTTAGGTCCTCTCGTTAACTAAAAGTTTGTTAACTTTTCAATATCGTAAATACTTGTCGTGATATAAAAACAACTTGTATATAATTACATGTATATATATACATGGTGTACTAAAAGTAAGTGCCAAGTTTGGCCATTTTTCAAAATTTTTTTTGACTACCTCAAATATAAATTTCTACGATCATTATATTTAGAATAGTTAAACAGTCAATCGTATACAAAAGATTTGCAAGTTTCCAATTTTACGTTGTGTCGTTGTATATAGTTCAAAACTTATATAATTTTTAATACAAAATCCCATGCTTCTCGTGAACACGTTTGAATAGTGTTCTAAAAGGCTAAGCGGAGTGGAGCGATTTCCAGGCGATAAGCCCTTGGATCGCCGGTGGATCGCCGCCGGATCGCCGGCTACACCCCCCCCCCCCCCCCCCCCCCCCCCGGCGACTTGGGCCTCAGGCGATCGATATGGATCGCCGGTTCGTTCTGTGCTTCTGTCTTCAATGTGAGTATATATATGTGTACTTTGTCCTAATGTGAGTATATATATGTACATGGATCGCCTGCTACACCACCCCCGCTATTTTTTGAGGCTACCAACATGCTGACTAGGCGCCACGTGTCGCGAGTCGCCCCTTGGTTGGGTAGCCCCATTCCCTTCATAGTGTTCTAAAAGGATTCTCTTATGCGGCGATCTAGTTTGACTATATTGGGTTATAATGAGTGGGAATTGATATTTACACGGAGCTTTTTACTCCATACACAGAAATTTGTTGGGAATTGACTATCCTACCCTCTACATTATCCTTACTAAAACCGATTCAAGCTATTTTGTCGCTAAAGAACTATTTATCGACTTTGTTCACCTCAATCAAGTTATAACCCACCAGAATCCGTAAAGAAAGATTTACGAATTACAAAGCACTCATATGCTCTATTCCGATATCGACTCTCATCGTTAGTGCCTTTGAGCACTTACACAACTTGTACATGCCATTTGAAGTTTATTTAGACCAGAATTAATCGAACTCGGGTTTTTCACATATGTCCATGGAAAGGTAACAACAACAATCTCTCACTAGCACCGTAAATAAATGTTGATCACAATTTTTCTTTTTCCCTTATATGACGATAACAAAAAAATGGGGTCCAGTACGTACTCATGTGAAACTTCGGATAGTTTACAACATTCGGTCCACAATGGGCTATCTTAAAGATTTCAGAGATGAGTGTTCGCCGGTGTCGGGCAGTGATGGGATGGCAGTGGTCAACAAGTTACAGAGGCGTCTCCGAGGATTTACGGGCCCTATTCTAGCCGTTAAAAAATGTGCCCCTTAGACCCCTTATTGGGCTTATAAATTTATTATAGGTTATAAATTTAGTTATAATATTGGAATTTAATTGGGCCTAAGTTTAAATATTTAATACCAATTAAAAAAAATACACATAATATATATATAATATAATATATATATATATATATATATATATATATACATATAATATATATATATATATATATATATATATATATGATTTTTTTTTTAAAAAAAATGGGCCCTCGTGAAATCGGGCCCTGGCCGGTTGGCCTCCCCGGCCACCCTTAGAGCCGCCTCTGACAAGTTAATCAAGATTGGACAGACCATTCAATGATTATGAATGGAAAACTACGAAAGAAAGAAGCATGTGCAAGAATCACATAAAAAAGAGTTGCATTAGTTGTATTATTCATGTGTACGTGCTTGTTACAACGAATAAATAATGCTAATTTCTTACAAATTACTTATTTAGTTACTACGAAATTTCATTCCATTTAACTCCGAATTTTTGTGAATTGAATTATTGCTATTAATGAAAGCAGAAAATTGTATAAGATGTGAGGAAGGAGATGTTTTAGTTGAGATGCCGGTGGAGCTGTTAAAGTGGAATGGAAAATAGGATGAATTTGGAGTTAACACTACTGGTAGGGAAAGCGGGTTAAATAATATTAGGGTTATGATTGTCACTTCACCTTAAATTTATGTGTATGAAGTAAATGCTTCCGTGTACATATCACTGCTCATAATAATTATTGTAATATTAATGTTGAGGCATAAATCCGTCGGGCTGGTCTTGATGGTAGATTGAGCCATCCCATTTCATCCCGATCTTGGATATCTGCTGCAGTACAAGAAATAAACCGGTTAGAAGGGGTCCCGGGGCCGAAGCCCCGGAGCCACCCTCCGACGGTCAAGTCAGTTTAGTAAGAGGTATGTGTGTGTTTTAGTGAGAGAGAGATCATACCATTATAGTGATAAATGCCTTCTATTTATAGGACTTATTTGTCATTGTCTGGTGGGCCCAGGTCATGATAGCGACGTATTTAGGCGGGAAGCTCCAGCCCCGGAAGGGTCTTGCTTCAGCCCCGGAAGGGGACTTGCTCCAGCCCCGGAAGGGACTTGCTCCAGCCCCGGAAGGGGAATTGCTCCAGCCCCGAAAGGGGACTTGCTCCAGCCTAGACTCCTTCTTTATATCCTTCCCGGACCATACGTCATCATGTCCCCAGTCTAGTATGATATGGTTCTGACCATGTCGTGCTAGACTCTACTTTATTAGTGGCCATCATTTTCCTTCCGGTGTTGGAATGCTTGGTTTCCCGTGTTGAACGGTAAAGATCCCGTGAGAAGAACGATATTTCTATAGTCGGGGTAACATTAGCATCGACCGAATACCTTCGTGTTCATCTCTTAGTAGAAGATGATGAAAAAGGTTTATGAAGATGGAGATGGTCTCCATGCATTGTGCGATGAGAAGGGGCAAAGGTGTAGCCACCTTATACCAGCTTGTAACAATAGTGTGGACATCACATCCGTCTTCAGATTTTCCGGAGAATGTACTTCCGTAGTTGTGCGAATATTGAATTCGTCTTTTTGCGAATATTGAATTCGTCTTGGTGCGAATATAGAATTCGTCTTGGTGCGAATATAGAATTCGTCTTTGTGCGAATATAGAATTCGTCTTGGTGCGAATATAGAATTCGTCTTTGTGCGAATATAGAATTCGTCTTTGTGTGAATATAGAATTCGTCTTGGTGTGAATATAGAATTCGTCTTTGTGCGAGTATAGAATTCGTCTTGGTGCGAGTATAGAATTCGTCTTGGTGCGAATATAGAATTCGTCTTTGCGCGAATATAGAATTCGTCTTGGTGCGAATATAGAATTCGTCTAGGTGCGAATATAGAATTCGTCTTTAGCGATGGGCTTGCAATCCACTTATACACTTGAGTTAATTAGAAGGTTACACCTCCTGGTACCGGGCTTGCAATGCCTCTTACGTACTTGAGTTAATTTGAAGGTTACTCATCCTCGTGCTTATTAGCAAGTATTACTTTAAAGTACGGAGCTAATTAAGAGGTTGCTCATCCTTTTCGCATAGTATATTTTTAATTGCAACAGAATAATACTTCATGTGCTTTATATTAAATGTCGGGTCAGTATCATGCACGATATAGTTAATGGTATTATCGTACCATTATAATCCCCCAAGTTTAATGATACTACATTTTATAAGTAGTATTTAACTTTTATGACAAAAATTGTTTTATCTTATGCCAAATATTAACAAACATGCTGCACAAATATTTCAAATATGAGACATTGAGGTATTTGTTTATGCGTGGTGCCCGGACTCCGGAAGTCCATTAATAAAAATTCGGCCACCAATTAGATGTCCATACTTCATTGATTGATCGTGTATAGTATCCCCGGACCCAACATACTGGGCCGGACATGCTCGTAACTTGTATCGCGGCAGAGTCAATATACATTATAGGTTCCAGTCTTGCCAAGCCAAGACGAGGACATACCCCGGTCTCTCCAGACCGGGACAGATCACATACTCAGCCGCGGCCATTCCACCGAAAGCCAGATCTTGTGGGATTGTGTCTCTCACTTGATCTGACATTTACCAACTAAGGTAAGGCGTAAGTTGACTTCCGCTCTGACATCTACCTAGTCGGTAAGGTGTGTGTCAGCCTGCTCATTCCCGAGGCAGCTACAGTAAGTATATGGGTAGTATAAATACCCCTATCTCATTTATTACTCCACCTAACTGCAATTACTTTCACCTAGTCCGCACATACCCCTTATCTCTCAAATAATATACTTACTCTCACACCGGAGGCCAACCGCGGAAGCCCCCTTCCGCGGTAAGACTAACGGTGTTGCTTTTCTTAGCAGCTCAACGAAGTACTTAGTGCATGATTTGTACCCGCCAAGAGCTAGTCTAACCTAGATCTGGAGGCACGCCCAAGATTTGTACTAACAAGTTGGCGCCATCCGTGGGACCAGTTACACAACTGTGTTTCTAAAAAACAAAAAACTTTACCATGAGCAATCAAACAAAAAATCCCTCCCCATCCCAAGAACCTTCCACAGTACGGAACACCCATGAGAAGGGGAAGGGGAAAGAAGGAGAGCAACATGCATACTCTCTTCCAGATGAGGCAATAAGGGCGTTCTGCGACAAGCATTACCACCAACTATTGACCTTAATGGCTGAAAAGGTCCATGTGGAGAAAATGGGACAATTAAAAACCCGTCTCGACTTCGAGGACGAGTCACGGGAGGATTCATACTCCCGGGAGCCATCCCGATAAGTTGAATCAAGAGGTAGAAGAAAGCGGAAGACAAGCCCCAGTGCGAGGCCTGAACCTTCCGGAAGTTCCTACTCCCGGAGTGTTTTCTCCATACTTAGTAAAGAACCCGAAGATAACGAGGAAGGGGCCAAGCACCCCCAGTCGGCCGTATTCACTCGTTTAGGGGAACGGAGAGAAGGTGTTAAGTCACGTCTAGGGGAAAGAAAACCGGACGTATTTTCCCGTCTGAAGTCTAAGAGCCGCGCTCGAAGGGAGCGTAGAGGTGAAACTAGACGTTACAGACGAGATGGACGACCTTTCATGGAAGGAAGTCCGGATAGCCCAAGAAGAAGCCCAAGTCCGACCTATAGCTACGACCCCCGTTCAAGGGAGAAAGGCGACGGGTCTGGATTTGCTAACTATGGTTCTAGGCGTCGAAGGGACCAGACACCGGAGGGAAATGGAGACTATGATGGAGGATATTGGGAAGCCGGGTCAGTGAAGAACAAAGGGAACGCGGACGATCTTTATCGCCCGTACGACATCGATGACAAGGATCCTTTTACGCAAAGGGTCAGAAACTTCGAATTCCCAAAAAGGACCCGAATGCCCTCCAATGTAAAAACTTATGACGGAACAGGAGATCCGGAAGACCACCTGAAAAATTTTGTGGAAAACTAGAAGGGGGGGTTGAATAGTTTTACGTCTTTTAAATTTTATTGTGAAAACTTTTGTTTACTTTTTAAAAACTTCGATTCGATCTTATGTGACTTCAACTCTTAAACAATATGAACAAATATAGACAAATGTAAATAAGTAATGCAAGTAAAGTAAATGAAATGAAATGAAAGATAGGGATGGAAAGATCAAACCACAACACAAGGATTTATAGTGGTTCGGCTACAAGGACACCTTCCTTGCCCTACTCCACTCCCCGAGTCACCTACTCGAGAGTTCTCTTCACTATGTCAACAAACTCCCTTATGGCGGAGAAAACCTTACACAACTTTAGCTTACACCGGCTTAACGACACAAAGCTAGATGTCGGGTTCTAATCGTAGCTAGAACCAATCTCACAACTTCTACACGACTTCTTCACGACTTATTCACAACTTCTTCACAACGGCTTCACGACTTCTTCACTACGGCTTCACACCTTCTACACGACGGCTTCACAACTTCTAGACTACGACTTCACAACTTCTACACTACTTCTTTACAACACAACTACTTACTTACACTTTGATCTACTAATTACAACTACACAAACACCTTATCAAATACTTTACACAATTATACAAATATATGAATTGAGCTACAATACTTCTTCTCTAGATGTTGAAGAAGTATTCTTCTTTTGCACTTGGATGATGAAAGCTTGGATCACTTGGAAACCAATGCTTAAGAGAATATGATCAAATGATTTTAGAAAGGATTTACAAGGATTAGAGAAGATTTAGAACAGAAGGTTTGGGGTGCAAAAGGTGAGAAAAAGTCCAGGGAAATTCCAGTATTTATAGGCAAAATCTGATAGCCTAGAGGAGCGGGGCGGTCCTCTTAAATAGGTGGGCGGTCCCCTTAAAATTAAGGGGGCCGCCTAGTAAATTAAGGGGGCCGCCCAAATCCGAACGTTGCTCAGATTTGTCTTTTTGTGGGGAAGGTTTTTCTGAAACATTTTTACCATTTTTGGTTGAAAATTTGAATTCATAAATTTATAAAGGATTAAACATTTTTATTTAATACCAAATATGATTTTCTAAAAGATATAAAATGTTTGGGTCATTTTATAAAAAATCTAGTGATTAAGAAAATGTTCCTTTGATCATATAATGCATTAAGCATTTGTTTATTCATACCTTAAATGATTGAGTTGTTAAAATAGATATTAACAACTAAATACTTGTTTACGTCATAATTTTCCGTTTAATGATTTTACATTTTGTGATTATCAAAACGTAGAGATATCGAAAAATATTAATAACGTGTTTAGGCATTGTTTATATCAACAATCTCCCCCTTTTTGATGATTACAAAATCTAAACTCATTAAATTGAAAAATTAGTTTTTAGACAAGTATTTAGTGAGTTTACATCTATTTCTCCCCCTTTTTGTAGAATCAAAAAGGTTTCGACGGTAAGTTTTAGATGTAAAAATTGTCGGAATGAGAACTCCCCCTTGGTGTGTACTCCCCCTCGTTTGAGGGCACCAAGGAGACGAGCTATGAAATGCTTGCAAGAAAAATGTTAGAAGTACAAGTATATATAATAACAATAATCAAGCATAAGGACATCCATTAATTAAAAGTGTTGTGTATAAATACACAACCAAGTAGAGTACATCATAGGTGAAACATACAACATGCAACAAATAATACAATTAATGATACTACATAATCATCCCAAGAGTACATGATCCTCATAGAGCTTGCAACCAAAAAGAGTGGAAAACATTATTGGTGTTGAAACATTTTATCTAGTTTGAAGAGAATGGAGGAGGTGGTGGTGAAATGAGTGAAGATGGTGGAGGTGGTGGTGGAGGTGGGTTGGTTAACATGTGCTCAATGCATGAGAACATATATTCTCGAAGACCAAAGATGATGGTTCGGTTATGAATGCAACAAAGGCAAGTATCTCCATGAGCTTCAAGGAGACTCCAAGGTATAGGATTAACAAAGAGAGGTGGTGGAATTGGTGAGGATGAAAAGTGAGCATCAAGAGGTGTGATTGGTGAGAGGGAGATGGCAAGCTCGGTGGATGGAGGTTCTTGAGTGAGATGTGGTGGTGATGTTGTTGGTGGTGGTGTTATTTGTGGTGAGGAAAGGTGTTTGTTGATGTAGTCATTGATGGATGAGGTTGAAGGTATGGAAGAAGAGGAGGTACCATGGGTGGAAGGTGTTTTGGATGGTGCATTAGGTGCACTTGGAGATGAGCATTTAGGTGGTGGTGATGGAGTGGTGTTGTCTTCTTTAGTAAGATTAATGAAAAGTTGTTTGGGTGGTATGATGACCAATTTTTGTTTCTTAGAGGTCTTGGAGATGGAGGATTTTGGTGATAGCATGGTGTTGTAGGTTGATGTTTGAAGGAGATGAGGATTGATGAAATGAGGGTTTATCATTTGGAGGGAATTTATAATATGAAAGTATGGTTGGTTTGGGTAAGGTTTTGAGGTTTAGTAGTAATATTCCAAACTCAGTTGGGTTATTAAGAGAAAGGGTAGCTGAGACTAGAGAAAAGGGGTCACAAGATGCAAAAGAAAACAGTGAAATTCACTGTCCAGATGGCCGGTCCCCTTAATTGTAGGCCGGCCCCCTTAAAATTAAGGGGGCCGCCTATCTGGTGTTTTCCCAGGCGACCAAAATTGAAAAATTTCCAGAAAAGGGTCAATTTTTGGGGTGTGTTTGCAGCAAGCTCTATTTTAACCATGTACACTAGGAATGATCCAATAGTAACAATAATATATTAAGTAATAATGTACATATATAAACTAGCAAAATCATGTTATAAGCATATCATAGGCATATTATATTAAAGAAACTAGTAACAAAGTTCTAACATGATAGTAGTTAAACATCTAGCACAATGCAAGATATAACAAAATGAATGTCAAAATAATAACACTACACATAATTGTCTAATAACATATCATCAATGTTCAATTAAATCCACACCAAATAAATCTATTTCTTCTTTCCAAGAATCTTCCTGAAGGCCTTTCCTATTGACTTGAATCCACCTCGAACCTCTTGATGCATTTGTTGAGTGGTGTTTAGCAATGAGGTTTGTCTTTCGAAGAGGAGTTGATCGTTTTGTCGGGAAGGAGAAGGAACTTGATAGTCGGTGTAATCAAGTTCCGGAAGATTATCAACGAATGTCGTGGGTGATGGGGTACTAACACGTGATGTGTCCTCCTCCTCATCATCATCATCTCCTCGATGAGATGTAGAACCACGAGGTGGGAGTGAGAAAGAGCTATGAGATTTGCCCTTGTCACTTCGGGATTGACGAGGTTGGACACGAACAAGAGGACGTAGGACCGGTTGAACGAACTCATAAATATCACTCTCAAGATGAGGGTAATGTTCCATGACATGATAATAAAGTCGAGTAAGGAACATACCATAAGGAAGATTGGCATTGGGAGTGTTTTTAGCGGATATGATTCGATGAACAAAGAGATAAGCCAAATTGTATTGTTCTTCCGCAACAACACAATACAACATGTGAGCAATGCTCGCCGTGAGATGATCACGGTGACCACCGGTACCAAACGCATTCTCGCGAATGAGTTCTTCCCAACGCTTCATGTCGGGGCTTAACTCCTTGAGGAGGATTTGGTTTGCATGGATGTCGACATTTTTCGACTTAATCTTTCTGCTAGTCGTACCACGTTCTAGCTCAAGAAGTCGACGAATGTCGTCGGGAGTTGGGATCTCAGAATAGTATGGACCCTCTTGAGGTCGATGTTGTTCAAGAGAAGAAAGATCCCACTCATTTGAGAAAACGGCTTGACCGTTGTGGAGAATTTTGAGAATTTGACCGAATTGAGCGAGAGTAAGAGTGATGAATTCGTTTTGGATCATGAAGGAAATGAGAATATAACCATAGTCATCGGTTTGCACCGTAACTTGGCTATAGAAGTCAAGAACAAAGCGAGGAACGATACGCTCATTGATTTTGTAAAGACAATCGAGACGAACATTGGAGAACATTCGTTCGATATAGTCGGATTGATAGAAAGATGGATCGACAATTCTCCCCTCATGAATGTTTCTATTTTCGATGGAACGATAGAAACATGCAATAGTGGGAGATATGCCGGGAGTGGCGGAGACTTTTGGAATGTATTATTTTGTTTTGGAGACATCACCAACCGTGGCTTTAGGCATTTTCACATAAACAAGATAACAACAAGAAAATAAGATTAAAAAAAAAATGCATATGTGACATATACTACTCATGTGGAACACAAACATATACTACTCATGTGGAACACAAACATACTTCGACTCTAAAATTTTAATCCTAAGAAGTAGTTTGCAATGTTCCTTATTTTTTAATTTTTAACTCGCTTAAAATGTATTTTATGATGTTAAGGAGTAGTTGTAATGATATTTTGATAAAGAACCAAACGTATCCAAACGCTCCTTTATACATCATAAGCCTCTTTGAAATGTGGCTAGACAAACATTAGATTGTATGTCTAGCTATTTCTTACGAGTATTTATGCTAAGTAACTTATTAAAAAGATGAAAACGTAGATTTTGACTCAAAAATGTCTTTTAATTTATTATGCCAAACGCTCCCTTTTTCTAAAAAAATAAAGACTAATATCTCAATATACATATGAATTATGTATCTCGATGACTCAAAATGACTAGTTACATGTTTATAAACTTGTCCATTAGTTGTGAAATTTATTTTGACTTAATCTTGACAATTTTATGACTTAATCCAAACACTCTCTTATGTTTATAAAATTATTTTTCATGATTCAAAAAGTGTATTTTTAGGATTAAAAGTTGTGATATTGTAATGTGGTTAGTTTTAACAAGTGTTTATGGCATATTTCAACATTTTAGCATGAGGGTTTTAGATTACTTAGATTCTATGTGAATTAAGCACTTTAATCCTATGGGGAGCATTTGGCAATGGTAATCCTAGACTTAATTTCAACATAAGTTCGAATTTAAAAAATTTAAATAGAATACCTAATTGTGATTAGACTCAAAATTGGATGAAATTAGATGAAATGTGATTTGAAAAACTTACAATATATGTTGCTAATCGAGATATAAGTGTTTGCCCCTTGCGAATTTAGCCCGAATTGGTGATTTGGTGAGTGGTTTTGATGGTTTTTGGGTGGTTTAGTTCGTTCACAGCAGGTAGCAAAGGAAGGCTGTGTGAGAAATGGAGTGTTTGGCAAAAGTTTTAAGAGGAAAATCATTTTTGGTAGTAGCAGATGGCCGGTCCCCTTAAACATTAAGGGGGCCGCCCTCGTTAACTAGCCGGTCCCCTTAATTTTAAAAGGGCCGCCTACCAAAAATGGGAATTTTTTAAGTTTTGTTTCTGACGGTAAAATATTTATATGTATATAGATAGATTTATAATATATCAAAAATACGTTGGATTGTATAGGCACGAGGAAGGAATACTTGACACATTTTATTAACATTTTGTTAAAAAAATATATATCTTGAGAATTTTGGATAAAATAATCAAGACGTCAAGTCGACAAAGGTTTTGAGGAATGAGAGGGAATGTGCATATATATATATATATATATATATATATATATATATATATATATATATATATATATATATATATATATATATATATATATATATACTAGACTTCAAAGCCCGCCCAACGGGCGGGCATGACTTGTAATAATAGTTTGGGTGGTTTTTGTCGTATTTAAACTATGTTTCAATTTTGTTACATGAAACACAATAAAATGTAGTGACGTATATGTAAAAACAATAAAATATAGCCACCCATATTTTTTGTTTGGTTGTTTTTTTATGTGAATATTTCGTCCTTTATTATTTGTACTAATACGAAGCATTTTATTTTCTTTCACGCCGGAGGCATATAAGTGTATCCAACCTAAACTTGAATAGCTTATATTTGACAATGAAAAAAGAATTCATGCACTATCCGTTTTACAACAATAACTAAGTTTTAAATTTATGTTAGACTTCAAAGCCCGCCCGTTGGGCGGGCATGACTTGTAATAATAGTTTGGGTGGTTTTTGTCGTATTTAAACTATGTTTCAATTTTGTTACATGAAACACAATAAAATGTAGTGACGTATATGTAAAAACAATAAAATATAGCCACCCATATTTGTTGTTTGGTTGTTTTTTTATGTGAATATTTCGTCCTTTATTATTTGTAATAATACGAAGCATTTTATTTTCTTTCACGCCCGAGGCATATAAGTGTATCCAACCTAAACTTGAATAGCTTATATTTGACAATGAAAAAAGAATTAATGCACTATCCGTTTTACAACAATAACTAAGTAAACAACTACATATGCTCTTTTTACATAACTATTTTTAGTTTGTTACTTTCAAGAGAATAACTATTACTATTAAGTTTAATAAGCTAAATTACATTTGACAATAAAAATGTGTATCCGGAAGAAGAAAACATGAAACTACAATGTTGATCTCGTCAAATGAAAAAGATACAAACGTACCAATTTCTATATTGAATGCATTAACACTGAAAATAAATGAACGTTAAGATTTATAGAACAATTAAAATATACAAAGTAAATTAATGTAAATTTTCTTCAAAGTTTAATCTCAATTAGACATTGCGCACGTCTGATGAGTACTCTATTACATGCAATTTACTATAAATAAATCTCTGTAAGCAATCCCACACACCCCGTAGGCTATATAAATAGTGTCGTGAAAACACATAGGGATGCTTGTGTGCCCAATTTAACCCGTCTTCTATTTTTCCTTCACACTAATACAACTACACCTCTCGATGTCCACCAGAAAAAACCTACACAACAAAGACGATCATAGACAACAAAATCTTACATTTAAAATGTTACTAAGAGGGCATTTCGGTCTCCTTATTTAAGTGCATATCAGCTTAAGATATGTGGGCATGTGTGTCTGAGTAAAACTTTAAACTCCTTATCTACTTATTTTAGAGCAACTAAAGACTCAAAATAAATAGTCTACATACTTACGGAGTATTTTTAAAACGAATAAGAAACTTAGTTTTTGAACCGACACCCGTCCGGGAAACAATTTTTTTTTTTGTCATATCATGGACTGAGAACAGGGTGGTACATAGCTAAACATAAGTAAAATTGACTCGATGGAAGAATGACATAACTACAATAAACCGAAATTTTCTATACTGTTACCTCACTCCATTGTTATCTATTATCACTTTTTTCCAAGTAGTTGGTACTTACAGCTCAAGTTGCAGTCACAAATTCGTGTACTGAACTGCATTATAAAGTTAATAACGAATCTAATGAATGAACAACTACTTCAGACAGATTTATTGTCTAACAATTTTGTCTCTTGTTTTTGTCATTCAAATAATATCTCTCCAACTAATTTTCCCTTTTAACTTTTCATTCCTAAATTACAATATGTTCTAATCATTTTAAATTTTTTTGTTAAAACTACTTTCAAGTCAAGGCACTTACATCTATACATGAAGAATGAGCGCGACTGCGCGAGATCCTTTGTCATCTTCCCGGATTCAACAGTGCCAATAGATGCTGCTTCTTCTCGATTGGAAACATAGAAACAAACAAATTAGCAAAAAATATATGTTACAAACCACGGCGAATACTAAAAACAAAAAGAACTAACCATAAGCAGATGCAGCAGTAGAAATCGAATGTGACAAAGGAGCAACGGAAACGGATGTAGAACCACCATGAAGTGGGTGAGTAACCGACAACCCGCTACTGGTTGCCTTACCGGGCATGACTTATAATTATCGTTTAAATTTTTTTTGTTTAGCTAAATATTGGTGTTAAAAAATTGTTTATTATGCAAATATTTTTAAAAGAATAGTACCACTGTTTGTCAAATTGTTGTGTTTGTTACAATTTTCTTTGCAACGACGTAGTATATGATTTAAACTCAAATGCGTAATAACACTTATTTATACACAACATTTGTAGTAGCATAGCCCGTCCGATGGGTGGGCGAGCCTTATGAATATCGGTGGAAAAATTAAGTTAATGAAAATAAGTTATAAACATACCAAACTATTTATTGAAGTGTTGGTGTCAGAATGATGGGAGAAATCGCATTTGTGATTAAAAATTCAAATTGCGTACCTGGACCCAAAAATGTACACCGGTTTCCGAGCAGCCTATTCAGCGGAGCGCATGATATTTATGTGAACTGGCCATGCCTAATCAATATCAACGCAACTTTCTCTGATTTTTTTTTATTAAAAAAACACATGTTACAAAAGTTTCACAAAGAAGGTTAAAACTCAAGCGCTAATCAGATGAAGAATGTATATACAAACATTAGCAAGTTGAAATACATACCCACTTACATAAAACATTTCTATTTATGTCGGAAAGGTATTCTGCCAATTTTATTAGGAGGCTGAAATTTAGAAATGTAAAAGACACAAAGCTTACGGAATTGCATTTTATAAGTGTGTGTGAACCATAGTTCCTTCTTTCCCCACTCTAAATCCAGCAACAACACCAAATATCAATCCAAGTATCTATTACATTTCATCCCCATAACATGACAGCGGTAATGATTGGGTTGCAAACAGCTTCTATCTCTTTAAGCTTCTCATCATACTCCTCTTTCTCATCACCTTCAAATGCCTGTTACACAAATAAAAGCCCAATTATAGGATGAAAACAATTTAAAAATGTGGTGAACACTTGAGTTTTAAATAAAATGTATAAACATGAATAAAAATATAGAACAATTATATACATGACTAATGTCTATCTAAATGAATCCCTGTTATTTGAAACTTTAAAATTCTGAAAATGCAAAGTAATTACCTGTGCGTATAATTCGTTGTTCTGGCTCATGTTAGTTCGAAGTTGCTGAGGTTGAAAAGTCATGCCTAAACCCTCCATCATGCGCTGAAGGTACTGTGAAAGTGCTTATAGATCGAAGCTGGTTCACTTCCACATCGAGAGTTTTCTCCAGAGCTGAAAGCTCTTGCAAAAGCAATCACAAAAATAATGTAACAGCGGGTCTTGGAATCAACCAATGCCCGCCAAAAACCCGGGCCAGAAACTGTCAGGCACCCAATGGTACTCGATTCACTGCTAGCATGAACAATGTCTCATTTGTACTCCCATCCAATATTTCCATACTTCAAGCATATCACCAAGGGATACCTGGTGTTTTCACCACTGACTTCCCGGCGAAACCTCCGGTGGCCTTCGATTATACTGGTAACGTAAGCCGTTCTTTGTGGCAGCCTATTCGTGGAACCAAGGTCTATAAGTTGAAATATGGATCAAAGGTGCAGATAGTGTTTTGTTCAAGTATCTTCACTGCGGAGAACCACCCGATCCATCTTCATGGATATGATTTCTATATACTTGCAGAAGGATTTGGAAACTTTAACCCAAAAACAGACACATCTAAATTCAACCTCGTTGATCCACCTCTCAGAAATACAGTTAGCTTACCTGTCAAAGGGTGGGCAGTCATTAGATTTGTTGCTGATAATCCAGGTAAAAAATTGAAGTGAGTCAAGCGGTTTAAGTAGTCAGGTCAAAATGGATTACAGAACAAAAAAATCTGAGTCTAAATGGCTCTGGTCGGTTGTGCTGACCCAAACACTTTTTCCTAGAAAAAGAATACTTTTTACAAATTCTTATAACATTTGGATAAAAGGATGTAGTAAAACTGCACAAATGCAAATCAACCCATTTGACCCATTGCCAGTTTGACCGGTGAGAAGTAAAACAAAACCAATATCGACCCATTCAAAGAGTAAATGGGTCAAATTTTCCCCCTCTACCAATAAGAATGCTGTTCACTTTATCCTTCATTTTCTCAGGGACCTGGATGATGCACTGCCACTTGGATGTTCACATCGGCTGGGGTCTGGCCACGGTGTTTGTAGTAGAGGATGGACCTGGGCCAGGCCAGGCCAGAAACTGGAGCAACCACCACCAGATTTACCTGTGTGTTGATATCATTTCCATGAATCTGAAAATCACAACAGCTAGATATCCACTATCGAAATTTATATGGGTGAAATGCCTTTCCCCGCATATGAATAGAAAATATTAATGCTATATTATAATACAAATAATTTTTTAAACACCATAAAAGGCATTTAATTTTGGTTTGTATGTAATATTAATGCTACATTATGATACAAATAAATAAATAAATAAGTAAATAAATAAATAAAAATCGTGTCATAAAAAATAAACAATATATCAAGACTTATTAGTTAACATATATCCCCCAATGTTTCATATTCTTTCATAAGCTATTTGTGTTATAATATTAATGATACATTATGATACAAATAAAAAACAAAACCTTTACCATAAAAAATAAACAGTATATCAAGACTTATTAGTTAACATATATCCCCCTATGTTTCATATTCTTTCATAAGCTATTTGTGTTATAATATTAATGATACATTATGATACAAATAAATAACAAAACCTGTACCATAAAAAATAAATAGTATATCAAGACTTATTAGTTAACATATATCCCCCTATGTTTCATATTCTTTCATAAGCTATTTGTGTTATAATATTAATGATAAATTATGATACAAATAAATAATAAAACCTATACCATAAAAAATAAACAATATATCAAGACTTAATAGTGCAAGTATAACAATTATTCAGTTTAGGTTTTCAACTATCTTTTTTAGTATGTGTTAATTGATCAATTGTTCTAAAGAACCCGAAAGCATGTTATGATATAACTTAACATAATCATGTAAAACAAATGATTCTTGATAAACCCTTTCTACATTGTTTAACATTGTGTTAGAGTCAAACACTCATATGTTACAATCAAGTAATCAAACCTCACAATTTTAATGTTCACTAAAACATTGCTTCTCCTTGTGTCATACCCTATGCATGACGTAGACATAAAATGCTCTACAACTAAACACTTTGTTACTATGTTAAATTTGTTGATCTTGTCTAGACACTTTTTAGATACTTGATCGACGCGGTTCATAATTAATAGAAGAACTTTAAACTCGCTTACTTTGGACTTTCTCCTTTGCAATCAGCTCTAAGGAGACCACTTTTTCCATTACGTGGAGGCTGACATACCTGCCAAAAACCAAAAGACACACATCAGGTAAAAACATAATTGTTACACATGTCGTAAAGTACCCTAAGTTGCCAACTTTAACTATAAGAGTAACCTGTCGTGTACCTCTGAAAAGACGATTTTTAGTTGCCTAGTCCAATCACCTAAAGTCCGGATATGCACACTCAGGCAGTCATCTCCAGGAGCAGAAGTAATGGAAAACGGGTGCCTGTGAACACGTATTGATTGTTAAGTTAATGTCATTACAGGACTTTTTAATTATTAAGTGTGAATTTTAAGGTACAACTCACCATTCAAATGGGGAGACAGCAGCACAATTGACAAACATGTATTGCCAACTCTTGTATTTGAACCCATTAGGCTTTGTCATATGAAGTGCCAATACATTCCCAGGATAAACCGCCACCTTTAAGACACACCAAATATCTTTAGACATCTCATTTTCAGTAGTAAGAGAGGTCTCAATATGGGCGGATGAGATTACTGGTCAAAACAGGCTAAAATACACTTTTGGCGACATTTTTGTTTTGACCCATAGATGTAAGATTATACCTAGTATTTTTACCGGCTTGACACTGGATCGGAACGCCCTTATTAATCTCTCACAGGCATAGAGCAAGATAGGAACTGCTAAGTACATCCACGTCTGATCCCAAAAACCACGGTATAGTTTGACAGTTAGAAGTTACAACTTTTAGAGGCAGCAATTCTGACCCATTTATTTATGAATCGGCCGCTTCAGCCCTTCAGGTTATAAATTATCTCTAACGTTTCAAAGGGATAAAGTAAAAAAAAGAACTAAAGTAAACGATAATTGATCGAGAGTATCCCCATATTTGTACTACTAATGCATAAACTTCTAAATTATTTATCATTAAAATAATATTATATTTTGTATACATGTTCGAGAAAAATAAAATAAAAATTGTTTGATAAAGTGTTTCGCGTCAACCCAACCCGTTGAGACCTACACAAAAATACCATTATGACCCATACCCGACCCAGCTGACCTGCCTACTTTTTCAACTAAAGGTAACATCATAATGATGAAGACCACAAGAAAACAAAATAGATGTGAAGAAGCAATGCTAACCATATTTCTGGACAAGATACTTTATAATGTCATCTGATTCATACATTGAAACTCCTGTATTTGGATCTACCTGTAGCAAAAAGCAATAAGAAGACAATGTCATTCGTCGTATTTATTTATGCCTTTTATGCACCTCTATTGCATTCTTTGTACTTGCATTATACAAATTGAAATTGTAGATACTTATCAGGTTATATTGAGAAAATTAAATAAGATACTGATACAGAAGGAGTATTAGCATATACCATGTAAGGAAACATCTGTTTGCCACCCATCTGGACAACCTTGGGACGGAAATTTGGACCATTTCTTGGGCATGGATAAAATAATACATCAAGATCCAACACTGCAACAATTTCCCTCACCTGTAATTCCATAAATAAGAAAACAACAGCATGTGAATCATTTTGGTACTATCCATGTATAACTCCTTAGTTCGTATTCTTAAGAAACTATAATCCGTAAACATAAATCTTACCTTCCGACAGAAAGGGCAGCTGAAGTTTCCACGTAAACGCATAATGAGGAGAAGGTAATACGTGGAGTCAGTCAGAATTTATAAGAGTCAAAACATCAAAAATGAAAAATATAATACGAAAATAAAACTGTATATCTTTTCATACCCTTCAAACTCATATATCTTGATAGGCTTTTCAGGTCGAGGTCCTAGTTTGACAGTTTCTTTTGCTACGTATCCTGCAAGCATGAATGCATGGTATACTAATGATTAATCCCTGAACAAAAAATACTTTATGCAGATCTTTTCTTCTATCCGTGTGCCATTCACTTAACAACTGTGCTCTTTCCTTATTATTCTTTGCCCTTCTTTTCTGGCATTTATTCTTTATAGCAGAATGCACCAACTAAAAATGGCGTTGACTTGGTAGATAAACATAATGTATTTTGTAATCAGAATTCAAACACAATATTTTTTTAATGAGAAACCATTGCATTAGTATTCTACCCAGTTTTGAATTTCACCATTTTTTTATCGCTGCCAACTGTTTATACATGTGTTAATTCATTGTTGTACACAGAATTGTTGGATTCAGCTAAAAAATGGGAAGCTATAAGAATATTTTTCCAAGTGGCATCACCATCAGAGTCTTAAAACAATTAAGTATAAACTGTGAAGCTACATAATCTGTCGAATATTTATGAAAATTATAAGAAAAACACAAAATATAATACGTCGTCCTAACCAAAAGTTGAAAGCTCATTCATATAAATGAGAAAAGAAACACATTTGCAAAGATGTTTATTAATCCAACCGACCTTGATGTTTTCAGTGTTTTCAAAAGGAGGGCATATGTGCACACACGTTGTAGTCAACATTTTTTGAATTTAACAAAGACCTGATAATGAGAAAATTATAAAAAATAGCAAATAAAATATGAACTTGATATGTTGACGTGGTTGGTAATTTCATCTTCTTCGAGCTCTATATAGTTCCTGAATATTACATCCATCTAGGGGCTACATGTTTTCTGAACTACCACAACTGAATCACTTGCAGATTTGCCATACTCCGATGTCGCAATAGTCACTAAGGTTTATCCGCCACAGTTGTAATCCAAGATCTTGCACAGGCACTTTGGAAACCTCAGTTCCGAGTCAGCCAGCTCTCAAGGTGCCTTGGTCAAAACGCCAATTGAAGGTGCATCATCTTGACTTGAGCCGCTATTCTTTGGCCCCGTTACCTTTCATAACATCCATCCCAAACTGAGAGTAGTTTCAAGAAAGGTATCGGGTCAAAGAAGTCAAGTCAATACGATACACCTTCAATTGACGAGTTGACCAAGGAACCACGAGAGATGAACGACTCATAAAAGGGGTTTCAAAGTGCGTGTGGAAGAAAGTTTGTATCGCTAAGGTGGTTAATAAACCCTGCAAGACTTTTACCACCTCCTTACCATATACATATAATGATAATTAACATGGGTACATACAACAAAGAGGTAACTTACATAATCAATCTTATTATTAGCTTAGTTTTTTCATTTTCTATCAAAAGTTTTATAAACGCTCAGTTTGATAGAAGATGAAAAAAAGTTTTCTGATTTTCTATCAAAAGTTTTATTACCTCACCGATGATATTCTTCTATCTAGGTGTGAAACACGACTTCACCAAAACTATAGATAAGATCTGCAAATTTCCCAAAGTGTATGCATTTGAATAGACTTTAAATGAATTTAACCTGCTAATGATTGCTTCCGTAGTGAATCCGACTCGCTGATATGTGGCATAAAGATTAAACAGGAAATAAATTTATGAAATTTTGCTGCTATGGATCTAGGATATACCTGTTGTGTCTCGGGGTTTGTTTCTAATAGTGTTTTTAATGGGACACGGTTTATGAACCGTTCTTCTTCAAGACTTGTGTGCCTTTCTTTTCTGACCTATATTATAAACTAACATGTATATTCCCAACAATAATCTGTCTTTTGCGCAAAACAATGATAATAAAGATCATCAAAAAAATTAAAATCAACGTGCAAGGTTTCTCATAATTATCTTGATATGAATATCAATATCAGAAACATAAACCGTACTCTTAATGACATCTTCTTGTTGTACTTGGAGTATTATTGTTGCGACAAAACTACAAACATCGATTGTTATTTATATGATCACAGTAAAATAAAAATAAAAAACCTCATGAGCAAACTTACCATGCTATCTTCTTAACAACCTGCACATGAAATCAGAGAAGAAAAAAGAATATGGTGTTGTGTGTGATAATAAGATGAATGAGTGCTATTAGGGTTTTAAGAAAAAATATTATTTAATACACATAGATCCATAAATCAAGAACAACGATATGTCCACAAACTCATCTATAAAAACAAATGATTCTCAGTTAACTATCTTTGATGCACAATCATTACACGTATGCATCTAAAAAAATTATCAAATAAAAAATCAAGGTATACATCACTTGTAGCCTTACACTCGTCTTTGATGGATCATTTTTTACAAAATTGATAGATCTCACTAAAATGGCTCATAACGAATCATAAAAATCACAAGAGATCGATATTAAAAGATCCACAATATTCTGCTTTTCATAGATTGGTTCGAGGTTGTCATCCTATTGCAAAATAAAGTTTATGTCACGCCAGATAGAGGGAGATTTATTTCGATCTCATAAACACATAAATCAACAACAAAAGTTAGTAACAGAAACAGTGATAATAGAGATTCAAGATGTAGAGACTTTTTATTGTTTGTGGTATATGCAGATTCAAGATGGAGCTTTTTATAATATGAGAGAGGGAAAAAAATGGCGGTGGATTTTCTTTGGAGAGAAAGGATTGACGGTGGCTATTTTTTTTTAATGGTTATGTGATAGAGGTGGGATTTAGTTAATTAGGGTTACCTTGTATAATTTATTTGTTTTGACAGGTTTATAGATTTGGGCTTGCAAGATGTAATCAAAAAAATGTGTTGGTTTAGTGGTTATGATGCTTGTTAATGTTACCAACAACCTAGGTTCGATCCTTGTAAGTGGCAAAATTTTTAAAAAAATTTCCGAATTTTAATATTAAATACGAATTTTAATTAAAAAAAAATAAAATAAAAAAATATGTAGAAATGGTGCCACGTGGCATGATGACTGGGCATTAATGGCTGCTTACTGGGCATTAATGGCTGCTTACTGGGCATTAATGCCTGATTACTGGGCATTTAAGGGCGCTTACTGGGCATTATGGCATTTGATGACATCATACGCATATTGTTATATATTATATGTATATATATATATATATATATATATATATATATATATATATATATATATATATATATATATATATATATATATATATATATATATATATATATATATATATATATATATATTGTGTGTGAAAGTGGAATGTTTAATGGTGTCGAGAAATGATGAGGTAAAGACGGAGATGAGTGCTGACGGCGTCGGGAGTTTGTTTTATCCATAGTTTTCTTTGTGAGATAGAAGATTTTCGTGTTGAACTTTAAAGTTCAAAAGAGCCAAAGGGGGAAGAAAAGGTTCGAGGACGAACAATTTCTTTTAGTTCTAGATAGTCAACAAATGACGTATCTAGGTTATGTGCGAATATAATATATATATATATATATATATATATATATATATATATATATATATATATATATATATATATATATATATATATATATATATATATATATGAATATTTATATAGACTACTTATTATGTATATGTATAATAGTATAAGTATATGTATAAAGGGGTAACATATTAACACGCACATAAGAATTAAATTAGGCACTTTTAAACTAACGGGGGCATGCAATTAACTAAGCATATAACATAGTAGAGAGCATGAAAGAGAGGCGTACCTTTTAGTCTTCAATAAGTAGTCTTCAAACACTTCAAAGTGTTTATGTTGACTTATAGAAGCCAATCAAAGAAAAGATGCCGATTTCCCTATGAGTTAGCAAATTAGCCACTTGGTCCCCATTGTCTAATTGGTCCAAAGTTGTTTGAACCAAACATGGGTTGCAATTGACTAGGATGCATATATGGTGGAAGTATTCCCCAAGGATTGAAGCTTGGTGGATTTGGATAATTCCACATTGGGTAACTATTACTATTATGGAGATTTTGTCGATTTTGATTTCTTCTAGGTTGAGGAGTTTTAGGTCGAGGGTGAGGATTATTTGGTCTTCTTAGGGGAGGTGTTTTTTTTATCTTAATTTCGGTTTAGGGGATTGTTCTTTGGTTTTTAAAGATGGTTTGTAGAAAATTTTTACTTCATCATTACTAGCTATGGGTACTTTTCTATCTTTCATAAGTATGTATTTAGGTGTTGACTCTAAGGATTTTTCCTTGCTAGATTCACATTCAAACTTTACATTTTTAGTTTCTCTAGTTGAGGCCTCAGTTGAATTAAATCCTAAGCCGGGTTTATCTCCTACTACTCTTTGAACACTTATTATTTTCCTAAGTGAGTTACTACTATTTTCAAATTTGTCAAGTTTACAAATTTCTTCCTTGAGTTTTTCGTTTTCATTTTTAGTTACTTGACATGTTTTACATTCTTCAAAAGCTTCTTTGCCTTTTTCTAAGTTGTGTAGTTTAATCTTTAATTCAAGTATTTCATTTTCTAATTGATTGTTTAAGCGTTTTAGTGATTTATTTTTAGTCATTACTCTTTGACCTAGTTGGCATAATCTATTATATTCACTATCTAAGTCTTTTTCGTCTAATGATAAATATTCATCACTAAAGTATTCGATTTCAGAATGTACCTCACTTGATGTCTTAGCCATAAGACACTTCACCTCCTTTGTGGTTTCTTTCTCATCTTCATCACTATCACTCCATGCTCCTCCAACGAACGCCTTTTGATTTTGTTCCTTTGACATCATTGGACATCTTCCGATGAGATGATTTGGATCACCGCATTTAAAGCACTTCCTCTCGCTCTTGCTAGTTTTGTCGTCTTTGTTTCTTTGGAGTGCCTTTCTTTCGTCATGTGGTTGTCTAACGAATCTTCCTCGTCTTTTGAAAAACTTCTTGAAGTCTCTTACGGCCATGGCATATTCTTCGTCATCACTTTCGGAGGTTGAGCTATCCTCGTCACTAGATTCCTTCCTAGCTTTCAATGCAATTGACTTGCTTTGTTCTCTTTTTCCTTTGACCATCTCGGAGTCTTTCTTTATTAATGCTTCGTAGACTTTCAAGTTGCCGATCAACTCATCAAGTTGAAGAGTTGACAAGTTCTTCGATTCTTCAATCGCCGTAACTTTAGCCCGCCATTTTGGATGAAGCGCCCTAAGAAATTTCCTAACAAAATTCTTACTAGAAAAACTCTCATCAAGTGCTTTTAAACTTGTGATGATTGTGTTAAACATAGCAAAAGCATTATCAATTGATTTCTCTTCCGGAATCGTAAATTGTTCATATTGTTGAACAAGAAGATCTATTTTATTATCTTTGACTTGACTATTACCTTGGTGAGTTATTAGTAAAGAGTTCCAAATTTCTTTTGCAGTTTCACACATAAAGATTCTTTCGTATTCTTTACGTGGTAACGCATTATAAATAACCATTTTTGCTTCATCATTTTTAGCAAGTTTTCTTTTTAAAATATCATTTTGTTTTTCAAAAGGTACTATTTCATCCTTTTTAGTTTCCGGATTATTTTGAATAGGTAAAAAATCACCATTTGTAATAACATGGCAAAGATCTAGATCTTTTGATTTCACATAAGTTTCGAATCGATTTTTCCAATAAAGAAATCCATCACTTTCAAATAGTGGTGGTCTTTGCATAGATTGCCCTTCTAAATATTTTTCAGATTCCATAGATCGTTTCAAGTTTTAAAATACAGTTTATTTTAAAAATCTTGTTTGACGTGGCTCTTGATACCAATTGTGGAAAACTAGAAGGGGGGGGGGGGGTTGAATAGTTTTACGTCTTTTAAATTTTATTGTGAAAACTTTTGTTTATTTTTTAAAAACTTCGATTCGATCTTATGTGACTTCAACTCTTAAACAATATGAAAAAATATAGACAAATGTAAATAAGTAATGCAAGTAAAGTAAATGAAATGAAATGAAAGATAGGGATGGAAAGATCAAACCACAACACAAGGATTTATAGTGGTTCGGCTACAAGGACACCTTCCTTGCCCTACTCCACTCCCCGAGTCACCTACTCGAGAGTTCTCTTCACTATTTCAACAAACTCCCTTATGGCGGAGAAAACCTTACACAACTTTAGCTTACACCGGCTTAACGACACAAAGCTAGATGTCGGGTTCTAATCGTAGCTAGAACCAATCTCACAACTTCTACACGACTTCTTCACGACTTATTCACAACTTCTTCACAACGGCTTCACGACTTCTTCACTACGTCTTCACACCTTCTACACGACGGCTTCACAACTTCTAGACTATGACTTCACAACTTCTACACTACTTCTTTACAACACAACTACTTACTTACACTTTGATCTACTAATTACAACTACACAAACACCTTATCAAATACTTTACACAATTATACAAATATATGAATTGAGCTAAAATACTTCTTCTCTAGATGTTGAAGAAGTATTCTTCTTTTGCACTTGGATGATGAAAGCTTGGATCACTTGGAAACCAATGCTTAAGAGAATATGATCAAAGGATTTTAGAAAGGATTTACAAGGATTAGAGAAGATTTAGAACAGAAGGTTTGGGGTGCAAAAGGTGAGAAAAAGTCTAGGGAAATTCCAGTATTTATAGGCAAAATCTGACAGCCTAGAGGAGCGGGGCGGTCCTCTTAAATAGGTGGGCGGTCCACTTAAAATTAAGGGGGCCGCCTAGTAAATTAAGGGGGCCGCCCAAATCCGAACGTTGCTCAGATTTGTCTTTTTGTGGGGAAGGTTTTTCTGGAACATTTTTACCATTTTTGGTTGAAAATTTGAATTCATAAATTTATAAAGGATTAAACATTTTTATTTAATACCAAAAATGATTTTCTAAAAGATATAAAATGTTTGGGTCATTTTATAAAAAATCTAGTGATTAAGAATATGTTCCTTTAATCATATAATGCATTAAGCATTTGTTTATTCATACCTTAAGTGATTGAGTTGTTAAAATAGATATTAACAACTACTCGTAAATACTTGTTTACGTCATAATTTTCCGTTTAATGATTTTACATTTTGTGATTATCAAAACGTAGAGATATCGAAAAATATTAATAACGTGTTTAGGCATTATTTATATCAACAAATATTTGTACCGCGGCCAAAGTCGAACGATGGGCTATGCCCACTTGGTGCCACATGTTTAACTCCACCCTGATGGGCCATGCTTGAATGTGGTTCGATGAATTACCGGCCGAGAGCATAGATAACTTTGAAGACCTCCGCAGAATTTTCTTATCCTACTTCCTCCAGCAGAAGAAATACACCAAAGATCCGGTGGAACTCCACCTCATTAAGCAAATAGAAGGAGAATCCACGACAACATTTGTCGACCGCTTGAAAGCGGAAAGTATGCACGTGAAGGGCGCCCCCGAATGCATGAAGGTTTCTGGATTCGTACACGGGATTAACAACCTAGAGCTAATCAGGAGACTCAATGATAGAATCCCCAAGACGGTCGACGAAATGTGGAAGGTCACTACGGCCTTCATCCGTGGGGAAACAGCCGCGGCAAATGTGTCAAGAAAAAAACAAGACCGCTCTTCATGGAAGTCTCACGAGGGGGGGGGGGGTCCCGGACATCCCACAACCAAAATTTTGAAAGGAAAACAGAATTCAAAGGGAATTCATGGCCGGACCGGAGAAAGAATGACCGCTTCACACCCCTAACAAAAACACCAAAGGAGATTCTAGCAATGGACGCGGTAAAATTCACAGCTCCACCACTTATGGCAAGCCCGGTTGAATCAAGAAACAAAGACAAATATTGTGAATTCCACAGAGAAAAAGGACATCATACGGATGAATGTTTCCAATTAAAAAGGCAGATTGAGGATGCGGTCAGATCTGGCCAGTTGGCACACTTGGTAAAAGAAATCAAGAACGGAAGCCAAAAGGGCGGGGCCGCTAAAGGTGGCAAGAAGGAAGCCGCAGCCAAGGACAAAGGCCCAGCGATATTCATGATACAGCCTTGGAAACGAACTGTGAAGCAGAAGGTACTCTCTAGTACTGGGCCTAATTTGGAGATATCCTTCCCTCCAATAAAGGAGGACGACTGGAAAGACCATCCATTGGTGATAAAGGCTGAGGTGGGCGGACACCACGTACATCGGATGTACGTAGACAACGGAAGCGCCTCCGAAGTCCTTTACGAACATTGCTTCAACCGACTGAGTCCAGGAATCAAGAAAAGGATGATCCCCGCTACTGCCCCTCTTCTCGGTTTCAGTGGCGAACTATCATGGCCCTTGGGGCAGATTCTGTTAGAAGTTACCCTAAGTGATGAAGAAAACTCAGCAAGCGCTTGGATGAATTTCATGGTGGTTAGATCATCCTCTCAATACAATGGTATAATCGGCTGGCCGGGGATAAGACAGCTAAAAATGATCCCTTCCACGGCCCACGGAATGATCAAATTCCCCACCCAGGGCGGAGTGGTCACGTTATACAGCGACAAAATCATCCCGGCAGAATGCCAAATGGTTGTGGAACCACAGCCGCAGCAAGATCCTGAAGAAACCCCGACAAAGGATGGGATTCAAGTAGCAATGCACTCGGAATTTCTGGATCAGACAATCACCATCGGAGGAAGCTTGACAGACCCGGGGAAGAGGGATCTGTGTGAATTACTAAAGAGAAATCTGGATATCTTTGCCTGGCAACCATCCGACATGACCGGAGTACCGCGGAGCGTAGCAGAACATAAACTCAACATCCGGGAAGGGTATGCCCCGGTTAGGCAAAAGAAACGCGGGCAAGCTCCAGAGCGGAACAAAGCAATTAATGAGGATGTTGCAAAATTAGTTGAAGCCGGCATATTGAGAGAAGTCCACTACCACGACTGGCTGTCAAATCCGGTCTTGGTGAAAAAGAGTGACGAAAGCTGGAGAATGTGTGTAGATTTCAAAGATCTAAACAAAGCATGTCCAAAAGATTGTTACCCCCTTCCGGAGATTGACTGGAAAGTTGAGTCACTCTGCGGATACACCTTCAAGTGCTTCTTGGACGCATACAAAGGATACCACCAGATTCAGATGGCCGCGGAGGATGAGGAAAAAACCGCCTTCCACACAAACCAAGGTATTTTTTGCTATAAGAAAATGCCCTTTGGATTGAAAAATGCAGGGGCCACATACCAGCGGCTAGTGGATAAAGCGTTCGAAAGACAGATCGAAAGGAACCTTGAAGTGTATGGTGACGACAGGGTAATTAAGAGCCATTCAGAGGCGGAAATGCTAAGAGACGTGGAAGAAACATTTATGACACTCCGGAAGATAAACATGAAGCTAAACCCAAAGAAATGCACCTTCGGAGCAGAAGAAGGAGTATTCTTGGGCCACGTAATCAGTAAGAAGGGAATCAGGGCTTGCCCGGAGAAATCCGAGGTCGTTGCCCGACTACCCTCACCGCGGACTCTTAAAGAAGTGCAGAGCTTAAACGAAAAATTGGCAAGTCTAAACCGTTTCCTGTCTAAATCCGCGGAAAAGTCCTTACCATTTTTCAAAATATTAAAGAAGTGCATCAAGAAAAGCGACTTTCACTGGGTACCTGAAGCGGAGCAAGCATTCAAAGAAATGAAGCAACACATCGCCAATCTTCCCACCCTAACGGCCCCCCAACCAAGAGAAGAATTGATCATGTATTTGTCCGCGGCTAAAGAAGCCATCAGCGCAGTCCTTTTAGCAGAAAGTGGACCTCGTCAGGAGCCCATCTACTTCATCAGCCGCACATTGCAAAGTCCGGAAATAAACTACAGCCCAATGGAGAAGTTGGTTCTGTCACTGGTGCACGCGGCCAGAAGACTCAAGAGATACTTCCAAGCACACCCAATAGTGGTCATTACGGACCAACCAATCAAACAGATGCTGGCGAAGACAGAAAATACTGGCCGAATGGCTAAGTGGGCTATAGAACTAAACGGACATGACATCAATTTTAGACCCCGGACAGCCATAAGGGGACAAGTGTTAGCTGATTTCATCACAGAGGTTCCAGAAGAAGGAACCCCGGAAACAGAAGCAACCGCAGAAGATTTTCCGTATGTTGAGCCATGGAACTTATACACCGATGGGTCATCTTGTCAAGAAGGATCCGGGGCAGGCCTAATCCTTACAAACCCTGAAGGTACAGAATTCACTTATGCTTTAAGATTTGAATTTAATGCATCCAATAATGAAGCAGAGTACGAAGCATTGTTGGCGGGCTTAAGGATAGCAGAACAGATGGGAGTGAAGGACCTATCTGCAAATGTGGATTCAAGGTTGGTCATGAATCAGATAAATGGTGCATATGAGGCTAAAGAAGAAAGCATGGCGCGATACCTTGCAAAAGCCAAAGCCTTGATTAAGAACTTCCGCACATTCTCCATAAAACAAATTCCGCGGAGTCAGAATAAGCAGGCCGACGCACTAAGCAAAATAGCCTCCACCAGCTTCGCCCACCTAACAAAGCAAGTTCTGGTTGAAGTCTTAAAAGACAAATCAATAGAGGAAAGAGAAGTGATGGCCGTAGTAGAAGAAGAAGGGGACACTTGGATGACCCCGCTCCTCGAATATTTGAAAGATGGGGTACTTCCCGTGGATCAGAAACAAGCAAGAAAGCTAAAGATCAAAGCAAGACAATACTCCATCATCAGCGGAGTCCTGTTCCGCAAATCATTCCTGGAGGCGTGGTTACGATGTGTGGGCCTGACACAGGCAAACTATGTAATCAGAGAAATTCATGAAGGTTCATGCAGCATGCACTCCGAACCACGGGCTATCGTGGCAAAGGTGTTAAGGTCCGGATATTATTGGCCCACAATGCACAAGAATGCAAGAGAGGTAATAAACAAGTGCCAAGACTGTCAAGTGCACCGGCCGGTTCCCAAGAACCCCCAGCATAACCTGACTCCTATCACCTCTCCTTGGCCGTTTTACAAATGGGGCATAGACATCTGCGGCCCATTCCCAGAAGCTCCAGGAAGAATCAAATATCTGATAGTAGCAATAGACTACTTCACAAAATGGATAGAAGCCAAAGCTCTCGCAACCATCATCGGCAATAAGGTCAAAAAGTTCGTATGGGATAATATCGTGTGCAGATTCGGCTTGCCGGAGGAAATAGTCGCGGATAATGCCAAGCAGTTCAGGGACAACCCCTTCAAAGACTGGTGTGAAAAGCTTAACATCAAACAGCGGTTCGCATCAGTAAGACATCCGCAGGCCAACGGGTTAGTTGAAAGAGCTAACAGAAGCTTGGGAGAAGGGATCAAGGCAAGAATTGACCAAGGAAGCCGGGATTGGCTAGAAGAGCTGCCACATGTCCTCTGGGCGCATAAAAAAATGATAAAATCCAGCAACGGGGACACGCCATTCTCACTAACCTATGGGACGGAGGCCGTGATCCCTGTGGAAATTGGCATGCCATATCTCTGATGTGCCCTATTTGACCCAATAGCGAACGAGGAAGCCTTACAGGTGAACCTAGACCTCCTGGAAGAAAGGCGAGAAGTCGCGGCTATTGAGGAGGCAAGAAGCAAGTCCAAAATGGAAAAATACTACAACACCAAAGTCCGCGGCAAAACCTTTAAGCCAGGAGACTTTGTGTACCGCAACAACGATGCCAGCCTGGTTGAGAGCACCGGAAAGCTAGGCCCCAAGTGGGAGGGTCCGTACGAAATTGTTGAAGCATTGGGAAAAGGAGCATACAAACTCTGAAACCAAGACGGACAAGATCTACCCCGGACATGGAACATCCGGAATCTCAAAAAATGTTACTTGTAATCTAATGTAAGTATTCCCATCTTTTGTGCTGACCGCGGTTTAAATCCGGCAGCAGGAATTCATTTTAGTACTTATCATCTTTTATGTATATAGTTAACTAAATTAATGATATGTGGAGTCCGATCAACTCCACAAATTTTCTAAAAATTTACTTGTCATTTTTTATGTCATATGCATACGTAAGTCGGAATATAACTCCGCAGTTCCAAAAATGCGTAAGAGGCATTGCAAGCCCGGCATGAGGACATTGCACCTCCAACTAAGGCATATAAGTGGTATTGCAAACCCATTGACCTACCAAGCTATCCCCGGAAATCCTAATTACGGACACACAGAGATAGTCCATTAAGTCCGGCCATATAAGCCCCGACAAAAACAAATATATAACATAAAAAACCAAGTGTTAATACACATCAAAGAGGTTAAGTTATATTCATTCAGAGATTACAAAATACACGGATGCATTCATCCGGAGTACAATTCAAAAGACTAAGGGATTAAAAGCTTCACAAGATTTGCGGCAGGGCAGATATAGTCAAAATATCTCCCAAACAACAACCGCAGGAAACTAACTCTCAAGATTCTGGGACTCAAGAATAGAAGCATCAAACATGTCATCATGTTTGATACCACCATCTCTGGTCGAATCAGCCACTAGTCCAGAAGGGGCAACAATATTCAAAGGCTTAACAGCCGCAGTCTCAGCAACCTTAAGGTCATAACTGGACGAAGGTCCGGACTTGGTAGAAACAGGAAGAACAGCGGCAAGACCCTTGTCGCTATAATCAAACTCCTTCCCATACCTACTGTTCTTATACTCCTTATAAGCTTGAAAGGCCCTAGGACGGCGGGTGACTAGCCTGACTATGGCCTCCGGAAGAATACGCTCTTCCGCAACCGGGGGTTTAAAAGTGAACTCCGTAGTCCCGGGTCGGCGATCCTCCTCTAAAACCAGCTGCGCCATTAGATATTCAAGGGGGGCATCCTTACACGCCTCAAAAGAGTTCAGCAGAGGAAAAGACACATTCGCTAACCTCTCCACTGACTCATCAAAGTGCTTTTTCGCCAAAGGGTCGTAAGCTTCTACTTGTTCAAGTTTAACACCCTTGGCCCCATGAACGACCCCGGCCTCCAACCCTTTACGGATCCCCCCCGCTATTGCTGCGGAAATGCACCCCCCCCCAATTTGATCTTCAGTTCCTCGGATTCTTTAAATTTTAGAAAAGCATACCTGAATCCGTGACCAATAACCCAACGACGCCCTTCAACAGCTTTCAATACTTGAGGGAAGAGCTCTGTATCAAATTCTTCGTTGATCTCAATCAACCTCTTCTCCTGCTCAGACAACCGCTCCCCATAGAAGGTCTGGCATTCACCAAACATTTTATCCATCTGCTCTTGAATCTGCTTCTCTTGGGTACCGCAGATAATCTCCAAACCAGCCACCTGTTGACCCAGCGCTTCATTTTTGCCGCGGAGCTCTAGAATTTCGGAAGCCAGCTCCGCATTCTTCTGACCCAGTGACCCAACCATGGTCACCGCTGGAGACAATTTCTTAACTTCATCCCGGAGCTTACCCAGCTCCTCATCCTTAGCTTCCACGGCCAATTGCAGATTAGATACTTGGCCGCGGATATCAGAAGTCCCGGCACACTCACTTTCCAACTTAGCCAGCTTAGCTCTCAGATCAACAATCAGCTTCCCCTTCCCCTCTAACCGCTTAACCAGCTTAGAATTCTGGTACAACTCGTTCTCCTACTGTAAGCAGACCTCCGAATTCACACACCCTTGACGAGTGGTAAGCAGATTGTGTTCATTTATTAGGTCTTCATTAGCCATCCCCCTCATCACAGATGCATACCCCGGGGTGGCCACATTGTCAACGATGCTGCGGCAGACCCAAGGGTCGTCCATCTTAAACCCATTAGTGGGTAACCATTTCGGGACATAAGTAGAAGAAGTCTCAACAGTGTCGACCGAGACAGACCGATAGAAATCCTCGGAGTCACTCAACTGCTCTTTCCCGGCCTCAGAATGCCCGGATGTACCCTCCTGATGACCTGAATCCGGCATCTCAACCTCCGGAACCAAAGATCTTACGTGTACGGACTCAGTCTGATCCGTGTCCAGTCGATCAAAACCCTTAACCCCAGAATGTTCATGAGCAGCAGGGGTAGTGGAAGACGAAGTAAGGACGGTTGTATTCCTCATAATACCAGCGTTCGAATGAGGCCCGGAACGCACCAAGTCAGATCCCCGACTCATCATGAATTTCAAAAATTGGAGGGTCTTCGTTGGGAACCTCACCTAAAAAATAACATAACGTATGTTAGGAACAAAAAAAAAAAAAAAAAAAAAAAAAAACATACGCAAAAAAAAAGAGACAAGGAAGGAATTAAGCAAATCGTACCTGACCCAACCGCGGTCTCTTTGCGAGTTAGCTTCTTCTTCTTCTTGGCCTTCTCCGGCTCCTTCTCAGTCTTCTCCGGCTCACTGATTACAACCCTCTTTTTTCTGGCTTTCTTCTCAGCCTTAGCCACTTCTATTTCATCCGCAACAGTGTGCTCCACCACATTCAACACATTCTTGCGCGGCTCAACAACACGCCCAACCGTTTCCGCCCTCAACGTTTGCTCATCCTTCTCTAAGGTGCGTTCCCCGGTCTTCACCTTGAAGACGTCCGGTTGGGAAATATAAGAAAACAAATCCATCTCTGCAAAAACCAGAAAATAAATTTAGACGCGGAAGTACACAAATAGAAAGTAGGGACACAAGTCTAAGACCCACCCGAATCATCCGGCCGTAAAAAGGTCGGGCGACAACTATCGTCATCCCAGGTTTGGCTTAAACCTATGACATTCAGAAAAACCTTCGGATATTTTTTGAAAGGGGCCCTATTGGTGTCAAGGAGCCGCAGCAACTCTAGATCCAAACCCTCGTCAGAAGGAGGAGGGTCGCGGTCCACGGACGCCTTCTCATACCATGGAATGTCCAAAGGAAAGATGGTTTTCTTAATAAAAAAGAAACGGTCCTTCCAGTTCTTGACCGAATCTAAGGCGGCAGTGTAACAGACGGGGACAACTAAAGATTTGGGACCTTTCCTCTTCTCAAGGGTCAACCAACCATGGTTAATGCCGGAATAATAGAACTTCCTAAATAAGTTAACGGTGGGGACACCATCGTGGACGCGGCAAAGAATTTCAAAATGACTAACCCTACATGCCGCTAAAACCGACAACTGTGATAGGTGAATCTGGAAATACTCCAGAACACGAAGCAAGAACAATGAGAGGGGAATCCTAAAGTTACCTAACTCAAAAAACCTAGTATATACACCTATCTTCCCTTCCGGGGCATCCCTAATAGTTTCTAGGGGTCCGGGTGCTTGAGGCTGAAGATGGCCAGGAATTTTATATTTCTCACAAAAACTATCTACATCCGCCTGAGATAATGTAGAGGTCACAGTACTTATATGATCAGGTACCATTCTACAATAATCAAATGACGAATTGGAAAGAAACCTAACCTGAGAACCTAAGGTCCGGGAATAAAAGAAGCAAAGGGAACGAAGGCGGAAGGTATTCTTGTTTTTTAGAGAGAAGGAAAATTATTAATTGTGTGTGAAAAAGTTTAACTGTGGTATAAATCTTGGTATTTATAATCACACGCGCACGTGCTATCGCTTCTATCGGACGGCCACAAAACGGCCACATCCTCGGATACTTATTGAACGGTTAAAGATCTCCCAGATGGACCGCCACGATTGTCACAGAAAACGCACGGTTGGGCCGCCATAGACGTCACATCAGTCAGTAAATGCGTGGGTGAAAAACGTTTCACGATTACCAATGACAGGCTGTCATCACCAACCACGCGAAAAGTGGAATGTCTAGTCAGCAACATGGGCCACGTAGCAATATCAACCGCGGAGTCTACAAAATTCTCCAACAAGGCACGGCTTCTCAAAGCCGCGTAATGAATAAATAAGTCTAGAACACTTGCTCTTCAAAAAGACAAGTATACTAGACTGGGGGGACTTGATCGTGTATAGTATCCCCGGACCCAGCATACTAGGCCGGACATGCTCGTAACTTGTATCGCGGCAGAGTCAATATACATTATAGGTTCTAGTCTTGCCAAGCCAAGACGAGGACATACCCCGGTCTCTCCAGACCGGGACAGATCACATACTCAGCCGCGGCCATTCCACCGAAAGCCAGGTCTTGTGGGATTGTGTCTCCCACTTGATCTGACATTTACCAACTAAGGTAAGGCGTAAGTTGACTTCCGCTCTGACATCTACCTACTCGGTAAGGTGTGTGTCAGCCTGCTCATTCCCGAGGCAGCTACAGTAAGTATATGGGTAGTATAAATACCCCCATCTCATTTATTACTCCACCTAACTGCAATTACTTTCACTTAGTCCGCACATACCCCTTATCTCTCAAATAATATACTTACTCTCACACCGGACGCCAACCGCGGAAGCCCCCTTCCGTGGTAAGACTAACGGTGTTGCTTTTCTTAGCAGCTCAACGAAGTACTTAGTGCATGATCTGTACCCGCCAAGAGCTAGTCTAACCTAGATCTGGAGGCACGCCCAAGATTTGTACTAACATTGATTATTTTAATACAGCAATATAAACCAATTCATGACACGTGAAAGTGTCAGTGTCTATATTTCAAAAAAGAAAGATTGCAAACCATTGCATTATGTGGAGGTAAATCCTCCACGTTCCCTTTACCTCTTGCCATATATTGCTATAACAATTGCTTCTTACATATTTCATAAGCTAAAAAAAAAAATGACACAGGTACAGCTAGGACCGTGTGTAAGAAAGAAATTGGCCATCTTGGAAAAGTCAATATAGGATGAAGGTCTGCCAAGCTGGTGACCGGAGCTTATAAAACCGCGCATGCGGATGGAGGTTTCGCGGCTCATGATGTTGGTCGGGGGTTCAGTGGACCATGGTTCAAGCTTGAATGACATATGCGCCAAGTGTTGCGTCGGGACGCGAAAATGATGTCCAGAGTTTACCACCGATAAAAGTCGTGGTGGTTAGCTCAAAAAATTCAATGAACCCTCGAACGGATAACGGAGTCAGGCCCGTCCCCGAAATAACGGTGGTCATGATCGGTGTTACGAGGTAAGTTTTGGAGGTATAAATAACTGTGTGTCGCAGTTTGTTCGTCTCTAGACGAGCTTCAATTTTAAAGTGTGAGCGATGGGTATGTTGAAACATCAATAGACAGAGTAGTGGAGGTTCCAATAAGCGTCTCGCCCGGCCGTAAAAATAATGTCCGGAGATTAGCGCCGGTATTGGCGAAGTCCGGATCCTAGCACCAGTAAAGGTGGTTAAGGTTGGGATTAAAAATCCAGAGAACTATTAAAAGAGATGTCAGGGGTTATGATCATGTTTGAAATAACGATTGGTCCCTGCGTTGTGTTGTGAGGAGGTGTTAACAAGAGTGTAGTTGGAACACCGGACCGAAGATATTTCATCCGGAGTTCAAGATTGATTTATAAGTAAGCGTTTCGCCTGGTTATGAAAATAATGTCCGGCGCTTATCACCGGTAATAGCGGAATCCGGATCCCGGCACCAGTAAAGGTGGTGAAGGTTAGGATTAGAAATATGGGGAACCAAAGAAAAGACAACGGAGGCTGAACCGGCGGGCAAATAATTTATCCAGAGTTTAAAATTGGTCTGCTTCCGCGGCCTATGTGGTGTTTCCGCCCAATGGTTAAAAAATCGGACTTTTAAGGCTTGCAACAAAGATAGTTGATACCTAAAGGAATCGATAAGGATGGACGTTGATGATTCAAAACGTCGTGTCTGGAGTAAAAGAAGTTATATGGACACCGGTGGGTCGGGGGAAATAACAAACATTGTTAGCCGCGGGTGTCCAAAGTTTATACGTCTTGACACTCAAAGGTCTACGGTTATAGAAAATAATTCATGATTATAGATTCCGCACGAGGGTTGGTTAACGGTCCGTATGGGACGGAATTTAGCATCGGAAAGAGTGGTGGATGTTAAAGAACATTCGCGGCATTTGCCAGAGGACGACAAAGGTAGACTCATTTTCGGAATGATGAGCCGTCATTAGTTTGTGAGCCGGAGGACAGCCGCAGCCGCCTGCCGGAGGTATTTATCAAACTGGTCTTAGTCCAGTGGGTGGGTTTTTGACCAGATCAGGGTTACACCAAGAGCGCACCTTAGGTGTATGTAGTGGTGTTAATAAATTTTCAGAGATGTCTAGATAATATCTAGAGGTGGACGGGGATGGTGATAAATTTTGTCTTAAAGTGAGAGGTCAAAAACTTGTGTTCATTAATTTTTGCTGCCCTACAGCTTGTATGGTTCAACAGATGCAGTCGTGAACGCTATATCTGGGGATCACGAAAGCGAATTATGGTTAGAATTTCCATCAACCATATGGTTGCAGAACGGTTCTTACACATTTTTGAGTTCAAAACTTTTATATTTGGCGGGTACGATTGTTACGACAGAATATGGCACCCAAAGGTCGCCAATCTGAAAAGTGAGTTTGGCTGGAGGCCTGCAATGCTTTAATCACTTTCATCCGTTAAAGATAGTTTTAGTTTTGGTTGCTTCTTGTGCAAGGGGATTGGAGGTCCGATAGTGGACGTGGAATCTATCGACTCTATTTAGAGCGACAGTTGCTAGTGAAAATAGATTTCACATATCCGGTACCAGAATAAGAATGATCGGAGGTTGAGTTGTGTGTTGGGAGTAGCGAAAAGTAGTCAACGAATAGTATGTCTGACATGAAAGTACTCCTCAAATAGTGTAAAGCAAATAGTAACTTGTAACGTGTTGTACAGTATGTCTGACTAGACTATTGTATTGGGACTAATAAAAAAGATGTAGGCCCCACTTTGAACAAACCAAGCTATAATAACTTGTAACGTGTGCATAATAACATGTACATTTGGGATTTAATTATATTTAAGACCTTACCTACCATAGTACACATGTACATGTAAGCATGGGTCTTCTCATATGCAATCATGCAAATCAGTGTCATGCTTGTTTGGACATTAATTCATGTTCGTATAGTTAGAAATGGGTTTCTATATGAAAGGGTTGCCGCCCCCTTTTTCTTTTTATACACACATATATAAAGGTTTCATGGCGGTTAGAAGATTAAAGAGACAACAAGGGTGAAAAACTTACAAAATCGAATTTGAGATCTCAAATTCACCAATATCTGTTGTTTTTTTGTCAGAACGATTACATGAGGTACGAACGGGTAGTCGTAGACCCGTCTTCGTTCGTTCATTTTTAAGATAAGCAGTTATATGAGCCAAAGATGATTCGAGGTGTAAAAACCATGTATCATAATCGAACTTGGGGCAAACATCATCGTGGACTCCCACATACAGTGAAGAAAATTCGCCCACATGATGCTTTTGGTGAGGTAGGACGAGCGTTTAGTAGCGGTCCCACGGATGGCGCCACTTGTTGAAGCATAAATCCGTCGGGCTGGTCTTGACGGTAGATTGAGCCGTCCCATGTCATCCCGATCTTGGATATCTGCTGCAGTACAAGAAATAAACCGGTTAGAAAGGGTCCCGGGGCTAAAGCCCCAGAGCCACCCTCTGACGATCAAGTCAGTTTAGTAAGAGGTATGTGTGTGTTTTAGTGAGAGAGAGATCATACCATTATAGTGATAAATGCCTTCTATTTATAGGACTTATTTGTCATTGTCTGGTGGGCCCAGGTCATGATAGCGACGTATTTAGGCGGGAAATATTTAGGCGGGAAGGGTAAGCCTCGGAAGGGTCATCCCCGGAAGGGTCTTGCTTCAGCCCCGGAAGGGGACTTGCTCCAGCCCCGGAAGGGGACTTGCTCCAGCCCAGGAAAGGGACTTGCTCCAGCCCCGGAAGGGGACTTGCTCCAGCCCCGGAAGGGACTTGCTCCAGCCCCGGAAGGGGACTTGCTCCAGCCTAGACTCTTTCTTTATATCCTTCCCGGACCATACGTCATCAATTAATTTTTTTAAAAAGGCGAGATTTATTAAAGAAGCCAAAACAAGAACAAGATGCATAAGAAATGTTAACCACACTTTCTTAACAAGAAAATTAGCAAAGATGGATCCTAAGCAAAACAAGTATCCTCTTATGCGACGATCATTGTACTATTTACCGATAAGATTTTATATTGGGTAAATTGCAAAAATGGTCCTTAAAGTATCACGAATGCACAAGGATCACATCGAGACGATTTTTGTTGCAAAAAGAAAACCATTAGTGTTTCATTTTTTTGCAAAAAAGCCTCCGAAAGCGGCTTTTTGTTAACGCCCATTATTTATCTCGTTAAGTACCTCGTCTCTGAAGGTAATATTGTCATTTCACTGCTTTAGGGACAAAATTTGCAATTTAAGTTTTGTCTATTTATTTCACAGCCACCAGTCCACCACAAACACCACCCTCTACCACCACACAACCAACACCACCACCCTCTACTACCACCACCACCACCACCCTCTACCACCACACAACCACCAGCATCAAATACTTTTTTTTTCAATCCTCTGAACAAAATATTAATTACTAGTTAATTTGAAGATAATAAATCATTGAACAAAATATTAATTACTAATTAGTTTGAAGATAATAAATCCTCTGTGGATTAATATAGATCAAAAAGATATTATAATAGTTTATTGAAATTATACACTTTTCTTTTTTAGCAACAATTACATACTTTTTACTTCATCTAAGCCATCTAGTTCACGTCACATCATTTATATTTTAGTTTCTTTTCTTCATATATCGTCTTTTCCACTTAAAAATGAATACAAATTGACTCAATGATAATATACAGTTTTTCACCTGGTTTGAAACATTAAATAAACTGGCAATGAGTTTATATACGTAAGAGAAAAGTTCTTTACAGAACAGTTTTTCTCTAAATAACAAATACATAAATCTCCACCATCCAATTGTTTTAGATCTGACGGTGTAGATTATGCTTATTAAAAAAAAGATGAGCAGTTTTGTAATTGTCTCACTCCACCTAACAACCCACCATTTCCACACTCACACTCACAAATGTTTACACATACTCTCTATTTCTCTCTCACCAAATTGTTCATCTTTATCAGATCTAAAACATAACCACTTCCTAAATCCAATAGTAACCAAATCTATTCTGAAGGTCCTCTTTAACTCAAGCCCACACACGTAACACACTGGATCTACACGAACTACTACTTATATAAATAAGCTACGAATGAAATAAGCTAATAAGGTAAGATAGAAAATGAGAGATGAAGAGAAAAATGGAAGATTATCATTCATACGATATAAGAGCAAAGGTTCGGTACATGAAATGAATAACCAACAAATAAACTAGCACCCCATGCCTTCTATTTATAGGCAATGGACTAGGGCAACAAGCACATGGGGTGTTTCTAGAAGTTCTTACAAGGCTACACGGCTCATGGATCACTAATGGACCATGAGCTTAAATACCAACATATGATCCATATTTGAGCAACATCTTATCGTAAATGACTAAGGCTTGTATTTGAATAAAACGTGTTCCTAACAATCTCCCCCTAAGTCTTGGTCATCAATGTTGCTTGACGTCATCTTTGCTTCTTTGGCTTTTGACGTCTTCATAATCTTTGATCTTTGTTCTTGTTATGAAATGTTATGGTGTTGTCTCGATCTGCCAATCTCCAACGTCTTCTCGTCTTTTCCATCATGCTCATATATCTTTGACTTTTGTTCTGCAGCTTGTTCTCACTTTTCAATCTTTAACTTGAGAAAGGTTGTAGTGCTTGAACTTTTGACTTTACTTTATCATTTGTTGAACTTTTGTTATTTCTGAGTCTTTGAGAGAACATATCTTCAGGATATGAGCATGATGGAGTCTTGATGGTTGAACTCCAGGTCTTCAAGCTCCTCCGCAGCAGCAGCAGCAACACGAATCAACCGGCACTTACAGGCTCAGACTTCGAGATCGTCAACAGCATAGTGTGAAGACTTTCTCTAATCCTTACCCAGGCCGTTCTGAACCGGATACCCCCGAAAGGTCTTACACGGACACACCGAAGTGCACCCACGATTCAGTGAGCCGCTGGAGATCACCCCACGACTGTAGACCATTTTTGGAACAAACACTAAGCGTAACTCACAAGGAGTTACCGAAGTGACCTGCTATCAGGGTTGTTTGATGTTATCCTGGCAGGATTTCCATTCTATCACTGAGAATCACAATTGTGAATTCTCTCAAGAATGTTCTCGGCAGATTGCTAAGATCTGCGAAGGACTCTTCTTAATTTTACAACTGCTGCCCATGATGTAGAACAACATAGTATTACTAAGTGTTCCTAAGAGATCTTTGATGAATCTCATGGCTCTAGACTCAATTAGTGCATATTTGTTTGGTCGTCGGAGGCTGGAGCAGAGTGCCTCCTTTTCTATATCAACACCCTCGTAGTGAGAGGTCGATAGGTTATGAAGGGTTCTCCGTGTGAAATGAAACAAGTATCTTTTGAGAGACACTTGAGTGGCTAAAAGGTTTAGTGCAGTGCGTCACTGGGTCCATGACATCTTTAGTCTTCAATACCGGTGATGCTCAGTCAACCAGTAGATTATGTATTGAACCCGGTGTCTGCCCTAAGGTTGATCAAATGGAGGGCTATTTCTTTTCACCCTTTTCTTTGCTTTTCTTTTTAATTCTTCAACCCCTTCTTTCTCCTTTCATTTCATTTCTCCTTTTTTATATCATGCCTAGGACTTTCTAGTTCTAAACTATGGGATTTGTCCTTGGGTAGATCCCTCCGGCTCTGGTGGATCATAGGACGATTTTCCTAAACCTTAGTCACCTTATTACTCAATGACTATCCTATGTTGATGCCATTTACCAAAACCTTTGAAAATCTCTCAAAGTGTCGATGATTGTAAAAACATTTTATTGACACCTTGAGAGTTTTGTGTTTTTCAGAAGGTCTCCCCCTTAACATGTGCTCATAAGTAATTAATTTGAAATTTGCACATGTCGGGAAGAGTTGGCACTTTTGAATTGATTGATTTTCAATGAATATGATCATCGCGAGACACGCTTACATCACTAGTAAACTAGCTTGAAATTATTACCCGTCCAGATCACATTTAAGGAAAATCGCTCGAAATCGGTACATTCTACTCAGACACGTCCTTTGCGAGACACGTTTATATCACCAGATGAACTGGCTTGAAATTATTACCCGTCCAGGACATGTTCTTTCGACTACTGACTTTTGCTATCGTCAATTCGAGGGTCAATTCTGAGTAGAGCACTTATGAGATTCCAGCATTGAGACACTATATTTTAATCATATTTTACTTTTCCCCCTCAAAAATAGCATACTCATGATGTTTTTGAAAAACTTTATGATTAAAATATGCTGTTTTTGAGTTTTAGGGAAGAATTTCAAGAACATTTGTGTTTCTGAACAAAGATTATATTTTCAAATACTCCCCCTTGACGAGGGAATACTTGTCCTTATAAGCAGAATGTTTGAAAAACTTAGAAAACATTCCGGTTTAATTCTACTCATAAGAAAGAAGCTTTCGCTCCTTTGATCAGGATTGAGGCACTGAAGCGTACCTCATGGTCCTTTCTTTAGGGTCCGGGTTATACACTGTTATGTGTGCACAAGCCGTAATGTCACAGTCATATGATAAGAATAATAAGAATTATGAATAATATTGAAATCAAATTCTTACATCAGCCCCCTTTTGCAAATGTGGTGAATGTTGGATCCGTCCTTTGAAATGTTCTGATTGAGAAGGGTGGACGACCTCCAACATAAGTTTCCAATCTCCGCATCTGATCCCTGCGAAACAATCTTCTTTCAATCTTTAAGATAAACTGTTTCACTTGTTTCAGTTGATCACTGTTCCATCTCCTTGTTATCCCCAATTCTTGATCCCGAATCTGACTAACCAACCTGTCTCGAACATTATTCAATGTGTCATCACAAAACTTGTGGATTTCATGAAATGACATGAAGCATAGTTGTGTCAGTTCACTTTTGTAGACAAATCCGAGCGTTGGTCGATGCTTCATGTTGTATTGAGTTTCATAAGATATGTCGTCAGGATAGAGCATGGGCTGTTCCAGATTTAACTCCTTCTGATAACTCTCTACCCCCAGTTGAATATCTTCCACTCGTTCTTTGATGACAATTCTTCGGATGAAGTGGCAGATTGCGGTACTGAATGCATATTGAAGTTTGGGTGTGAGATGAGTAAGTTTTCCTTGTACCTTGATGAGGTACATGTCTTCAATATCATTAGACTTAGATCAGGGAAATCTGCCTCAGAGAATGTGTAGAGTTTTTGGTCGTTTTATCGGACCGTGATCACAGACAAGTAGGTGTAGTCATACCGTTTTTCCCCTGTCACACTTGTTACAGCCATAATCCTGAGGTCACTGTATACTGAGCAAGAGAGTTTGGATTTGGTGCCTGTGAATAACCTCCTTTTGCTGCAATGTCCTTGTCTACCTCAGTTTGATGTTGCTTGAGATAATCATACAAAAGCCCATATGAAACTTGATTAATCTTTTTGGCTTGCCTCACGAATGTCACATACTTCTGCCAGTCTGGTCCAAGACATCCTAGAAATTTGGAGTTGATAGCAATCTTTGGTAGAGGTATGTTATGACGTTCCAGATCATTGACAACATTGGTGAAGCGGTGATAGTATGATTCTAAGGATTCCCCTGGTTCCATCATGAAGTTATTGTATTCCATGTAAAGTTTGGATTCCAGATCCTCTTGGTTCAATTCTGTGCCTTCCATCAAAAGATGCACATGCTCCCACATGTGCTTGGCTATTTTCTGAGCATCAATACTCCTGAAGATTGGGTTAGGAATTCCCTGGAGTATGTAAGCCATGGCCATCTCATTAGCTTCTTGCTGTAAGGTTTGTTCATTGGTATATTGAGCTACTGGAACGGGAGTTGTGGATGCTTCTCGTGGAGGTATAGCAGTTGGATCACCTGGAACCACTGTTGAAGGAACTGGATAAGGTCCTTCCATGATGACCTTTTTGAGATATGGACCATGAGGTTTTTCTAGTTCAACAAATCTAATAAACCGACTAGACCATTGCACATAGTTTCCTGGTGTCAGCATTGGTGGAGTTTCAAACGATCCTGCTTCATGTCTAGATTGCTGACTACAGATAGCTTCACACATCTTTGTAAACCAGTGAGGTTCTCTTGATGAAGGTTGGTAGTTTTGCATCTGAGGTTGAGGCATGAATTGTTGCTGAGGTGCTATTTGTTGAGGGAAAAACTGATGTTGTTGCACAAAAGCATGTTGTTGTTGATACTGAGGATGAAATTGCTGTTGTTGATGATGATATGGTTGCTGTAGATATTGCTGTAGATGGTAGTAGTAATTGAAGTGTGGTGGTTGAGACATGTTTGGATCTTGAAGATAATTAAGATTTGTGTTATGAGTTATGTGAAGTTGGTTTTGGTTAACTTAAGATTTTGTCCAATTTCGATAACTACTGTTCACCCAATTGCGATAAGTACTGTTCACCCAATTGCGATAAAAAATGGAAATTGCGATAAAACTTAAAATTGCGATAAAATATGACAATTTTAATAAGTTATATTAAATTGCGATAGAAAAGGCAATTTTCGATAATTTATCAGAATTGCGATAGATATGGCAATTTCGATAATTTTATCTAAATTTCAATTTCAATAATTTCTCAACTCTTGTACAAGAGATGAGAATAAGCAACCAAGTCGAAGTATTTTCACTTTCTTATAAAAGGAAGTAAAATACTGAGTCCCAATTTTGATAATTCCAAGATCTGCCAATTGCGATAAACCCTAACTTGTCGGAATTGATTTGCGATAAACCCTAACTTGTCGGAATTCAACCAGAAGCAAAATACTCACTTTTCATCAACTTTCCCAATACGCTAATTATGCGGATTTCACTAAAACGACTAGAAAATCAATGGAAACCGATTGTGTTTGATTTCTAGCGATTAGTAACCTCAAAATATGAAGAAATTTAAGAGAGATAACGTACGAAATGAAGATTTGATGAGATTTTTGAGTTTTTCACGAGATAAAACTACCAACAAAAGAGTATATCGATCGAACTTTTGAACAATAAAAAACCGTACTTAAGCTAAAACCAATCCTAGATAACGATTAAAGCAACTCAAAACACGATCCTAACTACCTTTTTAGCGATTGATACCACTTGAAGGTCCTCTTTAACTCAAGCCCACACACGTAACACACTAGATCTACACGAACTACTACTTATATAAATAAGCTACGAATGAAATAATCTAATAAGGTAAGATAGAAAATGGGAGATGAAGAGAAAAATGGAAGATTATCATTCATACGATATAAGAGCAAAGGTTCGGTACATGAAATGAAGAACCAACCAATAAACTAGCACCCCATGCCTTCTATTTATAGGCTATGGATTAAGGCAACAAGCACATGGGGTGTTTCTAGAAATTCTTACAAGGCTACACGGCCCATGGATCACTAATGGACCGTGAGCTTAAATACCAACATATGATCCATATTTGAGCAACATCTTATCGTAAATGACTAAGACTTGTATTTGAATAAAACGTGTTCCTAACATATTCTAAATAATTTTTTGTTACCATTAGTGATATCGTGTCACTCATTTTCCAGCCACCGGAGATATTGTTATTGCGGCGGCGGTTGTAACTATCGCCATCGTAATTGCCGTCGTTGTAGCGTTTGTGGTTGTGGTTATGAAAACAACAGTAAGTCTCCATTATGTTATGAAAACATACTATTTGTTGTTTGTTTATTAAGTCTCCATTCTGTTTGTAATTTAGTGTACTATTTATTATTTATTATTTTGTGTAGTATGATTTTAGTTTATGGTTGTGGTTAGTAAATAAAGTCAAACACAGTAACTAGTAATTTATGGATGAATATTTTAGTTAGTGTGATTCGTGATGGTGATGTTAAGTAGTTTCTTATGTGTTTTTTCTGTAAATTTTGATGACGAACTGAGTATAATCACATGTGATTTGTAAGTATTGTTGTTATTATTTCGATTTACATGTCAATTAGGTTCAAGTTTATTTTAGTCGTGATATAAATGAATTTAATTAATGGTTTTTTTAATGCTAACGATGAACAAAGAAGAATGATATGTGATTTTGTTAATGTATTTTGTGTATGTAGCAGATAATATATTGGTTAACACACTTTTAAGAAATTCTTTACAACCCTATGATTTTAGTTTATTATTTATTATTTTTTATTTTGTGTAGTATGATTTTAAGAAATTCTTTACAACCCTACGATTTATGAATATTGATTGATGCTAGATGTGTTAGATGTGTTGTATGATTATGTTTTATGTGTTAGGTCATAAGTCTTCTCCGTTGCTTTGTCTATCGTATTTTACGCAGGTTGATATGAAACTCACATGTGATTTACCTAAAATCACACGTGATTTACCTCAAATCACATGTAATTTTACCTCAAATCATTTTTAGTTTATGTATGTTTTACTGTTCTTTGTAGTGAACGTTGTTTTCTTTACATCTAAAGTTGTACAATTATCAAAGACATGCTAGTTTTGCTAAAGCAAAACCATGAATTTCATAGTAGAAAGGGAGGACTAAGAAAAATGACAGAGATTGTTGTGTTTTCACAGTGCTTCATATGGAAAGATATTTGGGTAAAGCGTTTGAAGTTCAAGTATGCCACAAAGATATTGTTACACAAGTTGAATGTGAATGTATAGAGGATGTTTGAATTGGCTAAATAGCTTGAAAATTAGATTGATGAGGATGTAACACAATTAGGTAGAGTTCGACATAGTTGTGAAAAACATGTATATGGTAGTTTGTAACTTTCTTTTGTGAAGTATGGGTCGTTTTCAGACAAGTATCAACAATTGTATATTATAATTTGTCTATGGAAATTCTAGAAGTAGTTTAATACGTGTCCATGGTGTTGGGTTTTATAGATTTGATGTGACAAAATAATTAAAAGAATGAAACAAGAAGGACTAAAGATGACAAAGAGAGAAAGCTACAATGATACAGGAAATAACTTATTCTTATCTCTTTGTAAACCCTAGCACTCTCTATTATATAAAGAGAGGCAGGGTACGTAGTTTAGTATGTCTTCCACAATGTAAATATCAGAAAGGTGTGTGTGTGTGTGTTCTAGGGCATATGTCTTGTAAATGCCTAGAACTAGTTTGTGTTCGTATTCCTCCAAGATCAAAGGTGTCTTTGATCCTGTTACAAGTTTAGTGTAACCGTTCTATTGTGATCGAATAGAATTTGGAGGTGATGGTGTTTGGTAAAACTTTGTGTCAATAACTTTGATGTTTGTTTAATTCCGCTGCGTATCATGTTATTATCATTGTTATTGTTTAACCCTAGATGCTCAAAATGATCCAAGGAGTCTAATAAACTCTACAGGTGGTATCAGAGCTTGGGGAGCTCGTTACCTAGGGATTCACAAAGTTTATTTGACAAAGAGAAGCAGTTTTAAAGATGGTGTGATCGATTGTTAAAAGGTATCAACGGAGTTATTTTAATTTTTTTTTTATTGATCTGTTACTGTTATGTTATGTGACGACATAAAATTAATTGGCAAGAATTAATGCACTGCTTTGTCGTTGTCGTCTTTTGCTCCGAATTGAATTCATCTCGTACAGATTTAATTCTTTTATTCTCATTGTACGGATTTAATTTATTGGGGTTGGAGCTGGTGTTGATATTGATTGCTGAAAGTGGGGTCAATAACAGATCATCATTCATTCGTATGTTGATTATTTTATTGGCAAGTGATTAACTGGTCGGTGCATTAAATTGGTCGAATATGTTATTTGCTGATTGGTCAGTGGAATGAGGAGACATGATACAGAACGTAGATCAGTATTTGGTATTTAATTGAGGATTACACAGTGCTGTTACGCTTATTACTCTGCTGCTGCATATATTATACTCTGCTGCTAAGTTATTTTACTCTGCTGTCGGTGTTAATTTTACTCTGCTGCTATGTATGATACACTCTGCTGTTAGCTTTGATCACTCTGCTGTTCGACATATATCACTCTGCTGATATGCATATTGATTCTGCTGTTGGACTTACTCTCTGCTGTTTCGTTATTGCTGGGTTTACATGATTGATAGTTGCATTATTTACGAGCAGTGAGGGGAAGTAAGTATGGTTATTGGTTTACACACACACACAGGGGAAGTTCACACACACGAAGGAGTTTGTTTATTTGTTCTTAAAAGATTTAAAGGCTCGCATTTATTTTCTTATTGGCGAAGAAGAGTTTTTGTTATTTCTTTGATGATGCGGTTGAATTTTTCAAGGTTGTGTCTTAGCATACCTTTCAGGTGGAGGTAACTTGTTTGTTCGTTCAAGTGACTAAGAATTGACAAAACACTTGAAGGAGTTACGTTATTGTGCTCAGTGGTTATTGTCAAGAGATTGAGGTCTCCCTATACGTTAAGTATACGTTCGAAGTCGTATTTAGTACAAGGCATAAGATACAGGGTTGGTTTCTTCTACTTCAACATCAAATTGGTGATGATTATTTTTCTTCAACAATACATAAAGCCTACAGATTTGAAGAATCATTTTATGTACATGCATCACTCGAGGGGAAGTTTTTACGGTTTATTCATTCTCTATTTGTTGATAACAAAAAGGGGAAGAAATATTGTGGTGGCATGGCATGGTTTAAGGGGAAGACAGTTTGTTTCATTCAGGGAGATGATTACATCTCAACTTCTCTACTTCGTCTAGGGAAGTTCGTACACGACTTTGTTTGTTTTGTCATCATCAAATAGGGGAAGATTGTTGGGTTTTATAGATTTGATGTGACAAAATAAATAAAAGAATGAAACAAGAAGGACTAAAGATGACAAAGAGAGAAAGCTACAATGATACAGGAAATAACTTATTCTTATCTCTTTGTAAACCCTAGCACTCTCTATTATATAAAGAGAGGCAGGGTACGTAGTTTAGTATGTCTTCCACAATGTAAATATCAGAAAGGTGTGTGTATGTGTTCTAGGGCATATGTCTTGTAAATGCCTAGAACTAGTTTGTGTTCGTATTCCTCCAAGATCAAAGGTGTCTTTGATCCTGTTACAAGTTTAGTGTAACCGTTCTATTGTGATCGAATAGAATTTGGAGGTGATGGTGTTTGGTAAAACTTTGTGTCAATAACTTTGATGTTTGTTTAATTCCGCTACGTATCTGATGAACTCAAATAAGTACATTTTATTACTATCATTTATCCCATTAAATTGACTTGTTTTACTATATTATGTATGAGGATTGATACTTAATCGTTTACTTTTGTAATTCTCAGTTGAAAACAAGCATTTAGTGAAACTTGGCGATTTTGGACTAATTATGGAGCAAAACATGCATAAAGTGAAGAGTCTACTGAAATGGACAAGATCAAGTCAAATCTGCTCCAGATGCGCCGCATCTTACTCATGACATGCGCCGCATCGCTATCAAGATCTCACCAGATACGATCCAAGATTCAAGAGGACATGCGCCGCATCCAAAGATAAAGATACGCCGCATCTTCTGGCGGTGTACGAATATTCCTGAATATTATAATCTTGGACCCCACGCGAAGTTAAGTACATGCGCCGCATCTACTTGCTAGATGCGCCGCATCCTACCCTCAGACGGTAACTATAAATACCCCAAAGACCAGACGAATTAAGAGCCTTTAGTTCCGAACAGAAGACCGAAGACCATAAACCAAGGACGAATTCAGTCAAGGTAGCAGCACAAGACACACCCAAATCAAAGATACAAGAGCTGTAAGAAGGTGCTGCATATGTTTAATTCATTAAGTAGTTTTGTTTTATTGTGTTAGTAAACTTTAATTCATCAAGATTGGTGGCTTGTGTAACGTGACAACGGAAAGGTTGCACTCCCTTAAAACTACTTTCTCATTAATTAAAGTTTATATGTTGATGTCATTGGTGACTTTTATTAGTGCATTGATAACCTCTGTGGCTAGCTGAGCGTTGATCGGGTCGCCATGCCTCTGCCCTCGCCTGTTTATTAGATGCCTATGTATTATATGGTCTGTAGAAAAGTAGGAGAAAGATAAACGGGATAGTCATAAGTAATCATTAAGGGTTTACTCGCCGATAAGATTAGAACCAACGAGAAAGGACTTAATCTCGGTGCGTTGCGTCGAACTATACACTTCATATAACACTAGCAATAAAACAAGTGACAAACTACTTATCATAAGGACAGCCCTCTTATTGTCTCGAGTATTTATCTGTGTACGTGTGTGCTACTTGCTGATTCGTGCCTATTGGTTTAGTTTATTATTTAATTGCAACCAAATCGTGCCAGTCTCTCAGGCTGAACCCCCTTGCGTTAGATTAGATTGTATAGCTAACTTAATATATTAAAATACTGATTAGAATAACTAGATAATACGTTCCACTCTTAGTGATCGACACTCTACTTACCATTATATTCATACTGACCGGGTATACTGCTCGTTAGGTGTGTGTGTTATTGATAAGTCGGCTAAATATAAATTTAAAACTTGATTAGGCATTAAAACTGCTAAACCGCAACGACACACGCAGCCCCATCAAGTTTTTGGCGCCGTTGCCGGGGAGTGAATTGTTATTATCTGTTAATTTGATTAGTATTTTAATTAGGTTTTAATTTTTTTTATCTAACCGCTAATTTTGTTGTGTATTAGATTAATTTGCATTCATTGTACTATTTTGCATATTTTCTGTTTTTGTGTGTTATTTGTTTGCTTTTGTGTGTTTTTATTTGTTTTTTTTTTTTTTATTTTATTTTTCGTATTTTTTGTTTTCTGCTATCGTTGTACTGAGCTAAATCGAACGATACGGCGCATCTGATTTTTCAGATACGGCGTATTGCGTTCAATTTTTTTTATAAAATACAACGCGTTTAATTAATTCGATACGACGCATCTTTACCTAGATACGGCGTATCTGTTTTTAATAAGAAATTTTTTCTAAGCGATAAAGTGATACGACGCATCTTTTCCCCAAGATACGGCGTATCTGTTTTTAATAAATTTTTTTTTTCTAAACGTTAACGCCATACGACGCATCTGCTTTAGCAGATACGGCGTATCTATTATTTTAATTAAAAACAGTTTTCGAATTATTAAACAGATACGGCGTATCGATTTTTATCGATACGGCGCATCTTCTGAATCAAAAATCTTATATTTTGAAACGTAACGAAAATACGGCGCATTAACTTTTGTTAATACGACGCATTTAATTTTTATAAATATCGATTTTTGATTATTAAAATTGATACGGCGCATTCAAATTTCTAAGCGGCGTATCTATTTTCTGAATAAAGTCTGATTTAATTTTAACGATTATTAGATACGGCGTATCCTACTTTTTGGATACGGCGCATCGTCAGCAGATATCAGAAGCTTTTATTTTACTTTGATCGTTTCACCCTTCTTTTGCACGAGTAAGTTTTATTTCAGGAAGATGGACGATCCGGATATTACAATGGAAGAATATATCAGACTTGGAGAGGAAAGAGCCTTGAGCAACAATGGGATCTACGATTGGGAAAGAGCAAGATATGGTGCACAAGTCATTGATACGAAAGAAATCACTATGGAAGAATACTTGATTCTTGGACGAGAAAAGTCAAGGAAAGAAAGAAACAAATTGCCATTTCAACACACCTGGTGTATGCCAAGTGATAATGAAGAAGATTCGTATACCGTGAAACCAATTCGGCAATTGTTATTGATAGTACTTTTTCTCCGGAGATTGCACAAGATGATGTGTATACGGAACCTTACGTTGAAGAATATCCTGCAATCGTATTACCACCATTAGACAATCCAACGGATGAAGATGAAAAGTATTCTAATTTTGATTTCGAACCATTTGACGCCATAGTTTATGATGACATTCGGGACGATGCTGAAATTGCAAGACCACTAGTTGAAGATGGAGATTCACAAGACGAATTGGAGTCACTTACAACACAAAGTGGTACAAATTTATTTAATATGATTAATCCCGTTACTAATAATCTTGCTAGTTTTCCTAAACAGGTTGCAAAACAAAAGGATGATGAGGCGAAATTTATTACACTACCTATTGAAGCACCTGTGATCAACCCGTATTTGGTAGAGCTGGAAGAAGAATTTGGTGATGAGCTCTTAAACATTGCTATGATTGATGAAGATGATGGTCTCGACCCTATGAAGTATATAGAGGAACTCGAACTTTTACTTGCCAAAGACCCTTTCTCATCTTCTGCGGAAGTCAAGGGACGCCTTACTACCAAAGGGACTAACCAAGAAGAAAGGAGACTCATTTTTCCTCAACATACTACTCTTTCAGATGAAGTGGTCAAGTCATTCAATTTATCAACCAAACCGGGTAAGAATAAGAAAGATGTACGTATATTGCCAAGGTATGATCTTTATGTATTTCTTCCATCTTTAATAGCAAATTTACACTCTTTTCGTGTTTATTGCTACTATCACCCGCACTTGATCCCAAGTGGGGGGAACAACACCCTATTACACAGTAAATAAGGGTGGAGTCAGGCTCGTGACTCGAACAAAAACAAGCGCTTCGTGGGAGGCAACCCATGCTTATCTTTTATTTTATTTTATTTTCTGATTTTGTATTGAGTCAGTCAGGCCCGCAGAGGATACGGCGCATCTCAATCCCAAGATGCGACGCATCTCCTGCAAATGGTCATATCTTATTTTACTTTATTTTTCTGCATTTTTTATTTTCGAATTTAAAACTTTTTATCAGTTTATTTTCAATGCGGCGCATCCCTGGTTAAGGATGCGGCGCATCTTTTATTCTGATCCGTATTTATTCCAGGCTCGATACGGCGTATCTTCTTCCATAAGATACGGCGCATCGACTGACCTGATGATTTTCATTTTTAATTCTTATGTTTTATTTTTCCTAACTACTAATGTGTTATGCAAGTTTGAACCTTTCTTATCTTAGGTGTGTTTTGAAGCCTTGGTGGTATTATAGATTCCTGCATTTCCTGTGGATACATCTATTATGAAGCTTAAACGTTCTAATCCGCAAGAAAGATGATTTTTGCTCTTATACTAATGGAGGATCATACCGAGCAATTCTCAGGGGAGTTTTTCTGTTCTAATTCTTTTATTTTCCAGTTTTTAACCTTTTATACAAACAACGAGGACGTTGTTTAACTTAAGTGGGGGGATTGGAGAATTAGAACACTTAACACTTACTTGTCCTAAACTTTTTCAAAATATGCTTAAAATGTGCTTAATATATCAAAATTTAAAATTTTTTAGCATGTTTTTGTTTAAGATCTAAGTTGCATAGCTGCACACATGACGTTATTTTTAAAAATTGTGATTTTTCAAAATTCACAAATCTATGAGTGTGCCGGTGACTTGTAAACTTTAGAACTTGGCTTGTATACTATTCGAGACCACCATAATGAGTATTATTTATATAATTGGAATGACTTGTCTAAATTGGTAAATTTCTAGGATTACACCCAAATAGCCTTATATGTTATGTGTTATTAGCTAACTACACTGGTTAGTTAACCCCCGTATAAACCCTTTTGTTACTCTCATTTTTAGAGTAAGATACCCCTAGAAAAACACTCAGAGCCATTCATTTCGTTTCTTACACCTATGTTTAAAATGTTTCGTTACACCTTACACCTTAGCCTACCCTGTAGATTAAGATCCGTGGTTGGTTAATTGCTATAGGCAAAGTGAGTTTCCTTATATTACCTGTGTTCGCGTGCGTAATTCATTATCTATGGTTAGGTCGGGAAATTGCACAATGCAATTGGAGTGAAAGTAAATATTGTACATCTATGAGTTTATTTTTCGTGTGTTTACTACTTTCACTATTACCGTTATTTCTGAAGTATGAAAAGTATGGAAAAATTATCCAGAATTATCATTATAGTGATGTGGTGAAATTTTACACATCTATGTTTATGCTTAGTAAAAAAAAAAAAAAAAAAAAAAAAAAAAATCGAAAAAATTAGAAAAGAAAAAGAAAAAAGAAAGTTGGATGTTTGTTTTTAAACCAACGATGTAAAGTTATGTAAGTGGTCGATATCACCACTAATTGTTGTTATATATTTATGGATTGAAATGGGAGTTGGCAGTTATGGGAACGTCAACTAAGGTTTATTCTTTGATTAAGATCTTGTTGAGTATAATTCGTGTCTACCTAAAGCGTGTGTTTCAAGTGTTAAAGCGTGAGTTATTCAATGATATGAGTCTTATTCATGGGATGGTTGGGATAGTGATTAACCACACTTAGGATTTTAATTTATTTGTTTTGTTTATTTTTCATTTTACACCAATTTATATCCCAAAATTTATCCATGCCCTTTACTATTCTTTATCCAACCAAACCTTTGATTTATTGAGATTAGGGATTTGAGCAATCTTAAGTATCGTAGTCGTGGATTCGGCTATGTATTTATGATTTTGTCGCCCTTTTTGATATATTATTATTGGTGAAAGTTTGGACCTATCTGTAGCCTATTCGAGTTAAGGATTTGAGCAATTGCAAGTATCGTGTTCGTGGATTCGATCATGTATTTGTGATTTTGTCGCCTTTTCTGGAATTTGAGATCGATAGTGAATAAGAATAATTAACCCTTAAGCCTAAAAACCCTTTTTACCGCTTTAGACTTGTTATTCCTTGGCTTTAGTGGTGGAGATGTGAATACTTGCCAAGCTTATGATAGAATATTCGTCGCGACTGGACAGTTAAACGATTAGATTTGCTTTTATCAGAATATTTTATTTTACTTCTAATTCGTTAAGTGTTTAGTTGTGTGATTATGACAAAAACGAATACATGCTTAAATATAAAAATAAATCCTAACATCTTTAGGATACATTTTCATAAGATTAATTCTAAGGTTTACTTGGGGACAAGTAAAGTTCAAGTGGGGGGATATTTGATGAACTCAAATAAGTACATTTTATTACTATCATTTATCCCATTAAATTGACTTGTTTTACTATATTATGTATGAGGATTGATACTTAATCGTTTACTTTTGTAATTCTCAGTTGAAAACAAGCATTTGGTGAAACTTGGCGATTTTGGACTAATTATGGAGCAAAACATGCATAAAGTGAAGAGTCTACTGAAATGGACAAGATCAAGTCAAATCTGCTCCAGATGCGCCGCATCTCACTCATGACATGCGCCGCATCGCTATCAAGATCTCACCAGATACGATCCAAGATTCAAGAGGACATGCGCCGCATCCAAAGATAAAGATACGCCGCATCTTCTGGCGGTGTACGAATATTCCTGAATATTATAATCTTGGACCCCACGCGAAGTTAAGTACATGCGCCGCATCTACTTGCTAGATGCGCCGCATCCTACCCTCAGACGGTAACTATAAATACCCCAAAGACCAGACGAATTAAGAGCCTTTAGTTCCGAACAGAAGACCGAAGACCATAAACCAAGGACGAATTCAGTCAAGGTAGCAGCACAAGACACACCCAAATCAAAGATACAAGAGCTGTAAGAAGGTGCTGCATATGTTTAATTCATTAAGTAGTTTTGTTTTATTGTGTTAGTAAACTTTAATTCATCAAGATTGGTGGCTTGTGTAACGTGACAACGGAAAGGTTGCACTCCCTTAAAACTACTTTCTCATTAATTAAAGTTTATATGTTGATGTCATTGGTGACTTTTATTAGTGCATTGATAACCTCTGTGGCTAGCTGAGCGTTGATCGGGTCGCCATGCCTCTGCCCTCGCCTGTTTATTAGATGCCTATGTATTCTATGGTCTGTAGAAAAGTAGGAGAAAGATAAACGGGATAGTCATAAGTAATCATTAAGGGTTTACTCGCCGATAAGATTAGAACCAACGAGAAAGGACTTAATCTCGGTGCGTTGCATCGAACTATACACTTCATATAACACTAGCAATAAAACAAGTGACAAACTACTTATCATAAGGACAGCCCTCTTATTGTCTCGAGTATTTATCTGTGTACGTGTGTGCTACTTGCTGATTCGTGCCTATTGGTTTAGTTTATTATTTAATTGCAACCAAATCGTGCCAGTCTCTCAGGCTGAACCCCCTTGCGTTAGATTAGATTGTATAGCTAACTTAATATATTAAAATACTGATTAGAATAACTAGATAATACGTTCCACTCTTAGTGATCGACACTCTACTTACCATTATATTCATACTGACCGGGTACACTGCTCGTTAGGTGTGTGTGTTATTGATAAGTCGACTAAATATAAATTTAAAACTTGATTAGGCATTAAAACTGCTAAACCGCAACGACACACGCAGCACCATCAGTATCATGTTATTATCATTGTTATTGTTTAACCCTAGATGCTCAAAACGATCCAAGGAGTCTAATAAACTCCACACATGGTATTTTCTATTTGTGTTTCAAAGAAAGTATGTGTTTGTTATAAAACAATTATTGAAAGATGTATATTATGAATTAGTGTAATTGCATGTCTTCTGATAACAAAACATGTGATTCATGTTTTAGGTTTCACCTTAAAAAAACATGTATTTTACCTGTCTAAGTAAATAAGATATTGAAAATCACATGTGATTTACCGAAAATCACATATGATTTATCTCAAATCACATATGATTTACCTCAAATCACTTTTAGTTTATCTATGTTGTTTTCTTCGCATCTAAAGTTGTACAATTATCGAAGACAAGCTAGTTTTGTTTTCTTCAAACGCTTTACCTGTCTAACAAAACATGTGATTCATGTTTCAATTTACACATGAATCACATGTGGTTTACACACGAATCACATGTGATTTACACACGGATCACATGTGATTTGCATGCGATTTATACTTGATTTGATAACATGCTGCTTACAAATCTCATGTTTTTTTTGCACAATTTTTAAAAATGTTGAGTACTCGCTTATGTCATACATAATACAAATACTGAAGATGAGCATTCAGTAGAAAGTTTTGTATTTAAGAAAATGAGAATTCCATAATTTCAATTAACAATTCATATAAAACATTGCAGAAATTCTAAAGAAAATGAAAAATAAATTCAAATCAAAAGTTTTCAAGCATCCGTCACTGTCATATTTCTCTCTTGCCTTTGGATTAGCGAATATTTACTTTGTATGTGTGTTAGTTTCCTCTCCACAGTGTCTGCATTTCTTTTTTGGCTCAACTATAACTTGAAGTGATTTCTCTCTTCCATTCATTCTGTGTTGTCCTTTCACACCACCTTTGTTTCTAGCGCTTAAGATTCAGCTTATAATAACAAAAAGTAAATCACAGGTGATTTACATTTATCATAACAAAACACAAAATAACATAATTACGATTTACTCATTGTTAGATCAAAATAGAACCACATGTGATTCAGCTTATTATAACAAATGGTACATCACATGTGATTTGCATTTTTCATAACAAAACACAACAAAAATAGAATCAAATGTGATTTGCTCCTTTATAGATCAAAACAGAATCACATGTGATTCAATTTATAACAGCAAAGAGTACATCACATGTGATTTACATTTCTTCATAACAAAGCACAACAAAAACCGGATCACATGTGATTTACTTATTTCTAGATCAAAACTGAATCACATGTGATTCTATTTATAACAACAAAGAGTAAATCACACGTGATTTACATTTTTCCATAACAGAACACAACAAAAACAAAATCACGTGTGATTTACTCCTTTCTAGATGGAAACATAATCACATTTGATTCAGTTTATAAAAGCAAAGAGTAAATCACACGTGATTTACATTTTTTCATAACAAAACACAACAATACAGAATCACACATGATTTCACCTACAATTTCTTGTACATCATCTTCTAGATCTGCAATTTATAGTTCATCATCTTCTGGTTCAATAACCTCTATTTCTTTCATGTTTTGTTCAATTAAATGATTTTCAACCATTTTTAGATCAACAGCGGATGGCGGATCTACATATCGACGGAGGATCAATGACGGATCAACGGTGGATCTACGGCTGATCAACGACAGATCTATGGCTGATCGATGACGGATCGATGGTGATATGGAGGATCGACGACGACGACGGTTTATGGTGGTTTGTGTGTGTGTTTCAGTTGTTTGTGTGTGTTTATGTGTGTTTTTGTAGAGAGAGAACTGTATTTTTTTATTATTTTTTTATTTTTTGGTTATAATAAAGGTAGGTTAGATATTTTGTGTTTTTGTAGTGGACAAATCTACCCTTGGTATGAGATTGGGTGTTTTGATGTCAGCCATTGGATCAAAATAAAATCAGTGTGGACAAGATTGGCTCCTTTGTTCTTTAGAGATTGCATGTTCTATGGGGATCTCACCTCATATACGTAATTGTGTAGGTGGCTGCAACTGAGGAGGGTGTAAATGAGCCACGTGCAATGTTTTCAGCCTGTTTTGGTGCAACATTTATCATGCTACATCCCACAAAATATGCAACAATGCTTGCTACCAAAATGGAGAAACATGGTGCTACCGGATGGCTTGTTAACACTGGTTGGTCAGGTGGCAGGTATATAAAACTAAAAAACATACTAATTGTTTTTATGGGCCATCTTTTCATCTATAGGTATTTTGAGTCCCTAATTTTTTCTTTTCTATTTTCTGCAGTTATGGTTCTGGGAGTCGTATGAAGCTGGCATACACCCGAAAAATCATAGACGCCATTCATTCTAACTTTTGAATGCGAACTACAAGAAGACTGAAGCGATTCTTCTAGAGATCCCAACTGAGGTCGAGGGTGTACCTTCTGAGATTCTTGATCCAGTGAACGCCGTAAGTTGGCTCATCATTTCTCTATTTGTATTCCTTAAAACTTTGGATATTTATCTTGTATGAATATTGACTTGGGATTGAATCGAAAAATGCAATGGTCAAACAAGAATGTGTTAGTTTTGTAGACATAAAATAATAGTTGTGTTTTAGGATCGAACTCGAGATCACGGGATTGCACACTTTACGTATGAAGAGTTAACGAATAATAATTATTTATAAAACGTTATATATAATTATTAATTAACACAAAACAAATAACGACCGTTAAGAAATTATTGATAATTGACTAACGGGAAAAGGAAAGGGACTAGATTGATAATTGACTAACGGGAAAAGGAAAGGGATTGATGAGTGTCTAAATACTCATCATTTTTGTCCCATCTAAACTGCCAAAACGTTTAAATATATGCAAATATGCTTCAAAATACAGAAAATATCATTTGATTGTGTTTTTATGTGTTACAAGTGCAAAATGATTAAAAACAGTCAAAAACGAGCTAAGTTTTCATAATTGGCAGTTTTAGTCCCCGAAGTTTCAAAAGTTGTCAAAAATAGTCCTTGAGTTTAAAAAATGGAAAATAAACTTTTGTGATCCTTGTACTATTAACACTTGACACTAATGGTCCCTGGAATATAGTTTTGATGTTTGGCAGGTTTGGTCCCTGGAATTTTAGCATGTTACAAGTTTGGTCCCTAAAGTTAAATATAAACTTAACTTAAAAATCCAAATAACTAATTCCCTTAACCCAAAATAAACCAACCCCAGCCCACAACTAATTTACCCAAGCCCAAAACTAAACCCCTTGACCCGGCCTTTTGTTTTAAATAAATATCCAGGTCAAACCTTCGGTCAAACTTCTTATCCCTTTCATTGACCCGTCTTCAACCTCCACTCCACCTCATCACCCTGCTACTACCCCTCCTCCACACCTCCACTTGCTTCACCTTTCCACCTCATACACCCTCTGTCACCTCCTCAACCAAACCCACCTCCTAGGTTTACCCTAGGAGATGCCACATAGCAAACCTACATCTGCCATCACCCCTCTACCCTGCAACTATCACATCCACCACCCTTTGCCCACTTCTACACTCCAAAATATCCCCCTCCACCTCCACAAGCTACCAAGAAGCATTAAATGCTTAGAAAAACCCTGCAAGTTACCCCTTGGGATTTGGCGCCAAAATCCATTTAAACAGGTGATGAGAAATTAGACACGTATCAAGGCTGCAATGAGGTGGGATTTACTTAGAAAGGCACGTGGAACAAGTTTGGATGCTATATAAGGAAGAAGAAGCAGAAGGATCAAGTAGGAGATAAAAGTAGTTAAATTTTAGTTAATCACACTTTTCAATTTCAGTATTTCTTAATTGTAATTCTCATTTCAGTTTCTAATATAAGTTTGTTTCGATCACATTTGTCAAGTTTTTCAAGTTAATTTTACTCAGTTCAAGTTATATTTAGTTTCGACTTATATTGTATTTTGTATTAACTTTAAGTTACTTACATTACCATTAAAAGCTCAAAATCACCCTTGTTATAAGTTTACATAAGCTAATCTTAGCTTTATGTAAGCTTATTTAGATTAATTCAGTTCTCAATTTCAAATTCGAAGTGAAGTCAACGAAAGTCAACAAATTAGCTTATAAGCTATTCTGGATCAATAAGCCGATTATTGTGGAAGCTTTTGGGTTAGTGGCTTCATGGGAAGCCTATAGGTTGTTCTTGGTCACTAGTTCTTGGTCTCAAGGTCTAATTCGATTGTGAGCCTTTATAAGCTTTTTCTTCATATTTCAAGTTACTGTTCTATAAGCTTATCTTAGTTTATCTTTGTCATTTTTAGCTCATCAGTAGTCTACTATCTCATTTCAATCAGTTTCTTTTGTTTTAACTGCCTTGTCACTCTTTTCACTTAATAACCTTTTAAAAGCCAAAAATAAGATTATAAGCTAGCTTGTTGATATCAGTTTTCATTGCAGTCAAAGTCATTTTAATAAGCTTAACTTAACCACTAGTGTCACTAGGTTTCAATTTAGTACTCTAAAAGACCCATTTCAGTTGGAACTTACCAAAACAGTCCCAAAAGGACTGTTTGGTTTAGCAACCTGTCATAGGCCAAACACCCATGTCACTGTTACTTGACCATTAAGCCAAGTTTGAACAAGCTCATTTAAGCCCTTAGCAGCTCTTTTGAAGTTTCTATTAGCAATATAACTAGTTAGAACCAGTTTGAACCCACTGTGTGAATTTTGGACTGCCAAGAGATCATACAAGCTCAAACAAGCTCAAGGCTTGTTCAGTCCATGCCTTTGGCATTTTTGAGGTTCATTTTGTCCACTTAGTCGATTTCAAAGACCCTAGAACCCTTGCACAAGTGTGCACTAAAATAGCAGCTACATCAGTAAGCAAAACTGCATACTGCAGTCTTTTCATAGTTTTTCGAAACTTTAAGAATTTTTAAGTCACAGCTCACAAGCTCTCATAAGCTAGTTCTTTTTGATTCTTATACCTCACCAGCTAGTCTCAACATAGTAATTTTGTTTCGATTTTTAGATCTTTCTAAGGCCTCGCAAAAGGCCCTCGAACAGACCCCTTTCGCCCTGGTGCAGGGCACACCCCTAGCAGACCAAAATATGCTCAGCTTATTTAGAGCTTTTAAGCTCTTAAGCCAAGAGCTTTTCTAGTTTCTGTAAGTCCATTAACCGTATAACAATACCTAGGAATCCCTTTCGATAAGCTCATAGCTTATTTCGAGGCTTTTTAGCTCATTCGAAGTTTTCTAGTTCATAAAGGCTTTTAAGCCAACTGCTTGTTTCAAAAGCTGTTTCCAGCTTAATTTTCGAGTTCCAAAAATTAAGTCCAGTATTAAAAGTTTGTATTAATAGCCTATAAGTTAGTTTGTAAAAAGAAAAATCAAAAAAATAAAGTTTAGCAAAAAGTGGGGTGTGTGGGATTCGAACCCTGGACCTCTCGCTAGTATAACATGCACAAACACACAGCCCCCTTCCCAACTGCTCTAGGGCACTAGTTCCGTTGGATTTTACATGCCATAGATATTTAACTAGTTTCTCTTATAAGCTTATACGAGCTTATTAGCTTATTTCTGCTTATCAGAATAAGCTGTGACCTCCACCATATTTTTTATAGCTCAGTAATATCCTCAAGTATTTATAGAAAAAGTTTCGTAATTTTTTGGATAATTTTACTATTTTTAATCCATTTAATTAGTTTAATTAGTAATTAAATCATAATAAATAGAAAAATAATCAGAAAAATATAAATGCAATTTTCATAATTTTCTTTTATCATATATAATCTAGGAAAAATATAAAAATATTTTTAGGCCTTAATAAAATCAAAAATAGAAATAAAGTGATAGCTTCTATTTAATAGAATTTATCTTGTTAAATTTTAATTAAGTAATTTTCATTTTTATAATTTTCTTAGTTTCTAACTACTTAGTAATATTTTTAGAAAAAGTTTTAGATTTTTCTTTGTCCATTTAGTATTTTTTATAATTTAAATTAGTTTAATTAGTAATTAAATAATAAATAATTAATAATAATTAAATAAAAAGTGTTAAAAATATAATTTAAGTTTTTAAATAAGTTTTAAGTTATTTCACATTTTTAGGTTTTTAATTTCATAAATTTTAAATTTAGTCCCATTTTAGCTGTCCCGTTACGCGTTTGTAATTTATTTAATTCGCGTTTTATTTTCCTGTGTATATCTGTTTTTAAATTGTTATTTAGAATTGTTAAATCAAACAAAATCAAAAGCAATCTAAATTATAAATCACTCTAATCCTAGCTTTTCACAGTTGCCCATTCACATCTCGTTGGGAAACGACCCAGGTGATCACTTGCCTGGTTTCACACACTACACACGAGCATTCGTTCTGAGGCTGTTTGCCTTTTATCATTTATCACGGTTGACCATTCACAAGTGGTTGACTTGTGTGATAGAGAAATAAAAGATAAGTGTTTCTGGACGGATCAAATTTTGGCGCCGCTGCCGGGGAGGTGTGCTGCGACAGTTGTGTAAGTTTTAGCGATTAGTGATTCGAGATCCTTCTATCAGAAGTTCCTATTTCCCAAAAACAATATAAAATACAAAAATATTTTTCTTTTCTTTTCTATATATATTATTATTATTATTATCATATAAAAAATAAAAACACCAAAAATAAATTCCGTTTTCTTTGTTAATAATAAATAACAATAAAAAAATTACCATCGAGAACCAAGACAGAGTACTACCTAACTGGGGGTACGACCATAATAAGTTCCCAAACCAAAGATTTAAAACTTTACCTTTGTATCACTTGCGAATATCGGCTCACCTTTAATTGATAAACAAACTCTAACGGAGGTTCTAGGATAGTCTGACATTAAATTGTCGGACTGAAAGAAGCGGGTTTTTAAGGAGCGTAATTGCCCACCTTTGCTTCTCCGCCACTCTGTGCGTTTATCTTTTAGAGAGCTACCGTACGCTTGTTGATTGTTGGTTTAAGTTAACTTGTGTTTTGCTTCTGTCTTGTTTTAATTAGAATATTTTACTTAGTGCATGCGCACTCGTTCTTCCACGTCATCAAGCCCTTTACGTGAACTCGTAGAAATTCCGAGAAGACGTAATCGTAGACGTGCTGCCCAAATAGTCGAACCCGAGATTCGTACTGTTCTCACTGATAATATGGCAGACGAACGCACAATGGATGAAATGCTCCAGGCACCCACCGAGGGTTATGGAGATGCCATCGTTTTACCAGTCATCGATTCTGATCATTTTGAACTGAAAACACATCTGATTCAGCTCGTGTCCACAAACCAATTCCACGGGTTTGAACGAGAGGATCCTTATGCACACATTCGTTGGTTTAACAAACTGACTTCTACAATCAATTACAAAAATGTGCCGCAAACAGTGATCAAATTGATGCTATTTCCATTCTCACTTGAGGGGGCAGCCCGAATTTGGCTGGATAAAGAACCCCCTCGATCCATTGAAACCTGGGAAGATCTCGTTAAGAAATTTGTAAATTATTTCTTCCCTCCATCAAAGACGACTAATCTAAAAAATGAAATTGCTGGATTTCGTCAAGGTTTTGATGAAAATTTCGGAGAGGCATGGGACAGATTTAAAGATCTCCTAAGAAAATGCCCACATCACGATTTCAATGTGTTACAACAGATAAATACGTTTTATAATGGGTTGACCCAAAACGATCAAGATGCACTTAACGCAGCCTTCGGTGGCAATATCTTGAATCGTAAACCCAGAGAGGTGGTTGAAATTTGTGAAAATAAATCAAAAGTTCCTATTTCTAGAAACAAAGTGAATGTTCCTGTCACTCCTACTGCTTCTTCTTCATCCGGTAACTCCTCAGAGTTAGCCTTTTTAACGGATTCAATGCGTTGTATGATGAAAGAAATGAAAGAATTAAAAAGTGAAATCCATAAACCGGAACAAGTCAAAGCAATAAACAAAGTGTGTGAAACTTGTGGTGGCCCACATGCGTATTTTGATTGTCAAGCAACCGATGCTTCTCTTTACCCAGCTCCCGTAGCTGCAGTAAACCCAAATCAATACCGTCCGCATGCTGAGACTCAGTACCGAGCACCGAATGCTATGGTCCCACCTGGTTTTCCACCCGTGCCAAATCATAATAATCAAAACCGCTTTGTTCAAAATCAGGGACAAAATTTCAACAATTCCCAAAATTTCAATCAAAACCGAGGTCAGAATCAGGGTAATTTTAACCAAAACCGTGGTCCAAATTTTAATCAAAACCAAGGTTCAAACCGAAATCAGACGTCCTCAGATGAGTTGCTTATGCAATTCATGAAAACCCAAGAGGAAACAAATAAGACACAACGTGAGACAAACCAGTTATTGGTTGCCCAATTAAACCAGATCAAAAAGTCTTTAACTGATATACCTTCTACCTCGGGAGGTCTCCCAAGTAACACTGTTGTCAACCCTAGGGGTGAACTCAAAGCTGTCAGTACACGTAGTGGTAAATCTCATGTTGAATTCAAGGTGATAAAGGACCCGGTACTTCCCACTAACAATGGAAGTGCTAAATACGTCCAACCTTCAGTCGTCCAACCTTCAGTCATCCAACCTTCAGTCATCCAAAAATCTACACCCACAATTGCTCCTCAGCCGTCAAGAATCGATCCTAATCTTTCACGATTTACGGTTAAAAGTTTGTCAACCAAACTTAGTGAGCAAAGAACAGCCAGATATTATTCCGAAATGCTCAATACTGTTCCTGTCAGTGTACTTGATAACAGTGATGATGATGAAGATACCACTTTCGTCAAAGCTATCACCACTCGGAGTGGTGCTTCTTATAAGGGGCCAGCTGGCCCTATTCCTCCTCCGTTGTTTGAAATGGAAAAAGAGACGGAGGATACAACGGACAAAGTGCAAATTCCAATCCCACAAAGTACAGCACATGTCCATCCTCCGGTTAGCCCTAAAAAGAAATCCAAACCAGGAGTTGTCTTTGAATCTGTAGAGACTCCTGAAGTCATTGCCCAAAAATCCAAACCTTATATTCCTTACCCATCGCGCTTAAATGAGCAAAAGCTCCGTGAGAAGACTAGTCAACAAATGGACAAATTCTTTCAAATCTTTAAAGAATTACATTTTGACATAAGTTTTGCGGATGCTCTCATTCTGATGCCCAAATTTGCATCAACAATCAAACACTTGTTAAGCAACAAGGAAAAACTGATTGAAATGGCTAAAACTCCAGTAAATGAGAACTGCTCAGCGGTTATCTTGAAAAAGCTTCCGGAGAAGCTTGGAGATCCTGGAAAGTTTCTACTACCTTGTGTATTTCTGGGATTGGTTGAATGCTATGCCTTAGCAGATCTAGGTGCAAGCATCAACCTGATGCCTCATTCAGTATGGAAGAAACTTTCTCTTCCGGCTCTTACTCCTACCTGCATGACTCTTGAGCTTGCAGATCGAACCATATCTCATCCTCGCGGCATTGCCGAAGATGTATTTGTGAAAATAGGAAAGTTCCATTTTCCAGCTGACTTTGTGGTTGTTGATTTCGATGCTGATCAAAAGGTTCCTCTGATTCTTGGAAGAGGATTCCTAAAAACGGGCCATGCTCTTATTGATGTATTTAAGCATGAAATCACCTTGCGTGTGGATAATGAAGCTGTTACTTTTAACCATGATCAAACCTCGAGGTACTCCTCAAATTATAACTCTGCATCGGTTAACCGAATCGATGTCATTGATGTTGCTTCAAAGGAGTACTCTCATGAAAGTCTTGGTTATTTTCATAATTCTGTGAGTGGGGATCCCACCACATCTTCTCAACATATCATAGCAGACTCTTCCCCTTCTCTCACTTCGGTTGAGGGAAGTGATCCCTTTTGGGATGAAGTCGATGCTTTTCTTACTCTCGATAGTTCACTTCCGCATGAGGTTGATGATGACTATCTTGATCCTGAGGGGGACATTCTTTTTCTAGAAAATTTGTTAAACGAAGATTCATTTTCCCCTCTTCCACCAAAACAACTTCATAATGAAAAAATCAAATCAGTTGAAAAAACTGATAAATTTCCTGAGATCAAGTTTAAGGACTTGCCTCCTCCACTTGATTATGCAATTCTTGAGGAGGAAGTTCTTATCTTAAGTGCTATTCTGATCTCTCTTCTTCCCTTCACCTACCCGGTGATTTCCCCTATCTGTCACTCATTCGGGAGTGAGGATATTACTTTTGACCCCGGCATTGTCCATCTAACATTGGTTTAAATGCCGGATTTCCTGGTCTTTTACTTCCCCATAAACTTTTAAATTGTTTTTTCTCCCGGGCTGTTCAGGAACCCTTTGTTACAGTTGACCGTTCACAAGCGGTTAGCTTGCGTGATAAACCTGACTGTTCGGGAGGAATCAACTCAATTCGGGGTCGAGTCAAGCTAGTGACTCGGTGATCAAAAACATTAGCAAAACATGGGTTTTCACCCGTGTCTCTGTTTTCTTTCTCTGTTCTACCATCTAGTGTGGGGGAGATGCCCCACATGTTGTATATATGTATATTTCAAAAAAAAATAAATAAAAATAAAATAAATAAATAAGAAAAAAAAAAATTGTGTTTGTATATAAAAATAATGGCTATTAATATTTCCCTTTCACGTTCTAAGTGTTGGTTTAACAACCGGTTCTGTGAATATTGAGGGCAATATTCAGTTCTAAGTGTGGGGGGGAATTCTAGCGAATTTGATCAAATGTACCATCTAGCACCCCCATTTTAGCCAAAATTTTAAATTTTTTTTCTCACTTAGAACTCAAAAAATGGTTATCAGTCCGCCATGTCTAACCCACATAAGGATTGGCTAATCCGAGAGCAAACGGCTCTTGGTAAAGATATCTCAAATCCGTTTATGGCTTACAATTTGCCCAAAATTGTATGGTATTCGACTCACCATATCTTCATAAGTGAAGAGTTGGCTAGCCCGCGAGGTTATGGCTCGTGGTTAAGGCAGTAGAAAATCCATGATTGGTAATCAGCTCACCAAAGATAATATTGATAATTTATCTAAGAGTTGGCTAGTCCAGAAGCAAACGGCTTTTGGTAAAGACAAATCAAAACCGTTGACAGCTTGTGGTTTGCTCAAAATCACTTGGTTATCATTGTACCAAAGTTCTTACTTGAACTGAAACAATTGGCTACTCCAGAAGTAATGGCTTTTGGTAAAGAGCCTTTCAAATCCATTAAATCTTCATAAAATATTGCTAGGGACTAGCAATAGTTTAGTGTGGGGGATTGATGAGTGTCTAAATACTCATCATTTTTGTCCCATCTAAACTGCCAAAACGTTTAAATATATGCAAATATGCTTCAAAATACAGAAAATATCATTTGATTGTGTTTTTATGTGTTACAAGTGCAAAATGATTAAAAACAGTAAAAAACGAGCTAAGTTTGCATAATTGGCAGTTTTAGTCCCCGAAGTTTCAAAAGTTGTCAAAAATAGTCCTTGAGTTTAAAAAATGGAAAATAAACTTTTGTGATCCTTGTACTATTAACACTTGACACTAATGGTCCCTGGAATATAGTTTTGATGTTTGGCAGGTTTGGTCCCTGGAATTTCAGCATGTTACAAGTTTGGTCCCTAAAGTTAAATATAAACTTAACTTAAAAATCCAAATAACTAATTCCCTTAACCCAAAATAAACCAACCCCAGCCCACAACTAATTTACCCAAGCCCAAAACTAAACCCCTTGACCCGGCCTTTTGTTTTAAATAAATATCCAGGTCAAACCTTCGGTCAAACTTCTTATCCCTTTCATTGACCCGTCTTCAACCTCCACTCCACCTCATCACCCTGCTACTACCCCTCCTCCACACCTCCACTTGCTTCACCTTTCCACCTCATACACCCTCTGTCACCTCCTCAACCAAACCCACCTCCTAGGTTTACCCTAGGAGATGCCACATAGCAAACCTACATCTGCCATCACCCCTCTACCCTGCAACTATCACATCCACCACCCTTTGCCCACTTCTACACTCCAAAATATCCCCCTCCACCTCCACAAGCTACCAAGAAGCATTAAATGCTTAGAAAAACCCTGCAAGTTACCCCTTGGGATTTGGCGCCAAAATCCATTTAAACAGGTGATGAGAAATTAGACACGTATCAAGGCTGCAATGAGGTGGGATTTACTTAGAAAGGCACGTGGAACAAGTTTGGATGCTATATAAGGAAGAAGAAGCAGAAGGATCAAGTAGGAGATAAAAGTAGTTAAATTTTAGTTAATCACACTTTTCAATTTCAGTATTTCTTAATTGTAATTCTCATTTCAGTTTCTAATATAAGTTTGTTTCGATCACATTTGTCAAGTTTTTCAAGTTAATTTTACTCAGTTCAAGTTATATTTAGTTTCGACTTATATTGTATTTTGTATTAACTTTAAGTTACTTACATTACCATTAAAAGCTCAAAATCACCCTTGTTATAAGTTTACATAAGCTAATCTTAGCTTTATGTAAGCTTATTTAGATTAATTCAGTTCTCAATTTCAAATTCGAAGTGAAGTCAACGAAAGTCAACAAATTAGCTTATAAGCTATTCTGGATCAATAAGCCGATTATTGTGGAAGCTTTTGGGTTAGTGGCTTCATGGGAAGCCTATAGGTTGTTCTTGGTCACTAGTTCTTGGTCTCAAGGTCTAATTCGATTGTGAGCCTTTATAAGCTTTTTCTTCATATTTCAAGTTACTGTTCTATAAGCTTATCTTAGTTTATCTTTGTCATTTTTAGCTCATCAGTAGTCTACTATCTCATTTCAATCAGTTTCTTTTGTTTTAACTGCCTTGTCACTCTTTTCACTTAATAACCTTTTAAAAGCCAAAAATAAGATTATAAGCTAGCTTGTTGATATCAGTTTTCATTGCAGTCAAAGTCATTTTAATAAGCTTAACTTAACCACTAGTGTCACTAGGTTTCAATTTAGTACTCTAAAAGACCCATTTCAGTTGGAACTTACCAAAACAGTCCCAAAAGGACTGTTTGGTTTAGCAACCTGTCATAGGCCAAACACCCATGTCACTGTTACTTGACCATTAAGCCAAGTTTGAACAAGCTCATTTAAGCCCTTAGCAGCTCTTTTGAAGTTTCTATTAGCAATATAACTAGTTAGAACCAGTTTGAACCCACTGTGTGAATTTTGGACTGCCAAGAGATCATACAAGCTCAAACAAGCTCAAGGCTTGTTCAGTCCATGCCTTTGGCATTTTTGAGGTTCATTTTGTCCACTTAGTCGATTTCAAAGACCCTAGAACCCTTGCACAAGTGTGCACTAAAATAGCAGCTACATTAGTAAGCAAAACTGCATACTGCAGTCTTTTCATAGTTTTTCGAAACTTTAAGAATTTTTAAGTCACAGCTCACAAGCTCTCATAAGCTAGTTCTTTTTGATTCTTATACCTCACCAGCTAGTCTCAACATAGTAATTTTGTTTCGATTTTTAGATCTTTCTAAGGCCTCGCAAAAGGCCCTCGAACAGACCCCTTTCGCCCTGGTGCAGGGCACACCCCTAGCAGACCAAAATAAGCTCAGCTTATTTAGAGCTTTTAAGCTCTTAAGCCAAGAGCTTTTCTAGTTTCTGTAAGTCCATTAACCGTATAACAATACCTAGGAATCCCTTTCGATAAGCTCATAGCTTATTTCGAGGCTTTTTAGCTCATTCGAAGTTTTCTAGTTCATAAAGGCTTTTAAGCCAACTGCTTGTTTCAAAAGCTGTTTCCAGCTTAATTTTCGAGTTCCAAAAATTAAGTCCAGTATTAAAAGTTTGTATTAATAGCCTATAAGTTAGTTTGTAAAAAGAAAAATCAAAAAAATAAAGTTTAGCAAAAAGTGGGGTGTGTGGGATTCGAACCCTGGACCTCTCGCTAGTATAACATGCACAAACACACAGCCCCCTTCCCAACTGCTCTAGGGCACTAGTTCCGTTGGATTTTACATGCCATAGATATTTAACTAGTTTCTCTTATAAGCTTATACGAGCTTATTAGCTTATTTCTGCTTATCAGAATAAGCTGTGACCTCCACCATATTTTTTATAGCTCAGTAATATCCTCAAGTATTTATAGAAAAAGTTTCGTAATTTTTTGGATAATTTTACTATTTTTAATCCATTTAATTAGTTTAATTAGTAATTAAATCATAATAAATAGAAAAATAATCAGAAAAATATAAATCCAATTTTCATAATTTTCTTTTATCATATATAATCTAGGAAAAATATAAAAATATTTTTAGGCCTTAAGAAAATCAAAAATAGAAATAAAGTGATAGCTTCTATTTAATAGAATTTATCTTGTTAAATTTTAATTAAGTAATTTTCATTTTTATAATTTTATTAGTTTCTAACTACTTAGTAATATTTTTAGAAAAAGTTTTAGATTTTTCTTTGTCCATTTAGTATTTTTTATAATTTAAATTAGTTTAATTAGTAATTAAATAATAAATAATTAATAATAATTAAATAAAAAGTGTTAAAAATATAATTTAAGTTTTTAAATAAGTTTTAAGTTATTTCACATTTTTAGGTTTTTAATTTCATAAATTTTAAATTTAGTCCCATTTTAGCTGTCCCGTTACGCGTTTGTAATTTATTTAATTCGCGTTTTATTTTCCTGTGTATATCTGTTTTTAAATTGTTATTTAGAATTGTTAAATCAAGCAAAATCAAAAGCAATCTAAATCATCAATCACTCTAATCCTAGCTTTTCACAGTTTTCCATTCACATCTCGTTGGGAAACGACCCAGGTGATCACTTGCCTGGTTTCACACACTACACACGAGCATTCGTTCTGAGGCTGTTTGCCTTTTATCATTTATCACGGTTGACCATTCACAAGTGGTTGACTTGTGTGATAGAGAAATAAAAGATAAGTGTTTCGGGACGGATCAAAAGGGATCGATCGACTTTATTAATAAAACAAAGTGTTTGGTTTTGTTTTGAGTTTTTACTTGCATAAACGTTTTCTTGGTATTAGAACGTGTGTACAAGAACGTGAATCAAACACACTATTGTTTGATTCTTGGATTGAATTGCAAAATCGGTAAGGGGCAATTCGTGTAATCCGTATAAACCCTAATTAGGGTTCATCACCTTTGTTGCTTGGATTGATTCTTGTTTTGCTAGAATTATTAAGGTACACTTACATTTAAATTCGGTTAATTAATTATGTGTTATTGTTTCTACGCTTCCGCATGTGTTCTTTGATGCTTATTATATTTAATAATGATTGTCATGATATTAATATTCCAACAGTGGCATCACGAGCCGTTATAACGTGTAATTAATTACCGAAACACATAAAAAAATGAACATTGATTGTGTTTTACATGTTTGGTCGATTTAGGGTTAATACAAAATCGAAACCCTAATTTTTTTTAAGGGCCGATTGCCCTATAATTATTTAGGGTTTGGTTGTGTAATTTAATTTGATTAGAAACCCTAGGATTAACATGTTTATGTGTTTGTATGCGATCTTGTGGCAACTTGCTAATTGTTAGGTAAAATCCATGCAAACGTGCATGTTTGGCATGGATTCATTGTTGTGATGATTTAAATTGTTTTTCAAATGTAATTTAATTGATAGATGTCGAATTGGGGAAGACTCCAATATATTAAGTAATCAATTATGTACTATGTGGTGTATATTTAATTATGACTAACGCAATCGATACGTCGATGCATGTGGCTATTAATTTACATCAATTAATTGTTAAGTTATGTGCGTTATTTAGTTGTTTATTTTTATTATTGCTTGTTTTTTGTTTAATTGTATGACATGTTTTAAGCAAAAAAGGGTAATTTTTGAATAGAAAATAAATGGACTAAATAATGGTGAAACTTGATGTGATAAATTATGAATCTTGCAAAGTCTTATGTGCCGATAGTGGTTCGCTTCGCACGGTAATTTGCTCCCAGGCGAGACTAGCAAGGTTATAATTTATAACATGTTTTTTTTAAGACTAAAGTCATAAACTTTTAATTGAGTGATGAGTTTTGTACCAATAGTACGAACGGCTCACCCAATTGTGACAAACTATAAGAGGGGTATAAGTAGAAACGGGTTTTTAATAAGCTTCGCGCTGACCTTTGTTTCTACGCTCCTTTGTGCGTCAAATTGGAGCTACCAAGTTCGACTATTTTTATGTAAAAAATCATCTTAAGGGTGAATTGATCTCAATTCCACGTGCCACTTTTGTGGTAATTATCCGAATAACTTGGGTTTTTGACTCATGCAGTAGTAGGATATAGTGGGCGATAATTGTAGGTAATTATTTGATTGGTGAACCCAATACCTCAATTAAAACTTTGTTGATTTAATCTTAGCTTAGATTGGTAAATGAAAAATGTTTTGAAAAACTTATGATACGAAGATGTATGCATGCTTCTTCGTACATATTTTGATTATAAACATAAAAAACTAGTACCCTTAAAATTAAGTTAATGCCATCTAATTAAAAGAACACTTAAAGTTGTAATTTACGTCATGTGAGAGCTTGGACTAGATTACAATGGAAAGGTAAATTTCATACTTTCATTACTAGCAGATCAACTGATGTAATGGGACTATGTTAATTTACAGTTTTTTAATTAGACGACTTAATTGAGTTGTAAGTGAGAGCTTGGACTCAAGACATAAGATGGGGATAAAACATGCTTATATTAGAAATTGTTAACCAATATAAATCTCATACCGATCTAGGAATTGAAAATTGTTTGCCAATTATTGTTCGACAGATTACCTTATTGTATACTTTCATTACTAGCAGATCAACTGATGTAATGAAACTATGATAATTTGGATCCTAGTTTTCAAGAAAATACTATGGTTATATGAATATTTCCTTGGGTATTTTATTTTCTTGAAAAATTGTATTATCGAAAATGCTAATATTTGAACTTTCTTTATCTGTAGAAATGGCTCAAAACAATAACACTACTATGAGTTCTGCGTTCAAATCATTCTTTGAACGGGAAAAATTAACTGGCTCTCAGAATTTCAATGATTGGTTTCGTTCACTCAGGATTGTCCTGCGAGTGACAGGTCAAATTGAATATTTATATAAGCCTTGTTCTGCTGAACCTACTGCTGAAACTTCAACTGATGAGGAAAAAGCATTGTGGAAAGCTGAGTTTAAGACATATAATGATGTGGCCTGTTTGATGTTGGGAGCGATGTCACCTGCTTTACAAAAGCAGTTTGATAATTACATCCCTATGGACATGCTAAACGAACTCAGAAAAATGTTTGAGAAACCACAAACCGTTGAGGTATACGATTTGATGGAATCTCTACATGGTTGTAAGCAGGCAGATGGTGAACCTTTAAGTGCTCATGTGTTGAAAATGAAAGGTTACATGGATCAACTACAAGCACTTGGCAAGGTCTATGAGCAAGACATTGCTATTAACTTAATCAATAGATCCCTGACTAAGGAATTTAGTGGTTTTGTGCGTAATTTCAATATGCACTGCGTGGGGAAGATAGTTTCTGATTTACACGCACTGCTTATTGATTACGAGAAAGGTTTACCGCCAAAGGCTTCTACACCCCATGTACTTGCTATTCAAGGGGGTAGAATTAACAAGCCAAATGCGAACAAGAAGGGTAAGGGAAAGGGAAAGGCTGATAAGGGTAAGCTGTAACACTTCGACCCGTCAAGGCCAAGATATCACATTATGGTGTCATACAAAGCATACAATACGCAAGCGGAAGTCTTTTAAATAAATATCCAAGTCTCAAACATTAAGACTGGTATCAAAAGATAATCCCAAATGCATAGTGGGTTAACCAAACAAACCAAAGTAAAACGATAATATTCAAAGTACTGAAAGAAATGAAAGTCCGAAACAATGGACAACGAAATGATAAATAAATGGGTCTCTAAGTCCTACGCTCTCTCATTCCCAAGCCCGTCGCCCCGCTTATTACCTGCCGCATAAGAAAAGAAAACATGCGGCTGAGCTTAAAAAGCCCAGTGAACAGATATATATAACGTAACATAACGGTAAATAAGCATAAGCAACGAAGGAATAAGAATACAAAACAAAAAGCATAGTCATGAATGTCATACGATTTTTAAAGAGAACTAAAAATCAAGAGTGCATGAGAACTGAATAGAAATGAATCAAGAGAAATAATGAAATAAAGGAAAAGTTCATATAAGGATGTGCCATAGGAACTACATACATAATCCGTCAAATCATACTAAAGCAATACAAGTATACGAAGAGGGGAGACCTCTAAGTAATAAAAGTGTGAGAAGGAGTGTAAGGCACACACCACCTGGTCACCATAATTATATACATACATAAACCTAGGATGCATCCATACGCTCCCTAACATAAGTATGTATGACAGTACTAGACTGGTCACACATATAAAGTTGGCCAATAGTGCACACAAAATCATAACATAAGGGGGAACGCCGTAGATCTATCACACCTCTACGGGAGTGTCATGCCTAGGGTGCCATCAAAGACATGGTCATGGTACCTCCACAACTAGGTTAGCTCAGGCACAGATCTATCATAACATACAACAACAAATAATAATCTAGCATGGCAAGAGAAACAAAATAGTAACTCAATAAGCATAGCAAAACATAAGCGTAGCATGGCAGAGACATTTAAATAAATGTCAGAATGAATCAATAAGAATGACAATCATACGATGAAAGTCATGAGTCAAATAAGGGAATCATATCAGGCATAGGATCGATAGAAATATCCCTACTGAAAAGGGAAAGAATATCTGTACCTTATCAAAGCACACAAATCAAATCAAATAGATGAATGGAAGCAGATGATCACTCCTTCTTCACCCGATCTACATTAATCATAAGTTTATTTATAAGTTTCATAGTTTCATAATCATACAGGTTTCATTTTAGTTTTCTTTCCATTTTAAGTACCTTTCCATATTTAGCAGGTTTCCATATTTAGTAACTTTCCAAAAATAGTAACTTTCCATATTTAGTAACTTTCCAAAAATAGTAAGTTTCCATATTTAGGTTTAAAAGCAATTTAGGGTTTCTAAAAATAGTAAATAGTATTTAAAAAGGTTTAAATAGTTATTAATGTCAAAATTGAGTTTCGTATATTAATATACTTATAAAATGATGTCGTTTCACAATTTAGGGCTTTACAAGTCAAATTAGGGTTTCCAAATTAAGTAAATGTGAGATTAGGGTTTCTAATTACACAAGTCGTTTTAATTGGTCATTTAAAGTGATTAAACTCCAATTAGGGTTTCATACATTCAATTAGGTCATATTTAAGTTATATTTCTCGAATTAGCAGTTTTAGGGTTTAATTCGTATAATTTGGGATTCATATTATCATTATTCAAAGATTAGGGTTATTATTGCAATTATGCCAAAGTTAAAGGTTAATATGATAATTAATCAAAACATAAGTTAAACACTTTTAATATGACAAATAGCTTATTTAGGTTCTAAAGGTGAAGCAATTATTCTTATAAGTGTTTTAAATAAGTAACTTTTTAAATTCAGCATTACAATTGAAAAAAGATCCGTCTTTAGCTATTTTTAACACACCTTAAACAAGCTCATAAAATTCTATACTTTTACCCAGATATACCTATATGTATTAAGTATTTTACATAATTTTTCCAGATTTTATTGAGTAGTGCAAGTACAAACTAAAAATCGACATTCACAACATGTACCCGAATTGGATCTGCTGGAACACCCCGAAAGTATGTAATTATTTACCCAGGTTAAACATCTCAGAAAAATCTACAAAAATTACACAACGTAACTAAAATACTAAATTTCATCCTACCAAAATTTTAGGTCTTAATTCGTTATAGATATTAAATTAAAAATCATGAACCACGATTGAATTTTCATAACCCGAAATATAGTTTTGACATATGAATTTCTAAAAATCAAATGGTTGCCTTCTAGACCCCTAAAAATCATAAAACCAATTTTATTTTATCACTATTTCATTGAATTCAGTTTTAGACCAAAGAACCACTAAAATTCATGTTTGTATCATTGGTTAACAATTCGTTTAGATAGCATATAATTTCTGCTAGATTAATTTGTTAATATAAATCCGGTTCCCATAACATTATTAATCATATTAACACATATTAATACATATTGATCGAAAAGTATTATTATAGATTGAAGGTTTATGATTACATCTTATATTAGATCGAATGGAACAAGAATACAAAGACCTCTAGGTCGAACAAATCACCAACACTTCTCTTCTTCTTCTTTGTGTGATACGAACGAAAGAAAGACAATATGGATCGATTAGTTTTGATTCAACAAATTCGAACGGATTAAATAATTTGTATTCGATTACCTTTGTTGTGATACGAATTGGAATAAGAAAACAATGATCGAAATCTTCTCTTCCTCTCCTTCTTGTGTCGAATGGAACAATTTTTCTAGGGTTTTTGTGTGTTTTCTTTTTGTTCTAGCCATACAAATGGAATAGGGAGAAAGTGTTTAGGGTTTGTTGGAGATGTGCTATACACGCTTTGGATGAGGAGAAATAGGGGGAAAGTGAGCCGTGAATTTGGGGGTGATTAAGGATTATTATCACTTTCCAATATTAGCCAAATTCTTACTTATCTTTTTGTAAATGTTTTGTGTACAAACTTTATAAATTTTCAGTCCATAGGGAACTTTTAAACATGCCATATATTATTTATAGAGTCTTTGTATCATTTCGTATTTTACTTTAGGTTATATGTTCATATTGTGTGGTTTTGAGTCATAACATGTTATATAACTCAAGTTTTAATTTATAGCGTATTTTATAAGTCGTATTTTATTTAGGGTGTTATATAAGCAAGTTATGACTTATCAACCTCAACCTAAGAAAAACCCTCCTAAGAAAAAGGATAATCCAAAGAAGGATTAGGCTTGCCACTACTGTCATGTAGTTGGTCACTGGAAGAGGAATTGTCATCTTTATATCCAAGAGTTGCGAGAAAGTAAGAACAAGAAGACTGGGCACTTGGGCACCAGCACTTCAGGTAACTTACTTATGATTGAATTATTTACTCTAAATCATAAAATTAATTCCTGGGTATATGATACTGGATGCGGTATTCACATTTGTAATACGCTGCAGGGGTTTAGAGTGGAAAGGAAGCTTGCCTATGGGGAGCAATATCTGCATGTTGGAAATGGAGCACCTGCAGCTGTTGAAGCCATAGGAGTGTTTAATTTAGTTTTACCTTCAGGTTTAGTACTGTCATTATGCACCTTCAATTGTTAGGGGTGTTGTTTCCTTTTCATGTTTGTTGGATTTGGGTTTTATTCACACTATCAATAGTAATGGAATTTCTGTTTCTTTAAATGGTATTTTTTTTATTTTAATGCTATTGCTGTGAATGGTGTGTTTGAGATTGACATGAATGATTATGTATCCAATAATAATAATTCAATGTATAGCATAAGTAAGAGAATTAAGTCAGACTTGAATTCTTCTTACCTTTGGCACTGTAGACTTGCTCATATAGGCAAGACTCGCATGAAAAAGCTACAACATGATGGGCTTTTGAAAAGTATCAATGATGAATCATATGATAAATGTGAGTCTTGTATATTTGGGAAGATGACTAAGAAACCTTTTCATAAGAATATGGAAAGGGCTTCTGATCTACTTGGTTTAATACATACTGATGTGTGTGGACCACTTAGACATGTGTCAAAGAAAGGTGCTAGCAACTTCTTAACCTTTACTGATGATTTCAGCAGATATGGTTATGTTTACTTGCTTAAACATAAACATGAGGTGTTTGAAACATTTAAGGTTTATAAAGCAGAAGTAGAATTGCAACTAGGAAATAAGATTAAAGCTCTTGGATCCGATAGAGGCGGTGAATACTTAAGCCAAGAGTTTAAAGATCACTTAGCTGAGAATGGAATTGTCAAGAATCTCACATCTCCATATACTCCACAACAAAATGGTGTATCTGATAGAAGAAATCGTACATTGTTAGACATGGTACGATCAATGTTTAATCTTACAACTCTTCCTTTATCTTTTTGGGATTATTCCTTAGAATCTGCGGTTCGTATTTTGAATATGGTTCCCACTAAGAAGGTTGATAAGACACCATATGAAATATGGAATGGAAAAGCTCCAAACTTATCTTATTTAAAGGTCTGGGGTTGCGAGGCGTATATAAGACGTGACTCAGCAGATAAACTCCAACAGAGATTTGTAAAGTGTATCTTTGTAGGATACCCAAAGGAAACGATGGGTTACTACTTTTACTACCCACCTGAAAACAAAGTAATTGTTGCTAGATATGGAGACTTTCTTGAAAAGGAACTTATATCTCAAGAATTCAGTGGGAGAGTTTATAATCTCGAAGATGATCATGTAGATACATTATCTTCTGAAAACACTAGCATACTTCCTGTGGAACCTGAAAGTCTGGGTCCTCTACCTGAAGTTGAAATTGTTCCCATTCTCAAGTCTTCAAGACATGTGAAAGCTCCTGAAAGTCTATGTCTTAACATAGAAGTTGAGGAAACTATATTAGGGGATCTTGATGAACCTACTAATTATAGGGCTGCCATTGAGAGTCCTGAAAAGGATAATTGGGTAGTTGCAATGAATGGGGAAATGCAATCCATGAAAGATAACAATGTCTGGATTGAAGTAGACCTTCCTCCCAATGCCAAGGTAGTTGGAAGTAAGTGGCTCTTCAAGAAGAAAACTGACATGGATGGCAAGGTACACACGTATAAGGCCCGTTTGATAGCTAAAGACTTTGCTCAAACATAAGGTGTTGACTATGAGGACACATTTTCTCCTGTAGCTGACATTAGGGCTATTAGGATTCTCATAGCTATAGCAGCATACTATGACTATGAGATTTGGCAAATGGATTGTAATACCCCGTAATTTTCCAGACGTATTTCTATACGAGATTATCCCTGTTTTTCATATACGAACTTTTCTGAACTCATTTGGTTTAAAAACGTGAAATTATCTCGCTAAACGTGGAAACCGTGCACAATGCGTACTGGCACAACCAACGATTTGATTTGATTATTTTATTATTTGTGAGAAACGAGGCGTATGAATAGTCGTTTTTATTGGAAATATTATTATGAGCACGATGGTGCAATTCTCGTATCTTCAATCAACCGTTTACTAGTCTAAACGAGCCCCGAACCTCATTTTGTGAAAGATATGATAAATTACAGTTATGGTCCCTGAACCTAATTTTCACCGCCGCCCCCTGTCCATTGTAATTTTCATTTTGGTCCCTAGGTTTTTGCTATATAAGGGCACTTATAACACACACACCACACAAAACCTTAGCCTCCACTTACCGACGTATAGATCTCGAGCCCTACATCATTTCTTGAGAAGATCGGAGCAAGAGAAGCTCATTTGGTTGCATTTGAAGCTACGCCGCCGTACTTCGCCACCGTCACTCTCCTCTTCCTTTTTCTCGATTTGGTAAACCGTGGAAACCCGTTTGTCTATTTTATTTAAACCGTATGTTAAACGACGGTTATGTTTTCGTGGATTAAAATGAGGATAAAAATGTTTTTGAATTGAAAATAGTATGTTTCGTGTGGTTACAAAACAACTAAGGTGATTGTGGTGAGTTTGGTATACGGGTCGGGTTACAACCCGACTAAGTTTTACGGGTCGAGTCCCGTCTTGGTCTTGGTTTGTGTCTCAGTTTTGTTCTGAGATTTGGAATTGCCTATTATAATAGTTTACTAGTTTTGTTCTCGGATTTGGTCCTGGTTTTGCGTGGTTGAAATATTCTAGCGTTTGGTTCACGTTGTGTTGCTTACTGGGTTTAACGAAACCCACTTAGGGTGAGATTGTGTGTTTTGCTCGGCTTAACGTAAGGTACAAACGGTGTTTGTTGTTTTGGGCTGAGTAAGCGTCGAGTCAACCTAATTCGGGTAGGGTATTAAACCCGTATGTAATTCACGGGTTGATGTAGATTTGCGTATCATTGATGTGGTCTTGCTATTTTAAACTACTCATAACTTATTTTGTGGATTTCTTATGTTTTGTTTGCGTTTGGTTGTGTTTGTATTCGGGTTTATCTAAAGGCCACGAGGGTGGTTTGTTGAGTACCCCCGGCTTAAAACCCACGTAGGGTGTTAGTTTGTTGTTCCGTTTGGCTTAACGAGACAACCACAAGAGTGGTTGTGGTACTCGTGTCGACCACCACCCTCATAAGGTGCGTTGCATTTTTGTTTGTGTTATAGGAACGCGAAGTGGGATACCAGACAGTTTAGGGTGCGTTTGGTTATCTTTACATTGGGCTGAGCCCACCAAAAGTTATTTAATGGTCAAGTTTGGTTTGTGTGAAATGGGCTGGGAGCCCATTTATTATAACTAAGGGTGTGTTAGTTTATTTTGGTTGAAGAAAAGGGTGTTGAAGTTAGATGGGTTGTAACAAAGGTGTTTAACAATTTTACGGGTTCTCTATTTAACGAATTTATTGTCGTCTACTTTTGTGTTTTCTTCGGTACTTTTCGGTTAACTCTTGGGATTGATACTTGGATACGGACTAAATATATATTGGATTGAGACTATAATGGACTGTAACGACATACCTTGGACATTTGACATTCTTGGACTATTGGGCACGATACGAATATCATATATTAGACTTGGACGAATTTAATATATTAAGATTCGTAACGGGACTTACAATATGAAAACAATGTTTAATGGACAATAGTTAATAAATACACTTGAGACATTTAAGGTTGTCTTCTATTAATTGAAATAGTAACTTGTGTTTTTATAAACGCAAACTGGATTTTCCAAACTATTTGGGATTATGGGGTGATTACCGAAACTTACCAAGTTGACCTATTTTATAGTTATTAGTCGTCATTTTCTAGATTCTTTTTGATTAGCTTGAGTCATCGTCAGCGTTTTCTCGACTATGTTGATGTCTATTCCTTTTTGGCGTGAGTTATGTTTTGAGTCTATGTTTTCTTACCACCACATGAAATGTTGATACTAAGCTTTTGATAAGTATTGAAATTGAGTAATCCACAAAAACTAAGACACGTTGTCTATGTTAGACTTAATTATTGTACGAGCCGTATTTTGAGATAACTGTATACGTATTAGGTAGTACCGAGTCCGTTGTGCCGTGTGTCATAGTTGCCGCTGTGCTTGTACCTCCGTGTACCGTGGTGCCTGTCTTCTGGATACCGTTGTGATTAGCTAGATGCCAGTTGTGTCAGTTGTGATCTTTGCATTGCTGTGGCTAAGGTGAGTTCATGGCCCCTACTTTTCTTGGTTTTATAACTGTTTTGGGGGAGAATATATGCTCGTTTTCAACTAAACTCAAAGATTGTTATTTGGATACGTGAATTGTTTACTCAAGTTTTGACTGTTTGGCTGAAATATCTGACCTGTTATTTGAATGCGTTATGTGTTTACCTGTTTATTGATGTGGCCAGAAATTATGATTGTCGTTTATGAAACTATTACGTGAGCTGGCTAAGGTCCTTGTTATAGGTCGCAATCTTGTGCGTAACGATTATGATATGTCGCAATTTTGTGTGTGGTTATTGTATTATGTCGCAACTTGTGCATATTTATTATTACATGGTGCTGCTTGTGCACTGTTAATGTGTTGATTTCCTGACTTAGCCAGTGTAACAGTTAAATTTGCGTGACACTATATGAGTTTAGTATCTGTATGATTGATTATGGTTCGAGATGTTTTGATTATGATATATTTACGGATTTGGTTTTGAAACTGTGATTTAGGCGGTGTGAGCCTACATTGAATTTGACTTGTTTGTGAATGATGTTTTGAACTCGAAACCTTGTGGTTCAACCATATTGTTTTAAACTAAAACTTATGAACTCACCAACCTCGTGTAGACGCTTTTAGCATGTATTTTCAGGTTAAGGCGATAGCTTATTTTTGGAGGCGCTTGGCAAGGGGCACGGTCATAGACGACTCTGATATATATGTTGGGACCGCTTTATTTATTTTATGGGCCTACATCCACACTACATTTGAATAATGTAAATTTAACACTTTTTGTTAATGAAATTTATTCTAAATGATTGAAGTAAAAACCGTTCTTTGTACTTGTGTTGTGATACCAATTTAGTAGCACCCTAGTGACATGTATGCTTCCGCTGGACCCGATTGTGGGGGTGTTACAGATTGGTATCAGAGCCTAGGCTATAGAGAACTAGGTTTATTTTCTAAAACTTGGACTATAACCACTTTCATGAAAACTTAACTCTATGACCGCCACGTGCCCGCCTGCCAAGCCGAAGCCTCATTGATGATTTTGTTTAATGGTATATGTTTTTAGACGTTTGATGGTATATGTGACGAGATAATTGATGATATATTTGTTGAGATGTGTGCCTAACTATTGGATATTGTATATCCGCCTGTTTTAGTTGTTAACTATAAGCATTTCCATATGCTTATGCACGCACCGAACCTGTCGCAGGGTTACGCTATTTCCTTGCGTAATCTCATTATTCGATTTCGAGTTTGTACACTCGTCGTGGTTTTTCGGAATGATTTTGGATGTAAGGGACATATTGCTATTATAACTAGGCTGAGTATTTCAAAATTCATTGAACCTCGAGTGAATATAGACTAATCACCTATATTCAACCAGGGACAGTGGGACATGGCCTGATCACCTATGTCCGACTCAGAGGTGAATTTTGCGATACTGGGAGTAGTTACAACAGAATTATGTTCGGGTGACTTTTGATTTTGGAAATGGTACAGTTTTGCGTGTATACACGGGCATTGGATATTACTTTCCCACACACGACACACTGGCATCACAACACCTCATGAATTGTAATACTTCTGGCACCGCTATACTTCTCCGGTTATATGGAATTCCTGTTTGTCGCCGTCTGATCATGTTTTGCATCAGGACGGGCTAGACCCGATTGGCACCGTTTGAATCCGAGTTGCTTATTTGTAACTCCTTGAGATTGTAATAAGCCCATTTGAGGTTATTGGAGCATTTGGATTTGATTTTGGCTACGTTTGGATTTGATTTTGGTTATGTTAGATTTGGTTTTGGCTATGTCTGAATTTGGATCACTGGATTTTGTGATTTTGGACCTCATTCTGGATTTGGATTTATTTTTCGACCTTGTTTTGTTGTGGTCTTGTTACAGTCGCCTCTACCTTAAGCCTTGTGCTCAATTGATGTTGTTCAACCGAAGTGGTTCAATTGAGGTTGTACCTTCCGCGTTAAGTACTATGTACATTACTGATTCAACCAACTGATTGCTAGTAGCAATCAACATCTTTCCTCAGAGTGGTACTCTGAACTCGCTAAACTCTCCATTTGGCAGAGAGATTCCGCGCCCAACAGAAATTTTAAGACTTTAAGGAGGAACCTGAACCGCGTTCCTTGGGACAATCACCTACTTCTTCTCTCGTCCCTCGAGAATACAGTATTTGTGAAGTTATTGATTAAACAACTTCGTGGATCGTTTAGAGCAAGTGGGATAAACAATAATAATGAATAACACGATACGCAGCGGATATAAACAAACATATCATTATTATTGCTACAAGGTTTCTTCGTCATCATCTCCTAACAACTACTAACACAATCAGCCCCAATGCTACGTGATCAAGTGTAGCACGGTTACCTACTCTAACAGGGATCAAAGATCCTTGAGGCTTATCACAAACCTAAACCCTAGGCATCTAACACAAGACCTACGCCTAGGTTTACACACACACCCCTTTAATGATGTTACATCTTGACTCCTGTACGTATAAAACTCACGCCCCATCTCTTTATAAACTAGAGATTAGGGTTACAAAGACTCTTAACATAATACATATTTAGTCCTTCGTCTTTGTCTTCATAAATCCTTCATCTTTCATGTTTTGTCAATATCAACTCAAAATATAATTCTCAACAATCTTCCCCTAGTTGATAATGACAAAACTAAGTACGAACTTCCCCTGAAGTCTTCAATATATGAAAGATGTAGTCTTCCCCTTAATCCATGCATATCATCAAGGATCTTCAAGCTGCAATCTTCAATATAAATATTCTTCCTCTTTTTGTCATCATCAATTAGGGGACAAAAGTATGCAACCTTGATTTTCATAATCACGAAGCAGCACCATACATCCAATCTAGTCTTCTAATGTCTAGAATTACCCTCCATGAATGAACACCAAAACGCTTTCTTTTATAAATGAACCCAAGACAGAAAAATCCCAAATCTTCAGTAAAAATACCAATGAGCAATCATAAAAACCTTCACCTCGATGTAGCATATAAATGGTTAATCATTTAAACAATAAGCTTCCCCTGAAACCCATATGTTAACCATTTGAATCTCCAATTCTGTAGACTTTGTTTAATGATGAAGAAAACTAACTATTACCAATTCAATGCTGAAGTAGAATAAACCAACCTTGTGTCTTATATCTTGTACTAAAACTGACTTCGAACGTATACTTAACGTATAGGGAGATCGCAATCTCTTGACAATAATCACTGAGCACAATAACGTAACTCCTTCAAGTGTTTGTCAATTCGTAGTCACCAGAACGAACGAACAAGTTACCTCCTGTCAAAAGGTATGATAAAAGACAACCTTGAAAAATTCCACTTTATCGTCAAATAAGCAACAAATAATCCTCTTCGCCAATAAGAACAAATAAATTCGATCCATAAATCCTTTATGAACTGAAACCAAAATCCAAAAATCAAACATCTTGTGTGTGTGTCTTCCCCTGGTGTGTGTGTTGCGAAACCAATCTGTTCCAAATCTCCAATATGCTTCCCCTCACTTCATGTAGTCTCATGCCACCACTGTACCACTGACTGGATAAAAACTTCTTTCAATTTTGCATGAAATCACTAACATGAAATAGGTTATCTTTGCACATGCTACTTATAATAATCACCGAATCATTAAAAACCCCACAAGCCACGAGAAATATATAAGAGCAGTGATCCAATTATCTTACCACACATGGGGCAAATAAAAGAAGCAGTTCAATAGGTAAATATACCACCGACCCATGTGACAGAACTTCAACCCAATATCATGCATTAATAGAACAACTCACGTAGGGTTCACAATGAGAATTTGCCTCTTCACAAAATAAACAGGCACCACATGCAAATACTTCAACGTCCCATTATCAAAGAAAAGGATCATCGACCAATCATGGATTACAAATAAAAAGATCATCGACCCAATCATTGAAATGAGTGTCACCGTCCCATGATAGAAAAGAGAACCGTCCAATTACTGTTTAATATTTAGTCGACAACCTTGCCATTTGCCTTTTCACATATTATATATATATTCCATGCATCGTCCCATCTCCAACTGCATGTACCATCAAAAGTTTAAAGAACACCGACCAAGAATAATATAAAAAGGATCACCATGCATAAGTCAATAACTTTTTCACTGCACGTATTATATCCTTCATCGACTAGAATAAAATACCAATTCGTCTCTACATATCGCACATGTACTTTCTTCAACAACTGAACTCATAGCAGTACAAATATTAAGAACAGTACAAATGAACGCGGGCAGTACCATCGTGTGTTGTCATCGAAACTGGCAATACAAAGTCATAAAACATACGAGCAGTACAAACATAGGTGTTGGCAACTAGCAGTACAAACATAAGATGGTAGCAGTACTAAATATGAAGGTGAGCAGTACAAACTCGAGATAAAACTAGCAATACGAATCAACCTTGCCAACAGTACTAATTGCGAATCATGAGCAGTACCAACAACCTTGATGCACAGCAACATAAAATCAACCAATTTAGGGTTTTCAAAACCCTAATATTCAGCTCCATGTGAATCCGAGACTGACCAGTAACCACCTTGTACAGATCATTCTTGAACATCAATAATTGATCATACAAAAAAAATACCAATAACAAGCTGCTTGAGCGCCATCACAAAGGCATGTCAGTTAGGGTTTTAAAAGAGCATGTAAGAACACCAAGTTTAACAAAACCCTAACAGTCGAATTGCTAGAAAACCCTAAAAACCACACTATTGCGGCTTCCATACGTGTATAATAGATATCAAAGAACAGATAAACCATCTTCCATGAAGAATTAACACGCATAGAACCAATTACAAAAAGCTTGAATCAAGAAAACCCTAAAAATTCGAAATTCAGAAACACCTCTACAGCAGTTTTCAAAAAATTTATACCTGACGATATATAGCTCAGATCGAATATCCCTCCAGTGAAATTGCACCTTGATATATGAAGAATCTCCAGTAAAGATTTTAGCCTGATCTAACGGTTAACGAAGGAGTTATCGCCGTTCAAAAACAGCCTTGCAATGAGTTTTGAAGATACGAACCAGTTACAAATTTTTTTGTTTTCTTCAATCTTCGACAAACCAAACCTTGTGAATCCCACGATCAAGAGCCCCTTGGCTCTGATACCAATTGTGAAGTTATTGATTAAACAACTTCGTGGATCTTTTAGAGCAAGTAGGATAAACAATAATAATGAATAACACGATGCGCAGTGGATATACACAAACATATCATTATTATTGCTACAAGATTTCTTCGTCATCATCTCCTAACAACTACTAACATAATCAGCCCCAATTCTATATGATCAAGTGTAGCACGGTTACCTACTCTTACAAGGATCAAAGATCCTTGAGGCTTATCACAAACCTAAACCCTAAGCGTCTAACACAAGACCTACGCCTAGGTTTACACACACACCCCTTTAATGATGTTACATCTTGACTCCTGTATGTATAAAACTCACGCCCCATCTCTTTATAAACTAAAGATTAGGGTTACAAAGACTCTTAACATAATACATATTTAGTCCTTCATCTTTGTCTTCATAAATCCTTCATCTTTCTTGTTTTGTCAATATCAACTCAAAATATAATTCCCAACAGTATTCTTTGCTAACCTCTTATAGGATAATAAACTGTTTTGCCATTAATTTACAAACTGCCTTTGATTTTTCTACCAACCATTTTACGGTCATCCTACGAAATGTTTTACTACTATTTCACGAAAATCAAAATTTTGATTTCCTATAATTTTATAAGCGATGAATTGTTTTCCTATTATCCTATAAGCCGCTTCACAAATCATGTGGAAAGGTGTTTGTTTGTTGAGATATTTATGTATTGAATGTGTTTAGCATGCGGAATCTACTACAACACACTTAAAAGAACACAAGGTGGTGAGTTTAAGTAAACGAGAGTATGCAATGAACAAAGAACACAACTTTGGTTAACACAAAACGATTCAATATTATTGATGAAATAATACGGATGATCTAAATATCACCGGGATTACAAAGTAATCTTGAATCTAAGATTGTAAAAGGATTTGTGAATTGAGTAACTAAGTTACTTGAGAGTTTGTTCTGGTTTTGGTTAATGGTTTTAAGAGATGCATGCATCAAGTGTGACTAAGGTATCCTTTTATAAGATAAGGACACCTTATTACAAGTTGTCAAGTGGTTCGAATATAATACTATACTTTGACTATATTGGCGCCTACAATTAAATACAACTACCAATGTACAACTCTGTAATATTCTTCTGTACACCACAGAAGACTAAACTACTTCTACATAATGTATAACAATGTACAAAGACTAATAATTCAACTAAATATCTATTACAAAATATCTAATCGACTTGACATAAGCTTGGCAGGCTCTTCATCAACTAGCAGTACCTTCTACCCAGAAGGTACTGGTAGAACATCTTCATACTCTTCAAAATCAACTAGCAGGCTCTTCAACATCTTTGGCAGGCTCTTTGACTTTGAACATTTTATTCCCAACAATCCTCCCCTAAACTTGTTATTTCCATTAAAATACACAAGTTTCTGATGAATAAAATACATACCTTGAGGATTTGAGGGAACTCTTCCAAAAACCTTCACTCTCTGTTCTTCCTTTTTCTTTCATATTGCTCAGATATGCTCCTTAGCAAACTCTGAACAATTTCTGAATTCTCTTCATCTTTGTCACATCTTAATATCTTGGAGATCATAGTTTTAAGCACTTCATAACTAAGTGGATACTCTTTCTCAGCCAACATAAAGTGTTCTATCCCACTCTGTGTGTAAAGATGATGAATATTGCTATGGCTTAGAAATTCCCAAGTTGTTGAAGGATCATAATAGGGAAATTTCCAATGAACATCTTTGGGTTCAGGATCAAACATCCTATTGAATTCTACCCATAGTTCCTGTTCCTTAGCATCTGAACTAGAAGTTGTGTCTAGCCTAATCTGCACTAGATTCCACAATTCTTCCAAGTCTGCTCTGTCACATGCTCTAACTAAATTTTCAAAATTCTTAAAGATAGCAAACTGACCCCCAACCCTTGTTATTTTCCATGATTTTCCTAATCTATCATGGTTGATCTCCCAATCAATAATAGGTCGTCTACAGCTAATTGGATCAGCATGTATGATAGTAGGCAAAGTAATCAACATTTTACTTACTTGCTCTGTGTCCAATTTTGCTACTTCTTTCTTCTGAGCATCCTTCTTCTTCATTGAGGGGTGTACATCAGATGGAACTTTGTAGTAAAGACTTTTGTAGGCTTGAAGATACAGGAAGAAGATTTCATCAGCAGATTTCTTCTTTAGTTGATAATCAGTCCAATTTGCTTGACCTTTCAGAAATCTCTTCATAAAAATCACCTGATCTTTCTGAGATTGACTTACCTTAAAACCTCTTTTCTGACTTTCCTTCATCTTTTCAAAAATGTCAGCCAAAGCTGCTTCTTTATACTTCTTGTTGATGAAAGATTCAAGTGCTTCTGTTTTCTCATCAGAATTGAGATTCTTGTCATTTACTATAATTGCTGCTTGACCTCTCACAATTGGATCATTATTAATAATCCATAGCATCTGAGCATCAAAGGTTTCTTGAGCAATTTGAGTATCAAGAAGAGTCTGAGCAGCATCTTCAGCATCTTTTTGCTCTTTCAATACTGCAAGCATTCTTGAAGCTTCAAGTGCTTTTAGTTCTTCTTCATGAACCCTTTTGGCCTCTTCTTCTCCTAAAGCCATCTGAATTTGCTGAGTTCTTTTCAACTTCTTGGACTTTGGCTCATCTTCAATCATAATGCTTTTGCCCTTATCCTTTGGAGTTGGTACTTGTGATGGAGCAGAAGATTGCTCATCAGCAGCAAAAATCCTCCCCTGAACAAACAAATTCCCTTGAGGCTCTAAATCCCTCTTTCTCTTGTACACTTTCTCAGCAGACCCTTTGTACCCCATAGCCAATAGCCTCTCTATCCTAGCAGGCTCTTCTTCTGGCCTAGCAGGCTCTTGCCCTGCACCAGCAGGCTCTTCATCATAAACTTGAGTTCCTTCATAGAATTCAAATTGAGCCTCCTCTTCATCTTCAGAAGTATCCATCCTCCCCTTTTTGGAAGAGTGACCTATCCTATCAGCATCTGACTTTGAAGAACTAGATAAAACAACATTTGCAGACTTTTTACCCTTTAGCTTCTTCACTGCACCCTCCAATTTCTTTACCCTCTTGACTAATTTGATGTTGATCTCAGAAAACTTCTTGCTTTGACTTTTAAGAGCATCTTCTAAGAGCTTCACCTTGACTTTCAGTTCTTGCATTGTCTGAGGTGATTGGGTTTGTGATACATGATGTGATGATGTTGGTGGTGTTGTTGATGGTACTGGAGATGGTATTGGTGATGTTTGATGTGTTGGTGAAATGTAACCATGTGAAGAACTAGATGATGGTGTCTCTGCTGATGGTGTTGGTTCTTCTTGATGTTGTGGTAACATTTCATCAAATAGTGGTATATCTTCTCCTCTAAAACCAATTCTCATATTTGAAAATACTTTGTGAGAAAGTTTTGGTGTTTCATAAATTGAGTCTGTGGGAAGTAACAAATGTTTTAATTTTCCAATGATGCAACCAATAAATCTTGGATACATCAAAAACTTTGTTTCACTTTTCACATTTTTAAGCAATCCTTCAAAAATATGTTTTGAAAAATTGTATTTTCTGTTTGTAGCTAAGCAGATGAGAGCAGAAGCCATGTTTCCACTAAATTGCTCCCAAGAGGTTTTCTTCTGGCTCAAACAGTGAAGGATTGTGTGAATCAAAAATCTCCATTGTGGAGTAAGATGCTTTTTCAGAAAAGTGAGTTTGTTAGACTCAGCATGATACCCCATTCTTTGCAAATTTTCAAAAATCTCAGTATCTGGCAATTGACTAATGCCATCAGAATCATCCAAATGAAGATGTCTTCTTATGGATGACTCAGTAAGAGTCAAATGTTTACCATCCACTTTGGCCTTAATTCTTTGTTCCCCATTTTCAGAAGTTTTAATTTTAGCAGATTGCCAAAATTGTAAAATTTGAGTTTCATAAATAGTGGGATTGACTAGTAAAGCAAACCTGATATAGGAGTTATTTAAAAAGTCCACTACTTGATGAAATGAGGCATTATCCTCTGACTTCTCCAAAAATGCTAATTGATTGTGACGTTGGACAAAGGTTAGAACAACTGTGGAGTCCATAATGAAAATTTTGAATGTGTTGGTGGGATTTGTTGGTAGTACTGGTAGAAGATGAAAGGTGTATGTGAATTATGATAATGACTGATGAAAGAAGATATGTGAGAATTACTTTTAACCGACAATAAGAAAGATTATAATAAGTAAATGTAAAGGCGGTTAAAAAGATCTTTTATATGTGAAATATAATATAATATAATCATCAGTAATTTACATAACTACCCCAACGGCTAATTTTAACTACCAGGCTCAACGGCTAAAACTTTTTCTGACAGGCTCAACGGCTATCTAGCAGTACCATTTTACTCTAGCAGTACCAATTTTGAACTACCAGTACCTTTGAAAGTTTTAAAAAATCCCTTATAGTTTTTAGCAAACTACCAGCTATCAACGGATTTGATTTGTCTTTACCAAAAGCCGTTTGCTTAAGGACTAGCTAACTATTTACAATTAAGTATGGTTAGTTAACAACCATATAGTTTTTGGTAAACTATCAACCATCAACGGATTTGATTTGTCTTTACCAAAAGCCGTTTGCTTATGGACTAGCCAACTCTTAAGTTTGTAAAAACTTGGTGAGTTGAATACCAAAAGCCATGATGGCCCAAAGATGGTGCAATTTCCTTGGATGGAGGAAATTAAAAAGGCAATGATGCTGTGTATCTTGGATGATTGGTTCAACAAGTGAAATCATCTAATAGCATGCCTTTGAGTTGAAACTTTTCTTAGTTTGATCTAGATAGAACTTTTGTTGCTCCTTGAGAAATGCTTCATCCTTTGTTTGGAAGAACTCTTGTTTTGTTATCAACCTGAAATGTGTTAGTTGCAAACCAAAAGAACAAAGTGCAGAGCACTTGATCTATAGAATTTTAAACATTTAGGCATTTATATGAACAAAACATAGCAATTATATATCAGCAGGACCAATTATGAACTAACAGGACCTTTTGACTAACTAGCAGTACCATGTTTAAAAGTCAATACCAGTTAATTTATGAACAAAAACACATGTTTTTCAAAGATTTATCATTCCAATACCTCCTACAAGATATTTGAATCTACCTAAATCAAAAGCTTTGGTGAGAAGGTCTGCATAATTCTTTTCAGAATCAATCTTAACAACTTGAATTAACCTTTTCTCATTGCAATCCCTTATGAAATGGTGTCTAATTTCAATGTGCTTTGTTTTTGAGTGTTGAACTGGGTTTTTAATGATACATATTGTACTGCTATTGTCAATATAAATAATGGTGTTAAGAAAATTGTACCCATAGTCAAGCATTTGATTTTGGATCCAAAGAACTTGCCCACAACAACTTGCACCAGCAACATATTCTGCTTCAGTTGTAGAGTTGGCCACCATTTTTTGTTTCTTGCATTGCCAAGAGATTAGTCTGCAACCAAGAAATTGACATCCACCAGTTGTGGATTTTCTGTCTAGAGTTGCACCAGCATAGTCACTATCCGAATAAGCCACCAATTCAAAAGATGATTCCCTTGGATACCAAAGACCCAACCTAGGTTGACCCTTAAGATATCTAAAGATTCTTTTGACTGCTGTGAGATGAGAGATTTTGGGATGTATTTGAAACCTTGCACACACACATACTGAGAACATGATATCTGGTCTTGATGATGTAAGATACATCAAAGACCCAATCATAGATCTATAATTGTGCAAATCCATATCTTCTCCTTCAGCATCCTTGAGTAGCCCTTTGTCTGGATCCATTGGTGTACTTGCAACCTTAGAATCAGCAAAATTAAATTTCCTTAGGATCTCTGCTACATACTTATCTTGGCTGATAAATATGCCTTCTTTGGATTGTTTCACTTGGAGACCCAAAAAGAAAGTAAGTTCCCCCATGGAACTCATTTCAAACTTACTATGCATAAGTTTTTCAAATTCTACACACAAGTCTTGGTTTGTTGATCCAAAGATAATGTCATCAACATAAATCTGCACTAGCAAGATGTCTTTCTTTTTTATTTTGATGAACAAAGTTGGATCAATCCTGCCTCTCTGGAATCCACTTTCTAGTAGAAAACAAGCCAATGTTTCATACCATGCCCTTGGAGCTTGGTGTAGGCCATACAGAGCCTTGGTAACCTTATAAACTTTGTCTGGATACTCTGCATCAATGAAGCCTGGAGGTTGAGATACATATACTGGTTCTTCAATTTCACCATATAAAAATGCACTCTTAACATCCATTTGATAGACAGTGAAGCCTATGAATGAAGCATAGGCCAAGAAAAGCCTAATTGCTTCAAGTCTTGCAACTGGAGCAAACACTTCTTCATAATCTACCCCTTCTTCTTGAGTATATCCTTGTGCTACCAATCTAGCTTTGTTTCTGATCACTATACCCCTTTCATCTTTCTTGTTTCTGAACACCCATTTGGTTCCAATTGCCCTATGACCTTTGGGCAAATCAACCAATATCCAAACCTTCTGAATCTTGAATTGGAGAAGCTCTTCTTGCATTGCTTCCACCCAACTTGCATCATCTAAAGCTTTGTTTATGTTTTTGGGTTCAGCCTGAGATAGAAAACATGAAAACAGGCATATATTGGAAGTATCATTATTCTTTTCTTCATAAATAGAGGAGATAAACCCTTCTTCATCTGAAGACAAGACTTGAGATAAACCAACTTGAGATCTTGTTCTAACACCAGAATTTATGCTTCCAATCACATCATCAGTTGTGTGATCTTTGAGAATTCTAGTGTTGGGAGTTTTAGGAACTTCATAAGTAGATGGAAGATTGCTAATCCCCCTTTCTTCTGGTAAAGAATCATCTATTTGAACATTCAATGGCTCAGCAGTATCAATACTTGAACTAGCAGGACCATCTGGTGAACTAGCAGTACCATTGTCATTAGTACCACTTTCTTGATTCTCTTGATTCTGAGTTCCTTGATCATCTTCATTGCCTTCATTTGTTGTGTTTGAAGGTCCTTCTTTACTTGAAGATAGATCCATACTTTTCCAAATTGGCATCCAGATGTAATCTTGATCTTTAGGAGTTTCAACATTGTCTTCAAAACCTGCATCATCATTAGTATTTGTACCTGTAACAGGCACATAATTCATAGATTCTGAAAGCCTATCAATATCAAACATCCAATCTGGTCCAATTCCTTTCACATTAGTTAGTTTCTCTTGAAACTCTATGTGAAGATTCTCTTCCACTAGCCTAGTGCAAGTGTTAAACACTCTATAGGCCTTACTCTGCAAGGAATACCCTATCAAATAGCCAACATCTGCTTTTCCATCAAATTTGCCTAAATGATCTTTGGTATTGAGAATAGTGACATGACAACCAAAAGGTCTCATAAAACTTAAAGATGGTGTTCTACCAAAGAAAAGTTCATAAGGTGTCTTTCTATGTGGCTTTGTCACAAGAACCCTGTTTTGTACATAACAAGCAGTACCTACTGCTTCAGCCCAAAATGAAATAGGCAACTTAGAGTCTACTAACATAGTTCTAGCAGCCTCTATAAGTGTTCTATTCTTCCTTTCTGCTACTCCATTTTGCTGTGGGGTTCTAGCTACACTAAATTCCCTTTTTATGCCTTTTTCCTTGCAAAAGTCATCCATAACCCTATTCTTGAACTCTGTCCCATTGTCACATCTGATGACTTTGACCTTTTTATCAGATTGGTTTTCTACCTCAGTGATATAAGATTTAAGAATCTCACTAGTTTCATGTTTAGATCTTAAAAAGAAAACCCATGAAAATCTACTATAGTCATCAGTAACAACCAGACAATATCTTTTACCATTCAAGCTGCACACATTAGTAGGACCAAAGAGATCCATATGAAGCATATGTAAAGCCTGAGAAATAGAGTTTTGGGTCTTGGGCTTACAAGAAGCTCTATGTTGTTTGCCTTTAAGACAATCAACACAGGATTGGTCGTTTTGGAAAATCTTTTTGGGTAAACCTCTTACTAAATCATATTTTGCAATAGTGTTGATTGTTTTAAAGTTTACATGACCAAGCCTTCTATGCCAAAGCATAGATTCATCCAATGAGGCTTTTGCTACCAAACAAGTTAGACTCTCCTTAGGATCAATGTTCTTTAAATTGACACTGTACATATTGTTCCTTTTTGGAATTTTAAGAAGGATCTGACTCTCATCAGGCATCTTAAAATCAGAAGAAAGAACCATACATTCATTGTCAGTAAATAGAACATTGTTCTTTTTGTCACACATTTGTGAGACACTAAGAAGATTAAACTGAATTTCTTTCACAAAATACACATTTTCAAAATCTAGTTTACTGGTTTTGATAGTACCTTTACCAGTGATCTTTCCTTTTATTCCTCCCCCAAAGGTAACATATTCTCCATCAAATGTTTTGAAGTCTGAGAGGAATGACATGTTGCCTGTCATGTGCCTTGAACATCCACTATCTACATATCCTTGATCTTCAATATCAGATGAATGTTCCTGCACATGAATAAACATATTAGTTTCCTTGGGGTACCCAAGCCATGACAGACTTGGGTTTGCCTCTTGCATCAATGAAGTCAAACCTTTTCAGGATTGTTGATGCACCTTTTGATTGGATTGGTTTCCAAATCCAACATGCTGAGGACTTAACAGCACTTTCCCTTTTAATCCATTGTGTGGTCTTTGGTCTATCAGTACCAATTTTGGCAATACCAATTTTGGCAGTACCATTTGGTCTAGCAGGACCTTTTGGTCTAGCAGGACCTTTGGTTTTTGGTTTCCAAATTTGTGTTTTGACCACATATTTCTTTTGAATAGGACTATTCACAACTTTTGGTACACATTTGAAAGTGTTTCTTGTACCCTTATCAGTTGGTTTTGCAATAACAGGCTTATTTTGTCTAACAGTATGTTTAACATTTGTGGTGTTAGACTTAACAAAACTTTTTCTGGGGTGAGTAACATTTGTTTTAGACTTTGATTTACTCCCAGAAACCCATTTATTACAATAAGCATGAAGATGATTAAAGCTACCACAATAATAACAAGCCTTATTGAACATAACAAAGTTATCACCTAGTTGTTATGACTTAAGGTTGTTCCAATTTCTTTGACTTCCTCTAGGTTTGTTATTACATTTTTCACAACTTTCAACTGTTTTCAAAACAGTTTTAGCCTTAGCCTTAACTTCTACTCTTTTAGGATTGGTTGGTCCTACTTTGATTCCTTTGATAGGAATAGTCTCATCTTCATCATCATCAGATACCCAATCTTCAATAATTAGGACATCTGGTCTCTTATCAGTGAGCACCTTGGAGAGTGAGACATTCTTAGCACTCTCAGAAGGTTCACTTATCTCTACAGGTTTAGCTAATGGTTTGCTAATGATTTCATGTAAACCTGATGCTGCAAGATCACTACCTTGGGGACAAGGAATTCCTCTATAAGGAGGTGGACATTCATTGTATCCTATCCCTGATTTTATTCTTTTATTCAACTGATTTTCAACTATGCTTCTTGTGCATTCAGAAGCAATTTCCAATTTATTAACAGTCAGTTGAATATTATCTCTAGCCAATGTCACTTTAGTACATTCAGTCCTTAACATTTCTATTTCTGAATCTTTCAAAAATATTTGTCTATTAAGAGCAGTTTTTGCATCAGAAAAGGTGAGTTCATTTTCTCTATAGTGAATGATTTGTTTTTCTAGTTTGGCCATTCCACACTTATGATCAAATAATGTTTGATGGGTTTTTCTGAGTTCTAATGTTTGTTCATCAAAAGATTTTCTTATAAATTCTAATTCCTTAAGAAATTCACAATTATTGGAACATTTGATAGTTTGTACCTCAGGAGTGGAGAATGCCATTAAAGCCAATTCATCAGAAGTTGACTCATCTTCACCCATGAAACTCCAATCAAAACCCATGCCATCAATAGCAACCATTGCTTTTGGCTCAGCAACTTCAACAACCTTACTCTTGCTTTCAAAGCTTCCTTTCTTCTCAAAGCTTCCTTTATTCCTGTTGTCAAACCCTCTATTCTTGTCATCCTGCTTCTTAGGTCTTCTACACTCTCTAGAGTAGTGACCCTTCATGTGGCAGTTGTAACACTCCACTTTTGACTTATCATAACCAGCAGGCTCATTTCCATTTATCATTATCTTCTTACCAGTTCTCATCAACAACTTCTTGGCTCTAATGCTCAAAAGTGAAAGTTGCCACTTTATGTCCATCTCTTCAAGATCATCAGAATGAATCTCTTGAAGATCTTCAAATGTTAATACAGACCCATTGTGTTGAGATGTAAGAAAAGCACACCCAATTGTTTCATCTAAAATGGTTTTGGTACTACTAGAACTACTAGCAGTACCAAAGGTTGTGTTGGCAGTACCTTCTTCTCTGCCACCTTTTTCTTCATTATCAACCTTTGAGATGCTTGGTGATGAAACAAATGCCATATTTCCTGAGCTTGACCCAGTAGTCTTCTTTACTTCATGCTCTACTATTTTAAAATTATTGTAGAGATCATTAAGACTCATCTGATCAATATCTGGCTTGTTCTTCCAGACAATGACATGCATGGACCATTCTGAAGGTAAACTCCTAAGAAATTTAGAGTTGAGGTCTTCTTGAGTTATCATCACTTCATGGATGGCTAACTGGCTTGAAAGCTTCTGAAGTCTATTGAACATACTGTCCAAAGACTCATTTATTGTGGCTGTGAAGTTCTCAAATTGTTGTTTGAGAAGGGTTTTCTGTGTTTTCTTGGTAGCATCATTACCACCAAATCTAGCCACAATAGCTTCAAAAAGGGTTTTGGCATCTTTGTATTTGTTAAAGATCAAAAGTTGATCATTTGGAATAGTCATCAGTAACATACTCCTTGCTTTTAGATCATTTCTCTTCTGAACTTTTTCATCTGCATTTGATGGTTGGTCTTGTATTTGTGTTACAAGAGCATCATTTACTGTTGTAGTGGTGATTGAGGGTTTAAATGAGTTGCCTTGTTCAATGATCTCCCAAAGTGCATAGTCTTGCACTTGAAAGTATTGTTCTACCCTTAGTCGCCACATTTCAAACTCATTTTGCTTAAGTAATGGAAGTTTAGCTGCAACATTTGTTTGAATATGTTCAACATCCATTGTTCTTTTAAATTAGTAAATATCAAGCCTAGCTCTGATACCACTTGTGGAAAGGTGTTTGTTTGTTGAGATATTTATGTATTGAATGTGTTTAGCATGCGGAATCTACTACAACACACTTAAAAGAACACAAGGTGGTGAGTTTAAGTAAACGAGAGTATGCAATGAACAAAGAACACAACTTTGGTTAACACAAAACGATTCAATATTATTGATGAAATAATACGGATGATCTAAATATCACCGGGATTACAAAGTAATCTTGAATCTAAGATTGTAAAAGGATTTGTGAATTGAGTAACTAAGTTACTTGAGAGTTTGTTCTGGTTTTGGTTAATGGTTTTAAGAGATGCATGCATCAAGTGTGACTAAGGTATCCTTTTATAAGATAAGGACACCTTATTACAAGTTGTCAAGTGGTTCGAATATAATACTATACTTTGACTATATTGGCGCCTACAATTAAATACAATTACCAATGTACAACTCTGTAATATTCTTCTGTACACCACAAAAGACTAAACTACTTCTACATAACGTATAACAATGTACAAAGACTAATAATTCAACTAAATATCTATTACAAAATATCTAATCGACTTGACATAAGCTTGGCAGGCTCTTCATCAACTAGCAGTACCTTCTACCCAGAAGGTACTGGTAGAACATCTTCATACTCTTCAAAATCAACTAGCAGGCTCTTCAACATCTTTGGCAGGCTCTTTGACTTTGAATATTTTATTCCCATAAGCCGCTTCACAAATCATTTTGTAAGTCGATTTGCTGTTTTTGCTGCTATATCATAAGCTAGACCTCAGAGTGAATCCCGCACCTCTACCTGAGTAATCGAGTGTGGCAATGGTTGGGATAGATACCTCCAGTTCGTCAAATTCTCTTATAACGATACCTACGACTCTAGTATTTCAACAGCATTGTACGAGGCACCTTATGGTCGCAAGTGCCGATCGCGACTTGTTGAGTAGAAGTTGGGGATACCCAACTTAGTGACCCTGAATTTGTTCACGAGACTACCGAGAAGATCATTCAGATCATAACCGAGTTGCAAGCTGCTCGCGGATCGTCAGAAGAGTTATGCTGCTTGAATTCCCAGTTAGAGCTTAGATTATGCTTAAAGATTCACTATGAGAAAGCATGATACGTTTAGTAAACATGGAAAGCTTAATCCTCACTATATTGATCCTTTTGAAATCCTTGCTAGAGTTGGACCGGTAGCTCACAGACTTGAGCTACCGTCAGGACTCAACAGTGTTTGCAACTGATGAAGCGAAAAGTGTACCGCTTTTAGGGGTCATTTAAGCCCTAAATCGTATTTATTTGATCAAATATTGCCCTAAATTGTTCCTTTTGTCATTTTAGGTACTTTGGAGAAGAAATCTGGAAAAGGAAGCATTTTGGACGTTTTTGGAGCATAAAAGTAAAGAAAACGACAAAGTCTCCAAAGCTGCTGGAAAAGTACACTTGACGGCGTCAAGGATTGCTCCTGACGGCGTCATGGCTTGGCAAAAGAGGTGGATATGAAAAATACACGTGACGCGCCAGAGAGTTTTGCAATGGAAAGTCTGACGGCGTCACCCTTTAAGGTGATCAAGGCCATCACGGTTTAAGTTAAAGAGAGACGGCGTCAAGCACATTTCTGACGGTGTCAACCCTTGATAGGCCAGAGCGGATTTTGGAGGATTAAAGAGGGAAGGCGTCAGGAAGACCATCCGGGAATCCTAGCCACGGCGAGGTGACGGCGTCAAGATCTACAACATGACGCCGTCAGCTACTAAGTTCTATATATAGTTTTGTAATTTTTTGTCATTAGTGTGCAACTTTGTGAGGAGAAACCCTAAGATGAATTTCTGCCATTTTTAAGGGTTTTTATACCCTTGGATCTCCCATGTTTAATTAAAGATAAGTAATCATTTAATCATTCAATATGTCTATGTGTTGTTTGATTATATCTTGTTCTTGACTTTTAATTAACATGCTAGGCTAGATTTATCTTATGTTTGCTTAGATCTAATGAAACCTAACTATTGATTATTGGTTGTTAGTGTGTTATTAATTGTATTGGATGATTGTTTATCGATGTTAGGCTTAAGAAAACTGGCTAACCTCCTATACGGTAACTTGCTTGAACGTCTTAAGAAACATGAACCAATGCGTACTAGGTTTTTATGGTTGTATTTAATGCATGAGCGAATTCTAGTGATCCCATGTTAGGAGCTTCTTAGCCGGCTCGACATAGGAGTGAAGTAGGAGCTTGTAGAGTTGGGGAAGTACGTACGCCACCCCACGATTGGTATTAAGGAATACACCCGTCATCCACGCAATTAATACACACTAATCAACCGGTAAAAGATAGTTAGGGAGTAAGGAAATCTAAGTAAACACATTTCTCTCCATATAAGTTTCACAACCTTTTCATTTTCAGTTATTTTATTTTATTTGCATTGGTAGTTATTTGGGTTAGTTGACTAGCAACTAATTCCGCCCACTCCTTCAAACCCGAGATTTTACTTGCTTTCATAAAAAATTATAAAAATACAAAAAGAATCTTCCCTCACCCTTAGACCTATTAGAGTAGTTTTTCAATCCTAACGACACTATTCCCCTAGAGAACGATCAATCCCCCGGTACTTGCCACTTCACTATACTACATCGGTCAGGTACACTGCCTGGTGGGGATTGCAAGCCTCTTGAGATCCCTCGAGAGGTAAAACCTGTTGTAAGGTCGCAAAACCACGCATCAGCAACGTTTTTATGTGCAATGTGAAGAAATGACTTGCCGATGAGGCAGTTACTATTCCTCCCGGAGAGATCCAGATTGATGAATGTTTAAACCTTGTTAAGAAACCTATCGAAATCATGAACCGTGAAGTCAGACAACTTCAGTAAAGTCGTATTCCTATTGTCAAAGATCGGTGAACTCTAAGAGAGGTCTCGAGTCCACGTGGGAACGTATGGATGAGATCAAGCGTAAGTATCATCATCTCTTTTCAACTCGGACGGGTAACTTGAATTGAATCGCGAAGACGCGATTCCGTCTAAGGAGGTGAGACTTTAATACCCCGTAATTTTACAGACATATTTCTATACGAGATTATCCCTGTTTTTCATATACGTACTTTTCTGAACTCATTTGGTTTAAAAATGTGAAATTATCTCGCGAAACGTGGAAACCGTGCACAACGCGTACTGGCACAACCAACGATTTGATTTGATTATTTTATTATTTGTGAGAAACAAGGCGTATGAATAGTCGTTTTTATTGGAAAAATTATTCTGAGCACGATGGTGTAATTCTCATGTCTTGAATTAACCATTTACTAGTCTAAACGAGCCCCGAACCTCATTTTGTGAAAGATATGATAAATTACAGTTATGGCCCCTGAACCTAATTTTCACCGCCGCCCCCTGTCCATTGTAATTTTCATTTTGGTCCCTAGGTTTTTGCTATATAAGGGAACTTATAACACACACACCACAAAAAACCCTAGCCTCCCTCCTCTTATTTTTCGGCAGCCGCCAATCAACTTCCGACCAACTTCCGGCTACCCTACCTCCACTTACCGACGTATAGATCTCGAGCCCTACATCATTTCTAGAGAAGATCGGAGCAAGAGGAGCTCATCTGGTCACGTTTGGAGCTACGCCGCCGCACTCCGCCACCATCGTTACCGTCACTCCCCTCTTCCTTTTTCTCGATTTGGTAAACCGTGGAAACCCGTTTGTCTATTTTATTTAAACCGTGTGTTAAATGATGGTTATGTTTTCGTGGATTAAAATGAGGATAAAAACATTTTTGAATTGAAAATAGTATGTTTCGTGTGGTTACAAAACAACTAAGGTGATTGTGGTGAGTTTGGTATACGGGTCGGGTTACAGCCCGACTAAGTTTTACGGGTCGAGTCCCGTCTTGGTCTCAGTTTGAGATTTGGAATTGCCTATTATAATAGTTTACTAGTTTTGTTCTCGGATTTGGTCCTGGTTTTGCATGGTTGAAATATTCTAGCGTTTGGTTCACGTTGTGTCGCTTACTGGGTTTAACGAAACCCACATATGGTGAGATTGTGTGTTTTACTCGGCTTAACGTAAGGTACAAACGGTGTTTGTTGTTTTGGGCTGTGTAAGGGTCGAGTCAACCTAATTCGGGTCGGGTATTAAACCCGTATGTAATTCACGGGTTGATGTGGATTTTCGTATCATTGATGTGGTCTTGCTATTTTAAACTACTCATAACTTATTTTGTGGATTTCTTATGTTTTGTTTGCGTTTGGTTGTGTTTGTATTCGGGTTTATCTAAAGACCACGAGGGTAGTTTGTTGTGTACCCCCGGCTTAAAACCCACGTAGGGTGTTAGTTTGTTGTTCCGTTTGGCTTAACGAGACAACCACAAGAGTGGTTGTGGTACTCGTGTCGACCACCACCCTCATAGGGTGCGTTGCATTTTTGTTTGTGTTATGGGAACGCGAAGTGGGATACTAGGCAGTTTAGGGTGCGTTTGGTTATCTTTACATTGGGCTGAGCCCACCAAAAGTTATTTAATGGTCACGTTTGGTTCGTGTGAAATGGGCTGGGAGCCCATTTATTATAACTAAGGGTGTGTTAGTTTATTTTGGTTGAAGAAAAAGGTGTTGAAGTTAGATGGGTTGTAACAAAGGTGTTTAACAATTTTACGGGTTCTCTATTTAACGAATTTATTGTCGTCGACTTTTGTGTTTTCTTCGGTACTTTTTGGTTAACTCTTGGGATTGATACTTGGATACGGACTAAATATATATTGGATTGAGACTATATTGGACTGTAACGACATACCTTGGACATTTGACATTCTTGGACTATTGGGCACGATACGAATATGATATATTAGACTCGGACGAATTTAATATATTAAGATTCGTAACGGGACTTACAATATGAAAACAATGTCTAATGGACAATAATTAATAAATACACTTGAGACATTTAAGGTTGTCTTCTATTAATTGAAATAGTAACTTGTGTTTTTATAAACGTAAACTGGATTTTCCAAACTATTTGGGATTATGGGGTGATTACCGAAACTTACCAAGTTGACCTATTTTATAGTTAGTAGTTGTCATTTTCTAGATTCTCTTTGATTAGCTTGAGTCCTCGTCCGTGTTTTCTCGACTATGTCGATGTCTATTCCTTTTTGGTGTGAGTTATGTTTTGAGTCTATGTTTTCTTACCACCACACGAAATGTTGATACTAAGCTTTCGATAAGTATTGAAATTGAGTAATCCCACAAAACTAAGACACGTTGTCTATGTTAGACTTAATTATTGTACGAGCCGTATTTTGAGATAACTGTATACGTATTAGGTAGTGCCGAGTCTGTTGTGCCATGTGTCATAGTTGCCGCTGTACTTGTACCTCCGTGTACCGTTGTGCCTGTCTTCTGGATACCGTTGTGATTAGCTAGATGCCAGTTGTGTCAGTTGTGATCTTTGCATTGCTGTGGCTAAGGTGAGTTCATGGCCCCTACTTTTCCTAGTTTTATAACTGTTTTGGGGAGAATACATACTCGTTTTCAACTAAACTCAAAGATTGTTATTTGGATACGCGAATTGTTTACTCAAGTTTTGACTGTTTGGCTGAAATATCTGACCTGGTTATTTGAATGCGTTATGTGTTTACTTGTTTACTAATGTGGCCAAAAATTGTGATTGTGGTTTATGAAACTGTTACGTGAGTTGGCTAAGGTCCTTGTTATAGGTCGCAATCTTGTGCGTAACGATTATGATATGTCGCAATTTTGTGCGTGGTTATTGTATTATGTCGCAACTTGTGTGTATTTATTATCACATGGTGCTCCTTGTGCACTGTTAATGTGTTGATTTCAAGACTTAGCCAGCGTAACAATTAAATTTGCGTGACACTATATGAGTGTAGTATCTGTATGATTGATTATGGTTCGAGATGTTTTGATTATGATATATTTGCGGATTTGGTTTTGAAACTGTGATTTAGGAGGTGTGAGCCTACGTTGAATTTGACTTGTTTGTGAATGATGTTTTGAACTCGAAACCTTGTGGTTCAACCATATTGTTTTAAACTAAAACCTATGAACTCACCAACCTCGTGTTGACACTTTTAGCATGTATTTTCAGGTTAAGGCGATAGCTTATTTTTTGAGGTGCTTGGCAAAGGGCACGGTCATAGACGACTCTGATATATATGTTGGGAACGCTTTATTTATTTTATGGGCCTACTTCCGCACTACATTTGAATAATGTAAATTTAACACTTTTTGTTAATGAATTTTATTCTAAATGATTGAGGTAAAAACCGTTCTTTGTACTTGTGGGAGTAATGTTGATGAGCCATGTATATATCACAAAGCTAGTGGGAGTAATGTAATATTCCTTATCCTATATGTTGATGACATATTGATCACGGGAAAAGACATTCCATGTTTGCAAAAGGTTAAGGCATATCTTGGAAAGTGCTTTTCTATGAAGGACTTAGGGGAAGCTGCATATATTCTGGGAATCAAGATCTATAGAGATAGATCAAGGTGGTTAATTAGATTAAGTCAAAGTGCTTACATTGACAAAATATTGAAGATATTCAATATGCAAAATTCCAAGAAAGGTATTTTCCAATGGAAGTGAAACATGGCTTGAGCAGTAAGTTATGTGCTTCAACACCTGCAGAGGTGGCACGCATGAGAAAAGTTCCTTATGCTTTGACTGTAGGATCTATTATGTATGCGGTGAGATGCACTAGGCCAGATGTGGCGTTCGCTCAAAATATCACCAATCAATTTCAACAGAATCCAGGTGAAAAACATTGGATTGCTGTTAAACATATTCTTAAGTATCTTAGGCATACAAAAGATATGTTTCTTGTGTATGGTGGAAATCTAGCTACAGAACTTGATGTTACAGGTTACTGTAATGTATCCTGGCAATGTGACAAAGATGATGCGAAGTCTCAGACTGGTTATGTCTTTATTATCAATGGAGGAGCAGTAGACTAGAGGAGCAAGAAGCAGAGTACAATTGCGATGTCTGCGACAGAGGCCAAATGCATATCTGCTTCAGAAGCTGCAATGGAGGCTGTTTGGATTAGGAAATTCATTTCAGGGCTTGGTGTTATGCCTTCAATTGAATTGTCTATTAATATGTATTATGACAATTTTGCTGCAATCATATTTGCCAATGAACTTGGAGTCATGAAGGGCACCAGACATTTTCTACGAAAGTATCACTATGTTCGACAGCAAGTCAGCATAGGAGAAATTAATCTCTTGAAAGTTCACACAGATGATAACTTAGCTGATCCATTCACTAAGGCTTTAGCTAAAGAAAAGCTTACTGAACTTGCCAATGGCATTGGACTTAGATTAGCTAGTAGTTTCATGCATGGTTGTGTTTAGTATTTAGATAAAGGATATTGTAAACATTTATTATTTTTAATGAAATAAAGTATTGGTTATGTTTATGTTCATTATTTAATATTGTTGTCCTATATTTGCATGTTTAATCCGTGAATAAATTAGTTATTCTAAATCGTCCGTTGTCAGTTAATGATATGGGAATATCATTAAATTAAGACAAATCTGAGTTTTGGTATAATATACTTGAAAGTATATTGATGCGTTGACATGCCAAATTCACATGATATTCAATGAATTGAATATAAGACTTATCCCAAACTACATGATGTTAATTTATGGATGTTGTTATTAAGTAAATCATGAATAGTTATCCTCAGACTTGTGATACCAGATAACTGTTATCAATGTAGTGCATTCTGTGGAACAATTTAACGCTATACGTAACTGGTAGTCATAAGGATTGTTTTTGGAATTGTTGAAAAATTCATAGGTTATGCTTGTAGTCAAGATAGAATTTGTTCCTTCAAATTTATTTTGGAGTTTAATACTGCTGGGCCCCTCGTAGGGTTGACAAGATGTTTGGATGGCCACGCCCAATATCTCCCCTGAATAGGTTCAGAAGATTTGGTAATCTTGCTCAATCACTAACAACGAGAAACACGATACTTGAATAAAGAATGACTTAAATCCATATCTTTATTTAACGTAGTATTAGTAACAAAAGGATAATAATAATGATGAATCATTGAAGGTTTTTCTAGGAGACCTACTCGAGTTGTACTAGAGGCATCGGCGTGTTGCAAGACGCTAACCGATATGATCACAACTATTAAGATATGTATAAGTGGGAGCTATTAGTTTTGTAGACATAAAATAATAGTTGTGTGTTAGGATCGAACTCGAGATCATGAGATTGCACACTTTACGTATGAAGAGTTAACGAATAATAATTATTTATAAAACGTTATATATAATTATTAATTAACACAAAACACATAACGACCGTTAAGTTATTATTGATAATTGACTAACGGGAAAAAGGAAAGGGACTAGATTGAAAATTAGATGACGAGAATGTTTCGGAAACCCTTGTGGGTTTTGAGGCCGGCCGTGGGGCTTGGGGTAAAACCAAATCCTACTCAAACTTGGTCACCAAGTTACAATTAGTATATAAGCAAACCTAGGGGTCATTAGTTGGTACCTTTTGTGCACTTGCTAATACCTAAAGTTTTCTTTTCCCTTTTTCTTTCTCCTAGGCCAATCGACTAACCCCCCTCCTCAAGGGATCGATCGACTTTATTAATAAAACAAAGTGTTTGGTTTTGTTTTGTGTTTTTACTTGCATAAACGTTTTCTTGGTATTAGTACGTGTGTACAAGAACGTGAATCAAACACACTATTGTTTGATTCTTGGATTGAATTGCAAAATTGGTAAGGGGAAATTCGTGTAATCCGTATAAACCCTAATTAGGGTTCATCATCTTTGTTACTTGGATTGATTCTTGTTTTGCTAGAATCATTAAGGTACGCTTACATTTAAATTCGGTTAATTAATTATGTGTTATTGTTCTTACGCTTTCGCATGTGTTCTTTGATGCTTATTATATTTAATAATGATTGTCATAATATTAATATTCCAACAAAATGCGTATAAGGAGACATTGCTGAAGTTGGGTGGGTTGTTCAAGAGCAACTTTGAAGTGTTTGTGAACAACAAAATTGGGAAGGACGATAAGCTGACCGAAGAAATTCTTGTTACCGGTCCCAACTTTTAATCTTTGGGTCGATCCGTATTGAAGAAAGAACAACTTTGAAGTGTTTGTGAACCACAAAATTGGGAAGGACGATAAGCTGACGGAAGAAATTCTTGTTGCCGGTCCCAACTTTTAATCTTTGGGTCGATCGGTATTGAAGAAAGAAGAGAATGGTAATGGAAATCAAGGCTTATTATGAGTCTAACATACAACATATATATTATCTAGTTGTATGTTTATATTTAGAGTAGTTATTTGACATTTTCAACTGTTTTTTTTTCATGTATCTTTATATGAAATAAAAGAAGCCATTCACTTCAGCTTGTTGTGGTTGTTCTTGATGTCTATCAAATACTATAGATTATGTTTGTTAGCCGTTTTAGTCAACAACAGACCAAAAGTCACAGCATCAAAATGTTATCATTGAGTTTTGAAAAAAAAAAAAGTATTTGATGGTGGTGGTGTGGTGATGGTTGTGTGGTGGTAGAGGGTAGTGGTGGTGGCTATGAAATAAATAGACAAAACTTAAATTGCAAATTTTGTCCCTAAAGCAACAGTGAAATACAAGTAGGGATGTGTTGATTAACAAACACGTGGACATATTAACCATAAACAGTGAAATTACAATACTATCCTCAGTGACGAGACACTTAACGAGATAAATAACTGGCGTTAGCAAAAAGTAGCTCTCGGTGGCTTTTTTGCAAAAAAATGAGACATTAATGTTTTTTTTTGCATCAAAAAATGTCTCGGTGTGATCCTTGCGCATTCGTGATACTTTAGGGACCATTTTTGCAATTTACCCTTTTATATTTATTTTTTAAAGACTTTTAATTGGTAAAAAATGAAAGAGGCCAATTATTTTAAAACTGTTATGAAATACTCCGTATTTAATTGGTGAATGATTCTTCATTAATTACTTACTTAGTATAACTTGTAATTAACCCTCTAAACAGTGGTCCTATGTAACCATTGATATACATCTCATAATAAGAATATCTCTTTTTTCCTTTTAGTCTTGTATTCTTGTTCATTATTTATTAACACGTTATCAGCATGCTCTAAAATTGTGTAGTTCTTTGTGTTCTTCAATTCCTAAAAGACGTGAAAGCCCATGATAACATAAACAGGTTTGTTTTTTTCCGTTGAATTGAAGGCACGTATGAGTAAAATTTTTAATCACAAATTGCTTGAGTATGAGTAAAAACTCCTGTCACAAGGTGTGCATTAAATGGGTGCACAATTTTGTCCTTTTGAGTCTTCTCTTTAAGAAACTCAGTCGAACCTATTGTGAAAGATCAATCAAGTTCCAAAAGTGGTTATCTTTCACGAACTGCATCTTAGCATTCATAATTCTGAGTCATTCATCAGATTCAAGATCCATATTGAGTATATGCATGACATACTCAATTTTCTAGGTTGGAACCATATTGAGTATATGCATGTCATACTCAATTTTCCAATCTTGATAGTTTTGGAGGTAAAGCAGTTAAAGTCATCAAGGATCAAACAATATCAATAGAGTTTGATTCTCCATGTTAGACATACCACAAAATTGTGATATTCCATGAGGATTGATACTGTGAGACAATCCCATAATTCTTTAGATGAACTTATACTCTGTGGCTCACATACTTGCCAACTAAGTCAAACCAAATAGCATCAATAGTGTTTTCAATCCAATTGCATGCTTTATATTATAAGTCTTTGATCAAGTCAATGACTTCATGTGCATGTCCTAACAAGTAGATATAAACATTTAATTTCTTACTATACGTTTTAATTCTTTGATCAACTCAAGGACTTTATGTACATGCCTTAACAAGAATACATAACAAGTTAACGACTTAATTTACGTTATAAGTCTTTCAACAATTAAAAGACTTCATGTTTGTGTCTTTACAAAAAGACAAACATATTTAACTAAACTAATTATGAACGCCGACTCTTGGCCTCAATCGTAATTTCAAGTTAATTTCATACTACACGTCTATGTTTTTGCAAGAAAACATAACCATGTTGGTTGAAATAGCTTTTCATTATATCTTGAAATTTGTTATAAATAGGGCAACATACATTTTATGTGTAGAAGTCCTAGTAGAATATTAGTTTTCTTACCTTGCAGTCAAGAAAAGCAATTAGTTATATTGTTATGTGTTGTACCTTGCACACTATTAATATTTCTCCCACTTGTGCGGGGTACAACATCATGCATATATACAAAACACCAAGACGCTCGTTTGTTTTTATGGTCATTGGTCAATATGAAAATGTCACGGATAGAATATAATTTAAGTCAAACTCAAATCATATCAGCATATCAAGTGTATATAGAACTTTATCGATTAATAAGGAATCGACATAACTATCTTATAGATAACAGTTCAGAAAGCGACACCAGAAAAGCGATAGGTTATCACACAAAAATAAAAAGCGGTGATTCTTACTAAATAAAAATGTTTCACACTTGGAAAGTAATTTATTATTTTAAGGCAAGTCAGAATTAAAATGGGACGCCTATAAGGTGAAAAGCTCATAGCTCCCACTGAATTAGACAAGACTATAAGTATGTCATTTCAAAAATAAAATGCACTGCTGCAACTGGATTAGACAACATTATAAGTGTTTCTTCACTATTGGAAAACAAGTAGCAATTTATTAACTTTCCATATCTTGAATGTCTACACATTATTGCTAATGTGAGTCGCATGGACTAGTAAACATATACTTAGATATCTAAGGAAGTGTGTCAAGTTTTACTATATAGATGATGTACTAGCCATCTATGCTATTCTTTAACTTGAAAATTGGCATGCAATTCCTCCTTAACTGGCCTACCTAGCCACAAGGGTTTGTAGTTCCTTTATTGGGTTGAAGCAAACAACTAGGTAAATCATGCTAGTTATTGCCTTCATCACTTTTGTGGTGATATTTCCGTTTTCTAACTAAAACTCATAAGGTGTCTCAATGATGTCAAGATTTTATCATTTTGGTAACTATAGAAACTGTCAGTAAATGTGATTGTTGTGATAAGAATGAATTGATTTGATTGATTGATTATCACAATTACATCGTACAAATATATAGCAATATACAGAATATTCTAGACTCGGGCTTGAGCCCCTTACAACAATACAACACAATACGGGCTAACACTCCCCGCAGTCGGAGCAGGAGGACACTAGACACTGAGACTGGTGTGAAATTCCTCAAAAAGAGCGGATGGCAATCCTTTCGTGAAAATGTCTGCATATTGATAACGTGAAGGAACATGGAGAACCCGTACTTGACCAGTAGCAACCAATTCTCGAACAAAGTGAATATCAATCTCAATGTGTGATGTAGTATTCTTCGTACGTTGATGCTGAACCGGATTACAGGATAAGTAGATAGCACTAACATTATCACAGTAGACAAGTGTAGCGGAAGATAAAGGTGTGTGTAGCTCACGCAGTAAATTCCGTAACCAACAAGTCTCAGCAACAGCATTGGCAACCCCACAGTACTCTGCTTCTGCACTAGAACGAGAGAGAGTCGGTTGACGCTTAGAGGACCAAGATAGTAGGTTGTTGCCAAGAAAGACACAGTAGCCTGAAGTCGATCTGCTACTAGTAGGGCAGCCGACCCAATCCGCATCTGAATAAGCAACCAATGATGAAGTAGAAGAAGCAAACAACTGTAACCCATAGTCTAAGGTACCGTAACATATCGCAAAATCCGTTTGAGAGCCGAGAAGTGAGGCTCTCGAGGATCATGCATATGGAGGCAAACCTGCTGAACAACATAAGATATATATGGGCGAGTAAAGGTGAGATACTGAAGAGAACCTACAAGACTCCTATATAAAGTAGGATTAGATACGGGATCACAATCATCCCCCAGCTTAGACTCAGTGTCAACACGAGTCCGACTAGGATTACAAGAAGCCATATGTTCTCTCTCAAGAATCTAAACAACATATTTGCACTGAGATAAGAACAACCCTGTAGAATCACGACTGACAGAAATCCCCAGAAAATAATTAAGAGAACCGAGATCTGTCATGGAAAACTCCTGATGTAATGAACGAATGATCTGCTGCAACAAAGTCTCAGAGGAAGCAGTAAGTACAATATCATCAACATATAATAACAGATAAGCAGTAACCATCCCCTGTCTGTATATAAATAATGATGAGTCACAACGATTATGATGAAACCCAACCCGAGTAATATAAGATGCAAATCGCTGAAACCAAGCTCTAGGGGCCTGCTTGAGTTCATACAGAGACCGTTGTAATAAACACACATAATCAGGATGCTCAAAATCCCGAAACCCGGGAGGCTGATGCATATATACTGTCTCAGATAAGTCACCATGCAAGAAAACATTCTTGACATCAAGCTGATGAATCGGCCAATGTTGAGAAGTAGCCAAACTCAAAACAGTCCGAATAGTACCCGACCTAACCACCGGACTAAAGGTCTCATCTACATTAACCCCCTCTAACTGAGTACTGCCATTCGCCACAAGACAAGCTTTGTAGCGACTAAGAGTGCCATCAGCCAAATACTTATGGCGAAAAAGCCACATACAACGAACAATGTTGGTGTCCGTGGGTCGAGGCACAAGAGTCCAAGTTTCGTTCTTAATAAGTGCAGTGTATTCATCACGCATAGCATTTTGCCAATTTGGATCATTAAATGCATCACGAGATGATTTTGGTAATGGTGAAACTGAAGACACATGCATATTGAGACAATTAGTAGGACGATTAGTCCTGACACGATATCGTGTGACCATAGGATGAATCGAGACAAGGTTTGGGTTATGAGGCGGATCGGGAATAATTTGTGATTGATGTTGCATAGTGGCTGGTGACGGAGTGGGAGTTTGGGTTGCTGGTGGGGTGGAGGGTAGTGATGGATTGGGTTATGGGGTCTCAACATGTTGGGCCGTATTGGGTTCTTCAAATGATGGTGTGGTTGGTGATTAATTGGTGTTGGTGGGTCGGGTTGTTCAATTGTTGTTTGTGGGAACTGATGTTGTTTGAGAGGAGCCATATGGAAAAATAGTTTCATCGAAAGTGACATGGCGGGAAAGGATGATTTTATTTGTTTGTAAGGTAAGGCAACGATATTCACGATGGTTGGAAGCTTGGCCCAAATAAATGGAGGGTGTGGCGCGAGGTCCAAGTTTGTGATTAGGATATAAGTGAGGGTAACATAAACAGCCAAATGTGTGTAAAAGGCCATAATCCGGGTTTTGGCCAAACAATCTTCACTTGCTCTTCTTCGGGAACATCCATGATGTCAAAGAACTTATCAACTTCATACAACCAATCTAGCACTGCTTTGATATCAAGATTTCCAACAAAATTGAGAATCTCGGCCTTCACACGATAACCTTGTCGTTCACCATATCCACGATGATTATCATTCCTCCTAACAACAACCTTATGTCTTCGATCCTCCCATAAGACCTCCATCAAACACCTCATGGGTTTCTTCTCCTTCCTCATCTAAACACACGATGTCATCTTGCCTCTAAACTTGTTTAGGAGATTGGTCACGTCCATGATTATCATAAAATCCCTTATAGTTAATACGGAATCTAGGATTACCACATTCGTTACCCTCACGATTTGGATGATTACCAACACCTACGATCGCGGATCGTATCTCATCAAGAACAATAGACATACTCGCGAATTTGGAAGCGAGATCATTGATCTCCCTATCCATCCTTTGTCATCAAGATACCACCTAGCTCTGATGCCTTCTGACGTAGAACGGAAGTGTGAACACAAACCCTAACAAGGGTTAAACAAATTACAAAGGATTTAAAAGACTTAAAGTCAAGAATTAATTGATTATTGAATATCTAAACAATGAACCCAATGCCTATATTTATAGGAAAACAAAACATGGGGAAAAAGTAATTAATACACATCCAAAACTGACTTTAACTAAAATTAGGAAATATGTTGTCGATGCCTCTATGGCACAGGGAAGGGAATCCTTCTACGGAGTAGACAAGCTAAGAAAACAATTAAAATTGAGAGTAGCGTATATGACGTAGACAAGGTCTTGGCTATACGCCGTAGACAAAAACAACCTACGTTTTCTTCTTTCGAGCTTCCATGCCACGTTTCAAGTGCTTAAAATACTCTTGCTAACTCGATGTTGTCCTCATTAAAGATCCACACGGAACCGGGTTCTTTCGGCCGTTATTATGACTAAATGAATCTGGAATTGAAGTTGGGTCAAGATTGCCATTTTCAGTCTTGAAAAAGTGGTAAGATGAAAGTTACTAGTAGTGGAGTAACAAGTATCTATTTCTCGTGCATGGATGCATTAGTGGTCCGCATACAAGTAGTTAAAAACTTGAAATCATTTGAAAATTGCATCTTTTAGTCTTGTTGATAGGTAATCTTTACTAATGCAATTTCAAAAATTGAACGAAGTCTCCCTATCTCCATCTGTCATTTCTTTTCGAGTCCGGCCGCTCAAAATGCTCTTATCAATTGATTTACATATATTACTATCAGTCGATATATATATCGATGTTGTTGTTATTGTTGCTGATGATGATGTTGATAATGATATTGTTGTTGTTGTTGTTGTTGTCAATCGTACATGCACGAGATTATAAATATCAAAATAAAAACATGGTTTTTTAGGCATTTACTATCTCACACACCTAAACCACCTACTATATCATATGTTTAACTAAGAATAACCGAAAATTATTATTATAACCCGCGTTTAGGAGCGAGGTTTGGGTGTTTGGTTTGATGGTTTTGGAATGAGGGAATCACTTTCATTTCAATATAGATGTTTGGTTTGTAGCTAGGTTTGTTTATGAAAATAGGAATAAAACCCAATAAAAAAAAATGCTATTATCGGTATTGATCGACTATACATTATATTATAGCACATGTAATACGACGTCGCTGAGTCTACAGTGATGAACAGTAGCCACTGGGCTGCTACAGTAACCGGCCCACTTTTTTTTTTTTATTATTATCTTTTATTTTTTATTTTTCGTACCAACCGGCCTCGAAAAATTATGAAACTTGCACCATTATTAACGAAATAGTTTTCCCAACAAAACCCGCAAAAAACCCGCGAGACCGCAACGCGGCCGACCGTCGCCCGACTCGTATTATCGGTATTGATCGACATTACATGGTAACCAAAGCAAGATATCGTTCCCTAAAACACTACACAAAAATTTGTTTGGTTTCTATTTGGTTTAATTCAAACAACCCAATTTCGAAAGCCCATTTCACAATAACTCTTGGTCCTTACTGGGCTAGCCCAAAAACACAAAGACACAAGCTTACGTCATGAATGTACTTTCACAATCTATGTTCACGACCACATCGTAACACACAAGATATATTAAAGATTCTTCATCACAAAATTCAAACCTTAAAATCTTTTCCACTCATCAAACCAAAAAAATCGAAATGAGATTAAGAAGACATAATCGAACTCAAATAATTAGACCAAAAACATTAATCATTTCATGTATAATATTCACTTTTATAGGACTATTACTACTCACCTTTATCTCCAGCAGTGATCTAAATCTACCCACTGGAGCCACCATCATGCCACCACCAGAGGTGCATAACACGACTGTGAAAGTGGGACCTAGTTGTGCCACCGTGGAAGATATGGGAAATGATAGTGTTGATCCTTTTGGTGGTGGTGATTCATGGAAGGAAAGTTTGAGAGTTAGAAGATTGATTAGAAATCATTTTGATATTAATGGTATGATTGTTCTTCAATTTATATTTAATATGATCCTTTTTATTTCAAGTTTATATATTTTCTAGTCAAAGCTAGATAAATCTAGATTTGAGTTGAGATGAAGTTAGGAAATCTGGATGTAAATTGTGATAGTATGTGTATGTGTTTCTTTTTTTCTTTCTACTTTTAGAAAGTTACACTCACTACAATATTTAAATATGAGAAATCATATTTGTTCCTACTATGTATCATTCCTCACGCTCCCACTTGCATGATGTTACAAGTAGCGGAATTGATGGTTTAGATAAAGGGGGTAAATAGTGGGAAACAAATGCTATGGATCTATGTGTGTAGGAGGATAAATAAGCATATGAAGTAGTAGGATACATCAAAGCTCGATAAATTTCACACATGTCCCTCTTAGGAGTTAAGACCTGGACCCAATCAAGTGACTTGTACCCAACTACTTTGGTTGTGGAGCATTCGCAATCAGATACTCTGTTAAGCCAAAAAATAAAATACTTGTATTTGAATTATTTGGCTAGTGAGGATTCGCAATTAGTCAGGATCATCTTGTGTACAATAACTAAAGGCCCATATGGCCAAATTCATGTACTTTTTGCATATATATTTGGGTAGTGAGAATTATTTAGTTTTTAAGGGAAAATAGCCTTTGCACAAAGTAGTGAATTATGATGCATATTGTATTTGTTTTGATGGATGTGTGGAAGTATAAAATGTGTGATAATGGTGGCAATATTTCCATTTAGTTTGAATTTACTTTGGATGAGCTTATTATACACCAAAATTATATAATTGATAGTACTTCATGACTAATTTTCTTTTGTAAGTTTAACAACTTACCTTTCAGTTTGTATTGATGTAGTAAGATTTTGTGAAAATTTGACATTTCTGGTTAGTTTGCTTATATGGCATACTAAGATACCGCTATATCGAAATGGTGTGTGGTTAAACTTGGTTAGTTTTTGGTGACATTTCAACTTCTTTTTTAAAATGTTGTGAAGTTTCCATGTTTAGTGTGTGGTTTGTCATTTTGGAGTTAGTTTGAGACTGTACTAGAAGTAGATAAAATGTTGTCAATAATGTGTTTTATTTTACATTAGGAGCATCACGAGTTCGTTTACTACCTCCCGACCAATTCTGCAAGCAAGGTTTTGTAATAGGCAAAGCTTCAGAGGCTGGATTCGGGAACGAAATGTACAAAATCTTGACAGCTGCTGCACTTAGCATCATGTTAAATAGGTCACTGATTATCGGGCAAACGAGGCATATTGGTTCTTTCCTTTTCTCAATCTTTACCATTTATTAATTCCTAAATATTTACTTAGTGGAAAATTTAATGCATATCTTTTGGTTAATTTTTACTAGGGGGAAGTATCCATTCGGGGACTATATAACGTATGCTGATTTCACGTTTACGTTAACGGAAGTAAAGCATCTATGGCGAAAGAATGATTGTGTCAGAAAGTATGGACGGCATCTTGTTATGAGGGTTGATGATTTTGAGAAACCTTCTGAAACAAATGTTCTTTGTGGTAATTGGAGAAAATGGAAGCACCCAATTATATGGTAACTTTAGGATCAATAATCACGCACACACAAGAATTATTGTGAAACTTCAAAGTTGCACATGGTAGACATATGTCCCTAAACTAAGTTCGAGAAATACGTGTTTGGGTAGACTAAGGGGTGTTTGGGTTTGTTTATTTAAAATTTCTTTTCTGCTTAAAACGTACTATAAACATGCTTTATTATTGAATAAACAGATATTTTGTTTTATCCAAACATCAAAACGGACTGCGCTGCTTTTATAAGCACTTATAAAAGAAATTCGAAACACTTCCTTATTATTTGGGCTAGAGGTTGTAAAATGGACAAGTGGATAACAAGTTGAAATGGGGCGGCTTTGGTTGACCCATATGTCACAATTTTTATGAATATTTTGTGTTATACTCATACTATGGCATCTCTTATGATTCTTCAAGTCGTCATAATCACTATTGAAATGTTTTCTACCAGGTTTAAAGGTACCACAGACGCTGTTGCGTCTCAGTTCTTTCTGAAGAACGTACACACTCAGATTAGGAAATCCGCTTTGGCATTATTTGGCAACACGGAGTTTCTTCGTTCTAGACCAAATGTAATTGGTGAGCTTCTAAGAGTATTGATATCACCATCACTGGATGTACAAAGAACCGTTAATTGGGTTCTTAATGGAGGTTGTGATCCTCTTATTACCGTGCATATGCGTATGCTCATGAACAGGTATTTTAATAGTTTCTACTCTTAAATCTAAAAGGGTTTAAGAAAAAGCCTTGATTTAACCTTTGGGTTCAAATCTTTCTAGTTTTCTTCGGAGTAGTAATGACAATGTTGGAAGGTTCACAGAAACTTTGATTCTTAAGTTGTAATCTTTTATGCTTATAGGTCTCTTAGAGCCGTGACAGCGGTTTTGAATTGCATCAAAACCACCATTGCGAGAATCCCTAAAGATAAAGTGAGACCTCGTGTCGTATTGATCTCCGACACCCCATCCCTCATTAGTGACCTCATGCCGAAACTTCAGGGGTTCACTGAGGTACATTTCTAGTAATTAAAGGTCACGATCCTACATTTTTAGCGTTTGTTTTTTCCTTTATTGATCCTAATTAAAAGAAGCATTTTTAGGTTCTTCATTTTGAATACAAGAAGTTTAAAGGGAACATTTCTGGTTCAGCTCATGTACTCGGTTTTAGAGCGAAAGATTGGGGACCCGCACCTCGCTGGGTTGCTTTTGTGGACTTCTTTTTAGCATCACGTTCGACACACGCTGTAATTACCGGTGCCCAAAGACGCGTGGGGACCACCTACGCGCAGCTTATTGCAGCACTAGCTGCAGCTAATCAACTTGGTAAACTTCCTCAAGATTCCTTGAAACCTCTTAAAAGTTAAAACCCAAGACTTTTTTTTTGTTTTATAATTGGTTAATTTAAAGGTGGCAAAAAGAGTGAGCTTGGGCTAGATGGGCTAAAGCCCAAATATAGTCTTAGGACTAGCCCAAATTAGGTTGGGCCTAATATTTTGGTTAGGGTCTTGAGTCTAGGATTCTTCGGGCACATGCTTATTAAACTTTCTCCCCCTGGGTTGTTTGGGCTCATTCCAATGATCCGGCCCAGATTTTTCTTGACTTTCAGCAGTCAAAACGGGTCTGGCCAGCCCACAAATAATTATTTTTACTCAAATCAATAATAAATATATGTTGATTAGAGGAACCTCTATGAATCTACTATTACAATGAGAATAAATTAACAAATAATTCATTTGTATTCTTAAAACACTTTACCTGACGTTAAACTCGTTACCAGATTATCTCGTCTTTCCACAAATGACCTTTCGTAACCATTGGATACCAAGTATAACCTTAAGGAAGCCGTTTACCAATAAGCGGGTCGAAATTGCAACCTTTAGTTTGTTTATCAGTGTTCACTAATTAAAAATTGTCATGTGTGATGTAAACTTCAGATGATGATGATCAAGGCATTCCCACAAACTTTTCCTTCATTAGCAGTTTTCAGAACAATCTTTTGCGTAGAGGACTACAGAATCAAGTTGGGTGGGGTCATGTTTGGAACCGGTTCGCAGGCCAATTAAGCTGTCACAGCCAGCCTAACCAATGTGCACTAACTCCGCTTCTTCCTCCAGGTTGGTGGGACGGATTATGGCAGTCACCAATACCACGAGACATACGTAGAATGGAAGCTTATGGTGTAAAACTTTCAGGCTTTGGAACGATTGATGATAACCGTCTGCAAGCTTATTGCAAGGCTAGAAAAGCTAAAGTAAGAACTATTCAGATTACTCGTAAATGTATTGGATTGAAGTGCTCATAACAAATGTAGACTCGGACCGCTTTTAAATCGTGATTACAACCTGGGAAGTTTTCTTTGCATTAGAATATTCACCATATGACATAATTTTGTCTTAATATATTCCATTTCAAATCCTTTTTGCTAATCAATCGATTAACAAGAGATTAGGAATAAACAACATACACATGCGATCGTCGAAGATAACAGATAACATGCTTACATGCATACGCTATTTCATGATAAGAAACAATAAAAATAACAATCAAAGACATTTAGTTAAAAACTTAAATTCAAATAATAGTTAATTATCTAAATAGACCGGTCGCTCAATCTGTATACCTTTTCTAGACCAAAAAATGGCTCTTCTCCATTTAGACCGAACTACTTGCAACTTTTTTACTTTTGATGAGATGTCGGCAATTGGCACTAAAAAGTTCGTGCACATGCTTATTTCATTTGTCATGTGTAAGGTACTTTTTCAGTACCTTTTGTGTACTATTCGAGCGACCTAATTTAAGCGACTTTTATGTACTTTAAGCGACCTTCTATTTTATCATTTTCTGAAGAAAAAAAAGTCAAACTTCAAATAATATTTTTTTATTCTTTTTGTCCCCATCAACAGCTAACTGACTTACGGCTGTGTACTTTAAGCGATTTTTTTTTTTTTTTTTTTTAATTCTTTTTTCACTGTTTGCCTTTGTAATTTTTTTTTTGAAAAAGTACTACTTTTTAAAATAATTTTTAACATCAATACAAGTCAACAAAAATAAATCTTTCCACTTCAATAATTTTCCTCACTAAATTGTTCCCATTTCAACTACTATTATCTACTTGCATTGACAAAATGTGTGTGAAATCTACCATCACTCGACTCCGTAGTTGGCCATTGCTTCAATGTTTTCTTTTGAATCCGAACCAAATGGTCTATCGGTTACTAACCGAAACTGAATTTGTTTTTGTGATAAAAAGAGTAGTCATTAAACTCAAGTACTACTGCGCTTCTAATGTTCTTTGATGAATCTTTCTGCATAAACGGGGTATTTTTGTCTAATGTAAGATCGAATGCATTTCTGGTAAGAAAAGTCGATCCATACATCATCTTTTCGTACAACGAATAGGCGCCTAGTGTTTCTGAACTGTGGATGCCGATCAACCTTCAAGAACAAAACAAAAGAATTATACTAAAAGGCAAGTAATAATATTTTTTCAAAAATAATTTTGTAGCATAAAAGTCAATATTCGATACAGGATCCAGACAACTATCGTGGGCCAATATATCACAGCTCAAGATTTCTGAAGACAATGAATTAAACCGCCAAAGATTCTCATTGTCAACGAAATCAACAACTTTTTTTGGTATCATTAGTCGAAAGTGAGATTAGTATGACTACGAATAAAAAAACATGGCGGATATGTAAACAAACAATGAAATAACCACCAAATGTCAAGGTATGGAGCTACTTCATTGCTAATCATTACGGAGTATTATATTTTTGACATGATACCCTTAAGGCAGAGTTGTTAATGTCAATACATGGAGTAGTTATTACTTATTAATATTAACATCAGTATATAACATTCAAAATGTGACATACATATTAAACAGATTAAATGCATTCCGCAAAAAGACTAAGAAAATTCAACATTGATCTCTTTAGTCATTAACACGATGAAATTTTGATTACCTCAAGCTTCACGTGATTTAAGGTCAAATACGAGTAAACAACAATACGTATGACTAACTTGTTGTATGTTTTTTAATACATGCATTGATGTATAATATAATGGAAAACAGTTATAAGTTCTTAAGAATTAAACTTAGCTTTGCATGTCCATGTGAGAGCAATAACTGCTTGAGCCATTGTTCATCTAAGTTTCAGTAAGTATCAATTATAGTATCTCTGCACATAGTTTGAGTCCACTTCTGATTTTGAACATTCAAACCTTGCAGTTATGAGATATAAAAAGTTATTTTAAAAAGTGAGTACTTTTTCAAAAAAAGTACAAATGCAACCGTCAAAAAAAATAAAAAAAAGTCGCTTAAAGTACATAGGCGTATGTTGCTTAACTGTTGTAGAGGACAAAAAGTACACAAAAGTCGCTTAACTTAGATGAACTTAGGTCGCTCGAAAAATACCCAAAAGGTACTGACATAGTAGCTAACACATGAGAAATAAAAAAAAGAATGTGCACGAACTTTTTGGTGACACTTGCCACCTTCTTATAAAAAGTAAAAAAATCGCAAGTCACTCGGTCTAGATAGAGAAGAGCCATTTTTTGGGTCTAGAAAAAGTATACACATTGAGCGACTAGTCTATTTAGAGAATTAGCTCATCAAATAATCATTCATATAACTATTATCCATAGGTGCAACATGTTCTCATTCGGGTTCATCTCATCAATGCAACTGCATGAGAGAATCAACCCATGGGTAGTTTCTCGAGTACTTTGCGAACATATTATAATTAACTGTCATTGCTTCTAAAGAATCGATGAACAAACTACAACTAATTTGGTAATGTTATGTGTTTAAACTACAACTAAATCATTTGTTCTAAGATAATAAGATGGCCAAATATTACCCAAAAGTTACTCCAAATCTCGGTCCTGAGAAATGTCGGTCCCTCCCAAGTCGACTTACATAAGTTAAAAATGAGATGCCAATTACTTTTGGAACCGACGTGATGTCCTTCATCGTCCCATGGCCCCTTCGTGTGAAAATTTGAATTAAACAAGAGTGTATGTCCAAACTAAGAGATGCCAATTTGGAGGGTTGTCTCTTCGAATTTTCGGTAGCCCCGTGCCATCATCAAAAAGAGGCCCTTAAACACACATACAAAATACATATGTATCAGTGGTACATGAACTAATTAAACTCAAGCATCATATTGTGTACATATATAATAGAAGTGCATGAAATTTTGTGGCCTTCGTCAAGCGGTGGCCCTGTGCTATAACATATCTTGCACACTCCTAAAAGCGACCCTGCCAATTTGTGTCTCATTTGCTATTGACCTGTCTAAAACACCTTGATATTCGAATATTAGGGATGCTCACAGGCTGGACGAATATCAAGGATGCTCACAGGCTGGATCGGTCCGAGTAGTACAAAACATGACATTTCTTCATCAAGCGTGAAAATTTCAAAACTTCCAAGATTAATTGGAAACACATGTTGGATCGGTCCGGGTAGTACAAAACATATGACATTTCTTCATCAAGCATGAAAATTTCAAAAACTTCCAAGATTAATTCGAAACGCTCACTAGAATGAAAGTGCGTATAGATAACATCTGTTCTAACCATGAGTGACTCAAATGGTGACGACCCATGTCTACATTTTTCGCTCTTGTGGCTAACGATATATGAATATTTCTAAATAGTTTCTCGTTTTTAGTTACATTTTTCATTTTGTAATTCACCAAAGTGTCCATGGAGAATCAATAACAAATTTACATCAATTAAGGAACAAATAATCAAAAGAATGTTATTAACTATAGGTTCAATGAGGGAATATAAGCAATTAAAGGTTTTGTAATATTTTAGACAATATCAAACAATAATAGTAACGAGTGGGACGACCCCCCGCAACGGTGGGGGTGTTCCTCAACTTTTTTTTGTTGAAAAAATTATTTCGTTAATAATGGCGCAAGTTTCATAATTTTTCGAGGCCGTTTGGTACGAAAAATAATAAAAACAAAAACAAAGACAAATATATTGATTTCGAGAAAGTATTGCATATTTATACTCGTTTTTGTTGGGAAAATTATTTCGTTAATAATGGCGCAAGTTTCATAATTTTTCAAGCCCGTTTAGTACGAAAAATAATAAAAAAAAAACAAAAAAAACGGCACAGTAGCATAAACAGTAAAAAATAATATTATATTGCATTTGACAGAGTTGAGTTTTAATATAGATACTAGTATACAATAAGCTAATGATACTAGTAACAAATAACAAAAAACAAACAAAGTATATAATAATAAAGCAAAAAGTAATACCATAAAAGTCATTGTAGTAATAGTAATAGTACGCTTTAAAAAAATATAAAAAAATAGTAATAGTACTAGAAACAATAATAATATGAGAGATATTTTCTTGTTTATGCTTCATATGGCTACTCATTTTCAGAAAGACAAAATGAACACGAATATTATGCGTCAATTTAAATCTAAACTTTATACTTCTACAAACAAACAAAAAAATTATTGATTCTACACACGTTTAAGAAGTGTGTAAAAAAGTTACAGTACATTTTATTCGCATTTTTGAATAGTGTTGAAAAAAAGACATACAATGTTGATTAATCGTCGACTAAACGTTAATTGGCCATCAGCCTTTTCGATTTTTGCAAATCAGTCAACTGTTATCAACGGCGGTCAATGACCGTCAACGGTGGCCAAATTTGACGAAAACTTGCAAATCTTGATGGAAATCTCATAACTCACCGAAAATTTGTTTTAATTACTTATAATCGTTGTTTATATCTGTACAAGTTATTTTTAAAAGTAAAATATTGCTGAAAATGCTCAAAACTCGTCCAAAATATCCATAACTTGTCGAAAATGACAATTCGATTAATCACCAATTAATCTCGCCTAGACCGGTTACAAGCTACAAGGAGGTCGATCTACCAACTACCAATTCACGATTTTTACAACCTTGCTTTTGAATATGCACAAATTATCCGATATATACAATCCTTCAACCCCATATTACTGTTCATAACAATATACGATTAGTACCCCTTAAACAATTTCATAAACACCCCTAAACTAAATATGGCTTACTAAATTATTTAAAAGGCTTTCAATAATTAGCCCTTAATTCTTATCTAATAAAAAAAGTTCGATTTTTTTTCTCTCTTAATATAACTCTTACGTAAACAAAAAAGATAGTATCAGTTTTCATATAGTGTAGCATTTTTTGGAATTTGATTAAAACGAGCCTGATATCACATTAATTATAATATGGTTACGATTTTACGATACGCAAAAGATTATATAAAAATGGAAGAGTACTCAAAACATAATAGAGGTAAAGAAAACTTCTGGTTGTTAAGTATAATACTTGTTGAAAAGAGTTGACAGTTTGGTTTATATATATATATATATATATATATATATATATATATATATATATATATATAGGGAGACTTTCTTGCAAGAACCATCTTATCTGCGAGAACTGACAGAACCACCAAAAACATACATGCACGCCTTTTAAAATAAAATAAAAATACATGCAAATCATCAATAATCGTAAGTATCCACCTATATTCTTCAATATCATCATGAACTCATCATCAATTTTCACAAAAACCGTACACACGGCCGCAATATTGTCATTGCACGCCTTATAAGAACATACATGCACACCTTCAAAGAAAAATTTTGTATTTCCAATTTCTTATCAAATTCTTTAGAAAAACCATGTTTTAAAAAAAAACATATATGTTGTTTTTAGAACATATGTGCAAAAATACAATTATTGAAGGTGTGCATGTATGTTTTTGGTGGTTCTGTCAGTTCTCGCAGATAAGATGGTTCTCGCAGATAAGATAAAAGTCTGCAGCAACACGTGGTTAACAATTTAACTCTCACTCACAATTTACGTTATTAACAATCTCGTCGCATCGCGCGAGCCTACGCTACTCGTTTGTTACATTTACAAGTTTGAAGATTTAATAAACATATAGTTGTATGAAAAAATATTCACACTTATTAGTGTGTAAAAACTAATTTGTGTCCACATTTGAATTGTGTGTAATCAATTTGTGATATTAACTTTCTCCACACTAGAAGAAGAGTAAATTGCAGAAATCGTCCCTGTGGTTTAACGAAATTGCAGATATCGTCCCTAGAATTCCATAAGTGCAGGCGGCGTCCCTGTGGTTTGCTCAAAATTGCAGAAATGGTCCCTGTGGTTTGCTCAAAATTGCAGAAATGGTCCCTGTGGAAAGAGTGAGTGTGAATAAATTTTAAATTTCTCCGCACATATAAGTGTGACCGTTTTTTCTTCACAATTTAAAATTTGAAGATTGAGACGATTTATATATATATATATTTGCACTTATTAATGTAACAAATTTATCCACATTTACAAGTATAAGCAATTTAGTCAATTTTTACACATTTTTTAAAAGTGTGTAGAAAATTGTGCAGGTAAATGACATATGTTTTTGTAGTTTATTTATTTATTTATTTATTTATTATTATTATTATTATTATTATTATTATTATTATTATTATTATTATTATTATTTTTAATTTTATCATGGTAATAATGTGTTCTTCTATAACATGTTTAGTTAAACGTAGCAATATATTGTACTGTATACATATATAATAGGTGAAGTAAAGGCTTCGTATCGGAGATTTGCCAAATGAAATTTTGGTGTTACATATAGTTTAAGGCAAATTTGTTCACAAGAATATAAGATGGTCCTTAGTTAGATGGCTACATTCATCCTCTAAGCAAGATTTTGAGTACAATTCTTAGACGTGGAAATATATTTTTTTGGTTTTGTTTCTTGGGTTATAAACTACTCCACATATCTAAGTATTTAACAAGGCCCAATTTAGTTCATCCAAAAGCTTAACCTAGCCCACTACAATGGATTTGTTAATAAAATTATTTACAAATTCTTGCTATTAGTTGCAGGGTGTTCATCAGTTCGGTTATCAGGTTGTTCAGTTTATTTGATTAAAATTTTTTTTGGCAAAATTGAAAATCGGACGGAATTCAAATTATTCTTAACCGAACCAAAAACCGAATTTGAATTCGGTTCTGTTTTTTGGTTGACCCGAATAACCCGAATTACATCATTTATGTGACATAAATATGATTTTTTGTAATTTTGACGCTGTTTATTATAATTGTTAATTTGTTTAGTATTAGGATTATTTAATGATTACCAATTGTCGATGTTGTTTATTTTTTGTTTTGTTGTGTTTTACATTGTAAGTATTAGTATATTTGTAGTTCTTTTTATTTACGAATGCATGTGTGTGATGCAAATAGATTATAGTACATATAGTAATATATCGTTTATGACTATATGAACGGTTTTGCTTTAAGGTGGAGACAAAGAATGTGGCAAAAGAATGGTTGTATAAGTGGTCACGTGGATAGAAACTGTCGTCGGATGCAAAAAAGAACACAAGATTTGGACGAAGTTGTTATTGAATCATTTTAAGTTTCCTAAATTCATGCAAGTCAAAGTCAATTATTAGTCTTATAATTTTGGATGATATGTCAATAGTTAACAATTAAATATGAGGATACAAATAAATAACATGTCATAAAAGGGGATTTTTTTTTTTTTTTTTCCTTTTTTTTACACAAAATATAAATATCTAATTAATATTAAGTAAATAAAATGTGCTTAGATATTCTTGGGTTTGGACCTACAAAATCTAATTTTCTCCCTTTTTCCATACCTCGAGACGTGCAAACTTCCCACCTGACGCAAGGAAAACAGAAACGGTAATCATACGCTACCACTTGTTGTCAGTTAATCATTTATCTGTTTTTCATCAAATCCTTTGAGATCTGAGTTAATATCGTTAGATTTTGGTTTATGTTTGTAAATATTGTAACATTTGATTGTTAAAGAGTTGATCAAAGAAATATGGTGTTTGTAAATATTTGTTTTGACAATATTTTTTAGGATCGATATTTAATTTTATGTTATAAATGATCAAAACAAATGTGTTTGCCGATATAATCTGATAAAAGCTTGCATGTATTGTTGTTAGTAAGGTAGATATGACATAAAAGTATGCTTTAAGTCAGGTAATATGTATGTTTTAAGGTTGTTAAGTTACAGGGGATAAGATTATATGTTAGAATAATGTTCAAATGTTTTTGTTATAAGTTTGTTGATTAATATGGTTTTCCGATATACTTTGATCAAATGAGGTCGCATTTCCTATTGTTAGTAACGTATATATCACATTAATTATGCTTTAAGTTAGGTAATTTGTATGTATTAAGGTTGTTAAGTTACTAACTTGAACCATCAATCATATATTCAAGTTAGTAACAACTGAAGTTTGATTCACAATCAAATAACTATTGATGCAAAAGTTTGGACTAAAACCTAACTCTAATGGAAGTAGATAATGATATATTTTGTGAGTATTTTGAACCACAAATATGAATATAAATTGATGACCAAGGCAGTATTCGTTTAAATTTGCATCAGTGAATATCATATAACCATGAATCTTAGTTGAACATAAAGATAAACCTATGATCTACGCATTGTTTGTATGAATATTGAACAATAAGATTTTAGGCAATAATGTATGAGTATACATTCGAAATAACTAACAATCATATTGTTGAATCAGCTACAAAAACCTGCACAATTTATTTACAAATGCATGAGCTGCATGCACATTTGTTTCAATAAATTGTATTGGTTTTGTTCCAGTAGACTTTGCCTATGTTTCATTTTATCAATGTATTTGCAAATAAAAGCATCTAAACACCTACTTCCTTTCTTTTCTTTTTAGTGTTAGTTTCTCATCATTACATTTTTATTATTATCGAGACATGCAAATCTGAAACATCAATTGTTAGGCTGCAATGTGTGGGTGATTTTGAGGCCTCTACTGTTCTTTAATCAATAGTTTGATCATAGATATTGAACCTTCCTATCTACTTTTAATTTGTTGTAAGTATTATTTTTTCATTAATTTTAGTTTCTGAATATATTTAGATTTGTATTCAACACTTTAGTTATTATTATTATTATTTTTTATTAAGTATATGAATATATGTATGGTTGTTTGTTTTGTTGATTGACTTATAGGGTCATATGTGGTTGTTGGACCTGCTTATTTTGGGGTTTATTTTTTTGAATTGTTGAGGTTAGTTTGTTTAATATATGAATATATGTATGGATGTATGGTTTTTATATTGGTTGTTTGTGTAGTTGATCGATATATAGGGCCGTATGTTTGTTTTGAGTATTATTATTTTGGAGGTTATGTTTTTAATTGTTGAGGTTTGTTTCTTTAGTATAAGATCAGCATGTTTGGACCCCTTGTTAGCATATTAGGTGGGTGAAAAAACCGATTATATTGTTTGAATGTTTTTGCTATTAGGTATTAGCATAAGATTGTGATAAAGTATGCCATAAGTGGAGTGTTATTTGTGGGAACATAAACGTCACAGTGTGACTTGTATGAATGAACCTAGGTTTCATTAAGATGTTATGATTAGCAGGAAAACATAAGGAAGCTGTTTTTCTAGGTTTGTAATTGACTACACCAGTAGTTGTTATTTCAAGAGTCTACAATTGTTTATATTTGTTATATTATGGGGTTTTTTAAAGTGTTTTTTTTTATTGGTGAAGTTGTTGTAATCTTATATTAGTTTTGTTCGGTTTTAATGTTTTAATACTTTATTTTGTATTTTTTCAGAAGAATGACAGCACAGTTTATCACTGATTATAACCATGGCAGAAATATGGGTTTGTTGATATGAGTTAATGTGTTTATGTTTTTAAATTTGTGATGCTGTAGTCGTTATTGTAGATTAGTTTGGTTATATTGTTTTTGTGTTTGTTTTATGTAGGAACTCCCCGAATACTTTCATATAAACTATTATAACAATAAAGATCATGTGTATCTCATTAACAACAATAGGGTTAAAAGGAAGGTTTTCCTTAGTCGGCAAAAAGGATCTGATTTATGGAGTCTGTATGGTGAAACGTGGGATAAGTTTATAGAGATCAGTGGATATTGGAATATCAGCACATTGCATTTCATAAAGGAAGGTGTGGACACGTTTTATGTTACAGCGTACGGTAGAGATGGAAGGGAAAGTGGTGGTTATGGTAAAATTCATACACGGAATAGGTCAGTTAGGTGCATTGCTGAAGTTGGTAATAATCGAATGTTATCACCGGTAATAGTTTGTTTTTTTACCTGTTTGTATAAACGTATTAGAATCGACAATGTTTTTGTTTTGATTTTTTTTTGTTTTGTTTTTGATGCACGTGATGTGTCGTTGCGGTTTAGCAGTATTAATGCCTACTCAAGTTTTAAATTTATATTTAGCCGACTTATCAATAACACACACACTTAACGAGCAGTGTACCCGGTCAGTATGAATATAATGGTAAGCAGAGTGTCGATCACTAAGAGTGGAACGTATTATCTAGTTATTCTAATCAGTATTTTAATATCCTAAGTTAGTTATACAACCTAATCTAACGCAAGGGGGTTCAGCTTGAGAGACTGGCACAGTTTGGTTATAATTAAATAGAAAACTAAACTAATAAGCACGAATCAGCGATTAGCACACACGTACACAGATAGATACTCGAGACAATAAGAAGACCTGTCCTGATAATTAAATAGCTTGTCACTTGTTTTATTGCTAGTTTTATATGAAGTGTATATAATTAAACCTTTCTCGTTGGCTCTAATCTTATCGGCGAGTAAACCCTTAATGATTACTTATGTCTATCCTACTTTTCTAGAGACGCTAGAATAAATAGGCGAGGAAGGGGCATGGCGACCCAAGCAAGACTCAGCTAGACACAGAGGTTATCAATGCACTAATAAAAGTCACCAAAGACATCAACATATAAACTTTAATTAATGGGAAAGCAATATTAAGGGGAGTGCATGATCTTCCGTAGTCACATGACACAAGCCCATCAATCCTGATAAATTAAAGCGTACTAAAACAATAAAACAAAACTACTTAATGAATTGAATACATGCATGACCTTCTTACAGCTCTTGTATCTTTGTTTGAGGTGTGTCTTGTGCTGCTTGGTCGTCTGAATTCGGCTCTTGGGTTATACATATATATATATATATATATATATATATATATATATTATATATATATATATATATATATATATATATATATATATATATCGTCTATCAGGTCCCTCAAATTCGTCTGACCTTGGGGTATTTATAGTTTCTGTCTGAGGGATCGATGCGGCGCATTGAGTTGATAGATGCGGCGCATTGACTTAACTTCGCGTGGGGTCCAAGATTAATATATTCTGGAATATTCGTACACCGTCTTCAGATGCGGCGTAACTTGATCTTTGTATGCGGCGCATGTACTTTAGCTGTCTTGGATTGTAACTGGTGAAATCTTGATAGTGATACGCCGTATGTTAGAAGTATATTGCGGCGTATCTGGAGTAGAACGAGCTTGATCTTCTTCTTTGACCAAAGTTTCATATGTGGCGCATGACATAATTGCATGCGGCGCATTCTTCAAAGTCAGGCAATGGTCTTCGAATTCATATAAGTATGATATTGCGTCGTATCTGTTGAATGAGATACGACGCATCTTTTGGATTTCAGTAGACTTTTGACATCTCGCTTGTTTTGCTCCATAATTAGTCCAAAATCGCCAAGTTTCACATAATGCTTGTTTTTACCTGAGAATTACTAAAGTAAACATTAATGTATCGATTCTCATATATAATATAATAAAACAAGTCAAATAAATAGGATAAATGATGATAATAAAATGTACTTATTTGAGTTCATCAAATATCCCCCCACTTGAACTTTACTTGTCCCCAAGTAAACCTTAGAATTAATCATATGAAAATGTATCCTAAAAGATATTAGGATTTATTTTTATATTTAAGCACGTATTCGTTTTGTCATAATCACACAACCAAACACTTAACGAAGTAGAAACCAAAATAATTTTTAATGTAAAACAATTCTAAATCGTTTAGTTGCTTAGTTGTGACGAATATTCTATCATAGGCTTGGCAAGTATACGCATCTCCCCTACTAAAGCCAAGGAGTAACAAGTTTAAAGCGGTAAAAAGGGTTTGTTGGTAAAGGGTTGATCATCCTTTATAATCTCTATCGATCTCATATTCCAGAAAAGGAGACAAAATTACAAATACATGATCGAATCCACGACCACGATACTTGCAATTGCTCAATTCCTTAACTCGAATGGGCTAAAGATAGGACCAAGTAATCTTCACCAATAATATTATATCAAAAAGGGCGACAAAATCATAAATACATAGCCGAATCCACGACTATGATACTTAAGATTGCTCAAATCCCTAATCTCAATAAATCAAAGGTTTGGATGAAGAATGATATAGGGTATGGATAATATTTGGGATACAAATTGGTGTAAAATGAAAAATAAACAAAACAGATAAATTAAAATCCTAAGTGTGGTTAATCACTTTCCCAACCATCCCATGAATAAGACTCATATCATTGAATAAATCACGCTTTAACACTTGAAACACACGCTTTAGGTAGACACGAATTATACTCAACAAAATCTCAATCAAAGAATAACCTTAGTTGGCGTTCTCATAACGGCCAACTCCCATTCAATCCATAAATATAATATACAACAACAAATAGTGGTGATATCTCCCACTTAATACAAAACTTTACATAAGTTGGTTAAAACAAACTTCCAACTTTTTCCTTTTTTTTTTTTTTTTTTTTTTTTTTTTTTTTTTTTTTTTTTTTTGACATATAAACTTTAACATATATGTGTAAAATTTCACAAATTTTCTATCACTATTTTTTCGGATAATTTTTCCATACTCTTCATACTTTCAGAAATAACTGTAATAGTGAAAGTAGCAAACACACGAAAAATAAACTAAAAGTTATACAATATTTACTTTCATACCAATTGCATTGTGCAATTTCCTGACCTAACCAAAGATAATGAATTACTCACGCGAACACAGGTAATGTAAGGAAACACACTTTGCCTAAAGCAATTAACCACGGATTTTAATCTACAGGGTAGGCTAAGGTGTAAAGGTGTATCGAAACATTATAACAAAGGTGTAAGAAACGAAAGGAATGGCTCTGAGGGTTTTTCTAGAGGTATCTTAATCTAAAATAAGAGTAAACAAATGGTTTATAAGGGGGTTAACTAACCAGTGTAGTTAGTTAATATCACATAACATATAAAGGCTATTTGGGTGTAATCCTAGAAATTTACTAATTTAGACAAGTCACTCAAATTATATAGATAATACTCATTATGGTGGTCTCGAATAGTATACAAGCCAAGTTCTAAAGTTTACAAGTCACCGGCACACTAAAGTTTTAATATTTTTGAAAGAATAGAGTTATGTGTGCGGTTATGTAATTTAGACTTTAAACAAAAACATGCTAAATTTTTTTTTTTAAAATTTTGATATATTAAGCGCATGTTAAGCATATTTTGAAAAAGTTTAGGACAAGTAAGTGTTCTAATTCTCCATCCCCCCACTTAAGTTAAACAACGTCCTCGTTGTTTGTGTCAAAGGTTAAAAACTGGAAAATAAAAGAATTAGAACAAAAAACTCCCCTGAGATTTGCTCGGTATGATCCTCCATTATTCGTATAAGAGCAAAAATCAATTTTCTTGTGGATGAGAACGTTTAAGCTTCATAAATGATGTATCCACAAAAACGCAGGAATCTATAATACCATTTAGACTTTAACACACCTGAGTTAAGAAGGTTCAAACTTGCATAATACATTAGTAGTTAGTAAAAATAAAACCTAAAAAATTAAACTGTAAATCATCAGGTCAGTCGATACGCCGTATCTTATGGAAGAAGATACGCCGTATCGAGCCTGGAATAAATACGAATCAGAATAAAAGATGCGTCGCATCCTTAACCAGGGATGCGCCGCATTAAATAAACTGACAGAAAGTTTTAAAGTTAAAAATAAAAATGCAGAAAATGAAATAAGATATGACCAGTGCAGGTGATGCGTCGCATCTTATGATGGAGATGCGCCGCATCTTCTGCAGGTCTGACAGACTCGACACAGAACAGAAAAGTAAAATTTTTTCCTTCGGGTTGTCTCCCGGTCAGCACTTGTCTTTATTCCAGAGTCTTCAAGTTAGACTCACGTTCAGCTCCTTATTTTGTTCTTGTTACGTGCCATCCTTCTTCTTTTTCGGGTTCAAAATCCTCCATAAATTGATCATTGATTCCTATTGGTAAATTAAGATCATTTAATTCAATGTAGTCTCCACTATAGGTCTCAAGTGATTCATTATTTACCAAGGTTTCTCCCATAAGCCTAGCTTCTAGATCGAGGTCCATACGTTCTCTTAATCCTAGCACATAGACGCCTCTAATTATGCTCTTAGCAGGATTTTGGCACTTATAGACTAGTTTATTGTTCCCTACCTTTAATGAGAATTTTCTTTTAAACACATTAATCTTAGCATGGGCGGTAGACAAGAAAGGTCTTCCAAGGATTAAAGGAATCTTAACATCCTCGGGCATATCTAATATAACAAAGTCTACGGGGAAAACAAACTTCTCAATCTTAACTAGCACATTTTCAGCAACCCCTTCAGGTCGTTTTACCGTTTTATCAGCCAATTCAATAAGCAGCTTAGTTGGTGCTAATTTTCCTAGTCCTAGGGTAGTGAATGTCTTAAGGGGCATAACACTAATGCTAGCTCCTAAGTCAGCTAATGCATTATTGAAAGATATGTCATTAATTGAACAAGGTAAAGTAAAACTTCCTGGGTCCTTCTCTTTATGAGGCAAGGCACGTAAGTCGGTTGCAGAGCTCTCTTCTTTCATTGTAGCCTTGATCTCCTCTTCAATCTTTCCCTTCTCGTTGAGTAACCTCCTTAAACTGATTGAAGAATTAAAGAAAAATTCAGGCTTTGCAGCATCATTACCATTCATCAATCTTCTAGGAAAAGGTATGTTAGGCGTGACTTCTTCAGTAGTGCATATGGCCTTGACATGATCTCTTGGGTTAGTTTCAGTTGAGCTAGGTAAACTTCCGTATCCCCTTTCTTGAAGAACCTTGCTCATTTGTCCGATTTGTTGTTCCAATGCTTTGATCGAAGCTCCTTGATTTCTTGTTATAGTATCCGTTGAGGCTTGTTGGTCCACAAATTGTATATGGATCACTAAGTAGTTTTGAATACCTAGTAGATGGTTAGGATAAATCCGAACCAATCTAAGTGAGAAACCCTAAGTGATTGTTAATGTTAATGCGGAATCTTAACAAGAACAATTAAGAACACAAGCAGGGATATCACTAACTTTGTATATTGATATTCACTATTATCAATTCGTACACCTCACACACGTTTACTAACAAACTTTAGGGATCCTTTTATAACACCAGGAAACCCTAGACGACACAGAAGATATACACAAATCTTCTATAAAGATACATACACGTATTGTATCTTTTCCTAATATAACTCTAACAAACTTTCCTATCTTCACGACCAGACCAGACTTTATAAGTCAACCAGACTTAACATGTACTACCAGACTTATCTTTACATAACCAGACCTAAATCACAAACAGACCTAACTCAGTAAACGACCAGACCTAAGTAGTAAACTACCAGACCTAAGTAGTCTGTTCTTGATATGCATCATAATTCCCAACAATCCTCCCCTAACTTGATCTTCATGCTTCATGAACTTCAAGTTCTTCTGATTTAGCCTTCTGAGGATTGAATCTTGAACACTTTGAAATGTATTTAGGTCTTGTTCCTTTCTAGCAGCTTGAATCTTGATAAGCTCTTCTGATATGGACTTGACAGCAACAATGACTATATGTACATCAATTCATATTAAGTTTCATAGCTATTCTCATCACTTCCAGGTGTGTTAACACCTGTGAGAGGTGAATCATTGAAATTTAATGGATTTGATGTCTCTTTACCAATAGCCATTACTACTGGAGTAGCCAAATGTTTTGGTGTGTAAGACCATGGTACACTGATAACCATATGATTTTAAGCAAATCATCAGCTTATCAACGGATTTGTTAAGTCTTTACCAAAAGCCGTTTGCTTCTGGACTAGTCAATTCTTTGATGGAAAAGCACCTCATCATGGTGAATTGATTACCATTTATGGTTTTCCACAGCCTTTACCACAAGCCATAACCTTGTGGGCTAGCCAACTCTTCACTTATCTTAGATATGGTGAGTTGAATACCATACAATTTTTGGCAAATTGTCAGCCATAAACGGATTTGAGCAATCTTTACCTGTTAGCCGTTTGCTCAGGATTAGCCAGTCCTTGTGTTGATGAGACAAGGTGGACTGATAACCTTTTGATGTGTTAGTGCAAAGCACCTTCACCAAGTGAGAAGTTCCAATAATCTCACTCAACAACTTGTGAAAATTCTTTCAAACACTCTTAGGCTACATCCTTCAAAGACTGCTTCTTAATCAAATCCAATAACATCTCATATCCTTCATCCTTTTTACTAGCATACAACTTTTTGTTCATCATTTCCTTGCAGACACCTGATGATAAAGGATATTCCACCTCTGCAAGCATATAAATATCAGCATTCTTTAATGACACACAATGTACCTTGCAGGTATGAAAGTATCTCCAGCTGACAATGTTCTGTTCTTCAGGAAGTTTCCACACTATATCAGACTCAGTTGGAGGCTCAAACATCACCTTCAAATTTCCCCAAAAGACTCTTTCAAATTCATCTTCAGGTGGATGATCTCCATATTTAATGTTCACCAACTGATAAAGTTCTTGAAGATCCTCCCTATTCACATCAATCAAAATGCCAGCAAAATTCATATAAACAATGTCAGAATTATCTTCCCTTATTATTTGATATGCAGCCCTTCCACCAGTCATGATAAGTTGATACTTGACAACCTTAGTAGGTTCCTTAGTGCTTTCAATAGTCCCCATTGTGGCTCCTTCAGATGAAGGTTCTTCATCTAATTCCTCTTCAACAACTACTTTCTTGGATTTACTCTTCCTTTCCAAACCTTTTCTTCTTTGAAACACAATAGGCTTAATCACTTCATCTTGCACTTCTTCTGTTGACTTACCAGCCTCAGGTTGTGTATCAATCACTTTATCAGGTTCAATGACTAGTTCAGTCTCTTTAGCCTTTCTACCTTGAAAGCAATATTTCTGCACATCATCATAATCAGTAGCTTTGTAACCTTGATCTCTCTCAAATGCCTTGAGATATGCTACTTGTATTTCTTCATATGACTTCTTTTTCATCTGATCCAAAGAAAGATGCATTTGATTCTTAAGATACATCTTCATATCATACTTCTTTTCTGCCATAGACATCTTCTTAGGAATCTTAGATTTCTGATGAAGCTTGAACTTTTCCAAGAATCCACCCAATGTATCATCATTACTCCTTGCATTAATGAAGTCAGCTAACTGTTTGGCTCGTTCATCAGCAGTTAAACCTTCAATAGTTAGCAGCTCTTCATACTTTGCTCTCACTTCATCATCAACATTGAGTAGTTTTATAAAATCATCAGATTCTTCAGCCAACTGTCTTGCATAGACTGCATCTAACATCTTTTGTCTTTCTTCATCAGCAATATCTTGAGCCTTAATCCTCTCAATTTCAGCCTCAGATGCAAGTTCTTCTCTTGTTTTTCTCTTAGACTTCTTTGGCAATGAAGTTTCTTCCATGACCTGCTTTCCCTTTCTTAGTGCAGATTGTTGTTCTTCATTACCAGAACTAAGTTCATTACCAGACTTTCCACCAGACTTCTTTTCACCAGACTTTTCACCAGACTTTTCATCAGATATAGTCCCAAACTTTTCAACTTCTTCCTCAACAGACAAAATTAACCTTCTTCTTTTCCTATCCTGTTTGATTTTGCCCATTGATTGAGCCAAAGTCTCTGCAACTTCCAATGTCTCTGGACTAATTGTGGTGACATTATCTTGAACAAGTGGTTCTTGAACTGGTGTTTGAAGAATATTTTCTTGTTCTTCCTCCAAATTCCTCCCCTGTTTGGAAGAATTTTCAGCTTCATCTTCCTCAAAAGAGACACCCTTTTTCTTCATTGCTACTCCCATTTTCTTTACTTTCTTCACCAAAGTCACATAAGCTTTTCTGAGTGCCTCATTAGTCTTTTCCAATATGTCAATCTTCTTTTGTAGTTGAGGAACAATGACAAGGAGATCTTCCACAGTTATGGGATTATGTGCCTCCTCCATTTCAGGACTTGGAACATGTGGTTGTGGAGATGAAGATTGTTGGACGGGTGTAGATGATCTTTCAACTGATGGTGAGGGACCTGGTTGAGGTGATGGAATTGGAGAAGACCTAGGTGTAGCAGACCTAGATGAGGCTTGGTCTTGAGCTTCATCAGGGTTCACTTGTGCAGCTCCAGAAGTACCTGCATTGTTAGTACCAAGCATAGCAGCAAGCAAAGGTTTGTCTGTCCCTTGAAAACTCCTTTTTAGATTTGCAAAGAGTTTAGAAGTAAAGGCCACACTGATGTAAGGCACTTTATCCCTAGTTTCAAAATTCAAGATCATTTGCAAAAATCTTGGATACATTAAAAATTTTGGGTTCTTAGCATTTTTCACCATTCCTTCAAAAATTAATTTTGAAAAGTTAAATTTCCTTCCAGATGATAAACAGACCAATGCAGAAGCAATTCTGCTCCCAAATTGATCCCATCCACCACTTTTGGGACTTAAGCTCTGAAGTAAATGATGTACTAAGAACCTCCACTGAGGTGAAAAATGACTTTTCCAAAAGATAAAGCTTCCATCTGTGGGGTACCCAATGCTATTCAAACCCTCAAAAATATCCTCATTAGACAAATCAAATTCTCCTAAAGCATCATCCAATTTGAGACTGTCCCTAATGGATGCTTCAGAAATGGTAAAACCATTTTTGTCTATGACAACTCTTAAGCATGGTGTCCCATCATCAAGAGTCTCAGAGGTAACCGACCTCCAGAACTGCTTGACAAGGGACTGATAAATAGTAGGATTATGAGTTAAAGAATAACAAATATAAGAACCTTTTAGAAAATCCACAATCTGCTCAAAACCTGCACTTTGATCAGGCTTCTTCAAGAACCCGACTTGATTATGTTTGTCCACAAACTTGAGATTAGCCATGGATGAGTTAATGAGTTAGGTCTGGTTGACAAGAGAGGTAGGGTTTTGAAAAATATTTGCGTAGAAACAGAGTCGTGAGTAATAAAGATTATTTAAATTTGGAAGCAAATAAAGAATAAAAGAAGATAAATAATATCAAATTTTAAGCTTATATACTTCATAAATATCTTGTTTTACCGAAAATAGTGCAACGGTAATATATTAGTAAAATCTTTAGTTACTCTGACCAGATCTAACGGTCATAAAATTAACACTACCCGACCTAAAAAGTCAACCAGGCCGAATCATACACTTACCAGACCTAACCAAGAGAGTGAATTTACATACTTACTATAGCGAATGCAAAGCTTTGTAACACCTCATTCCATTCTTCTCTGCAAGAATTAGTTGAAACAACAAGAAAGAGGAGACTAAAACCAATTTTTGCAAGACACATGAGCTACCAGATTTAACACTTAAGATTACCCGATTTAAAAATATTTAAAACTTGTACATTTGCCTCCCCTTAAATGTACATTACCTCCCCTTAAGTGTAAATTCCCTTTTTTTTTTTTTTTTTTTTTTTTTTTTTTTTTTTTTTTTATCACTAGAAAATACTTAACCAAAATAAAAACGAAGGTCAACTTTCCAAAAACACAATTAATAACTCTTTCCCTGCAAGTATTAACTCATACACCAACCAAGCATTAAAAGACATTAAACCTTGATTTTCCCTATAAAACCACCCATAGTTTTTTCACAAATACCATCACAAACCAGAATAAAACCTTATAAGCATAATGGATCCATCCAACTTAAACACCATAGAGATTTCATCCGATTCCTGGGATCCAAATGACTCATCTTCTGATACATCCTCAGGAGGATGGGGTGGATACTTCCCACCAGGGTATTCATCAATCACAAGAAACAAGACATTGAGAGAAGCAACTCTGAAACAATGGCTAGCTGCTTATGATCTGTCTGAAAAGGAACCAGACAATGAAACACCAAAAACTTCAAGACCAACTCCTCCTTCTGATGTAGATGATAAAAGTGCCAAAGAAGAAGACCCCTCCAAGAATGATGAAGAGACCTTTCCTTCGAAGACTGTGCCTACCCTGAGTAGTGCTTCTGTGTCACGTCCTCCACCAAGCAGTGTGATACTTGCACTCCCATGCCCAAAAGCATGGAATCAATTTGGTGGTAGAGGGGCCAAGAAGACCATTCCTGACTTCATGGGAAAAGGGAAGCAGAAAGTGTAGGTGGTGATTTTTAGCAAGTTTGGGAAAAATCTTTTGTCTTAAGAAGCTTTGTAATTTGCATCCTAGAATGCAATTTCTTGTTATTAAATAAAAAGCTCTTTGGTTCTGATGTTTTAATTTTCCACATATGAATAACTTGCAAATAGAAAAGAGCTAACAACTGCAAAACAAAGTTAAGCACAAAATACCAAACACACATACTATAGAAGACAAAATAAGTACTGTAAATAAGAATAACCAAGAAGAATAGCAGGATAAGAAACAAACAAATATACAAACTATACAAAGTTAAGAAGGAAGATCAGTTTTTCTTAACAACCCAAGCCTGAGTGGGCTTGTGTCCATCCTGTGGAGCAACATACTTATAGGTTTTGTATGAACTTGCTCCAGTGAAACCATGTTTGGACTTATAGGTAAATTCATTTTTAAATGGATTCCAAGTCCAGCAATCAGAGAAATTATCAGTAGAACCCCCATTTGTTTGTCTTCTTACAGGTGAATGAGCTTTATAAAAATTATTTCTTTGAAACTTTTCATTCACCTGAGGTTTTTGAAAAGGTTGCTTGGGTCTTACAAAACCAGTGTTAACATTTGGTCTCACAGAGCTGACATAACCAGTATTCACTTTAGGCCTCATAAAATTAACATTTTGCCTATTCACATTAAAGTTTCTGTAGCCAGACCCAAAATTTGGTCTACCAGAACTAACAAAGGAGTTAGGTCTGGTAGTGTTATTTAGTTGAACAGGTCTGGGAACAAACTGGTTGGCATGGTTAACTCTATTAGCATTGTTCCAAACTGGTTTATTTGAACCATTAACCTTATTAACATTCATTCTCTTTTGCTCAGCCTCTCTTTTCATTCTCTTTTCATGGAAGTCACAATCTCTTATTAAATGACTCAAACTTACACACACAAAACATCTTTTAGGAGCATAATTGTAACTACTCCTACTCTCTCTGTGAACGCTATTGCTTCTAGGTGACTCATTCAATTTAACAGATTCCCTAAGAGTTTTTATGTGGTTAACACAACTAGGTTTAACTGTCTCAGCTTTTTGTTCAGTCACTAAAGGTTTAGTAACAACAGGTTCACACTTCTTAACAACCTTAGGTTCAGGATTCTCTTTTTCCTCATTGTTTGACTCAGACTTAGAGTGATCATAGGAACTATCAATAGATCCTTCAGAGTCATTGGATTGACAAGAAGAATATCTACTAGATTTGTCCTCTGAGGTAGTTGGTTCAGGCACTTGAGGACCTTTCTTACCATACACAAAGAGTGAATCATCTAACTCCTCTTTTTCAAGAGGAGTATAGTCATCACTCAAAGGTGGTGGTACTCCCTTAAAGTCACCAGTCTTAACAAACCTATTGTACAAAGGTTTATCAGCATAGTCCTCTTCTCTATTTTTAAATATATCCCTATTCTCATTTTCCTCATATCCTAAGCCACATTTTTTATTTGACTTAATTTGAGAATCCCAACACTTAAACAGGTTTTTATTTGAATTGTTCCATTGATCTACCCTTTTTCTCAGCTCATCCCTCTCCTTCTGAATTTTAAGCCCTAATTGTCTATACCTTTTAAGCTTCTCATCTTGTTCATATATTTTATTAGCTTGAAAGTATAGTTTTTCATTTAAAGCAGCATGTTGATTTTGAAGGGTGACCTTTTGTGCCTCTAAAGTTTTTACAGCATTTTTATGTGCTAATAAATTTACTTCTAGATCACCTATTTGTTCTTGCTGCTCATCACATAAAGCCTTAACATGATTATATGAGTCAGTACATAATTTAGAGCATAATGATACCTCATTACCAATGGCCATGAGAGCATGATCAGACTCCTCATTTACTCTTGGATGCTCACCCCAATTGACTCCTCCAGCTTCCATTGTCAGCAGACTCATCTGATTCTTTTCCATCTTCCCATCTTCAACTCTTTTCTCATCAGCAGACTTCTTCTCTGGACAATCTCTTGAAAAATGCCCATGCTTGTGACAGTTGTAGCATTCAACAGTCCTCTTTGTGTATCCCACTGGTGATTTGTTGTTGAAGTTGATAGTCCTACCATATTGCTTCTGAAATCGTTTGACCCTTAAAGCAACCATGGCAATGTGCCATTTTATATCCATCTCCTCAACTTCAGCATCATTAATTTGTTCAAGGTCTTCACTAATAAAGCTTTCATCTTCCGTTTGATTGGCAAAGAAAGAATGTATCACCTCATCAGTGAAACTTGAAGCAGACCTTTCACTTGAAGGAGTTTCATAGTTACCAGACCTAACACCAGATCTAACCTTGTAAGTACTGCTTTTGTTTTGAGATACAAAAGCAACATTTGAGGAACTGGTTGAACCCTGAGTGTTGTTACTGATGTCCCTTTCAAACATCCTGAGATTATTGTAAAGGTCATCAGGTGTCATAGAGTCTACTTCCTCCTTAATCCTCATTGCCACAGATACATTGCCCCATTCTGATGGTAAAGATCTAAGGAATTTGTGATTTGCATCCTCATTCGAGACTGCTGCACCATGAACTTCCAATTGTGTTAACAGATGTTGAAATCTGTCATAGCCCTTCTCCAAACCTTCAGTCTTTGAAACACTAAATGTTTCAAATTGCTGTTTAAGAACAGCCTTTTGCATCTTTTTGGAGTTAGCATTACCTCCAAATCGTTTCTTGATAGCTTCCCACATCTCCTTAGCATCAAGAATGCCATGAAACCTTTGTAGATGCTCCTTAGGAATAGCCATAAGAAGCAAGGTTCTGGCCTTCTTTTCCTTCTCCACAGCCCTAATCTCCTCAGCAGATACTGGTGGCATTATTCTGAGTTGCCCATCATTCCCTTGTGAAATTCTCTTCTTAGAATTTCCCTTTTGAATCACCTTCCATACATCAGTATCAATGTATTCCAGATAATGTTCCATCTCCATGGCCCATATATCATACTCTTCTCTCTTTAGTAGTGGAAGTTTTATGTTTGAGATTGTGGTTGTGGAAGGGATGGGTTGTTGTTGTGTTTGGGAGTTACTGGTTTCGGTTTTTCCTTCATCTTCATGGTTTGATTGCTCATCCTCACTGTTATGGATTGAGAAAGTTTCAGGCTTATCGAGTTCAGACATTGTGAAGGGTGATTTGAGTGAGAATTAGGTTTTAGGGATTTAGTGTTCTACGAATTCAGAGTCTCTCTCCTTGCTCTGATACCACTTGTTGGTCCACAAATTGTATATGGATCACTAAGTAGTTTTGAATACCTAGTAGATGGTTAGGATAAATCCGAACCAATCTAAGTGAGAAACCCTAAGTGATTGTTAATGTTAATGCGGAATCTTAACAAGAACAATTAAGAACACAAGCAGGGATATCACTAACTTTGTATATTGATATTCACTATTATCAATTCGTACACCTCACACACGTTTACTAACAAACTTTAGGGATCCTTTTATAACACCAGGAAACCCTAGACGACACAGAAGATATACACAAATCTTCTATAAAGATACATACACGCATTGTATCTTTTCCTAATATAACTCTAACAAACTTTCCTATCTTCACGACCAGACCAGACTTTATAAGTCAACCAGACTTAACATGTACTACCAGACTTATCTTTACATAACCAGACCTAAATCACAAACAGACCTAACTCAGTAAACGACCAGACCTAAGTAGTAAACTACCAGACCTAAGTAGTCTGTTCTTGATATGCATCATAATTCCCAACAAGGCTCGGATTTCTTTGATCATAGCGGTGTTCTCTTCATGTCTTTTAGCAGCATCGGCCATAATTTGCTTTAGAGTGTCATCCAAAGTCTGCCTCCTTTCTTGATAAGTGGGATTATAGTTGTTCTTTTGATAGTATCCCGGAGCAGCTTCCCTAAATCTTCCTGAAGGTTGGAATGGTTGTCCAAATTATGTGTAGTATGCTTCTTCAAAAGTCTCACTTTCATTCTTTTTAGGGCAATCTTTAGTGTAGTGAGGTCCTTCGCATTTTTCACATCCAACTTGGGCAGCATAAACTTTCTCATCACGCTTCTTTATCTCTCTACTAATTTTATCCAATTGAGCTTGAATTGCAGCAAACCCGTCAAAATTAGTGCTGCTCTTAGATCTAGTAGAGGTTCCGTCGTGCCATTTTTGAGAGTGATCAGCAGCTTCTTGGATAGCTTTTCTAGCATCGGCTGCACTCATTTGAGGCACAGCTCCTTTAGCATCCAAGATTTGTCTAGTAGGCACGTCCAATCCTTGATAGAACAATATTATCTCCTGCATTGGATTTAGATAATGTTGAGGGCATTTCATTAATAAGTCTTTAAATCGTTCCCAAGCTTGATAAAGAGTTTCATCAGGCTCTTGCTTGAAATTGTTGATAGCCTCCATCTTTTTAGCAGTTTTAGCAGGTGGACAATATCTTTTCAGGAATTTGCTCTTCAAATCTTCCCATGTTGTGATTGAACTAGCAGGTTCATTCCTTAGCCACTTATTAGCAGCTCCTTTAAGCGAAATTAGAAAGATTCTTAGCATAAGTTGATCGTCAGAGACTCCTTCTGTAGTAAACAAATCTGCAATCTCGAGGACTTTTTCAACATGTTCATTAGCATCTTCATGTTCTGTTCCACTGAAAGCATTTTCTCTTAGCTCCTTGAGAAACTGACCCTTCAACTCAAACTTTGACTTTTCATCAAACTTCGGTCTAGCAACTCCTGAACTGTAATCAGCACGGGTTTTGTTCATGTATTCCTCCATAGTAGTGTTTTCCGTCATTGTTACTGTTTCTTCTTTCTCCTTCTCTTCAGAAAAGTAATCAAGCTCGAACGAACTTGAAATTTCAAAGCTTTTTGTGTTGAAAAGCCTTTTAAGCGAATGTAAGGCTCGTTCAGGATCTTCGAAAGGTTTAATCAAGTTCTTAGTTGAACTCCTGGTCATGCACTTCCTGAAATCATCACAAAAGCATCAGTAGGGTATGTTCAAGAAAGTATGATATCAGAAAATTAACAACGAAAACGGAATACGAAAAATCAAAGTTGCTGATATCTGCAAACGATGCGTCGTATCCAGAAAGTTGGATACGCCGTATCTTATTACGTTAAAATTTAATCAGACTTTTATTCAGAAAACAGATACACCGCTTATAAATTAGAATGCGCCGTATCAAGTTTAAATTATCAAAAATCGATTATATTTATTAAAATTAAATGCGTCGTATTAACAAAAGCTAATGCGCTGTATTTTCGTTACGTTTTAAAATACAAGATTTTTGATTTAGTAGATGCGCCGTATCGATAAAGATCGATGCGTCGCTTCTATTTAATAATTCGAAAAACTGTTTTTAATTTAAATATAAAATACGCCGTATCTGTTAAAATAGATGCGTCGTATGGCGTTAGGGTTTAGAAAAATTCCATATTAAAAACAGAATACGCTGTATCTTGGGGAAAGATGCGTCGTACTCGAATTTATTAAACGCGTTGTATTTTATAAAAATTAAACGCAATACGCCGTATCTGTGAAAACAGATGCGCCGTATCGTTTGTATCAGCACAATACAACGACAGCAGAATGCAGAAAAATACAGAAAAAAAAAAGAAAAACAAAAATAAAAACAAACGAAAAGAAACAAAAATTACAGAAAACAAAAAACACACAAAAACAGTAAATATGCAAATTATACAATGAATGCAATCTATCTAATATACAACAGGGTTAGTGGTTAGAATCTAAAAAAAAAACTAAAAAGAAAAACCTAATTAAAATACTTAATCAAATTAACAGATAATAACAATTCACTCCCCGGAAACGGCGCCAAAAACTTGATGCGCGTGATGTGTCGTTGCGGTTTAGCAGTATTAATGCCTACTCAAGTTTTAAATTTATATTTAGCCGACTTATCAATAACACACACACTTAACGAGCAGTGTACCCGGTCAGTATGAATATAATGGTAAGCAGAGTGTCGATCACTAAGAGTGGAACGTATTATCTAGTTATTATAATCAGTATTTTAATATCCTAAGTTAGTTATACAACCTAATCTAACGCAAGGGGGTTCAGCCTGAGAGACTGGCACAGTTTGGTTATAATTAAATAGAAAACTAAACTAATAAGCACGAATCAGCGATTAGCACACACGTACACAGATAGATACTCGAGACAATAAGAAGACCTGTCCTGATAATTAAATAGCTTGTCACTTGTTTTATTGCTAGTTTTATATGAAGTGTATATAATTAAACCTTTCTCGTTGGCTCTAATCTTATCGGCGAGTAAACCCTTAATGATTACTTATGTCTATCCTACTTTTCTAGAGACGCTAGAATAAATAGGCGAGGAAGGGGCATGGCGACCCAAGCAAGACTCAGCTAGACACAGAGGTTATCAATGCACTAATAAAAGTCACCAAAGACATCAACATATAAACTTTAATTAATGGGAAAGCAATATTAAGGGGAGTGCATGATCTTCCATAGTCACATGACACAAGCCCATCAATCCTAATGAATTAAAGCGTACTAAAACAATAAAACAAAACTACTTAATGAATTGAATACATGCAGGACCTTCTTACAGCTCTTGTATCTTTGTTTGAGGTGTGTCTTGTGCTGCTTGGTCGTCTGAAATCGGCTCTAGGGTTATATATATATATATCGTCTATCAGGTCCCTCAAATTCGTCTGACCTTGGGGTATTTATAGTTTCTGTCTGAGGGATCGATGCGGCGCATTGAGTTGATAGATGCGGCGCATTGACTTAACTTCGCGTGGGGTCCAAGATTAATATATTCTGGAATATTCGTACACCGTCTTCAGATGCGGCGTAACTTTATCTTTGTATGCGGCGCATGTACTTTAGCTGTCTTGGATTGTAACTGGTGAAATATTGATAGTGATATGCCGTATGTTAGAAGTATATTGCGGCGTATCTGGAGTAGAACGAGCTTGATCTTCTTCTTTGACCAAAGTTTCATATGCGGCGCATGACATAATTGTATGCGGCGCATTCTTCAAAGTCAGGCAATGGTCTTCGAATTCATCTAAGTATGATATTGCGTCGTATCTGTTGAATGAGATACGGCGCATCTTCTGGATTTCAGTAGACTTTTGACATCTCGCTTGTTTTGCTCCATAATTAGTCCAAAATCGCCAAGTTTCACATAATGCTTGTTTTTACCTGAGAATTACTAAAGTAAACATTAATGTATCGATTCTCATATATAATATAATAAAACAAGTCAAATAAATAGGATAAATGATGATAATAAAATGTACTTATTTGAGTTCATCAATTTTTTTATTTATTTTTTATTTATTTATTTATTTATTTATTTATTTATTATTATTATTATTATTATTATTTTTTGGTTAGTGGTTTCCTGTGGAGTTCCTTCAAGATATTGAGACGAATGATTTTGTGATAGAATTTTCGGGGTTTAAAATATATCCGGTTGCAAACAGGGGTGTTGTAAGATGTTCACAATATATAATACACGTATGGATTAAGATATGGGTCGAATAGTTTAGGATTTCTAGAGAGAGAAATAGAAAGTTGGGAGCCTTTGTTGAGAGAGAAAGTAGAAGTTGTATGATTAGAATGAAAGGTCCAACCCTTCCCTTGTGTTGGAAGGGCTTTATATAGGACTACATATGGTGCCTTGTGAGGGCTGTGGAGTGAGTTGACAGAGGGTAAAGACCCGACCCACTCCACGAATACTATAATAACAAAACTATTACTAATAATACTAATAATCCTACGAGCTAGTTAATGCTAACAGATACTCGGGGTGACCGAGTCTTCACATGAATATTACAATCCTAGTAATCTCCCCCTAAGGGAGGTCACCCCGAAAATAATGTTTTGAATTCTAGCATTCTATCATATGTGTTTGACTTCGTAGCTCGTAGTTCTTGATTCTTCAAAGTCATTGATCTTTGTGCGTTCAGCAACGAACCTTTGAAAACTGATCTTTTGTCTTGGATGATCTTTGAGAATTCTTTGAGGTTATCATCCAGCACATGTCTTCTAGTCATCTCGTTGTAGCATCGTCTCCATGTGAAGTTGTGATCTTTGAGCATTCTTTGAGACCATCAGCCACAGTAAATCTCCTATCTCATCCTTTGTAGTAGCATTGCCTTCATGTGATTTGTTGTGACTTTAGGACTGCATGCTCACACTTTTCTGAATCATGATAACTATCATCAGAGTTGCGGAAGCTGTGTTGTAGGTCTTTTAACTTATCATGATGTATTTGATGATGTTTTGTAAGTGTGAGCATGGAGTATGGATTGACACGTCTCTACTGGAATCAGGAACCACCATCACCATCTTTATATGAATCTGAAGCAAAACAGTTAGCAATAAAGTTGGAGAACGAATATGGTTTTGTCATTCGTTCGAGGTGGTTAGATTAACCTTCGGTTCCGGGAGGACCGACCTGTGATCAGGTAGAATCCCCTTTAAAGAAGATTCTCCTTGACAGGAGTTTCCAGCTTGTAGTAATAATATTTCCAACAAGTTAATGTCAGAATCATCATACTAAGCATGTTCTCATACCGGAACATCTCAAAGCAGACAGCACGGTAGAGTGAATCAGTGAATAAACTACCCACTGATTGACGAGAAATTGATTAGGAAAAATCACTCGCGTGTCACAGGATAAACATTTTATGCAACACGACGAGGGTTTTATAAATTGAATCACATTTCTTTCGTAAATACTTTTGTTTGAAAAACTTTCACAATCAATGTGCTCGAAACTTAGTTTGTGAGCACATTGAAAGGTTTTCCAAAAGCATCCGTCAATCCATTTCCTGGAACAGGTTTGATTCAAATGCGAATCGCCCCATCGTTTCTTTCCAGTTGTCACTAGTTTGATCCATGAAGGATCTCACATGTCACCCACCAAGAGCTTGTTTGATGTTGGCTCTAGAAGGATTTCCATCTTCATTGTGAATACTTTACGTATCACTCAGATGTTCTGGCAATACCACAAGGATAATGCGTAGAACTCTTAATATATGTTTTCTTACTTTTCACGGTGTATGAAACAGCAAGCATATTGGAAATATGTCCTAATGATATTTATGGATGATCTCTTGGCTCTAGACTCAATAGTGCGTTTTGATTTAGTGATCGGAGGCTAGAGAGGACTGCCACCTTTTCAATATCGTCTAACTCGGAGTGAGATAGACGATAGAAATGTATTGATCTCCGTGACAAATGAAACAATAGTCATTTGAGGGACCTTGAGTGGCTAGGGAGGGTTGTGCAGCGTATCACTGGGTCCATGATACTTTTCTTCAATGTCAGCAATCAACTAAGTGATTCTGACAGCATATGTATTGACCCGGTTTCTGCCTAAAGTGTAAAGAGGGCTTCTTTCTTTTCACCCTTTATCTTTACATTTATTTTTCATTCTTCAACCCCATCAGCGCTTACCGAGACTTCATCACTAGCACCTTGTTGGGTTTGTTCCAGTACTAGCTCCATCTCAGTCAGCACTCTTCCCTTATACTCACTTGTCTCCTTTTTTAATCATACCTAAGGACTTCTACACTAACTAGTGGATTGTCCCTGGGTAGATCCCTCCGGCTCTGGCGGGATCGTGGGAACTTATACCTAACCTTACCATCCTTATAACTCCAGTACATTAAATAAAGTGGTCGGTCTTTGGTGTTCTTCCACAATTGCCATCACAAATCATTTGCTCCCCCTTAATATATGCATCGATATACGAAAGAGTTTAGCACATATGGGAGAGACTACATTTGAGTCCAAAAGATCACTTTTTTTATCAGATTTTCATATTTAAATCACATTCTCTCCCGCGATCAAAAATTTCAAACCATTTGAGATTTGTGATCCCAATTGATTTAAATATGTTTAGAAAATTGGGGAGATAATGTGGTCAGGTTTAACATGTATTCTGATCATGGAGCATGACGATGCTCCCCCTCAATCAATGAGGGAGAATGTTAGTGTCAGGTATGATAAGTTTGGAAGATTTTGAATTTAACAAAAATCATAGACTGACACATAGCAACAAGTTTCATAAAATTCACTGCTTATTCGGTACAAAGTAACATGTTTTGATGATATAGAGTTTTGAAAATCATCACTCTCCCCCTCAATCGATGACCTGTCTTCTATTGGAATAGCTGTAGTCATTGATTGTGTGATAGATTTTTATGAAAAATTCAATTTTGATTGATATTCAAAAATCATAGTACCACCAAGTTTTCATACAAATACTTTCCTGAAGAATCATAGATTGGAAAGTACTTGCGATGTAAAGAAGACTTCTCTTTTTATACAAGAAATGATGCACTGAAACGTACATCAGATCAAAGAAACATGGATATAAAGTAATCCATGCCCAGGTGAACTTCACCCAGTTGGAGGAACAACTGTCTTTTTGGCGACATGCTTTCCCCATAATAAAGCACGGGTTGCAGTCTGAAGTAACTGCAAGCCGATGAGACATGTTTTAACTAGTTAATATAACTTCTGCTCGAGCTTCATTTAAAGACCCGTGTCATTATTGAATGACATTTCTAGGACCGTAAATGTTATCGATAAACAGAAGACATGCCTAGAAGAACTATTTTTGGTATTTTTTTTTGTTTTTCTGATTTTTATGGTTTTTATAGGTTTTATATTTTTCTTTTTTCTTTTTGGTTTAAGATATATACACATATATACAAGGATATGTGAAGCAAATCCTTTACTCCTCGTTTTCTTCTTGAAGACCCTTGAGTGTTTCTGGTGTCAAACTCTTCATGCCGAGTCTCGGGAGAATAAATTGAAATCGTTCTCTCGAAAGTGTCTTAGTGAAGATATCAGCCAACTAAAACTCCGTCCTCACGAAGTAGAGTTCAACAATCCCTTCTCAACCTGTTCCCTTATGAAGTGATGCCTGATGTCGATGTGCTTTGATCGGGAATGTTGGACATTGTTGCAGCAAAGAGCGATAGCACTTTTGTTATCACAATATAGAGGAATCTTGTTGTATGCAAAACCATAGTCTGATAGTTGTGATCTCATCCAAAGAATTTGAGCACAACACGCGGACATGGCAATGTATTCAGCCTCTGTAGAAGATATTGAAGTACTCATTTGGCTTTTAGAAGACCAGCTAACCAACTTTTCCCCAAAAAACTGAGCACCTCCCAAAGTACTTCAACGAGTATCTTGACACCCCGCATGGTCCGCATCTGCATAAGCCGTGAGTTCCATTGCTGTATCCTTAGGATACCAGAGACCCATGTGAACAGTGCCTTGAAGATATATGAAGACCTTTTTTTACTACTTCCAAATGCTTTTTGGTGGGCTTGGACTGATATCGAGCACACATACATACTGCGAACAAGAGATATGGCCTACTAGCAGTGAGATACATTAGGGATCCAATCATGCTTCGAAACTTTGTTTGATCAACCGGGATCCCAGAGAGATCTTCATCCAACTTTGATCTATCAATCATAGGGGTGTCAACAACATCACTTGAATCAAATCCAAATTTCTTCAATATTTCATTTGCGTATTTGGATTGGTTAATAAATATGCCTCCGGGACTTTGAGATATTTGTAAACCCAAGAAGAACGACATTTGTCCCATCATAGACATTTGGAACTTAGAACTCATCTCGTTAGAAAACCTATCACATTCCTTAGGATCGGAAGAGGCGAATATGATGTCATCTACGTAGATCTGAACAAAAAGTAGATGTTTGCCCGATTTCCTAGTGAATAGTGTAGGATCAACAACACCTTTGGAGAAACCATTAGCCAGAAGAAACTTCGATAAAGTATCATACCACGCCCTGGGTGCTTGCTTTAGCCCATATAGAGCCTTCTTCAAACGGTAGACGTGAGTAGGATGATCAGGATCCACAAACCCTTCTGGTTGACTTACATAGACTTCCTCTTTCAGATCACCGTTTAGAAATGCTGTCTTTACATCCATTTGGTAGACAATCATATTCTGACTGGCAGCATTAGCAAGAAAGATTCTAATGGCTTCAATTCTTGTCGATACCCCTTTGTAACAAGCCGTACCTTATTCTTTAAAACATCACCGTGCTCATCGAGTTTCACTTTGAAGATCCACTTTAGAGCAATAATCATTGCACACTCTGGAGGAGGCACTAATTCCCAAACTTCAAGTCGATCAAACTCATGAATTTCATCTTGCATAGCAGTAAAACAACAATCTTTGGACATGGCTTCTTTGACGTCTTTTGGCTCGACTTTGGATAGTACGGAATTGAAGAAGCACCACAGTGCATCGGTGGCAAGTTGCTTTCGAGTGGATACCGGTCGAGAAGGATTACCAATGATGTTGTCAATTGGATGATCATTGGTCCATTTTATAAGATGATCATGTGGTTGAGGGTTTTGAACTGATGTTGCTGTGTTACGATCTCCTGAAGAAGATGTATCAGTGGAAGACTCAGGAGCAAATACATTTTCAAATGGAACATTGTCAACAGGAGCAAAAGGATTCACTTCAAAAGAAATGTCTTCTGCAGATGCTGTACCGAAGAAGATTGAATATTTGATGATGAGGGTGATTGACTAACAGATGGTGCATCTTGACTGATTGAGACAGATACAGATGGACCTTTTGAGTTTTGTGGAATTTGAGCATCAGCAATGGGAGGTACAGGTGGAGCTTCCATTGTAGTATTAACCGTTGGTGGCTCAAAGTATTCGTCAAACATCGGGTCAAATAACTTCTTCAACTCTTCACTGGTGGGAGGTACATAATGAACTGCAGGCGTGGGATTCAGTACAAGACCTGAACTAATTGGTCCAGGTGTCAATAGATTAGGTGCGGGTCCAGAACTGGTGTGTTCAGGAGCCGTTTACTCAGTCAGCTCATCGAATGTCACATGAATAGTTTCCATGATTTGTCGGGTTATTTTGTTGTAGATTCTGTATCCCTTGCGATCCGGTGCATACCCAATGAAGAAACCTACGTCTGCTTTGGCCTTTAGCTTTCTCAAATCTTGACCGTCATTTGTCGGATAGCACAGAGCTCCGAACACTCGAAGAAAGGAAAGATCTGGTTTCTTGCCATGTATCAGCTCGTAAGGAGTTTTGTTGTGAAGAGTATGTATCAAGGAACGGTTTTGGGTATAACACGCAGTAGCAATGGCTTCTGCCCAAAGAAACATCGAAGCCTTAGAATATATTAGCATAGTTCTTGCAGCTTCTACTAGGGTACGATTTCGTCTTTCAACGACGCTGTTCTGCTGAGGAGTGCGTGCAACGCTTTTCTGATGAGTTATGCCAATACTTTCATAATATTGACTGAGTTGTTGATTAACAAACTCAGTTCCATTGTCCGTCTGGATGATTCTGACAGTTTTGTTCAGCCTTACTTGTAACTGCTTGATTAGTTTGATGATAACTTCTGGAGTTTCATCCTTGGTTCTCAGGAACTTTACCCATGTAAACCGAGAGTAGTCGTCGAACACCATAAGAACATATTTCTTTCCATTGATACTCTGCACTCTCATTGGTCCGCATAGATCCATGTGAAGGGTGTGAAGAACTTCCATGATGGAATTGACAGTTTTGGGTTTGTGAGTATGCTTCTTTATTTTGCCCAGTTGACATACAGAACACAGATGATCTTTCTCAAACTTTAATCTGGGCATGCCTCGTACAAGATCCTTGCGAGAGAGGTCATTTATAGTGCCGAAGTTTAAGTGGTTTAAATGACGGTGCCAAAGCCAAGATTTAGTCTTTGAGGCCTTTGAAAGCAAGCAGATAGGAGAGGACCTCATCATTTCTTCAATTGAGATGGTATATAAGTTGGTGCCACGACTGCCTTTGAGAAGATCAACACCATCCAACTCTGACGAAACATGTGTGTTTTCTGAATGCAACTTCAAGATCAGAGTCACAAAATTGACCAACAGAAAACAAGTTATGCCCTAACCCTTCCATGTAGTATACCTTGGAAATTACACTGTCACCAAACACATAATCTCCATAACCCATAATTGCCCCAAAATGGTCGTTCCCAAATCTAACTGTCCCGATAAACTTTTTCACGAAATTCTTGAGCCGTGAGCGATCCCCAGTCATATGTTTTGAGCAGCCTGAGTCCAAATACCAAAGGACAATTTGTACGACCTGCATTTGAAAACAGACAACGATGGATAACTGAAAAATGTAGATCCCCACGTGCAGTTGGGGTCCGTTTGGTTAACACACACAAATTCTGGAACTACAGGATTCACAGATGCTACAGCATTTACAGTGGAAACTACACTAGAAGTAGCAGTTAACCTATTTGCAGGGCATTGTGTCACTAAAGGCAAAATTCGACCAGTTGGCTTCCATTCCTTAACTTTCACTATTTTATGATTATTCAATCTAGTTAAAGGGCACTGATCTCCTAAAGTGAATTTCCTTCCAGTGGGTCTCCATTGATACCCGACATTAGCAAACGTTTTTCCTGTTGCTTTCTAAATTTTCTTACTTATTTCAGTTTTCTCAACATCCTTAACTTGGGATAGTACAGGAGACACCAAAAATGACACAACACAATCATCATGATTACCAGAAATTAAACATTTGTTACATGTTTTACAGACAACATTAAAATTTGAATTAATTACAATACTTTTAATACTAGAATCAACACGATTCATTCCATTCATTGCAAACTTATTGTTCCTAGGTTGGACTTCTACTTTCTTCTCGTGACCACTTTTAGTCGGCGCAGTCCTATCTTTACTTGCATTGCCTCTAGGCTTTGACCCGCTAGCTTTGGTGTCACAGTTTACTCCTATAGAAGTAATGATGGGAACATTAGTTTGTTTTACTGTCATTTGTTTTTCTGATTTTGATGTGCTGGGTTCAGATGTTCTCAGTGGTAGATCAAAGGTTACATGCTTGTTCTTAGTTGTAGAGGTTGATGCAACAAATCTATCTCTTTTGCTATCACTCTTAGGGCCTATGCCAATGACATATTCTAGAAGTTCCTGAGATCGTTTAGCGAGGAAGCAGGCATCCACAACTGCACTATCAAGTGGTTTTTCTATCCTACCCTCTTCTGCGATCTCACGAAGGGTATCAAGGCTATCCTTAAGGTGATTGAGATATACTTGATGGGCAGACCTATTGTTCCTAAGAGGATATGAAATAGGCACAACATCAACAACATACTTACAACCAGCAGAAACCTTTGGAACAACATTATCACAAGTGATAATTGGCATTTTCCCTTTCACCTGAGTCTTAAGATTCTCGATTTCATTTAACAAAGAAGTTATCTTTTCATTATGACTGTTTCGTGTGACTTTAATTGAGTCATATAACTCTTTATAATGCTGTTTGACTTTTGAATTTTCAGTTCGAAAACACTCATTTTCATAGTGTAACTTATTGATGGTGTCTTGATAGTGAAAATTATGAGAATCTAAAGACAATGGTTTATTGGTGCCAATTGCATCACTTTTATTTGACTTTAATTGGGCAATTTGAGCCCTCAATTTTTGAATCGTGTTAGTGTGAGCTTGAATTTTTTCATCGCGTTTGCTTAATTCAAAATATGTATCAAATTTAGGAGCATCCAAAGATGTCTTTGCATTTGAGATTTTACATCTTTCTTCTAAGTGTTGATATTTTAATTGCAAATTAAGATGATCAACTTCTAGTTTTGAAAAATGTTTAACCATGTTATCATGGTCATCATTTTGAATTTTTTCATGCAATTTCCAATTCTCCCCCTCAAGCTCAACAACACGATTCTGGGAAGCATTCAGTGCAATAGACAGTTCATGAAATTGACAAGCAGTTAGTGTAGCATCAGTAGCAGTATAAAACACATCATGGGCAACACATTTAGCAATCAAATTCTCATTGGTGATGAGAATGTTTTTTTTCTCAATCTCACGACTTTTAAGTTCTATCGCACATTGGGACACTTCGTTTTCCATATCTTTAAATACTGCTTTCATCTCATTTACTTCATTTCTAAGGGTTTTTTGCATACCCTCAAAATGTTCCTTAAGAAGCTTAAAGAATGGAATAACCTCAGTTAAGTAGCATTCTTTGGTTAGTTCAAAACCTCTTTCCCCTTCGGTAATTCCCGTTGGTGTTATTCTCTTCTTACATGTTTTATCAAAATCAGCAAATAGTTGACACAGAACATAAATGCTAATTAGAGTATTGCATTCTGTGGGAAGAGTTAAGGGAACTAAGTGCCTAGGTGTATTGGGAGGATACACCGTTGCAGCCGCAATTTTCCTAAGGGGTAGAGTTTTGTCCTTGAGTGCATCAGCCTTTCTCTTTTCAAAGTCCAAAGACCAAAATATTTGTTCAGGCGTTAACTTAGTTTGAGGTGCAAAGATAGTCAATCGATTTTGCTCATAGTAATTATGGGGTTTGACTATGACTTGTTTGGCTATACATTTGGGGTCCTTCATTTTTTCAGCTAATCTCTCTCTGTTTTTGTTTTCTATCACATTACTCTCTTCAAATGATGACACATCAGGGGGGGGGCATGAATAGGCTTAAGCATTTCATTTCCATCATATAATGCAGGTTGGGCTACTTTAGCATTCCTAAGGAGAGCTAATTTAGGTTCACCCACATTATTTTCACTATGCTTATCACACAACTTTTTGTGCTTTTGAATCATTTGAGCAGTTTGTCTGGTTTGGTCTTGTGTGTACAACTTGTTTTCAAGCTTATTATTTAACGTTTTAAGTCTAGAGAAATCATTTAAGAGTTTTGTTTCTTTTTTTTTGAAATCTTGTTTTAGTGTATATACACGCTCTTGGACCTCCTGTTTTTGTTTAACAGTCTGATCCAGTTGTTTTTACAAAGACTTCAACTCTTTTTTCAATGTTTCTCCCTTTAAATTACGTTCAGTAATGAGTGTACGCATTTGACTATCCATTTTCTGCTCACATTCAGTTAGCTCAAATTTAGCACGTTGTTCATATATGGCTACCTGATCCTTATATATATTAAGCCTAGTGGTCAAGGTGTCATCGGGGACAAACATAGTGTTCTCATGCAACTCACAGGCATTATCTACCACACAAGCATTATCAACAACACAAGCATTATTTATAACAGAAGATGCACCACTTGGTACAACAGATACATTGTTGTGATTCACATATTGTTCATATGGAATAATATTACTATTTCCCATGTCAACAGTATCTGATTCAACAACATCTGTCTGTTGTACTTCGTTGGGAATCTTCTGTTCATCAACCAAGTTATATGTGTCATAAAGCTTTAGTACCTCAGATATGACAGATGCATTGGAAGGACCAACTTGTTAAGGTGATGAAACAACAGAAGATATGTTGGCCATGAAGATAGTTTGAGCAGTGGGTTCATCATCAACATCCGAATCAAATGCATCACAATCTTCAGCTTGGAAGATGTTTGGGTCGTTGAGGGCCATATCTTGAACCGGTTGGTCATCCACATCTGCATCAAATGTGTTTCCCCCATCACCAGCAAGGAACAAAAGCTCTTCCTCATCCAGAACTGCTCCCTTCTCCTGAGCTTGCATCAGCAACATCTTGTCCTTGAAGTAATCAGAGTTCTGAGGACGCTTCACTACTAGAAAAACAGCTATTCTTGACTCCAAATGCGCGTCATAAAGGGGTCTTATGACGCACAAATGCCCGTCAAGGATGGACCAGTCATAAAGCTTCATGACTCGCATATGTGCGTCATCCCTCTATGACGCGCACTTATGACCCACATTTTATGACTCTCCTTTTTGCGTGTCATAACCTATTTTTTTTTTAAAATTAATTTTTTTCAGTTCCTAATTTTCTATTAAATGACAATTAAAAACCTGATAATACAAAATTAAAAACACAAATATCAAAATAACGCATTTCATATATATATATATATATATACCAAAGTAAAGTACCAAAACATATACATAAAATCTAAACTCATAATCCATCATGAAACAATTGTTTTCACAAGTGTTCCTCATAAAAGCCAAGATAAACCACTAGAAACAAATACCATAAACCTTCTTCAACGATTTGCCTTGGCAACTCGTTCAATCTCGTCCTTCTTCTTAATAGCATAACTGCAACACAAACAAGATAAAATTATTAAATAAGATAGTAACAGCATCATAACACATCAAAAAAACATGCCAACTAATGTTTTTCAATCCAAGATACCATGCAATTTAAACAGTTTTAAATAAGCGATCCAAAAAAAAATATAAGCTTAAAACCAACAAAGACCCCCTTTTTAGTGCAGAAAAACAGCACACAATCACCCCCTTTTAGTGCAGAAAAATAAGCAATGAAACACACTTAAACATGCAGAAAAATCAGCAATGAAACACACTTAAACGTGCAGAAAAATCAGCAATGAAACTCACTTACACATGCTGAAAAATCAGTAGCAAAATACGCCCCCTTTGGGCTGTTTTGCAGCAAATAAATTCACATAACGCACCCCATTTAGGGCTATTTTAAATAGGAACAAACACCCCTTTGGGTGGTTCTTTGACCGAACTAAATCCCACTCTTATCGGGGCTGCAATAGGTAAAACAAACACCCCCCACTGCGCAGATCATTTCAGAAATAAACGCCCTAGATGGGCTGAAACTATGCATAACCAAACACCCCCGTCGGGGCTGGTGTTGGACCAAAAATAAGCCAACCCATACGCACCCCTGGCGGGCTGTGGTGGGTCGCGAACAAGGCAAACATACCCTTCGGGGTGGGCTGCGATAGCAGGTAATAAACAAACCAAGCGCACCCTAGTTGGGTCGCGGTGTAGGTCGAAGCAAACAAGCCAAGACAAGTAGTCACACCCTATGGGGTGGTTGTGATACGCAGAGAAACACCCTCTTTGGATGTTTCTAATTTAACGAATTTATACGAAACTCACAGCTTAGGTTTAAAGAATTTAAAAAGCGCCATGGATAGAAAAGTTACCAGTCCACTCATTGCTCTTAGTAAAGTCAATTCCAACAATAAGGTTGGAAGACTCAAGCCCTGCACATGAAAGTTCTTCAGTCACCTGCACATATAGTAAATGGCTAAATGCTTACAAATTTTATAGCAGAACCACAAGGAAAAGCTTGTTAAGTATTGCGTTTCATAATTTATTAGTTAGATTATTGTGTTTGCAGTCCGAAAATACTTAGTTTCTATAGGAGGTGACAATACGAAATCATCCAACCCAAGCACAATCCATTTAGCTAGCTAATCGTGCAACACATATAATCCGTTTCAAAGGGTTACACAATTAAAAAAAAACTATTATCACACACAAAAACACTGACAGATCTAATTGAAGACAAGGAATGAAAACTTACCTGCTCGTGTTCTAATTAAAGACAAGCACCCGACTAAAGAAGTTCCAAGGCTTCAGAAAACCTCCGCCCCCACCTCCACCACCATCAGCCGTCGTCACCTCCGGCCACCACCAGGGTCGTACACCACCTCCATAAAATCGCTGTACACCACCTGTTATCACACACACACGCACCCACAGATCTATGCACGGATCTATAACATACACACCCACAAATCTATTATCACACACAAAAACAATGACAGATCTATAAATGGAACTATAAAAATACATACCCACAGATTTGTAAAGGGGCGAGAATTGTGGTTGTGAAGGGGCGAGAATTGACTGGCCGCAGCAGTTAATTGGAGAAGAGGGGTGACGGTTGGGGAAGGGAGGAGATGGGGTTGTGGAGAGTTGAGAGAGAATTCAGAATTGCGTGGAAGAAGAAATGGGGTTTTTGTGTTTTTATTTTGAGAAAATAGAAAGTGTTGTTACCAGAAGATAGAGGGGTTCAAATGTTTTGGGAGTTTGAAGTTTTCGTCGAGTGGGAAACAAAAATAATAAAACGCAAATGAAAGTGTAGTCCGTGTTTCTTAAAAAATTTGAGATATGACACGAATTTTATGACACACAAAAATGCCTGTCGTCTATCCTTCATATTTTACAATTTATGACAGTTTTTTTATGACTTACAATTTTGCGTGTCATTATATCATGTACGTCATAAAAAGCATGTCATTAAAGGTCCTTTTTCTAGTAGTGCTTGGGCTGATTGCAATTCCTAGCAATGTGTCCCAACCCACCACAATTGTAACACTTTTCTTGCCTTCCTTGTCCTTGGTTGACATTTCCACCTCTGTTTTGAATATTCCCCCTACCAACATTCCTTGGATTCACATTTTGTCTTCCTTGAACATTCTGAACAATAATTCTTCCATCTTCCACAGTTGCTTGGTTGCGTGGGTTTGAGGAAGTTCGAAGTTGATTGTTGGTTTGAAGAAGTGTTGCTCGAAACTGTTGAACAACCAAGGAGACTTGATTGGAAAGATCATCAATCCTCTGATTAGTGAAAGAATACCCTGAATCCAGCTGAGGGTTCATAGTAGGTTGTGGGTGCATTGATGATTGAGCAAATAATGTTTGATTCTGTGATGAGGCGGGATGATGATAAACTTGATCAAGTTGTGGTTGATTGTACGGTTGAACATTTGAAATCAATGCGAGTGGATCATTGGTTGTTGTTGGATTGAGTTTCTCCCTGAGTAGACGATCATAAACAACATGCTTTTCATGTTGTTGAAGATAAGCATATAGCTGTTCATAATTGGTCTGCCTCAAACCTTTGTTGAGCTTGACTGCAGTGACAAATCTGTCCCATTCAGGTAACATGTTGTTCACGAACTTGGAATTGAGTTTGATGTTTGGCATAGTCATTGATGCGTGGTTTTGTAACCTTACAACAGGTTTTACCTCTCGAGGGATCTCAAGAGGCTTACAACCCCACCAGGCAGTGTACCTGACCGATGTAGTATAGTGTAGTGGTAAGTACGGGGGATTGATCGTTCTCCACAGGGAATAGTGTTCGTTAGGTATGAAAGACTACTCTAATAGGTCTAAGGGTTGAGGAAGATTCTTTTTTATGTTTTTATATTTTTATGAAAGCAAGTAAAATCTCGGTTTTGAAGGAGTGGGCGGAATTAGTTGCTAGTCAACTAACCCAAATAACTACAAATGCAAATAAAGTAAATAACAAAAATGAAAATGTGGTGAGAAACTTATGTGTAGAGAAATGTGTTTACTTAGATTTCCTTACTCCCTAACTATCTTTTACCGGTTAATTAGTGTGTATTAGTCGCGTGGATGACGGGTGTATTCCTTAATACCATTCGTGGGGTGGCGTACTTACTTCCCCAACTCTACAAGCTCCTACTTCACTCCTATGTCGAGCCGGCTAGGAAGCTCCTAACATGGGATCACTAGAATTCGCTTGTGCATTAAATACAACCATAAAAACCTTTAGTACGCATTTGGTTCATGTTTCTTAAGACGTTCAAGCAAGTTACCGAATAGGAAGTTAGCCAGTTTTCTTAAGCCTAACATAGATAAACAATCATCCAATACAACTAATAACACACTAACAACCAATAATCAATAGCTAGGTTTCATTAGATCTAAGCAAACACAAGATAAAATTAGCCTAACATGTTAAACAAAAGACAAGAATAAGATAGAATCAAACAACACATAGACATATTGAATGATTAATTGATAACTTATCTTTCAATGTAACATGGAAGATCTCAAGGCAAAAAGCCTTGAAAAAGATGCTAAAATCGTCTTAGGGTTTTCTCCCAAAATTCCACACACTAAGCTCTCTCTAATGACAAAAAATTAGAAAACTATATATAGACTTTTGGATCTGACGGCGTCACCTTATGGAGTGTGACGCCGTCACCTCGCCGCTTCTAGGGTTCCCGGATGACCTTCTTGACGCCGTCCCTCTTTAGCTCTTCAAAAATCCATTCTGGCTTATCAAGGCTTGACGCCGTCAGCTCGTGAACGTGACGCCGTCCCCTTATGATTTAAGCCGTGACGCCCTTGATCAAGTTAAAGCGTGACGCCGTCAGAATTTACATGCTATTTTCACTGGCTTATCATGAGTAAATTTCACGTCCACTTTTTCTTGCCAAAGCATGACGCCGTCTAGAGTAAATTGTGACGCCGTCAAAGGTAATTTTTAGCCGATTCTTGAGACTTTGTCGTTTTCTTCACTTTTATGCTCCAAAAACGTCCAAAATGCCTCCTTTTCCAGATTTCTCCTCAAAAGTACCTAAAATGACAAAAGGAACGATTTAGGGCGATATTTGATCAAATAAATACGATTTAGGGCTTAAATGACCCCTTAAAAGCGGTACACTTTTCGCCTCATCAAATACCCTTACACTTGAGATTTGCTTGTCCTCAAGCAAATGCTCTTTTATTCTAATCAAAATACAAGTTAGGGGTCATTTAATGCAAACATAAAAGTAATTACAACAAATAATCGTTCCACTTCAATCATAATAAGCACGGAGATTACATACTAGCACCTCACAAGTAGTGTTTAGATACTCACATCTCTCAAGTGTCATCAAAATAAATCTCATAAATGAAAACGGATAATATCTCTCACTACCTGTCATAGCAAATAGATTACCATAGGCTTGGGAAAGGATCGAAATCCTCCTCCACTAGGCATAAGCACCAAAGATAAACTATCAAAGAGGGCTTTTAAATGGGTTATAACGTTAGGTGTAGGGAAAAGGAAAACACGGTTTTGTTAGATAAAGGATATTTTACTGGTGGCGAGTTAAAGATCTTGATTAATTACATGTACTATACAACGTTGCTAAGCCAAGACTAGACTCGATCTTAAGCTAGAAACGAAATAACAAAAACAAAAACAAAAACAAACATAAAACAAACGTAAAATGAAACGGGATGGTAGTCCGTATGTTTTTTTTTATTTTTCATTTTCTCATTTTTTTGTGTTTTTCTTGATTTTTTTTTTTTTTTTTTTTTTTTTTTTTTTTTTTTTTTTTTTTTTTTTTTGCATACACTTTTGCCCTACCATCCAAAATAATACATCATAGGGGCATTGCATTCCCCTTACACTTGAATTTTTACATAACTTTACAAATACTAATCTAATGACTCGAATTAAGATAATTGAAAAACTTGGAGTACTTTTAAAACATTTAGCACATATGGGGGTAATAAATGATGTTCTTCCCCATTACTCCATTACACTAGTACTTTACCCATGAGTCCCAATCATCCCAAAACAATATGTACAAGGATATGACTCGACTTAGCAACCATGTAATCAACTAGATAATTAACTTGGGTTTAAACAAATGTTGTAACAATAATGCACTAAAAATGAGTGCATACAAGGTAGGCTAAGGCGATTTGGGTGTACATTTTAGTGGGGTGTAACAAATTCTTCCTTTAAGTAAAATGCTTAAAGGTCGAAACGAAAAGATAGGCTCTGAGGGGTGTACTAGGGGTATCGTGTACAAAAAATGAGTACAACGCAAAGGGTGTGGGAGAATTACTTGACCAATGTAGCCAAAGTAATTATAACAAAAACACAGGTGTAAAACAATGGGTTAATCCTAATGCCTCTTATCATGTAGTAAATCTAACTACACGAATGTAGTCTCACTTGTGGCCTTGGAATGGTCCTAACGCAAGTTCTAGAATCTAAGTGCTACCGGTACACACATCATAGCATAAATGCTTTTCCTACCAATTCTAGGGGCGAACCTCACATATTTGGGGGTGGAAAATTTTTTAGTGGTACGGTTTTTTGTGCTAGTCATATAACTCCTATCCGTGAGACGCTTATTAAGATCAAAGTTTCACTCCTATATGTTGTAAAAAATTTTAAATTTGGCACTAAAATTGCCCTAACAGGTATTTCTCTAGTTTTATTACACATCCACTATTAAATAAACAAAAATCAAGTGCAATAGCATTCTCTAATCGTACTTTTACCCCCCCTTACACTTAAGATGAACATTGTCCCCAATGTTCAAATAACAAGATGTAAAAGTAAAAAGGTAAAAGAATGAAATCAAATACTCCCCTGATTCGCTCGGTGGATATGAAGTAACATGGTTAGATCTTCTTCCAAGGTAATGTTGATGCTTCAAGACTAAAGCAGCGCCAAAAGCTAGATTCCACATACATCTCCTTGTCCAAAATAACCTGTTAATCCTGAGAAAACAAACAAGAAAAACCAAAGCATCAAACCGAACAAAGACAACTCACAACTAGGTGTAATTCCAGACTTAGAAATAAAACAATAAAAGATATAATGCTTGCGGAATGAATGTTTTGCAGGCTCCTGGAGTTTATAAGTTAGAGATTTAATAAAAACTTTTTATGAAAACAAAACTTTCAAAAATTTCAGAAAATTAAAACCTGACGCCGTCAGGTTGTAATGCCTGACGCCGTCAGAAATGATCTGACAGAATTCTCATGTTAAGTTTCCGGAAAATTTCTGGAAAAACCTATACCTCATTTCCTGGAAATCCTGCAAAATATCATTATGACTCGATACAAGCATTTGACTCAAACAAATACTAATATGTATGTTAATTTAATATTATTATGATTCATGTTCATTTGTTCGAATAAACCGACTTGACTTTCCCTTACACTTATCTTTTGCAAAATACCTTTATATGTAGTTAAGACGAAGTTAAAAACAAAATAAAGCATTTTCACAATTTAGTTTTGAACATGAATCAATAATAATAAAAATTAAACATACATACGGAAGCAAATAAAATCAAACAAACAAATAAATAAACACACAAAGCAAATAAAGCTTGGGTTGCCTCCCAAGAAGCGCTTGTTTTTGTTCGAGTCACGAGCCTGACTCTACCCTTATTTAACAAAAATAGGGGAGGTTTTCCCTACACTTAGGATTAAGTGCGGGTGATAGTAGCGATACACACCAGCTCGGTAGGAGTATGCCACGTGAGGAAAGAGTGGTGGATGAATTATATGCTCAAAGGGGTGTGCTCCTTTCATCATAACCTTACCTAGTTTACTTTGGTCAATGGGTGAGTTAAAGTGTTCTCCTAAAAAGGGATCATTTTCTAACAACTTCGAGAGACTCCTAGTTGGGAATCCATCTTGACCCAATAGACCCGGTTTAAACCCATAATGTTTCTTATGATCAATCATGAATGGGTGATGTAGACATGTAAGGTCATTTTTCACTCCTATATTGTCTTCCTCACTACAAGGCTTAATGTCAACTACCTTAATCTTAACATTACCCGGACTACATGGTTTGATGGGTGGATCGGGACCTAATTCAATTCCTAAGTTCACATCTAAGGATGGAAGATTAGGTAACGGTTTTGGTTTAGGCTCCGGTTCATCAAAACTAGGAACTTCCATAGAACTAAAAGAAAGGTTATGACTACAAGTATTCAAACCTATTTCTTCTAGTTTTGTTTCGTTCAAAGGTTCTACCTCTATTGGGGTTCCTATAGTCTCTTCTACTTCTTTCGGGTAAGTCACGGGCGGTGTATGTGCCTCAAATGATGGTAGGACTTGTGGGGTACTTGGTGGTCTTAGATTTTCTACTCTATCGTCCATCTTATCAAGATCACCTATATCCTCATCATGTGTTTTAGTAGGATCTAACCCTAACATTTTCCCAAGTATCTCAAGTGCTTCTCTAGGCATCTCAACTTCTATGTCCGAATCATAAGGATCATCCTCAATATTCTGACTGCTATATTCAAACTGCCTAAAAGATTCATCATGTGTTTCTTGAGATTCGACGTCATCAATCACAAAACCTAGGTCTTTTTGATCAATGTGATCATGTTCGGCTAAATCCTCCGTCACATCAAGGTCACCTATGTGTTTGTTTTGTACTATGGCATTACATGACAACCACTTAGGTATCTCAACACTAATGTATTCATCCCCAAACAAACTTGTTTCATGATCCAGGAAATTTATATTCAATTGACTTGTACTAACGTTTGTTGGGTTGTCTACCCTATAATAATATTGGGCACAATCTTCTATGGCATCCCATGCTTCTTCAGCACTTAATTCCCTAAAGTCCCCATTGGCAAAATCCTCAATGCGCATTTGGTCATATTGGCCAACACGATAGTAAAAGGTTCGGGTTAGGGATGCTAAAGCGAAACTATGATGAGGGAATTTTCGGAGTAAATTTCTAAAACGAGTCCATGCATCATATATGGGTTCATCTCGATATTGTTTGAAATTCGAGATGTCAATAGGGTAGAATGGCCTTTGTGGTTGGTGGTATGGTGGATTCGCGTACTCCATAATGGTGAACGGAAGAGTCAATGGAAATTACGAACAAACACACAAAGAAAAAGATAGACTAAAGAAAACCTAGAAAAATAAAATAAAAATCTCACTAGAAAGGAATCTAGTGAGTAGACCTATAAAATAAAAAAAATCAACCTAAACAATAACTATTCCCCGGCAGCGGCGCCAAAAACTTGATGCGTGGTTTTGTAACCTTACAACAGGTTTTACCTCTCGAGGGATCTCAAGAGGCTTACAACCCCACCAGGCAGTGTACCTGACCGATGTAGTATAGTGTAGTGGTAAGTACGGGGGATTGATCGTTCTCCACAGGGAATAGTGTTCGTTAGGTATGAAAGACTACTCTAATAGGTCTAAGGGTTGAGGAAGATTCTTTTTTATGTTTTTATATTTTTATGAAAGCAAGTAAAATCTCGGTTTTGAAGGAGTGGGCGGAATTAGTTGCTAGTCAACTAACCCAAATAACTACAAATGCAAATAAAGTAAATAACAAAAATGAAAATGTGGTGAGAAACTTATGTGTAGAGAAATGTGTTTACTTAGATTTCCTTACTCCCTAACTATCTTTTACCGGTTAATTAGTGTGTATTAGTCGCGTGGATGACGGGTGTATTCCTTAATACCATTCGTGGGGTGGCGTACTTACTTCCCCAACTCTACAAGCTCCTACTTCACTCCTATGTCGAGCCGGCTAGGAAGCTCCTAACATGGGATCACTAGAATTCGCTTGTGCATTAAATACAACCATAAAAACCTTTAGTACGCATTTGGTTCATGTTTCTTAAGACGTTCAAGCAAGTTACCGAATAGGAAGTTAGCCAGTTTTCTTAAGCCTAACATAGATAAACAATCATCCAATACAACTAATAACACACTAACAACCAATAATCAATAGCTAGGTTTCATTAGATCTAAGCAAACACAAGATAAAATTAGCCTAACATGTTAAACAAAAGACAAGAATAAGATAGAATCAAACAACACATAGACATATTGAATGATTAATTGATAACTTATCTTTCAATGTAACATGGAAGATCTCAAGGCAAAAAGCCTTGAAAAAGATGCTAAAATCGTCTTAGGGTTTTCTCCCAAAATTCCACACACTAAGCTCTCTCTAATGACAAAAAATTAGAAAACTATATATAGACTTTTGGATCTGACGGCGTCACCTTATGGAGTGTGACGCCGTCACCTCGCCGCTTCTAGGGTTCCCGGATGACCTTCTTGACGCCGTCCCTCTTTAGCTCTTCAAAAATCCATTCTGGCTTATCAAGGCTTGACGCCGTCAGCTCGTGAACGTGACGCCGTCCCCTTATGATTTAAGCCGTGACGCCCTTGATCAAGTTAAAGCGTGACGCCGTCAGAATTTACATGCTATTTTCACTGGCTTATCATGAGTAAATTTCACGTCCACTTTTTCTTGCCAAAGCATGACGCCGTCTAGAGTAAATTGTGACGCCGTCAAAGGTAATTTTTAGCCGATTCTTGAGACTTTGTCGTTTTCTTCACTTTTATGCTCCAAAAACGTCCAAAATGCCTCCTTTTCCAGATTTCTCCTCAAAAGTACCTAAAATGACAAAAGGAACGATTTAGGGCGATATTTGATCAAATAAATACGATTTAGGGCTTAAATGACCCCTTAAAAGCGGTACACTTTTCGCCTCATCAATTACCCTTACACTTGAGATTTGCTTGTCCTCAAGCAAATGCTCTTTTATTCTAATCAAAATACAAGTTAGGGGTCATTTAATGCAAACATAAAAGTAATTACAACAAATAATCGTTCCACTTCAATCATAATAAGCACGGAGATTACATACTAGCACCTCACAAGTAGTGTTTAGATACTCACATCTCTCAAGTGTCATCAAAATAAATCTCATAAATGAAAACGGATAATATCTCTCACTACCTGTCATAGCAAATAGATTACCATAGGCTTGGGAAAGGATCGAAATCCTCCTCCACTAGGCATAAGCACCAAAGATAAACTATCAAAGAGGGCTTTTAAATGGGTTATAACGTTAGGTGTAGGGAAAAGGAAAACACGGTTTTGTTAGATAAAGGATATTTTACTGGTGGCGAGTTAAAGATCTTGATTAATTACATGTACTATACAACGTTGCTAAGCCAAGACTAGACTCGATCTTAAGCTAGAAACGAAATAACAAAAACAAAAACAAAAACAAACATAAAACAAACGTAAAATGAAACGGGATGGTAGTCCGTATGTTTTTTTTTTATTTTTCATTTTCTCATTTTTTTGTGTTTTTCTTGATTTTTTTTTTTTTTTTTTTTTTTTTTTTTTTTTTTTTTTTTTTTTGCATACACTTTTGCCCTACCATCCAAAATAATACATCATAGGGGCATTGCATTCCCCTTACACTTGAATTTTTACATAACTTTACAAATACTAATCTAATGACTCGAATTAAGATAATTGAAAAACTTGGAGTACTTTTAAAACATTTAGCACATATGGGGGTAATAAATGATGTTCTTCCCCATTACTCCATTACACTAGTACTTTACCCATGAGTCCCAATCATCCCAAAACAATATGTACAAGGATATGACTCGACTTAGCAACCATGTAATCAACTAGATAATTAACTTGGGTTTAAACAAATGTTGTAACAATAATGCACTAAAAATGAGTGCATACAAGGTAGGCTAAGGCGATTTGGGTGTACATTTTAGTGGGGTGTAACAAATTCTTCCTTTAAGTAAAATGCTTAAAGGTCGAAACGAAAAGATAGGCTCTGAGGGGTGTACTAGGGGTATCGTGTACAAAAAATGAGTACAACGCAAAGGGTGTGGGAGAATTACTTGACCAATGTAGCCAAAGTAATTATAACAAAAACACAGGTGTAAAACAATGGGTTAATCCTAATGCCTCTTATCATGTAGTAAATCTAACTACACGAATGTAGTCTCACTTGTGGCCTTGGAATGGTCCTAACGCAAGTTCTAGAATCTAAGTGCTACCGGTACACACATCATAGCATAAATGCTTTTCCTACCAATTCTAGGGGCGAACCTCACATATTTGGGGGTGGAAAATTTTTTAGTGGTACGGTTTTTTGTGCTAGTCATATAACTCCTATCCGTGAGACGCTTATTAAGATCAAAGTTTCACTCCTATATGTTGTAAAAAATTTTAAATTTGGCACTAAAATTGCCCTAACAGGTATTTCTCTCAGTTTTATTACACATCCACTATTAAATAAACAAAAATCAAGTGCAATAGCATTCTCTAATCGTACTTTTACCCCCCCTTACACTTAAGATGAACATTGTCCCCAATGTTCAAATAACAAGATGTAAAAGTAAAAAGGTAAAAGAATGAAATCAAATACTCCCCTGATTCGCTCGGTGGATATGAAGTAACATGGTTAGATCTTCTTCCAAGGTAATGTTGATGCTTCAAGACTAAAGCAGCGCCAAAAGCTAGATTCCACATACATCTCCTTGTCCAAAATAACCTGTTAATCCTGAGAAAACAAACAAGAAAAACCAAAGCATCAAACCGAACAAAGACAACTCACAACTAGGTGTAATTCCAGACTTAGAAATAAAACAATAAAAGATATAATGCTTGCGGAATGAATGTTTTGCAGGCTCCTGGAGTTTATAAGTTAGAGATTTAATAAAAACTTTTTATGAAAACAAAACTTTCAAAAATTTCAGAAAATTAAAACCTGACGCCGTCAGGTTGTAATGCCTGACGCCGTCAGAAATGATCTGACAGAATTCTCATGTTAAGTTTCCGGAAAATTTCTGGAAAAACCTATACCTCATTTCCTGGAAATCCTGCAAAATATCATTATGACTCGATACAAGCATTTGACTCAAACAAATACTAATATGTATGTTAATTTAATATTATTATGATTCATGTTCATTTGTTCGAATAAACCGACTTGACTTTCCCTTACACTTATCTTTTGCAAAATACCTTTATATGTAGTTAAGACGAAGTTAAAAACAAAATAAAGCATTTTCACAATTTAGTTTTGAACATGAATCAATAATAATAAAAATTAAACATACATACGGAAGCAAATAAAATCAAACAAACAAATAAATAAACACACAAAGCAAATAAAGCTTGGGTTGCCTCCCAAGAAGCGCTTGTTTTTGTTCGAGTCACGAGCCTGACTCTACCCTTATTTAACAAAAATAGGGGAGGTTTTCCCTACACTTAGGATTAAGTGCGGGTGATAGTAGCGATACACACCAGCTCGGTAGGAGTATGCCACGTGAGGAAAGAGTGGTGGATGAATTATATGGTCAAAGGGGTGTGCTCCTTTCATCATAACCTTACCTAGTTTACTTTGGTCAATGGGTGAGTTAAAGTGTTCTCCTAAAAAGGGATCATTTTCTAACAACTTCGAGAGACTCCTAGTTGGGAATCCATCTTGACCCAATAGACCCGGTTTAAACCCATAATGTTTCTTATGATCAATCATGAATGGGTGATGTAGACATGTAAGGTCATTTTTCACTCCTATATTGTCTTCCTCACTACAAGGCTTAATGTCAACTACCTTAATCTTAACATTACCCGGACTACATGGTTTGATGGGTGGATCGGGACCTAATTCAATTCCTAAGTTCACATCTAAGGATGGAAGATTAGGTAACGGTTTTGGTTTAGGCTCCGGTTCATCAAAACTAGGAACTTCCATAGAACTAAAAGAAAGGTTATGACTACAAGTATTCAAACCTATTTCTTCTAGTTTTGTTTCGTTCAAAGGTTCTACCTCTATTGGGGTTCCTATAGTCTCTTCTACTTCTTTCGGGTAAGTCACGGGCGGTGTATGTGCCTCAAATGATGGTAGGACTTGTGGGGTACTTGGTGGTCTTAGATTTTCTACTCTATCGTCCATCTTATCAAGATCACCTATATCCTCATCATGTGTTTTAGTAGGATCTAACCCTAACATTTTCCCAAGTATCTCAAGTGCTTCTCTAGGCATCTCAACTTCTATGTCCGAATCATAAGGATCATCCTCAATATTCTGACTGCTATATTCAAACTGCCTAAAAGATTCATCATGTGTTTCTTGAGATTCGACGTCATCAATCACAAAACCTAGGTCTTTTTGATCAATGTGATCATGTTCGGCTAAATCCTCCGTCACATCAAGGTCACCTATGTGTTTGTTTTGTACTATGGCATTACATGACAACCACTTAGGTATCTCAACACTAATGTATTCATCCCCAAACAAACTTGTTTCATGATCCAGGAAATTTATATTCAATTGACTTGTACTAACGTTTGTTGGGTTGTCTACCCTATAATAATATTGGGCACAATCTTCTATGGCATCCCATGCTTCTTCAGCACTTAATTCCCTAAAGTCCCCATTGGCAAAATCCTCAATGCGCATTTGGTCATATTGGCCAACACGATAGTAAAAGGTTCGGGTTAGGGATGCTAAAGCGAAACTATGATGAGGGAATTTTCGGAGTAAATTTCTAAAACGAGTCCATGCATCATATATGGGTTCATCTCGATATTGTTTGAAATTCGAGATGTCAATAGGGTAGAATGGCCTTTGTGGTTGGTGGTATGGTGGATTCGCGTACTCCATAATGGTGAACGGAAGAGTCAATGGAAATTACGAACAAACACACAAAGAAAAAGATAGACTAAAGAAAACCTAGAAAAATAAAATAAAAATCTCACTAGAAAGGAATCTAGTGAGTAGACCTATAAAATAAAAAAAATCAACCTAAACAATAACTATTCCCCGGCAGCGGCGCCAAAAACTTGATGCGTGGTTTTGTAACCTTACAACAGGTTTTACCTCTCGAGGGATCTCAAGAGGCTTACAACCCCACCAGGCAGTGTACCTGACCGATGTAGTATAGTGTAGTGGTAAGTACGGGGGATTGATCGTTCTCCACAGGGAATAGTGTTCGTTAGGTATGAAAGACTACTCTAATAGGTCTAAGGGTTGAGGAAGATTCTTTTTTATGTTTTTATATTTTTTTGAAAGCAAGTAAAATCTCGGTTTTGAAGGAGTGGGCGAAATTAGTTGCTAGTCAACTAACCCAAATAACTACAAATGCAAATAAAGTAAATAACAAAAATGAAAATGTGGTGAGAAACTTATGTGTAGAGAAATGTGTTTACTTAGATTTCCTTACTCCCTAACTATCTTTTACCGGTTAATTAGTGTGTATTAGTCGCGTGGATGACGGGTGTATTCCTTAATACCATTCGTGGGGTGGCGTACTTACTTCCCCAACTCTACAAGCTCCTACTTCACTCCTATGTCGAGCCGGCTAGGAAGCTCCTAACATGGGATCACTAGAATTCGCTTGTGCATTAAATACAACCATAAAAACCTTTAGTACGCATTTGGTTCATGTTTCTTAAGACGTTCAAGCAAGTTACCGAATAGGAAGTTAGCCAGTTTTCTTAAGCCTAACATAGATAAACAATCATCCAATACAACTAATAACACACTAACAACCAATAATCAATAGCTAGGTTTCATTAGATCTAAGCAAACACAAGATAAAATTAGCCTAACATGTTAAACAAAAGACAAGAATAAGATAGAATCAAACAACACATAGACATATTGAATGATTAATTGATAACTTATCTTTCAATGTAACATGGAAGATCTCAAGGCAAAAAGCCTTGAAAAAGATGCTAAAATCGTCTTAGGGTTTTCTCCCAAAATTCCACACACTAAGCTCTCTCTAATGACAAAAAATTAGAAAACTATATATAGACTTTTGGATCTGACGGCGTCACCTTATGGAGTGTGACGCCGTCACCTCGCCGCTTCTAGGGTTCCCGGATGACCTTCTTGACGCCGTCCCTCTTTAGCTCTTCAAAAATCCATTCTGGCTTATCAAGGCTTGACGCCGTCAGCTCGTGAACGTGACGCCGTCCCCTTATGATTTAAGCCGTGACGCCCTTGATCAAGTTAAAGCGTGACGCCGTCAGAATTTACATGCTATTTTCACTGGCTTATCATGAGTAAATTTCACGTCCACTTTTTCTTGCCAAAGCATGACGCCGTCTAGAGTAAATTGTGACGCCGTCAAAGGTAATTTTTAGCCGATTCTTGAGACTTTGTCGTTTTCTTCACTTTTATGCTCCAAAAACGTCCAAAATGCCTCCTTTTCCAGATTTCTCCTCAAAAGTACCTAAAATGACGAAAGGAACGATTTAGGGCGATATTTGATCAAATAAATACGATTTAGGGCTTAAATGACCCCTTAAAAGCGGTACACTTTTCGCCTCATCAGTCATTCTGATGATTCTCATGTCATTTACCAGCTTGTGAAACCTCACATAGTAATGAGTGATGTTTTCACCAGGGTTCATCTTGAAATGCTCAAACTCATCATACAGTTGTGTCTCATGATCTTCTTTTGTTAATTCTGATCCAGCCAGAAGCATCTTGACATTGTCCCAAATAGCTTTGGATTCAGTGTTGAAGTTGATGAGTTTGTGAACATCTTTGGGCAGGCCTTGAATTACAATATTGGAAGCTCGGATGTCAGCATCATACCGCTTCTTTTCTTCCTCATTCAGATCATTGTATTGACGTGGCCTATCAATCCCAAGAGTGACTGTTCCATCCTCAGCAGTAGCCATAGCATCTCGAGTGGTGCCCATTTGAAATGGTCCTTCATCAATGGATTTAAGAATGTTAAATCCATTTTCTTTTCCCAAGCAGTAGAGTCGAATTCTTTGTGCCCATGACTCATAATCTGTCCTATCAAGCATAGGAGGGCGGGTATTAGACCCGGCAGCTTGAATGTCATCAGAAGCAGTGATTGTCATGATGTAGACGGGATTTTACAACTCTTGTGATTTAAACCGAGAAATCGAATCTTTCGCGGGATTTTCTAAAATCAACAAAAGAAACCGTAAAACTAAGAGTAAATTGCAATATTGATCTTCAAAATTCAAGTAACAGAAGCCAAATCACAACTGATCAAATCGCAACAAGTCAAGTTACAGTTTGTCAAATCGCAACAAGTCAAATCGAAATCAACCAAATCGCAATGAGTCAAATCGCAAGAGTCAACTCGCAACGTCAAATCGTAACTGTTCAAATCGCAACAAGTCAAATCGCAACTTGTCAAATCGCAATTAGTCAAATCGCAATTAGTCAACGGTAAGTCAAATCACAAAGATCAAATCGCAAGTCACAGCCTCAAATCGCAGACACAAATCGCAATTGAATATACTCAAATCGCAACCAGAATACCCAAATCGCTACTATCAAATCGCAATCAGAATACCCAAATCGCAACTACCAAATCGCAGGCACTACCAGACAAAACAGTTGCTATCTGGTCAAATCGCAACCCACAACACGACAGAACAGTCCCTTTCTTTTCGTTTTGTATTCTTTTCCCTTTAAAGTAATAAGCCAAATCGCAGAGTCAATATCTACCAAATCGCAACTAACAGTTTCCCAACAGAACACAAATCGCAACCAAGAAGGAGCTATCGAGAGTCAAATCGCAGGCAAGAAAAACTTTACAATACCACTCGAATTCACTCTAACAACCAATAAATGAATGAAACAAGTAGTCCAACTACAAAACTAAGCTTATACAAAAATCTTAAACAAGAATGTACAAGCTTTTGACAGATCTAACCACAAACAAAGCACAAATGAGAGATTTTTCAACCTTTTCTATTCGAACCAAAAAGAAACCATAAAACCTAAGAAATCCATGAACATATACACTCAAATGAACCTAACCTGGCTCTGATACCAGTTGTAAGATGTTCACAATATATAATACACGTATGGATTGAGATATGGGTCGAATAATTTAGGATTTCTAGAGAGAGAAATAGAAAGTTGGGAGCCTTTGTAGAGAGTGAAAGTAGAAGTTGTATGATTAGAATGAAAGGTCCAACCCTTCTCTTGTGTGGAAGGGCTTTATATAGGAGTACATATGGTGCCCTGTGAGGGCTGTGGAGTGAGCTGATAGAGGGTAAAGACCCGAGCCACTCCACGAATACTATAATAACAAAACTATTACTAATAATACTAATAATCCTACGAGCTAGTTAATGCTAACAGATACTCGGGGTGACCGAGTCTTCATATGAATATTTATAATCCTAACAGGTGTTATTCCTGGTTCTGGTGATAGGGATGGATTTCAATTTATTATTCAATGGGATACGGTTGTTGGACGTGCAAATCTTATGGTTGGTGAGCGAGTTGTGTTGACAAAGCTGACTGATACACGAATATGTTTGATGAGGTTTGATAATGATAGATTCCAGCTTTCCCATGAACAACATTACCCTACACGGCTTGCGTTTGTGCAAGGGCATGATTCTAATGAGGCTGGTATTATTCAGTTTAGTTTAATTCATATTGATTGATACTTGTTTATATATATATATATATATATATATATATATATATATATATATATATATATATATATATATATATATATATATATATATATATATATATAATTTTTTTTTGGTAATAGTTGGAAGAGTTTTTAATTGAGTAAGAGTTATTTTGTTTGTCATTTCTTAGATGATAGGTTGGTTCATGGGTGTAATTGGTTGTACCATGGTGTTCACTTGAGTGAAGAAACAACTTTCTACGAAAGGCTATTTCCTTTTGTAGTTGGTTCAGGTAGATTGGTAAGGGAGGTTACTTGACGTTATCTTAATTTTGTTGTATAAAAGTTATGGTAAATATTGAATAGGTAATTAATGTTTAGTATAATCGTTGAGGTTAATAAGTTGTTGTAATTTGTTGCAGACTATTCCATCTTGGTTTGTTTCTGATAACCGTCTCCAAGGATATCAGCAAGCGATTCTAAGGAGGATGGAATCTGATCTTCATGTTGTTATGAAGCATGAACATCATGTCGATAGGCCATGGAGGAATGACTACATGACCTTTAGGATAAATTGGAGGTCATTGGCTGACGAGTTTCAGTTTCCATTGTATAAAATGATCAGGTTTTAGATGGTTGGAGAGGTGGTTGATGAGACTCAGTTGGTCTTCTATGGTGAGGATCCAGTTATGATGCCAATGTTTCATCTTTGCTGAAATCCACAAATGTGCATTTTGGTTTATATTTTGGGTCAGTTTAAATGCATGTTGAACTCTGCAGCTGTGCAGAGAGGTTTGTTTTGAAAGTCAGTTTAATAGTGATTAGGTTTGGTTCTTAAAATAACTATGGTTGTTTGTGTGTTTAGAATATTATGTTAGGGTATTTGTGTATTTGTGAACGAATATGGTATGTGTATGCATATGTTTTGAACTTTAAGTTGGAGTATTGGGTAATGAATGTGTTTTATGTCTAGATGATAGTTTAGTTTTTTTTTTTGTTAATTTTGGAGTATTTATTGTTTTTTTTATAACATTTTATAATATTCATAATTTGGTTTACATTTGTGGTTCCGAAACATCATATATGATAACCACTATTAAGTGTAACATAACATATTAAAAGTTTTACATAGTTAGGATGTTATTTGATTTTGAACATTGGTTTTTTGTAATGACATTAAAACGTTATGAACCGAGACAAATATGATAATCACAATTACGTTTTACAAAATAGATTATAAGGTTTATAAAGTTAGGATGTAAGTATCCTACTTCCAAAAAATAAAAATACAAATGTTTCTAATTTGGTTGTGGCGTCATACGCTGATACCCTGTGATAGCATATTAACAAAAATGGAATATCGGGACTCGCTGTAGTTGGACTTCGTCTGATTGAACCTCATAACCCACCAGCTTTATACACATCATTTTCTGTTCTTCAAAGCCGCAATCTTGTCCAAACTAATACCAGTTCCCTTCCATCACCAGGGCTTTGATCTTAAAAGGGTTGTTTGTGTGAAAAACCAGTTGCAGCTTGATTGAGTAAACCCATTTCATGTGTACGATCTCTGCTTTTCTGTACTTGTGCAAGTTCAAGTCGTCCCAGATTTTGGATTCGATCGTCTGTTTTGTAAAACGGATTATGGGATTAGTTTCATTTTTTCAAAACAGAAATTTTACGGTTTTTGGTTTGCTCATTTATTGTTTGTATCTTACCAGTGGATAGTAATATCCAACTTCTGGGCGGAACCGTGTGTAAACGACCATGTCTTCATTTACATGAGCATTGTGATGGTACCATGTGCAAATGTGATAAACAGAGATTTTGACTTACCATTACGATCGCGGTAAAGAATTGGTCTAGGTGGTCTCTTTAGCAAAGTAGTTCGTATGTCTTCCCTGCTGAGTCCAAGACCATCATAGCCTCCTATGACCACAACTGATAATGTGTATCTTTCCAGGTTTGTAAAGATAAGTTGTTGACCCCACTGTATCCCCGCTGTCACAACGAAGTCGTCCCACCCGTAACCTGTTAAGCCATTCATCCTGACGATCCTATCCTCCCAAGGTTTAACCCTCTTGTGGCGAACGTGGAAAGCCATTCCTGCGTAGATGAGGGTGAAATTGTTTTTCCAGATATCTTGTAAGAAATTGCCTGGTAGTAAGTACACGGAGAAAGATGAATTCTATAAGTTATACATTGATAACAACGTTTAATTTAGTTTTGAATCGAGAGTATGATTACAATATAGATGTTTTATTACCGTGATTCCTGGAGCATAAGTTGCCAAACACCTGGTCATTCTTGGTCCTATTTTTCGCCTATCGTATCCCCCACCCTCTGATCCACTAATGTCGTAGACTGTCACGTAGTAGTTGTCTTCTCCTATCCTAACAAAATGCATTGTTGTTGCAATGCGAGGAACATTTGCTGCAACAAACTCAGACCACTCTTTGTCACATAGCACCCATTTTTCTTCTCTGTTTTGGAGCTCTGTTTTGTAACGGTGCCTGTCGGTACCGTTGATGAACTCAAATAAGTACATTTTATTACTATCATTTATCCTATTAATTTGACTTGTTTTACTATATTATATATGAGGATTGATACTTAATCGTTTACTTTTGTAATTCTCAGGTAAAAACAAGCATTTTTGAAACTTAGCGATTTTGGACTAATTATGGAGCAAAACGTGCATAAAGTTGAAGTCTACTGACATGGACAAGATCAAGTCAATTCTGCTCCAGATGCGCCGCATCTCACTCTCGACATGCGCCGCATCTCTATCAAGATATCACCAGATACGATCCAAGATACAAGAGGACATGCGCCGCATCTAATCATGGAGTTACGCCGCATCTTCTGGCGGTGTACGAATATTCCTGAATATTATAATCTTGGACCCCACGCGAAGTTAAGTACATGCGCCGCATCTACTTAGTAGATGCGCCGCATCTTCCCTCAGACAGAAACTATAAATACCCCGGTAGACCAGACGAATTATAAGTTCCGAAAACCCTAAAAACCGAAGACAAAACAGGAGGAACAAAGGACGAATTCAGTCAAGGAGGCAGCACAAGACACACCCAAATCAAAGATACAAGAGCTGTAAGAAGGTGTTGCATGTGTTTAATTCATTAAGTAGTTTTGTTTTATTGTGTTAGCAAACTTTAATTCATCAGGATTGGTGGCTTGTGTAATGTGACAACGAAAGATTGCACTCCCTTTAATACTTGCTTTCCCATCAATTAAAGTTTATATGTTGATGTCTTTGGTTACTACTTATTAGTGCATTGATAACCTCTGTGTTTATTAGTGGCTTGCGGGCATTTGACTGCGGGACATAATGTGGCTCCCACGGTTGTTTCTAAATTGATCACTTAGGAATAACTTTTAGACATAAGTAATCATTAAGGGTTTACTCGCCGATAAGAATAGGACCAACGAGAAAGGGTTAACTACATACACTTCATATAAAGCTATCAATAAAACAAGTGACAATCTACTTAATCATAAGGACAGCCCTCTTATTGTCTCGAGTATTTATCTGTGTACGTGTGTGCTAACTTGCTGATTCGTGCTATGGTTTATTTTATTATTTAATTGCAACAAACCGTGCCAGTCTCTCAGGCTGAAACCCCCTTGCGTTAGGATATTAAAATACTGATTAGAATAACGAGATAATACGTTCCACTCTTAGTGATCGACACTCTACTTACCATTATATTCATACTGACCGGGTACACTGCTCGTTAAGTGTGTGTGTTATTGATAAGTCGGCTAAATATAAATTTAAAACTTGAGTAGGCATTAAAACTGCTAAACCGCAACGACACATCACGCGCATCAGTACCGTTCAGGTAAAGCATGTTGCTCTCATTCTTGAAGTACTCGGTAAAAACTTCCGGCAAGATCTATTGTTGAGAATCGTAACATAAACCAATTTTTTTTATTCTTTGACTTAACTCGCATAACTGTTTATGCATTACTATATAACATAAATATGTATGAATAAGGTTTACCTGTTGATTTTCAAATGTGTCATGCGTGTATTGGAACAGAAATTGTTGAGCCATCTTGTTTGAAGTGAATCTGGTATGTAAACTGGTGTAAATTATGGTTTTTTAAAAAGTAATACTTGAATGTTGGCAAAAATTTTAGACAACATTATACTGTTTTAGGCCAATAATCACATAGAGGAGTACATTGTGTACATTGAATCACATCGGCAATCACACGTTTGTTTTCACTATTATTAGAATGGTTACGATTATCATTAGTGTATGTTTAATGTAAACCTATGATTAAATTATTCCTAAGATTAGAAGTTTATACATTGTTACTATTATCATGTTATGGTAATTTAGTGTTGTTATATTATACATAATGTATGGATTGAGAGAATTTCATAACTGATTGTCTGGTTTTGGAGGTTGAATTGGTTATCCTGTTAACAACAATATGTTTTAGGAATTATTCTTGTTATATGTGAACACATTCGTTGAGCTTGTTCATTATACTATAGTATAAGCAAAAGTTATAATCGTAAGAGTATTTATGGCTGTGATTGTTGGTCAGGTATAGGCAAGTTTTTAAGTAATTGTATACTATAACACAGTATAATTAACCTAAGGTTAACATGAATATAGCTTTAATATACATCTAAAAAGATAAATATGTCAATTATGGCAGAGTTAAAAATTGGTTTTAAGTTTTAACCTATCTTTAACATAAATACCAAAATACAAATGTATTTAGTTTATGTATGAATCTTTAACAATATGTTACAGGGAAGCACTTTGCACTATAAACCGTCAAGTGAGTGTGATAATAATATTAAAAAACACAAAGTATAAGTAACAGTTTAAATATTGTGGGGGTTGGTTATCAGATAATTGTTACCGCTACGATTGAACTGTAAATCACGATTATAAACCTTCGGCTAACATCAAAGTAACTTTTGCATAATACTAACAAACCCAGTAAGAGTATTTATGGCTGTGATTGTTGGTCAGGTATAGGTAAGTTTTTAAGTAATTGTGTACTATAACACAGTATAATTAACCTAAGGTTAACATGAATATAGCTTTAATATACATCTAAGAAGACAAATATGTCAATTATGGCAGAGTTAAAAATTGGTGTTAACCTATCTTTCACATAAATCCCAAAATACAAATGTATTTATTTTATGTATAAATCTTTAATAATATGTTACAAGGAAGCACTTTGCACTATAAACCATTTAGAGAGTGTTATAATAATATTAAATGTGACAACTCGTAATTTCAGGTCATTTTTTAAACTTTGGAATTTTACTATTCATCTCGGGGAATTTACTATTCACAGATTACTATTCATTACTTTACTATTCATCATTTTTCAAGTCAGTTTGCGACTTTAAAATGTTATCATTCATTTTATTATTCATGAAACACTATTCATTCCCGGAAGAAATCACTATTCATGGTTATTATTCATTATTTCGTAAACTAGGTTTACGAGTATCAAATGCACGTAACCGTAAGGGTTAAGCTGCGTATTCATGGAACATCATTGAGGACACATCATATGGACTAGTGTTAGTCTACATATCATCAGTAACATCATCTTCATATTAGGTCATTCACGGGTTTGCATAATTTCAATTCACGTATAATTATTTATTAAATAAACGCTATTCGTAGTTTGAATTTTAACACCCGATATACCTAATTCTTCAAACGATTATTCCTATCGTATTTTTATGCTTCCAAAAAGATTACCAATGTTCCAAAAAGTATTTCCTTACGCCCAAGGTAAATTCTTTATAACTTACGTTTAATTACGTATAACTTTCGTCAATCACCAAAACAACAACCAATACATATTTTTAACACCCATTACATACAACATATACACATTTGTATCAAAACAATTCAACTAGTCTCATTTTATACAAAGTGCCGTCCCCTCCTTGTCTTTTAATTATTTGTTAAACAAAAAAATGCACATGGCATTAATTAGCACACAAGACTCCACAAAACATGGAGCCTAATCTTCCAAGGGTGGCTTGACCTCTATGTTGTCCCCTCAGCCCCCATTAGGCCTAACTTAATCAAACATAGCCAATGATAACAATTGACTAACTATTTAACCTTTGAATCTCTTTTAGTATTAATAGATCCAGAATGTCCATTTCTTGCACTAGTTAGCCAAGTGAAGGGAAAAAAAAATAATATCTCCCCATATATAAACACAATTCGACCCACTCTTGGAGCCAAGGAAAGGAGGAACTTTGTTGTGGTTAAAATCAAGTGTCATTAGAGTGCTCTAGCTAGGGTTTGGAACACTAATTCTTGGGTTAATCATGTGTTTTACATTCTCATCTTACTAATCTCCTTTTGTAAGTGATCTTTCATTGTTAAACTTCATGCTTTTCATGTCATAATGAAAGTTCAAGTATATATACTTAGTTATCACTTGGTACATGTTGACAAGGCTTTGTATTTACAATGATCCTTTAACAAAAGTTTATGTTTTAACAAGTTCTTATTACAAATAAACCTTTTATATATACATGTATAATAGTAAACATGTAGATTTAAATACTCTTGATAACCATTTACATGGACTTTGAATATTGTTAAGTTTATGTTTAGATCACTATTCTTATGTTGAGGAGATCATGGGTGAATTAGGACAAGATTTGAAGTGGTTTGGAATGGGATAGAAACTAGAAAACACCCTTTTGAGACATCTATATAAGCTACTGTCCCATTTTGTAAAAACTGTAGAAATCAGTAGGTTGTGGGTAATTTTAGGCTAGAAATATAGAAAATGAACTTAATAACGAAAACGTGGTCACTTGAATGAGTTAAAACGGGCTTATAACGAAAAAGATACGCTAGTTTCAATTTTTACGACGAAAACTACATTTTCAGAAAAATTGTGAATCTGTCCAGAAATTTGAGTTATGAAAACTGAGGTTAAATGGTACCTAGACTAGCTGAGACCTTAGAAATCCGATAGTACACTTAAATACCTTCGCGGGGATAGGTCAAACTTAAGAAATAAAGCTACGACGAGAAAGTTATGGCCTAAAGAAGTTACGACGAAACATAACATTTTGACAGCTTAATATTTTGGCTATTAGAAAGCTGTTGGAACTTTAAAATGTGAATTTTGGACCTTTGGAGTACATTTTGGCTAAAACGACGTGAACGGAAATGGAAGAGCAATATATATATATATATATATATATATATATATATATATATATATATTATAATATATATTTATTAGGCGCGTTAGAGAATTTTGAAATAGCCATTAGCCTGACGACTAAAACTTGATCGTGAGATTTACAAGTTACGTTTTCAAAAGTGGTAATTTTCTAAATAAATGATCAAATTGACGCAACTATATTTTTGATGATAAACATTACAACGAACATGTAGAAGTGATAATGCAGAGTATGAACTTGCATGCACGACATCATTCCGTGACTGTTAGGAATTTTTGAATAATAGTTTATTTCCATTCCTGCTGGTAGTGCATTGGTTGCTGCTGTAGCTGGTTCCTGCTGTTAGTTCTATTTTGTTTCTGCTGGTAGAGTAATGGTTCCTGCTAGTAGTGCATTGGTTGCTGCTGTAGCTGGTTCCTGCTGTTAGTTCTATTTTGTTTCTGCTGTTAGTTATCATTGCTGCGGGTAGAAGTGTTAGTTATCCCGTATGTTTAGAATGTTAGTTTGATTTATTTTAGGAAGAGATTATGTATATCTCTTTACACTTTTTCTAGCAAGCTGTATTAGGGTTTCTTAGTCTATAAAAGAAACCTGCAGCTAGGGTTTATGTACACATTAAAAAACATTATCTTTAGTTAATAAATGATCCATAGAGGATCAAATAGTTATTAGTTATTTTCTTCTTTAAACTCATGTGTTTAGGTTCCGCGTAAGCACAAGTTTCACCCTTAGAGATTCTCCCAAACTGTTTGTGTTTACATAGACAGTTTACCAAGCTCACTCAAAGATCTATCTATCAGGCATGATCCTACAAGTGGTATCAGAGCCTGGTGAGGATCTCTGTTAAAGAAGAAAAAGGCTCTCAAACAAATCTCTTAACCCTCTCTCAATGGAAGGAGAAATCCCTGAAAACAATATCATTAACCAGGAGGAACATCAACCCAAACCAGTCTAACAACAAATAGTCACAACCACTGTGTCTAACAGTAATGCAAAGTTCCCATACCTTAAGAAAGATGAGTATGAAGTTTGGGCCATGAAGATGGAATACTGGATCTCGAACAGCGATCATAATCTGTGGAATGTTGTTCTCAAAGGAAATAGCCCGAAGAGAACTGGGAGAGATGAACTGGGGAACATCATAATCTTTCCACCTGTTACAGCAGAGGATCAGATTGCTGTACAAAGGGAAACTAAGGCAAGAACTCTTTTGCTTCAGGCTATTCCAGAAGATCATATGGGTGATTTTCATCACCTGGATGATGCTAGGGAGATCTGGCTTGCTGTAAAAGCCAGATTTGGAGGGAATGATGAGTCTAAAAAGATGAGAAAGTCCATGCTCAAGCAGGAGTTCTAGGAGTTAAAATCTCTGAGGCTGAAGGGATTCACAAAGGTTATGACAGGTTTCACAAGATCCTCAGCCAACTCAACCAGTTGCAGGCCAGGCCGGACAAGAAGACTGCAACACCAAGTTTTTGAGGGCCTTGCCTCCATCCTGGTCTCAGGTTTCTATCACACTCAAGGCCAGAGGTGGACTTGATTTCATGACCTTTGATGATCTGTACAACAAGCTCAAAACCCTGGAGATTGATATCAAAGGGTTTTCAACTTACTCATCTCACACCCCTACTCATACTGCATTTGTTAGTGCTACTAGTACTAACAAAGTATCATATGGTGATAGCCCAACTTCATCATCCTCATCAGTTTCTTATTCTCCTGCTGCACCAAAAACTCAGACCAGATCTGATAATGTGGTTGAGGAAGTGCTTCACTCATTTGTTGCTGAAAGTACACCACAACAGCAAATTGCTTATGAAGACTTTCATCAGGTGGATCAACTGGATCTAGAAGAGATGGACATTAAATGGCAGATGGCTATGCTGTCATTGAAAGTTAATAGGTTTGAGAAGAAGGTAGGGAGAAGGATCAACTTTGATGGACAGGAGGCAGCAAGGTTTGACAGAAGGAAGGTGAGGTGCTACAAATGCTCACAACCAGGTCATTTTGCTAGAGAATGCCCAGATAAGAAGGTGGATGACAAAACAAGGTACTCTGCATTCAAAATTCAAGAATTGGAGTCAGAAGAACCCAAAGCCTTGGTGTCTGTGGATTCAATGGTGGACTGGGAAAAGCATGAGAAAGCTGCTGCAGTAAGAGGAGCTGAAAAGGTCTATGGGATGATTGTTGGATATGGTGAGAAGACACAAGTGGTGGGTCATCTTGGTTTTATGGGCTATCCATCTCAGGTACATAACAGTTATTATGATTGTGAACTTAAATATACTGAACTGAAAAAGGAGTTTGATGATATAGAGAGTAAATATAAGGATTATTAAATACAGGTCCAAGCTTATAAAAATGTTGTTAATACATTAGAAAACCAAAAGACCTGGTTTCAAACTCAACATTTAGCATATGATGAAAAGATAAGGGTTTTGCAGAGAGAGTTAGAGTTCACCACTAATGAGTTAAAACATTCTGAGAGAGAACATGCTAAGGTGGTTTTAGAAAAACAGGATTTGCAGGTTAAGTTAGACAGTGAGGTGGCTAGGATGAATAAATGGAATGAATCACCTAGAAACCTACACAAGTTAATTGATAGTTCTATGTCTATGAGGTCTAAACTTAGGTTGGGATATGGAAACTATATAGGGACTGATGAAGTATATGACCCTACTGAACCTTGTATATATGACCCTGAACCTGTAAACTATCAAAAACCTGTAAAGTATGTAAAAGAGGGAGGAATGCATGCTGTTCCTTCAACAATAACTGGAACATTTATGCCTACCTCTCCTCATACTGACATTGATGAATCTAAGATGACTTATGGCAAGAAGGCAACTGTGTTGTCTGATCTTGATTGTGACTCTAATGATTTTGTCTCTTGTTCTAACAGTGAAAAAACCTCAGAAATCAAGACCAATGCATCTGCCACATCTGGTTCAAGTGAAAAGTCTACCTCTACCATTTCAGAAGATATCTCCTCAGAAGTAGCTAGTGATGAATCTCATTCGAAGACAGCTGCAAATGAAGAAATTTCTTTTGATTACGATAAAAACAATAATGTTTCTAGTTTTGGTTCTGTTTCAAACAATAATGTTTCTGGTTTTATTTCTGTTGAGAATAATTTTGTTTCTTCTTGTGGTTTTGAGAATTCAGTTTGTAATAAAAGTTGTGTTAAGAAAAAGTCTTTTAGGAAGAAATCTTGCTTTGTGTGTGGTAGTTTTACTCATCTTATTAAAGACTGTGACTTTTATGAGAATCAGATGGGTATGTATGTTGGAGAAACTAGGTCTGTGTGGAATAATGTTAGTGAAATTCCCCCATATGTACCACAAGCAGCACGAATGAACTCTAGTAGAGTTTCTTTTCCTGCTGGCAAGCCAGTTCCTACTGGTAAGCCTGTTGCTGCTGGTAAGCCAGTTCCTGCAGGTAAGCCTGTTTCTTCTGGCAATCCAGTTCCAGCTGGTAGTTCTAATCCTGCTGGTTGGAGAAGCAATGCTGCTAGACCTTTCTTCAGACCTACTAGTGCTTATTTTCAGAATGATTTAAGGCCTGTTTACTTTGACACCATGCACATGGGGGGGGGGGAAGATGGGAAACTGCTGTTAAGTCCTTAGCAGGTTGTTCTTGGAGAAACAATAACCACTATATGAGAATGGGGTCCAAGAACAATGGTGGATCTCATCAATCTCCATGGTTTTATTCTTATTGATCCACTAGGCAGGCTCAAGTCAGTAATGGCTTGGGTCTCCTTTGTATCTAATATTGTATATGTATTCTTTTATTGTAGGAACATCATTTTAGAAGTAAAGATGTAGGTATTGTTGACAGTGGATGTTCCAGGAGTATGACAAGAAACTTAGAAAGACTGCATGATTTTGTGCCCCTAAATGGAGGTATTGTGACATTTGGAAGAGGAGATATTGAGAAATGCTGTAGCTGAAGCTAGAAGACAACTGGATTCTGCTGGTGGTGTTCCTGTTTCTGCTGCTATCAATTCTGCTGGTAGTACACCTGTTACTACTGGTCCCTCTGATGCTGCTGGTGTTTCTACTTGTGCTGCTCCTTTGACCACTCCATCTGTTGACTCTCTAGGTTTCAATAACTCCCCTGAAAGATTCCCAAGACCATCTGACCTTGGAAATTCTTCAAGAGATAAGTTGGAAGATCCTCATCATCAATCCAGGACAGGCATTTTCACTTCTTCCTCATATGATGATGATTTCAACCCTTCAATCACAAATCAAGCATCCACCATTGATGTCAATCCCACTGTAACTAAGAGGATTAATACTGTTCATCCTCAGTCTTTGATTCTTGGAGATCTAAATTCACCTGTTCAGACAAGAAGCAAATTGCATCAACCCAAGTTTGGAGAATTTGCTTTCATCAGTTATATTCAGGATCAGTTAAGAAGCAATCATACTGACTATCTTCATTGCCTCTATGCTTGTTTTCTATCCCAAATTGAACCAAGCAGTATAGCTTAAGCCCTTGATAATTCTGATTGGGTTGAAGCTATGCAAGAGGAAATGCAGCAGTTCCAGAATCAGAAAGTCTGGAAGTTGGTACCTTTGCCTGAAGGAAAACATGCAATTGGAACTAAATGGATTCTCAAGAATAAAAGGGATGCAAGGGGAATTGTGGTTCGAAACAAAGCTAGGTTGGTAGCTCAAGGACATAGACAGGAAGAGGGTATTGACTATGATGAGGTGTTTGCACCAGTGGCAAGAGTGAAAGCTATTAGATTGTTTTTAGCTTTTGCATCATTCATGGGGTTTGTGGTTTATCAGATGGATGTAAAGAGTGCATTTTTGTATGGAAGGATTGAAGAAGAGGTGTATGTTAATCAACCAAAGGGATTTATGGACCCACAGAATCCTGATTTGGTTTACAAAGTGGTAAAAGTACTCTATGGTCTTCATCAAGCACCAAGGGCATGGTATGCCAGGTTGTCAGCCTTTTTGCTAAAACATGGTTACAGAAGAGGGGCAATAGACAAAACACTTTTCATAAGGAAGAATTACAGAGATATCATTCTGGTACAAGTTTATGTAGATGATATTATCTTTGGTTCCACAAATGAAGCTTGGTGTAGGGAATTTGAGGAGTTGATGAAGAGTGAATTTGAGATGAGTGCTATGGGAGAGATGATATTCTTCTTGGGTTTACAGGTTAAACAGAAACCAGATGGGATTTTTATCAGCCAAGAGAAGTATGTTCATGACATACTTAAGAAGTTTGACTTGGAAAGTGTGAAGACTGCAACAACACCATATGAAGCTCCAAAGCCAAAATCCAATAATGAACCTGATGCTGCTATTAATGTTCACCTCTACAGGTCCATGATTGGTTCACTCATGTATTTGACAGCTTCTAGGCCGGATATCATGTTTGCAGTCAGTGCTTGTTCTAGACATCAGGTTACACCCTTGACTTCTCATTTAAATGCTGTCAAGAAAATTTTCAAGTATTTGAAAGGCCAGCCTAAGTTGGGTCTTTGGTACCCAAAAGAGTCTCCTTTTGTGCTGGAAGCTTATAGTGATAGTGACTATGCTGGGGCTAACTTTGATAGAAAATCTACTATTGGGGGTTGTCAGTTTTTGGGTAGAAGGTTGGTTTCTTAGCAGTGCAAGAAGCAGACTATAGTGGCTACATCTTCTACTGAGGCAGAGTATGTTGCTGCTGCTAGCTGCTGTGGACAGGTTCTTTGGATGCAAAATCAGCTATTGGATTATGGGTTCAACTTTATGAATACTAAGATCTTTATTGATAACCAAAGCACTATCTGCATTGTTAAAAATCCAGTTTTTCACCAAAGGACCAAGCATATAGATTAGGCATCATTTCATAAGAGATGCTGATGAGAAGCATCTTATTCAGGTGCTTAAAATTCACACTGATGACAATGTGGCTGATCTTTTGACTAAAGCTTTTGAGGGTCCAAGGTTTAACCATTTCATATTGGCATGCTCAATCCTTAAGTGCTGCGATTGAGGGGAGGTCTAAGCCTAAGGGGAGGCTTCTTGTTGTATATTTTTCTTTCTTATTTGTTTCTTTCTTTTTCTTTTTGTGTGTTAGTTAAAAAAAAATTATGTATATTTTGTGTGCTAACTTGTATGGTTTTGAGTAACACCTTGCAGGTACAGTGTTGGTCTTTGACCACACAACAAATGGTACTCAACTCACCATGTCTCGTAGACAAGAAAAAGTTGACTCACCATGAGGGTACGGCTCTGGTGTGATAATCAAATCCGTTGACAACTGTACTAGTTTGCTCAAAACTATAGGGTTTTCAACTCACCGATGTTTCATTCCTGAGAGTTGAAATGGTTTTCAATTCATCATGGATTTTACTCCTTTTGGGGTTTCCAAAGAATTGGCTAGCCCACATGTATATGGCTTGTGGTAAAGGCAGTTGGAAAACCATATTTGGTACTCAATTCACCAAGGTTTATCTGTAACCAAGAATTGGCTAGTCCTGAGCAAACGGATACAGGTAAAGACAAGTCAAATCCGTTTATAGTTGCTGATTTACTAAAAATCAGATGGTTATCAATGTACCATGGTCTAACACACCAAAATATTGGCTACTCCAGTAGTAATGGCTATTGGTAAAGAGACATCAAATCCATTATTTTCAATGATTCACCTCTCACAGGAGTTAACACACCTGGATGTGATGAGAATAGTATGAAACTTAACAGATTTGATGTACACTTTGTCTTGGTTGCTGAAAAGAAGGTGAGTAGTTGCTGCTGATATGATTTCTTGTTGCTGCTGTTAGTTTAAGTTGCTGCTGGAAGTCATTTCTCTTAAGGATCTATCAGGATATTGCTGCTGGTTACTTTCTAATGCTGCTGCTGGATTCATCCTCTGCCTATGGACTTCAAAGCTCTATCAGGAAACTTGCAAGTTAACCTAGTCAACTTCAAGTTTAGGGGAGGATTGTTAGGAATTTTGGAATAATAGTTTATTTCCATTCCTGCTGGTAGTGCATGGGTTGCTGCTGTAGCTGGTTCCTGCTGTTAGTTCTATTTTGTTTCTGCTGGTAGAGTAATGGTTCCTGCTGGTAGTGCATGGGTTGCAGCTGTAGCTGGTTCCTGCTGTTAGTTCTATTTTGTTTTTGCTGTTAGTTATCATTGCTGCGGGTAGAAGTGTTAGTTATCCCGTATGTTTAGAATGTTAGTTTGATTTATTTTAGGAAGAGATTATGTATATCTCTTTACACGTTTTCTAGCAAGCTGTATTAGGGTTTCTTAGTCTATAAAAGAAACCTGCAGCTAGGGTTTATGTACACATTAAAAAACATTATCTTTAGTTAATAAACGATCCATAGAGGATCAAATCGTTATTAGTTATTTTCTTCTTTAAACTCTTGTGTTTAGGTTCCGCATAAGCACAAGTTTCACCCTTAGAGATTCTCCCAAACTGTTTGTGTTTACATAGACAGTTTACCAAGCTCACTCAAAGATCTATCTATCAGGCACGATCCTACAGAGACTTAAATCATATCATTCATATTAGGTTGCGAGTAGTTTCTGTGTCCATTGTGCCTGGATATCTTGAAATTGTCGTGTCACGTGTCTTGAGACCGTTGTGTTTTGCTTCTCGATGCCTATCGTGTCAGTTGTGATCCTTGCATTGTTGTGGCTAAGGTGAGTTCATGGCCCCTACTTTTACTTGTTTTATAACTGTTTTGGGGGAGAATACATGCTCGTTGTTTTTCACTAAACTCAATGCTTTACAAACGTTTTTATGCTCTAAACTACTGTGTTACATGATTTTGGACATATATGTATGATGAGGTGATTATAAGTTGTGACATGCTTGTTTGTGAGTACAAGACTGTGCCACTGTTAACTCTCTGTTGAGAGCCCACGAGTTATAGGTTCAGTTGGTGTAACTGTTAACTCTCTGTTGAGAGCCCACTTGTTGATAGATCTATCGGGGTAGCTCCCCACGTGATTTGGTTATGTGATTGAGGAACACTATAGGTTCAGTTGGCGCGACACTATATGAGCATGGTATCTGTATGATTGGTTTTGGTTCGAAATGTTTTGAATTAGGATATTGTTTAAAGATTGGTTTTGGAACTGTAATTTAGGCAGTGTGAGCCTATGTTGAACTTGACTTGTTGTGAATGATGTTTGAACTCGGGAACCTTTTGGTTCAACTATATTGTTTTAAACTAACCTATGAACTCACCAATCTCGTGTTGACACGTTTTAGCATGTATTTTCAGGTTCCTAAAGTGTTATCTCACATTTGGCGGCAGACGGCATGGCATGGCATGGTTATAGGATCGAGACACTTGGATATTCATTTGGGGACCGTTGTACTTATTTTATAGGCCTATTTCCGCAAAAAAATTTTACAATGTAAATTGATACTTTTGATTAATCAATTATATTCGAAATGATTGTGGTGAAAAACCGTTCTTTGTACTTGTGTTGTGATACCAATTTTGTAGCACCCCAGCGACTTTGTCTTCCGCTGTGACCCAATTTTCGGGGTGTGACAGATTGGTATCAGAGCCTTGGTTATAGAGAACTGGGTATTTTTAAAACCTAGACTATAACTACTTTTACGAAAACTTAACCCTATGACCGCCACGTGCCTGCCTGCCAAGCTGATGCCTCACTTGTGATTTATTTGCTGACATAATTGATGAGATTTGTGTCTTATTATCGGATCAATTATACTCAATTATCTTCGTTGATTACTATAAGTATCTTCCATATAAGTATGATTACGTATCGTACACGTTACAGCGTTACGCTTTCCCTTACGTAATCTCATCATCCGACCTCGAGTTTGGTCACTTGTCTTAGTCTTTCGAAACGACTTTTAATTATGAAGGACATATTACTAGTATAAATAGGCTGAGTATTTCAAAATTCATTGAACCTCGGGTGAATATAGGCTGATCACCTATATTCAACCAGGGACAGTGGGACATAGCCTGATCACATATGTTTGACTCAGAGGTGAATTTTGCAATGCTTGGAGTAGTTATAATGGAATTATGTTCAGGTTGTCCCTTGATCTTTTTGAATGGTACAGTTTTGCGTGTGTACACAGACATTGAATATTACTTCCACGCATACAACACACTGGCATCGCAACACCGCCTGAACAATAATACTCCTGGCACCGTTATACTTCTTTGTTTATATGGAAATCCTGTTTGTCGCTGTCTGGCCGTAGTTCGCATCGGGTCGGGTTAGACCCGATTGGCACCGTTGAAATCAGAGTTGCTTATTTATAACTCATCAAGATTGTAATAAGCCCATTTGAGTTTATTGAAACGTTTGGATTCGATTTCGGCTACGTTTGGATTTGATGTTGGCTATGTCTGATTTGGTTTTGATTATGATTGAGAACTGGATTGTTTGATTTTGTGATCTTGGACGTCATCCAAGATTTGGATTTGATGGTCAGCCTTGCTTCGTTGGTAATCCTGTTACAGTTGCCTCTACTCTAAGCCTTGTGCTTAATTGATGTTGTTCAATCAAAGTGGTTCAATTGAGGTTGTACCTCCCGCGTTAAGTACTATGTACATTACTAACCCAAACAACTGAATTACTAGTAGCAATCAACATCCTCCCTCAGAGTTGTACTCTGAACTTGCTAAACTTCTCATTTGACAGAGATTCCACACCCAGTAGAAACTTTAAGACTCTAAGGAGTAACCTGAACCGTGTTTCTTAGGACAAACACCTAATTCTCCTTTCATTCCTCGGGAGTACAGCTATCTTTGTTAACCCCTTATAGGATAATAAACTGTTTTGCCATTAATTTGCAAACTGCCCTTGATTTTTCTACCGACCATTTGTGGTTATCCTACAAAATATTTTACTACTATTTCACTAAAATCAAAATTTTGATCTTACTACCATTTTATAAATGGCGAACTGTTTTCCGGTTACGATGTTAGGAATCAAACTAAAAATCAAAAATTTTGACCTTGCTACGATTTTATAAATGATGAAATTGTTTTCGTATTATCTTGTAAGTTGCTTCACAAATCATTTGATAAATTATTTTGCAAAACGATTTGCTGTCTTGCTACTATATCAGAAGCTAGACCTTCGAAGCGAATCCCGCATCTCTACCTGAGTAATCGAGTGTGGCAATGGTTGGAATAGACACCTCCAGTTGGCCAAATTCTTTTATGACGATATCTACGACTCTAGTATTTCAAACGGCACCGCGTGAAGTGTTTTGTGGTCGATCGCCGAATTGTTAAGTAGAAGTTGGAGATACCCAACTTACTAACCCCGAACTTGTTCATGAGACTACCGAGAAGATCGTTCAGATCAGAATCGAGTTGCAAACTGCTCACAAATTGTCAGAAGAGTTATGCTGAAAAATGACGTAAGCCTCTTGAATTGAATCGCGAGGTCGCGATTCCGTTTAAGGAGGTGAGACTGTGACAACTCGTAATTTCAGGTCATTTTTCAAACTTTGGAATTTTACTATTCATCTCAGGAATTTACTATTCATGGATTACTATTCATCACTTTACTATTCATCATTTTTCAAGTCAGTTTGCGACTTTGAAATGTTATCATTCATTTTACTATTCATGAAACGCTATTTATTCCGGGGGAAATCACTATTCATGGTTATTATTCATCACTTCGTAAACTAGGTTTACGAGTATTAAATGCACGTAACCGTAAGGGTTAAGCTACGTATTCATGGTACATCATTGAGGACACATCATATGGACTAGAGTTAGTCTAAATATCATCGGTAACATCATCTTCATATTAGGTCATTCACGGGTTTGCATAATTTCAATTCACGTATAATTATTTATTAAATAAACGCTATTCGTAGTTTAAATTTTAACACCCGATATATCCAATTCTTCCAACTATTATTCCTATCGTATTTTTATGCTTCCAAAAAGATTATCAATGTTCCAAAAAGTATTTCCTTACGCCCAAGGTAAATTCTTTATAACTTACGTTTAATTACGTATAACTTTCGTCAATCACCGAAACAACAACCAATACATATTTTTAACACCCAATACATACAACATATACACATTTGTATAAAAATAACTCAACTAGTCCCATTTTAAACAAAGTGCCGTCCCCTCCTTGTCTTTTAATTTTGTTAGACAAAAAAATGCACATGGCATTAATTAGCACACAAGACTCCACAAAACATGGAGCCTAATCTTCCAAGGGTGGCTTGACCTCTATGTTGTCCCCCCCCTAGCCCCCATTTGGCCCAACTTAATCAAACATAGCCAATGATAAAAATTGACTAACTATTTAACCTTTGAATCTCTTTTAGTATAAATAGATCAATAATGTCCATTTCTTGCACTAGTTAGCCAAGTGAAGGAAAAAAAAAAAATATAATCTCTTCCCATATATATACACAATTCGACCCACTCTTGGAGCCAAGGAAAGGAGGAACTTTGTTGTGGTTAAAATCAAGTGTCATTAGAGTGCTCTAGCAAGGGTTTGGAACACCAATTATTGGGTTAATCAAGTGTTTTACATTCTCACCTTACTAATCTCCTTTTGTAAGTGATCTTTCATTGTTAAACTTCATGTTTTTCATGTCATAATGCAAGTTCAAGTATATATACTTAGTTATCACTTGATACATGTTGACAAGGCTTTGTATTCACAATGATCCTTTAATTACAAAAGTTTATGTTTTAACAAGTTCTTATTACAAATAAACCTTTTGTATATACATGTATAATAGTAAACATGTAGATTTAAATACTCTCGATAACCATTTACATGGACTTTGAATATTGTTAAGTTTATGTTTAGATCACTATTCTTATTTTGAGGAGATCATGGGTGAATTAGGACAAGATTTGAAGTGGTTCGGAATGGGATAGAAACTAGAAAACACCCTTTTGAGATATCTATATAAGCTACTGTCCCATTTTGTAAAAACTGTAGAATTCAGTAGGTTGTGGGTAATTTTAGGCTAGAAATATAGAAAATTAACTTAATAACGAAAACGTGGTCGCTTGAATGAGTTAAAACGGGCTTACAACGAAAAAGATACGCTAGTTTCAATTTTTACGACGAAAACTACATTTTCAGAAAAATTGTGAATCTGTCCAGAAATTTGAGTTATGAAAACTGAGGTTAAATGGTACCTAGACTAGCCGAGACCTTAGAAATCCGATAGTACACTTAAATACCTTCGCGGGGATAGGTCAAACTTAAGAAACGAAGCTACGACGAGAAAGTTATGGCCTAAAGAAGTTACGACGAAACATAACATTTTGACAGCTTAATATTTTGGCTATTAGAAAGCTGATGGAACTTTAAAATGTGAATTTTGGACCATTTGGAGTACATTTTGGCTAAAACGACGTGAACGGAAATGGTAGAACAATATATATATATTTATTAGGCGCGTTAGAGAATTTTGAAATAGCCATTATCCTGACAACTAAAACTTGATCGTGAGATTTACAAGTTACGTTTTCAAAAGTGGTAATTTTCTAAATAAAGGATCAAATTGACGCAACTATATTTTTGACGAAAAACATTACAACGAACATGTACAAGTGATAAAGCAGAGTATGAACTTGCATGAACGACATCATTCCGTGACTTAAATCATATCATTTATATTAGGTTGCGAGTAGTTTCCGAGTCCGTTGTGCCTGGATATCTTGAAATTGTCGTGCCACGTGTCTTGAGACTGTTGTGTTTTGCTTCTCGATGCCAGTCGTTTCAGTTGAGATCCTTGCATTGTTGTGGCTAAGGTGAGTTCATGGCCCCTACTTTTACTTGTTTTATAACTGTTTTGGGGGACAATACATGCTCGTTGTTTTTCACTAAACTCAATGCTTTACAAACGTTTTTATGCTGTAAACTACTGTGTTACATGATTTTGGACATATATGTGTGATGAGGTGATTATAATTTGTGACATGCTTGTTTGTGAGTACATGACTGTGCCACTGTTAACTCTCTGTTGAGAGCCCACGAGTTATAGGTTCAGTTGGTGTAACTGTTAACTCTCTGTCGAGAGCCCACAGGTTATAGGTTCAGTTGGTGTAACTGTTAACTCACTGTTGAGAGCCCACTTGTTGATAGATCTATCGGGGTAGCTCCCCACGTGATTTGGTTATGTGATTGAGGAACACTATAGGTTCAGTTGGCGCGACACTATATGAGCATGGTATCTGTATGATTGGTTTTGGTTCGAAATATTTTGAATTATGATTTTGTTTAAAGATTGGTTTTGGAACTGTCATAATATATCATTTACCATATGTTTGTTTTGATTTTGTTAATATCACGAGGAAGGCGTCAACCGCCGCGTTGCAGGCGTGCCTGTTTTTCGGCCGAGGCGATTTTGCATAAATAAAGTAGAATATTTAGGCATTGTAAGACACCAAGTATGTAGAATACATATACATGTGTGCTTGTTTGAAAGAGGAGGAAAAAATATGGCAAAAAATCATACAAAGTTTCGTATTCGTTTAATAACTCTATACATTTATTAGATAGTGAATTTATTGGTGGTATGTCTGTCAACTAATAGTTCAAGACATCTTGCGTTTAGCCTGAATAAATGATTGGCAAGTCTTCAAAAAATACATACGCAAATCTCCTGTTGCACCACCTGATCAAGTGCAGCGTAAAATAAGGTAATCCAAGTACCTGTTTAACATAAAACCATGAAAAACATACCGTAGTCAGGAATCAGAGACAAATTATTGTAGTGTTGTGAGATAAAAAAAAATGGAGAAACCTCTTTTGGATCTTCAGCATATGCTATGAGCCGGAGGACCTCGCCTAGTAGCCTTAAAAGCATATCACACTTTCGCGTACCTTTTGAGGAAAAAATGGATAGCCTTCACCAAAAAATTAAACGATGTAGGCATAAACACGTATATTACCAATCAAAATTTAAATCAACAGTTTCAAAAAAAACGTGGAACTACCTGTAATACGTTCTTTTGATGGAAGATTATCATGATTCCAAAATGTTATGTTTTGGAACTTTCCATTCACCTGTCAAGAATCAGTAATTTCTGCATCAGTATCACATACATTTCTCTTCGGGTTCGTATTATTTTTTAGCGATAATGATTGTTGTGTATGGCTTTTCATACTTTTGGCTATTCTTATTGAATTTGGTTCTCCTAATTTGTGATTTAACACAATATTTGGAAACTACATCCAATCCCCTAGCTACATCCAAAGCTATTTGAACCCTCAAATCCCAGCTTAACGCTTCATGATCTTCGCCTACATATCAGGACAAACAGCTTTACGTGTAAGATTAATTTAAGGCTTATCTAGCATTTATTGGTTAATGAAATGTTTGAAATGGTAACTGGTAAAACGTAAAGATCTAATAATGCAAGAAAGGTTATAGTCAGTTGCATTTCCGCATATTTGTTAGGAAGTTATGTTCCTTTTGACGCTTTAAGATATAACAAATGTGCATCCGATATTTTCTTGATAAAAACAGTTATACGGAAGTTGGTTTATTTCAATTATGACAAAGTTGGATGACGACTTACTATACAAATGAGAAAATAGACCGCCTTTGCTCATGTAGACGTATATGAGCATATGCTGTCCTTTTTCCGCACAATATCCAACCAAATTTATAAGGTTCCTGTGATGTAACCTTCCCAATAACATAACCTGCAAACAAATATACGCGGTAAAGCTCAAAGAAAACACTGAAAAAACCAAATAAAATGAAATTCGTAAGCTCTTTAAAGCCATTGTAACGATCTACTTTATGATGAGAATTTGGAAGTCTTAATTATAGTTAATACCTCGGTTTGGAACTCCTTTTCGCCTTGTTTGGAATCAGTTGCAAGAAATTTAACAGCAACTGCTTCACCAGCGGTCATTTGAGCTTTATATATTGGACCAAATGCCCCTTGGCCTATCAAGGACGTGAAATTGTACGTGCTTTTCTGCAAATTTGCAGAACCTGTCAACTGATTCATTTGTGAGTATACAGGTCTAGAAACAACGTTGACCAAAAACATTAATCAACAACGCAATGGCAAAGAGTTTGACAATATAAGATCGCCGAGTACTTTAAAAAGAATACACACCATTAGAAACTATTTTCAATCATTGTGATACGAAAGGCATAAAGCCTACCTTCTTGGATATCCGAGGGTATTGCTGTGCCCATGGCAGCTGATACTTCAGGAACTGAATTCATTTCCATGACACCTAATACAATAACAATACGGGACATCAATATTGAAAGGACCACAATTCATATAAAACTGAATTATCAGATCATTAAAACAGTAAGAAAAATACGAAGCCGGAGTTACCTTGCAGTGGCCTCTTCTCTCTGTTAAGATTGTGCTTATTATTAAGGGCTGAGCAACTTCATTATGACCAGCGTATGCAAAAGCTATGGTACCCAATGCATTAAAGAAACTGAATACTCGGCCTACTGTAGTTTTTACATGAAGAACAATGTGTAATTTGAAGAACCAACTCATAAAAAGGAGGTGTTTGGGATTGATCATCAAATCTGATCATTACGGACTGCGCATCTAAACTGCTTATTTGATGATATGTCACTTAAAAAAGTAGTTTGGAATCTGCAATTCCAAACAGCCCATTTTAAAAGACAATGGCCACTTTTAATAAGCAAGCCCAAACACTCCTTTTTTATTTCCAACTATGTGAACCATTAATCAATGCTAGCGAAACAAATAAGTTTGAAATTACCTCGACCACTGATATGCTAGTTAGGTGTAACGTACCACCGCAACACAACTCCATAAGGGCTGCATAACAAATAAGATAACTGATGTCATTTGACACAAAATGCTGTTATTTTGAAATTAGACAAAAAGTGTTTTCGGTCAATAACGCCTGAATAAAAATTACCCATTTTGACATATGACCCACCTCTTTTGACTTGCAGTTGCTGCCAGCGACCGCGTTGTTTGGAAAATATGTGATTGTTTGGATTCTTTGACTTCTTTTCATTTTAGTAAGTATATGTACGGCTGTTGTCGTCATCAAGGAAATCCTTTACTCCGGAAAAGCTGGTGGGTCAAGAATGCAATTTCAACAAAGGAAAATAAGAAATAAACTGAAAATTTGTAAAGCAGTTACCTTAAAACCCCTATAACATATTCATCAATGAAGTTAAAAGATCAAGTTTAAAGCTCATCTCCTGAAAATTCAAACTTATCAGGCTTTTTCTGCAGAAAGGGTGCTTTCACCCTTCCACCTGCAAGTGTTATGATGTAATAAAAAAAATAGTTTCTTGCGAAAAATTCACCTAAAATAAAGACCAAAATGTATCAATTGTGTTACAACTTACAAAATTTATTGTACCTTTCCATGTGCCCAAAATGTTACTTTCATGTAATCTTCACGGCCTCTCCTAAGCTGTTCCAAGCTGTGACAATAAAGTGTATGGTCGAAATCAATTGGTAACATTTAATATTGTGTATCTATATTATAAGAAGAAAACTTATATATGTTAGCAAACTATAACAAACATTGTCGTCTGAAAATATTGACAAATGAAAAAAAAAATAAAAAAAATCATAAACTGCAATACCTACCGCAGCGGGTGCAAAGGTAGCAACACTACCGGCTCCGATCAGTGGTATAATGGTCCCCAAATCAAGACGCAACAAAAGTAGTAAATTTCCTGTTCCATTATACATATGACATTAAAACGTGCGACAACAATTAACCACAACCTATATAGTCTAAATTAATGTTAGTTTATATATTTACCTCGAACTACCTATGCAATAAAGCCCTATGAGAATGGGAGTTCGCTGAACGCGGCAATCATGTGAGGATAGCACTACAAAAACACATCCTAAAAATTCTCAGGATATATTCATAGGTCACTGATAGGATTAAATCAGTCACCATACCATGAACTCTCATCACATTCTCCGACGCCACAGCCGCATCTCTTGCCACAGCATACCACGTCTTCCCAGTTATTGTTCCTGCTACTGATGGAGCAAACGGTCCTTTTTCAATAATGGAGCTGCTGCATATGAACAACAATATCATTACATTAAAAAAATACAAAAAAAAAATTACACCATAAAGTTAAAAAAAAAGTACCTCATCATTAGAAAGCTATACGCAATCCCAAACGCTTGGTTATTGTAGTTTTTAGCCTTTTTTTTGTTATGAGGTTAATAACAAAACCCTCTGTTATGAAAACCCTTTTTTTTTGTTATGAGCTATAAGCAATCCCAGACCATGGTATTAGCTGTCCAACTTCCAACACCTTAAAACCCAATAAGGCCATAAGCCTGATAAATAAGCTGAGGCAAACACCCCCAATAATTAAATAATCAATTACGAAATCCCAATCCCAAACACCCCTAATTTCATAAAAACCCATAAATTTAAACGAAACCCCCATTTCACAAAAATCCCAAAATTAATACAAAAGCCTAATTCTTATAAATATCAAACCTGCGATTTATGATCTCGTATTTTATCATCGTCTCTTGGTTTTCCTTTCACATCCTTCGAACATCATCATCAACAGCAGAGATGTGTGTAGCGTGGTTAGGTATGTGTGGAAAACTCTGGAAGAACACACTCTAAGTTTGTTTTACAGCATACTAATACCCCTTCAAACAGGCCAAGAAAAATTGAGGTAGGATTTGGGGCAAAACGGGACACGAAAATGGGCTAAGGGTTGGGGCCAGATTTTTGGCGGGAAAAATGAAGGTGAAACGGCACCGTATTCTATGTGGTTTAATATATATTATAATTTGGGGCAAAACGGGATACGAAAATGGGCTAAGGGTTGGGGCCAGATTTTTGGCGGGAAAAATGAAGGTGAAACGACACCATATTCTATGTGGTTTAATATATATTATAATGTGATTCGCCTAATAAAGCATTAGATGCAGTTTTTTAAAACAGATGTTCTTCTATTTGGACCGGTTTATATTGTGTTTTAATATGTTGCTGTTTGTTTATAGGAAAATGGCGATCGAATTTATTGCATGGCTGGATGAATTTTTGTTTCTGGATAATCAGGTAGCATAATGGTTAAGATTGCAATAATGTTAATTAATCTTTATTGTTTCTTGTTAAATAAGATACTAATATTGTAATATTTTTTTGGAAGGTTTTACCGGTTGTTTACAATTTAGAAGCATACAACGGTAATAAGCACATATACATAATAAGTTCAGACGGGTATCGCTACAAAGTAGAATTAAACACACAAAGATACGGCCTTTGGTATTTATCAGGGGAAAGATGGAGACAATTTTGCAACCATTACTTGAATGCTCATGTCCAAGTGTTGCATTTCATTGAAGAAGGTAATGACTGTTTGTACGTAACTGCGTACAAAAACAACGGTAAAGAGGTTGCCGGTTATGAAGGTTTTAAGTCTTCTTTTTCAAGGTTCAAGACAGTTGTTTACCCAGACCCACATTTGCCTAAGGTATTTAGTGTTTAAATTAATTATTTTGAATTTCATAATGTTTTCCATTTTATTTGCCATCGTTGTGTATAAAAAATATTTAATTTTTGACGCTTTGGTATTACTTCATATGCAGTCAATTCCTGCTGAGCTTCTACCGGGATTAGATGTGCTCGATGAAATAAGTATCCAGGTTAACGGAGTTTCTTTTCCTTTTCATGTACGACGTATAACGGGATCAGAGGAGGGCGGGATTGATGTGTATCAGTTGCTGGGAGATGCATGGAATACTATTGTAGAAGGGGTTGGTCTCGAAGCTGGGACAATGTGTGTGTTGACCAAAAATAGGGGTAACAGACTCTGGCTTGATGCATTCAATGATAATGGAAGCATGATTACGGAGGTTGTTTTCAAAGGAGCAGCTACTTTGAGGAAGCAACAGCTACAGTTAGACCACCATGAAAAGTGTAAGTATAAATTTTTATAAAAAAATCGTAAACCAAATATGATTGACTGTTTTCTGTATCTAGGTCTGAATATATAAAATATGGTTTTGTGATTTGTAGTGGACGATAGAATGACGCATATATGCTACTGGCCATTCCACACGGATCATTTTGGAGAAGGATACCGTAGTTTCTATAAGAGCTACGCACATATTCAGTCCAAAAACATATTGGTAATTGCATCATATATTTTGTAAACAGTTTATATGAGTGTTTAAGATATAGTCTTATTATTAATTGTTGGTTAATCTAATTACAGGCAATCCCTTCTAAATTCCTTGCTGATTACCCAATGCACACCTACAGTAAGACTTTGATTGTACACCAAGAGTATAGAGACGAAATGATAATCAGAATGGAATCACACAAAGAAAAGCCTGACAGGACTAATCATGTGAATATATATGGGCAGTGGAGATATATGTGGATTTGAATACTCAAAAATGATAAGGTTCTAGTATGTAGGTAATGGTGAAGATTTGGATGCCCCGGAAGGTGAAAATCCTATTTTCCTGATATTTCATATGTGCTAAGCTTATCACCCTTTATGTTATCGTGTCTTATATGTTTATGTTGTATGATGGTATGCATGTTGGCTTAGGTAAGACAATGTTAGGATTATGGACATATAATTGTGTTTGAATGTGTAGGATTTGGTAATTATTTTATGGTTTGTTTGAAAATAGGTATTGTAAACCTTTAGTTTATGGTAAACATTATGGTAGTTTAAATGATTGGTCTATCGACTAAATTTTGTTTTTGAATACTCATGTTAAACGTTTTTTGGTGTTGGTAGTGTTTTTATATTTTGAATAACAGTTATATGGTATGTCTGGATGAGTCTTATGGCTTTCAATTATTTGTCTTTAAACCTAATTTTTTTGGTTTGATTTATAAGAACAGAGTATATGTGGTAAATAATTTTTTTGCTAATGTAATTGGCATATAGCAAAGTTCATTTAAATCAAATACGAAATAAAGCTTCTTTAAACACAACGTTCGTTGTTGAGTTGGTGTATTTCCCTTCTTCGTCACAACAGATAATCTTCAATCCCTTTCGTTTCTTGACTCTAGATACCACCACATAAAGTTGACCATGTGAGAAAACCGGCCGCTTTAGGAACAAACCTATTTGTGTCAATGTTTGGCCTTGACTTTTGTTAATAGTCATTGCGAAACACAAAGCAACTGGGAATTGCCGGTGGTTAAATTTAAATGGCATCTTGTTATCTGATGGGCTAAGAATCATACGTGGTATTGCGCAAATAGTACCAACACTTCACCGGATATAATCTTTGCTTCAATTATATTTATACCCATCCGTAGAACCTGAAGCCTTGTTCCATTGCATAACCCAGCTGTTTGGTAAATGTTCCTCATGCACATAACTAGAGTGCCTACCTTTAATTTTAATATGTGATGAGGAATACCGGCAATCCGAATGTTGTTAAGGAAATCGCACGTGTATATTGACTCATTGAAATTTGTGTTTTGATCAGCAATACCAACTGTGTCAGTACTTTGGTATGTATGTTCTTCTCCGGAAAGGAGCTCTAGTATTCGATCGTTTATCATATCCACAAGCTCGTGTGTTGGTGCAAGGATTGCTTTTTCTTGGAAAAATGTTGGATCGTAAAGGTTGTCTTTTAAGTCTGGGTATGTTTCTTCTATTATTGATCCGATATGATCATCTGAGTCCAGAATCAACATATCCTCTGGGAATTCAACAGTTGCTTGCCCATCGTTTTTACCTCCAATTGTTCTGTTTCCAATTGATAATATCCAATCAGCAAAGTCTTGTATTTCTTTTCGTTCGGTACTATCAGAACCTGTTTTTAACCTCATGTTAATGGTCAGCTGCAATACAGTGCAATGTTGCCATAAATATGAAGAGTTTAGGGCTGCGTGTACAACATTGTGCCGGGAACTGTTTGTGATAACTGGTAGGATTTGTCTAAAGTCTCCGCCAAACAAAACTACTTTCCCACCAAAAACAAATGAAGAAGGTGATTTCGTATTATCAGATTGAATATCATATCATGTTATCAGATTCAATATCATTTCATCATAGTTTATCAAATTGAAGATCAAATTAAGGTATGTAAATGATTTCGTGTTATCAGATTCAATAAGGTATGTAACTGATTTCGTGTTATCAGATTCAATATCATCTCATTATAAGTGATTTCGATTATAGTTTTGTTATTTTTGCTACTTAAAATCAATTATAAAGCTTATATATGTGATTGATGTTGTTTTATCTGTACGAATTTTTGTTCATATTGAGTTAGGTTTTTTTCATGAAATTTGATTTTTCAATCATCATGTTTGTTCGTAGATGTATTGGTTTTTAAGAGTTTTATGATATAATGCACTGTATAGTTTAGTTATTTGAATCAAATTTGAGAAAAAAAAGATATGTAAAACATGTTTACAAAAAATGCACACCAAGTGTTTGATAAAATGTCTGAACGATATTTTATAATTGTGATGCACTAATTTTACATTGTGATGCCCTAATTTTTGTGAGTAGATTTTAGTTACACTGTGATGCCCTGATTAATTTAGCAAAAAGGATTTTAGATTTGGATGAAAAAACTTGCTAAGACAATTGTATCGACTTCAGGTTTGTTCCTACTTTATGGTTAGTTATGTTACGTAGTTTTTAAGTTGTTTGTGTTTACTCGTAACATAACTTGAGGACCAGCCTATCAAAAGACACTTAAAAGCAAAGACAATCACCTTGTTAAGGACCGATGAACCTTTTGTTTTAACATTAGTTAACTTTTTTGGTTAAATGTATTAGTTGTTGCGAGTAATGATGTGTATATTTCATTCCAACCATCTTTAGAGTGCAAAAGTCTCATTTGTAAGATTTAGTTGCCTTCCGTCTTCATATTCCTCACAAGTATGAACTCCAGCTATCAATTTATTATAATTTAACTTTGATGCAAAGTAAAGGAATATGCATAGTCTGCTAATATGTATAATGTATGCAATTAGATATAGTTTAGCACATTATTTGTCTCGTGATCTCATCATATAAGTTCCCTCTTTAGGTTTAAAAGCCACTAAACCACTTTTGGAATCACTTGATTTGCATTTATTTACACATGTTTATTTTAATTCTTAAAGGAAGAAGAGGGCACCAACTTCCAAATTTGGTAACATATTGTACATATGGTAGAGCACAAACCTGACTTGTAAGTTTATGTGATGTGAACCTAATCAGTTCAGCAGGAATACAGGGTTGCTACGGATTAAAGGCAGCTATGAATAATTGAATATTTGATGCGTGGTTTTGTAACCTTACAACAGGTTTTACCTCTCGAGGGATCTCAAGAGGCTTACAACCCCACCAGGCAGTGTACCTGACCGATGTAGTATAGTGTAGTGGTAAGTACGGGGGATTGATCGTTCTCCACAGGGAATAGTGTTCGTTAGGTATGAAAGACTACTCTAATAGGTCTAAGGGTTGAGGAAGATTATTTTTATGTTTTTATATTTTTTTATGAAAGCAAGTAAAATCTCGGTTTTGAAAGAGTGGGCGGAATTAGTTGCTAGTCAACTAACCCAAAATTACTACGGATGCAAATAAAATAAAATAACAAAAATGAAAATGTGGTGAGAAACTTATGTGTAGAGAAATGTGTTTACTTAGATTTCCTTACTCCCTAACCATCTTTTACCGGTTAATTAGTGTGTATTAGTCGCGTGGATGACGGGTGTATTCCTTAATACCATTCGTGGGGTGGCGTACTTACTTCCCCAACTCTACAAGCTCCTACTTCACTCCTATGTCGAGCCGGCTAGGAAGCTCCTAACATGGGATCACTAGAATTCGCTTGTGCATTAAATACAACCATAAAAACCTTTAGTACGCATTTGGTTCATGTTTCTTAAGACGTTCAAGCAAGTTACCGAATAGGAAGTTAGCCAGTTTTCTTAAGCCTAACATAGATAAACAATCATCCAATACAACTAACAACACACTAATAACCAATAATCAATAGCTAGGTTTCATTAGATCTAAGCAAACACAAGATAAATTTAGCCTAACATGTTAATCAAAAGACAAGAATAAGATAAAATCAAACAACACATAGACATATTGAATGATTAATTGATAACTTATCTTCAATGTAACATGGAAGATCTCAAGGCAAAAAGCCTTGAAAAAGAAGCTAAAATCGTCTTAGGGTTTTCTCCCAAAATTCTACACACTAAGCTCTCCCTAATGACAAAAAATTAGAAAACTATATATAGACTTTTGGATCTGACGGCGTCACCTTATGGATTGTGACGCCGTTACCTCGCCGCTTCTAGGGTTCCCGGGTGACCTTCTTGACGCCGTCCCTCTTTAGCTCTTCAAAAATCCATTCTGGCTTATCAAGGCTTGACGCCGTCGAACCTTGAACGTGACGCCGTCCCTCTTTGATTTAAGCCGTGACGCCCTTGATCAAGTTAAAGCATGACGCCGTCAGAATTTACATGCTATTTTCACTGGCTTATCATGAGTAAATTTCACGTCCACTTTTTCTTGCCAAGGCATGACGCCGTCTAGAGTAAATTGTGACGCCGTCAAAGGTAACTTTTAGCCGATTTTTGAGACTTTGCCGTTTTCTTCACTTTTATGCTCCAAAAACGTCCAAAATGCCTCCTTTTCCAGATTTCTCCTCAAAAGTACCTAAAATGACAAAAGGAACGATTTAGGGCGATATTTGATCAAATAAATACGATTTAGGGCTTAAATGACCCCTTAAAAGCGGTACACTTTTTGCCTCATCAAATACCCTTACACTTGAGATTTGCTTGTCCTCAAGCAAATGCGCTTTTATTCTAATCAAAATACAAGTTAGGGGTCATTTAATGCAAACATAAAAGTAATTACAACAAATAATCGTTCCACTTCAATCATAATAAGCACGGAGATTACATACTAGCACCTCACAAGTAGTGTTTAGATACTCACATCTCTCAAGTGTCATCAAAATAAATCTCATAAATGAAAACGGATAATATCTCTCACTACCTGTCATAGCAAATAGATTACCATAGGCTTGGGAAAGGATCGAAAACCTCCTCCACTAGGCGTAAGCACCAAAGATAAACTATCAAAGAGGGCTTTTAAATGGGTTATAACGTTAGGTGTAGGGAAAAGGAAAACACGGTTTGGTTGGATAAGGGATATTTTACTGGTGGCTAGTTAAAAATCTTGATCAATTACATGTACTATACAATGTTGCTAAGCCAAGACTAGACTCGATCTTAAGCTAATGAAAGAAAGTAACAAAACATAACAAAAACATAAAATAAAATGGGATGGTAGTCCGTATGTTTTTTCTACTTTTTCTTTTTCTCATTTTTTTGTATTTTTCTTGATTTTTCGATTTTTTTTTTTTTTTTTTTTTTTTTTTTTTTTTTTTTTTTTTTTTTTTTTTTTTTTTTTGCATACACTTTTGCCCTACCATCCAAAATAATACATCATAGGGGCATTGCATCCCCCTTACACTTGAACTTTTACATAACTTTACAAATACTAATCTAATGACTCGAATTAAGATAATTGAAAAACTTGGAGTACTTTTAAAACATTTAGCACATATGGGGGTAATAAATGATGTTCATCCCCATTACTCCATTATACTAGTACTTTACCCATGAGTCCCAATCGTCCCAAAACAATATGTACAAGGATATGACTCGACTTAGCAACCATGTAATCAACTAGATAATTAACTTGGGTTTAAACAAATGTTGTCACAATAATGCACTAAAAATGAGTGCATACAAGGTAGGCTAAGGCGATTTGGGTGTACATTTAAGTGGGGTGTAACAAATTCTTCCTTTAAGTAAAATGCTTAAAGGTCGAAACGAAAAGATAGGCTCTAAGGGGTGTACTAGGGGTATCGTGTACTAAAAATGAGTACAACGCAAAGGGTGTGGGAGAATTACTTGACCAATGTAGCCAAAGTAATTATAACAAAAACACAGGTGTAAAACAATGGGTTAATCCTAATGCCTCTTATCATGTAGTAAATCTAACTACACGAATGTAGTCTCACTTGTGGCCTTGGAATGGTCCTAACGCAAGTTCTAGAATCTAAGTGCTACCGGTACACACATCATAGCATAAATGCTTTTCCTACCAATTCTAGGGGCGAACCTCACATATTTGGGGGTGGAAAATTTTTTAGTGGTACGGTTTTTGTGCTAGTCATATAACTCCTATCCATGAGACGCTCATTAAGACCAAAGTTTCACTCCTAAATGTTGTAAAAAATTTTAAATTTGGCACTAAAATTACCCTAACAGGTATTTCTCTCAGTTTTATTACCCATCTACTATTAAACAAACAAAAATCAAGCGTAATGGCATTTTCTAAAATCGTACTTTTACCCCCCCTTACACTTAAGATGAACATTGTCCCCAATGTTCAAATAACAAGATGTAAAAGTAAAAAGTAAAAGAATGAAATCAAATACTCCCCTGATTCGCTCGGTGGATAATGAAATTACACGGTTAAATCTTCCTCCAAAGAGAATGTAGAAGCTCCATGACTAATGCATCGCCAAAAGCTTGATTCAATAAACATCTCCTTGTCCAAAATAACCTGTTAAACCTGAGAAAACAAACACGAAAACCTGCATAACATCGGCGGGATAAATCTATATATAAGGATATAATGCTTGTGGAATGATAATTTTGCAGATTCCTGGAGATTATAAGTTGGAGATTTTAATAAAAACTTTTTATGAAAACAAAACTTTCAAAAATTTCTGAAAATTAAATCTGACGCCGTCAGGTTATAAACCCTGACGCCGTCAGAAATGACCTGACAAAAATTTTCATTTTAAGTTTCCGGAAAATTTCTGGAAAAACCTTTACCTTACTTCCTGGAAATCCTGCAAAACATCATTATGACTCGATACAAGCATTTGACTCAAACAAATACTAATATGTATGTTAATTTAATATTATTATGATTCATGTTCATTTGTTCTAATAAACCGATTTAGATTTCCCTTACACTTATCTTTTGCAAAATACCTTTATATGTAGTTAAGACGAAGTTAAAAACAAAATAAAGCATTTTCACAATTTAGTTTTGAACATGAATCAATAAGAATAAAAATTAAACACACATACGGAAAATAAAATCAAACAAACAAATAAATAAACACACAAAGCAAATAAAGCAAATAAAGCTTGGGTTGCCTCCCAAGAAGCGCTTGTTTTTGTTCGAGTCACGAGCCTGACTCTACCCTTATTTAACAAAAATAGGGGAGGTTTTCCCTACACTTAGGATTAAGTGCGGGTGAAAGTAGCGATACACACCCTTAGGGTGTGAATATGCCACGTGAGGTGAAGGGGGTGAGTGAATGGCTTCCTTCATCCTAAAACTACCCGGATAATATTGGTTGATGGGTGGGTCGGTTCCTCTTTTTTCTCCTAGATGTAAATCTAAGGATGAAAAGTTGTGTAAAGGTTGAGGTTCTAATTCATCAACACTAGGAAATTCCCTAGAACTATGAGTAAGGTCATCACTAAAAGTGTGCAAACCTATATCCTCTAGTTGTGCTTGGTCCAAGGGTTCTACCTCCATCGGGATTCCTAAAGTCTCTTCTACTTCTTCCGGGTAAGTCACGGGCGGTGCGGGTGCCTCAAATGATGGTTGAGTATTTTGTGGGCTTATGGTGTTTACCTCATTATTCCACGTGTCAAGATCACCTATATCCTCGTCAATTGTTTTCTTAGGTAGTGATAATAACAAACCTAGTGCTTCATCCAACTTATGATTTATTGATACGGCTCTATCCACAATTCCTTGGCAAACTAGGTCGCTTTTCCTATTAGCCTCACTAAAACAAGATCCTAAACATGGAGGTTGTTCATAAGAATCTATCCTAGGTGAAGGCTCATATGATTCATAAGTTTCTCTAAATGAGGTATTTTGAACTTCTTGGTGTTCTAGCCACTCAACCATATCTTGCAATCTTAGAAATCTAAGTGAAAAGTCCATTTGAAGCAAATTACAAACAAAATCACAAAGAAAAGATAGACTACGAGAAAGCTACAAAAAGAAAATAAAAATCTCACTAGAAAGGAATCTAGTGAGTAGACCTAATAGAAATAAAAATTCAACCTAAACAATAACTATTCCCCGGCAGCGGCGCCAAAAACTTGATGCGTGGTTTTGTAACCTTACAACAGGTTTTACCTCTCGAGGGATCTCAAGAGGCTTACAACCCCACCAGGCAGTGTACCTGACCGATGTAGTATAGTGTAGTGGTAAGTACGGGGGATTGATCGTTCTCCACAGGGAATAGTGTTCGTTAGGTATGAAAGACTACTCTAATAGGTCTAAGGGTTGAGGAAGATTCTTTTTATGTTTTTATATTTTTTTATGAAAGCAAGTAAAATCTCGGTTTTGAAAGAGTGGGCGGAATTAGTTGCTAGTCAACTAACCCAAAATTACTACGGATGCAAATAAAATAAAATAACAAAAATGAAAATGTGGTGAGAAACTTATGTGTAGAGAAATGTGTTTACTTAGATTTCCTTACTCCCTAACCATCTTTTACCGGTTAATTAGTGTGTATTAGTCGCGTGGATGACGGGTGTATTCCTTAATACCATTCGTGGGGTGGCGTACTTACTTCCCCAACTCTACAAGCTCCTACTTCACTCCTATGTCGAGCCGGCTAGGAAGCTCCTAACATGGGATCACTAGAATTCGCTTGTGCATTAAATACAACCATAAAAACCTTTAGTACGCATTTGGTTCATGTTTCTTAAGACGTTCAAGCAAGTTACCGAATAGGAAGTTAGCCAGTTTTCTTAAGCCTAACATAGATAAACAATCATCCAATACAACTAACAACACACTAATAACCAATAATCAATAGCTAGGTTTCATTAGATCTAAGCAAACACAAGATAAATTTAGCCTAACATGTTAATCAAAAGACAAGAATAAGATAAAATCAAACAACACATAGACATATTGAATGATTAATTGATAACTTATCTTCAATGTAACATGGAAGATCTCAAGGCAAAAAGCCTTGAAAAAGAAGCTAAAATCGTCTTAGGGTTTTCTCCCAAAATTCTACACACTAAGCTCTCCCTAATGACAAAAAATTAGAAAACTATATATAGACTTTTGGATCTGACGGCGTCACCTTATGGATTGTGACGCCGTCACCTCGCCGCTTCTAGGGTTCCCGGGTGACCTTCTTGACGCCGTCCCTCTTTAGCTCTTCAAAAATCCATTCTGGCTTATCAAGGCTTGACGCCGTCGAACCTTGAACGTGACGCCGTCCCTCTTTGATTTAAGCCGTGACGCCCTTGATCAAGTTAAAGCATGACGCCGTCAGAATTTACATGCTATTTTCACTGGCTTATCATGAGTAAATTTCACGTCCACTTTTTCTTGCCAAGGCATGACGCCGTCTAGAGTAAATTGTGACGCCGTCAAAGGTAACTTTTAGCCGATTTTTGAGACTTTGCCGTTTTCTTCACTTTTATGCTCCAAAAACGTCCAAAATGCCTCCTTTTCCAGATTTCTCCTCAAAAGTACCTAAAATGACAAAAGGAACGATTTAGGGCGATATTTGATCAAATAAATACGATTTAGGGCTTAAATGACCCCTTAAAAGCGGTACACTTTTCGCCTCATCAATATTTTGAAACATCTATGATGCACTAGTTGTTAACCAATTGATGCCCATAATTAGTTAGTGTGATGCATTACTTTTATACACTGTGATGCACTTATATTTATACTTTTGTTGAATTATGCAGGTTTTGCTTTCTTTCTTTGGTATGACTATCAAATAATCATGAAAACAGTTTCACTGGTGTGGATTCTTCATGTTGATGTAGGACAAAAAGTAATTGAAGGACTATATTTTCTTTGTTGTTTCAAACGTTGTTGTTATTTTATATTTTTTCTACCCTTTCATATTTTCACTCGCACGCTTTATGACACTTCCTTTTGAGCATTATATATTACAGTTTTTTGGCAACTACAACAACCAACATCGTGTTGCAAAATATATATGATTTTGGAATGGTAACATGTATTTCTTTTCATCTTTTTTTGCTACACTTTTAGAATTTGTTTTTTCTACTATTTGGTTTGTGTTCCTATGAGTTTCTATTTTCTGCACTTTTATGTTTTGTCTTTATAGTTCGAATGCATTTTGAGCATCTGTGTTTTGTTTATTTTCACCACCCAAACAACCAACAATCACGGCATGTTAAAACCAACATTTACTTGCCAACATTAAATCTGCTACAAAACATTACTTGAAAAAACAAAAATTTTAAGCAGAGTATAAATTTTGTTCAGATTCAATGATACAACTAAACAATTTCGTCATACAAAAAAAGTACCTCAAACGGATGCCCTACTATGATAAAAACCGATGCACTAAAGTACCTCAAACGGATGCACTAAAATACAAACAAATGCACTAGAATATATTTTATGATTCAAATGTGTTTCACACTGAATCTAAAATACACACATTAGGAATACACATTATTTATCTTCCTATACCACCGTGTATACAAATAATTTTCTTCTCAATAAGCGTTGCAAGTGGATGATGGTTAAATAACTGATTGAACCACGTCCAGATCCCATCATTCTCACCCTGTAGAACAGAAATTGCCAGTAATAAAATCAAACAATGGCCGGTAAATGTTCAAAAGTCAAAATGGGTCAATTTGGTATGCTTAGTACTAGATTAACTAAACGCAATTCAAAAATGGTTACAAGACTGCCACATCCGCTAAACATACACAACGGAAAAAACTGATGTGTTGCTACATACCATTCTTTTCAATGACTCCAAGACGGAAACCTAAGAGTGCATTTATATCAGCAGCCTCATGATTCCCACGTATCAAGTGAACATTCTCGGGATACTGAATATGAAAAACAAGTATTGGAAAGGAGTGAGGCTCCAATATGACACTAGATCAGCATGTCACCAGTTGAAATAAAACCTTACCTTTAGAGTAAGGAGCAGAGTGATCGTCTCCAAACTATGTTGTCCTTGATCAACATAATCTCAAACGGATGCACTAAAGTACCTCAAACGGATGCCCTACTATGATACGAATCGATGCACTAAAGTACCTTAAAAAGATGTACTAAAATATAACTTTGAGGGACGACTTTCGCAATAACAACTTATCTTCAATAATTGCATCTTTTCCCTTCTTGATGATACAAACACTGCGTCAGACCCTGTGAAAAAAAGGATGAGTTATAGCTGGGAATACCTAAAAGTATTAAACTTGTTTTGCTTTTATGATACAAACGGATGCATTAAGTACCTCAAATGGATGCAATAAAGTTCCTCAAACAGATGCACTAATGTGCCTCCCAATAAACCATTCTTTATAAAATGAACAGGACTCGTGTGAGTGACCATAAACAGAGGCATTAAAGTACCTCAACTGGATGCACTAAAGTACCTCAAATGGATGCACTAAAGTATTGACCCGTATTGGTACACTATCTAGCCCGCCCATTTTCCATTTCTACCTATAATGCGTATCTAAATCTTAACTTATGTATCTCATTAGTGGAATAGAAATTACGACCACATACCACCCGTCGGTATCAGCTGCATCAAGATAATCACCGTACAATGTAGCTAAAAAGGCTGCACTCACAATGTAGTGAAGTGGCTCAGGTCTTCCATGTTTTAATTGAGCCAATCCACCTGCAAAAGAAGACGATAATCATTCCTCTATGACAGCCAAAAAAGGGCCGGGTAGTTTAGCAACAAGGACTTATAATCACTAACTCACCTTTTGTTCAGTTAAAGCTTGTAAAGTATGGCAGGTATGAGCACATGATTATGATCGTTTGGTTGTGAAACGTTTACAACGACATACATTAATGTTTTAAAATATTCTACAGAAACTAAATGTCCATACCCGCAGGACAAAAAGGTTACAAACTTCAAGGACATAATAGTGTAAAGGGTGCTGCCACACATCAACTTGGATTTGTGTGTTCCACATGAGCACCATTTTGAAAGTAGCTCGAAGTGCACCGTAGACCTTCAAAATTTATGAAGTGGTTATCTCAAAAAAATAGTAAACATGATCTTCATGCATTCTAAAGTAAAGATGTAATTAGAAACAAAAAATGAAGGGGGTTCAACCTTTATGATATAACAACTTAACCTCAATCAGTCATTCATAATCACTAATTAAACACAAATTAAACTCAAAACAAATAGTAAGCCTCAAATTAACCCATACATACCTAACCCTATGTTTCAACTAAAAATCAAGGAGATGACTTACTAATTAGTGCAACTACTTCAATGCTAAAAAAGGCTTCATCCAACAAATATCACCAAATTCCTTCATAACTAGCAACTGCCTTTTGCGCATCAAATTAAATGTAAATGGATGCACTAAACATGCAAATGGATGCACTAATATGTCCAAATAGATGCACTATACATGCAAATGGATGCACTAATATGTCTACTATTGCTTAATTGTCTGACTAGTGAGCCTATTGAAAAGATCATAAGTTCCTCAATATGGATTGATAAGCTTATTAACTTAAGATAATGAACTTAAATAAGCCAACCAAAAGTTGACTAGTCAATCAGCCCTAAAAATAATCTTATAAGCTTTTCATATCAGAAAATCCACATACCTAATAATCGAGACAAAGCTAAAGCAAACACTCAATAAAGCAAACAACTATAACCTTAGATTCGGATAAATGATTGCATCAAGTATTTATAAGAAAAAACTCCCAAAAAAGTATAACTTAAAACATGTAACATAACATTACATAGGCATAAAGAATCGTTTTCAATTGACACGTAAAACCATATTATGGTGTTTACTTTGGCTTATTTGTTTGAGCTTATGAACTCAGTGAAAACCTAATGAGCTAGTTCTATAGGGTTTATAAGCTTATCTACTCAAACTTCACCTTAAATAAGCCATAAGTTTGAGCATAAAATCTGATAAAGGCCTACAGTAGAACTTATAAGGTTTTAAGAGTTTCAGAAACAATAAAACCCCATAATCGAAAAAAATATAAAGCAAACACCAAATTAATTAAATTAAAAGTAAATCAAGTGCACTGACTGTAATAATATTAAACACTTTTTATTTTCATTTGACACTTACCAAACCTGGGGTATTTGCTTTGGCTTATTCGTTGAGATTGTGGACACAATGAAAAGCAAATTCCCTCCTTCATAGAGCATATAAGCTTACCAACTTAAGCTTATGAAGTAGGTCAAGACTAGGGTTCCAATCCTTTTTTAACGTGTTGACACATATTTCACCGTTTATTGCTATGTTTGGGTGGAAGATCTTGGTAAAAAAATTACCTATAAACAGAAACAAAATGAATATGCATATCAGTAAAGAGTAAGATATAAGATGAATATCAGTAAAAATGTAATCAGAATTGTATGAGCTTATGATCAAACCTTTTGGAGGTGAGTGTGGGAAGTCACGGGACATAATCAATTTCATCTGAAATGCACCATTTTTGTATGTAGTACCAGCTGCATATCGGAGATACTTGGTCAGAAGTTAGAATAGAGAAACAAAATAAACTTCATTTATAGAAGTTGTGAATCAAAGCTATGAACTTATTTTTAATGAAGTCTTCATTTATAAGGGAAAGTACTGATCTAATACGATCCAAAATTTTTGAACGAGGATATGTACAAGATTAAAAAATGGACTAATATTTCCGACGATGTAAATGGATGCACTAAGTTGATGCCTTAATATGTTAAATGAAGCACTAATCATACTCATTGATGCCCTAATATGTCAAGCGATGCACTAAACATACAAATGGATGACCTACTATGACCAACGATGCACTAATCTTACTCATTGATGCCCTAATATGTAATCTGATGCACTAATTCTACACACATATGCCTTGAGTTGTCATGTGATTCACTGATCATACAAGTAGATTCCCTAGCATGTAACCTATTGCACCAACCACAAACACAAATGCCCTAACATGTAACAAGATGCCCTAACATGTAATTCATATCATTCAAGAATAATACAATCTGGTGCCCTAGCATGTAACCCGATGCTGCAAATATACACACAGATGCCCTAATATGTCATATCATTCAATAATTAACACATATGCTCTAAAAGTTAGTGCATCTCAATTATAAAATCTCATTCATATATTTTATCAAGCAACTTTTGTACTAAAAAAATAACCTACATTAGCTAATAGAACTATATATTCCAAAAATAAACATGTAGTAAATCAGTATTTGAAACAACTGCATCAAATATACATGAAACAAACATACAGTTACACGTACATGCATTTTCTACTCATAACATAGAAAAAAAAGACACACCTTCGACATCAACATTTCTAAAAACTTATATCAAAACAAGTAAACAACAAAATTTGACACATCACAATACATAATTAGTGCATCATAGTGATAAAATCTCATTCAGACATTTTATCAAACACCTGGTGTGCAGTTTTAACAAACACATTATTTATTATTTTTTTTTAAATTTGCTCCATATCTAGTAGAAAATATCATGATATGAATATAAACTTTCAACAAAACTTTGAAAAATCATCAGATTTTTTATTTAAATGTGACCAGTTAACAAAATTAGTTCACTTACGAGTTGAATCTAGCTTTTTCTTCAGTTTTGGATGATCAGATTACAAAAACTCATGCTTAATTCATGATTTGTTGGTTTCTTTGATCGGAATGTGTGCGTTTCTGATGACCGGAGTTGCGTTTTTTAATCGGAGAGTGTGTTTCTGATGATGAGACTTATGTTTTTTGATCGAATAAATGATTGGAATATGGTTCCCAAGGTGGTGGTTTCCGGTGATAAATGGCGGTAGAGGGGATATTTGTAAATGACGTGGTGGTTGTAAATCAGAGAACTCAGAGAAGATAGAAATAATAAAATATGTAAAAATGGTGGATCTGGTTTGTAACTCCTTTTTGTTTATTATTTTTTTTTAATTTTTACCCCGAACTTTCAAGTGTTTTCATAATCTACCCTGTAACTTTTTTTCTAACTTTTCTATCTAATTACACTTTTCTCTAGAACCAACCTCTCTCTCTCTCTCTCTCTATATATATATATATATATATATATATATATATATATATATATATATATATATATATATATATATGTATAGAAGGAAAGGAGATCAGAAAAATAGGCGGACGACTTATAGTATAGGTCGGATGTTTCCGTGAGCAGTAAGCAGCAGATCCCCCGTTATTATATATGTATACATATATATATGTATATATATATATATATATATATATATATATATATATATATATATATATATATATATATATATATATATAACAGGATAAACATGACTAGATAAAGCCACATCATCATAAATAAGTCCACGTCAAAGGCCACGTAGGCAATAATCCGCACGTCAAAGTCCACGTATGCAATAATCCGGTTGTTAATTTATTTGTCAAAAAATCACATGCATGGATTCGAACTCAATAACATGTTCATATTATGTGGTGTGTTACCCATTGAACCACCTAATTTTTTTTGTTAGATTATGTAGCCGAATTTCTATAAAGGATACTACGCAATCATCATATTTTTAGTATTTGATAAGTATGGAAAATATTCATTGTGATCTTAGCCCCATTCAGATTGGGTGTGCATGTTTTTAAACCTAATTCTACATTATATATATGACTTATTATGTGACATCATAACCCATTCACAAACACACATTATACATGATCCATATATCAGTATGCAACCACAAAGACATTCAGCAAGGCTATCAAGATCAAACGTTAAAAAGACGTCTGAAACTGAAACGAAAAAGAAGAAAAACAAAAACACTATAGTTGGTTCATCGGGTAATTTTTAGAATAAACAGTTAAACATTGATTGTTTGGTTATGAATATGAATCGTATTATGAGTTAAACATTGATTATTTGTTTATGAATATGAATTGTATTATGAACTGCTTATATACTTTTTAATTTTGTGTTACAAAAAAGCGTTAGCAGTACTAAGTTTAAAGGAGCAGTACTAACTTGAAAGTTAGTACTGCTATTCTGAGTTTAAAGGAGCAGTACTAACTTGAAAGTTAGTACTGCTGGAACCTAATTTTTATAGTATGTATGATTAGGTTTTCAGATGTAATTAAGAATTGTTTGTGTACAAACTTTTAGCAGCAACTGAGGAGGCAAACAACAACATTATACTGGATTCAGCAGGTGGTTTGTTTCTTAACAATTAAACATGCATGGTTTTAAACATTCATTATAGATTCAATATTTTCTATTGTCATGATTTATATATGTTGTTGTATGTTGGTTAATAGGATTCATATTAAACATTCATTAGATAACTCATATTTTTTAATCAGCATGATTCATATATATTTATTAGATTAACAATTACATCATCTTTAATTTACAGCGTTGAATGAAGCACTAGGTGATAATCAGGAGAATAAAAGCCTACAAGGTATTTTATCAGTTAACACAATTTATTAATTACTTTGTATTCTTAAAATTACATAAAAATAAAGACTATTTAATAGATGCATGTATGTTTGAGAGTGACACACTTGAAAGAAGATCTAGAACTTATATTCACAATTTAGAAAACCCGCCAAAAGGTAGTTATGTTATAAACAAATATAGTTTTTAATATTTTTATAACTATTAATATAAAGAGTTATAGTAATAATATGGTGAGTGATCGACACGATGCAATAAACTTGCATTGGGAAATACTCATAAGATGTATGGTAAACATGCTTCCAATCTGGATATCCAGTCAACAAGTAATTTGTCAAAACATCATGAAGAAAAAAGTGTTGCAGGTTTGTTTGTTTGTTGTTTGTTTTTTATATTTTAACATACTCGGTTATAAAAATTCAGGAGATAATTTAATGTATTTATTTATCTCATGTAATAGATGCATGCATGTTTGAAAGTGATACTCCTAGAAGGAACTCTAGATCTCATATGTTGAATTTAGGAGGGCAACAGAGGTTAGAATCTGAAAAGATGTCCTATATCTGAAGTCGTCAAAAAGATTTGAGAGCTCCAACTAGAGGTATTATAGTTACACAATTAAATAATTTTGCATGGTTACATAATATTAATAATATATGAGCATTATAATGAAATCTTTACTGTTTGACAGTAGTGAATGTATTGCCGAAGATAACACAAGAACAGACATCCTCAAAGCAAAGTTTTGGATATCAGACATCCTCTTTTGACTGCCATTTAGATCATGAAAACTCTGAGGATTTTTCATCAGGTGGTTTAATTGTTATAAATTTAATATACAATGTTTATTAAAAAATTTAAATTAACATATGGTCCATAAACATTTGAGGTTCCAGAATCATTCTTCCAGTTTTAAAAACCCATCAATAGGTATTTTGATTATACATAAAGGAATGTATATATATATATATTTAAAAATGAATTACAACACAAGTTTATACTCATTAAATTGCAGGAGTTAAGCCACAACAAACAAGGAACAGTAGATTACATTCTGCCAGTTTTGGAAACACCACATCAGGTTTATATTAATAAAGAACACATTGTACATTATAATTATTTGTTACATATTACATTTATATTATAATTTTAAAACATGTTATGTTTTATGTATTATTTTGTAGTGCCTAAATCACATTATCAGAAAAACAATGGAATGCACAATTCTAGCTCTCAGCGTGTTTCACCAGGTATTTAGATATCAAGAGTTTTGCATTGACATTATTGTTTTAAGTCATTAAATAACTATATTATGTATGGTTTAATTTAACAGCAACTAAGCTTGAGGAACGAATAATAACTGCCGTTAGTCATATCATCCCAATGGTTGATAGTATGGCAATAAAAGCAAGATGTATTTCTCTATGGCATTCCTACAAGTTAAATGAAGAACACGATCCATATAGTTTGGATTGTGTCTTCCAAGATTAAGAGGTGAATTTACATTTATAACGAATAACATGTTTTTTTTTTGGTTTTTTTAATAAAATATATTTGGAAAAATTGTATAAACAGAGCGACCAAATTTAGATTTACATAAAAAAAGAATTGATGTTTAAGTTTGAACCCCTTATTCAAGAGGGTCAGTGTTATATCATCTCTGATTTCGGTGTGGCGGAAAATAGGGAAAGATTGCCATTGCTTCCCAATAGGTGGAAAATTTCCTTTAACAAAGGAACAGAAGTGACTAGAACATATCAAATTGATGATAACTTTGTTGGATTTATAAATGAACCATTCACACGTATCTTAGACAACAACAATGAGTATCATGAACATGATTGTGTCGGTATGTATTTTATGTTTTCCTTCTTTAGAAAACTTTTTGAGTTTAAGATTTTATTAACAGTGACATTTGTATAAATTTGTTGCAGACGTGATTGGAACAGTTGTCGCTATTGGAAACATTGTAACTGTCAATAGCGCTAGTGGTCCAAAAATTCGTAGGACAGTTGTTATAGAAGATGCTGAGTGAGTACATATATATACAGTTTTTAATAATAAATATAAAACACAAGATTCATGTAATAATATTTTAAAATGGCAATATACAGATCTTACAGACTTGATTGTACTTTCTGGGATAATTGGGCACAAATGTGGAGTGCATATGATGAGAAACTTGAAGAAGTTGGGCATTTAGACATCCTTTTGATGTTAGCAAAAGTTAAATACTAGGATAGTAAGTTTAAAATATATTTATTGTGAATAGAATACATTAAATTATGTTATATATAGTTGATACAATTGTTAATGTAATTTCATTATTAAATACAAACAAGCCTGTAATACACAATGCTCTATTCGGATCAAAGATCTATATTAATAGAAGAATACCCCAGCTACTGTCTTTCTGAGAGCGGTAATATTTTTAATACATGTATATTTGATTTTAAATGTACATGTAATTACATGTGAAATACTAAATGTCTAAAATGTTCACATGATGCAGGTATGAAACACAGGATGGTTATGATGCGACTAAGTTCCGTATTGTAGCCTATTCTCAGGGTGCGCGTGTTGTTACACCTGAAGAGTTTATGCATGGCTGCTTATAGAAAATGGTTGGTATGATTCTTAGCATTGAACCGGTAAGAAATCATTGATTTATAAAGATTTTAGACATGAAATTGTTGCATTCAACTTTGTATTAATACTGCATAAAAAAATGATAACCAATCAATTTAACCAAAATGCAGAAAATACATTGTGTTGTTTATGTAACTGTGCACAACATACAATATGAAAATAGATGGGTTTATACAGCTTGCAAGGCATGCAACAGTAGAGTTTCTGCAATTACGTCAGAAGGAAACAATTTTTCAAGAAACAATCGTGGTACTGTAAGAAACATGGAGAAACATACGCAGTTGCATCAAGGTATGAAACTCACATTTCTAATAAAAAATAAAAAACTAAATCCTCCGTACCGAATATAAAAAAACAAAACTGAATATTCTTTATGTTTCATGTCTAGGTTCAAAATCATTGTTCGTATAGTTGATGAAACTGGTACTGCACAGATTGTGCTTTTTGACAACAATGTGCATAAGATGACTAATTTGATCGCGTTTGAAATCATGCAACAACATGGCATGGATAATGATCAATATTTTCCAGATGAGCTTGATCAAATCATTGGAAAACAATATCTTTTTAAGATTCTGTATTCTGAGTTTAACCACAACAATAATAGCCACATATATCGAGGTGAAAAAGTTGTTAGTACAAGCAGTCTCGTTGGGGAGATTGTTAGTGCAAGCAATCTCGTTTGTTTTGATTCATGACAAACATGTAGCTTGATACATAACGTAAAATGTACAAGTTACTTGTAATCATATTTTGTCTCAACATACATCCAACACCTCTCGACTTCTCGAGTCCTTGTATGATACAACACAGGTTCGTACATGTTTGTTATGTGGCATTATGATCAAACCCTTAACAAACCATTTAGAATTATTAAAATACGGTTATGTCATTTAGTATTTTAAAAGGTTAATCATTCTACTTAGAACCTCATTTTACAAACATATATTAGTTAAGCTAGCATATACATGTTACATGATCACTAGGATACATGTTACATACACATACACATTTATATTATTTACATTTTAAATCTTAAAATGGAAATATATATACATGATACCATGGCATACATCATTGAAAAATCTTGTAGATTTAAAAAGATATTTTGTAAAGATCTTGAAGCAACATAGTTGACTTTGGAAGATATGGCAAGATATGGTAAGATATTAAAAGATTTGTTGAGATATTAGCTGTCAGGTCCGGCGGATTCGGCGGATCCAAATGGTATAAAGGACGGATCCCTTTGGTATAAAGGGTGGATCCCTTTTATCAAATCCATGGTTTGTTTTACATTTTGCCTATAAATAGTAGCCCATTGTTTACCCATTATTCAAGCCACTAGAACACACATTCCCTTTACCCTTTGCACACACTTAGATCAGTAGCAAACCATGTAGATTCATACATTAATCACCCTTTACATAATGATCATAATGTTACTAACTTTCATTATGTTGTAAGCATACACTGTTAATGATCCTGTGAAGCAAGCTCAAGATCATGAGTCATTATACATAGCATACTTCCTGATCCACCAAGAAGGTTAGAAGATCTTGAAGTCATTATCCACCATAGCATTCCAACATATGAAGATTCAAGGACACTTGACATCCTCAATGATTGAAGACTTCTCATTCAAGAAGTTCATGTAGATTTCACATGCATACATGAAGATCCATCACAACAAGTTTATGGAGCTTGTGATCTTTATCCATTGAAGGCTTCCTATCAATGGAAGTTCATTTAGAATAGTCATTCATATCCATGATACATTTATGTCATGGATCATCATTGATCATTGTAAACATCAACCCAGATTAGGTGGTTTATGTGTTTGTGCCATAAAACATAAGGTTTCTATGTTGGGCCATAAAACATAGTGGGAGTGGTTGAACCCTTGTAAAAGAACCAACGGGAGTGGTTGTACCCTTGTAAAGAACTCGACATCTAGCTTAGTGTCAAAAATTGTATAGGCGATGATGGGAGTGGTTGAACCCTTGTAAAAGAACCAACGGGAGTGGTTGTACCCTTTTAAAGAACTCGACATCTAGCTTAGTGTCGAAAAGTGTGTAAGCGACGTATTAAGGTTTTCTCCACCAAGAAGGGAGCTTGTTGATCTAGTGAAGTAACTCTCGAGTTGGGTACTCGGGGAGTGGAGTAGGGCGGAGAGGAGCTTCGTGATCGAACCACTATAAATCATCGTGTTCAGTTTGCACTTTCTTTTACTTATCACTTTACTTTTATGTTGCATTATGTGATTGCTTGTGTTGTGATTATTTGATAATACTTGTGTGACAACTTGGTAGTCATAAACTACAACAAACATCTTTCATATTAGAATAAGCCAAATTGGAAATTTAATACAATAGGTTTGAAATTTGTGTTTGGGTATCTTTCAACATACCTCTCTCCAAATCATATTGTTTCTTCCGCTTTCCTAACAACTTCTCCATCATCCTTTAGTTATAACAATACACCTTCCAGGAGAAAACCACATGCCTCGTCGTGCGATCATCTTGCATTGATAGAGAAGAGCTACATAACTTCGAGGATGAAGTACTTTGTATGCTAACCAACATCCGCAAAAACATTACCAAGCTCATTGCTTTCATTAACCTGCATCATCATTCTTCACATCACACATTATGTTGGATGTCCACCTATTAAGGGGGAGAGAAATTCATTCACATAATTGTCTGGTTGTATTAAAGAACACTCACAAATACCAACACATAGGTTCACACCATTTAGTTAAAATCAGTTCACAAAACCATAAGTTTTCCAAATCTTCTTAGATCAACATCACAGTTCTGCACCAATACCTCGTCAAGTGAAAAACACATCATGTGTTTGAAAAACCTCTTAAACGAGAAGCATTAAGTCTCCTTAGACTTTGACTAGGATTAGTAAAACTAAATCAGTAGTTAAAAGTAAATAGACCTTAGCTCGAACCTTCGTTTGATCAAAAATGACAAAAGGTGACCAAATCAATTTTGGTCCCACGGCACCCTACGATAAGACGGACGGAACCAAAGATTTGGTTCCGCCCAATCCGTGGGTACCTGGTTCAATTTTAACTATTCATGACAGACAGCCCTCTCACAACCAACGAGTCTAGGATTCACTTTCACATTTTCATTGTCTAGAACTACTTCATTATCTAGAACACCTTCATTGTCTAGAACACGATCATAGGATCTCATCCTTTTTATTCTTGATACATATAAAGCACGTCATTTTCAGTGCAAACAGAACCATCATTCTCAACACATTGGTGCAACCAACACTCTCATCATATGATGTTATTTTCATCCGCATATAGGTATCTAGTATTTCTAATTGTTGCATATGGAATCTCTATTCCTAAGTGATCATTGTCTTCACTTTCTCTTATTTCCATTCGAGCATTTACTATGGCACGATTCATCATCTTTGGTAGATGATAATATCATAACCGTAACCGTCTTCAAATACTCTTATAGCTTTTGCTATACATTAGAGTTTCTGAATTCATTGCATTCATTATAACCACCCCCTTCCATCACCTCTTTCACTAATCATCAACCCCATGGATTAGCGAAAAACCTACTTGCACCAACCTTTAGTTATCAATTGAGTTATCACTAGCACTAGCATCACTCACCTTAAACTCCACTTCATATCCTCCTCATATGTATTATTTTGTAGGATTTTATCATATTATATTCTTGTGATTGTAATTCTTATCAGAAGATTACACTCTTTATAACATGGTTTACTAGATAATCACGATTGATATCACAATTGGTATGCTGCATTATATTTTTCTTTGATTAGACAATCACAATTGGTAAGTTGTTTGTGATTAGATTATTGATATGTTGCATAATATTTTTCTTTTAGATAAAATATATTGCACTAACCATTTCATTGTAGGTTCATCATCATAGCTTACTCATCATAGGATGAAGTTTGCATCGATTATTAGTCAAGCACTCATATTGCATCGTCTATACACATTGGTCGTATATGACATATATGTCTTAAGACATAGCTTCTAGTGCACTAATCTTTTGTTTTGTAGGTTCATCTTGACGTCCTAGAGCAAGAGGGAGTTTTCGTCAAGCATTTTTAGAATGCATCATATAAACGCATTGTTGTATATCACATACTAACCTTTATTTTGTAGCATTTCTCATCCTTGGATCATATACGTTGGTACCCTAGCAACGGAGAGTATTGATCAAGGGGGAGCATATCATGTACTAATCCTTGTTTTGTAGCAATCATAATCCTTACATCATATACGTTGGTACCCTAGCAACTGGGAGTATTGATTAAGGGGGAGCTACAGCCAAGGGGGAGCATGTACACATTCTTAAGAATTCTCATTTTTCGACACACTTTTGTGTTTCGACAAAAAGGAGGAGATAGGTCAACATAGTCTAACATTGCTTACCCACGTGTATCGTTGGCTATATGCATTTCATTCATCATGCATTTTTCATATATATTCTTTTTATGTTGCACACCACTAACCTTTATGTAGGTTAAGAGTCTTAATTTGATCCATGGATCCGCTAACAACCAAGGGAACGCAACAACCATAAGAGATTGGGGTAGTCTATTTAACTTTACTAGGGATGATGCAAGCTCGCCATTTCGGGGAGAAATGAAGTTAACTCCAAGGACACACCCTTTTTGCTTTGACAAAATGGGGAGAAAGGTGTAAACGGAGAAAGTAAGTAATTACAGACACAAGGAGAAAAGGGAGAAAGGTGTAAATGGAGAAACGGACACAAGGAGAAAGTAAGTAACTACGGACACAAGTAACTTTTTGCATTTTACTTTCTATCACGTTTACATATTTTTTCATCATCAAAAAGGGGGAGATTGTTAGTGCAAGCATTCTCGTTGGGGAGATTGTTAGTGCAAGCAATCTCGTTTGTTTTGATTGATGACAAACATGTAACTTGATACATAACGTAAAATGTACAAGTTACTTGTAATCTTATTTTGTCTCAACATACATCTAACACCTCTCAACTTCTCGAGTCCTCGTATGATACAACACATGTTAGTACCATGTTTGTTATGTGGCATTATGATCAAACCCTTAACAAACCATTTAGAATGTTTAAAATACGGTAAGGTCATTAAGTATTTTAAAAGGTTAATCATTTGATGAGACAAAAAGTGTACCGCTTTTAGGGGGTCATTTAAGCCCTAATTCGTGATTATTTGATCAAATATTGCCCTAAATCGTTCCTTTTGTCATTTTAGGTACTTTGGAGAAGAAATCTGGAAAAGGAAGCATTTTGGACGTTTTTGGAGCGAAAAGTGAAGAAAACGGCAAAGTCTCCAAAATCAAGCTGGAAACAGAGCTTGACGGCGTCACGCTTTGTAGGTGACGGCGTCACGTACTGGCAAAAGGATGAATATGAATTTACACGTGACGCGCCAGAAGGTTTTGTGGAATTAAAGGGTGACGGCGTCACGTGTTAATGGATGTAGGCCATCAAGTGTTAAGTTAAAGAGAGACGGGCCAGAGGATTTTTGAAGGTGACGGCGTTAGGATCATAGACCTTACGACGTCAGATGATATAGAGTGACGGCGTCAAAGTATTCTTACACGAGAAGGAACCTTAGTGAAACCGCCACAAGTTAATCAAGACAATCACAACTCGCGCGCGGAGTAGCTGTCACTGTTTTGGCCATAAAATCTTCATACGAACTCGGATTTAGGTGATTCAAGAGGCCACGGAATCGGGACGAAAAGATCTACAATTTGGTGAAAAAGGGGAGCTGACGCCGTCAAGGTTAAGGGTGACGCCGTCAGATCGATGCGGACAGAAAATCAGCTATAAATACAACATCACAACTTCATTATTTGTAAGCCCTAAACCCTAAGTCCGATTCTAGGGTTTAGGTAGGTGTTTTTCCAGCAACTTAGAGGGTCTTAATCATGCCATAAACATCTTGTAATGGTTTTTTTATTGATTCAATCTTATACTATATCTTCAATTATCATTATTGTCAATTGCTCTTCATTGATTATGTGTTGCTAATTCACCTTGTGTCTACTTATGATTGTGTAAAACTTGTATATAATTAATTAGATCTTATTGATTCCTTGTTGATGTATGTGTCTATCATCATCAATAAAGGTGTGACACTTCAATAGATCTAATTGGTTTAGCTTATAATTCTTGTTTCCTATTGTCTCTTGTTTGATTGGGTGATATCGATGTTAGGCTTAAGAAAACTGGCTAACCTCCTATACGGTAACTTGCTTGAACGTCTTAAGAAACATGAACCAATGCGTACTAGGTTTATTTGGTTGTATTTAATGCATGAGCGAATTCTAGTGATCCCATGTTAGGAGCTTCTTAGCCGGCTCGACATAGGAGTGAAGTAGGAGCTTATAGAGTTGGGGAAGTACGTACGCCACCCCACGATTGGTATTAAGGAATACAACCCGTCAATTAAAACAAGGTGTGACAATTCAATAGGTAGAATTGGATAGCTAGCAAGGAGTAACATATCATAGGTAGACATGCTTCACTTCCCTTGTAGAACCCTAGTTTACTTTCCTGCACATTAGTTTAATTAGTAGCTTTTGGGTTAGTTGATTAGCAACTAATTCCGCCCACTCCTTCAAACCAGAGATTTTACTTGCTTTTCATAAAATATAAAAATACAAAAAGAATCATCCCTCACCTCTAGACCTGGTAGATAAATTTCAATCCTAACGAACACTATTCTTTGAGTTGAACGATCAATCCCCCGGTACTTGCCACTTCACTATACTACATCGTTCAGGTACACTTCCTGGTGGGGATTGCAAACTTCTCAAGATCCCTTGAGAGGTAAAACCTGTTGTAAGGTCGCAAAACCACGCATCATCATTCTACTTAGAACCTCATTTTACAAACATATATTAGTTAAGCTAGCATATACATGTTACATGATCACTAGGATACATGTTACATACATATACACATTTATATTATTTACATTTTAAATCTTAAAATGGAAATATATATACATGATATCATGGCATACATCATTGACAAATCTTGTAGATTTAGAAAGATATTTTGTAATGATCTTGAAGCAACATAGTTGACTTTGGAAGATATGGCAAGATATGGTAAGATATGAAAAGATTTGTTGAGATATTAGCTGTCAGGTCCGGCGGATCCAAATGGTATAAAGGGCGGATCCCTTTGGTATAAAGGGCGGATCCATTTTATCAAATCCGTGGTTTGTTTTACATTTTGCCTATAAATAGTAGCCCATTGTTTACCCATTGTTCAAGCCACTAGAACACACATTCCCTTTACCCTTTTCACACACTTAGATCAGTAGCAAACCATGTAGATTCATACATTAATCACCCTTTACATAATGATCATAATGTTACTAACTTTCATTATGTTGTAAGCATACACTGTTAATGATCCTGTGAAGCAAGCTCAAGATCACGAGTCATTATATATAGCATACTTCCTGATCCACCAAGAATATTAGAAGATCTTGAAGTCATTATCCACCATAGCATTCCAACATATGAAGATTCAAGGACACTTGACATCCTCAATGATTGAAGACTTCTCATTCAAGAAGTTCATGTAGATTTCACATGCATACATGAAGATCCATCACAACATGTTTAGGGAGCTTGTGATCTTTATCCATTGAAGGCTTCCTATCAATGGAAGTTCATTTAGAATAGTCATTCATATCCATGATACATTTATGTCATGGATCATCATTGATCATTGTAAACATCAACCTAGATTAGGTGGTTTATGTGTTTGTGCCATAAAACACAAGGTTTCTATGTTGGGCCATAAAACATAGTGGGAGTGGTTGAACCCTTATAAAAGAACCAACGGGAGTGGTTGTACCCTTGTGAAGAACTCGACATCTAGCTTAGTGTCGGAAATTGTATAGGCGATGATGGGAGTGGTTGAACCCTTGTAAAAGAACCAACAGGAGTGGTTGTACCCTTGTAAAGAACTCGACATCTAGCTTAGTGTCGGAAAATGTGTAAGTGACGTATGTAAGGTTTTCTCCGCCGAGAAGGGAGCTTGTTGATCTAGTAATGTAACTCTCGAGTTGGGTACTCGGGGAGTGGAGTAGGGCGGAGACGAGCTTCGTGACCGAACCACTATAAATCATCGTGTTCGGTTTGAGTTTTCTTTTACTTATCTCTTTGCTTTTATGTTTGCATTATGTGATTGCTTGTGTTGTGATTATTTGATAATACTTGTGCGACAACTTGGTAGTCATAAACTACAACAAACATCTTTCATATTAGAACAAGCCAAATTGGTGATACAACAGGTTTTAAGATTTTAAAACGGTAATGTATTCACCCCCCCCTCTACGTTTTCACAAAAGTTACTGAAGATGTTGATACAATTAACTACTTTAAGAACGGCTTCCTAGAGAACGAGGTTTTGACACTGCATTATTGTATTACTTGTTAATCCATATACCCCAAGTTGTTACAAATTGAACTTTTCGTTGTCAAATAAAACAGGAAGCCGAAGATTACTTACAAGATGACGAAGATGATTTTGAAGATGATGAAAATGTTCCAGATGATGCTGACAATGAGTTATATGAAGATGAGGATGGCAATGCAAAATTATCTACAGATATGAATGAGGTATTATATGCGTATTTTAAAGACAATAACGCAATATCTTTATTTGAAAACATTTTTGTATTACAAACACATCATATGGTATCGATGAGGTAGTATAATATTTAATAGTTAAACTCATTCAACATGAAAACATGCATAAAAATGAAACTTAGTTTTCACCCTTTCTTGAAATCACTACAGGAAAACAATTTAAATCAAACCAGATGTGGTACCTTGGATGACACTACAACATTATCGACCGATATGAATGAGGTATTATTCACTACCTTAATAAATAGATGTTTACTCATATTCTTAAATCCATTTAACTCCGTTACATGTTTAAAATGAAAATTTTATATTATTAACCATGTTTTAATAAAACACAGGAAGGAGATGTTAACAATGGTGTCCCTACCATGGTCGAACCCCATGGATGTGATAAAAAAGGAAGCCGTGAAATGGTTGAGCAACCAAATTATGAAACAGAAGATGAAGAGGAGGATACACATCAGAATAAAAAAATGAGTACAAGCATCATTGAAAAGGATGTGTGATATGAAACAGAATGCACTTAGTTTTATCCTTCCACATTTAATTCACATTGAACAATTGTTTTTCGTTTAGCAGTTATTTTATTATTGGATTTTTATTTGGCTTTTTATATTACAAATTACATATAATGTTTGTTTAGTTGTATTTCATTTTGGCTTAATGAGGATTCTTAGTGGTTTTTAGGTGTAGTATATTAGAATTGATTAGTTTGTTAGCGTTTAGAGTGCTTACTAAGTTTACATGAGCAGTACTAACTTTCAAGTTAATACTGCTTCTTAGTGGTTCAAGTTAATACTGCTCTTTTAAACTTAGTACTGCTAAAGGTTTTTATCAACAATGATGTTCTAGCAGTACTAACTTTCAAGTTTTAGAAAAAGTGCCTTCATAAACATTTACTTATCTCAGCTTTTTAAGTGGCCCTTCATTTATTTGACTTTGTTTTATTGAACTGCTTTTGTTAGACAATCAAAAAGGAATTTGATATGTGGTGTTATTATGAAAATTCTTTTGGGTTTGTAAGCTTGGTGTAAATAAATACATGATGTCCCACATAGATAGCTTTTAGAGTGCTTATTTAGTTGCTAAAAAACTTTAGCAATACTAAGTTTAATGGAGCAGTACTAACGTGAAAGTTAGTACTGCTGGAACCTCATTGTTGCTAAAATCCTTTAGCAGTACTAAATTTAAAGGAGCAGTACTAACTTGAAAGTTAGTACTGCTGGTTCTGTTTGGCTTATTTCCGGCTTAGTTAAAAAGTTTTTAAAAAAGTGCATTCATAAAAATTTGCTTATTTCAGCTTTTTAAGTGGCCATTCATTTATTTTACTTACTTTTATTGAATTGCTTTTGTTAGACAATCAAAAAGGAATATGATATGTGGTGTTATTATGAAAATTTTGCTGGGTTTATAAGCTTGATGTAAATAAATACATGATGTCCCACATAGATGAAACAGTAAAATTGAAGCTACTTTATAAAACGTGATGTGCATAAGAAGTATGTGTTGTGTTTAGCTTAGTATGGAGTTCTATTATATCTTGGGCGGGTAAATGTTAGTATACATCTAGCTACACAAGTTATAATGCAACTTTATATGAATGCTTAATTAAAAAAAAGTAATAATAATAGTGCATGTTTTTCATGTGTTGATGCAAATAATGTTCTAAAAACGTTATTTATATCTTTCGATAACTACACGTTTTGAGGATGACAAAACGTGAAATCATGTTACGTTAAAATTAACGTAAACAAGTTTTTAGTCGAAATATCCCATTTCCACACAAATCACTCTAGGTATGCACAAACAAATTTACAACTTGACAAATGATCAAAGAAGTGAACTTGCGTTTAAAACTTCACATTTTTAATGTGACAAAACATTTTTTCAAAAATATACTTTACAAGTTATTTTTGAATAATTAAGAAATTTTTTATTGAAAAAATAAGTTCAAATTACATAACAGCTATTTTCCCCCCCCCAAAATTAGTTCCAAACTTCCCCAAATAAGTTTCCACCACAAAAGATAAAAAGAGGAGCTTTTTTGTCTGGCACAATACCATGGTACCACTAAATCTAGTGGTACCGTGGGTGATTTAATGGCTGCCTATAAATACCAGCCATCTTCACAGTTTTTGGGCATCCTTTTTCACACAGAACTTTCTGAGTTCAATACCCTTATCACATTTTCTCTTCTTGATCATTTAGTTTAGTTTTCTTTTGTTTTAAGAGTGATCCAATCATCCAACCAAGTGATCCTCTTCATTCCTCTTCTAATGCAAGAGAAGAACACAAGGTATCCAAGAAGATACAAAGTGTTGTAGTTGTAGTTAGAGCACTTGTAATATTTGTTACACACTTGATTGTATCTTTGTGTACATCAAGATTATTTTCCTTTTGAGTGTTTGTGAGAGAAGATCATTGTGATCTTATAGAGATATTGAATATCTCTTGTAGCTTGTGAGCTAGTGTGTTGATCAAGGGTAGATAGGACAGATTGAGTCAAGTGAGGATTGATCATTGTGATCTTGTCGAGATCTTGGAGATCTCTTGAAGCTTGTGAGCTTGAGTGATTGATCAAGTGGATCAAGGGTAGATCGAGTCTAGTGTGTTGATTGAGTGAAGTAGAAAGGATCGGGTAGATCGTGGTAGATTGGTGCTAGCTAAGATTAGCACTCGACATTTAGCTTAGTGTCGGAAAATAGGATAAGCGACGTTGTATGGTTTTCCCCGCATGAAGGGAGGTTTGTTGACATAGTTCTTGAAACTCTTGAGTGTGATACTCGGGGAGTGGAGTAGGGCGAAGAAAAGCTTCATGACCGAACCACTATAAATCTCTTTGTCCCGGTTTGATCTTTCCATCTCTTTTCTTTACTTTTATTATTTACATTAGATAGTTTAGTTTAGTGTTCATATTGGTGTTGATTGATTACGCATAAGATTCAAATCAAAATTTTTCAATAGTAAAGTTTTTAAGAAGATTTAAAAACCGGTAAAACTATTCAACCCCCCTTTCTAGTTTTTCACATCATGTTTTCCTATTTTTATTTACAGCTTATATGTTAATGACTTATGTTATTCATGTTTCCCTCATAGACTTTATATTTACATGGATAAGTTTTGTTTTTAAATAACAATTTCCATAATTTATTAGTTTTCTGTTTTGATTTTAAAAAAAATAAAGATATCCAAAACCGTTTAAATTTACAAAAGATATGCAACAGCGAAATTTGTGTTTATTTGAATTTAAGTGTCATAAAACCTATTCAAACAATTTGAAGATATATGAAACAATTTGTAAAATTTTAATATTGAAAACTCTTTAACTTCCACATTGTTACTTTAAAACCCTCACCAACCAATTCCATTCTTACTTTACAACTTCTTAAAAATGTTTCCTAATTACAAACGGCCAATATCTAAAGAAGATGAAGAGTTTGTAGTTGCCGAATCATCAAAGTAAACTAAGTAATAATATTTTTTTAAATGTAATTATGATTCAAAACTACCAAATTAGATTAACAAATTCATTTGAATGACAGGAAAATGTGTGTTCAAGTAAATGACACAAAAGAAGATATTGCAAGGAAAGGTATGTTAATGGTTAATTATAAGTTGTGAATTTTAAAATAAAAGCATGATTTACAGTTTTATTAATCAGTTGAATTAATATTTCATGTTTATAACAGCAAGGAAGGAAAAAGAATATAGAGATGAAAAAAATAGATTACGAAGGATTGCTGCTAAAAAACACATAAGAAAGGTCGCATCATTCCGTAAATTAAAAAAAAACTATCCAAGAGTTTAATATTGAGGAAACACAAGGATATGATGATGATGCGGATTTAGAATGTTATTCTTATGATGAATTATATTTGGCATATTCATCATTTTTTATTGAATATAATGTATTAGTTTTAATAGATGTATTTGGATTTTAAAATTTTAATGAAAATGTTTTGTTTGGTATTACTGATTTATATGAATATCCAAAATACATAAATAGATAGAATACAAACACATAATTAACAAAATTCCTTATTGCTCTCAGTCAGATTTGTCATTGCAATATGGTTCGACATTTATCAATATAATCAAATTCAAAATTCCACATACATTTTTATATAAAAAATAATTTTGAGAAAAGCTTTGTCAGAATTTTGCTTTATGTATGATTCAAGGTTTGTGCTCAATCAGATCCAAAGTTAAACAAATATCAATAAAGTACTTTGCATGCATGGTCTAATAATACAAAAAAAAAAAAATAATAATAATAAGTAAATAAAAAAAATAGAGTGATACTTTGCTGATATGAACTAATAATGCAGTTATGGTTTTGTTGGTATTAGGTCATGACTACCTTATGACTCTAGCACTGCCTTATGACTGCCTTTTGACTGCCTTATTAGTCTCATTCATTACCCTATTTTTTTTCCTCATCTAGCACTGCATATTGACTGCCTTTTGACTCTTGCACCAACCAACCATTCACATATTATTTATATAAAGGCATAAACAAAACCTCATTTTCATCTTACATTTGTAACAAAACTTACAACCGAAAAAATGAGCAAAAACAAAAAACCAGGTATTGTCTTAAAAAATGAGCAAAAATAAGCAAAAGCAAAACAAGATTCGAAACGTATGTGAAATCAAAAGACATTGATCTTTGGCATGTTATTACCGAGGGTGACTTTCGACCGATTCAAAAGAATCTGGAAACTAAAAAGGATTTAATAGTTCCTTATAGTAAACAAAGTGATGAACTTAAAAGAAAATTAGCCAAAAATGATGAGGCTAAAATGATGATTTACAATGCTTTGCCTAAAAAGGAATTTGAAATAATTTTCATGTGTAATACGGCAAAAGATATTTGGAAAACTTTATTAGTCACTCACCAAGGTAATAATCAAGTTAAAGAGAACAAGATAGATCTTCTTGTGCAACAATATGAACAATTTTCCATTCAGAAAATGAATCTATTGATAATGCTTTTGCTAGATTTAATACTATTATCACTAGTCTTGAAGCTCTTGATGAAGGTTACTCTAGCAATAACTATGTTAGGAAGTTTTTTAGGGCTCTACATCCTAAATGGAGAGCAAAGGTCACCGCTATTGAAGAGTCAAAAGACTTGGCGACATTATCACTTGATGAACTTATAGGAAACTTGAAAGTTCATGAAATGATAATCAAGAAAGACTCCGATATAGTCAAATGCAAAAGCGAGAGAATTAGATCTCTAGCATTGAAAGCCAAAAAGGAGTCTAGTGATGAGGAATGTTCGGATTCCGATAGTGAAGATGAAGAATATGCGTTAGCCATTAGAGACTTTAAAAAGTTCTTTAGGAGAAGAGGTAGGTTCGTTTTTCAACCTCGTGATGACATGAAGCCATCACAAAAGAACCGAGTCGATAAGAAAGGAACGAGTGATAGGAAATGTTTTAGATGTGGAGATTCTAATCATCTCATAAGAGAATGTCCCAAACCACCGAAAACCAACAACCAAAGAGCTTTCATAGGAGGCTCTTGCAGTGATAGCGGTGATGAAGAAGAGAAGAAGCCTAACGATGAAACATGCCTAATGGCTCAGGCTTCGAATTAGGTACATTCCGACTCTTCTTATTATAGTGATGATAATTCGTCAACAGATGATAACATACTATATGATGACTATAATAAGCTATGTGAGGTAAGTTCAAAAATTATAGGTAGAAACAAAACACTAAAATTGAAATTGCATGAATTCGAAGTGCAAGTTTTAGAACTAAAGGAACAAGTCAAAAGACTTGAGAAAAATAAAGAAGTAGACGTAGGATGTGAGGCAAAGACACATGTCCTATCCTAGATTCATTTCCTGCGTGCTTCAGGACCTACTTCGCACTGATTATATGAGGCCTGACGCTCAAGGTTCTAAACCTGACGTCTTACACAAGGCCAATTATACTAGTGGCATTACTGAGGTACAACCAATCGCCCTGACCAACTACATGCTGTTAGTCATTCAGGGTGACAAAGCTGTCTCACCCATTCCTTCTCCTGAAAAGCAGGAGAAGAAGAAAAAGAAGGCAGGGACCAAGAAGGTGGTTAAACCCAAATCACTCGCCCTTGGATCTTCTGCCTCAGAACCCTCTGAAGGGGAAAAAATGGCCAAGACCTCAGAGACACCGATCATTGAGACCTTCTTGACCCTAAAGCAAACACCAACGGAGGTCACTGATAAATCATCCTCAGTGTCCTCGGGCAAACCTCAGTTTTCTCATGGCTCTACTGACATACACAAGTTGGTAGGGTCAGGAACCTTCAACCTCTCATATCCCGATGAAGGCACTGACAAATCTCAGGGTCCTGAATCCTTGGTTGGGCAACACTAGTCAACTGGGAAGGGGACCCATACCCAATCACATCCCGATGAAGGAACTGATAAATTACAATCGGTTCCTGAGGGAGTCAAGGATCTTGAATCCACAAAAGGGCAGTACAACCCTGATGGGAAGGGGGTTCATCAACAATCATAAACTGTGCCTCATGATAGTGCTGGAAAACACCTGTCAGTACTTGAAGGCGCAAAGGGGGAAAAAGACTCAGAGGGATTTAAACCACCCGCTGATACGAAACCCACCAACCAATCCAGTCTCTCGGGAACTGACCCCAAACACCAAGCTGAGTAAATCCACTCAGTTATTATGGAAGGGTCAGGACCTGGCCAAACCTTGGTACAGATTCAGTCGATGGCGGATCTTCAGGTTGTTCTTATATCTGATGAAGAGCTCAGTATTGAGAGTGAGGAAGAAGTGTATGAGGCATGTGATGATATGGAGACTAATGCTCAACCCACTGAACAATCGCATCAGTCCTCTCCACATGGTGAAGAAACAGAGTCTCAGGCTGATCATTCTTCAGACTCTGAATCATCCTGCCCTCCATAACTCAGGAAGTATGACAACATTCTTCCTCTCACTGAAAGATAATTGGTCAAGTTCCTACAAAAGGCCAACAATGCTCTCTTTACTGGGCTAACTAAAGAAATTTTTGACCAACACTGTGAAGCTGCTGTTCATTATGTCAATCTGAAGGAATCAGTGGAATCCTATCATGATGATGTTAATGAGCACAAGTCATCTATCTCCTTCTCCCTGACAAATCTTGATGAGAATCTTAAACTGTTCAACCAAGCTCTCACCAACATACACAAGAGCGTTGCAACTATTCAAGAGTCAGTGAAAGATGACCCTGAGCTTAACAAGAAAATTCTTCAGGCTTTTGAGGACTACCATCAACAGTCTACTCAGTTGACTGAGCTGATAAACATGCTGAAATCCTCCAATCTTCAGGGACTCAGCTCTATAGTGGACTCCATCAAGTCTTCATTGGGTCTTATGGAGTTACACTTGGCATCTTGGGCTATATCTTCTTTTTCCTTGGCTTGGAATCTTGGGCCAAGGATGACAGCAATAGAGGCTTCTCAGGCTTCTCAGGCTTCTCTTGAGGCTAAGGTCTCAACTCTTTAGCTGGACACCTCAGACATCAAATCGATGATGACTGAGATTTATCAAGCCTTCAAAGGTCAGGCTGCTCCCTCAACTTTAGTGAGCGCTCCAACTCTTGCTCTCACCATGACTCAAGTAACAGTTGAGGGGGAGAAGGTCACTGAAGAAAAACCTGAACAACCTCCTTCTCACACTGAGGGGGAGATTCCTGAGACAACCCCATCTTCATCTCACCAAGACAAAGGCAAAGGCATTATCACAACCACTGAGCCAGAGCCTACAATCTTGGTGCCTACTTCCTCTGAAAGAAGGCCAGACCCTGATGAGCCAGTCAGGGTCCCTTAGGAAATAAATGGAGTAATGTATCACCTCACTGAGGCCCAAATTATGGCTCATTTAGAAAAGAAAGAAGGGTTGAAGAAAGCTGCTGAAGATGAAAGACAAAACAAGTCTGCCACCATTCAGGTTGTCAGAGAAGAGGCTGAGAAGATTGGTCTTGAGCCAAAAGAACTTGCTGGAAGAAAGGGTGGTGAGAGCTTTGTGAAAGCTCAGGATGCTAAAATGTCGGCTCTCAGGAAGAAAAGAGAAGAAAGGCTGAAAAGGACTGAGGAGATAAGAAAAATGAGAATTGAGAAGTACCAATGGGTCATGACAAGCAGACTGAGAACTGAACCCATTAATGATGTAAAGATTCATCAGAACACCAAGCCTGCTTTCATCACTGTTTTCAGAGGTCCTGATAAGAGGAACTTTGAAATTCATGAGCCCTTTAGGTTCTCTGACTTTGGAATCACTGAATTGGATGAACAGGGTCCAATCATATTCAAGGAGTCAAATGTTGCTGTCAGGGAACTAATGAAGTCCTTGAAAGTTAGATATGAAAAGCTGAATGTAACACCTGAGGAAATTTGTATTCCCTCACTTCTCCCTACTCCAGCCAGTCAGCCTGCCCCCTCTTAGACCTCTAGAAGAAAGAGGAAGATAATTGGATCTGAGCCTGAGATCAGAATCTCTGGCCTTGAATGCAACAGAGCCCTCCCTGAAGGAGTTACATTCGTGAACAACAAGGTCATAGAACAACCTGAGAGAGGGATATTCTTCACTGATGAGTTTGGAGATCCAGCCTTCCAAAGATGGAGTGATATTGATCAGGCAGGAATTAAAGCCATGCTCAGTTTTCTCAGGATGGCCTCACCAATCCAGAGTCCTGAAAATGTGAGGTTCTGCCAAGACCTAAGAACCAAGATTCAACTTCATCCTGATCAACATGAGCTGGAATCCAAGAGACCCAAGCTTGAAGCCCTTGGATACAAACTGGACTGAGAATCTGCAACACCTCTATCATGTACATTTAGTAGTTAGGACCCTTGTAATGAAATTAATAAAATGATGTTCCTTTGTTTTGTTATTTCAGTGTCCTAATTTACTTTCTAGTACATTCAGTATGAGCAGAAATCATTAGCTCACTCATTACTGAACAAAAACACTTAAGCATAATTTATATCCAAATAGGGGGAGATTATTGGGTCCTTCAGTACCCAAGAGTCGTTAAAACAGGATTTGAATACAAATTAAGCTAAGTGTTAATTAAACCGAAAACATTCTAAGTCACTGAGTGAACAGTCACTCAGTGAGTTACCTTCAAGATGCTCAGGACGAGTCTAAGAAGAAAGACTCACCACACAGGGAGGCGGATCTCCCTGAAGTGTTACTTGAGACGAAGAAGAAGGTATTGGGATAAATGAGCGTTAGACAAGAGCTCATTGAACCCCAAGTCTCCTCAACAACAATAACTGAAGACTGAAGACTGAAGGCAAATGACTGAAGAACCTAAAGCCTGAATAAAAGGCGGGATAAAGCGGGAAGGTTTTGAGAAGATAAGAACAAGTCTTATCGGGGTCAGACAAACCATCCCTCAAGTGGCTAAAAGTCGAAGAAGTGTCAGGACTGACACTCGAAGACTTTTTGGCGCAATCCTATTGGTTCTTGGAAATGACAACTACTGTTTTAGTTATCAGACACGCTTCCTATTTGTTTATGTAGTTTTAATCTTCAGTACTCTTAACATGTTTGCCTATAAATAGCAAACAGATGGAGAAAAGTGGGTTAGGTATTTTTGTGCAATAAAAGCTTAGACTTTCACAATACCCCTTTTCTCCTACAAATAGTAACGTATCCTTGAGATAGCTCAGTGGGTTAAATTGTTACCACTTAAAGCATTGCTTAAGTTTAGATATGAGACACCATACCTTGTCTATTCAATCCCAAGTGATTGTTCCGCAAAACACTTGGGTAATAGATTCTTTGATTCATTTCTAATAAGAATTTAAACGTTGAAAATACTTTGTGTTTTTATATTTATGTTTCATTAACTGTTAGAATGAATCAATACATTGTATTAGTCATAAACACAAATAGATTAACTTTATAGTTAACTCTAAGCGTGTTAAGGGAACAACAAGTGGTATCAGAGACTCTGGTTTATAAAATCTTTCAAAATTAACCAAGAGTGCTCAAGGTTTTTAAAACCAAGATCCTACTCTGGTTGATATTAATGTGCCCCAGCTAGTCGACAAAAAGGGTGGATGCTTTTCAGCTGTTGCACCCAGACTTGAAGCTGGAAAATTTAGCTAGTGGAAAAAGCGAATGCTTTGCTACTTAACTGGTATGGAACCATACTACATCACTTGTGTCAAAGATGGTCCCTATGTCCCAAAGACTGCTGAAGGGCTAAACAAGCCTGAGGCTCAATGGACCATTGATGAGAGGAGGGTGGTCAATCAAGACCAACGATTGAAAAGCATCATTATATCTTGTCTTCCTGACGATATAATGGAATCAGTCATCAACTGTACAACAGCCAAGCAAACTTGGGATGACTTGGTCAATAGCTTTGAGGGTCCCTTAGATACCAAGGAAAACAGGGTCATGGACCTGAAACTTGAGTATAATACTTTCAGTGCAAAAGACTCTGAAAGTCTCTCTCAGACTTATACCAAATACAAGACCTTGATAAACGAACTATCAAATGATGGTGTAGTGTTGTCTAAGCATGAGACATATGTTTGCTTGTCAACAGTCTCCCTGAGAAGTGGCTAAACTTCTCACAAGGCCTGAGGAATGCTAACCACATTCAGACTCTTGAGCTCCCTGAGATCTATGGGAAGTTTGTCTATGAAGACAACTTAATCTCAAGGATATACCTTGACTCAAAAGCTCTTGAGTCCAAAAAGGCCTTGATCTCTACACCCATATCAAACTGCTTTTTATACTAATGGTGTTGTGCAGGACTTTCAAGAGGATTCTGAGGATGAAATTGATGAAAGGACTAGTGATGAGTACCTAAAAGATTTAAACATGGAATTCCAAGAAAGGGCACTCCTTGCTAGTTCAAAACGTTTCATCAAAAGAAACCAGTCCGAATTTTCAAAAGGAAAAGGAAATGAAACTACTGAATATTTTAATTGAGGTAAAAAGGGTCATTTTGCTAGGGACTGTTATTCTAAAACCATCTCAGAACCCTCTTACAAATTTTCAGGAAACAGTTCCTCAGGAACTAGCAAGTTTCAACCTAGAATGTTTCAGTCGACCCAACAATTTCAAAACAAGGGTCAAAAAGACTTTGAAGCAAAATATAGGAAAACTAAGGCTGAACTTGCACTTCTTGAAACTAATCCCTCTATGTCTCAGGCTGCTCAAACATCCAAACCTATTCAAGCAAAGAACAAGGTTTTAGTATCTAAAGCCTATGACTGGGATGAAGAAGAGGTCTCCTCAGATGAGGAAATTAAAGTGAGTGCACTGATGGCACTCTCTGAAGGTGATCAGGTGGCTGTTGGTAAAAGCCATGCAAGGAATGGAGAGTGGGTAAACATCACCATGAAGAAGGTAAACACTTTACTTTCTATGGATGATGATTCTGATTGGCAATCTTACAAGAATTATATTTGTGTAGATCTTAAATTTGTTGAGGATCAAAGGCTTAACCTGTTTTCAAAATATAACAACATAGTGTCAGAATTGAATAAATGTAGAGATGAATTGCTTGTACTGAAGCAAGCCAAATTAGAAACAATTACTCTACAAATTCAGAACACTGAAATTTTGAAACAAAACCAAGCCCTACAAACTGAACTTAACAAAGAAAAGGCTGTCAAAGGTCTTTGATACTGTGGGTTTAATCCCTAGGAAAACAATAGGAATTGACCATCTTATGGTTAACCCCAATGTGAGTCCTAATGAATTGACCTTTGTTCCAGCTGGCATATCATTTGAGCAAGAAATGCTTCCCAAGTCAAATGACTGGATTGTCAAGGACAACCCAGTCAGTAAGTTACCAAACTTTGAGACTGGAAAGATCTTGCTTCCTAAAAGTCAGGCCTTGAAAAATATGCTTGGACTCTCTGACCAACTCAGTAGTACTGAGTTAGTAAGTGAGCCTGAATCAGATTCATATCCACCACTCCCTCCACTGAATACCCTTCAGGGTGCTGCACCAAACTTAGGCCTCCCACAAATGGTCTACTCCCAACACTCTCCAAATGAGAGGTCAGGAATGGGAAAAACAATCCTGAAAAGACCAATCCTTGATGTCTCAGTAAATACTGATGACTCATCAACTTCAGTCCCTTCTGAAGTAATAACCCAAAGCCCTGACTCAAAATTTGATCAGTTGGCTGAAATGGTCAGGAAGCTGGGTGAGAAGATTGCATCTTCTGAGAAACCTTCTCAATCTAAGAAGAAGGAACAAAAATCAGCTTCCTCAAGCACAAAACCCCTGAAAAGATGTGAGCTGTGTAACTATACCAATCATTTCACTGATGATTGCTATAGAATCCTTTACTGCATGATTTGCAAAAAGGATGACCACAGGACCTCTGATCACAAAACACACTCAGTCACATCAAAGATGGCAGGGCTTAAAGCTCAGTCTTTAAACTACCCTTCTGATTCTAAACAGAAACAGAAACAAAAGGCCAAGCCTTTTGCACCTTGCCCCTACTGTGGGTTCAATGACCACTATCCTAAGGATTGTCAAATTGACAATTGTTGTGAAAATAGTGGAGGTCCTACTCATGACACCTTAGGACATGATAAGGTCATTCAGGCCAGAAGAGGTATGAAAAAGTCAGCCTCTCAGTCTACTGAGTCTACATCTGCAATCAAATGCATAATTTGTGGTAGCTCAGTCCACTCCACCACTGACCATAAATCTATTGTAAATGTTAAAAAGACCCCCAAAGCTAAGCCCTCCAAGAAGTGGAGTCCTAGAAAGAACTAACCAAGTTTACTGTTTGTGCAGAAACATGCCAGGGATCCTGTTTGGCATCTAGATAGTGGATGTTCAAGGAGCATGACTGGTGTGAAGGAGTATCTGCACAAGTATGTTGATGAATCAGGATCCAAAGTGATATTTGCTGATAACTCATCATGTCTCACTGAAGGTTATGGTTCAGTAAACTGCAATGGTATAGTCTTTACTAGAATAGCTTATGTAAATGGTCTAAAATACAATTTGATCAGTGTCAGTCAACTATGTGATGCTAAATACATAGTTCAGTTTGATGATAAACAAGGAATCATCTTCAATGCTAATAAGGAAGTTGTCCTTGTTGCACCAAGAAGACATGATGTTTATGTGTTGGACATGTCCAGTCTGACTCAGAATGGAACTTGTCTCTTTACCAAGGCCACTGATACTCTCAACTGGCTTTGGCATAAGAGACTCTCCCACCTGAACTTCAAAAACATAAACAACCTTGTGAAACAAAACAAGGTCCTTGGCTTACCATCTCTTGTGTTTTCAAAGGATAAACCATGCTCAGCTTGTGAAAAAGGTAAACATCACAGAGCATCCTTTAAAACCAAAACCAACTTTTCCATCAGGAACTGCCTACATCTTCTCCATATGGATCTATTTGGACCAATCAGTCCTAGATCCATTAACCATGAGAAGTATACTCTGGTCATTATGGATGAGTACTCAAGATACACTTGGGTATACTTCCTAATAAAAAAGAGTCAGGCAACTGACAATGGAACAGAGTTCAAAAATTATGAACTTGAATGTTTCTGTGATGAGAAAGGAATTTCCCAAAAATTTTCCTCACCTTACACACCTGAACAAAATGGTGTGGCTGAAAGGAAGAATAGAACCCTCATTGAAGCAGCCAGGACAATGCTAAATGGATCAGTCCTTTCCAAACACTTCTGGACTGAAGCAGTAAAGACTGCCTGTTACACACAAAACAGATCCATCATTGTCAAGAGACATAGCAAAACTCCTTATGTGTTATTCAAGGGAAGGATCCCTGACATCAGCTACTTTCATGTCTTTGGGTGTCCTGTGTTTATTCATAATCACAAAGATCACTTAGGAAAATTTGATGCCAAAGCTGATGATGGATACTTCCTTGGATACTCCCTTGTCTCAAAGGCCTTCAGGGTGTTCAACACTAGGAGACAACATATTGAGGAAACATTTCATGTTACCTTTGATGAGAGCACTGATGCAATCAGTGTCTCTAACAACTCAGTGGAAGAGATAGGTATTGATGAATCATCAAGATACCCTCCTGATGAACATCATCCTGAAAATGGTCCTTCCACTCAGTACCAAGCAAATGCTGACATCTCCTATTACATCATTCCCCACAACCTTCCTTACCCAACCATCACTAAGTTTGTTGAAGCACAAAGAAGTACTGATGAAATCATTCAGTCTGAGCAAAGTACTCAGGAACCAAACAATCACAGTGATGAGTCAACCCACTCAGACACTCAAGATGTTGAAGATCATCATGTGTCTGATCCTGATCCTACCTATCAGGCCTCAAGTTCTAATCAGTATCCTAGACCTCAGGACAGTTGGACTAGGTCTCAGGATATAGAACTTGTCAATATAATTGGCGAGCCTACTGAAGGCATGCTCACAAGAAGCATGGCTGCACAACTGAGAGCAGCCTCAGAAAATGAATGCCTATTTGTGGACTTTATCTCTACAATTGAACCCAAAAGTGTCAAGGAAGCACTTAATCACCCATGTTGGGTTCAGGCCATGCATGATGAACTGGAACAATTTGACAGAAACAAGGTAATGACCTTGGTCAAGTGTCCTGAAGATGTTTCAGTCATTGGCATGAAATGGGTATTCAAAAACAAATCTGATGAAAATGGCATAGTCATTAAAAACAAAGCCAGACTTGTAGCCAAAGGCTATATCAACAAGAAGGCATTGACTATGAAGAAACATTTGCACCAGTAGCAAGGATGAAAGCCATCAGGATCTTCCTTGCTTTTGCTACCTACATGAACTTCAAGGTGTACCAAATGGATGTTAAAAGTGCATTTTTAAATGGTTCACTGAAAGAAGAAGTTTAGGTTCAGCAACCTCCTGGATTTGAAAGCCATGAGTTTCCTGACTTTGTCTACAAGCTTAACAAAGCCCTTTATGGACTGAAACAAGCTCCCAGGGCATGGTATGAAACTCTTTCAGCCTTCCTGATCCAAAATAAATTTGTCAGAGGCAAGATAGACAACACACTATTTATCTACAAGACAAATAATGATGTCATACTTGTACAAGTGTATGTTGATGACATCATCTTTGGCTCAACAAGTTTTAAACTTTGCAAACAGTTTGAAAAACTTATGGCAAAGAAATTTGAAATGAGCATGATGGGAGAATTGACCTACTTCCTTGGTCTGCAAATCAAGCAGACTGATAAAGGAACCTCTATCAGTCAAGAGAAGTATGTCAGAAGCCTACTGAAGAAGTATGAGCTCAGTGACTGTGCCTCAGTCAAGACTCCCATGGTCCCCCCAAACAACCTTGGTCCTGATCTTACTAGAAAACCAGTGAATCAAACTCTTTTTAGAGGAATGATAGGATCACTGATGTATCTACTTGCATCAAGGCCTGATATCCAATTCTCAGTCTGTTTGTGTGCTAGATATCAATCTGACCCAAGAGAATCTAATATCACTGATGTGAAAAGGATATTCAGGTACCTGAAAGGTACTCTAAACCTTGGATTATACTATCCAAAATGTTCAGGACTTGATCTTAAAGGATACTTAGACTCTAACTATGCTGGATGTAACATGGACAGAAAAAGTGACCGGATCTAAACACACACGTTGTGTTGGGGATACTTTGAGTATATACTTGATAGCACACGGAATTTACTACCAAGTACTTAGAAGAATATGTGTTTGGTGATTATATAATCTTATGAATGTAACAATAATAATAACCAAAAACAATTGTTTAACCAAACACTTTGCTTTCAATATATTGAACGATTAAACGTGAAGCTCTTAACAAATGCTTGTTCGTATATGAGATATGGATATCGATTATGTATGATGTATATAAAACCCTAACTGAGGATCTCTTTTTATAGCACAAAGAGTCCTTTACAAGTAAACTATATTCTATGCAAATAAGATATACATCATATCCATTCCATATTTATCTTCACACGGTTTCACCTTAATCTTGTAAGCAGTACGAACTTTTCTTCATCAACAGTACTAACTGTTCTTGTATTCTTCTCTTCATTAGCAATACTAACTGTTCTTATATTCTTCAACCGTACTAACTGCTTAATTTTAATTCCCAACAATCCTCCCCTAAACTTATGATTTCTATGCAAATCAACAAGTTTCTTGAATTAAACTTCTGCTTATGTTGATGGGGTAGATTCTTTCAAACACTTATCTTTAATCTCGAAACACCTGGGAATTTTCTTCACATATCGTACTCTTTTGGTCAACTCCTCAAAAATTACCATAAATAAATTTATTCCTATAAGGAATTAATTCTAAATACCAACCCAAAGAATTTACTTCCTAATACCAACCTTGCATTTAATTACTTTAATACTTCATTGGTTCTATAAAAAGCCTTAAATTCTCAATACTATCACCATTACACACATCAACCTTCAAATCACAACTATCAAACATAATGAGTTCTTCCAATCCAAACATTGTTGAGATTTCATCAGATTCTTCTTCAGATTCAGAAAGTAATGGATGGAGATCTTACTTTCCACCGAACTACACTAATCTGACTATCAGAAACCCATCTCCAAAAGCTCAAGAAGTATCTTCTGACGATGACCTTTCAATATCCTCTGATGATGATGATCAACAAGCACTTCCACTATCAGTTGTATTGACAAGAGAGATAGAGAAAGCTGTGGCAAAAATGAGTAAGGTTGAAGTGCCTGAAAGACATAAAGTGCCCGAAAAACATCAACCACTTCCAAGACCTGACAAACAAGTGTTGGGACTTCCTAGTTGGAAAGTGTGGAACTCAATCAATGGCAAAGGAGTTCACAAATCCATGCCAGACTTCAAGGACAAAGGCAAAAGGAAGCTTGAGTAGTGGTTATGTGTTAGATTGGTTTAGGTTTGTGTGTTGGTAGTTGATTGGTTTGTGATGTTAGGAGTTGGTTGGTTTTGTTGGTTTTTCTTATGTAATGAATCCACCTCTGTAATGAATAAATTTTATGCACCTGTTTATGATTCATCTCTGACTCTTAATTCCTCCCCTGAATTTCATAATCATCTTTAACAGCAACTAGAACAAACTTTTAATTCCTCCCCTGTTTGGAAGAATCTTCACCATCAGACGAATTAGAACATATGACATCCAAGCTCAGCATCCAATATGACAATTTGTACAAGTTACCATCAATTCAGTTCTTTTAGTTTCAAACTGCTCTCAACACTTCCAGATGTGTTACCTTCTGAGAGAGGTGTATCACAGAGCATAAACTCAGTAGGAACTAAGTTTGAACAATCAGTACAAACTGGTGAAGCCAGCAGTACAAACTGTTAACCCCAGCAGTACAAACTGTTAGCAAAAATTTTCAGAGATAAAATCAAGTTGTAAGTTTAATGTGGAGTTGAAAACATTTTTGTCCACTTATAGTTTTTAGCAAACTATCAGCTATGAACGGATTTGACATGTATTTACCAATAGCCATTTGCTATGGACTAGCCAACTCTTCACACTTAGATTTGGTGAGTTGATAACCAACCAGTTTTTGGTAAACTGTCAACCATAAACGGATTTTCGTAGTCTTTACCAGAAACCGTTTGATCTGGACTAGTTGATTCTTATGTCGGTTAGACATGGTGAATCAATTACCATTTGTTGTGTGACAAGCATTCACACTTGACAATCCAAACCACCATACTTTCCAAACCACAATCCAAAGCAAAAAGCTTTTCTTAACCTGAAATGTTAGTCCAAAACCAAAGAAAACACAATACACAATATTCTCTTTTAACAGTTATTACAATTGACTAACAGTACACAAAATAAAGGTGTTAGTTTATTTTGGGGATCCAAACCATCACTGGTTTGGATCTGCCTTGTGCATCAAGATGAGAAAACTTGTTGGAGGTCTTTGATGCACCATTGAGTTTGGTAGAATTTCTAACCCAATGTGCTGAGGCCTTGACAGCATTGCTGATAACGCCTAAATCTAACATGTTTTTGATAGCGTTATTGGTAGTTTTATATATGTTTTGTGGTTATATTTATATGCTTTTGTTACTAAATCGTACCAAAGTGTGTTTGCAAAGCATTTGTAGCCAAAGACAGGAAAATGGATGGAAAAGATGCAAAAATGAAGAAAAAGGAAGTATTTGAGATTTCATGTGAATCTTGTGTCAAGTTCCGCTCCGTAAGGTACTTCAATGAGTTAAAGTCCAAGTAGTCAAGTTCATAAGCTTAAGGATAAAAAGAAAGACCAAAGAATCAAGAGCTACGACCGAGAAACAAGTCATTTGCAAAAGCTCAAGAAAAAGGTTCAGCAGCCATCGCCATCCGATCGGTCGCCGCCCGCAACCGATTCGGATGGAGTGAATGTGGATTTACCGAGAAAGACCAACCGATCGGTAGACCATTCCATCCGATCGGTTGGAAGTCGCTGTTTTACCCAAGACTTCTTTATTAAGGATTGTGACTTTATAACTCCGGTTCTAGGCCCTTCTTGTCATTATTCTAACCATTCAATACTACTTGGAGAGCAAGAGAAGCATTTATGCACTTAGACCCTTGGGGAGAGCAATTTATGGAACCATTTGTTGAGTATTTATATACCAATCAATCTAGAGAGATAGAGAGATACACAAGTGCTAGAAGAGAACCATTCACAGAAATATACTCAAAAATTCGTCCATAAGTCCAGGAGAAGGGAGAAAGTCGAATATACCATTTTCATTGCTTGTGGAATCATTGTCTTTCACTTGTAATCTTATTTCCAAATCATTGTAAGACTTTCAATCATGGTTTTTAATGTTCAAATTATTGAGTTTACATTTATGCTTGCTATGAGTGGCTAGTGCCTTTGTGCACTTGCTTAGATGATGTGTATTATTCATTGATTTGCATATGATTGTGATAACATGTTTTAATTCAATTTCAAGTCAATTCTAAGAACCAATTATGATAAAGTTTCATAGTGACATTTGGGAAATCAAGTTTAACTAGTGTCAGTCCTGACACTTCTTCGACTTTTAGCCACTTGAGGGATGGTTTGTCTGACCCCGATAAGACTTGTTTTTATCTTCTCAAAACCTTCCCGCTTTATCCCGCCTTTTATTCAGGCTTTAGGTTCTTCAGTCATTTACCTTCAGTCTTCGGTCTTCAGTTATGGTTGTTGAGGAGACTTGGGGTTCAGTGAGCTCTTGTCTAACGCTCACTGATCCCATTACCTTCTTCTTCGTCTCAAGTAACACTTCAGGGAGATCCGCCTCCCTGTGTGGTGAGTCTTTCTTTTTAGACTCGTCCTGAGCATCTTGAAGGTAACTCACTGAGTGACTGTTGACTCAGTGACTTAGAATGTTTTTGGTTTAATTAACACTTAGCTTAATTTTTATTCAAATCCTGTTTTAACGACTCTTGGGTACTGAAGGACCCAACAATCTCCCCTATTTGGATATAAATTATGCTTAAGTGTTTTTGATCAGTAATGAGTGAGCTAATGACTTCTGCTCATACTAAATGTACTAGAAAGTAAATAAGGACACTGAAATAACAAAACAAAGGAACATCATTTTATTAATTTCATTACAAGGGTCCTAACTACTAAATGTACATGATAGAGGTATTGCAGATTCTCAGTCCAGTTTGTATCCAAGGGCTTCAAGCTTGGGTCTCTTGGATTCCAGCTCATGTTGATCAGGATGAAGTTGAATCTTGGTTCTTAGGTCTTGGCAGAACCTTACATTTTCAGGACTCTGGATTGGTGAGGCCGTCATGAGAAAACCAAGCATTTCTTTAATTCCTGCCTGATCAATATCACTCCATCTTTGGAAGGCTGGATCTCCAAACTCATCAGTGAAGAATATCCCTCTCTCAGGTTGTTCTATGACCTTGTTGTTCACGAATGTAACTCCTTCAGGGAGGGCTCTGTTGCATTCAAGGCCAGCGACTCTGATATCAGGCTCAGATCCAATTATCTTCCTCTTTCTTCTAGAGGTCTGAGAGGGGGCATGTTGACTGGCTGGAGCAGGGAGAAGTGAGGGAATACCAAGTTCCTCAGGTGTTGCATTCAGCTTTTCATATCTAACTTTTAGGGACTTCATTAGTTCCCTGACAGCAACATTTGACTTCTTGAATATGATTGGACCCAGTTCATCCAAATCAGTGATCCCAAAGTCAGCGAACCTAAAGGGCTCATGAATTTCAAAGTTCCTCTTATCAGGACCTCTGAAAACAGTGATGACAACAGGCTTGGTGTTCTGATGAATCTTTACATCAGTAATGGGTTCAGGTTTCAGTCTTCTTGTCATGACCCATTGGTACTTCTCAATTCTCTTTTTTCTTATCACCTCAGTCCTTTTCAGCCTTTCTTCTCTTTTCTTCCTGAGAGCCGACATTTCAGCATCCTGAGCTTTCACAAAGCTCTCACCACCCTTTCTTCCAGCAAGTTCTTTTGGCTCAAGACCAATCTTCTCAGCCTCTTCTCTGACAACCTGAATGATGGCAGACTTGTTTTGCCTTTCATCTTCAGCAGCTTTCTTCAACCCTTCTTCCTTTTCGAAATGAGCCGTAATTTGGGCCTCAGTGAGGTGATACATTACTCCATTTATTTCATAAGGGACCCTGACTGGCTCATCAGGGTCTGGCCTTCTTTCAAAGGAAGCAGGCACCAAGATTTTAGGCTCAGGCTCTGTGGTTGTGAGAATGCCTTTGCCTTTTTCTTGGTGAGATGAAGATGAGGTTGTCTCAGGAATCTCCCCATCAGTGTGAGAAGGAGGTTGTTTAGGTTTTTCTTCAGTGACCTTCTCCCCCTCAACTGTTGCTTGACTCATGGTGAGAGCAAGAGTTGGAGCGCTCACTGAAATTGAGGGAGTAGCCTGACTTTTGAAGGCTTGATAAATCTTAGTCATCATCGATTTGATGTCTAAGGTGTCCTACTGAAGAGTTGAGACCTTAGCCTCAAGAGAAGCCTGAGAAGCCTCTATTGCTGTCATCATTGGCCCAAGATTCCAAGCCAAGGAAGAAGTAGATGTAGCCCAAGATGCCATGTGTGACTCCATAAGACCCAGGGAAGACTAGATGGAGTCCACTATAGAGCTGAGTCCCTGAAGATTAGAGGATTTCAGCATTTTTATCAGCTCAGTCAACTGAGTAGACTGTTGATGGTAGTCCTCAGAAGCCTGAAGAATTTTCTTGTTAAGCTCAGGGTCATCTTTCACTGACTCTTGAATAGTTGCAACGCTCTTGTGTATGTTGGTGAGAGCTTGGTTGAGCAGTTTAAGATTCTCATCAAGATTTGTCTGGGAGAAGGAGATAGATGACTTGTGCTCATTAACATCATCATGATAGGATTCCACTGATTCCTTCAGGTTGACATAATGAACAGCAGCTTCACAGTGTTGGTCAAAAATTTCTTCAGTTAGCCCAGTAAAGAGAGCATTGTTGGCCTTTTGTAGGAACTTGACCAATTGTTATTCAGTGAAAGGAAGGATGTTGTCATACTTCCTGAGTTCTGGAGGGCAGGATGATTCAGAGTCTGAAGAATGATCAGCCTGAGACTCTTTTTCTTCACCATGTGGAGAGGACTGATGCGATTGTTCAGTGGGTTGAGCATCAGTCTCCATATCATCACCTGCCTCATACACTTCTTCCTCACTCTCAAACCATCCCTCAAGCATTCACACTTGACAATCCAAACCACCATACTTTCCAAACCACAATCCAAAGCAAAAAGCTTTTCTTAACCTGAAATGTTAGTCCAAAACCAAAGAAAACACAATACACAATATTCTCTTTTAACAGTTATTACAATTGACTAACAGTACACAAAATAAAGGTGTTAGTTTCTTTTGGGGATCCAAACCATCACTGGTTTGGATCTGCCTTGTGCATCAAGATGAGAAAACTTGTTGGAGGTCTTTGATGCACCATTGAGTTTGGTAGAATTTCTAACCCAATGTGCTGAGGCCTTGACAGCATTGCTGATAACGCCTAAATCTAACATGTTTTTGATAGCGTTATTGGTAGTTTTATATATGTTTTGTGGTTATATTTATATGCTTTTGTTACTAAATCGTACCAAAGTGTGTTTGCAAAGCATTTGTAGCCAAAGACAGGAAAATGGATGGAAAAGATGCAAAAATGAAAAAAAAGGAAGTATTTGAGATTTCATGTGAATCTTGTGTCAAGTTCCGCTCCGTAAGGTACTTCAATGAGTTAAAGTCCAAGTAGTCAAGTTCATAAGCTTAAGGATAAAAAGAAAGACCAAAGAATCAAGAGCTACGACCGAGAAACAAGTCATTTGCAAAAGCTCAAGAAAAAGGTTCAGCAGCCATCGCCATCCGATCGGTCGCCGCCCGCAACCGATTCGGATGGAGTGAATGTGGATTTACCGAGAAGACCAACCGATCGGTAGACCATTCCATCCGATCGGTTGGAAGTCGCTGTTTTACCCAAGACTTCTTTATTAAGGATTGTGACTTTATAACTCCGGTTCTAGGCCCTTCTTGTCATTATTCTAACCATTCAATACTACTTGGAGAGCAAGAGAAGCATTTATGCACTTAGACCCTTGGGGAGAGCAATTTATGGAACCATTTGTTGAGTATTTATATACCAATCAATCTAGAGAGATAGAGAGATACACAAGTGCTAGAAGAGAACCATTCACAGAAATATACTCAAAAATTCGTCCATAAGTCCAGGAGAAGGGAGAAAGTCGAATATACCATTTTCATTGCTTGTGGAATCATTGTCTTTCACTTGTAATCTTATTTCCAAATCATTGTAAGACTTTCAATCATGGTTTCTAATGTTCAAATTATTGAGTTTACATTTATGTTTGCTATGAGTGGCTAGTGCCTTTGTGCACTTGCTTAGATGATGTGTATTATTCATTGATTTGCATATGATTGTGATAACATGTTTTAATTCAATTTCAAGTCAATTCTAAGAACCAATTGTGATTACGTTTCATAGTGACCATTTCCTAAGCTTGTTTGATTAGACAAAAGATTGTTTTTGTGTTTGAGGAACACCAACTCATGAACCTTGAATTGATCTTGAATTGATTGGTTAAACGTAATGCTTGTTTTTATAAACCAAAATCTTGACGAAGGTTTAATTTGTAGGAACAATAGATTAGTGTCAACACTAATTATCACAACCAACATGTTATCCAAAGTTATCACAATCATATTAGTCAATTGTAGTACACTAGTCTAAGCAAGTGTAGTTTTTAATCATTTGAATTTTCATTATATTATTACTGCTTATTTGAGATTGTTGCTTTTAACTTACAATTCGATTCACTACACAAATCCCTGCGAACGATCCCGACTTACCATCAAAATCTTGCTACAACGGACGAGTATACTTGCTCGTATGTGTTGTTATTAGATTCGGTAATTCACCCTTTATAAATTTAAAACTTGCACCGAACCGGGCACATCAAGTTTTTGGCGCCGTTGCCGGGGATTTTGATCGTGTTTCTGTAAGTTTTAGTCCAATTCTCATATAGTTAGTTTTCGTAAAAAAAAAAAAAGTTTTACCGAGCTGCCCATCCGATCGGTTATTCATCCATCCGATCGGTTTTCCAAAATTTTCATTTACCGAGAGAACCATCCGATCGGCGGACACTTCCATCCGATCGGATCCTTCAAATCAAATTTACCGAGAGATCTATCCGATCGGTAGACTATTCTATCCGATCGGTTAGACGATTCTGAACTTTTCAAATTGTTTTCATTCTTTGCTCGTTTGTTTAGACATTGCCTCGATTCGTTGGGGAATTGTATGAACACTCGATCAACTGGAGTAGAACCAATTCCACCATTTTCAGATCCCGAACGTTTAGTCCGAAGACAAAGAAGAAGAAGAACACCCTTTGTTCCACTAGCCAATCGTGTAACAAGAGTACCAAACCCAACTTTTGATAACCTTTTTGAAGCCAAAGTCGTTTTTAACCCATTCACTGACCAACCTTTTCCCATGGCTGACGATAGACCCATGTGGGAAGCAAACCGAGCCGTAGCACCAACTCCTGGAGCTGCTATTGTTGCTGTCAACTTAGGTGACAATTTCACCGTGAAAGGTCACCATCTTTCTATGATCAAAGACCGTCAATTCGATGGCCGTTCGAGGGCCGATCCTCACAAACACGTTGCCGAATTCATTGAAATTTGTGGCATGTTCCGATATGGTGATACAAATGTAGATGCCATTAAACTCAAACTTTTTCCGTCATCACTTGCTGGAGATGCAAAAGTGTGGTATAACGAATTAACACTAGGAATCATCACTACTTGGGAGGAGATGAGGCAAGCTTTTGTAAGCCGATTCTTTCCACCTGCAATGTTTGATCGACTCATGGGAGAAATTCGTGCTTTCACACAAAATCCTAACGAATCACTCGTCGAAGCCTGGCTTCGTATGAAGGATTTACTTCGAAGTTGTCATGGACATGGTTTAGGACGAGGAACCATTATTCAAATCTTTTACCATGGACTTGATGAAACATCTCAAGGAATTCTTGATGCTGGAGGAATTTTTCTTTATAAGACTCCTAACCAGGCATATCAATTGCTTGAAGACCGAGTTCTTCTCAAACTCGACTGGTCAAAAGATGCCAAGACAAAACCCTTAAGAAAAACCGTTGCTTTCGCCGAAAGTTCTGATTCATCTAAACTCATGGAGAAAATGGAAACTTTGGTTTCCAAAATCGATTCGCAATACAAAGATCTTAGAGGAGAGATGAAAGAAATGCGAGATGGTTGTAACAACTGTGGAGGTAACCACCCATCATCAGAATGCGATGATCAACCTATGGACCAACCAAAAGAAGGAGAAGCTAATTATATCCAAGGAGGATACCGAGGAGGAGGATATCGAGGAAATTATTACGGACGAAACTCTGCTAGTTGGCAAGATCGCCGACAAAGGGATAACAACCATGATTCCCAACCAAAAGTAGAGAACCAAACCTCACAAAGTTCCGACAAGAAACCTGAAGAAACAGATTTTGAAAAAATGATGAGAGAATTTGTCACTGCCCAAAAATCAACCAACGAGTTCGTTAAGAATCAATTTTTCAATCTCAAGACCAAAGTTGAGCAAGGTCAGAAAAATCATCAAGCATCTATCCAAGATCTTGAAAACAAATTTGGGAGACTCTCTGATCAAATTTCTTCACGACCATCAGGTTCGTTGCCTAGTAACACCCAAACCAACCCAAAACCATCATCGAATGATAAGACTTATCGTCCACCACCAACCAGAAATGAGCATATCAATGCTGTATTCACAAGAAGTGGCTTGTCTTATGATCCACCACCCAACCCAAACAACACCACAACTATCGATTTCGATAGTGAGGATGAAGATGAAGAATCCAAGAAGGAAAATACACCAAAAACACCACCCAAACCTAAACCCAAACCACCAGTTAAGGCTTACACTCCAAAAATTCCATATCCACAGAGCCTTAAGAAAGAAAGAATGGAGGAGCGTTATAAGAAGTTTGTTGAAATAATCAAAGAAGTTAGACTCAATGTACCTCTCATTGATGTTTTAGCTGGAATGCCCAATTACGGGAAATTTTTGAAAGAACTTCTTAACAACAAAAACAAGTTGGAGCAAATATCCGCTACCTTTCTCAATGAAGAATGTTCAGCTATTGTTCAAAACAAAATTCCACAAAAACTCGGAGATCCCGGAAGTTTTCTGATTCCATGCATATTAGGAAATAACATCACATGCGATGCTTTAGCCGACTTAGGTGCGAGTATCAATTTGATGCCTTATTCGCTGTATACGAAACTTTCAATCAATACCTTGAAACCCACAAAGATGAGTATCCGATTAGCTAATCATACTTACCAATATCCTGTTGGTATTGCTGAGAATATGCTTGTCCAAGTAGGTAAATTCATTTTTCCCGTGGATTTTGTAATTCTAGAAATGGAGGAAGATAGTAGAGTACCACTTATTTTAGGAAGACCTTTTCTAAACACCGCTGATGCGATCATCAAAGTAAAAGGAAGAGAACTCAACCTTGGAGTTGGAGAGGATAGAATCACCTTTTTAATCGATAAAGCAATGAAATATCCACATTCCAGTGATGACACTTGTTTTAACATTGATGTAATCGATGAAGTCACTGAGGAAGAATTGGATGCATTACTTGAAGATTCTGATCCATTCATGACTATTTCAGAGAAGATTAGTGAAACAACTTTTGATAAAGAATTCACTAATTTTATGGAAGTTAAGATTGAAGAAGAAGAAGAGGAAGAAGAAGAAGGAGAGATAATAGAAGAAGATTTTGAGGAAATCAGTTTTAATGATCAGATGAGGATCAAAACATCACTTCAAGAACCACCGACTGATCTTGAGTTGAAACCACTGCCAGAAAATCTCGAGTATGCTTACTTGGAAGACAATTCACTACTTCCAGTAGTCATATCTTCGTTGCTAAATGATTTTGAGAAAGAATGTCTGATTTCAGTTCTTAAGAAGCATAAAGAAGCTTTTGCATGGAAAACTTCTGACATCCCAGGAATCAGTCCTGATTTTTGCAAACACAAAATCAATTTCGAAGAAGATGCCAAACCAGTTGTAGAAAGACAACGTCGACTCAACCCCAACATGAAAGAAGTTGTTAAAAAAGAAATCATCAAACTTCTTGACGCAGGTATCATTTACCCCATCGAGGATAGTCCTTGGGTGAGTCCTGTTCACTGTGTTCCGAAAAAAGGAGGAATGACTGTTGTGACCAACGAACGGAATGAACTAGTTCCTACTAGAACTGTCACCGGATGGCGAGTATGTATTGATTACAGAAAATTAAATAAAGCCACCAGAAAAGATCATTTTCCTTTGCCTTTCATGGATCAAATGCTTGAGAGATTAGCAGGAAACAAATACTTTTGTTTTCTTGATGGTTTTTCAGGATATTTCCAAATTCCTATTGATCCAGCTGATCAAGAAAAGACCACATTCACATGTCCCTTTGGAACTTACGCTTATCGGCGTATGCCTTTTGGATTATGTAATGCCCCCGCGACTTTTCAAAGATGTATGATTGCCATATTCCAAGATATGCTTGAAACGTCTATGGAAGTTTTCATGGATGACTTTTCAGTTTTCGGAAGCTCATTCGAAGCTTGCCTTTCTAACCTCGATAAAATGCTTGAAAGATGTAAAGCTGCACATCTTGTTCTCAATTGGGAGAAGTGTCATTTCATGGTAACTGAAGGAATTGTGTTAGGACACAAAATTTCCAGTGCAGGAATGGAGGTTGACAAAGCAAAGATCGATGTCATTACCAAATTGCCACCCCCAACTAACGTCAAAGCCGTTAGAAGTTTCCTAGGACATGCAGGATTTTACCGTCGTTTCATTAAGGATTTTTCCAAAATATCTCGTCCAATGACGAAACTTCTTGAAAAAGATGCTGTTTTCGATTTTAATGCAGATTGTATGAAAGCATTCGAAGCATTGAAAACACAACTGACTAGTGCACCCATTATGGTTTCACCTGATTGGTCACTACCATTCGAGCTTATGTGCGATGCAAGCGATTTTGCTGTTGGAGCTGTATTAGGACAGCGAGAAGAGAAACATTTTCGTCCTATATATTTTGCCAGCAAAACACTCAACAATGCTCAACAGAATTACACAGTTACAGAGAAAGAATTGTTAGCCGTTGTTTTCGCTTTTGATAAATTCAGATCGTACCTTGTCCTTTCGAAAACAATCGTGTTCACCGATCATTCAGCGTTAAAATATCTGTTTAAGAAGCAAGATGCCAAACCGCGTCTCATCCGATGGATTTTACTACTCCAAGAATTCGATATCGAAATCAAAGATAAGAAAGGAGCAGAAAATCTAGCCGCTGATCATCTATCTCGTTTAGAAAATCCAAATCTGGAAGAGTTAAAAGAAGATGAGATTGACGATTATTTTCCGGATGAAACACTCATGACTGTTGATGCAGATGATGAGAACGAAATTCCATGGTTTGCCAATTATGCAAATTATCTCGTTGGAGGAATTCTAAAGAAAGGATTAACTCATGCCCAACGAAGCAAATTCTTTTCGGATCTTAAACATTATTATTGGGAAGAACCTTATCATTTCAAAATGTGTCCCGATGGGATGATTAGAAGATGTGTTTATGGTTCTGAAACAAGAAGAATTCTCGATGAATGTCATCATGGCCCAACTGGGGGACATTATGGTCCTTCCACCACTGCTAAAAAAGTCTTTGATGCTGGATTCTATTGGCCGACTATTTTTAAAGAAGCCCATACTCTTGTTAAGAATTGTGATGCTTGCCAAAAATCCGGTAGTATTTCTCGAAGAGATGAAATGCCTCAGAAGAGCATTCAAGTCTGTGAATTATTCGATATTTGGGGAATTGATTTCATGGGACCGTTTCCTAAATCACACAAATACGAATACATTCTCGTTGCTATTGATTACGTTTCCAAATGGGCTGAAGCAGAAGCTTTACCTACAAATGATGCACGAGTAGTTGTTAATTTTCTCAAAAAGCTTTTCGCTCGTTATGGAATTCCTAAAGCTTTGATAAGTGATCGTGGAACCCATTTCTGTAACAAACAAATGGAGAAAATTATGAAGCGATACGGAGTTCATCATCGTTTCGCTACAGCTTATCACCCACAGACCAGTGGTCAAGTCGAAAATACCAACAGAGCCTTAAAAAGGATACTCGAAAAAACGGTTAAAGACAATCCCGCCGTTTGGTCGAGAAAACTAGATGATGCTCTGTGGGCATTTCGCACAGCTTACAAAACACCAATTGGTACAAAACCATACAGATTGTTGTATGGAAAAACTTGTCATTTGCCGTTCGAAATCGAACATCGCGCTTACTGGGCATTGAGAAATTGTAACCTAGACCTCAAAGTTGCTGGAGAAAAGAGATTTTTGCAATTGCATGAACTCGATGAGCTTAGACTACAAGCTTATGAGAACTCCAAACTTTACAAAGCAAGAAAAAAAGCTTATCATGACAGAAAGCTAAGAATCAGAAAAGAATTCAAGGCTGGAGACAAAGTTCTGCTTTTTAACATGAAGTATAAGTTTAAAGCTCCCAAGCTGAAACCGAAATGGTTCGGACCGTATACAGTGAAGCATGGATTTCCATCCGGATATGTTGAATTGCATGACAAACATGGTGGAAGTTTCATTGTTAATGGGCACCGAATTAAGTTATACTATGACAAGGAGCAAATGAATGAAGTTTCTATTCAAGAGATTCCGCCCGAATCAGAATATGAAGCTATAACCTTTATGTCACCCTTTCCGGCCGATTTCAAGAAAAACACTCCATGGGCCGATGATTCTGGTTATATCTATGATGTTCTACCAAGACCGTGGGAGAAAGTTAAGTTGGAATACATAGATGAAACTGGAGAGGGAATAGTGATTGGAAATGTGTTGTACGTTCCAAAATTTCCAAAGAAGAAGTCAACACCAAAATGAAGAAAGAGAAGTTCGAGTCCGGCTGATGACTCGTTAATAAAACAAGCGCTTCTCGGGAGGCAACCCGTGTGTTTTGCTATGTTTATTTTTCATTTTTTTTTATTTTTTTTATTTTCTAGTGATTAAACCCCAAAGTTTTTTTCTAAATTGCTTAGTTGAACTTAAGTGTGGGGGTGTATCACTGCCTTTCGAATAAAAGCGAAGAAATATTTCGTATGTGTGTTTCTTTTGTTTTTAGATTACTGCAGATAATGATTTCGAAGCTTGGACGCTAAGATCAAGATTCCTCTTGAGAAGGAAATACGGTTTATTCTCTTATTTCCCTATTTCATTCTTTGTCGTTTATCACATTGAGGACAATGCTTAACTTAAGTGTGGGGGGGTGAATAGGAAAATAAGAATAGATTGTAGTTTTGAGCTGAATTTTAAAATTTTGTTTGCCCTTGTAATCTAGTCTTTTGTCATTTTAAAGATCATATTCTAGAATAACTGGATTTATCCACTGGTGAAATCTGTAATTTTGAAAATTCGAGATGTGTCCCAATTAATATTGCAATCCATTCTGGGATCGATAACATTAGCTAGCACAGATTATAGCCCTTTCCACTAAAGTGTGAGAATTTGAGCCTGTTCTATATACAGCATACATCTTTTATGCTTAGATCTTTTGCTATGAGTGTGCCGGTGATTTTATTTATTCTAGAACTTGTGCTTGTAAATCATTACGAGACCGTTGTGAGATCACATTTCATTTGTGATATAAGTGTATATGCGTGATAAGAGGCAATCTTAGGTTTTATCCCAAATGGCCTTCCATTTTCATATAATGCTATATTAGCTAGCTACATTGGCTAGTTAACCACTCATATGGACCCATTTGTTAGCATTTATCTTTAATGCTAGATACCCCTAGTTACACCCGCCGAGCCTATTTTTTCTTTTGATACAATCCAGAAAAATTCAAAAAGATTTTACACCTTTTTAAGCCTAGCCTTATTTTTAGTCAAGTCTTGGTTGGTTGCTAGCTATTTGGAAAGATGGATGTTATGTGGAAATCATGAAAGTTCAAAGAAAGCATAAAACTCCGAAAGTTGTTATCGAGAAAAGTCATCGCAACTATAAGATGATTAAAAAAAAAAAAAAAAAAAAAAAAAAAAAAAAAAGAGGAAAAGTCATTGCAACTATAAGGTGACAAGAATAAGCCAATGGGCTAATTGAATCAAGTATGAATAAAGGAAGTATGGAGTTTTTCACAAAATGGCATGATATTGGTTTGTAATAGCTAGTAACATTTGGTTCGTAGACTTTGACTATTTTTGTTTTTATTTTCAACCAATTTCATAAATATATCCCATGCCTTATCCTACCCTTTTTGACTTTGTGAAATTATTAAGTGTATGGACATGTAGTAACCATCCGATTTCTTGAGGAATTGACTAACGTTGTTAGCGATCTAGGGAGTATTTTGGCGACCATCCGTTATGCAAGTAACGTCGTTAGCGAACCAAGGTACAATCTAGTGACCATCCGTTATTTGGTAATGCAAGAATTCGTTGTTAGGAAGCTATTATGTTTTGCATGAGATAGTGGCGCATTAGTCTTTTATATCCCTTTAAGCCTTAAACCCGAATAAAAGCCCTCTTTGATATGTATACTTGGAGCTCACATCATTTCGGTGTAGTTTTGTTTCTTGTACAAGCTTATGGTAATATTTAGATCATGACTGAGCAAATGAGTGTCATTCCGCTTATATACTCCACCAATCATACAAATGAGTGTTTGAGTGAATCATACTTCATTTCCCTTTCGTGAGGTGTTTAGTAATGTGTTTCATGCAAGAAAATCATTTGGGTATTGTCAAACATCTCGATGATTCAACCATAAAAGCTTAAAATGATGAATCTAGCTTGTACTAGTGCTTGATAGATTTGCATCACATTTTCCTAATCATTGGTGCATACCATGTGGATAATTGTTTTTTATTTCTAGATTTGCTTGAGGGCAAGCAAAGTTCAAGTGTGGGGGATTTGATAACGCCTAAATCTAACATGTTTTTGATAGCGTTATTGGTAGTTTTATATATGTTTTGTGGTTATATTTATATGCTTTTGTTACTAAATCGTACCAAAGTGTGTTTGCAAAGCATTTGTAGCCAAAGGCAGGAAAATGGATGGAAAAGATGCAAAAATGAAGAAAAAGGAAGTATTTGAGATTTCATGTGAATCTTGTGTCAAGTTCCGCTCCGTAAGGTACTTCAATGAGTTAAAGTCCAAGTAGTCAAGTTCATAAGCTTAAGGATAAAAAGAAAGACCAAAGAATCAAGAGCTACGACCGAGAAACAAGTCATTTGCAAAAGCTCAAGAAAAAGGTTCAGCAGCCATCGCCATCCGATCGGTCGCCGCCCGCAACCGATTCGGATGGAGTGAATGTGGATTTACCGAGAAGACCAACCGATCGGTAGACCATTCCATCCGATCGGTTGGAAGTCGCTATTTTACCCAAGACTTCTTTATTAAGGATTGTGACTTTATAACTCCGGTTCTAGGCCCTTCTTGTCATTATTCTAACCATTCAATACTACTTGGAGAGCAAGAGAAGCATTTATGCACTTAGACCCTTGGGGAGAGCAATTTATGGAACCATTTGTTGAGTATTTATATACCAATCAATCTAGAGAGATAGAGAGATACACAAGTGCTAGAAGAGAACCATTCACAGAAATATACTCAAAAATTCGTCCATAAGTCCAGGAGAAGGGAGAAAGTTGAATATACCATTTTCATTGCTTGTGGAATCATTGTCTTTCACTTGTAATCTTATTTCCAAATCATTGTAAGACTTTCAATCATGGTTTTTAATGTTCAAATTATTGAGTTTACATTTATGCTTGCTATGAGTGGCTAGTGCCTTTGTGCACTTGCTTAGATGATGTGTATTATTCATTGATTTGCATATGATTGTGATAACATGTTTTAATTCAATTTCAAGTCAATTCTAAGAACCAATTATGATAAAGTTTCATAGTGACATTTGGGAAATCAAGTTTAACTAGTGCTAGTAATCTTAAGGGTTGAAAGAACTATTGTTATTCCACTAGTTATAATCATTTGTCTATGAATGATTGTTGTCTACCACTATTCTTGATTAACCAAAGGAACTTAATTGTGATTGTAATGAAAATGCTTTTGTCTATCAAAACGGATTGATTGTAAACCACTTTAAAGGTCGAGAGATTAATAGTTTGCTTTCAATTGTGACCTTTTGTCTATAATCGGTTACCTTTTGTATTGACCATTTCCTAAGCTTGTTTGATTAGACAAAAGATTGTTTTTGTGTTTGAGGAACACCAACTCATGAACCTTGAATTGATCTTGAATTGATTGGTTAAACGTAATGCTTGTTTTTATAAACCAAAATCTTGACGAAGGTTTAATTTGTAGGAACAATAGATTAGTGTCAACACTAATTATCACAACCAACATGTTATCCAAAGTTATCACAGTCATATTAGTCAATTGTAGTACACTAGTCTAAGCAAGTGTAGTTTTTAATCATTTGAATTTTCATTATATTATTACTGCTTATTTGAGATTGTTGCTTTTAACTTACAATTCGATTCACTACACAAATCCCTGCGAACGATCCCGACTTACCATCAAAATCTTGCTACAACGGACGAGTATACTTGCTCGTATGTGTTGTTATTAGATTCGGTAATTCACCCTTTATAAATTTAAAACTTGCACCGAACCGGGCACATCAATTGCCCCTTTTTCCCTTAACATTTAAGTGCCTAGCAGTAGGATTTGCTGGTCTAGCAGTTGGAACTGCTTGTTTAATTTTAGGCACCCACTTCTGATTGGTCATTGCTGTTTTCTCATAAAAATGCCTTTTAACTGTTTTGGAAGAACAAACTGTTTTGATGCCAGTCTTTAACATAACAGCTTTGTGTGACATCTTATGATTTTCATTAGGGCTTGTCAATCTAGTTGGACTATTTTGAGTTACCCTAGCATTGTTATTCCTATTCACCCTTGTATTCCCAGAAACCTTCTTTTTCCATGGGTTAGAATCACAATAAGCAGCCATATGATCAAAACTTCCACAAACAAAACACACTTTTCTAATCATAGCAAACTTATCATCCACTTTCTTAGATTTTGAGTGATTCCAGTTCCTATGACTATTCTCAGAAATTGGTGATCTGTTTTTAGTCCTATACAACTCAGCATATCTAACACTTTTCCTAACTGGTTTTATGTTTTCAGTCTTAACCATTTTAGGAGCATGTTTAACTTCTACCTTAACAACATTAGGTTTGTCCTTAACCTCTACATTCTCATCATCAGATGTCCAATCCTCAATAGTTGGTGCATCTGAGTTCCTATCAGAGGACATCTTTTCCTTAGAAAGAGATTTATCACCAGCACTCACAAAAGAATCTTCTGCCTTAACAAATTTAATAGGATTCTCACTAATTTTAACACCATATCCAGGAAAATCCATATCCTCAAACTCTTCTAAACCTGTATAAGCTAAATCAATTCCTGGTGGAACAAACATTCCTCTAAGAAGGGGTGCAACTGACTTATAACCTAAACCAGATTTAGCTTTGTTAAGTATTTAACTCTCTACTATCTTCTTAACTCCGTTTGAAGTATGTTCAAGAGTATCTACACTTAACTGGATGTTTTCTTTTTCCTTTTTAAGCTTCTCTAGTTCATATACAAGTCCACTCATTTTATTATCTTTTATTTCTAAATCCCTCTTTAAAACACCTATCTCATCAGAGAAGTTTGACTCATTCTGTCTATAAAACACAATTTGTTCTTCCAAAACAGCTAGTCCTCTTTTATGATTTGTCAGACTAGAATTTACTTGATTAAATTCTACTCTAAGATCATAATACTGTTTCTTAACATTTTCTTAATCTTTTAAAGCACGACAAGAGTTTGAGAATTTTTGAAGTATATGTACCTCAGAGTCTGAGAAAGCCATCAAACCCAAGTTAGCTGGTTCCTCTTCTTCCTACATGAAGCTCCAATCAAATCCAGCTCCATCTACAACTACCATAGCCTTGGAAGAAGGCTCTTCAACATTAACTGTTCTCCTTGTTCCTTGCTGATTCTTAAACCCTTGACCCTGGTTGCTTTGTTGTCTTGGACCTCTACATTCCCTGGCAAAGTGCCCCATCTTGTGACAATTAAAGCATTTCACCTTAGACTTATCATACCCAGCAACATCTCTTCCATTGAAGGTAATCTTATTCCTAGTCCTTTGGTAATACTTCTTAGCCCTGATGCTTATCAAAGCCAACTACTACTTTAAATCCATAGCTTCCAAATCATCTTCAGAAATTTGAAGAAGATCTTCATTAAAGATCTTAGACCCACCAGACTGTTCTGACACAAATGCATATATGGTCTCTTCAGTCAATCCAGCAGTACTAGTTTTTACACTAGCAGTGCTAACTATTGGTTTAGCAGTACCAACTGCTTCTTCATCTTCATGATTCAAATTGTTTGAAGAAGATACAAAGGCCATATTCCCTGGACTAGAACTGGTGTTACCATTCTTCTTCACCTTCTGCTTAACAATCTTAAGATTGTTGTAAAGCTCATTCATTGTCATTTTCTCCAGCTCTGGTTTATTGCTCCAAACCATAACATAAGTGTTCCATTCAGCAGGTAAACTATTTAGAAACTTCATGTTGAGGTCTTCCTGTGGAATCACAATCTTCAACACAGTAAGTTGACTGATGATCTTTTGAAGCCTATTAAAGATATGGTCCAAAGTTTCATTGCTTGATGCAGTGAAGTTCTCATAACTTTGCTTAAGTAGGGTTTTCTGTGCCTTCTTGGTAGCTTCATTGCCACTAAATCTTTCCACCACTGCTTCAAAAAGAGTTTTAGCAGTTTCGTAATGGCTAAAATTCAGCACTTGATCATTAGGAATTGCCATTAGTAACAAATTCCTAGCCTTCTGATCATTCTTCTTTTTGATTCTCTCCTCATTTGTAACTGGCTCAGTGTTAAGCTTTGTGATCTTGGAACCATCAGCACGTGTTTCTTCAACAGCAATTGGTTTGAAGGAATCACCATTGATAATGATATCCCATAATGCATAGTCTTGCACCATGAAATATTGCTCTATTCTGAGCCGCCATAAATCGTATTCATTCTATTTCAGCATGGGGAGTTTAGCAAGGATTGAGGTTTGAGGTGTCTCCATGTCCATCTTCTTGGTTGCTAGTGAGTAAATACTTCTGGATCTTCTAAACTCAAAGTATCAGAAACCTGTCTCTGATACCACTTGACCGGATCTAAACACACACGTTGTGTTGGGGTTACTTTGAGTATATACTTGATAGCACACGGAATTTACTACCAAGTACTTAGAAGAATATGTGTTTGGTGATTGTATAATCATATGAATGTAACAATAATAATAACCAAAACAATTGTTTAAAAAAACACTTTGTTTTCAATATATTGAACGATTAAACGTGAAGCTCTTAACAAATGCTTGTTCGTATATGAGATATGGATATCGATTATGTATGATGTATATAAAACCCTAACTGAGGATCTCTTTTTATTGCACAAAGAGTCCTTTACAAGTAAACTATATTCTATACAAATAAGATATACATCATATCCATTCCATATTTATCTTCACATGGTTTCACCTTAATCTTGTAAGCAGTACGAACTTTTCTTCATCAGCAGTACTAACTGTTCTTGTATTCTCCAACCGTACTAACTGCTTAATTTTAATTCCCAACAAAAAGCACCTCAGGCTCCTGCCAAATTCTTGGTGGAAAACTAGTCTGTTGGAGTGCTAAGAAGCAACAGTCAGTTGCCATGTCCTCAGCTGAAGCTGAATATGTTGCAGTAGCAAGTTGTTGTGCTAATGTACTCTGGATGAAAAGTCAACTCGGTGACTATGGAATTCAGTACAAGATGGTTCCCATCTTTTGTGATAACACAAGTGCAATTGCCATCTCAAACAACCCTGTTCTTCATCAGAGAACAAAACACATTGATATTAGATATCATTTCATCAGGGACCATGTCATGAATGGTGACATAGAATTACACTTCATTCCTACTGAATATCAGATAGCTGATATATTCACCAAGCCATTGGATGAACCAACTTTCACAAGACTGAAATCTGAACTAGGAATGTTGGATATTAAGAATCTGTCCACTGATTGATTCCATCCAGATAAATGTAAATTCTGAAAACCCAGGTCCTTGACTCAATGTGTTCTTCAGTGAAATGAATCACTGAACCTCAGGTACTAAACCCAAGTTTCTGAAATCTTGAACCTCAGGAACTAAACCCAAGTTCCTGAACCCTTGAACCATCAGGACTAAACCCAAGTCCTGAATAAACAGGTTCACTGAATGAAAAGTCATTCAGGGCCCTAAGATGACATTCAATGCAAACTTAAATGCTTTAAGTATCTAGTTAGTAAATGTCTGAGGTTGGTAACTGAATTCTTATTTAATATAAGAATATTTTTTCTTTTGCCTTTCTGGCATGCACCTCATGGGCCACCACATTCCCACTTGGCATTTAATGCCTTTCCAATCACATAACAGATATGTGATGACTCAGCTCTGCAAGTTATACTTTTTGCAGACGGCTCAACTGTTTGCCTAGACAGTTGCGCCAAACAGGGATAGTGGGGTGGTTAGGCATTAAATGCGGATCTCAAACATTTTATTCAAAACGTTTTTCAAAATAATATCTTTTGAGAAAATAACCGCTTAAATGCCTAAATTACCCTCCACTTCACTTCTCTATAAATACCCCACAAACAAGATACACACACACGTTTTTTAGAAATCTTAAGCAAAATTTTGCCCTTTTCTTTCAAAACTAAAAATTTTGTGTGTGTGTTCTTAGTTATTAGAAACCCAGACCATTTGTTGATTACCCAGACTTTCCCAACAAAAATGGCTTCTTCTATTGCTATTACATGCACCCCAAATATGGAATTCACAACAGAGGGCGTAGACTTGACCAAGAACAATGTGGTAGGCAATTTTGCCTATTCCCAAAAGTTTTGGGCGTACAAGAATGTAGTTAAGTATCTATAAAACCGCTTTCTTGCTACGGCATTTACAAAGACCCCCTTAGTCATATATCATGACCACTTGAGGCAATTTTGGTGTACGGCAGTGGCAACAAGCCCTGATGACACCAGGGACTCAATCAAAACATTCACAGTGATGAATAGGAGAAGGACCCTCTCCCTTGATTACAAAACCTTTATCAAAGCTACTGGCCTTGATTTCGCTGTGAATTTTGAGCCCAACCCCACTGACCAAGAAGTTAAAGCAGAGTTGCTTTTTCTAGGACCACAAGACCCCAGACAACCTGAGGTGGTCCCAGGTTCATTATTGGCTAAGGCACTAATAATTAAAACTTGGTTTCCCCCAGCTTGGAGGATCCTAATGACTTTTGTCATTCAGGTCCTGGGAGGCAACAAATCCTCCACAGAACAGTTGAACTCATCACAACAATTGATGGTGTTCAGTCTCCTGGAGGGTAGAAAAATAGACATCGAAGGAATAATCTTCCGAGACCTCGTGTCCAAGCTCTCAGGAAAGTATAGGCAAAGACACATGTCCTATCCAAGATTCATTTCCTGCGTGATTCAGGACCTACTTCGCACAGATTATATGAGGCCTGACGCTCAAGGTTCTAAACCTGACGTCCTACAAAAGGCCAATTATACTAGTCGCGTTACTGAGGTACAACCAATCGCTCTGACCAACTACATGTTGTCAGTCATTCAGGTGACAAAGCTGTCTCGCCCATTCCTTCTCTTGAAAAGCAGGAGAAGAAGAAAAAGAAGGCAGGGACCAAGAAGGTGGTTAAACCCAAATCACTCGCCCTTGGATCTTCTGCCTCAGAACCCTCAGAAGGGGAAACAATGGCCAAGACCTCAGAGATACCCATCATTGAGACCCTCTTGACCCTAAAGCAAACGCCAACGGAGATCACTGATAAATCATCCTCAGTGTCCTCGGGCAAACCTCAGTTTCCTCATAGCTCTAATGACATACACAAGTTGGTAGGGTCCGGAACCATCAACCTCTCACATCCTGATGAAGGCACTGACAAATCATAATCAGCGCCTGAGGGAGAAAAGGGTCCTGAATCCTCGGTTGGGCAGAACTACTCAACTGGGAAGGGGACCCACACCCAATCACATCCTGATGAAGGAACTGATAAATCATAATCAGTGCCTGAGGGAGTCAAGGATCCTGAATCCCCAAAAGGCCAGTACAACCCTGACGGGAAGGGGGTCCATCAACAATCACAAACTGTGCCTCATGATAGTGCTGGAAAACACCCGTCAGTACTTGAAGGCGCAAAGGGTGACAAAGACTCAGAGGGATTTAAACCACCCGCTGATATGGAACCCACCAACCAATCCAGTCTCTCGAGAACTGACCCCCAACACCAGGCTGAGCAAACCCACTCAGTTATTATGGAAGGGTCAGGACCTGGCCAAACCCCGGTGCAGATTCAGTCGATGGCGGATCTTCAGGCTGTTCTTATGTCTGATGAAGAGCTCAGTATTGAGAGTGAGGAAGAAGTGTATGAGGCAGGTGATGATATGGAGACTGATGCTCAACCCACTGAACAATCGCACAGTCCTCTCCACATGGTGAAGAAAAAGAGTCTTAGGCTGATCATTCTTCAGACTCTGAATCATCCTGCCCTCCAGAACTCAGGAAGTATGACAACATCCTTCCTTTCACTGAATAACAATTGGTCAAGTTCCTACAAAAGGCCAACAATGCTCTCTTTACTGGGCTAACTGAAGAAATTTTTGACCAACACTGTGAAGCTGCTGTTCATTATGTCAACCTGAAGGAATCAGTGGAATCCTATCATGATGATGTTAATGAGCACAAGTCATCTATCTCCTTCTCCCAGACAAATCTTGATGAGAATCTTAAACTGCTCAACCAAGCTCTCACCAACATACACAAGAGCGTTGCAACTATTCAAGAGTCAGTGAAAGATGACCCTGAGCTTAACAAGAAAATTCTTCAGGCTTCTGAGGACTACCATCAACAGTCTACTCAGTTGACTGAGCTGATAAAAATGCTGAAATCCTCTAATCTTCAGGGACTCAGCTCTATAGTGGACTCCATCTAGTCTTCCCTGGGTCTTATGGAGTCACACATGGCATCTTGGGCTACATCTACTTCTTCCTTGGCTTGGAATCTTGGGCCAATGATGACAGCAATAGAGGCTTCTCAGGCTTCTCTTGAGGCTAAGGTCTCAACTCTTCAGTAGGACACCTTAGACATCAAATCGATGATGACTAAGATTTATCAAGCCGTCAAAAGTCAGGCTACTCCCTCAATTTCAGTGAGCGCTCCAACTCTTGCTCTCACCATGAGTCAAGCAACAGTTGAGGGGGAGAAGGTCACTGAAGAAAAACCTGAACAACCTCCTTCTCACACTGATGGGGAGATTCCTGAGACAACCTCATCTTCATCTCACCAAGAAAAAGGCAAAGGCATTCTCACAACCACAGAGCCTGAGCCTAAAATCTTGGTGCCTGCTTCCTTTGAAAGAAGGCCAGACCCTGATGAGCCAGTCAGGGTCCCTTATGAAATAAATGGAGTAATGTATCACCTCACTGAGGCCCAAATTACGGCTCATTTCGAAAAGGAAGAAGGGTTGAAGAAAGCTGCTGAAGATGAAAGGCAAAACAAGTCTGCCATCATTCAGGTTGTCAGAGAAGAGGCTGAGAAGATTGGTCTTGAGCCAAAAGAACTTGCTGGAAGAAAGGGTGGTGAGAGCTTTGTGAAAGCTCAGGATGCTGAAATGTCGGCTCTCAGGAAGAAAAGAGAAGAAAGGCTGAAAAGGACTGAGGTGATAAGAAAAAAGAGAATTGAGAAGTACCAATGGGTTATGACAAGAAGACTGAAACCTGAACCCATTACTGATGTAAAGATTCATCAGAACACCAAGCCTGTTGTCATCACTGTTTTCAGAGGTCCTGATAAGAGGAACTTTGAAATTCATGAGCCCTTTAGGTTCGCTGACTTTGGGATCACTGATTTGGATGAACTGGGTCCAATCATATTCAAGAAGTCAAATGTTGCTGTCAGGGAACTAATGAAGTCCCTAAAAGTTAGATATGAAAAGCTGAATGCAACACCTGAGGAACTTGGTATTCCCTCACTTCTCCCTGCTCCAGCCAGTCAACATGCCCCCTCTCAGACCTCTAGAAGAAAGAGGAAGATAATTGGATCTGAGCCTGATATCAGAGTCGCTGGCCTTGAATGCAACAGAGCCCTCCCTGAAGGAGTTACATTCGTGAACAACAAGGTCATAGAACAACCTGAGAGAGGGATATTCTTCACTGATGAGTTTGGAGATCCAGCCTTCCAAAGATGGAGTGATATTGATCAGGCAGGAATTAAAGAAATGCTTGGTTTTCTCATGACGGCCTCACCAATCCAGAGTCCTGAAAATGTAAGGTTCTGCCAAGACCTAAGAACCAAGATTCAACTTCATCCTGATCAACATGAGCTGGAATCCAAGAGACCCAAGCTTGAAGCCCTTGGATACAAACTGGACTGAGAATCTGCAATACCTCTATCATGTACATTTAGTAGTTAGGACCCTTGTAATGAAATTAATAAAATGATGTTCCTTTGTTTTGTTATTTCAGTGTCCTTATTTACTTTCTAGTACATTTAGTATGAGCAGAAGTCATTAGCTCACTCATTACTGATCAAAAACACTTAAGCATAATTTATATCCAAATAGGGGGAGATTGTTGGGTCCTTCAGTACCCAAGAGTCGTTAAAACAGGATTTGAATAAAAATTAAGCTAAGTGTTAATTAAACCAAAAACATTCTAAGTCACTGAGTCAACAGTCACTCAGTGAGTTACCTTCAAGATGCTCAGGACGAGTCTAAAAAGAAAGACTCACCACACAGGGAGGCGGATCTCCCTGAAGTGTTACTTGAGACGAAGAAGAAGGTAATGGGATCAGTGAGCGTTAGACAAGAGCTCACTGAACCCCAAGTCTCCTCAACAACCATAACTGAAGACCGAAGACTGAAGGCAAATGACTGAAGAACCTAAAGCCTGAATAAAAGGCGGGATAAAGCGGGAAGGTTTTGAGAAGATAAAAACAAGTCTTATCGGGGTCAGACAAACCATCCCTCAAGTGGCTAAAAGTCGAAGAAGTGTCAGGACTGACACTCGAAGACTTTTTGGCGCAATCCTATTGGTTCTTGGAAATGACAACTACTATTGTAGTTATCAGACACGCTTCCTATTTGTTTATGTAGTTTTAATCTTCAGTACTCTTAACATGTTTGCCTATAAATAGCAAACAGATGGAGAAAAGTGGGTTAGGTATTTTTGTGCAATAAAAGCTTAGACTTTCATAATGCCCCTTTTCTCCTACAAAGAGTAACGTATCCTTGAGATAGCTCAGTGGGTCGAATTGTTACCACTTAAAGCATTGCTTAAGTTTAGATAGGAGACACCATACCTTGTCTATTCAATCCCAAGTGTTTGTTCCGCAAAACACTTGGGTAATAGATTCTTTGATTCATTTCTAATAAGAATTTAAACATTGAAAATACTTTGTGTTTTTATATTTACGTTTCATTAACTGTTAGAATTAATCAATACATTGTATTAGTCATAAACACATATAGATTAACTTTATAGTTAACTCTAAGTGTGTTAAGGGAACAACAAGCCTGATATTAGATCAACGACTCCTTCACCTAGAAGAACAAATGTTCCTAAACCTCGGTCAAGAACTCCTCTACCGAGAGGTAACTTTAGAAGACAAAGTTATCCAAGTAAATTTCCCGTAACTTGGAATAACTGTCAACCACAAATTTACTTACCATGGGAAATGTGTCCTCCATTCCAACATCCCAAACAAATGCGACAAATGCATGGGATGTTTAACACTAACAACTTTGGACCCATGAGATATTGGGGACCAAATGTTTGAGCTTTTGCCTTGCTACATAGAGATGGTTGTAAAACAACTTGAAGTCCAACTAATGGAGTATGATTAGTGATTGCACTAATCTGGTGACGTAAAATCAAGTCGTGTTTCATCTTGCTTAGCTTTCAACAAAGGTAGTCTAGTCTTCTAGTTTTAAGGGCAACACCTCAGGCTAAGGTACGCTTTCTTAAAAACCCCTTTGTTAGTAGACATGTTAAGCATGTAGTGTTCTTAGAATCTAACTTAGTAGGCACTAACATAATGGACGAAATTCACATCTCATCATTGCTCAAATATTTGTCAACGACAATTATATTAAACTCGACTTGTCCATAAATGTACAATGATCGCTTAAAGATCATGCGTGACAAGTTTGAAATGAGCATGATGAGTGAATTAAGTCTTTGTCCTAACCCTCATATAATATCACTTGAAGATTGTATCTTCTTAAGTCTAAGTATACTAAAGTGTGTGTGTGTATATATATATAATATATATATATATATAATATATATATATAATATTATATATATATTATATAATATATATATATATATATATAATATATATAAATATATATATATATATCAAAGATATTTAGCTTAGAACAATCTTAATCAATACAAACGCCCATGTCCGCGGAGACGAATCTCACCAGAAGACGATGAAGGTGAGTGCGAGGATTGTACTAGGTTAGGGGCATGATAGGTAATTTATTTTACCTAACGGCAAGTAGGCCCGATATCATGTCTAGTATTTGCCCTTATGCTCGCTTGTAAGAAGAATCCCAAAACTTCTTACCTTAAAGCGGTTAAATGAATCTTCCAATGCATTAAAGGCACTATACACTTGGGATTGTGATATCTCGAGGGGATTGGTGTAGAAACTATTGTCTATACCAACTCTGATAATGCGGGAAGATAATGTGGATTGAAAAAGTAAGAGTGATGTTTGTACCCTCATAGGTTGTTGTCAAACTTCTTGGTTCTCCAAGTAACAAACGACTTTTGCTATCTCCACGACCGAAGCCGAATACGTAAGCGCCGGAAAGGAATGACAACAAGAACTATGGATGAAACAAGCTCTAATCGACTGAGACAACCAAGGTGCAAATAGACTTGACCAAGAACCCCATGGATTGCTCATGTACGAAGCACATCGAAGTACGTTATCCTCTCCGTCGCGATAATGTCCAAAGAGGAATCATTTTCTTAGAAAAATTTCCCTCAAAGGACAACATCGTCGATATTCCAACCAAACCTCTCAAACTATTGTCCTCTAACCATCCTCGTCTAGATCTAGGAACGATGAAACACATTCCGTGAATTTCACAATTCCCATGTGTTCAAATGCGTCCTTCACATCCCTCTTATGACTATTTGGATATTTCACTGTAAAAATTAAAGTCATCTCTCATATCCTGTCTCATGACTTTCTAAATATTTCACTAAAAATATTGAAGTCATTTCTTACGTCTCGTCTCATGACATTTTAAGTCATTCCTCACATCCATCTTATGACTACTTAAGTATTTCACTGGAAATATTAAAGTCATCCCTTACGTCTCATCTCATGACTTACTAAATATTTCACTGGAAATATTAAGTCATCCCTCACATCCTTCTTATGACCACTCGAATATTTCACTGGAAATATTGAAGTCATTTCTTACGTCTAGCTTCATGACTTTACAAGTCATCCTTTTCATTTCCCTCATGCTTATTTAAATATTTCTTTGGAAATATTGAATTCATTCTTTACATCTCGTCTCATGACTTGCTAAATATTTCACTGGAAATATTAAGTCATTCCTTACGTCTCGTCTCATGACTTCTAGATATTTCACTAGAAATATTAAGTCATCCTTCACGTTCCTCGTATGATTACTTGAATATTTCACTGGAAATATTGATGTCATCTCTTCTATTTCGTCTTATGACTTTTAGATATTTCACTGGATATATCAAGTCATTCCCTCTATCTCGTCTCATGACTTTTAGATATTTCACTGGAAATATCAAGTCATTCCTTGCGTCTCGTCTCATGACTTCTAAATATTTCACTGGAAATATTAAAGTCATCCCTCGTATTCCTCCAATGACTACTTATGCATTTCCTCAGAAATACTAAGGTCATTTCTTGTCATCTCATCTAATCGTTTCCGTTAAAAGAGTTTATTAGGTATAAACTATTCCCTCGCGTCAAAAAGTCTTACTAAATAAGTAAGATTAATTCGTCAAACCTCAAAATGGAACAAAAATGGGTCTCAGACATGCACGGCACCACTAAAGTGGCACGACACCACTAAACATTAGTGGTACAGTGGTACCGTGTGTCTGATGAAACCCGTTTTCTTCCTTTTTCCTCTGCACACTCATTCAAAACAAAAATACCTATTTCCCTTTTGCTGTCAAAACCGAACACCAAACTCAAAATCCAATTACACTCTTGAGAATCAAGATCGAGGCATAGCTTTTAAAGAATCTTAATCACTACAACATCAATTGTAACAATACCTCGTGTCGATTATGAAGATACCAAATCTTACATTCCTATCTTAGTCAATGATCCAAACATCTTCGATGAGCAAAAAGCTTATCTTCTTAGAGTCCAACATTGATATATACACGAAGGTCGTGTAGTCGATGCGTATTTTGTTCCTTTGAATGGCATCCAAGCATGCTTTCCTACTATCCAATTTGATTGTTTATACAAAATAAATGATCAAATTTGTCCTCTTTTTGTCCTCGAATTCTATAGTCGTGTCCATACCTTCAATGACCTTGAGGGTAATGTCTTCCTTGATTTTTGGATCCAAAACCAAAATATCATGTTGTCCATCACCGAACTTGGTGATATTCTCGGTGTCCCGTCATATGGTCAATGTGCATACACAGAAGACCATTTTTTAGAGTCACTTCACTATCATCTTGAAAGTGAAGGTCCTTATTGTACCGAAGTCCCCGACCTTCAAATCATCAAACAACACGTCCAAATTCCTCGAGTCACCAACACACACCAAAAGCGTGATGGTTCCATAGTTCATCTCGACCCCAATCGCATCTACCTCAAAGAACTCCTTCCCAATCTCAAAAATTGGGAACTCCTTCTGCGTGAAAACGTGTTGTGTCTTGCGGGCAACCGGGATCATGTTCCGGCAAGTCTTGCCCATATGTTCTATTGCCTTAGTACTGAGGAGCCATACAACCTCGCGTACTACATGGCAAAAAGAATGGCCAACATTCACAGTCGGACCGATAAGCTCATTCCATATGGTATGTTGCTTACTCGTCTATTCCGGTGGGTTATGGAAAATTACCCACATCTAAATAGTGTCGACTATTTTCTTGTTAATCCCATCATGAAACCCCTTGGTGGACCACAACGCCGCACTAAGCCACGTAGTGACAAAGGTGCTAAACGTGGTCATAAATCCATCTCCAATGCTACTTTCTCGTCTTCCTCCTTCGGTCATGGATCGTCATCTCAACCTATGGATGAGGATGATGATGAAGTGAACGAAGAAGGAACTTCCCGCACTCGTACTCCCTTTCCCGACACCATCTTTCATAACCTTGACACGTCATCGTTCACTCCAACAACCGACCTTCCTTACAACCAAACCAATCTTAGTTCGGTGATGAGACGGCAAACAACGATGTACAACCGACAAGTGTCGATGCATGAGCAAACGATCGGGGGGTTCAAGTCTATTAGAAAGGCACTCAAGGGGATCGGGAACAAGATTAAGAAGTTGGGGAAGTCAAGAGATTAGTCAATGCTAACTTAATTAGTATCACTAACTCAAGTAGTATTAAGCTATTATAAATAGGGTCTTGGCTACGACCATCTAACATTAACAAATTTGAATTAACTAAGTATTTCAAATTTGGCATTGGTTACTTTGATTAGTTAATCAAGTTTCATGTTTAATTATGCTTATGAGCTTTATCTAGTTCATATCTTTTATTTTACAAATTTTTTTTCTTGCATGCACTAGATGATCATATTACTTGAAATATTGCATGCTCAATAGTAGCCTAATTCTAGAATATCACATGATCTTATTAGTTGCTAGTTATGGCTAGTGTTAGGAAAACGATGTGATTAGTCTTTAGTGAATTGAGGCAATAGGATTTGCTGCAAATAGTTCCCCTAGGATTACACATTTAGGCAGCCTAGATCCTGCAGAACTAGAAAAAATGTCAACTGCAGGTCACGGCACCACTAAATTTAGTGGTACCGTGGGCCATTTAGTGGTACCGTCCCCTGGGTAGACGTTTTTAACTGTTTGCTTTCACTTTTTGACCTTCTTTTCCTCAGAATCTGCAATTACGTGCTGATTTCAACACCCCCAAATCCCTAAACTCACAATCCTATCCATCCATGCATGCATGCTTTGTTTTGGCTATTTAAGCCCTTATCATGCATTGATCTCCCTCACCATTCCACACTCATCATAAACTTACCATGTCTTCCACTATGGCTACCACCTCTCACAAAGCAAGGAAACCTAGGCTAAACATTAAACCATCCAATGAGATACTTCTCATTGATCTCACCTTGGATGATGATGAAGATGTCCACACACCACTACCCTCAACAAATTCAACCACATCCATCTCTACACCTTTGGCTCCATCAAAAGCCACTTCAACCAAGCCTACCTCATCATCATCTTCCACCATTAGGGTTACCACACCTTTACCTCCACCTAGTGCTCCTCAACCATTAGCACTAACCTTTACCCTATCACCAACAACTCCTTTTGAGTTTGGGTCCAACACCTTATCATCTTCCGCCTCACCATCACCACAACCATTAATGGGTCATCCCATTTTTTATCCTTTAGAGCCACATAGCTTAAGCTGTGCATGCTGTCATTACAACCAACGCCTCATCTTCGACCTTAGGGATGAGTTGCACTTTAGATTTTTTTTACCTTGAATACCTCCTCACACCACCACAAGGACCCATCATACCACCACTTCCACCAACCGATAGCCCAAACAACTAAACATCTCCATGTTTAGTTTCTAAAATAAAAACTTAGGATCCCTTTTGTCATTTGAAGCAAATCTTAGGGCCTCATATCACTTAAGATATCTATGTGCTTCTTGTAGATTGTTTTTCTTTATGTTGTAGTCATACTTATGTATGACATTTATTTTTATGAATGAATGGGCTTTTTATATGGTTGTTTATTTTTTTTGGCTACTTAGCCATTTTCTTGTTTGTGGTTGGATATTTGTCGTGATTGCTACATGTTAGATATTGTATACTTGTCATCTAACTTTGTTTTCTAGCAAGAATCATTGCTCGATTCCTTGGTGTCCTCCAAACGAGGGGGTATACATCAAGGGGGAGCCGCAACCTTTTTGCTTCGACAAAAAGGGGGAGAAATGGGATATAAACTCATTAAAAACTTGTTAAAATTAATTTTAACTTAAAATGATTTCAGGTTTTGTCATCATCAAAAAAGGGGAGATTGTTAATGCAAATAATGTTCTAAAAACGTTATTTATATCTTTCGATAACTTCACGTTTTGAGGATGACAAAATGTGAAATCATGTTACGTTAAAATTAACGTAAACAAGTTTTTAGTCGAAAGATCTCATTTCCACGCAAATCACTCTAGGTATGCACAAACAAATTTACAACTTGACAAATGATCAAAGAAGTGAATTTGTGTTTAAAACTTCACATTTTTAATGTGACAAAACATTTTTTCAAAAATATACTTTACAAGTTATTTTTGAATAATTAAGAAATGTTTTATTGGAAAAATAAGTTCAAATTACATAACAGCTATTTTTCACCCCCAAAATCTGCTTCAAACTTCCCCAAATAAGTTTTCACCACAAAAGACAAAAAGAGGAGCGTTTTTGTCTGGAACGGTACCACTAGTGATTTAACGGTACCGTGTCCCCATAACGGTTATAATTTTTCTGCCTATAAATAACAGCCCTCTTCACAGTTTTTGGGCATCCTTTTTCACACAGAACTTTCTGAGTTCAATACCCTTATCACATTTTCTCTTCTTGATCATTTAGTTTAGTTTTCTTTTGTTTTAAGAGTGATCCAATCATCCAACCAAGTGATCCTCTTCATTCCTCTTCTAGTGCAAGAGAAGAACACAAGGTATCCAAGAAGATACAAAGTGTTGTAGTTGTAGTTAGAGCACTTGTAACATTTGTTACACACTTGATTGTATCTTTGTATACATCAAGATTATTTTTCTTTTGAGAGTTTGTGAGAGAAGATCATTGTGATCTTATAGAGATATTGAATATCTCTTGTAGCTTGTGAGCTTGCGTGTTGATCAAGTTGATCAAGGGTAGATAGGATAGATTGAGTCAAGTGAGGATTGATCATTGTGATCTTGTCGAGATCTTGGAGATCTCTTGAAACCGGTGAGCTTGAGTGATTGATCAAGTGGATCAAGGGTAAATCGGGTATATCGAGTCTAGTGTGTTGATTGTGTGAAGTAGAAAGGATCGGGTAGATCGTAGTAGATTGGTGCTAGCTAAGATTAGCACTCGACATTTAGCTTAGTGTCGGAAAATAGGATAAGCGACGTTGTACGGTTTTCTCCACCTAAAGGGAGGTTTGTTGACATAGTGCTTGAAACTCTCGAGTGTGGTACTCGGGGAGTGGAGTAGGGCGAAGAAGAGCTTCGTGACCGAACCACTATAAATCTCTTTGTCCCGGTTTGATCTTTCCATCTCTTTTCTTTACGTTTATTATTTACATTAGATACTTTAGTTTAGTGTTCGTATTGGTGTTGATTGATTACGCATAAGATTCGAATCAAAGTTTTTCAATAGTAAAGTTTTTAAGAAGATTTAAAAACCTGTAAAACTATCCAACCCCCCCCCCCCTTCTAGTTTTCCACATCATGTATTCCTATTTTTATTTAAAGCTTATATGTTAATGACTTATGTTATTCATGTTTCCCTCATAGACTTTATATTTACATGGATAAGTTTTTTTTTTTTAAATAGCAATTGCCATAATTTATTAGTTTTCTGTTTTGATCTTTTAAAAAATAAAGATATCCAAAATCGTTTAAATTTACAAAAGATATCCAACAGCGAAATTTGTGTTTATCTGAATTTAAGTGTCATAAAACCTATTCAAACGATTAGAAGATATATGAAACAATTTGTAAAATTTTAAGATTGAAAACTCTTTAACTTCCACATTGTTACTTTAAAACCCTCAACAACCAATTTCATTCTTACTTCCAACACAAATTTAAAAGTGTTTCTTCTCTTGGTATACTATTTTACATTTTTACAACTTCTTAAAAATATCTGCTAATTATAAACGGCCAATATCTGAAGAAGATGAAGAGTTTGTAGTTGCCGAATCATCAAAGTAAGCTAAGTAATAATATTTTTTAAAATGTAATTATGATTCAAAACTACCAAATTAGATTAACAAATTCATTTGAATGACAGGAAAATGTGTGTTCAAGTAAATGACACAAAAGAAGATATTGCAAGGAAAGGTATGTTAATGGTTAATTATAAGTTGTGAATTTTAAAATAAAAGCATGATTTACAGTTTTATTAATCAGTTGAATTAATATTTCATGTTTATAACAGCATGGAAGGAAAAGAATATAGAGATGAAAAAATAGATTACGAAGGATTGCTGCTAAAAAACACATTAGAGAGGTCGCATCATTCCATAAATCAAAAAAACTATTCAAGAGTTTAATACTGAAGAAACACAAGGAGATGATGATGATGCGGATTTAGAATGTTATTCTTATGATGAATTACATTTGGCATATTCATCATAGTTTATTGAATATAATGTATTAGTTTTTATAGATGTATTTGGATTTTAAAATTTTAATGAAAATGTTTTGTTTGGTATTACTGATTTATATGAATATCCAAAATACACAAATAGATAAAATAGAAACACATAATTAACAAAATTCCATATTGCTCTCAGTCAGATTTGTCATTGCAATATGGTTCGATATTTATGAATATAATCAAATTCAAAATTCCACATACATTTTTATATAAAAAATATTTTTGAGAAAAGCTTTGTCAGAATTTTGCTTTATGTATGATTCAAGGTTTGTGGTCAATCAGATTCAAAGTTAAGAAAATATCAATAAAGTACTTTGCATGCATTGTCTAATAATGCAAAAAAAAAAAAAAAAAAAAAAAAAAAAAAAAAAAAAAAAAAGGAGTAATACTTTGCTGATATGTACTAATAATGCAGTTATAGTTTTGTTGGTATTAGGTCATGACTGCCTTATGACTCTATCACTGCCTTATTAGTCTCATTCATTACACTATTTTTTTCCTCATCTAGCACTGCACATTGACTGCCTTTTGACTCTTGCACCAACCAACCCTTCACATATTATTTATATAAAGACAAGAAACTAGGTATTGTCTTCAACTGCACAACCTCATTTCTCATATCTTTAATTTACAACTTTTTTATTTATT